>JAQPPZ010016355.1:5560000-7004207 GCA_028583015.1 Wollemia nobilis | reverse complement strand
TTATGTGAGTAAAAATTTGCATGGGGCTGAACTTAATTACAATTACTGAAAAGGAATTCCTATTCATAGTTCATGCCATTAATAAGTTCAAACATTGCGTAACAGGGTATGAAGTATTTGTTCACACTAATCACTCTACCATTAAAGAAGAGTGATTAGGTGGCTTCTCTTATTGGAAAAAATTAATGTCACAATTATAGACAAATCAGGTAAGGACAATATCATTGTAGATCATTTATCTCATATGCAAATATTTGATGACGATGAGTTAATTCCTTATAATTTCCCAGATGAACATTTGTTTTCTCTTTCTATTTTTACTCCTTGGTATGCTGATATTGTAAACTATCTGGTAATAGGAAAAATACCTCAAAATTTTACACTACATAAAAATAGAAAATTAATACATCATAGTGTCCCTTATATATGGACTAATGGAATCTTGTTTAAGTCTTACCCTGACCATGTAATTAGGATATGTGTGCAAGAAGAGGATGTATATGACATAATTAGAGGAGCACATGAAGAACCTTTTGGAGGTCATTATGCAACCCAAAGAACAAATAGTAAAATACTTCAAACAAGTTATTATTGGCATAATATGAATAAGGATACCCATAAAATTTTTGATAGTTGTGATGCTTGTCAAAGGGTTAGTAAATCTACACCTACAATGAAGATATCTTTGATCCCACAAATAGTGTTCAAACCATTCGAGAAATGGGGGATTAATTTTATTGGTCCAATAGATCCTCCAAGTGCAGGAAATAAACACATACTTGTGTGCATGGATTATGTCACCAAGTGGGCTCAAGTAAAAGCCTTACCACGAGCACAAGCTGAACTAGTTGCTGATTTTCTTTACTTACAAATTATGCGACACTTTGGAACACCTATAGAACTAGTTTCAGACCATGGGTCTCAATTTCTCTCCAAAGTAATTGAACACTTTGTTAAAATATATCAAATAAAACATAGAAAAAATTCACCATATCACCCTCAAGATAATGGACAAGTAGAAGTTACAAATAGGGAACTTGAAAAGATAATCACAAAAACTATAGTTGTCAATAGGGTTGATTGGGTAGAAATATTAAAAGAAGTTGTATGGGCATATAATACAACTTGGAAAACTACCACATGATTATCAACTTATGAAATAATTTATGGTAATCAAGCTATTATGCCTATTGAATTTGAAATGGAGACTCTTCACACAATGGTACAACTTGATATGAATTTGGATTAAGCACAAAAATATAGATTAGAAAAATTAAACATTCTAGATGAAAGATGATTAGAGGTATTACACATGATTGAATTAACTCAATAAAAAAGAAAGAAATGGCATGATAAACATACTAAACCATGAACCTTTCAGCTAGAATATTGGTCCTTGTTATTTGACTCCCACTACCAAGAATTCCAAGGTAAGCCAAGGACAAGATGAATAGGACCCTATGAGATTGAAGAATTATTTGGAAATGGTATAGTTAAACTTAATCCTATTGATGATTCAACCAAAATACTACTAGCTAATGGACATAGGCTTAAGCTCTATAGAAAGCCATTATCTAAAGAAGAATTTATACATCATCTTAAGCAATAGGTTGATTTGCAGTGCATCTCTAAACTACAACCAATTAAAAACTTATCTTCTCTATCCTAAGCAACAAAAATATTATCTACTAAATAAAATTATTTCTATATAATCTAATATATTTAGTAAATAAGTACAATCATTAAAAAATAATTTGGTATAATCAGTCCTCTTGTTTGGATGAGTAGACACCAATAAATGAGATGGATGGCAAAATATTTACACTACTTGGCCAATGAAAGGAGATTATCATGGAACAATAATATTTCTTGAAGATAAACTAGAATATCACTCTATGTTCTTTAAATATGCTTCGTTTGATTCACTATGGAGTTCTAATATACAATGCTTTCATCTCATTATTCATCACTTTTTAGTCACAGTATTAGGTTTTAAGGAAGAATTTAGATTAAGTGTGTAAAGGTATGCTCTTACCTTATAGAATGGGGAATATATATAGTCATGATGGTATCAATATTTAATAAACAAAAGGTAGTGAAAAACCTTGTTTCTTATAGCCCACAAAAAAAAAAAAAAAAAAGTAAAAGAATAGTAAGGATAGGACTACACTTCCATCTAGATGGATATGTAGCCCTAATCCCCAATGTTCTAATATCTTCCCTAAATAAAAAAGACATAAAGGTTAGGGTAACAATTCCCATAAAGACTTTGATAGAGTAATTGGGAATTCAACTCCCCAAAGCCTTAAGGGGATAAAGTAGTAAGGATAGGGTATAATTCCCATCAGGACTTTGATAGAGTGGTTGGGAATTGTATCCCCAAAGCTTTAATCCCCTACAAATCAAATAAATAAATGCATGGGCTATAAAATAATAAAACAAAAATGATACCAAAATTACTATCTTATTCCTCCTCTTTCAAAATGAGTTGTGAGTGTGTCTATGTTAGAATAGTATTAGCTTATTACATTTTTTAGCTTATTATATTATATTTTAGTGCACTATGAAGTGTGTTCCTATAAGGTGGTTAGGGCAATTGGTTAGATTGGTTATTCAACCAACTCTGCTCTATGTTGCACTATATATATTTTTGCTCAATATGAATTCAAACTAATGCTCACGTTTCATTTCATGGTCTCAAAGTATGCAAGTTTTTTTAGGCATTGTTTGACAAATCTATTAGGGCACAAATCCCAAGAGGGACCCTTGAAAAGGAATTTGGGTGTGTGACAGTTGACACATCTTTTGAGGCAATAGTCTAGGAAAATCTGGGTGCATGATAGTCGATACATCTTTTGAGGCAACATTCTATATGAATCGGGGTGTAGGAAGACAGGGCATAAATCTCAAGGAGTGGGACCATTGGTTTGAGCACGAACCCCAAGGTAGATACATGGTATCCTTATTGGTAGCTAACATGGCATCCTTGTTGGTGATATGATGTGGCATCTCTATGGTAGCTAATATGGCATACTTTTTGGTAGCTAACATGGTATCCTTTGTTTGGCTATTGATGTGGCATGAAATTAGTGGTCCACTTGGGCACTGATGTGGCATCTTCTTGTTGGTTGGCATGGGTGGAAAAAGGGTTATTCTATTTCCTGATTGCCCATAGGTAATCAAAGCTAAAGGGGAGAGAAACCAGTTTTAAACCCTCCCAATGCACCAACACTGTGCATGTGGGACTAAAGTCCCAACGTTTTTTTTCCCACTTCACAGTGCCGAAGGGAATAAAGAACAAGAGGCTATCATTAGTTCCCATCCAGAGTTACAACTGGACTAGTTAGTCCACTGCCACTAATGCACTCACGTGCGATGTCATGGGTTCCATCCTCATGGCTATCATTTGTTGCCACAAAAGCATAAACCAGAAGGAGTATAAATATCACATGCTCCTCTTTGGTTTCATCGGTGGCTGTAGATGAGATGGTCGGGTAGAGAGCGCTAAGACACTAGGCACTTGATTGAGGGTTCAAACCTCAAAAAATACAATTTTTTGCTTAAAAATTTGCAAAGGTATTTTTTTAATACCTTGGGTTATTTTTTTCAATTATAACTTTTTATTTTAAGCAAGAAGGCAACAAGAAAGAAACATCTTTTTGTCAAATCACATTTGTTTTGCAACTAAAACCAAGAAAAGGAACCTTAGTGCATTTTTCCATGGAGGGATAAGAAAACAAATTTGCACATTGTTTCTTTTGCACATTGAAAGGGTACATCAAAAATTTTCAAACCTTGTTTATTTTGCAACAAAAAGGGGGGATAAAAGCATTATTTTTTCTTGCAAAATTCTAACACAAGGGGGAAAAATTGTGGACTTGAATATCATTTTTGCAAAAAAAACCTCAAATATTTTACAAACATTATTGTAACAAAGGGTGCATTTTTTGTGGAAACTGACATCTTAAAAAAAAATTGGTAATGTAAATAGGTGCATTTTTTTTGGAAATGGAAACCTATAGTTAAAATTTGTGGGCACTTGTGATTGTTTATTGCATTTAATTTCCTATTTTTTGCATTTCAATCATAAGTTAAAATTCAAAAACAAATAAGACCCCAAATTTTACACCTATTTGTGCAATTTATTGCATAACAGTGTTCGGTATATACGATACCTCTGGCCCACACTTACAGGTAATATTGTCGTGCTTTGGGTTAATGTATCAAATTCTTAATATACCTGTAAAAATGACGTCTTAGATATTGTTCTGTATAAATTTTCAAGGAGAAATAAGGTAAGCCAATTTTTTAATATTCACTCCATTATATACCCTAATTCATTCTTATTGTTTGGCTTAAACTCCTCCAACTTATCATCCTTTTTTGGAAGGGTTTTGAGGTAGGTTCCATCAATTTGAGTGAATTCCCTTTCACATACTCTTTGTAAGGATAAAGAAAGGGGGACCATTTTTGTGAGATAAGGAACCTTCACAATGGCCTATGTTCACAAATATATTTCAGATTCATAGTTGCTCAAAGGTTCCAATATTGCACCATGGAAAACAAATATGAGAGTCATTCTTCAGGTTGAATATTTGTGGGATGTAGTGACTGGAACTACAAAACATCCTACAACACCAGGTACATATCAAGATGAATATGATAAAAAGGATAAAATATCCCTCATGTTTATCATCCTTGCTACTACTGATGAGATACAACCTCACATTTGTGATGCTAAAACTGGTAAAGAAGCTTGGGATGCACTAGTTACCATCTATGAAGGGAAGAATCATTCCACTATTCTTAACCTTCAATCTCAACTTCATACTCTCAATATGAAGTCCAGTGAATTAGTAAAATTGTTTCTATGTAGAGTGGCAGAATTGAAAGCTAAATTGAATGCTTTGGGAGAAAATGTAGAGGATATGCTCTTGACTTCGGTCATTTTGAGAGATTTTCCAGATTCCTACAAGATGTTGATCATATCCAGGGTTATGCACAAGCACGAAATATTGTAAATTGGCTCTATTTAGGATTTTTAAAATTTTGAAAAGGCTAATTTTGGATCCTTTCACTAGGGCCCATTCGCTCGAAATTTATGGGGTGGAAGTTTTTTTGGGGTAAATTTTCCCATCGTTGATAATCATGAACCTAACTTTATTTTAATTCATCGACCTCAAATTACATATGATTTTAATTTTCTCGCCCAATTTGCCTTCAAATTATAAATGATTTTATATTTCCCGTCCAAATCACCTTCAAATTATAAATGATTTTATTTTTCTTGCAAAAATTGCCTCATATACTACCTGTATATATACTATAATGGGTACTAATAAACATACATCGAAAATACTCTAACTCGAAAATAGCTCTAAAATAATGAAAGAATTGAGAAGGTTGTAGAGGAGTGACTATCAAAATAAACTAATCGGTTGTAGAGGAGTGTTGATCAACGCAAGATGATCAGTTGCAGAGCTGTATCTATCGGTATAAGCTGATCGGTTTCATAGCCATGTTTGTCAACATAAGCCAATCGATTATAGAGCTGTGGAAGTCGATGTAAGTCGATCAGTTGCAGAGCCATGTCTATCAATATAAGCTGATCGGTTGTAGAGCTATGTCGATTGGTGTAAGCTGATCGATTCAAAATTGTGTTTGTTGGTATAAGCCGATTGGTTGTAGAGTTGTGTTTATTGGCATAAACTGATCAGTTGTAGAGCCGTGTTTGTCGATGTAAGATAATTTATTGTAGAACTGTGTCTTTCAACATAAGTCGATCGGTTGTAGGGCTGTGTATCTCAGCATAAGGAGATCGGTTGTAGAGCTGTATCTGTTGGCATAAGTCGATCGGTTGTAGAGCTGTATCTGTTGGCATAAGTCGATCAGTTGTAGGATTGTATTTGTTGGTATAAGAAGATCGGTTGTAGAGCCGTGTCTATTGGTGTAATCCAATCGGTTGTAGAGTTGTGTCTGTCGATATAAGACGATCGATTGTAGAGCAGTGTCTGTCGATATAAGCTTATTGATTATAAAGCCATTTTTGTTGTCATAAGTCAATTTTTTGCAGAGTCATGTATGTCGATATAATCCTATTGGTTGTAGGGATTGTCGATTGACATTTACCTATCGATTACAGAGGTGCCAATCAACATTAGTCAATTGGTTACAAAATTGTGTTGATCGTCATTAGTCGATTGGCTATAGTGGTGTCGATCGACATTCATCTATCAATTACGAGGAATACTGATCGAAGTTTACCTATCAATTGTAAGGATTGTCTATCAAAATTTTTAGTAGGTTACAGATGTATCGATCGATATTAGTCTGTCGGTTGCAAGACTGTGTCGATCGATATTAGTCGATCAATTACAATGTTATCGACATAAGCCTATCGATTACAGGGACAATCGATCGATAGTGTTGTTGTTATTTATCTCTTGATTGCAAAGGTTTCAATAATCATGGATGCAATCAATAATTATGACTACAACTGATCGGCATAGCTGCAACCAATCATCATGGCTGCAACCGATCATCATGGCTGCAACCGATCATCATGGTTGTAATCAATCGTCATGGCTACAACCGATCATCATGGATGTAATCGATCATCATGACTATAACTGATCGGCATAGCTATAATCGATCATCATGGTTGTAATCTAGCATCATGGCTACAACTAATCATCATGGCTACAACTGATCGTCATGGCTACAACCAATCGTCATGGCTACAATCGATTGTCATGGCTGCAACTGATCGTCATGACTGCAATCGATCGACATGCCATTGGTCATCATTTCGACCTAACCTAAATATTTTAAGTATGCCATATATTTTTTGATTTTTCAAACGATATTCATAGCCCCCAACATAGAAAAATTCACCATAGTTTGAAATTTTTTTGAGACAAATTAATGAAATTCGCCACGATTTGAAATTTTTTGGAGATAAATAAATGCAATACGCCATGTATACTTCTACAAATTTAACCGAGATTCCTAGACAATTCGCCTTGATTTTATAAATAGATTTCGAGGCCAACCCCTTATGCATAACCCTGATCACATCCCTTCAAGTGTCCATGAGACAAGTTAATTTTATGGAGTTGGTAAATTTTCTTCAAACTGAGGAGGCAAATCATCTTCAAAGAGATGAAGTGCAAGATAATGCACTTTACTCAAAACAAGGAGGAAAGAAACAAGGTAACTTTCAAAAGGGAGGATCTTCTTCCAAAGGTTCAAAAGGGAAACAACCTCAATAGAAAGAAAAGAAGTATTGCAAAATCTATGATATGGATAACCATGACACCAAAAGGTGTTGGTTTAAGAATAAACCACTCCATGACCAAGATCAAAAGAAAAAGGGAAAATAAAAACCACAAAAGAAGAATAAGTAACCTAAGGGAAATGTTGCTTATGAGGAATCATAATCATATTTTGAGAGAGCACACAAAGTTCTCATGACTCACACATCTTCTCAGTAGAAGGATCCTATGTGGTATATTGATTTTGGAGCTAGCAAACACATGACTAGTGATAAATCATGGTTTGAGACATTTGATGCAAAGGAAGGAAAACCAGTTACACTAGCTAATGATAAGACCTACTGAGTCAAGGGTGAAGGAGCTATTTTATTCACTCTTCCAGATGAAAAATGTCAGATTGGGAAGGTTCTCTATGTTCTTGGATTGAAAAATAATTTATTGTTAGTCCCTCAGATCTTGGATAAAAATATGGCTATTGATTTTAGAGTTAAGGATGGAAAGAAGCAATGCTTCATCACCAGGAAGCGAAAGCATGTTGCCACAGGTTCCTAAAATCATAGCTTATTTACTTTAGATGTCATTTCTATGCCTCATGTTGCCATGGAAGTCAACACAAAGGAGGCCAATTCTCTTTGGCATAAGAAATATGGGCATCTAAGTTCAAGATATTTAATTGAGTTACGTAAATATGAGATGGTGAAAGGACTTCCCAACCTTTCATCCACTTTGCTAGTTTTCTCGGATTGCTTAGCAGGGAAGCAAACCGAGTACCATTTGAGGTGAGCTCTTCAAGAGCCAAAAGACCTTTGGAGTTGGTACACACTGATCTATGCAGTCCTATGCCAAAAAATTATGGGGAAAGAGGTATTTTTAGTTGTTTGTTGATGACTACTCATGGAATATGTGGGTTTTATTTCTGCAACTAAAGTCATAGGCTTTTCTATATTTTTAGCAGTTCAAGAAAAGTGTTGAGAAGGAAGAAAGATGTTTTATAAAGACCCCTTGCTCATATTGAGGGGGGATTATACCTCAAAAGAATTTTTCACATTTCTAAGTTCACAAGGTATTAAGAGGTAGTTGATAACAACCTATAATCCATAGCAAAATGGAGTTGCTAAAAGGAGGAATCGTTCCATCATAAAAATGGTTCAATGTATTCTTATAGGGGCACATCTTGAGCAACAATATTGGACAGAAGCTATCAATATAGCAACATACCTCCTAAATAGAGCACCCACAAAATCTCTTAAGGGAATGACTCCACAAGAATCATGGAGTGGTAGAAAACCTTCCATTTCTCATCTAAGGATATTTGGGTCTAAGGCAATCATGCACATTCCAAAATAGAAGAGAAATACATTAGATGAGAAAACCTTACAGTGTATTTTTCTTGGTTATGATGAGCATTCCAAGGGATATCGGTTGATAGATCCTAAAACCAAGAAAAATCACATAAGTAGAGATGTGGTATTTGATGAAGCTTTCACATCAGATTACACATCTTTAGCTATATACCTATATGAAGAGGAGCCTAAGAAAGAGATTCTACCTCCACAAAAAAAGGTTCCAAAATGGTATACTAGCACAAAGAGATATTCAAAACTGAATACACCTCTAGATATAACTCTAGATCAACCTTGCACACATAGTATGACTCAATAGATGAGAGCAGAAGCATCAAATTCAGAGGTTGATGAGCTTTACCACCAATTTGATGAAATTTCTATCAATGCAAATGAAGATAGAGAAGAAGATATGGATGTGGATTATGAAAGGGTTTATATGATTTCATTGGATGAGGATGAACCTACTTCAGTTCAAGATGTACATAGTGAGCCTCAGTGGAAGACTACTATGGATGTAGAGCATATGTCTCTCATGAAAAATAATACTTTGAAGCTAGTTGATCTACCTTTAGGAAAGAAGCCCATTGGCTGCAAATGGGTATACAAAGTGGCATATAAGGTCGATGTAATGATAGTTAAGCATGAGGCCCACCTTGTTTCAAAGTGCTATGCATAGAAATAAGGCATTGACTATGAAGATACTTTTGCACCCACAGTTAGAATGACTACCATTCATGTACTTTATGCTATGGCAAGTCAGTTTGGATGGAAGCTCCATAATATTGATGTCAAAAGTGCCTTCTTAAATGGTGATCTACAGGAAGAAGTGTATATGACTCAACCAGAAGGATTTGTGGTTGAAGACCAAGAGCAAAAAATGTACAAGTTGGTTAAATCATTGTATGGATTAAAATAAGCTCCATGAGCTTGGTACATCAAAATGGATAATCACCTATTGCAACATGGAATCAAGAGAAGTCCTTCAGATTGTAATATTTATATCAAGAAAAATGGTTATGATATAGTGATCTTAGTACTCTATGTTGATGATCTTATTATCACTGGCAGTTCAGATAAATTGATAGATACAGTGAAATATGACTTGAAAAAGTTGTTTGAGATGACAGATGTAGGACTTCTTCATTATTGTCTTGGTTTAAAAGTGGCACAAAAGAATCACATTAGAGTGACACAAAAAAATATGCCAAGACATTAATTGAGAAATATCGCATGACTGATTGTAAACCCAAAGCAACTCCAATGGAAATAGGGTTACAATTATTGCGATATGATAAATCTCCATAACTAGATGGTACTCTCTATCACCAATTGATTGGGAGTCTCATATATTTGACCAACACCAAGCCAAAAATCAATTTTACTGTGAGTTATATTTCAATGTTCATGCAGGAATTGAAGGTTATTCATTGGAAATAAATGAAATGAGTTCTTCATTACGTTCATGGTAGTTCAGAATATGGCCTAGAATACAAGAAGAATGACAACTTCTTATTACAAGGTTACATGAACCCAAATTATGCCAGGTTATTTGATGATAAGATTCACTTTTGGATAAATTTTTTATCTTGGCTTCGGTCTTGTATATTGGCACAATCAAAAGTAGTAGGTGGTTTATTTATCATCTACAAAGATAGAATATCATAAAACACATGGAGTAGTCTGCGAGTTGATATGGTTACGTTGCATTCTTGCAAGTATGGGTCTTCCCAAGAAACTTCCAATTCACTTGTTTTGCGACAACCAAGGTGTTTTGAAGCTCGTCAAGAATCCAGTATTTCATGAACGCACCAAACACATTGACACACAATATCATTTCATTCGATATGAAGTTCTAAAACACAAGATCCAGCTCTAGTACATTCCCACCGATGAACAAGTTGTGGATATTTTCACTAAGGCACTTGGACGTGTCAAATTTGATTTGTTTCACAACACTCTTTGTATTTCAAAATAATGTAATAAGAGAGGGATGTTAGCAGAGTGTTAGCTTATTACATTATATTTTAGTGTGTTATGAAGTGTGTTCCTATAAGGTGGTTAGGGAATTGGTTAGATTGGTTATTCAACCAACTTCACTCTTCGTTGTACTATATATATTTTTGCTCATTATGAATTCAAACTAATGCTCATGTTTCATTTCAGTCCAACCATTGATGAGACTTATTTTGCAAACCAAAGTATTGATGATTGAGATTGGGTTATACTCATCATTATTTTAATCTCACATAGAACTCCTCAATGAAGCTAAAAGAAGCAGAACAATAAATTGACCTTTCTAGGGCATTAGAAGGATTTGTTATTAGACCATGGAATATTTTATTGAAAGGTCTAGGAGAAATTAATGCTTTTGCATAACATATTTGCCATTGGGAACAAGCAATTCCATTCTAAGAAGATTTATTATCCTACAAACTTATTTCATGGTTTGACATGAATAAATAATCAGTATATAAGTAAATACCCCCATATTTTTGACTAGGTAAATAAAATAATATTAAACACACACACACACACACACACACACACACACACACACACACACACACACACATATATATATATATATATATATATATATATCACTATATACATATACATATTAAAAAAAAAAATCCACAAAATAAACTTTATAAGAATTTCTCTCCTTATCCTATTTTGGCTATATAGCCAAAAATACAATTTGGGGGGAGAAGTAAAGGATTTATGCAATAAATTTCATGATAAAATTTGGTGGAGAAAAGAAAAGAAAAAATAATGGAAAGAAATCAGGTAAAGTATTCCTACGATCTTGCAATTAATTTTCCATAGTTGTTTTTCGTAGTTGTTTTTTGTAGTCATTTTGCTTAGATAGTTTTTGTAGACAGTTTTTATAAATACTTTCAGTAGCATATTTTCATAGACATGACTTCACAAGATTTTTCCTAATTTTAGATGATCTCAGACTCACGCATGGTTAAGGACATGTGTCAAGGAAGAATCAAACGATGTAAGATAATCATCATTTATTCCTATTTATAAAGCCTTGGCATGAAGAAGAAAATTTGTGTGAATATTTATAATTTTTACCATGAAAACCATGGTGCGGACATTTAAATCTAAAACCATGAGCTATGGTACAAAAATTCAACATGTGGATTCAACTTTAGAAACCTTGTGTAGAAGGTTTGGATGGTTGAGATTCAACTTTGAAAACCGTGCACAAAATATTCGAACGATCAAAGGGTACAAATGGTAAGTTGATGGAAAATATAAACCATACACACATGATAATCATCAAGAGCACAACTTAGAGCTGAGTTAGAAACCATCGAACGTATAACCAGGGCATGGGGAAACAATGTGGACACCTAAAAAATAGTAGAAGTGCATAAGAGTTCCCAGAAAATGCCACCTTTGCACAACATGAGTACTCAGGTTTAGGAGGAAAAGGAAAATGGCAAGAAAAAAATGATTATAAATGAATTATACAGAACCGAAAGTACATTTTCCTTATGCAAGTATGAAAGTTAAACAAGACACAAAGATGTTATACAATGAAGTCGTGGATCTAGTTTTAAAATTAAAAAGAGTAAATATCGAATGAAGAAATCGATGTCAAAATATGAAAATTATATATGGGTGATATATCTATGGATGAAGCATACCAAAAATAAATAAAAACAAACCAAAGTATGTTTTCAAAGCACATGTCGCAATTGTGAAATTTTAAAAGGTTTGATTATATGAAAATTAATTATCAATACAAAATTGTGAAGTAAGTTTATTAAACATACTTGAACCGGATTAAATTTAAAATTTTCATTGAACCTTGGGTGGATGACTTATCACCATAGGCCAAGAAAAGGTGGTGCAATATTAGCATGCAAGAAATAGCATGACCACCTCACGTGTGAAGATGTCGATCAACGATACTTGGCTGCATTATGCAATAGAAAGAGATATCACAGATCAAGCTGCAAACTATTGATTAAATGGATAATTGATGATTGGTATTTTTCCAACATTAATACATGAAAAAGAACATAAAAAAAATCCTAATTTTGGAATTATATTTCCGTAGCATGCTCAGTGGTTTGGCCTTGTGACTACTATCGAAACATGGCAAATCCCTAATATTTAAACTACAATTTATATTGAAGAAACTGTGCAAGGGATAAATATGAGGTTGGTGGTAGTTTCAACCCAGATGAATGGAGAATTACAGTCAAAAAAATGAATAAATAATATTAAGGTGGGATGATAGTAGAATTTGGAAACAAGGATAGAAATCGGGCTGTAAGTAAAATTTATTAGGAAATTGTAATAAAATGTTAATAAATTCTTTTTCTTTTTATTATGAATCCATTGAAATTCCCCTGCGATATAATGCATGTTTTAATATGCATGTATTTATCTTATATACATCATTGCCTTTTTATGGTAATCAATGCATGTATGTACTTTAAAATTCTTGTGCAGGTTTTCATATTATAGAAAATTTTGATTTTCATCTGATAATAAAATTCAAAGACCGAAACACCTTACCTTCCTATCTTCTAAATATTACCCCTCTATTTACTATACCTCTATCCATTAAACACATCATCATACCGAGAGCCATATTCCAAAATATAGTGAATCCCCATCTATTGACACCCAAAATCCTAGTGACTCTATTAAGAAATTATTTCAAGGAGCATGCTGGTGGGAGACCTTAACCAAGTTTCAAGGGCATGATCAAGGTATGGCAAAGTAGTTTACTTTGAAATGCAATTCCATGACCATGGTTACACATGTGGGCAGGGATAAAATTGGGATTACCCCCAATTTAATTTTTGAAGTCTTAAGTATCCCTGAAGTTGGCCAGTGGTATTACAAATCCACAAAAAAAGGAGCAAGCTAAATGGTTGATAGATTCAGGGAGAAATGTGTAGTTGTGAGAGACAAGGAAGGGTGGATTAAGGGTGTTGCCACCTCTTCACTTCCTTTGAAGTGGTAGGAGGCTTCTACTATTTTGATAAAGTTTTTCACAGTAGAAGGGAGGTTGTCCATCTATGGAGGTTATCATCTAAATATGATGTTGAACCTCAAGTACCCCAAACATGAAGATTGTGTTATCAATTTACCTTAATTTCTATACAAAAATTTAAAAGTTGTTACTAGGGTCCAACCTAGGAAATCTAGTGATGAGCCTAAACTTCATTTGATTGCCCATCACGAGATTATAAAATTATTGGTCCTACATAAAGTGTTTGAAGTTGTAATTACCTAGGATAGAGTGGTTGAAGAGGTAAATTAATCTATTTAGTTTGAGCCAAGCGAGTTAGAGTTTTCTGAGGATAGTGTGCCCAAAGAGAACTTTGAATTTGAGAGTCAAGAGGAGGGGGAATCTCTAGTGCATAAGCATACTACCTGTTCCAAGTCATATAGATCCTCTCCACTTGCAATAAAAGCTATGTATGAAGAGTGCAATCCCAAAAATTTATGAGCAAAAATTTCTAATCCACAAACAAGCCTGCCTACCTCTAATCCTTCCAGTGAAGCCTTAGCTGAAATCTAGATGCAACAAACCTTGTTGGACAACAAACTAGACAAGTTTAGGGGAGAGTTTAGAACATGTTGCCTTAGTAAAGTGAGCTCTCACTATTTATATTGACATCCTCAAACAAATTTCTTAGGATAAGGTGGTTAAACCTATTGATCCAGTTATCCAACTGATGAATGTCAGTGCATCTCCTAATAAGATCTCCACATCCATAAAAAAGGTGAAGAAGTTGGTAAAATTTAGCAAGCATTTTGACTTGAGACTTTATGAGGATAGCTCAATCTTGCTATTCGAGTTCCTATCCCTACAACATCACAGATATCCTCAAATACCGAAACCATCCATTGAGATAGGGATACCTCTTGAAGTTGGGATACCTTGCAAAATCGACATGGTGATTAACCAAATCATCGAATCTACAGGACCACTTCTATCACCAGGAAAACATGATGTACCACATGGATCAAAGGGTGAAGAACCTGAATATATCACACATATCAAAATAGTGGTTGTTGAAACACCATGAGATATCAAGAAATCCAAGGCATAAGTTCAAAAAGTGAAGCACGAGAGGATTTTGGCAACAAAATAACCAAATCCATACTAGGTTTTATCTCGGCTCATATCTAAATAGATTTAGATATTAATAACTTTATCAAACTTTGTTTCAAATAATGTGTAGTTGTTTCTTATATATATATTCATAGTCGTCTAACTATTATATCTACCATATTTTATTTGTTATAATTAGTCATGATTGCTATATTTTATGTCTCAATATTCTATCAAGTTATGATGGCTATGTTTTATCTGTTATGTTACCATATTATCGGTTGTACTTGCTAAATGATTGTCTAATTACAATTATAGTATTAAATATACCGCACCAATATTATCAATTGGATTTTAGATACCCAATTCAGCTTTTTGGTAGGGTGGAGATTTGAACCTGGGACCTCCCTTGGAGGATTGCCCTCTCCTCTCCAACTCACCTACAACACACGGGTCTATGGAAAGAATGTTGACCAAGTAAACTATATGATGCAATGGAGTGTTATGCTTTATGATAACATAGTAGTGTCACATGGGTCTCATAGTCAACATGATCATTTGGAATGTTGGCATTGTATACATGACTTGACATCTGTTAATATGTTATATGATATATTATTAAATCTATAAAGTTGTGAAGTTGTTAAGCTACTTAGATATGTGTGTAAACTTACTTTATCTCTTTCTACAAGAAGAGGACAAATAGTTGTATTACTTATCATCAAATTATTTAAGTTCAGTCAAGTTTAGGTCTTTTGATTATGTCAGTTTAAAATTTTTCCACTTGGATAATTTCTATTGTAATAAATCTAAGGGTAGTTGTTAGCATGTCTTAATTTTAGAATATCTTATGAAAGATTAGAATTCAAAATTTTGAGTATTTGAAATGTAACATATGACATAAGAGAATTTTATTGTAAATATCTAAGTGACATTATAAAAATACAATATAGGGAGCTTTAAAAATGTCTACAGTCTGCTACCTACCATCTAATGTTTAGGATCTACTATTTTATCATTTGTTGTCTGATCAATGTATGCATGAGGAATTTAAGTTCATCAATAAAGTAGAAACATTTTTCTCCATAGATTTGTCAACTATATCTTGATTTTCTTTATGATTTATCTATTTTTGTAACCTTTACTTCATTTTCCTGCATCCATGAATTAAATAGCAAATAGTTAATGTTAATGAATATTATTTATTGAAATAAATTAGAATAGAGGAGAAGAGAATTACACTATCTTCTAGGAGGCAGGGCCCACTCCGAATAGTTAGTCCTTTTCTCTCTATCTCTTGAAATAGAATAGAACTAGTTAGTGAGTAGAATGACTATAAGATAAATTAAATTGTATCATTTTAAATTATAAAATAAATTAACTAGTTAAAATCATAAATGCATTGTTAGATTGCATGTGGATCCACAACACATAGAATTAGTCTACATCATAATTGCACTTTTAATAATTCATTTTATTTCATTTCATTTCCTGCAACCTTAACTAAGAAAACATAATGAAGTCAAATATTAATGATTATGGAATAATCTATACATAATTTACTATTATTTAATTCATTTAACCTAGATTGACAAATTAAGTGTATGAGATACAACTTGACACACAACATCCATACCGCCCTCCCATTTATGAGTTTGATCAACAATCTTCATAGGTCCCAATGTACTCACAACCATCTAATCTTCACAATATCAATCCACCCCATTTGGATTCATCATATCAACAACCACTTCAACCACAACAATTGCATACACATTCATTATACCAACACTTCATCAAGAGAAAATTGACCCACAATAACTTCAAAAAACTTTGCTACATCATCATCAACAACAACAAAAACAATTATTACAAGATCTCAAACAACAACAAACTTCTTATATATCATATTATCCTAATATCATATCATTCATCATGTAGTCACCTCTTATTGAGTATGTATTGCCACCATTCCCACATTACTCTACAAGTGTTCATAACTACTCCTCTCAACAACCCCTTATGGGATAGGTTTCTTCCCCCATACCTACATTGTTTGTATCTCCCATTGAGATGTATCTCATGAGAGAAAAACTCAAGAATCTAGAGTTGTGGACTAGTGGATATGGACCATAGAAACCAACTTATTGTCAAATCTACAATGATCCCATCCATCCATCCATCTATGACCCATCATCAATACCTTTGAAAGTATAAAATTCCTAAATTCAATAAATTCAAGGGTAAAGAGGATCCCTAGGAGCATCTTCATACTTATCGACATGCCTTTCACATGATTGAGGGAAGTGGTGTGCTTATGCTTCATAGATTTCCTTTATCTCTTGGTGGCTAGGCTCTAGACTAGTTCAATAATTTACCTAAATACATTATGTTTACTTTTGAATAGTTGGCAAATCAATTCCTAGAGCATTTCTCAATTAACATCAAGCAAAAAATATCACTTCCAGACCTCTATAACCTGCGGAAATTTGATAATGATCCTATTAATGAATATGTTGCTAGGTGGCATGGGGTCATTCATGATCTCACATTTCCAATCCCACCCATAGAGTTGGTCAAAATATTTTCCAAAAGTTGCATCAAACGCATTCTTGCCACGCTCCATATACAAAAACATTGTTCCTTTGAGGATGACATTGCCCAAGCCAAAATGATCGAAGATATCAAGGTCCAAGAGGGTGAAATATATTAGAGTTAGAGTATATTACATCATTTGGGTCATGTAAATGTACCACCTTAGGTACATAGTTAGAGTAGGAGATTACTTTAGGGGGAAGTTAGCTAGTTACTTCAAGCAATGTAATAAATGCACAAGTGGTAATGTGCAAGGTGTCCCCTTGTACAACTAGGTAGAGTGTTGGCCAAGGAATCTATCTTCCTATATAAAGGGCCTCATAGTGGTAGATCATATATCAAGTCATATCAAGTCAATATCAAGTTCTTATCAAGTGCATTGTAGTAGATAGTAGTAGTGCTCCTGTATGGAGTACAATGTAGCTCTTTAGCTCATATTAATGGAGTGACCATTTCCTCCATATTGCATTGTATTTTCATCATTTCTATTTATAGTATATTTTAGTCATATTGTAGACTCACTTGCTTTCATATTTATTGCATCTTATTAGGACCTATGTTAGATCTCTTCCACTACATATATCCTCAAAATCTAACAGTGGTATCAAAGCCATGGTAAATCAAGATAGGAGGACCTACATCCATCATAGTTCCTCTTTGCACTTTTGTAAACCAGATTCGCTAGTGTGCACCACCACTTACAAAAGTTATCACAAGAGAAGTCTAATAGGTCAAGAGGAATAGGGAGAGTCACAAGTGAGGACTGAAATAAATCTCAGTTGTAGAAATTCTAAGATTATATTTGGCTAGAGTCTTTCCACAGAGTTGCAAAAAAACTCGTGAAGACTAGGACTCAACATTCAAGCCACTAGATTGACAAATCAACTAGTGAAGATTATTATCTCTAGAATTACAAATTCTTCAATTCCAATTTCTAACAACTTGTTGTAGGAAAAGGAGATTCAACAAAAGGTTGGGAAGCTTCCTACAAGAGAGTTAGGAAGAATATCTTCTTAGAATCATTCCAGCACTTGCAACAACAAGGAAGAAGATTGAAGATTTCAAAGACCTCAAGAAAGGTCCCATTACAAGAGTTGTAATCCTACAAAGTGTAGAAGTGAAGAAAAGGCCACAATAGCCTTATAGTAGACTCAAGGAAGAAGAGACTCTAGAAGTTGAGTCAAAGAAGGAGATAGGAGATTGGTGATCTCCATTCAATATCAATACCTATAGAGTGCAAAAGTAAAAAAGGCCATAGAAGCCTTGATCAAGAAGAAGGTTGTAGAAGCCTTAATTCTGAAGAAGACTTCAAAAAATAATTCCTGATTTAGAAGATAAATTCTTGATTCAGAAGAATACTCCAAAGAAGAGTTCTTAAAGAATACTTTAAAAAATAATTCCTGATTTAGAAGAATACTCCAAAGAAGAGTTCTTAAAGAATACTTCAGAGAATATTTCTTGATTCAGAAGATAAATTCTTGATTCAAAAGAAAACTCTAGAAAGGAGTTCTTGAAGAAGACTCCAGAGAAGAGTCCAAGAAATAGGAGATTGGTGATCTCCTTTACTGATTAAAGATTTCCTTCAAGAAGGAGCTGAAGATATCAAGAGAAGATCTCATTGAAGAACTTCCATTCTTGGAAGAAAGAGAAGGACTAGGAGAGTCCTGTACAAATCTAGAAGTAGTAGAATCAGAGATCCAAGAAGAAGATCTCATCACCAACACTTCCAGAAGTAGAAGGTTGAAGAAAAGGTCTCAGTTGGAAGACCATAGAAGTTGCAAGATAGAAGACCTTGGAGAGGTCTCAAGAAAAAAGGGAAGAAGGCTTGGAGAGCCTTGTTGTAGAGCTCGTAGAAGCATCATCAAAAATGTTCCTAGGAGAACTCATTGGAGAAATCCACTACCAAGGAGAAAGCACCTGATAGTGAAGGACTTGGGACAATTATCGCCATCTGACAACAAGCCCAAGAGAAGAAGAATTTGGCAAGGAGTTCCAAATCCTAGAAGAAGAATCTAGTGAAGACCTCAAGAAATTTAGAATCTTGAGAAGAAGAAGATCCTATTTGAAGTCAAAATTCGACAAGAAGTTTGAAGGAAGATTCAGATAGAAGAAGCCTACCAAATCTAGGAGATTTGGAGATTACCTCTCATAACAAGAAGGCATAGTTCAGAGAAAGGAGTTCTCTGAATCTATAGCAGAAAATCAAAGATCATTGGAAGGATCAAGCCACCAAATCCAAGGCTCAAGATAGAAAGTTCAAGGCTATAGTTTGGTGAAGCAGGAAGTTGTTCTGGACAACCAACAAGAAGCTATGAATTCAACCATTACAAGGCAACAACTTGGTGAATCAAAAACACCAAGATCTACATCTACTTCAGAAGCCATCAAAGAGGTAAGCAACTTGGGTGCAATTAGGTTCATTGATTAAACCTCAAATTGGATTATTATCAAACTTCGTTAAGGCACCATATTTAGATTAAAAGTTGTAGAAGGATAGATTGCATTATAGTCTTCAAGTGCAAAAAGGGAAAATTCATTTTAAGGATTATTTGCACATTAAATAGGAGTTGGATATTTTTGAAATAAATAAAATTATCATCTACCTATTTTCTATCTAGAAAGCAAGAAGACTATATCCTACAATATTGATTGTAGTGAAAAAAATTGTAGAATATTCATTAAGGGTAAATTACAGATTACTCTTAAAAGTTGCAAAGATTATTAAGTGCATCTAAAATTATTTTGAGAGTTCATTTACAGGAGCAATAAGGTGAGATTATTGTTACCATTAAAAGTGCATTATTAATCCATTGGCACTATACTAGTTGATCTCTAACTAGTTACTCTCAAAAGGGTTAGTTTGTGTTTGTTGATTGTTAAAGATCAAGGACACAAAAACCAACAGATTATCAAAGTGTCTAGAGACACTATTTGGTGCATAAAACCTACAACATTTCATGGCCCAAAGAAGCCACAAAAATCAGATCAGATTCCTCCAAGGAGTGGAGAAGAAAGCCACCATCAAAATCAGCAATAGAAGCTTCAAATCGAGACTTGGTGAGTCTCAGATTCAAAGTGCACTAAAAGCTATTTACAGGAAAAATAGTGCAGAAATTACCTCTACAAAAAGCTTCTATCTTAGTGGTTATTAGCTTGGGTTTATTACCAAAGTAACCAAGCAAAGGAGAGAGTTGTCTAGCAAAAGAGACAATGTCAAATCAGCCATTGCCTACTTCAAAATCTGCCATAAAACTAGAGATTGTAAAAGAGGTGCAAAGAGGTATTATATTCTCAAAATTATTTACATTATATTGCACTACTCTAATCTTCCCTACGTAGGAAGAAGGATAGGTTTTTGGTGCCAAAAGGGCACACTCTTCATAAGGAGAAAAATAGTCCAAGGTAACCATGTAAAAGCATTCTCCAAGCAAGGTAAAAGGGTCTTCCAAAAGGCTCATATCTTCTATGATTTGGATAGTCGAACCTACAAGAAAACAATACAAATAAAGGAGAAGCATTATATTCAAGGGGAATATTATCTACAAAAGGGATTTTCATAACAGGTTGAAAAAGAAGGCACAAAATATTACACTAGATGTACATCCAAGGAGCATCATTGGAGTATTTCAAACTCCACCATAGCATTGCTTGAAGCCTTCAAAATCATTGCTCCAAGTTCCCAAGGCATTTCTCACCATTCCAGCTGGAAACAACTCACTCCAAATGCCATCGAATGCATACAACAAAGGTGGAGTTGGTCATGTTGTATTGTTAATAAGGGTATTGCAAAGATACATTGAAGAGGCATTACATAGAAAGCTCATGCACAAATATAAGGTGACACTTGTCACCTAGAAGGAAACCCTAACATTTCCCACATGAGCGCCCATCCATTGCAAGCTTGACCAAGAAAATGTTATAGGGAAGAAGGTTGGTGTGAGCACTCATCCAAGACTGTAATGCTCATCCTTTACCTAGTAAAAATTTACAAGTGGTAATAAGCATCTTCTCATCCCTCAAGCGCTCAAAGATAACCATCATGACACTTGTCACTCACTTCAATATTCAACTCTTATTTGAGGTACCAAAGACCAAGGAACAATAACATTCAAGGTTAAATTCATAGCAACATTAAAATCTAAGTTCATGGTAGATTTACGTAGCAACATCAATGTTCATAGAAATAGTAGAAAGAGAGCATTTAAAGCTCCTAGTCAAAGTGGTCAGATATGAGGCATCCACTATCCAAGTATTACCATCAAAGGTATCAAGAAACCAACCATCATCCGAATTCAAGAGAAGCACTAAAGCCTATGCCCATACGTTGGAGATAATGGTCAAAAGAGCACTAAAGAGTGTTGTCATCTACGTCTGAGAATCAATTCGGATACATAGAGGTTTGGGGCATTACAAAGGTAAGACTTTACCTTATTCCAATTTGCTTTCATTAATAGGGAGATATAAGGTATAATATAAGGTTGAAACATTAAGGGAAATCAACCATATTTGAAAGCAATATTAAAAAGAAAAATATATATTAAATAGCCTAATATTTGCAATCTAAAACATAGGAGAAATAAGGATTTCTACCTGGATAGATTAAACTTCTATTATTGCAAATATCATTGTTTTCTAATATTCCATATTAGGGAGTTATAAGGAATACTACACCAAAGTAGGTAATTGGAATTTAGAAACATTAAATATCAAATTATCAAAGGCTATAAAAGAAGGTTTATTAAGGAATATCAAGAGTTGGAAACTAATTACTATACTTGTCTCAAACTTACATTAAAGGGACAAAGAAGATCCAACTATTAGAACCTCATCAAAATTAGAAAGTGCTTAAGTTCAATAGGAGAAATAAGGTGTAAAAGAAGTTGATTTTTGCTATTCACAAAACTTTACAAAATCAACCCAAAATTGAACTACTATTCTCAAAAGCACTTTATCTATCATTCAACATATCCAAAATTACTAGGGAGACATAAGGCATTCTACAAAACTTGATAATAATAGCATTCATTCAAAATTTATCAAGTACTCAATCCATTTGGGAATCATAAGGTGTCTACAAATCTTACAAGGATTTTATTAAATCACATCTCTTAACTAGGGAGTCATAAGGAAGCCTACAAAAACCTAAGCTCTAAAAGGTTTTATCAAATCAAGCTCATACACTCTAAAGTAAGGAGTTATAAGGTAGACTACTACAAAGGTTCTATCAAACCCATTCTTACAATCCTAAGGAATAGCGAGTAACACTATCTCAAATCTATCAAGAAGGAATATGGATGAAATAATAAGAAATGCCTTTATTAACAAAGAATTATTTCATGAAATGGAATTATATTCTCAGAACTTGATAGATACCCTTGAAGGATATGAGAATCTATCAGTTAGTGAAAAGGAGAGATTCTCCTTATTTCTTAAGGAAGCCAAAGAGGGTAAATTTGAAGCATTAATTGGTTATCTTCATGAAAACCTCTTCAAGGCATGGTGGAATTCACAAAAGATAGTTATATTCACATCCAAGGAATGTTTGATGATTTACCTATCATTAATTGTGTTTGTACTCACTCATCACATGAAGCAAGCTAGCAATACAAATCAATATTATTGTGATGATAGACTAACTCCTCATGAAGCAGAAATTCCACTAGTATCAATGCAGAATCGTAGGAGAAGAAGGAGGAAAAGGAAGAAAAGACATGCTAAAAGAGATCTTAGCAAAGAAGACAAGAATAGCAAAGAAATCATAAAGACTAAAGAACCCTCAGCTACAACTCTCCTTGCATCATATGAAGACACTAACTACTTGCTTGATCAGATTACAATAAGCAATGAAGGAGAATACAAGTTCCATTTTTGACTCCAAGAAGAAGAAGAAGAACCAGCTCAAGGAAGCATACAATGCAATGAGAATTGAAAGAACCAGATCAAGTCAAAGAGCATCCAAGACAAAGAAGAAGATCCATATTGAAGATTGAAATCTTCAATACCCAAATAATGTAATACAAGGGGGTGTTAGAGTTAGAGTATATTACATCATTTGGGTCATGTAAATGTACCACCTTAGGTACATAGTTAGAGTAGGAGATTACTTTAGGGGGAAGTTAGCTAGTTACTTCAAGCAATGTAATAAATGCACAAGTGGCAATGCGCAAGTTGTAATGTGCAAGGTGTCCCCTTGTACAACTAGGTAGAGTGTTGGCCAAGGAATCTATCTTCCTATATAAAGGGCCTCATAGTGGTAGATCATATATCAAGTTCATATCAAGTGCATTGTAGTAGATAGTAGTAGTGCTCCTGTATGGAGTACAATGTAGCTCTTTAGCTCATATTAATGGAGTGACCATTTCCTCCATATTGCATTGTATTTCCATCATTTCTATTTATAGTATATTTCAGTCATATTGCAGACTCACTTGCTTTCATATTTATTGCATCTTATTAGGACCTGTGTTAGATCTCTTCCACTGCATATATCCTCAAAAGCTAACAAAATCATACTTTGAAAAAATGTTGATTACATCCCAAATACCTGCTTTAGTAAAGGTGGCCAAAATCAAAATCCTCCATGACCACCCCAGGCCAATCATAGGGGGGGGGGGGGGGGAGGGGGGTCACTCTAAGGAAATGGTAAATACCATGTGAGTGCATACAGGGGTATTTTTAATATCAAGTTGAACCATCGGTACATTAGTATCTTATAGGGGAGGGGTATTTAAAATTCATGCATACCTACATATAGATTCTACTAATAAAAAAGGGGGTTGGAGAAGAGGGAGTGGGGGTTATATCTAAGTTGCATACCAAATATTTATAAATATGTTAGGACACTCTTACAAGGACTAAAATAAAAATAATTACATGCATAATTAAAGTGAGTTTATACCCATAGATTAAATAAAAATTATAACCATAATTAAAGTATCTATATTAATTTATGTACAAGATCTATAATTAAAATATTAAAGTGAGTTTTGGAAGGTTATTTTTATAAGTATAGATTTGTGGTATCAAATGGTGTTACTTTAGTTGGTTAGATTCCTCATATTTCAAGAAAGAGATCAAGGTTCAAATATTGCCAAATGATACATGCATAATTACCAAGCTATTGTAATACTACTATGCAGCCATGATGTAATATGAGTAGGGTCGTTTAAATTCCATATAACCCATTAAAAAATAATAATAATAATTAAAAAAAAAATTATAGATTTGTGGTGGCATCGATAGGGGGTGAAGCTTTTTAAATTCCGTATAACCCATTAAAAAATAATAATAATAATTAAAAAAAAAGTATAGATTTGTGGTGGCATTAATAATTTTTTTCTTATGAATACTATTATATAATTTTCAAATAACTTTTTAACTTTTATTAATCAATAAATAAAATAAAATTTATTTAAATAATAAAAGATCACATTTATGATCTAAAAACTATATAAAAGAAATATAGTAATGTATTATGAAATTTTATAATAACTCTTATCAATAAAAAAACTTTAATTAAAAACATTATAAGTAAAGCATCACAGCAAACCAACTACCTTCATAATAAACCAAAATAAAATACAAATGACTATAAAAATGAAGAACACAAGCTTATACTAAGATGGGGGGCAAACAGTATAATACCACTTTTTACTTTTCTTTCCCAAACAATATTATGCAATATATCAATGGTAATATAAAAAAAAATAATCAAAGCAATGCATAAATCACCACACACAATAGAGACACCAATTTAACGTGGTTCACCCAATGTGGGCTACTCCACGGAGAAAATATTTCACTAAAATTTTCTCAATAAATATCTTGGTAATCCTTTCCCTATTACAATGTTTATGGACATCTGTCCAAAGGAGACACCAATATCCTAATAAAGTTCATGGATCTCTATCCACAAGAGACACCAATCCCCTCAACTGGTTTTTGGATCTCTATCCATAAGAGATCTCCTTCTCCTTTGCTCTGGTTGGTAATCCTCTAGAAGACTACTGCCTCCACTACACTGGCTTGTGGATCTCTCTCCACTGAAGACTCTATCCTCACTTAGAACATATATGTCCTCACTATCCTTGGTAATAGATATCTATCCACTATATACTATTGTCCTATGCTCTATCACCTCCAAAGCCTACTCTAAGCTCTGTCTCAAACCTGCACTAAGAACAATTCTTCGATATAGAAAATATTTGCTCAATATCTATCTTTGATCTACACTAAAAATAGTCCTTTGATCTAGCGCAAATCTGATCAATATCTGTCTCTAATATAGTACAAAAATATCCTCAAATCTACACCAAAATTTGTCCTTAAATTTGTCCTCAAGCCTTAACACAAAGCTTGACTCAATCACAAATCAACTCTGCTAGATATGCCCCAAACCTTAACTCAAGGTTTGAATAAATAAATCAATCAAATATGCTCACAAGTCTTCTCAAAATACTTACCTCAAATCTGTCCACAAGTTCTCTCTAGAACTTGTTCAATCTACTCACCAAGTCTTCACCAAGACTTACCTCAAATATGCTCAACAAGTCCTCACTAGAACTTGTCCAATATGCTCAAAAAGTCTTCACCAAGACTTATCTCAAATATGCTCAACAAGTCCTCACTAGAACTTGTCCAATCTACTCAAAAAGTCTTTATCAAGACTTGCCTTAAATATGCTCAACAAGTCCTCACTAGAAATTTTCCAATTTGCTCAACAAGTCTTTACCAAGACTTACCTTAAATCTGCATTGTAAGCTTCCACAAAAGCTTACTCAACTCAACTCAATATTATCACATAAAACTTCTTCAATCACTCAAACAAGCTTCACATAGAATCTTGTTTAATCTCACAAAAACATATAGAGAATTGTTAGAGACTCAATATGCTTCACACTCACAAAAATGCTCAATCACTTTCAATATCTCTCTTATTTTTACCACATAAATATATAGAGAATTGTTAGAGACTCAATATGTTTCACACAACAATGCTTAATCACTTTCAATATTTCCTTCAACTCAATCTAGAAGTAAAGAACAATTTTGTTCACGTAACATGAACTATCACTCCAACACTTCCAATAAATTATGCTCAATCAACTCCTCCCTACCAATCACTCAATGAAAACTTATTCAACAATTTTTATCAAACAAACCTCACATAACAATTATACTTAGGATATTTCACAAACCCTAATCATGCACATGAAGTCTCACTCAATATTTATAAAAATGCTTATCAAACAAGGTTTCTATCATCAACCTTTATTCCAAAAAAAACTTCATCAATCAATATTGGATATCTCAAAACCAAACTCAAAAATGCTCATCAAACAATCCTTTTCACTCCAACTTAGCATTCACAACATCCAATCCAACAATATTTTTTTCACAAGGAAGATGTACCCATACCTTTTATTTTTATGGAGATAAGTCTTCAAAACCTGTCTTAACCACAATCAAATTTTCTTTGCCAACACTAGGGTTAGGTTACCACAACCTATCTCAATATCTCCATAAAATAATTTTCTCAAAAATTATTTTCCATAAAAAATATCAAATCCTTTTTTACACCTTATAATCTCCAACTCACAATATTTAAGTCAATGATTTCTCATAATAAAACACTGAAAAATTTCCCTTGCACACCTTATAATCTCCACACTTTATAAAACAAGTTTCAATCACAAAAAATAAAAATAAAATATTTTAATTTTTCTTTACCTTATAACTCCCCTAAGAACTTAGCACTCACGACAATATCAAAGCACTTTTAATTTTCAACACCTTGGAGAATAAAATTAAATGGCATACCTTTAATTTGTTATGCCCACAAAAATTGTCTTCGATGGATTTGACCATGTAACCTTCCACTCCCAACACCCTAGATCCAAGCTAGGTTACCAAGTGGGCTGCGTGCCCACATGAGACAAACAATGCACACTATCCCAAAAATATTGCCGCATGAAAACCATCGAGCAAATCAAATGAAGGCCTCTTCCTCATGCAAAACTTCAATTGCGTGGATCGAACCACGGTCTCCTCCATGCAAGCCTTAGAACTCTACCAAATTCTTCCTACACTACCACCATCGGTGGGATGTCAAATCACTTCGTGGCCTTTGTTGTCTCACTTCCCTCCAAGCTCTTTGAAATGCAAATTGTCTTCTTCTTAGATGCAGTGCTCAATATTCTCTTTTCTTACATTCGAAGGTGTGTTATATACTTTAGGAAATGGAAATCATTTCCTATATAAATGTACATTATCTTTTGAATTCTCATGTCGATCCATTTTTGAATTTAAAAATTCGAATTTAATGAAAAATAATATTAATTTAAATTAATTAAATTAAAATTCACCTTTGGCTCCATTATTAATTTAAATAAAAATTTTAATCAAAGATTAAAATATTTTAATTTAAATTAAACCCTTTGAAAATTGCTCATGGGTCTTTTCAATTTGAATTTCATTTTTCTTGACCCGAAATATTATAATAATAGAATATTATTATTTAATTTAAAATTGCTTCTCCTTCCTTGGGTCTTCATCCTTTGGGCCCTTTTTAGGCATATAATATTAAAAATAAATATTATATCCTATTCCTTTCCAAGACCTTCTTGATTTTTGAAAAACCACTTTATGTCCTTAATGACAATGAAATTAAACCAATATTCTTTTGACATCAATGAAAAAAAAATTACTCAAAATTTCTAACAATCTCCCTCTTTTTCATTGATGGCAAGCCCTTTATTTTTACCATTCCTTTTTCTTTCAAAAGCTGATTTCCCTGAGAAACTGCTCCCCCTGACTGAATGCTCTCCACCTAACTCAAATATCTCCCCCTTTATCATCAATGGCAAAGGGCCACCTTTGGGGCTTGGTGCTAAGAATGCGACTCTTAGCTTAGCCCCTCCCCCAACTCCTCTTGAGGTGATTAATTCTGGGATGGAAGTATTCCTACTCCTAGCATACATTGATCTTTACCTTTGTCCACTTTCTTCCTCAACTAATTTTTTTGATTCCTATGACTATTCTCATTCCTTCTTATCTCTGGGATTTCTACTCCACACCACTTTGTTGTATTCCCATCATTATTGTACTTATAACACTTAATGTTGTTATTCATTAAAGGTTCAAATATCTTGGGGTTTCTCCTGGTGAAGCCATATCCATTCCTATCATTAATCCTGCAATTTACTACCTTGTGACCAAACTGATTACAAGAGTAGCAATACCCTTGAAAAATTTGTCTATTTATGAAACTTCCATATTCATGTCTTTCATGTGTCCTACATTGTGTAGCCTTGTGCCCAAACCTATGACATGAGAAGCATCATCCATTGAAACTACCTTGCATTGACCCCATTGGTCTCCTAGTTTCTTTTACCCTGTAATGGTTTATGTTCCATATGTTACTCATTTGTGCATTGTTCCCTTCCTTGTTGAATTTTATGTTGTCCAACCCATACTAAGAGGTCTCACTCTATCTTACACTCTCTTATTTTGTGGCTTCTTCTTTAGAGCTTGAGATTGACTCCTCTCCTTGTTTTCTTTGTACCTATTCAAAACAAAGATCTATCTTATTTGATGTAGGTTTTTGTGTCTTGATAATCTTATCCAATTTCTTTGATCTTCTCCCAAATATATGTAACTTATCCTTAGACTCTTTTACTTCCTTCCTTAGTGAAGCTACCTCATGCTATAACTTTTCACATTCTAAAAACTTTGCTTCTAACTTCTCTTTGAATATCCTTGTCTTAGCTATTGAGTTAGTTAGATCCTCTATAATATTTCCTTTCTCTTCATCACATTCTTGAAATTTAAACTTGGGTTTTGCTTTCTTACCTCCCTTAATACATCAAGGGCATGAATAAGCTCACCCTCAATATCAACTTCTCCTTTATTTTATTATTCCTCTATTTGTTTACCTTTGGGTTCACCTCCTTTTTCTTCTATTCCCAAAAGTAAATTTTATTCTGGCCCTTCAAGTGTATCTTCATATTCATCATCACTAAATTGAATCCATTCCTTGTACAACTATCTTCAAGATGAAAAAAGTTACCACATCTAAAACACTTGAGAATCATTTGGTTCCCTTTTTCTAACATCATCTCTTTCTTTTGCTAGAAATAATACTTTATTTTTATCATTATCTGAGGAACTTTCATCACTATCACTTGAGCTCTTACTTGCATTTTCTGCATAGAAACTCTTCTTATGCCTTTGGAAAAACTTATTTCCTTGCTTGCCTTGTTCATCCCTAATTTTATTTTGGTACATGTGTTTTCCTATTTCCCTGTTCTTATGATCCTATTTTTATTCATAATTGTTATTTTTAGCCTTTTGGAAAATCAGATTCATAGTAACCATATTTTCCATAATTGAAACATCTAACTGATTTCATACCTTTATATTTTTTTTAATCCTTGTTCCTTCTGCCATAGTTGCTTCTTCATCACTGGATGAGTCATTCCTTAAATCTGACTTCTTACCCTGTCTTCTTAGTAACTTTGAAGGTTTCTTCCTTCTGGGGAATAGGTTCCTCTTTTATCCTCATCTCAAAAGCTGTGAGAATACCATGTAATTCATCCCTTGTCAAAAGTTCAATATATTTTACCTCTTCTATAGCTGAAATATTTTCACTAAATATTTTTGGAAGTGACCTTATAATATTATCACAAACATCTGTTTCCTCAACCTTCAGCCTAAGTCCTTATGTGGAGTTAACAACCTCATCCACACAAAGTAGATATGCTGCAATGTTTTCCTCATACTTCATATTTAGGTCTTCAAATTCTCTCTTGAAATTTTGCAACTTTGCCCTTTTGAAATTTTTATCTCCTTCTTATATGCCTTGCAACTTATCCAAAATTTCCTTTGCTGATGTGCAATGCATAACCTTTATGAACTTTTTTTCATGCAAACCTCTCAGAATTCCATTCATTGCTCTTGAATTATGATGATGTAGAATCTTACTATATTTATCTGTAGGTGGAGTTGCTGGTGGTGTGTATCCATTTTCAAATGCTTCCCATATTTCATTTCCAAGTGCCATTAGATGAAACTTCATCCTTGTGCTCCATAGTTCACAATTTTTTCCATCGAATAATGGTGTTGAATTCCCTGAAGATCCAGTCTAAGAATCCATCTATGTTCTTGTAAGATTTTCCTTAAAGTTGTTAAACTCTTTCAAAGGAACCTACTATGATACCAATTGAATAACACAAGCTTATTATGAGATGGGGGGTGAATAATATAAGACCACTTTTTACTTTTCTTTCCAAAACATAATTATACAATATATCAATGGATATATCAACATAAATAATCAAATAATTGTACAAATCACCAAATACAATAGAGACATCAACTTAACGTGGTTCAACCAATGTGGGATACTCCACGGATAATATTTCACTAAATTTTTCTTAGGAAATCTCTTTGTAATCCTTTATCTATTACAATGTTTATGGACCTCTGTCCAAAGGAGACACCAATCCCCTAATCAAGTTTATGGATATCTATCCATAAGAGACACCAATCCCCTCAGATGGTTGATGGATCTCTATCCATAGGAGATCTCCTTATCCTTTTCTCTGGATGGTGATCCTCTAGAAGACTACTACCTCCCCTACACTAGATTGTGGATCTCTCTCCACTGAAGACTCTATCCTCACTTAGAAGATATCTATCCTCACTACCCTAGCTAATGGATCTCTATCCACTGGAGACTACTATCCTCTACTCTGTCACCTCCAAAGCCTGCTTTGAGATCTATCTCAAATTTACACTAATCACAATCCTTCGGTCTAACATAAATCTGCTCAATATTTATATTTTATTTGCACTAAACATAGTCCTTCGGTATAGCATAAATCTACTCAATATCTGTCTCTGATATGGTATAAAATTATCCTCAAATATACATCGAACTCTGTCCTCAAATTTATCCTCAAGACTTAACACAAATCTTGACTCAATCACAAATCAACTCTGCTAGATCTGCCCCAAATCTTAACTCAATGATTAAACATATCAATCAATCAAATCTGCTCACAAGTCTTCTCAAATACTTAACTCAAGTATATCTACAAATTCTCTTTATATCTTGTTCAATTTGCTCACCAAGTCTTCACCAAGACTTACCTCAAATCTTCTCAACAAGTCCTCACTAGAACTTATCCAATCTTCTCAACAAGTCTTCACCAAGACTTACCTCAAATCTGCTCAACAAGTCCTCACTAGAACTTGTCCAATCTGCTCAACAAGTCTTTACCAATACTTACCTTAAATATACTCAACAAGTCCTCACTAGAACTTATCCAGTCTACTCAAAATGTCTTCACCAAGACTTACCTCAAATATGCATTGTAAGCTTCCACAAAAGCTAACTCAACTCAAATCAACATTATCACATAAAACTTCTTCAATCACTCAAACAAACTTCACACATAATCTTGTTTAATCTCACAGAAACATATATAGAATTGTTAGAGACTCAATATTCTCCACACTCACAACAATGCTCAACCAATTTCAACCACTCTTCTATTTTTACCATAGAAACGTATAGATAATTGTTAGAGACTCAATATGTTTCACTCACAATAATGCTTAATCACTTTCAATATTTCCTTCAACTCAATCTAGAAGTAAAGAACATTTTGTTTCATAGAAATTGAACTATCACTCCAACACTTCCAATCAATTATGCTCAATAAACTCCTCTCTACCAATCACTCAATGAAAGCTTATTCAACAATTCTTATCAAACAAACCTCACATAATAATTATAATCATGATATTTCACAAACCCTAATCATGCACATGAAGTCTCACTCAATATTTCCAGCAATGCTTATCAAACAAGGTTTCTATCATCAACCTTTATTCTAGAAAAAACCTTCATCAATCAATATTTGATATCTCAAAATAAAACTCAACAATGCTCATCAAACAATACATTTTCACTCCAACTTAGTGTTCACAACATCCAATCCAATAATATTTTACTCACAAGGAAGATGTACCCATAACTTTTATTTTGATGGAGATATGTCTTCAAAACATGTCTTAACCACAATCAAATTTTCTTTGCCAACACTAGGGCTAGGTTACCACAACCTATCTCAAAATATCCATAAAATAATTTTCTCAAAAATAATTTTCCATAAAAAATATCAAATCCTTTTTTACACCTTATAATCTCCAAACTCACAATATTTAACTCAATAATTTCACCATAATAAAACACTTAACAATTTCCCTTGCACACCTTATAATCTCCACACTTTATAAAACAAGTTTCAATCACCAAAAATCAAAATAAAATATTTTAATTTTTCTTTACCTTATAACTCCCCTAAGAACTTAGCACTCATGACAATCTCAAAGCACTTTTAATTTTTCAACACCTTGGAGAATAAAATTGAATGACATACCTTTAATTTGTTCTGCCCACAAAAATTATCTTCGATAGATTTGACCATGTGACCTTGCACTCCCAACACCCTAGCTCTAAGCTAGTCCACCAAGTGGGCTGCGTGCCCACATGAGACAAATGGCGCACACTATCCCAAAAATACTGCCGCATGAAAACCACATAGCAAATCAAACAAAGGCCTCTTCCTCATGCAAAATGTCGATCGCGTGGATCGAACCGTAATCTCCTCCAACAAGCCTTATTACTCTCCTAACTGCTACTTGCACTACCACCATCGGTGGAATTTCAAATCACTTCATGGCCTTTGTTGCCTCGTTTCCCTCTAAGCTCTTTGAAATGCAAATTATCTTCTTATTAGATGTAATGCTCGATATTCTCTTTTCTCACATTCGAAAGTGTGTTATATACTTTAGAAAATGGAAATCATTTCCTATATAAATGCACATTATCTTTTGACTTCTCACGTCGGCCCATTTTTGAATTTAAAAATTTGAATTTTGTTTTTAAATATTAAATTTAATTTTTTTTGCCTCCATTATTAATTTAAATTAAAATTTTAATCAAAGATTAAAATATTTTAATTTTAATTTTACTTTTGAAAATTGCTCATGGGTTTTTTCAATTTGAACTTTGTTTTTCTTCACCTTGTTATTTGGCCCGAAATATTATAATAATAGAATATTATTATTTAATTTAAACTAGCTTCTCCTTCACTAGGTCTTCATCATTTGGGCCATTTTTAGGCACATAATATTAAAAATAAATATTATATCCTATTCCTTTATAATACCTTATTGCTTTTGGAAAAACCACTTGATGTCCTTAATGACAATGAAATTAAACCAATATTATTTTAAAATCAATGACAACAAAACTACTCAAAATTTCCAACAAAAAAACATCACAATAAGACCTTCCCGACTATCATATCTTACATGTGTCACAACTATAAAAAAAAATACACCCCTGAAGAGCTCTTGCACGGTACGGGCACACCACCGCACCATGGAGAGGTGTGTGTCCTGTGGACATCCCCTAAGTAGACCAAAGAAGGAGAAACTTGACTCTAAAGCCTATCGAGAAAATGACATAATAGGTACAGTGCAAAAGTTTGGATCACTTTGGAATTAAGTGAGTAAAAATGATGAAACTTTAAAAAGAAATTAATGGAATAGGATTATATATTTTATTGGGAGTTGCAAGTACAAAAATATCAATGCTTCACCAAACCAAGCTATAGATATTTAAAAACTTATAAATTGTGTCCCTTAAGCAAACTAGACGATAACAGACACATGCATTGAAGCCATGGTTTCTTGTTGCACATAAAAATGGACCATAATTATAAACTTTTTCCAGTGATTTTTCAACTTACAACATTATTTGGCTTGATAAAATATTTATTCTTGAAGGTGGCTCTGTGACTACCCACCTTGGTAGGACCTAGAAAACCCTGATGTTTTGGGGGTTCATGAAAAGACAAGGAGGATATATTTAAAAAAATTAAAAAGGGAGGATCACTTTTTGGAAGGGATTCTCAGGAGAGGGGTAGACCAGGGAAGCACAACCGAAAAGTGGGAGAATAAACTAGAAGCACAACCAAAAAGTGGGAGAATAAACCAGAAGCACAACCGAAAAGCATACAGGTATGACCCTCTCAAATTGATGGTAAAAAAATTGGACCATACTGATTTCTTGTTGCACATAAAACTGGACCATAATTATAAAATTTTTCCAGTGATTTGTCAACTTACAACATTATTTGGCTTGATAAAATATTATCTATTCTTGAAGGTGGCTCTGTGACTACCCACCTTGGTAGGACCTAGAAAACCCTAATACTAACTATAACAGATAGGGACAATGTTATGGAACTTTTTCTTATCCTATGGAAATATTAGATAGTTGGGCCCATCCCACTTTTGTGTACAATTTAGTCCACTAGAAATATCTGTATGTAAGATGTTTGTGGGGTTCAGCTAGTTTTTTGGTCACTATGGGCACTTATTCAATGTGAGCTAGTAATCCAACATGCACCGTGAAAAGAGCTAAAGTGGGAAATTCTTATATATAGATTGAACTATTGGAGGTCAGTTTTTGGTAGAAGAAAGTTTCTATGCACAGTTTGAAGTTGTGTTCTGGCCAAGGTAGTGACCACATTGTTTTTGGGTTCGGGGTTGAGCTGGTGCTCATATCCTTACAGGAAAGTTTCTTTTAGCTACTTATGTATTTTGTCAGTTATTTTTTATAATGGTAATGTCATGTTCTCTTTCCAGATTCTTTAAAAAAACTTAAGTGTTTAGAATCCTCAAGGATATCATGTAAGTTCTTTTTGCAGCTTTAATATTCTACTTCAGTAGTTTCTAGGAGTTTTTGATTCTGGCATGGCTAAATGGCTAGATTTTTAGGGTTTTTAGCTTTATAATTAAAAAAGGAGGAACATCTTAGATATTTCAGATTTCAAAATTGAATTTGCCAATTCCAAATTCCAAAACAGAACTTGCCTAGTTTATGATTTGAAAAAATTTTAGATTGTTCATAACCACCTAATTTAGCTTTTAAGTTTCCAGATCTAGAATGCAACAATGCTACCATAACCCATTATTCGGGAAAATTATGCTAAGTTGTAGTTTCATATTTCATGTTATATTTGGAACATAACATATAAGAGCACTTTAGGACCCTGAAGACCTCTTATTTCCATAATATGTTGAGCTTTATAAAGCAGATCAAAAGAAAAGTGGTTATTGGAACTTAACAAAGTGACAAAGGATGCAAATAGTTTAGTCCAAGAAGGTGTGGGTGACTTTGCAAAGGGGTTTAAGCAAGCATACCAAAGAGATGACAACATTGGACTTGCCATTGCTGTCTTGTAGGGTTTCCTTGGTTCTTAAAGTCTACAATGGATTCATATGGAAGGAAACTCCTTATGAAGTTCAGATCTATGAAAGTCTTAAAAAGGGCATGTCCATTGGGTTTCCTCTTGTGTGTCTCTCAAGGAAGCTCTAAGTTATTGGTTAAGCAAGATATACTAGTAATTTACTGATTCCTCTAACCATTTTATGTGTTGCATTAGTCTTCAAAAAAAGGCCACCTTTGCATTGTTGTCTTATTGATGACTTAGCTGGCAAATATTTTCTTAGTTTTGAAGGGTTTTTCACACCAACAGATATCCCTGGAGATTAGAATTGAATTTATCACAAACGATGAGAAGTTTGCATCACAATTTGTAGCCTATGGGTCAATGGTTGGTTAGGTTCTTGGTATTGTAGTTGCTGATAGGACTGCATCTCAAATATTGCAGGTTGAGTATGAGAAATTGCTAGTAGACATTCTTCAAGTTGAGAGTTCTCACACTAATACCCAAAAAATCCTTCAAAGGCACAATATTGATGATTTTGTAGATAAATATTGGGACATACCACATGGTCTAGCATATGATAGAGGCAAGAAGAAATCATGATTCAACACTACAATTGCTTTGGGGAGAAAGCAATTCAAGGAGGGGAAACTGTTATGAACCTTTTCTTATTCTATGAAAATATTAGATAGGTGGGACCAACCCACCTTCTCTATACTAAATTTCATATGAATATTTTTCATCTAAGTGGTTTGTGCGGCCTAGTTAGTCCTTTGTCACTAATTTTCCATGTAACCTAATAATCCCGTATGTGCCCCACAAAAGGAGCTAATGTAGGAAATGCTTAAATAGGATGTTGCTTTTAGAGGAGGACAACTCTTTGTCAGAAGAAATTTTTTGTGCACAAGTTGAATATGTGTTTTGTCCTAGGCAACATCCACTCTTTTCTTGGATTTGTGCCTGAGTTGTCATCCATATCTTCTGAAAATGTTTTTGTTATGTTATGTATTGTTTTGAGTTATTTTCTAGAAATAATATAGTTGTTGTTTTTGAACTTATTGCTAAGTTTTTCAAAGATAATTTTAGATGGTTTCTTGCTTTAGATTAGATTTCAATATTCAATCTATTTCAAAGTTTCATATTTCAGTTTTATTATTTCAGTTGAAATAGCAGTTTTTGAGAATTGGATAATGATTACTGGGTTAGAGCTCATAAGTAAAGTTTTAGCTTAGAAAAATCAGATTTCCATTTCAGAAAATTATAATTAAGAATTATATTAGGAAGCAATTAATTATTTCAAAGATATTTTGTCATATGTTGGGCAAGATAAAGAGACTCAAGGTAAGCTTTTGAAAAATATTCCATCAACTATCACATAGGAACAAAATGAAAGCTTGATGAAGATATCTATATAGGAGCTAAATGAGGTCCCGATGGATTTCTTGTAATTTTCTTTCAAAATTTTTGGGATATATTAAATAGTGATATGTTGGTTTTGTAAGGTTTATTTAATATAGTAGAATCTGAAAGCATGTTATAGAAGACTTTTTACACAAGTAGTTTATTGTTTTATTGTCGGGTTAATTAAGATTAATTTGTTGGAATCTATGATAATTTATGTGTTATTATTAGTTGCTCCATTTGATGCACATACAACATTAGATTGGTAGTATTGCAGGTTATACAAATAGTCTTCTATTTATTTGTGATAGATCAGAGAAACAATGATTCCATCAAGGGGCTAACTGGGCTCTAGAGAGTTAAATTGCTACACTACAACAAATTTCTATTTTTTGGATAGTTTGTGGCTTTGTTATGGCATATGTGGTTGGTCTGAGACTGATTGATGCATGTTGATCATGATTATGAATGATTGTCAATCTGGTTAGTGGCTTTGTAATGGTATGTGTGATAGGTCCAAGAATGATTGATGCATATAATCATGATCTTGAATGGCTATCAATTGCTCCTTAATTGTATTTCTATTTAGGATTAAGGAGCTTGTATTATATCATATAATTATGTAACCCTCTTATTTCAAAAATCCATAGAACTAATTGATTGTGGGCGGTTTGTGGATTTTTTCAGGTTTATTCTCTTCATACAATAGCTATTCTATTTTGGAAGCATAGCTAGTTATGGGTGACAAAAAAGTGTATTCTCTAAAAGATACAAATGGTGAGATTGTGGTTGTAATTAAGCATAAGAGTGTATGCACACTTGTTGATCTTCGAATAGAAGTTGATAGATATAATATTTTAGAATATCCATTTGAGTTTATTAGTGAAGTGGGACATCCTGTCAATCCAAGGCAAGAGTACACATGGGATGTGGAAGAAACAGTCATTGGGGTTAAAAGGAAATTTACAGAGCTTACTGGAGAACAAATGAATCGTGAAATAAAACAAAATATTGGATCAACAGAAAATGATAAAAATAAACTTCCACATACATCCATTCAAGAGACTATAAGTTCAGAAGGATCAACAGTACATGCAAATATTAATGATCATCCAGACTCAATCAAAGTACAAAGTTTGATTGACTCTAAAATTATGGATTTATGGAACTCCAAATTGTTTGAATTGCAAAAAACACTTCCAACTGAGAGTACAAGTCTTCGATTCTCCTTAGAAGGTGATAAACCCATGATAAAAATTCATTGTGATGTTTGTAATGTTGATTACGGATCAGGTAACATACTTAATGCAGTTGATACTATACGTAACTTTAGATGGAGCCATATCACATCATCACGCCACTTGAAAAGGAATTCTCATAGTTCAGGTCAAAACATAGCAGGTGAGAAAGATGTACAAGATGTTCAAGAAATATATGAACCATCAGATCATCATGACATACTGAATGCAATCAATATTTTTGATGAGTTCATCAAGAAAGATATTGATTCTCCATTTAAAGTTGTAGAATCCACAATTGGAGATTATACAGATAGGACAACTGTAAAAGTGGAATGTACAAAATGTAATAAATGGTTTGCATTGATCCCCAAGATAGGAAATATTGTAGCTTCTCTCTCTGAACATATAAAATCAAAGTCACATAACCAAAATTCAACAAGTCAAGCAATGATAAGGACTAGTTTAGTGGGACGACCAAAGAAGGCTTCAAATGATGGGAAACAACAAAGTCTATCCAAGTTTTTGGTTCCTAGATCAAGCAGTGTAGGAGAAGGATCCACAAGCACAAGAACTTCAACTCCAGGTATTATTTGTATATTATGAGATCAACATTTCATTTTTTATAACACCATTCTTGAATAGTTCTTTAGTTATTTATTATTTTACCAATATTTTATTTCTTGTATTAATAGCATGTAATTTCTTGTATAGGTTTGATTTCTTTATCACTATTATGTTGGGGTTATTGGAAACCAAAGGCTACATATAATGGAACAGAAATAGATGTAAAAATTTTAATGGATGATCAAAGAGGTGGAAAAAAATGGAGCATTGAATCTCACACAATAGGCACAGTGGAATACCTAGGTTGTAAGATTACTATTGATGGAACTTATAGGCACAATGAATGTGAAAGGATATCTAAAACATCAATACCATTTGAGTCATTTTCATGCCATTTTTGTTCAAAGATACCAAATTGCCATGATTTTAGAATGTGTTTATATCGAGAGCAACTTAGTACAGTGAAAAGAGACCATAGAAATACAGGAAAAGGAAGACGGTTGGACTATTTAACACAACATGAATTGCAAAAGTCTGCAAGGGTTTCTTCAGCATGCTACAAAGCTGCATTAAGAACCATTTGGTGGGAAAAAACCAAGGTTGCAAGCTTATCAATAAGAAATAGATCATTGAAGGAAAATTTGTTTGAATCAGCTCAAAGGAAGGATGTTTATAAATTTTGTAAAGATGTATTTGAAGCACATAGGTTGGGAAAATTAAGAGGAAAGCAAGCACTATGGGATTTTGTTCAAGATTTAATTCAGAATATGCTACGTTGTAAACAAGGTAGAAGATTTAAAAAATCTTCAGCAAAAATATATGAATTGATCAAGCTATGGGGGGTCCTCGTTTACACAACTTTCTCAGTGTAAATTTAGATGGACCATCAACTACTACAACTAGAAGGTAAACTAGAAAGGCTCTATCTTATATTCCAGGAGAGCATGGATATATATTTGATGCCATTGGTAAAATATATGCAAGATATAAAGCAAGCCTTGGTATTGAAGGTCATGTTCTAGTGATTCTTGTAGAAGATGAAACCAGAGTTAAAAAATATGTTAGGTATTTTATGAATTTCAGTTCTAATCATGTTGATAGCTAATATTATAATATTATTTATTATATGAATACTAACAATTTTTTTTGGTAGATGGATTGCAAGCAAAGACATATTGGTTGGATTTTGTGGGAATATTGAACAACATCAATGTCAATCAAAGTTTTCCATCACAGTAGGAAAAGATACAGATGGTTACAACACAATTGTCAATGCTTTTTAGGATAATGAAATTGGTCATTATGCAAGGGTTATTATTGCCAATCCTTTGCATGAAAAACTTCCTAGTTTGGTTTTGGTAGTGCACCCGACATGCAATAAATTTAATGTTGATTTTGTTCAAGCTCAATGGATCAATATTGAGAATCTATGGAAGCAATATGTTGAAGATTCATTGGGCCCAATTATTGGTCATGCCTTAGATGGAGATAGTAGGCGTAGACAATTAATGTTGAAAAGTTATACTTCCAACAATGGAAACAGATTTGGAATTCCTTGGGAAGGATGGAAATTAACTACATCTATATTGAATGATGGTAGTGTAACTAGGCTTCATGATCAAGACTTCATCCATAATGGGAAAAACTAATTAACCCACTATTTAGTGGTAGACATAATTTGATTTTAGGAAGTGAGTTGATAATGTTTAATCATATAATTGTTCTTTATGATTCATTCACAATGGAGGAGCACCAACTAATAGAGGAAGATATAAAAAGAAATGATCGACAAAATTGGGGATCAACACAATGCATTGCATCAAGGAATGTGCAAAGATGTCTAAGACAGATGAGAAGTCCTTCTAGGGGTAAGACAGAAAGAACCTTAGGTACTAAAATGTACTTATCAATGGTTGTTGACTACATCGACATATTCTTATCTAATAATTTAAGCCTTTGGGAAAGAGTAAGAAATGCCCAAAGTATATCATTTCTTGACACTATGGATTTCTTGGGTATGAAATAATGCAACTACAAATGCCCAACTAAACTTTATCAATAAAGAAGCATATCAATATGTGAATATTTCTTATCATTTTTTTGTACTTTTGATTAAGCTCTTTCATGATAGGTATCCTTCTTTATCATGCATACTACATTCAATAGGATCAGATGTTTGTGAGAATTTTTTTAGTAGAGTAGGTGGTATGGTTGGAGTTGAAAGGGCATATGATTTTGTAGATTTATTGCATATAGTTGGAAGCTTAAATAGGGTATCATAAGAAGAGAGTAATCCAAAAGGATTACATTTTGGAAAAGCTCATAAAAATAAGAAAATTTATGGCATAAACTAAATCCAGAAATGAAAGAGAAGTATGGAGTTTTATCATATTATAATTGTATATCTTCTGATATTGATATTGTAGAAGCTCTTAGGCAAGGATTAAAATATGCACAGGATAATCTTGTACATGTTAGTATAAATCCTCAAAGGCATGAAGATGACTCATGGTGGTTTAGGCCATGGGATTGTGGTGATAGTTTTCCTACAGTCCAAGTAGTTGGTGAATGTATTGATTTTTTGGCATTAGAGAGTTCACATTCAAGCACTATTTTTGATGGAGTTTCTATAAATTTATGTTTGGTTTATTTTATTTTAATATTTTCATTTGTTTGAAGTTTTATTCATTTCAATAATTCATGAATACTAATGTTTAAATTTGTATTCTAGGTCAAATGAGACATCGATAGAAGTTGAATTGCATAATAGAAAAGTTGGTATTATCTAGAATCATTATAAATGATTCTTGCACTACATCTAGAGGTTGATGACACCAAATAAACTGATCAAGAGGTTTTTGAAGGTGGTAAAGAAGCTCAGTGATTCAAAGATGATAAATGGATAGAAGCAACCTTGTCAATTGATAAGGTGCAAAGCAAACCAACATTTGATTTAGGTAGTTGTTTTAAAACACCATTGGCTTTTAGTAGTCAATGTTCTATTTTATAAATAAATTTATATTGCACATAAATGTGGGCACAATGGCTTTATATGGGGTTGGAAGGCTCAAGATGAATATTAAAAATTATGTTTATATATGCACTAGTCTTACGTGTAAGTTTTTGACATTTATATTCTTCTTTCTTGGATTTTTTTGGTTAGGGAACAAACAACACTATTTAATGGCTACTATGATCAAGAATTGTATCAACTGTAATGTTTTTGTTCTTCTACTTTGTATTCCTTGACATTTTTTAACAAGAGATATGTCCATATCATATGTATCTATAATCAAACATGAAATATCCTGATTAGGAATTTATTGGCAAGGCCTTGAAAAATTTGGATCAAAAATTAATTGGGGTAAAAATTAGTAAACATTGAGCAAAATAAGACGATGATGATTTGTTTCAAAATCAAAGCACTTAATTGAGAAAAATTGAGTAAACATTGAGTAGGCATCAAAGACTTAGATTTGTTTCAGGGTTTCTTAATTTGAGTAACACATTTGCAAGAAGCATTCCCATTCGAATTGGGTTTTAGTGTAAAGGAGAAGGGACTGGTGAAAAAGAAAACATAGTAGGAACTAACCATGTTTGCTTTGGAGTTGTCATTTTCATCCATCAATACAATCTAGTTGAGATTGGCTATGTGCCTTTGAAATTTAAGGAAAATGGAAGGCCCATTAAATAGAAATTATGTGCAAGAGATGTATCTCATTGGTAAAATATTTCAATAAGAACTTGAACTTAAGTTTTTCATGAAAGTCAATAATCTTAAGCCTGGTGAAGATCATGTTGAAAATATCAATATATTGCTTGACTACTTGACAATCTCTTTGGAACAGATGCAACCACTATTTTATGGGATAAGATCTCTCTAACTATGGTATTTGTGGACTGGTGTTGTGGTTGGCTCACAAGAGCTTGCAACCAAGCATGGCTTGGCTCCTCCATGTGAACTTCATCAACCATATTTTGTATGTCTCAATGAGTTACCTGGCCTTGAAACAAGCTTTGAACAATGTAGCAAAGCATCTAATTTTTCCAAACTTGAAAAGCCAATAAATATTGCATGTTAAATGAAATCACACTGTTGAACATGACCAATCATAAGAAGTATTCGATTCTATCCCAGCAATTGTCAAAAATTGTCCATTTATGTTTCTCATTAGATATTTATGAACTATTGCTTGGTTTTTCCTCTTGTTCTCGAGCCAATACACTTCCAAGACCTGAAAATTATGTTTTATCTTTTCTCAGTAAGCATTTATTCAACAAATCCACTGGAGCATTGTATAAAATCCATTTGCAACAAGTCTTTGTTTTCACAGAGTTTAATAATGCCTAAGACAAGAAGAAATGTGTGTTTTGCATTGGGTATTAGAATTATGTTCCCTCTTACAAAATTTGAATAAGAGTGATATCTCTTCCTAAAGAGTTAACTATTAAAAAATATCAATCACTTAGTGTTACATCATATGTTGCATATTCAACGTATTCTATAAAATAAGATAAGCCTGTTAAAGTACAAACGTAAAAGAGAGGCTTAACCAAACTCTGGCATGACAAATCAAACATTCATTAATGTTGGGACTGCTCACATATGGGAAAGGAGAGGCTCAAAATATTGCTTTCAGCATGAAGATAGACGACTTGGAATTGTAGATTATTTCATTTTTTTTTTTTGGAATTGTAAATTTGAAATTTGACAATAGAAAACACTTGTCCAGATGCACGTAATCCCCTACCAAAGTGTAGGTGGTCTAATTTCTTACTTGTAAGCACAACTAACAATATATGTGATAAATGCACCACTGCATTTCAATAATAACAAGAGAGTACAACTTTCCTGGACTACCAAAAATGCCATGGTCAGTTATGCTACCAGCTTGCCTAGAGTACAACTTCTCTGATATCCCTCCCTTTGCAATCCCTTATGTATAGCCATAAATACTTGCATTTTGTACAAAACTCCCTCCTGCTGTGGATAGAGTATGAGTCCCATGCCCACTTGCATTGGAAAGAAACTCTTTTTTCATGGAGAGATTCAAAGGTCCATTTTGAGCCTCATATCCCTTGATGAAGTATCTATCTCCAATCAGTTTTCTGGTGAACAACAGTAGTTCTAGAGTTAGACCTTGAATTTATTGATCCATGTAATGAAGCCCTGCTTCTTCTAACAGGTCCACCCTCCAATGCACATGAGACTGGAAGAGAAATCAGCTAGAAGAAATGTAGAAAAGTCTCTAAAAATCCCTCCAAAAATGGGTGAAGGTTGCCTTGTTTTTGCCTAGTAAAAGCCCCTGCTACTTATTTGTGAATATCAATTTAGGTAGATAAGAGCATATAGCACTTTCTTTAGAACTAGCCATGTGGGGTAATTAAGCTTGGGTTTTTCATCAATATGTACAAGCAATGAAAAAGCTTTCATTCTTTCAGGATACAATACAAAGGCTTTGTAAATATTTCTATCTATTTGCATTTAAATGGTGTGACAAGTGCATTGAATACGGGTTTGATTAAGAAAGAGGATTGGAACATGGGATATAATGTTAAATTTCTATTTTTTTGTTTCACCATATATGGGTTGAATGGGAGAGTATAAATGGCCAACAATTTTTTGAGAAAGGATTGGATTTTGGAGTATATATGTCATTAAGTCTGTGGCCTTCAGTACATGTTAAGTTGATGAGAAGTGGTAGTATGCAGGGTGTTCATGAAAGAATGTATCCTTTTGTTTTAATTTTTGTATATTTGGTTTAAAGGGATTTGCAAGTTTTGGTTTGAGATGAGCTTGGTCAAAGGCTTGAAACCCAAAGAGGTATACTCTTGAACCAATATATGAAACAAAATGGAGTTGTTCCTTTGCTTCCACAAGAAGTTTCATATGCCTTGAATTGTTTGTGCCTTGGCATCTATTATTACATTGCCAGACTTTTACATCATGAATAGCATTGTTGTTTTTCAGTCTTTAGGCCACGTGCTAATCAAGGGCATGTACCTTCCAAAAGAATAAACAATTCATTCTTCTAACTAATCTCTTGCACAAGTGATTCCAATTTCAACATGGTTGTGAGATTTGTACTTTGAGTATATTTCTTCTAGAACTTGAACTTTCTTTACTAAATTTTAGCTATGATATTGTACTTGATTATATATCTTCTTCTCAGAAAGAATTGTTACTGAACATTGTTTGTTGAAGCAACATGTATATTGTGATAGGAAACATCTGAGTCAGGTTGGCAGGGGCTAGTTTACCTGAACAAATTATCAAGATAGGTCTTACACTTGTATATTTGTTATTTATTTAATAGATTTGCTCATGTTTAACTTTATTGACCTTCTGAATGTATGTACTATGTGCTTGCTCATGTTGTTTCCTTAATAATGTACGTAATACAATCATTTACAAGTTCACATAATAGAGGAAAGTCTTGGATTATATGTTTTCCCCTCCTTTTCCTGGGGGTGACAGGATTATCAATCATCATATGCTTCCTTCAAGAAATAAGATAAAATATTCAATGAAAATCTTTGCATTTGTTCTTTTTTAGCTCTGTGTGTGTATCACACCTGCTAGTTTATGTTAATATTTGAAAAACTTAATCAACATAAAGACACTTTTAAAAACTAATGATGGGTATAAAAGTAAGACATGGAAAATGCAAAGAGCTTAAACTGCATTAGTATTTTTTTCTTTAAGTTGTAGCAAATCTCTAAGTCACTAAAGGCAAAGGCCATTTTCAAAGCTACAACCATGACAACATATCTCTTGGATGTATGAGACATCCCCTCTAACCAAGCCCATGATAAATCATAAGTCTCACCAATCCTTTTAAACCAGATTTATACTATGGTTTATGAGTATGTAATAATGTATATGTTGAAATTCTGACCAGTGATATTGGTAACATAGTCAGATAATGCCATTAAAACTCTTTTATTAAGTGGAACTTAAGAGAACATGTTTAAGTGGCAATAAGACATCAACATGAGACATATCACCTATCCAGCAGAAATGGTTATCAACATATTAGATTGTTTATTTTTGGTAATGATTTCAGTTGAATTTACTCTTTTTTATAGAATGCTTGTTGTTGTTGGCCATTGCAATGGCAGTCTCTTACTTTTTGCTTGTTCCTGAAGTCATGCAGTTATTTCTAAAAATCATTAGATGATGACGGTTGATTGTTGAAAGGCCATAAAGTATGTCAACATATTCGCATCTGATCTGCTTAATGCAGAACATCTAAGGTTTGCTTTGTTGAAAAGTCTAGTATACATTCTTCAGACAATTATTTTATATTTTACTTTTATCAGGAATAGAAATAGGTCTTACCATGTTCTTCCTTGTACATTTTACAAGGATATCTTTTGCATATATTGATAAATTTTATTGAGAAACAAGTTTTATATATGTGATAGTAAACCAAGGCTTAGATTGGCCATAGTCTCAATGCAAAGCATAGAACATATCTTAAAGAAACTCAAGTCTATTATAGGTTTAAGTGTGCATCCATTCTCCTTATTTTTCCCAAAGAGGTATGAAAAGAATTGGTGATAATGAAAACTTTAACATATTTATCTTAAAAAATGTTTATGAATGATTTGAACAAACAACTCATACAAACCAAGAGGGATTATTATCGTGGAATTCCAATTTGAAAGTTGGTTTGTTCTTTACTATAAAATTCTAGAATTTCATGTTGTCTGCATGTTTTATAGGTGTGGTCCTCTGCTTTCTCATTTAAGATGAGAATTTTGAAATTGGAGATGTCTAATTGCAGTAACAATGGTAGGGTGTAGAGGACGTGTTGGAATTCCTGAGATTGTTGAGCTAATTCTTACTTTGATTTTTGTGTTCCTTTGGCATAGAATGCAACCATAGTTGCAATGAGCATTTCAAATATAGTTGAATAATCAATAAGAGTAAAAAACACTATGTATGGTACATTAGGCTACAACCATCAAAATCTATTAGGCTTTTTACCTTCTTTTTTTTGTTGTATATATATATATATATATATGTTCTATTATGGATGTGTGTAATACATGGTAACACATCGACATTATGCTCTAATAATATTTAGTTGATGCATATATCTTGTTGGCATCATTTTATGATGCCTCAGATGCACTGCTAATTACAAAGAATAATGTGTTATTTTATTTTAAATATTGTTATTCCTCGAGCCATTAGATAGTTTCATTAGCTCCTTTAAGGTTTCATAGATCTCCAAGACACTCAATAAAAGACCTCTAGGAAGTAATAGCCAGCTGAAACCAAATATAATATCTTTAATATGTCCATTGAAGTACCCAGTTAACATTGTTATTCAATGAACTCCTATGCTAGTCTACTGGATGGGCAAGGGGTGTACTCTGGCCCCTTGAGTCTATGGTATTTGATTTATCTCACTAATGAAATACAACACCTTGGTGTCAAAAGAGGGTAAGCAAGTGAGCAAACTCCTTTTCCACCTAGTTGATTGTTGCCACATGTAAATATAGTTGCACACACTATTGACTAGAAAATATGCTATCCTACAGAATTCAACCTCAAATCAATGGTGTAACAATATGAAAAACTTGAATGCTAAAGCTTGCTATATTCATGGGTTTTTTAGGGGTAATTCTTGGATTCTTCAATTGTAATATCAATCCCTTTGAATCTATCTTTAATGCTCTCTAACAACTGCATGAAATCAATTTTTGTGTTTATTGATTGCATTTTATTTTTGCTTGTCCCATCAATCTTGTGGTTTTCTAGCTTGACGATTAGGATCCAACTTGTTTGTTTTCTTTAAGAAAAATGAGCCAGGTGCAAAATTTGCAAGGCATATGTCAAATCAACTACGAAGCTAGTCAAATATAAGCAACCATAAGTCTATCAATTTTGATCTAAAGTGTCACCTTATATATCTTTAAAAATATTTTGGAACAACCTTTCCAACAGGGTGGGTTTCAGGTAGTTAAGTGCCTATGGAAATAGATATGCCTCTTTTAAGATAATTTACTATTTTTCTTTCAGGGTTTTTGGCCCAAGAATCTATGGCTTAGCTCCACTTACTCATGAATTCTATGTTAATGAAAAATCCTTAAAGTGAATGTACTCAAAATCTATGAATGGACATCTTATTTATATCATTCTTTTGTGTAAATCTATCAATTTGTTTAAAGTTATACCTATTGGAAATAAAGTAGATATGGTTCGTACCAGAAGGTAATTGCATCACTGTAAGACTCTTCCCATGTTAGCCAACTAAAAATAATATACCTTAACTACAAACTGCCTCATGCCATGATTTGGGGCCTAAGATATTATGATGATGATTCTCTTGGAGTTAGTTTGCTGAAGTTAGTAGTGCCTTTACATTCTTAAATGATCACTATTATCTAAAGAAACCTTGCAGAGCTTTGTTCTAAAGTTTTGACCTGCATGTTGTCATTCTATGGTCAATTTACTTTTTAAACTTGAGCTTGAGCAACAAATTGATGTGTTTAATTATAGGTATGATATAGAAAATGTAAACAATTGGTTGAGACTTCTGGCAATCTTGTTTGTTTTCCCAAGGTTATAATGTTAATGACAAAATTTGTTTCAAAGTCAAAGTTGACAATACTTAAAGGAGCATATATAAACTTCAAAAGGGCCAAGGCAAGTTTTGCTCTAACAAGTAAGCTTTTGAGAAAAGTAAAAATAAAGAGCAATGTTATAGGACCCTTCTTGCGGAACCCTCACATCCCTAGGGTGAATTTTGGAGTGGTGGTTTGGTCAAGTTGTTCCTAACCTGCACCCAATTGTGGGTTTTGAGGTGGGCCCATTTTCCTTGATAGAAGATGCTTCTCATACCCTTTGCCAGAAATTGAGGCCTTTCTTGATCCAGGAAGTCTCTGTTCCTAGCAATAGGTGAGGAAGTTCTTTTATCTTAGAGGAAGCATGGACACCTGTGATAAGTAAACATAATCAAGATCAAGAAGTTTTTGAAAATCTATGAATCAGGCCTATTCCTCAAATAGTCTGTGTCAATGAGTGAATGCTCATCTCCCTAAGATAGTTCATTTGTCAACCAAACAACAAAATGTGTCCCAAAATTTTATTGGTTGCTTTACGGTTTATCATTTGCTTGCAATTTTCCAATAGAATATGGGCTTGGTAGAGAACTTTCACTTTGGTAATAAGCATCAAATAATAACCAACAACATCTAGATTAAGTTGTTCAGTTTTTGGTTTATCTAAGAATTGCTAGTTTAATAAGGACTTTGAGAGAGTTAGTAGACAGTGGCTTCGATCATGTAATTTATGCAAAAATTTTGTGATTGATGGAATCCATGGGGGAATCTTAATACAGTTGTACAATGATGCAATCACAAACTAGTATACTCTTTCAAGTTTCAGGTGAGTTATGGTCTATTGCATTGAGGCATTTAGTGAGAAGATTAGTATTCAAGTTCAAATTTAGTAAGCTTGGAGTTGGAAAATGTTATTCAGTGCATAAAAATATTTTTTGAGTTTGACATCAAGTTTGAGATATTGCATAAATATATTGATATTTAATGTATATAAAGAAATTTCTATTTTTCTTATTTGCAACTGTCTGAAAACATTGTTGAATGTCTCATTTCCAAATACAAGAAGCCTAGAGAGACCTAAAATTTCAAAGATACATAGAGGCATCCTTGAGTTTCAAGAACAATAAAGCATGGGGCCCTCTCGAAGACCAAAAAATTCCATCGAGAAAGGCTTTGCATCTCCAACTCCCAAGCCAAGCCATCTGAAATCCAGCCACCACCAAAGGCCACCATGGAAAGAATCTTCAGGTCAATCCAACCAAACCACCGTAGTCACGTCAAAAATGGGATGACACATCCTGATAAGCACAGGAGGATCCGTGGAGGTCTTGGAAATGCAACAAGAGATCCCAGGAAGATCTACCCATCTAGAGATCAACAAGATAGGAGCAGGGGGAAGTAAGGAATTTGAAATGGGGTCCTCCCTCCCAGAGTGAGAGACCTAGAATATAATCAAAACTTGCTCTTGTATATTACTGGTTAAATGAAATGTGTGAAGACTTATCCAAAACTAATGATAATTTTGTAGTCGGGTATAGGACCTTATAGACAATGGGGTCATCCACATCAAAAATCCATTGGCTCCCTCAAACCAAAATTTAGGGATTTATAAGATGCCTTTCCCAAATAATAGGTAACCACAGGATGCTTCTACTTCTCAACCTACCTCTCAATAGGTTAATTAGGTCAACAAAGATTCACCACATAAGGGCCTAGTGGGTATGATTCATGTTACCACATGTAACCAGTGCTACCCCACCCACCCTATCCATAAATTACATCACCCCACTGTTACCACATTATCATCTCCTACACAAGTGAACCCACCATCATCATCACCTCATATTCTTACTATTCATGGTAGACTCACACACCAAATTTGCATAGCTCCCGCTAAGTTGTCCATATACTACCTCTTGCAACAATCACAACCTCATTACGAGGATTTAAATGGGATATTACGGTCAATATATGTAGAGGGGCATGCCACCAATACCTTTTTATAGTTCGTGGACAATGTAGAAATATGTATGCAACCATATATCATATTTTATGACCATGATATTACAATTCTTGAAGGAAAGGGTACTGATCCTCCCCTCCACATTTTGGCCAGTGTTAATGATACTACTTACAAGCATGTTTTGATTGACATTAGATCTTCTATTAGTATCATCTCCACTATTGCCCTCCAACATCTCAATATTCCACTTATCCACCTTTCTATTCCTACACTCAATTTGTAAGAATTCAATGGTTCGATGCACAAGATAGTTGGGTCTATTGTCCTTCCCATATAAGTTGGTGCCAAGACAATATCCACTTTATGTCATGTCATTGAGGGAGATATGCAATAAAATATCCTCCTTGGGAACCCATGTATTAGGGGAGTGCAATGTGTCCTATCCAAACTTCATCACTGCTTGAAATATCTTCACAACGACTAAGTCCACTACATTGAGGCGGATGATGATCCATTTTAGTTCTACAACACAGTCACTCTACCATCCCATTCACCATTTGTTTCTTCTCAATTCACACTTGTTTCCATCCACTCTATCAAGCTGAAACTTTCATCCTCATCAGCACCTGATCAATCATTACCACCACTATTTTCAACCCTCCGTTGGCTAACACATTAGTGACTCCTCTTAATATGACCTTGTAGTCTTCATAACCCACATCTAATTCATCATCAACATTACCTTCTCCCTCATACATTCAACAACATTTAATCCCATCTTCTTTCTCCACTTCTTTAGTATTACAACCTCTTGCATCTATCACCGCTATACAAAAGACCCTCATATTGAGTCCTCTAATTATTCCCCCTACTCAAACACAAACATTCACATATCTCTCTGGCACTAATTTAAATTCATATATCTTTGTGTTCCTACCTACTTCACAATTCCTCTAGGCTAATCATCCTATCCTGGACACTCCATTAGAGTGTCATTCATGAAAAAAACACACAACTCACCTTGATTCCCAACTCAATCAGACCACAATACCTATTTCACCCTCTTTTTATACTTCCACCTCTACTGAATCACAACCCTCATTCTTTTCATCACCTTAGGAATCATCATCACTCATCACATCCCAAATTCTAGTTTTGCTTTCCCCTGAGTCACAACCATCATATTCTTCTTCATCACACCATGAATCATTGCCTAACTAGGAGAGTTATAGAATACCACATGTATCTATACTCATGACTACTTCAGGTCCTAGAGAGTATGACATATGCAATGCTCGTATCTCTCTTTCCAACCTCCAATCTATTCACAACTTTGTGTAGCCTCACAATGTACCCCTCATCATTGGAGCTATCATACCCCTCAGCCCACCCACAAATAGTAATAACTTTAATTTTGAGGGCTTGGATACATTGAATTACATGTATGAGAAAAATCCCATTGAGGATAATTTTTGTGGTAATATTGACTACCTATCAAATCTAAACTTTGAAAAATGTTACTTCAAATGCTTCCATTGGCAAATTTTTGGCCTAGGTTGCTACGAGAAAGGATCTAGAGATTTCCTTCATCCCCATTATCAACAACATGGTGATAAATATGGTTTAGGTTACTCACATTCCACTCTTCACATCCTAGATGATAAACTTCCATACCCATCTAGGAACCCATTCGAGGAGGGATATATTGTGGACCTAGAACTCAGTGTTCAAAGTGACACCTTGTCATCTCACTCATCCATAAAAACCCTTGATCATTTCTTTCTCGACTGCTCATCATGTGTCATTCCTCCTATTTATGACATTGAGGAACTTATCCAAGATTTCACCACACTATCCCTCACATCACCTACCATGGAGGTCAATCCCATTATACCATGCTTTTTTGTACTTTCCATATCCACCCATTTACCCAATCAACATTGTACTTAATCCTCTTTACATCGATCGCGCTCTCCCCCTCTCACCCTAATTCCTTATCCCAAACAATCAATACCTCCTCCTTATTTTTACATAACAATGGATGAGATACCATTATCTCCTTCTCCTACCATATCAGTGAACATGATATCTATCGATATTTTTACCCCACTTTGTAACGATATCCATACCAATCAAATTATCTGCACCAATCCAGATTACATTGATTTTGATCACATTTATTCTGAACCATCCCCACAAGATTTCCTCATTTCCAAGCATTCGCATTCATCTAATGCCTCCTATTCTTCCATACCTTTGCGGGCCCTTTGTATCTATAATATAGAGATCATGCATGATGATGCTATTCCTCTCCCTAATGCTACAAATGACTTACATATTATCCCTGCTCAATTGGAGGATGGGTCACACATGCTTATAGAGGATACTATCGATTTTGACATTGGAGATGATCCATCAAATCCCCATATTGTTAAACTTGGCAAAGATATCTCCATAAAAGAGTGCAATAGTTTTATAAAATTACTCAAGGATGTAAGTACATCTTTGCATGGTCCTGTACTGATATGCCATGCTTAGACCCTTATCTAGTTATTCATAATATCATGCTTGATGATTGCTCCAAGATGATAAAATAAAAACTACACAAAATGCATCCTATGATTATGTTAATGGTCAAAGAGGAGTTACAAAAGATCCTATATGTGGGATTCATACAACTAATTGATTATCCTGACTGGGTGTCTAACATGGTCCCCATGGAAAAACCTAAAGGAGGGGTCTGAATATGCATTGACTTTAGATATAAAAAAAATGATGTCCTAAGGACAAATTCTCTCTTCCCAACATTGATACATTGGTTTAATCCATAGTGGGTGATGAAATGTTATCCCTATGGATTGGTTCTTAGGATACAACCAGATCTTAATAAATCTAAAATATAAACACAAAGCATATTTCACTACATCTTGGGGGAATTTTTGCTACAAGGTCATACTATTTGGTCTTAAGAATGCTAGTGCCACTTACCAGTGTGCCATGACCTACATCTTCCATGACTACATGCATAAAATTATGGAGGACTATGTAGATGACTTGTTAGCCAAGTCAAAGAAGTGTCAAGATCATATTCATGACTTGCACAAGATTTTTGATCGTCTCATTGAGCACAATGTTCATCTCAATCCCAAGAAGTGCATCTTTGGTGTCACCTTAGGCAAGATCCTTAGATTCATTATTTCTTTGCAAGGCATTAAAGTCGACCCTAAAAAGGTCTGGGCTATCATCGACATGCCACATCCTACCAACCTCAAAAAATTACATATCTTACAAGGAAAAATTCAATCGATTCATTGGTTCATTACCCATATTTCTAATAAATGTAAGTCATTTAACCATATCCTACATAAATATGTAGCATTTCATTGGGATAACAAGTGCCAATGAGCCTTCGCTGACAGCAAGACCTACCTCAATTCACCACCTATTTTATCTTCGCCTCGTCCTGATATTCATTTTCACTTGTATATATCCACCATAAATTTTGCATTGGGCACATTATTGGCTAAGGAAAATAGGATATCCAAGGAATAAGCTATTTATTACATCAACCGCACACTCATCAGTTCTGAAACACAATATACCAATACGTAGAAACTTTGCCCCACGTTGGTCTTTCCTACTAGAAATTTATATTGCTACATGCTCAATCATATGATATTTATGGTTGCACGTGATAATCCTCTCAAGTACATGATGGGTAGGAGTTATAATAACATCCAGATAGCTAAACGGATCATGCTCATAATTGAATCCGATCTCAAATTCATTAGTCAAAAATCCATCAAAGAACAGGCCATCGTTGACCCTATTACTGAAGCCCCTTTGCTAACCACTCACCCACTGGTCCTTGACCTTTTTGGTTGTCTTTCATATGCACCCTATGAAGAGTAGGTGGAAAAACACAAGTAACTTATAATAGAAATAAATCCCTCTCACTTTAGGATCTTATTGGTTATCTAAGGTGTGAGTTACAGGGTTGGGTCAAATTTTTTTGCTCTTTTCCACTTTTGGATAGCCTATGTGATCACCTATTTTACCTACAAGGGAGTTCAACCTCTTATCATTATTGTATGATGGTGGTTTTTTAAGTTCAGTTATCAGGTTTGCATTCATGAATTGATCTAGCTCTTCAGATTTTAGCAGATTAAATGAATAAATAATTTTAAAGAACATAAAAAATGGATCTTCTTAGAAATAAAAACAAAGAGAGTAGGGTAGAGCAAAAAAGAGAGGATATCTAATCTAATTGTAAATTACAACCATTAAAATCAATTAGACTTCTCAAATTCACAAAAAACAAAATCAAATGAAGAAAGTGTTCAAATTTCTAAGATAACATTCTACCTTGAGCATGGAACATAGATAACATGGGATGAAATAAAATTTCAAATAGAAGAGAGGCCAACATCAATTGGTTTTTCCCACCAACAGTCAAGCTAGAATAGTAAGAATAAAGCAATTAAATTATAGACCAAAACCTTAAGCCTTTAATTTCCTTTAACACACTGTAAACAAAATGAAGCTTAATAGCCTAATGCAATCTCAACAATCACAAATTTACAACCAAATTAAATAAAACCTAAGTGAGATGAAAACAAAATATAGTGCACTTATCAAAGTTTGAAAAAGATTAGGCTCCTAGCCAAGATGTTTCAAAAGATGATGTCACATCAACCTTAGGTATAGAATGAAGAAAAGCAAATACAATTTTCTAAATATTACTAAATATTTGGTCCCACTGAAAATAGAATATCAAGATCTTTCACCCAAAATTTGAATCACCTCAAATGGATTCCTCGATCAAAAGATATGATGATTTCAAATTTGATGTGAATTTAGGGTAAGATGAAGAATTGTAGAAAACCCTAAAAATTGATTTTAATAATTTAGACTTTAGGAAAACCATTGAAGATTAAATTTTTTGAAACCAATAATTTGAAATAATACCATTGAGGTGTAAATATCCAGAAAAATTCAATTAGGATCAATGTTTTTAGGCAAGCAATTGTGACACCTTGATGTGGGTAAAATTTAAAATCTTGATGAAAGAAAAATTTGGGAATAAAATCAAAATACTTCAAGAGGGTCCCCTCGGAGAAAAATTTATTTATTAAAAAAATTAAAAATTTATGAACAATGGGGTGTGTTGCTTCTCAACAAATGGGAATAAAAAAGCAAAGATAGAAAATTAATATAATAATTAATTAAATAATTTTATTTTATTAAGGTTTGAAACTTTTGATTTTTAATTAATTAATTAATTTTTTTTAAATCCCTAAGGTTTGTGCTTTTAATTTTAGGGAAAAAATTATATATTTAAAAATCCAATTCTAATGCCTTTCTTTGTAATCATGGAATTGAGCAATGAGTAGGAGAAAACGAGGAGCGGGATATAGCAAAGAGCGGGATAGAACAATGAGCGAAAGAGAACAAGGAGCAGGATAGAGCAATGAGTGGGATAGAAAAATTAGTGGGAGAGAGCAAGGAGTGGGATAGAGCAATGAGTAGGATAGAACAAGGGTTTTAATTTGAGAAAATGAAAAGACTTAAGCCCTTTTACAATGCGATAGAGATGATCTTAAAAAAATGTTGGAAAATTTGGAGATCATTAAATTAAATAAATTGGCAATTAAAGTATGAAGTCACAAAGAAGTTTTCACTCACAGCATGGAGCAATGCTTTTGGGTGAAATTAAAATGAAATTGGATCTCTGCAAAAATTCGCAACTTTGTCTTGGTTTTAAATAATTTGATTTTCGGGTTCCATGTTGTGATTTAATTTTAAAATTTTCCATTGTTGACCATTTGGACCACAGGGTAGAGCAAGGTTGATTAAAATTGTGAGCAATATTATTTCCAAGGAATATTGTTCTAGCCCGCCATTTATTTTTAGACTTTCCCTTTGTTGACCATTTTGACCATGGGATGGAGTAAGGTTAATGAAAATTTGGTAGCGGGCTAGAGCAAGATTTAGGTACAGAAGTTGGTTGTAGACCATGATTTTAATCTTCATTTCACCATGTTGACCATGTCTGACCACAGGATGGATCAAGCTTGTTGCAGGCCACGATTTTGCTCCGGAACCCTCGTAGTGCAAAATTAGACAAAAAATAAAAGTGCTATGATTTTAATGAAATGTTTCACACATGTTAAAAGGCTATATGGGTATCCAAATATGCTAATAAAATTCAAAAATATCATTTTTCATCAATATATATCACATTAAGAAGCTCACAAGTTGCAACACGAAACTGCTATTTATAGATGGAATTCACATCCAACATCTAGCAGATTTGGTACCACTAAAAAGAGGAGATCAATATATTTCATACAAAATTTAAATCACCTCAAATAGATTCATCGACCAAAATATATGATGATTTCAAATTTGATGTGAATTTAGGGTAAGATGAAGAATTATAGAAAACCCTAAAAATTGATTTTAATAATTTAGACCTTAGGAAAACTATTGAAGATTAAATTTTTTGAAACCAATAATCTGAAATAATACCATTGAGGTGTAAATATCTAGAGAAATTCAATTAGGATCAATGTTTTATCCAAGCAATTTTGACACCTTGATGTGGGTAGAATTTAAAACCTTGATGAAAGCAAAATTTGGAAATGAAATCAAAATACTTCGAGGGTCCCCATGGAGAATAAAATTTAATTATCATAGTATCAAAATTTTATGATCAATGGGGTGTTTTGATTCTCAAAAAATTGCAACATCTACAGGAAAATAGTAGCACTATTTGGAACCCAGAACTTTAGTTTTGAAACCACTTAAATTATATATCATACCTTACCACAACGATTTTTAAAATGTATTTAACTACTATCTGCCAGTCTATCAAAATTTCTCAAGAATATACTAGTTTAAATCATTCAAGGAAAATTGGGGTTTTTGATTGCAAGTGTATAAGTCCTTCCTCTTAAGATAACGATGGCTTAAAATTCTTACTAAGGATTAACCAAACTATTTTGTATGCACAAGTTTATTTGAGTAGAGCTTTGATTCTAGTTTAACCTTTTATAGCCCCGACATAGTTACTCTTAAATTTCTTTTTAATACATTGGTTCACAACCATGTAGCATTTATAGCCCTAGTGAAGATGTCTAAGATTTCTCTTTTAGAAATCTCGGCTATCTCCCTTTTATTACGAAACTTTTTTTGTTTGTAGAAATTCTTTTTTATTTTGATAAATACTAGATAGCCGGTAAGCCTTACTTAAGGTTCAAAAGTTACATTTTATTTTATATTTTACTAACCAAATAGTTGATCAAATAACCATTTCAATTTTTAGGCACCAATAGCTTCTTAAGAGTTATTACAAAGATTTTTGTGAATCAGAGTTTTCCTCTCATGACTAACTTTTCTTAGATTCCCTGAGAGTTCTCTGGCTAAATAACATAACAATTCCTTTTATAATTAAAATAGTTGTAATGGGTAAGGTAAAAAATCTAAATTGCTTCTCTACTGTCATTCCGGGTAACAAGCATTACCATTTTATTTCCACTTAGAATATCCTTTTACAAAAATCACCCTTCTTTGATTCATGAAATCGAGAACAAGATCCAAAAGAAGAAAGAAAATAAAAACTTGGAAAACTAAAATCAACTTAATACCGATAAAACAGACTAAACACACATTTAATCACTCTTTTATTATTATTATTATATGCATGTGTACAAAGGCCTTTATGATTACTCAAATGATGTAGTAGATGGAATAACAGAGAAATAATGTTTCAGATATTGACCATTGAAAAGTAAGTATAGAAAATTACCTTCAAGGTCCTCCAGATGAATTGCATTATTACCCATTTTTTTTCTATTTGGTATGGTCCTATCCAAAAACGCTGCAACATGTTGTGTTTACCTTTATTTTCATGGGCTTTGTCCCACAAAAGAACCATGTTTGCAAGTCTACATACCTTTAATTTTTCTCTTTTATCAAACCAATGCTTGACTGTATTTTGATACTTATTGAAGTGCTATAAGGCCTGAAGACTTTTATCCTACATATTAATAAATTCTAATACCACATCTACATGATCATTAAAATAGTATAAAAAAAACTGGTAAGTAAGCATCTTAATAGAAATTGGAATTTTTGGTTTAGTCCCATATAGAAAAGTGAATGGTGGAGTTTTAAGGTCTTGCTTATGTATTATTCTATCATCCCAAAGTGCATTTAGTTTTTCTAACTCCTTCAAAATCAAGATATTAACATGTCTCTATTTTTACCTAAAGGATTTACAAAATTATTTCAAGGATATTGTATGTGTAAACCCCCCAGGATCAAATATCATAAGCTCTTTATAGGATCAAGCCATCACATCTTTAGACCTATGTAATAAATCAATGAGATCAAGTTTCATTCACGGATCACAAGTTTTAACTACTTGAATGTGCTTGGGATACTCTTCAGTACCTACATTCAATTTCTCAATCTCATTTATTGTTGTACTAATGGGATTTCCAAAATTTTCTCTTGTACCTAAGCCTTACTTAGACTTAGTATCATCAATATGCAATGTCCAAATGTTGTCGATGTGATTGGATAGAGCTTTAATTGATCTTTGCTTTTTTGCAGTATGCAAATTTTAAATCCCAATACTTACATTAACACAATTTACAATCTCATTTTTGACATTATATTCAGTGATCATGTGTTTATATTTGGGCTCTCTCTATTTTGAGTTGGTTTGCTACACCCTTCTAAAGCAACCACATGTGTGAAAAATCTATTACTAAATACCCATTTAAATATCTACTCAAAAGCATCCCATATCCTATAGGAATATCAACCACTTGAATATCAATGCTATGTTGCACTCTAAGTTCTGAGGCCAACTGTATATGAATTCCCTGCAATTAATAGATCACCTTAACTTCACTTTTATCTAATTGAATGACTCTTCTCTTAGAATTCACATGAGTTAATCCTAAATGTTGGAAAATGGTTATAGGCATAACATTAGTTGAAGCACCAAAATTTACAAAACAATTATGTAGATGTTTTCTAAACATGTGAATTGTCAATAAAAAAGGTGGAACTTCAACCTCCTCTTTAGATATGGCCATATTTGCATTTGCTATTTTATTTCCCTTTTCTTGAGGTTTGGTAGAGGGTTCAGAGTAAGTTTTAATCAAGTTTTCCTTTTGTTTTATGATCTGGGCTAATTCATGCAAAGAGATGTTAGCTTTGATTTTCTTCATATTCTTAATAATGTTATACTCTTTTCCAGGTACCACACTATTTTAGCACTAGAAGGAGAGCCACCAAATGAGGTTGGAAACTATGTTGATGAAGGTATTGGGGTTTATATTTTGGATACTACAAAAAAGGAAACATCAATTAAATATCTAACCAATCACATCAATGACATTTAGACATTACATATTGATGAGGCTAAGTCTAATAAAGGCTCAGGTACAAGAGAAATTTTTGGAAATCCCATTAGTAAAACATGAAATGAGATTGAGAAATTTAATGTAGGGACTTAAAAGGATCCCAAGCACATTCAATTAGTTAAAACTTATGACCTGTGAATGAAAATTGATCTCATTGAGTTCTTGCATAGGTCTAAAGATGTGATGGCTTGGTCCTATATAGAACTTAGGATATTTAATCCTAGGGGGTTTACACATACAATTCCTTTGAGAGAATTTTGTAAACCTAATAATTGAAATTAAAATTCCACCATCATACAACAATGATAAGAGGTTGAAATTCCTTTTAGGTAATACAAACCATCACATAGGTTATCCAGAAGTGTAAAATATCAAAAAATTTGACCCAACCCTGCAACTCACACCTTGGATGACCAACAAGATCCTACAGTGAGAGGGATTTACCCATTATATGTTACTTGTGTTTTTCCATTTACTCTTCACAAGGTGTGCATAAAAGACTAACCAACATATAATTGGTGCTAGGAGGGACCCAATTTTTTATTCGATGTTTAACAAGGTGTGTTTAAAGTGAGAAATATAATTGTATGTTGTGTTTTGTCTTCTGTGGTCTTTACAAATTTATCTTTAAATGGTTTTTTTTTTTCGTTCCTCATACTATGAATCAAAATCCTATCATTAATATAATAGTCATAGCTAATTGGTTGGGCTACACTACCTTGAATATCCCTAGTGCATCCCATGATTCACCTAGGAATCCTAAGAAATATCTTCCCAACTATAAGCATGATGGTGCTAGAACACTTGAAGAGCACATGGTTACCTTCAAAAATGCTCTTAAGTTGTTAAATATCCTATGATGATGTTGTTTGTAGACTTTTTGCTTTTACCCTGCATGAAGTTGCATATGATTGATTCCTAAATTTAGCCAATGACTTGTTCACCAGCTAGGATGAATTAGAAACCACTTTTATTTCTCAATTTGGCAAAGTAATCAATCCTAGTGTGTTGTAACATCAATTCTCTAGTAATAATAAAGAAACCAGTGAAACCATCATATATTTCAATGTGAGGTTTTAAAAGGCTTACGGTAGAATGAATGGTCATTACGTACCAAGTGCAGATATAGCCTTAGAAATATAAAAAAATACCTTGGGTCCAGTGACCTCTATTTTTCTCAATAGAGACACCAATGTTACAACACTAACATGAGCTTATAAGGAAGCTATAATTCTTGAAAGATATTTAGGACCTCAACCTTTGAAAAGTTCTATGATACCCTACTTTACACAGAATACACCTATTTTGAATCCCATTCCATGTCAATTATTAAATCCAATGTGTCAAGCTCTACCTTAAGAAACACCCTTACCCTTGACACATATTGAGTATGTGCAAAATGTAAAGAAGGAATATGATAAAACTAGGGTTGAAGAAGTTTCAAATATGGTCAAAAAAATAGCAAATGACTTCATAATTTTTTAAGAGACAAGTGTCTGGGGGAGAAAGTTCAAACCGGTTCTTTTACCAATCAAACAAATTCCCCATACCTCCATATGAAGCCAGTAAGGATTACAAAAAATGTAAGGGAAATTAAGTAAACATTTGTGACTTTGCTTTAATCAATTGGTATAGGATTCATGGAACATCCCAACACGAGTAATTATATTATCTAGATTTTTGCAATGCTTTTGAAGCTTTATCTAGTGAGTTGAGTTATCCTGAGAATCAGAGAAACGTTGATGGTTTTGGTTAACCCAAACATAGTGCTGCTATGGTTTTGGATTCATTTATTTTCCAAGCTAAGTTAGAAAATATTACTGAAGTGTCTATGAAAGAGGTACAAGCTTTTCAATAGTTTTAAAAGGATAGTTATAATTTGAGATATAGGAATATAGGTCCCAATACTACATCTACACATCCCAAAAATGCTTACAGTATTCCACCTAATCCTACTCCTAATAATGATCCCCCCCACCAAAGAATAAAGAAAATAAGATTCAAGATCATACTAGTGTGGTACATGGAAAAAAGTATAAAATTATTGAGGATATGAAGAAAATGAAAACATCTCTAACATCTCTTTGAATTTTATAAAAGAGTATAAAATTCAAAGCTAACGTCTCTTTGCATGAATTAGCCCGGATCTCAAAACAAAATGAAAAATTGATTAAAAATTACTCTGAACCCTCTACCAAACCTCAAGAAATGGGAAGAAAATAGAAAATGCAAATATGTCCATATCTAAAGAGGAGGTTGAAGATCCACCTTTTCTATTGACAATTCACATATTTGGAAAAAAAATGCATAATTGTTTAGTAGATTCTTGTGCTTCAGCTAATGTTATACCTCTAAAAATTTACCAATAATTAGGATTAACTCCTTTGAAGTTCGAGAGAAGAGTCATTCAATTATATAAAAGTGAACTTAAGGTGATTGGTGAATTGCAATAAATTTATATACAATTAGCCTCAAAACCTAGAGTGCAACACAACATTGATATTCAAGTGGTTGATACTCCTTTAGGATATGGGATGCTTCTGAGTAGAGACTGGTCAAAATCTCTAAACGGGTATTTGGAAATATATTTTGCACACATGTGGTTGCCTTGGAAGGGTGTAGCAAACCAACTCAAAATAGATAGAGAGCCTAGATATAAACTCACGATCACTGAATATAATGTCAAAAATGAGATTGTAAATTGTGTTGATGCAAGTATTGGGATTTAAAATTTGGATACTACAAAAAAGGAAAGATCAATTAAACCTCTATCCAATCACATCGACGATATTTGGAAATTACATATTGATGATACTAAGTCTAAGCAAGGCTCAGGTACAAGAGAAAATTTTGGAAATCCCATTAGTACAACAATAAATGAGATTGAGAAATTGAATGTAGGGACTAAAGAGGATCCTAAGCACATTCAATTAGTTAAAATTTGAGATCCACGAATGAAACTTGATCTCATTGATTTATTACATAGGTCTAAAGATGTGATGGCTTAGTCCTATAAAGACCTTAGAATATTTGATCCTGGTGGGTTTACACATACAATCTCTTTGAAATAATTTTTTAAATCCTTCAGGTAAAAATAGAGACATGTTAATATCTTTATTTTGAAGGAGGTAGAAAAACTAAATGCACTTTGGGCTGATATAATAAGACATAATCAAGACCTTAAAACTCCACATTTCTCTTTGATATATAGGACTAAACAAATAGTTCCAATTTCCATTAAGATGCCTACTTACCAGTTTGTTTTATACTATTTTAATGATCATGCAGATGTGGTATTAGAATTTATTAATTTACAAAGGCTTTAGGTCTTAGAGCACTTCATTCAATATCAAAATACAGTCAAGCATTGGTTTGATAAAAGAGAAAAAATCAAGGCATATAGACTTGCAGACCTGATGCTTCTATGCGATAAAGCCCATGAAAAGAAACGTAAAAACACCAAGTTGCATCCTTTATGGATAGGGCCATACCAAATAGAAAAAATTATGGGTAGTAATACATTTCATCTACAAGATCTCAAAGGTAATTTTCTAAACTTACATGTTAATGGTTGATATCTGAAACATCATTTCTCTGTTATTCTATCTGCTACATAATTTGAGTAATCATAAAGGACTTTGTACACATGTTTATAATAATTAATAATAAAGAGTTAATCAATGTGTGATTAATTTATTTTATCAACATTAAGCTGATTCTTGTTTTCCAAGTTTTCATTTTCTTTCTTCTTTTGGTTCTTGTTCTCGATTTCATGAATCAAAGCAGGGTTATTTTGGTAAAAGAATATTCTAAGTGGGAAGAAAGTGGTAATGCTTGTTATCTGAAATTCTAGTAGACAAGAAGTTTAGATTTTGTACCTTACCTATTTCAACTATTTTAATTATAAAATTAATTATTATGTTGTTTAGCTGGAGAACTTCGAGGGCATCCAAGAAAATTTAGTCATGAGAGTAAAAGTCTAATTTACAAAAATCATTTTAATAACTCTTAAGAGACTCTTGGTACCCAAAAATTGAAATGGTTAGTTGATCAACTATTTTGTTGATAAAATATCAAGGCAAATATAACTTTTAAACCTTTAGTAAGGCTTCTCGGCTATTTAAAAAAAAAAAAAAAAGAGAAAAAAAGTTCTACAAAAAAAGAGAGTTCCATAATAAAAGGGAGATAGCCGAGATTTTTGAAAGATAAATCTTAGACATGTTCACAAAGGCTATAAAAGTTCCATGGCTATGAACCAAGGTCTTAAAATGAAATTTAAGAGTAACACTATCGGGGCTATAAAAGGCTCAACTAGAATCAAAGCTCTACTCGAATAAACTTGTGCATCTCAAATAGTCTAGTTAATCCTTAGTAAGAATTCTAAGCCATAGTTATCTTAAGAGGAAGGATTTATACACTTACAATCACACACCATAGTTTTCCTTGAGTGATTCAACCTAGTATGTTCTTGAGTAATTTTAACATACTGGTAGATAGTACTTAAATATATTTTAAAAATATTTGCAGTAAGGTATGGTACATGATTTAAGTGATTTAAAAACTAAAGCTTTGGGTTCCAAATAGTGCTACTATTTCCCTGTATATGTCATCATTTGTTGAGAAGCAACATACCCTACTGATCATAAAATTTGATCTTATGATAATTAAATTTTATTCTCCACGGGAACCCTCTGAAGTATTTTGATTTCATTTCCAAATTTTGCTTTCATCAAGGTTTTAAATTCTGCGTGCATCAAGGTGTCAAAATTGCTTGGATAAAACATTGATCCTAATTAAATTTATTTGGATACTGTTGGAACAAAATCTGCCTTCGGTTAATAGTGTTGCGCCTTAGACTTTGCCAACATTGAATAGACAGATCTTGCTTGAGATCATCTGTCTAGTCTCCAGAGAAGGTCTGGTTCCTTTGAGTTTTTTAGAGAAAAGGGGAACAAGAGATAAGGGAAATATAGCCTAAGCTAGAACTTTTCTCATGGTACAGATTGGACAACAACAAACATTGATGATGCAGATTACTACTTTCAGAGTTTTCTTTATATCTTCTTTATAGAAAACATGAATTCCTGAGTGTGACTTTTAGATGTTCGTCTAAAAGCATGTAAATATCTTTTAATGTTCAACTCTAGAAACAAGATTTATACGTGCACAGTCCAGATTTCAGAATAGATACATTATAAAACTTAGAATGAATAAAAGTTAAAACACCAGATACATACACTTGCACACAGAAGTTTCGAAAGCCGAAGAAGAAATCTTTTATTGCTTGTAATCCAGGACATGTACATCAAGCTTGTAAACGTCCAAGAGCCGACCCTTTTTTTGGAGTCGCTCACCCCTATATATACCCTAAAAGAGTATCTTTTTCTAAGTACATCTTACTATTTTACAAGCAATCATCTATAGTTTCTAATAATACACAAGTCTTCTATGAATTAGATATCTTCTCTATAGATTAGATTCTAGATGAGCCTGTCACATTTTCAATCATCTGGCAAGCCTGCTCTATCCTAGATTTCTGATAATCATGTCAGAAATCACTTCTTGGTGTCAGTGCATGCCTTTGATTGCCAAAAATACATTTTATTCCTTTACAGTCGGCGTGTCACAAAATCATGACATTCTTTCCTTGCTTTGCTCTTTTGCCGCCTCCAACCGTGAAAATGAGACATGTCATGAAATCATGACATTCGTCTCTTGCTTTGCTCTTCTGCCGCTTCTAGCCATGAAAATGAGACATGTCATGAAATCATGACATTCATCTCTTACTTTGCTCTTTTGCTGCCTCCCGCCACGAAAATGAGACATGTCATGAAATCACGACATTCTTCTCTTGCTTTGCTCTTCTGTCGCTTCCAGAAAATGAGACATGTTGCGAAATCGTGACATTCATCTCTTACTTTGCTCTTTTGCTGCCTCCCACCATGAAAATGAGACATGTCATGAAATCACGACATCCGTCTCTTGCTTTGCTCTTCTGCCGCTTCCAGCCATGAAAATGAGACATGTCACGAAATCATGACATCTTTATGTCTTTTCCTTCATTTCTTCTGGGCGGTCGTGAAAATGCGACATGTCATGAAATCGTGACATTCCTTACCTTCTCAGTCTCCTCTTGCTATTTTCTAGCGAAAATAAGACATGTCACGAAATCGTGACATTCCTATGTCTTTCCTTTATTTCCTTTTGGATGGTCACGAAAATGTGACATGTCACGAAATCGTGACACTCCTCCTTCGTTGCTCTTTTGCTGCCTTTAGCCATGAAAATGCAACATGTCATGAAATCATGACATTCTTTCCCCTTGGACTCTTTTGCTACCTTCAGCCATGAAAATGCGACATGTCACGATATCGCGACATTCTTTCCCCCTTGGACTCTTTTGTCGCCTTCGACCACGAAAATGCAACATGTCGCGATATCGTGACACTTTTCCTCCTTGCTCTTTCTCTTGCTTTGGACCGTAAAAATGCAACATGTCACGATATCGTGACACTTTTTCCTCCTTGCTCTTTCTCTTTGCTTTGGATCGCGAAAATGCAACATGTCACGATATCGCGACACTTTTTCCTCCTTGCTCTTTCTCTTTGCTTTGGACCACGAAAATGCAACATGTCGCGATATCATGACACTTTTGCCTCTTTGTTCTCTTTTGTTGCTCTTAGCCGTGAAAATGCAACATGTCGCGATATCGTGACACTTTTGCCTCCTTGCTCCCTTTTGTTGCTCTTAGCCACGAAAATGCAACATGTCACGATATCGCGACACTTTTTCCTCCTTGCTCTTTCTCTTTGCTTTTGGCCGCGAAAATGCAACATGTCGCGATATCGCGACACTTTTACCTCCTTGCGGTATTTTGCTTTTTCTTTGATCTTTAGCATATGGGCCACTTCGGTCTTCTTGGAAAATATGCAAAAAGGTGCATCAGCTGTTTTTCTGTAGTTAGTCACTTTTTGACTAACATTCTTGGCGCCTTCCGGGGAATTTTTTGCTTGCAAAAATTTTGAACCAGGCCTTCATCCATTGGGAAACGGAGTCAACAACGCAGTTGTAAAAAGAATATTTCAGAGAAAGACAAAGAAAATAGGAAAATGCACTTAGATAAAAAGTGAACATTACCTCATCAAAACTCCCTCTATACCTTAGTATCTCTATTCAAAAAAAATGTCGACTTCTGATTGGCTGCGACTGAAATTTTTTGTTAAGGCCAAAAAATGGTAATATTTACAAATATTGTCTGAATATACTTATATTATACTGTACATATAATTCCTTTTCTGCTTTCTCAATAGAAATATAACTTTAGGTGAAATGCATTCACCGTGATGGGAAGAACCAATCCATCTTGATCTTTCAACTCAAAAGCATTGAACTGTTTCTCTGAAACAATTTCAAATGGTCCCTCCCAGAAAGCATCGAATTTATCATGGTTACCTGGCTTAGCTTTCTTTACATTCCATTTCAAAACCAAGTCTCCCACTCTAAATTTTTTGGCAGTTGTCTTTTTGTTGAACCATCCTTCAGTATCTGCCATATGCTTCTGATTGTGATTGTATGATTGCTCTCTTTGTTCTTCTAACTGTAAGAGTTGCATTGCTCCTGCAACTGTGTGTAGAATTTGGTCAATCTGAGGTAGCGAGTAATGATCTTTGAGTGATGCTCTGTTCAGATTTTTGAAATCTACACACAATCTGATATCTCCATTTTTCTTCCTGATTGGTACCAAGTTTGCCACCCAGGTGGAGTGTTTAACAGGGTATACTATTTTAGCTTGAAGGAGTTTTAGCAGTTCTTGTTTCATCAAAGATTCTATCTTCGGATTCACTGGTCTTTGCTTTTGCCTAAAAGGCTTAGCTCCTTCTTCTGATTCTATGGTATGTTGAATAACATCTTTATTGTACACTTTTAGATCACTATACACCCAAGCTATGATGTCGGGGAATTTTTTACACAATTCTCTGATCTGGTTCACTTCCTCTTCTGTACAACCGATTCCAACCTTAATCATTTTGCCTGGCTCCAACTCTACATCTTTGTATCTTCGTTTATCGACCTTGATTTTTTGGCCAATTGCTCTATCATTGTTATCAAACAGGCTTTCAAGGGTGATGAGACCCTTAGGAATATGATTGTTTTTTAACTGAATAATGTCCTCTTCCTCTTCATCCTGCAGATCCCGGTTGGCTGAGCAATTCATTTCATGGATTAAGAAATCTAGTATCTGTTCATCATTTTCAAAAACTTGCCAAAAAATATTTTTATCAGGCACTGAAGGCCTGTATATAAGTCTAACAGTTTTAGACTTCTGAATAACATTACTTACAGGACAAAAATTAGCTCCCACTGAAGCTAACAAATCTACGTGGGTATTCTGTTCTCTAGGGATAAACTTTATATTTAGGGCCTCAAAGGCCTCTAAGAGATCCCACACTTTGTTCCCGTAAGCCTTCAAATAATGTTGTTTACTTATACATTTTTTGGTGACTTGATTCACAATAAGTTCTGAATCTCCATAGATGAGTAACTGTTTGATTCCCAATTTCTCAGCCCTTCTTAACCCTAAGCACAGGGCCTCATATTCTGCTGCGTTATTGGAGCAACTCCAAGTCAACCTGTAAGAGAAAACCTTTTCCTCTCCGGTGGGAGAAATCAAAACTATTCCGGCACCAACTCCATTCTTGCACCTAGCCCCATCAAAGAAAAGCTTCCACAATTGATTCACAGAACCATCCTTTTCTAGGGAGGGTATCAATTTTCTTTTTGGTTTCTCAATAGAATAGTTTCCTATTTCTGTTTCTATCATGGCATTAAAATTCTGTAGAGAAAACTCGTCCTCAGCTTGGAGCTCTTCTAATGTTTCTTCCATTAGATCTTCTTCTATTGTTTCTTCAGTCATCATATTTACATGGTCAGTTTCACCAATATTTTCTACATGAAACGTAGATGGTTTCTCATTAAAAATCTTGACCCTTCTACCTTTGAAAGGTATCTCCAAATGAGAATAATCTAAGGATAAGTATCCTCCCATATTTGCTGTGAACTCTCTGGATAGACACATACCAAAATAGGGCTCCAAGTCTACGACTACTACCTCTTGTATGACTGTCATCTGAGGCATTTTATGCAGCCGTATGGGAATATCCTTTATCACTCCTACAGTTTTTACTGGAGTACCATCTAACTGTAGGACGCCTACGCTGCTCCTAGTGTACTCCATTCCCATAATATCACATACTGCTTTGGGTATCACAGTGGTAGCAGCGCTTGAATCTATCATGCAGTTGTGGACAACCCATCCTTCCATTTGAAGGGACAAATAAAAGGGTGGTGGCCTGTTCTTACCAGTGGTAGACGTCAAGTTCGTTAGAACCATTTTTGAAGATGATGCAGTCCCACCTCCATTTTTCATTGTTCTTAGGGATTCCTGTAGGAGATCGATTTGACCTGGGATTTGAAGAGCATCATACATACTTGCCTTAGAAGGAGTCTTTTTCATTTCCTCTACTATACTGAATGTAGGTGAATCAACTATTCTTTCTCTTTCTTTGGCAAAAGTTTCATATTTATTTTTGTATCCCTGGGTAGCTTCAGTTCTTTGCCTTTTTGTCAGCGAGGGGAATCTCAACCTTTCCCTAGCCTGTTCTTGGGTTTCATTTTCCCCCCGAGGAATAAATTCTTTGTGTGTTTCTTGCCCTTGAATTTTGGCTGGAAACTGATATTTTCTTTCCTGAGGGAGACTTCCCTTAGGAGTTTCTTTGGGAACTTCCTTGGGAGCAGGGGAAACATTCAATGGCTGAAGCTCTTTAGGGTCTACTTGCAGTGGTTTCTTACCTGATCTTGTCAAAACTAAAACCTGTTCTACTGTAGGCATCATGAAGTTGTGGTCCTTCTCTCTAATTATATTTACATGGCCTTTCATTTTTTCTTTACTCTTTTCAACTGCTATACTTTGTACATAATGCTGGTGTATCATACATGAACTTTCCCCATGTGGATCGTTACATGTAGTACACCAAAAGTTAGAATCAGTGGGAGGCTCCTCGGCCTCCACTGTCTCATTTGTATATACCGTGCTCGGTCTCTCTTGTCCCCTATTGCTTGATTGTGTTGCATCTCTTGTTACCTGAGGGAACCTCCTTGGCAGAAAATTCCTTTCAGCCTCTCTCTTTTTCATGGATGCCATTTCATTTGACAATGTCTTCATTGTATCAATTATGGTCGTGTATTGATCATTGGGGGGAGCTGATGCAAGGGGTGTAGTTGGTAATGCAAGGAATGTAGGAGGTGCGGCTATAGCTGGGAGGGCTTGCGTTGATGGGAGTACAGTGCAGTTTAGAAATTGATGCTTGGGAAAGCTCTGGTACAATTGGCAATAGACTCTTTGATGGATATCTTTTTGTAGCGATGAGATCAGCTTCACCCTTTGTTGCCTCTAGATAGATCCCAGGAAAAGTGGTTACACGGGATTGCCTTATTATCATACTGAGATCTGAATCAAAAGCCCTTAAATAATAGCATATAGCTTGTTCTTCCATGGGTTTTAGGCCCTACGGTACTCTATCACGAGTTCTGGTAAATCTGATGTTGAAATCTTGGATTTCTTCTTGTGGATGCCTCTCAATGATAGTGAATTGATTCAGCAATGTGAAAGGATCTGCATGTATATTAAATTCATCGACCAGACGACTAACAAGTACTGCCCAAGAAGTAATGGATCCAGTGGGAAGCGCTCTGTACCAATAGAGCATCTTTCCTTTCAAAGATATAACCAACAATCTGACCATTACATCTTCCTGAGTGATGTTGTAAATAGATGCTAGCGATGATACATCTAAACAGTGCTCATCTACTATTTTTCCTATTTCGTCAAAGGTCGGTAATGCTTTTAGTGCAGCTTGTGGAATTTGGTGGTGTGTTCCCAAGTTCAAAGGGCCAGTTTGATTCCACACAATATGGGCTAGGGTAGGGGCGGCTGCCATGATTGCTAAAGGAGTTACAACCACTATGGGATTGCTTGCAGATGCTCCTACAATGGGTGTTAAAGAGGTGCTAATGGTGTCGGGCGGATTTGATCGTGCGGCTAGCACAGGGTGTGCTTTTAGGCTTTCGAGATGTAGTTCAAAGAACTCGATAGGTTCTTCAAAGTTTCTAGCTCGGGATCTGGTTATCATATGGCTATATAACTAGAAGGTTTCTAGACAAGGTCTTTCTTTTATGGTCTAAATTGCAACGGAGTCGCCAGGTGGTTTTTCTTGAGATTTTCAAACAAAAAGGCTCTTAAGGTAAAACACCAAAACTTATACAATACTGTGGGATTGCTGGTCCCACCGGGCGTGCCAAAAACTATTGGAACAAAATCTGCCTTCGGTTAATAGTGTTGCGCCTTAGACTTTGCCAACATTGAATAGATAGATCTTGCTTGAGATCATCTGTCTAGTCTCCAGAGAAGGCTGGTTCCTTTGAGTTTTTTAGAGAAAATGGGAACAAGAGATAAGGGAAATATAGCCTAAGCTAGAACTTTTCTCATGGTATAGATTAGACAACAACAAACATTGATGATGCAGATTACTACTTTCAGAGTTTTCTTTATATCTTCTTTATAGAAAACATGAATTCCTGAGTGTGACTTTTAGATGTTCGTCTAAAAGCATGTAAATATCTTTTAATGTTCAACTCTAGAAACAAGATTTATACGTGCACAGTCCAGATTTCAGAATAGATACATTATAAAACTTAGAATGAATAAAAGTTAAAACACCAGATACATACACTTGCACACAGAAGTTTCGAAAGCCGAAGAAGAAATCTTTTATTGCTTGTAATCCAGGACATGTACATCAAGCTTGTAAACGTCCAAGAGCCGACCCTTTTTTTGGAGTCGCTCACCCCTATATATACCCTAAAAGAGTATCTTTTTCTAAGTACATCTTACTATTTTACAAGCAATCATCTGTAGTTTCTAATAATACACAACAAGTCTTCTATGAATTAGATATCTTCTCTATAGATTAGATTCTAGACGAGCCTGTCACATTTTCAATCATCTGGCAAGCCTGCTCTATCCTAGATTTCTGATAATCATGTCAGAAATCACTTCTTGGTGTCAGTGCATGCCTTTGATTGCCAAAAATACATTTTATTCCTTTACATCTGGCGTGTCACGAAATCACGACATTCTTTCCTTGCTTTGCTCTTTTGCCGCCTCCAACCACGAAAATGAGACATGTCATGAAATCATGACATTCGTCTCTTGTTTTGCTCTTCTGTTCAATGAAAATGAGACATGTCACAAAATCATGACATTCATCTCTTACTTTGCTCTTTTGCTGCCTCCCACCGTGAAAATGAGACATGTCACGAAATCATGACATTCGTCTCTTGCTTTGCTCTTCTACCGCTTCCAGCCGTGAAAATGAGACATGTCACGAAATCGTGACATCTTTATGTCTTTTCCTTCATTTCTTCTGGGCGGTCATGAAAATGCGACATGTCACGAAATCATGACATTCCTTACCTTCTCAGTCTCCTCTTGCTATTTTCTAGCGAAAATAAGACATGTCGTGAAATCGTGACATTCCTATGTCTTTCCTTTATTTCCTTTCGGATGGTCATGAAAATGTGACATGTCATGAAATCGTGACACTCCTCCTTCGCGTTGCTCTTTTGCTGCCTTCAGCCGTGAAAATGTGACATGTCACGAAATCGTGACATTCTTTCCGCTTGGACTCTTTTGTCGCCTTCAGCCACGAAAAATGCGACATGTCACGAAATCGCGACATTCTTTCCCGCTTGGACTCTTTTGTCGCCTTCAGCCGTGAAAATGCAACATGTCACGATATCATGACACTTTTGCCTCCTTGCTCCCTTCTTTTTCTCTTGGCCATGAAAATGCAACATGTCACGATATCGCGACACTTTTTCCTCCTTGCTCTTTCTCTTTGCTTTGGACCGTGAAAATGCAACATGTCACGATATCACGACACTTTTTCCTCCTTGCTCTTTCTCTTTGCTTTGGACCGTGAAAATGCAACATGTCGTGATATCGCGACACTTTTGCCTCTTTGTTCTCTTTTGTTGCTCTTAGCCATGAAAATGCAACATGTCGCGATATCGCGACACTTTTGCCTCCTTGCTCCCTTTTGTTGCTCTTAGCCATGAAAATGCAACATGTCGCGATATCGCGACACTTTTGCCTCCTTGCGGTATTTTGCTTTTTCTTTGATCTTTAGCATATGGGCCACTTCGGTCTTCTTGGAAAATATGCAAAAAGGTGCATCAACTGTTTTTCTGTAGTTAGTCACTTTTTGAACAGATACTTACACCTCAATGGTATTATTTCAGATTATTGATTTTAGAAAATTTAATCTTCAATAGTTTTCCTAAGGTCTAAATTATTAAAATCAAATTTTAGGGTTTTCTACAATTCTTCATCTTACCCTAAATTCACATCAAATTTGAAATCATCATATATTTTGATTGAGGAATCTGTTTGAGGTGATTCAGATTCTGGGTGAAAGATCTTGATCTTCTTAGTGGTACCAAATTTACCAAAAGTTGGATGTGAATTCCATCTAGAAATAGCAGTTTCTTGTTACAACCTATGAGCTTATTAATGCAATATATCTTGATACAAAATGAGTTTTTGTATTTTCTCAGCCGATTTGGATACCCATTTGGCCTTTATACAAGTATGCAAAATTTCATCAAAATCTAAGCACTTTTATTTTTTGCCTAATTTTGCACTGCAAGGGTTCGAGAGCAAAATCATGGTTTGGAACAAGCTTGCTCCATCCCATGGTTAGAATTGGTCAAACTGGTAAAATGAAAATTTAAATTGCAGCCTACAACCAAATTCTTTGCATAAATATTGCTCCGGACCGCTACCAAATTTTCATCAACCTTGCTCCATCCCGCGATCAAAATGGTCAACAAAAGGGAAGTCCAAAAATAAATTGTGGGCTAGAACCATCTTCCTTGGAAATAATATTGCTCACAATTTTCATCAACCTTGCTCTACCCTATGGTCCAAATGGTCAACAATGGCAAAGTGCAAAATTAAATCGCGACATAGAACCCAAAAATCAAATTATTTGAAACCAAGGAAAAGTTACGGATTTTTTGGGAGATTCAATTTCATTTTAATTTCGTCCAAAAGAATTGGTTCATGCTGTGAGTGAAAACTTATTGGTGACTTCAGATTTTAAATACCAATTAATTTAATTTAATGATCTCCAAAGTTTCCACCATTTTTTAAAATCATTTCTTTGTCGCATTTTAAAAGGGGTTAAATCTTTTCATTTTCTCAAATCAAAACCCTTGTTCTATCCTACTCATTGTTCTATCCCACTCATTGCTCTATTCCACTCCTTGCTCTATCCCACTCCTTGTTCTCTCCTCATTGATTTATGCCACTCCCTGTTCTCTCCCGCTCATTTCTCTATCTCGCTCCTTGTTTTCTCTCGCTCATTGTTCTATTCCGCTCATTGCTCTATCCTGCTCCTTGTTATCTCTCGCTTATTGTTCTATCCTGCTCATTGCTCTATCCTGCTCCTTGTTCTCTCTTGCTCGTTGCTCCATTCCGTGATTACAAAGAAAGGCATTAGAATTGGATTTTTAAGTATATAATTTTTTCCCTAAAATCCAAAGCACAAACCTTAGGGATATTAAAAAAGTTAATTAATTAAAAATCAAAGTTTCAAACCTTAGGAAAATAAAATAAATAAATTATTATATTTATTTTCTAATGTTTGCCTTTTTATTTCTATTTTTTAGGAAATTTTCTAGTGGAAGGATTAATGGCAGATGTGATGGCAGACATGAAACTTCAATGTAAACCGAGCAAGAGCATCGTGTAAAGGTGGAAGATACGTAGAATTAATAAACCAGCTAGATTTTGTAGAGTAAAAATTTGATGAGGCATGGCCAAAGTAATATGCACTAGATAAGAAGCATATATAACCAACTCAAAAAAGGGGTATCCACGGGCGGTCACAATTTGATGAGGATAAGATCAAATTCTTTCTTCATCATTTATGGTGAGATATTTGAGCAATTATTCAGAAGTAGTTGGAGTTGAATGGAACTCTATTAGAATATATTTTATATAAGGCCCTAGTGGTAGGATTTTTATATTTTGAAAATATCAGGGCATGTGATGAGTGTATATATACTTCCATTGAATGTAAAATTTGGATGCAAAAACTTAGAAATAAATACTTCTAGTTATATTTGGAAAATTTAGCTTTGAATGCTTTATTTTGTACCTAAGGCTAGTGTGTGAACATCTTCCAGAACAACATGGCTAGGTGCCTAATATTTTTTGGGTTATGATAAGTACACTATATTTTGTTTTCATCTCACTTAAGGATTTATTTAGTTTGATTGTAAACCTATGACTGTTAAGATTATATTATGTTGTTAATATTCATTTTGTTTTGTGTGCTTGAGGAAATTAAAGGCTTAGGGTTTGGGTTTGTGTTTTAATTGCTCTATTCTTAATGTGTGAGCTTGACTTCTAGTGAGAAATACCAATTGATGTTTGCCTCCCTTCTGTTTATAATTTTCTTTCATCCCATGTTGTCTCTGTCCCATGCTCAAGGTAGAAGGTGATCTTAGAAAGCTAGATAATTTCTTCATTTTATTTTGTTTTGTTGTGAAGCTAAGTAGTTTAACTAATTTCAATAGTTGTAACTTACAATGATATTAGATATTCTCTATTTTTTTCTCTACCCTACTCTCTCTATTTTTACTTTGAAGTGACCCATTTTTATGTTCTTTAAAATTCTTTATTCATTCAATATGCTAAAATTAGAATAGCTAGATCAATATACTAATGTAAATATGATAACCAAACTTGAAAAACCACCACCAAACAATAATGATCATAGGTTGAACTCACTTGCAGGTAAAATATATAGTCTCATAGGCTTTCCAGAAGTGGAAAAGTGCGAAGACATTCGACCTAATCCTGTAACTCACACCTTGGATAACTAGCAAGAACTTAAAGTGAGAGGTATTTATTCCCATTTATGTGTTACTCATATATCCTATTTACCTTTCACAGGGTATGCATGAAAGGCAAATCAACACTATTTTGGTGCTAGGAGGGTCCCAAACTTTCTAGTAAATATTAAAAAGATGGAAAGTTAACCAATCTTGCTTCCAAATATTTAAACCCTAAGATAAAAGTCTGACTACTGGGGCCTTACATAATAAAACATATTTTAATAGAGTTCCATTCAAATCCAACCACTTCTCAGTATTTGCTCGAATATCTTGCCATAAATTGTGAAGAAAGAATTATATATTATCCTCATCAAACTGTGACTGCCCGTAGATACCCATTTTTGAGCTAGTTGCATATGCTTCTTATCTAGTGAATATCACTTTGGCCATGGATTATCAAATTTTTATTCTATAAAATCTAGCTAGGTCATTAATTTTACATGTTTTCCACCTTTACATGTTATTCTTACCTAGTTTGCATTGAAGTTTCATATTTGCCATCACATCTCCCATTACTCCTACCACTACCAAATTTCCTGCAAAAATAGAAATAAAAAGGTAAAGATTAGACACTTAATAAAATAATTAATTAATATAATTTAATTTTCCTAAGGTTTGCAACTTATGATTTTTTAAGTAATTAATTAATTTTTTAATATCCCTAAGGTTTGTGCTTTTAATTTTAGGGTAAAAATTTATGTTTAAAAAAATAATTCAAAATGCGTCATCATTTTTTTTTTGCAAAATAGAGCAATGAGTGGGATAAAGCAATGAGCATGATAGAGCAATGAACGAGAGAGAGGAAGGAGCAGGAGAGAACAATGAGCGAGATAGAGCAATGAGTAGGATAGAACAATGAGCAGGAGAGAACAATGATCGAGAGAGAACAAGGGTTTTGATTTACCAAAATAAAAATACTTAACTCTTTTGAGATGAGGTGAAGAGATTGTAGAATTTTAGAGATGATTAAATTGAATAAATTGGCAATTGAAATCCAAAGATAAAAATAAACTTTTACTCACAACATGGAGAAAGCTTTTATCTAGAATTAAAATAAATTTATTTTTTGGGTTCTATGCCGCAATTTATTTTTGCATTTAGCCATAGTTGACCATTTGGACTGTGGGGTAGAGCAAGGGTTCTGATTTTCCAATATAAAAAGACTTAGTTCTTTTAAGATGAGGTGAAGAGATTATGGAATTTTAGAGATGATTAAATTGAATAAATTGGCAATTAAGATCCGAATTCACCAAAAAAAAATCGGTCATGGCATGGAGCATGCTTTGGACCAAAATTAAAATAAAATTAAATCCTCGCGAAAATCCACGACTTTGCCTTGGTTTCAAATAATTTGATTTTCGGGTTCTATGTCGCAATTTATTTTTACATTTTGCCATAGTTGACCATTTGGACCGTAGGGTAGAAAAAGTTTGATGAAAATCACGAGCAATATTATTTCCAAGGAAGATGGTTCTACCTCACAATTTATTTTTGGACTTCCCCTTTGTTGACCATTTTGACCACGAGAAAGAGCACGAAAAAATGAAAAACTTGGTAGCACGCCAGAGCAATTTTTAGGAAAAGAAGATGGTTGTAAGCCACAATTTTAATTATAATTTCACAATGTTGACCAAATCTGACCACAGGATGGAGCAAGCTTGTTCTAGGCCACGATTTTACTCCAACCTTCGTAGTGCAAAATTAAGTAAAAAATCAAAGTACTCAAATTTGGATGCAATTTTGCAAAATTGTAAAATGGCCAAATGGGTATCCAAATATGTAAATAAAACATAAAATTGCATTTTTAATCAAGATATATGGCATTAAGAATCTCATGGACTATAACAAAAAAATTGCTATTTCTGGATAGAATTCACATCTAACTTCTAGCAAATTTGTTATCATTGGAAGGAGGAGATCAAGATGTTTCACCCTGAATCACCTCAAATAGATTCCTCAATCAAAATATATAACGATTTCAAATTTGATGTGAATTTAGAGTAAGATGAAAAATTGTAAAAAATCCTAAAAATTGATTTTAATAATTTAGACCTTAAAAAAACCACTAAAGATTAAATTTTTTGAAACCAATAATCTGAAATCATACCATTGAGATGTAAATATATAGAGAAATGTAATTAGGATCAATTTTTTATCTAAGTAATTTTGATATCTTGATGTGGAAAAAATTTAAAACCTTGATGAGAGTAAAATTTGGAAGTAAAATCAAAATACTTCAAGAGGGTCCCCTTGAAGAATAAAATTTAATTATCAAAGGATCAATATTTTATGATCCATGGGATGTTTTTCATATCAAAATATGGTGACATCTACAAGATAATAGTAGCACTATTTAGAACCCAAAACATTAGTTTTGAAACCACTTAAATCATGTACCATACCTTACCACAAATATTTTAAAATACTTTTAACTACTATCTGCCAGTTTGTCATTTTATCAATGACATACTAGGTTAAACCACTTAAGAAAAAACTTTGGTGTGTAATTGCAAGTGTATAAATCCTTCCTCTTAAGATGGCCATGGCTTAGAATTCTTACTAAGGATTAACCAGACTATTTGGGATGCATAGGTTTATTTGAGTAAACCTCTGATTCTAGTTTAGCATTTATAGCCCTAACATAGTTACTCTTAACTTTATTTTTAAGAACTTGGTTCATAGCCATGGATCATATATAGCCCTGGTGAACATGTCTAATATTTGTCTTTTAGAAATCCTAGCTTTCTCCCTTTTATTATGAAACACTCATTTTTTTTTAGAACTCTCTTTCTTTTTTTTTAAATAAAGACTAGATAGCCGAGAAGCCTTACTGAAGGTTTTAAAATTGCATTTTCCTTGAAATTTTATCAACCAAAAAATTGACAAATTATCCTTTTCAGTATTGGGCACCAATAGCCTCTTAAGAGTTATTAAAATAAATTTTGTGAATCAAAGTTTTCCTCTCATGACTAACTTTTCTTGGATTTCCTCGGAGTTTTCCAGCTAAACAACATAATAGTTCCGTTTATAATTAAAATAATTATGGTGGGTAAGGTAAAAAATATAAATTGCCTCTCCACTATCATTATAGATAACAATATTTACCACTTTATTCCTACTCAAAATATCATTTTACCAAAATCACCCTGCTTTCATTTGAGAAACCAAGACAAAGACCCAAAAGAAAATGAAAACTTGGAAAACCATAACCAAATTAATGCTGATAAAAATGACTAAACACACTATAATTATTTCTTATTATCTATTATATACATATGTAAAAAGGTTTCTAATATTTATCAAACAATGTAGTAGATGAAAAAGCAGAGAAATAATGCTTCAAATATTGACCATTGATAGGTAAGTTGAGGAAATTACCTTCCAGGTATTTTAGATGAAATGCATTATTACATATAATTTCTATGATTTGGTATGTCCCTATCCATAGAGCCTACAACTCAGTGTGTTTACCTTTATTTTCATGGGCTTTGCCCCATAGAAGCACCAGGTCTGAATTCCTTCACTTTTTCTCTTTTATGAAACCAACGCTTGATTGTCTCTTGATACCAACTGAAATGCTCCAAGGTTTGAATCCTTTCATTCTATAGATTAATAAAGTCTAATATGTGGGCTTCTGCATCTACGCTATCATTAAAACAATCCAAAGCAATTTTATATATGGGAAATTTTAAAGAAATAGGAATAATAGGCTGAGTACCATACAATAAAGCAAATGGAGAAGTTTTAAGAGCTTCTTTGTGTCTTATCCTATCATGTTAGATTTGGATTATATTACATCATTTGGGTCATGTAAATGTACCACCTTAGGTACATAGTTAGGATAGGATATTAATTTAGGGGGAAGTTATCTAGTTACTTCAAGCAATGTAATAAATGCACAAGTGGCAATGTGCAAGTTGTAATGTGCAAGGTGTCCCCTTGTACATATAGGTAGAGTGTTGGACAAGGAATATATCTCCTTATATAAAGGGAATCATAGTAGTAGATTATAATCATATTCATATTATCATATTCATATCAAGATCTATCAAGTACTCATGTATGGAGTACAATGTAGCTCTTTAGCTCATATTAATGGAGTGACCATTTCCTCCATATTGCATTGTATTTTTGTCACTTCTATTTATAGTATATTTTAGTCATATTGTTGTTCCACTTTCTTTCATATTTCCTATATTTTATTAGGATTTGTGTTAGATCTCTCCACTACATATATCCTTCAAAGCTAACATTGGTATCAGAGCCACTGTTAATCAAGATAGGAGAACCTACATCCATTATAAGAGAAGTCCCATAGGTCAAGAGGAATAGGGAGAGTCACCATTAATACTAGGGTTATGCATAAGGGGTCGGCCCCAAAATATATTTATAAAAATTTGGCAAATCAGTTTCAAAATCCAAGTGAATAGTGTCCAAATGCATGTAGAAGGTTCACTATCATTAGGGGCAATGTTGGAAATTTAAAATTTAAAATGGTCAAATTATTATAAAATCAGGGCGAATCGACAAAAAAAAATTTGCACCCAAATTTTTTTTGCTAATGGGCCTTCGTCAAGGGTCCTAAATATTACCCAATTCCAAATTTTAAAAATACTAATTTTAGCCAATTTTGCAATAAATAGCCACTAAGCATCACCCTGATTAATACTGTTGACCTACATATTTGCAAACCGGATCTACCATTGAGTGTCATTGCATGCAAAAGTTTCCATTAGGATTAATTGATAGAAAAAGCCATAGTAGTCAATAGGATTAGGAAAGTGAGGATTGAAATAAATCTCAATTGCAAAAAAATTGAGATTACATTTGGCTAGGGTCTTTCCACAGATCTACAAAAAAACTTATGAAGACCAGGACTCAGTATTCAAGCCACTAGTTTGAAAAATCAACTAGTGAAGATTATTATCTCCAGATTTATTAGTTCTTTTGTTCCAGTATCTAACAACTTTTTGTAGGAAAAGAAGATTCAAAAAAATGTTGGAAAACTTCCTACAAAAGAGTTAAGAATAATATCTTCTTAGAATCACTCCAACACTTGCAGCAACAAGGATAATACTGAAGATTTCAAAGACCTCAAGAAATGTCTCATTACAAGAGCTACAATTTTACAAATTTAAGAAGTAAAGAAAAGGCTATAGTAGCCTTATATCAAACTCAAGGAAGAAGAGACTATAAAAGTTGAGTCATAGGAGGAGATAGGATATTGGTGATATAATTCAATTTTAATACTTGTAGAGTGAAAAAGAAGAAAAGGCCAAAGAATCCTGGAAGAAGAAAATGCCAAAGAAACCTAGAAGAAGAAAAGGGTAGAGAAGCCTAGAAGAAGAAAAGACCAAATAATCCTAGAAGAAGAATAGACTAGAGAAGCCTAGAAAAAGAATAGGCGAGAGAATACTAGAAGAAGAATAGGCTAGAGAAGCCTAGAATAAGAATAAGCAAAATAAGACTTGATCCAAAAAAAGCCATAGAAGCCTTAAGGAGGTTTTCCTATTATTTGGGTACCAATCTCAAGCCCACTTGGGTTAGACATCCCGTTATCTTGAACGGTAGTTCTCGTTTACCATTTATTTTCATTTTTTAAAATGATGCCCATGTTCCTCTTCATTTATACAGGTAAATATCACCTAATAGAAATGGAAATAAGGGAGGCCAATATTTCTATAAAAGGAGTGTCCTCAAATACTTTCATAATATTTTGAAATCTAGTCAACCATCAATATCTGCATAAATTCAAGGTACAAACGCCTTTCAATTACTAAGCAGTTAATTTTTGTAGATTGTTAATTTTATATATAATATATTTATTCATTAATAAGGGTGTTTTTTGTTGATGGCTTTGTCCAAGGTTTATCTATATTTTTAATAGAAGGTATGTTTTTAAATGCAATAATGATATGGGAAAATTTTCTTTACAGAAAACACTATTGACCTTGGTATTCCTCCACTTATATATATCCCCGATAATGAAAAGTCCACAGATGAAATTTTTCTTAGTAAAATGCAACAACAACATGAAGATATTCCCAAAACTAATGCAAATAAAAAATAAATAATAGTTATCATACAATATCTACTTTAGAATAATATTCTTCTAATAAATATTAATGTGTAAGGTTATCTGGGTGGATAATTAATAGATCACTTCAGCCTAATTGGGTATCAAAATTTCCATTTACTGAGCCAATGTAGCTAAAGAATAGTCATTAAGAAATAAAATAATTGATATGCGTAATTTGCAGGTGGAAACATGAAAAGGATCATAGGTTGCAAGTTAAGAAAGATATAGTAGAAAAACATTGTGGAGAAGTTTATATAAAAACAAAATAAAGTGGTAGAATAATACCATAGATGGAAGGATGCATCATAGTGTGCACATATAATATATGCACAAGAATATGATAAATAAATGAAACAAAATTAAACTTTGGTTGAGAAAGGTGCAACGATTCAAGCCCAATTTTAAAAAATGAATAAGTTCACTTTAGCTTCAAAAAAATTGTAGTTTGTTTTTTTACTCATTATTATTAAAAAGGGTAAACCTATGTTTGATTTATTTGATTATAAATATCTATTTCAACTATCTCATGTGCAAAACATTCCCACAACCCATTGGTCAGATCAAAGTGTTTGGAAAATTACAAAATGTATCTCATTGGTTGAGCAGGATGACATCAAAGAGAAAGTAAAAAAAGTCAAATTTATTTCATTTTCAATTGATAAGGTGACAGTTGTTGACAACACATATTGGACTTGCATGCATGTTTACACATTGGAAAATCATATAAGGCAGCCTCATTTACTTGGAGTATGCAAGATGGTGGAAAATTGCAATGCAAAAAACCTTTATAATATTGTTGTAACTAGTTTAAAGGAAATAGTAGGGATGAATAATATGAAAATAGTCACTAAGTTGATATGTGTCAGACCTGATGGTGCTACTATAATACAAGGACACAAGAATGGTATTTGTGTTCGACTACAAACATCTATTACCCCATATTTGATCCCTATTCATTGCATGGCTCATGGAATAAATCTTGCATACAAAATTGTAGATAAATTTACAAATGTAGCGAGAGTGGAACAGATTCTCCATGAAATTCATGATTATTTTTTTTTAGTACAAATTTTTTTTCAATATTTCAATAGTTTGTACTAGGAGTAACTAAGGGTAAAAAATTATTAAAATATGTATATACTAGGTGGATTTCATTGTATCAACCATCATATAGAGTTTTCAAAGTATATCAATCCTTGGTAGGGTATATGCATACAAATCATAGGTCTGTTGATAATGCTAAAGATTTACTATTTTGAATGAGTGACTTTGAAACACTTTTCATATTGTGTGGTATTATTTCAATATTGTAATAAATGAATACTTTGATTAACTTACACAAAAAAGATCGATTTATATTGTGGATTTAATTAGAGTGAGAAAATAAATTTGCATGCATATTGATACGATGTATGAGTCTAGTCAAATTTTTATGGATCCCATGTTTGAGAGTTAGAGAGCATTAACAAACATGAATGTTCCTTAGAAATTTTTGAAGTTCAACATAAACGATTATCTATGTATTAATGTCCATGTAAAGGAAATACCTTTATACTATTTTGGTCAACAAATGGATATAGCAACAAATAAAGTTGAAAAAATACTCATAACATACAACATATTTGATGTATTTGTACACGATGTAAAATTAAACTAAAAAAATAGCAGAATCATTAGCAAAATAAATAAGAGACCATTTTCAAAGAGACGAATTGCTTAAGGCTATGGATGTGGTTAACCCAATGTTTTGGGATCCTTGTAATGAATACTAGACTATAAATGGTTTATTTCTCAAATACATTGTCACTCTTGCTAACCATTTCACTAAACAAGTGGAAGTCAATGGTATTGAAATCAATGGTATTCACAACAAATATCTTTTGATAAAAAAATCAAACAATTTTGGAATGATAATGTCTTCTCAAGTTTCACAATCCACTAATCGTCATGAAACAGGTTCTATTTCATGTTTGTGGAAAATATTACATCCCAATAGTAACTTACAACATACTATGAGTGAATATTTTATTTTATATGAATTATATCAAACGATGATGTTAGGATAAATAAAATATGAAAGGGTATTTAGCGCATTATAATATGTAAAATATAAAATTCAAAATAGGTTGGGAAAAAAATTATAAATTTTTTGAGAGTATATGTGTCGACCTATGAGGTGGAGAAGTATCCTTATGAAAGAGGTTTGACATATTGGAAATATTTTGCAGAGAGAAGAGGTGTCACGAATACTCATGATGATGAGGATAATGGTAACACTAATCAAACTCTGGTGACAAAAAAATTGGATATGAGTACAGAAGATTTTGTACAATCTAAAAAGAGTTTGTTTCATATTCCAGCATTATAATGAATGAATGCTTTCATTTTAATAGATTTCACATGTTATGTTATCAATTTTCTACATAATATTGAGATTTGATTATAATTTGAGACATGTATTTTTTGATATCATATAATATGATATTAGATGTGCTATTGGATGTTATGTATATCATAGCCATGTTAATTGATTATGTATTTTTTTATGAAATTGAATTATTTGATTACATATATTTTGATTATGGAACACTGAATATTTTTTTATTTCATAGATGTGTTATTAGATATTGTGTATATCATTTTATTTAAGCATTTTTATTGGATTATTAGTCTATGATATTCAAATCATTTAATATATTTGTATTGTATATACCATTTATGGTAAAGTAAATATTTGTGCTCCATTTAAATCAATTCAAATTATTTCAGATTATATAAAAGAAAATTTACCCAGGTGTTGTAGGTGAGTTGGAGAGGAGAGGGCAATCCTCCAAGGGAGGTCCCAGGTTCGAATATCCACCCTACCAAAAAGCTGAATTGGGTACCCAAAATCCAATTGATAATGTTGGTGCATGCAGGGCTGGGTGCGACCCCCGGGTGACTTTGACGGTGTAGAACCCCTTGTTCATGGTCTCTTAGACCAAGGCGGCCCCGCAAGGGGTTTTTTTCTGAAAAAAAAAATATATATAAAAGAAAATTTATTGCATCCACATAATTCAAAATTATTTATTCCATCCATATAACTAATCAAAACATCACAATATTTAAATCAAAATTTCAAAAATATAAGACAAAATTCTAGAAATTGTCTCTTTTATTGATTTTAAAAAAATATCATTCTTTTACAATTTATAAAAAAGCTATGCAACATGTTTGGTTTCTTCTCAATAAAAAAAGTAAGTCATCTACTTTTATTTCTATACGATGTATGATGGTTCAACTAGATCTTGCTCAATATCCTTCAGTTCCAATGCACCAGCTCTTACCAGAATTTCAATTTTAGTGTTCATCCTCGATAGCAATAAATCTTCTTCCTTTGCAAGATTTTCTCTAAAAGGTGCATTCAATTATTTCTTATTTTATTTTAATACAACATCCACATCTAGTCCCTTATCATTGATAAACTTCTTCAGCCAATTTGTTTCTCTGATAGTGTATTGTAATATTTTCTTCACTTTGATAACATTAATCACACTAGTTATTGTAGTCTTAATCAATGTTTTAATGATGTTGAATTGCATATTTAAGTGCCCAAAATTAGTCTGCAAAATAGAAGAGAAAAAAGTTATTTCTAAACAAAATATATTTACGAAAAAAAAATATTTTTAGTTATATGTAAAACTTACATCAGTGATAAGTCTTGTAGTTTTTGCAACTGCTACTTTTTTCTTATCATTGCCCATTCATTGAAATATTCTTGGGCCTCAACATTGATATTTTCTAATTGATTCAACATAATGTTCATAATTTCATCGTCTTATATAGAATCGACATATATGGTGCCATATTTAGCTTTATGTAACAAAGCATCGAGATTTTATGGCTAATTCTCCACCTTTGAAAATAGCTCCTTTTTATTTGAAAAATTATTTTATTGAGCATTTATTTCTTTTATGAAAACCTTGGCCTGATATTCCCAATATTTTAAACTATCAATATCTACAAATAGACTATCATTAATTGTAGCTTTACATGTATTAGCTAATAATTTTTTTTTGAAAAATTAAATTTATCATAATCATTCAGATGATGATGGGTGGTGACTTGCTGAGAGAGAGGAAGAGGAAACTTTGGCAAAATCTACCTCAAAATTATCTTATGCTTCATGATGGCTTTGTGGAACTTGAAGCACATCACTTACCTCAAAATGGAAAGTTTTAGGATTGTTATCTTGATAAAGGAAATTATCATCGAGATTCCCAAAGGGTATTTGAGACACTCTCTGCACATTTGAAAAATTCCCAAGGGAAAACATTGGGAAAAGAGAAACATTAGAGTGAGACACGGTGTGCATTTGGGAAAAAAATCTGCATTCTCCTAGAGGTGGTGGGTGAGGAACTATTTACCATGCATGCAATATTGGTTCCTCACCATTTATGGTACTTGATTTGGATGGACTTGTTGTGGCACTTGTTGTGGGTGCATTTGTGGGTGTGCAGATGGTGGAGGCATTTTTTATATTTTGCATGTAACTAGTACGTTTACAAAATTTCACATGAAAATATCAATTAAAACTAGTGTAAAAAACAATGCCATAAAAAAGATTAAATTTAACCAAACATACCAGACTCAAACTCTGCACCCGTTGATGATGCAACCATTTGACCTTGCTTTGAAAACATATAAAATATTTACTCAGAATAAATATAATTTTAAATAATTTAAATACATCATTTAAAATAGTATTTTTGAATAATAAGGTTACCTTGTGAGCTAGAGGTTACTTCTTCAACGTCGATTGTAACAGGTCCAAAAATAAAAGGAGTCGTAGGTGTATGTTGATCACCAAGAGACCTCAAATATTTCATGGTTCTTGAGGTAGTTACTAGTGATGATTGTGACTGCATGTCAGAATATGCAGAGGCTTCTTGTATCCTAAAGGTGATATCCCTTTTACTAGAAGATTGAGCTACTTTTTTCTACTTTCAAAAGAAAATTAGAAAATAACAAGATTGATTGGAAAAAAAGAAAATATAGATTTTTTGAAAAATAATTTTACTTGTATTTCTTCCTTTGTTATAAAAATAGCCATCAAGGTTGTAGCAGTGTGAACACATGGTTTAGGTTTAGTTGTCGGCAAGTTTATAATGTCGGCATGTTTGTTTTAATTAGTTTTTCTCTTCTTCCCCTTATCCCTCCATTTCCTCCATTATTCCCTCTTCCTCCTTATCCCTCCAACTCCCTTTCCCCTTATTCCTCCAACCTCCCTTCCTTTCCTCTCCGCCGACTTCCTCCCTATCCTCTCCGTATATATTAATGGGCATTTCCTATGTTCTATGGTTAATGTAATAGCTCTGCAATTATTTTAATATTAAGATTTATTTAATTTTACCTATTACCTCCTGGTCCAAATTTGATATTTGGTATCAGAGCCGAGATCGCATGGGCACGATTCTCGAGATCGCACGGGCATGATTCTCGAGGACGCACGATGACTGGCTGGCGAGCGTGTTGGGCACGCATCTCGAGGGCGCACTGTGTTCGAGGAGCTGGCGATCGGATCGAGGAGGTGGCAGAGCTGGGCACGGATTTTGATGCTGCATGATTTTTGAGGTGACACATGGCAGGCGGAGCGACAGCTGACGTGGACACGCGGATCGAGGTGCTGAGGTGGACGCTGATGTGACGGCAGCTGACACGTGGCGGGTGCTGACAAAGCACTGACGTGGTGTAGACGTGGCGATTGACGTGGCGCGTTGAGGTGGTGAGGCGGTCGAGCATGTGCGGTGGCAAAAATTTGTTGGACCACGTGGCGGACGCGGATTCGTCTGACGGTGACACATGGCGATCGCAGATTGGCCGAGGAGAAAGCATCGTGTTGAGGAGCGATTGCCCGAAGGCAATCGAATGTACATGCGCCTTCGCGCATATTTGAAGACTTAATTGTCTTCCGCCCACTGCATGTGGGATAAATCATTGTTTTTTGTTTTAAAAAAAACATTTCCGCCCATATGCTATAAGGAATCGAACATTCCTTTGTTTACCCACCGAGGTCTGTAGCGGCATTGGTTGTGTTGTTCACTGGCGGACGAGAGGTCCCAGGGTCGATTCCCGTCGGGGGTTAAAAAACAAGTTTTGTTTTGTTTTTTTTTGAATCGTCGGACGCAACAAGGGAATAATACGGCGGAAGTTACCATCCTTCTCACCGGCGCCGCGTGGTGTAGCGGCTAGTTGCTGCGGGCAGGACACGGAGGTCCTGAGGTCGAATCCCGTCGGGGATTTCGCGACGGAAAAAAAAAACAAAAGGTTTTTTTTTATTAATGTTTTTTTCTTATTTGTTTTTAAAGTTTTTAAAAAATTTAATGTTTTTTATTTATATTTTTTATTAAGTTTTTTTAAAATAAACTTTTATTTAAAAAAACTAATTTAAAATATATATAAAAAAATGTTAAAATTTTAAGGGCTTTATTAAAACAAATTTTGAAAAATTGATTTAAAAAATAAAAGGGTGAAAAGTTTTTTTTTAGCATCATTATTGTAACCCAGTGCATGCGGTGAAATTTTTGGGTAGATGATTCGGTCATCTGGATGCTATTATGCATTGCTCTCTCTGTTGAGAAGAGAGAATCCTGATTCCTTTGACAGGAAAGTCCAGCAGAGTGGACTTCATACTGTGTTTTGTCAGTTGGAAAACCAAGTGATTGCACATCAAAGAAAACCAGATTCTGGATACGAGGCGGATTCTGAAGATAATATCTTCGGGCAAAGAGTAGTTGAATCCGAGACGGTTGAAACAGTACTTGAAGGACAATCAAGTGACAGTTATACTCTATAGTGCCTGAAGTTGAAACGAGTGAGAGCTATACACCTCGCTCTCCCGATTCAGAACCAGAAGTAGAAGCAGAACAGAGGAAAAAGAACCAGTGGAGGTGAAACCTGCAATTGAAGAACGAGTTGTTCTCAAAAGGCGTCTTGAGCCAGCAGCAGCAGCAAAAGAAGTCATTATCATCAGTGACGACGAAGCAGACAACTTCACCTTTCCAGTTTTGGGAAATCCTCAAGAAGAAGAACGCCAAATCAGTGAGAATTTTAAGAAAGCTAGATTTGATTTAAATCAGTAAATCAATAATCTATTTTGTACTTCTTGTACAGCTTGTTTGAAGTTGAAATAAAAGTTGCTTTCTAAAATGGCTTCCAATACTAGTTTACCAATCCCTGAATTCAATGGTAGTGATTACGAGTATTGGTCAATTAAAATGCAAACTCTGTTGATTGGCAAAGGTCTTTGGGATGTGATTGAAGAGGGATATACTGAACCTTCAGCTGCTGAGTGGGCAGTTTTGAGTGGTGCTGATAAAAGGGCTAGAAAAGAAGCACAGAAGAATAATTCTTTTGCCCTTTATCACATTCACGCCGCCCTTGATAAAAGTATTTTCCCTAGAATAGCTTCTTTTAAAACTGCTGAATCTGCTTGGAATGCTTTACAAGAAAGTTATAGGGGTAGTGACCAAATCAAACAAGTTAAACTCCAAACCTTGAAAAGAGAGTTTGAAACTCTTAAAATGCAAGAAAATGAAAAGGTTGGTGATTACTGCGTGCGTGTGAAAGCCGTAGTAGATAAGATGGTCACTTTAGGAGAAGATGTAAAGCCTGAAGTTATAGTGAAGAAAGTGTTGAGAACACTTCTTCCTAAGTGGAATTCAGTAGCCATCATTATAGAGGAATCTAAAGACCTAACTTCTCTGTCTTTTGAAACCCTCATTGGCTCACTTCTCTCACATGAGGAGAGATTACAGCCATCTCCTTCCACAAGTTATGGAGGAGATGATAAAGCCTTTGCTTCTCAAGAAGGCAGAGGTAGAGGTCGTGGCAGAGGAAAGTCTAGAGGAAGAGGCAAAAATAATCAGAGAGGTGGAACTCCTAACAGAGGAGGAAATCAGAACAGAGGAGGATTCTCAAACAACAGTGAACAACAACAGAATAGAGGAGGACAACAAAATAGAGGGAAACAATCAGGCAGAGGTAAAGGAGGAGATAAGTCAAAACAATCTTGCTACAATTGTGGCAAACTTGGCCATTATGCTCGTGACTGTTGGACTAAGACTTCACAGGGAGCTAGTAGCAGCCAGAGCAGTCAGTTTGGAAACTTTGGAGAAGAGGAAGAGGCCACAAATCTCTTTCTCTCATATGGTCAAGCAGATCAAAACATGAATGATACATGGATCTTGGACACTGGGTGTTCAAACCATATGAGTGGCAAAGAAGAGCTCTTTGCTACTCTAAACTCCTCCTACAAATCCAGCATCAAATTGGGAGATGATAAATCATTGGCAGTCGAAGGCATTGGAGCTATGGCAGTTCCAACTAAAGAAGGAGTCAAACAAGTAAGTGATATCTATTATACACCCCATCTCCAACATAATCTTTTAAGTGTTGGACAAATGTTAGAAAAGAACTACAAGTTGCTTTTTGATGAGGGTAAATGCACTATTTTTGATAAAAATAACAATAATAGAATCATTACTCAAGTGCCAATGTCAAAGAATAGATTGTTTCCTCTAAAGTTTGGTCAACCAGGGGGAGATAAGTTAGCAAGTGTTGCTATTTCCAATCCAAGTGTTCTATGGCACTTGAGATATGGCCATTTGAATTCTGCTAGTTTGAAAATGCTAACTTCCCAAGCCATGGTCACTGGACTTCCTAAAGTTCAGGATGGTAAAGAAGTCTGTGAAGGGTGTGCTCTTGGAAAGCATGCCAGATCAAAGTTTCCTCATGGACAAGCATGGCGGGCCAGCTATCCACTCCAGCTAGTGCATACCGACATCTGTGGTCCGATGCAGACATAGAGTCTGGGTAACAACTCTTACTTTCTACTCTTTATTGATGATTATACTAGAATGTGCTGGATATATTTTTTGAAACATAAGGATGAAGCATATGAATGTTTTCTTGATTTCAAAACAAGAGTTGAAAGTGAAAGTGGACATTTTGTAAAATGTCTTCGATCAGATAGGGGAGGAGAATATTCCTCTAATGAGTTTGTGAATTTTTGTAAGCAACATGGCATTAAGAGGCAGTTCACTGCTGCCTACACTCCACAGCAGAATGGTGTCGCAGAGAGGAAGAATCGCACCATTGTGGAGATGGCAAGGTCTATGCTTCAGACGAAGCATTTGACTAATTCATATTGGGCAGATGCAGCCAGGACCAGCGTGTATATCTTGAACAAAAGTCCTACTTCAAGTTTGGAAGGACAGACACCTTACCAAGCATGGTATGGTAAAAAGCCAAATGTTAAGCATTTCAGAGTGTTTGGCTCGCTGGCCTATTCTCACATTCCTGATGAGCTTAGGAAGAAGCTCGATCCAAAGAGTCAGGCATGTATCTTTGTCGGATACTGTGAGAATACAAAAGCTTACAGACTCTATAATCCCCGGACTAGAAAGCTTGTGATTTCCAGGGATGTGATTTTTGATGAAGGGGGAGAATGGGGTAAGCCCCAAATATTCAGTGATGTTGAATCCACTGATGTAGTTTCTCAACAAGTGCAACCACAGACACCACGAAAGGAAAGCAACACCACCACGAAAGGAAAGCAGTCTCCTCCAACAAGTCCAAGTTCATCTTCTGATTCTTCTTCTTCACCAAGTCCTTCTCCACAGCGATCTGTACGTTCCTCACCAATGGACATTGATTCTCCATCCAAAGGTAAGAGAACTCTACAGTATCATCCATCATCTCAGATGTTGGATAAATTTTTTTCAAGAAGATACACTAGGAGTCAAGCTAGTGAAATGGATTCTGTTTTACATAGATTAGAAAGTATGCACTTGTATGGTGATGATGTCTCCCAGCAGGAACCTAGGGGAGATCAAGTTAACTATGCTTTGTTAACTAGTGCACAACTTGAACCTTCTAGTTATGAGAAGGCATGTACTCAAAAAATTTGGCAAGATGCCATGAAAGAGGAGATAACCTCTATAAAAAACAATGACACTTGGGAGCTCGGTAAAGCTTCCTAAAGGCAAGAAATGTGTTGGATGTAAGTGGGTCTACAAGACCAAGTTTAATGCTGATGGTAGCATTGAAAGGCACAAGGCGAGACTAGTTGCAAAGGGATTCACTCAAAAATATGGAATTGATTATGAAGAGACTTTTGCTCCTGTAGCCAGACAGGAGACTATTAGAACAGTTCTTGCCTTAGCTGCAAATAAGGGATGGAAAGTTCAACACATGGATGTGAAAAGTGCATTTCTAAATGGTTACTTGACAGAAGAAGTGTATGTTGAGCAACCACAAGGATTTGAGGAAAAAGACAAGGAACATCTTGTTTACAAACTGAAGAAGGCACTTTATGGCCTCAAGCAGGCACCACGAGCTTGGTACTCACGCATTGATGGGTACTTCAAAGAATTTGGGTTCACCAGAAGTAGAAATGAACCCACCCTTTACTACCTACAGCAAGGAAATGACATCCTCATAGTTTGCTTGTATGTGGATGATCTCATATTCATGGGTAGTAATGAAAAACTGAATATGAAGTTCAAACACTCCATGATGGAGCAGTTTGAGATGAAGGATCTTGGCTTAATGCACTACTTCCTTGGAATGGAGGTTCATCAGTCAGATACAGGGATCTTCATCTGTCAACATAAGTATGTTCGGGACATGCTTAAGAAGTTTGCTATGGAGCATTGCAAACCAGTTGCAACTCCAGTTGGACATGGGATCCAATTAAGCAAAGATGATGGAGCATCAAAAGTTGACGTGACCACTTTCAAAGCATGGTTGGGAGTTTGATGTTTCTCGCCAACACCAGACCTGATATTCAGTATGTTGTTTCTCTTGTCTCTCGATTTATGTCTAACCCTTCTGAGTTGCATTTGCAGGCAGCTAAGAGAATTCTTAGATATGTAAAGGGTACATGGGATTTTGGAATCCATTACCAGAAATGTAACACTATCAAGCTTGTAGGCTTCAGTGATAGTGATTGGGGTAGCAACATTGATGACAGAAAATCAACCTCAGGGAACTGTTTTAGTCTGGGATCGGGACTAATAACTTGGAGTTCCAAGAAGCAGACAGTAGTAGCACTATCTTCAACAGAAGTTGAGTATATAGCGGTCACTCATGCTAGTACTCAAGCTCTATGGCTACGAAAGGTATTAGAAGAACTTGGAGAGCAGCAAAGTGGTCCAACAAGGTTATTCTGTGACAACATTAGTGCCATTCAGTTGGCATACAATCCTGTCCACCATAGTAGATCAAAGCATTTTGATATGAAGTACCACTTCATCAGAGATATGGTGGAAACTGAAACTGTTGAGCTTCACTATTGCCCCACTTTGGAGAATGTTGCGGACATCTTCACCAAGGCACCGGCTAAAGCTCAATTTGTAAAGTTGAGAGACTGTATTGTCAGACCTCTCAACTTTAAGGGGGAGAATGTAGCAGTGTGAACACATGGTTTAGGTTTAGTTGTCGGCAAGTTTATAATGTCGGCATGTTTGTTTTAATTAATTTTTCTCTTCTTCCCCTTATCCCTCCATTTCCTCCATTATTCCCTCTTCCTCCTTATCCCTCCAACTCCCTTTCCCCTTATTCCTCCAACCTCCCTTCCTTTCCTCTCCGTCGACTTCCTCCCTATCCTCTCCGTATATATTAGTGGGCATTTCCTATGTTCTATGGTTAATGTAATAGCTCTACAATTATTTTAATATTAAGATTTATTTAATTTTACCTATTACCTCCTGGTCCAAATTTCATAAAGGTTGGGTGCAATGTAGTTTGAGGAGAGCCATTTTGAAGATTGAAATATGCTTCATTAAAAGGAGAAATAACAAAGTTGTTGGTTGTTACTTCTTAAGAAGATTGCATTTTATAGGTGTTTAGAAGATCCTATTTAATGTGGTTCAAAATGTGTGTGGACCAATCAAATATAGTGCCAACAATATATCGAACTAAATAGGCCAATGCCCAAAATGGTATTTCTGTAGGTCACCCCTACCAAATAAGTCTTGCCTAAAAAAATTCAATGCAAGCATGAAGAAATTTATCTCCAATGTTGGAAATTTGTAAGCCCCTTTTCAAATTAGAATAATTAACTTAAAAAAGGGAGAAAATTATTAGAAAACAAAAATTACAAAAGGGATAAAATTATTAGAAAATGAAAACTACAATACCTCAAAAATGCAAAAAAATGAAAACTAAAATTTAAATATATACCTTTCAAATTGTCAGAATGGACACCATATTTGGTCACCAATAGTTTTTTGTATTCTTTGATTAAGGTGTATTGGTTGTTCACCAAGTGACCATCCGTAAATGGAAGCCTTGTTAGTCACTACACGTATGAGGATTTCACAGAAAAATAATATCCCTATTATCCACTTTGATGTGAATATTGGACTCATCATCGTTATAATAACTAACTATCCTTTGCATCAGGGAGATGTTGGCATTTAACTATGGCATATTGATCACTCCTATGACTCCAAATCTATAAAACCATTACGAATCTCTTCTAAGAGTGCCAAAAATATTCTTAATGTTGGGGTAAAAGTAGTTCTTGAATGAAACTTTTACAGGTAGAGGAGAGGAAGAGCTAGCCATTTCTGCATTGAAAATGATGTGAAAACACTTTGAAAATGATCTGAAAATAGTATGAAAATGCTCTAGAAATGCTCTGGAATACGCTATAAAAATGATTTGGAAAATGCTCTAAAAAATGTCTAAAATGCTCTAGAAAATACTTTGAAAAATCTAGAAAACACTTTGGAAATGCCCTGTAAAAAGCTTTGAAAATGTTTTAGAAAATGTTTTGAGAAAATCTCTAAAAACATCTGTGATAGAAAAGAAAGGTGAAAAATGAGCTTGCATTTCTATTTATAGAAGTCTGCATGGATGAAGTCTCTGGATGCAAAACATGTGGTAGAGGAGAGGGCATGTAGTGGTATCTTATTAATACCCTTTATCGTTCTCCCTTTGCCAATCACTCTTTGGTAGTCACCCATTGCCAATTTCTCTTTGTTAGTCGCTCTATGCTAGTCACCCTCTACTAGTCACACTTTGCTAGTCATCATCTAATAGTCACCATATGACAGTTTCCATATCCATTCGAGAGTCACCATCTTCCAGTCACCATTTTCTTGTCACCATCTGCCAGTCACCATCTACTAGTCACCATATGTCAGTCACCTTCTACCAGTTGCCATCTACTAGTCGTCGTATTCCAACCACAATATACCAGTCACCATATACGAGTCACATTTTTCTAGTCACCATATACCAGTCGCCTTCTTCCATCCATCATTTTTAATTATATCTTTGGTAATTTTTTAAAAACTCACCAAATTTTGATAATTTCTCTGCAAAATTTTGAAAAATTCACCACCTAGTTTAGACATGATTCGCCTTTATTTGCATTAAGATTCACCAAATTTTTATAAATACTTTTTCGGTATTACCTCTTATGCATAACCCTGATTAGTTCTATTAAGTAACATCTATAGCATATCATGTGTGAAAATTTTGATAAAAATACAAGATACATGATAATTAATGTTATTCAATTGGTGTAAATTTCTTGTTATCTAATGATTCACTGGCTTGAATAGATGTGTAATGAAACATAACTTCTCTCTTGTATTTAATATTATATTATACTTTCTTAGGGATATGGCATATTTCCTTCCCTATTGAAAAATTATTTACCTCCAAAGCATTGATGAATATCACTGTGTTGTTGACACCTTTTCTTCTATGTCGTACTTTTTTGGCATGATTGTTACGGTAAGAATAGTGTGTATGTTACAAAATGTATTAAACATATTTTTTTGAGATACAATTAATTATTGACAATTGCTTTTGGGTTTTCTTGAATACTAATTTCAATTTCAACTTATTAATTTAATACGCAAAACATAGTTGTCTCTTATATTATTTTGGTAGAAATTGAACCACAATATTTCTTGGATACTTGTGATAATTATTGAGGATGATGTTATGAAAATTTTAATGAATATGATAGACTACAAGTAAATTTGCATCTAAATTTTGTGTTTCCTTCTTAATACCATAAAATTCAACTTCTATGGAATTGGGTTATTAACTACTTCCCAAAACATAATAAATTTGCTTCCCAAAAATAATCACTTTGTTGTGTCTCTCACAAATATGATTTAAATTGGATAGTTTTCAAATACTTAGATAATGCTTTTAGATTTCAACCATATGTAGGTGATTATACAATTTTGATTTTAATGTTTGGTGCTATCATTGGCATTGACTATTACATTTTTAGATTTATGATTTATGCTTGACATAGGTTCAATGCTTGAATTCAACTTACTTGTAGCAATATCTTCTTTTGAAAATGTCATTTTGAATATAGTATATTGAATATGAAGGTTGAATATTTAACCTTTGAATAAACTTATATCGAAATTTTATTTTATAGAATCTCACTTTTTATGTTTTTGCTTTATGTTCCTTTGTATGGACTTGCCTCGTTAATAGATAGTTGAATGACATCTATAAACTCTTATCACTTGAGTATACTTCATCCTGGGTCTTCTCTGTACTATGATTCTGCACTATGATCTTCTATTTGTTTGACATCCTTTAATGTTCTAGTATAATTGATTGAAATGAACTAAATACAACCTACACACTAGCCACACAAGTAATTCAAGTGAATGACACCAAAATAATAACCATAAGATAAGGATTTACTATAAGGCAATAAAAAAAGTAATTGCACTTACAATTAGGAGATATACATGGAATATACTCACCCAGTTACTTGTGAATGGATTTGGCCTTATTCTTGATTAGTACTACCTATTATAGACTTCAATGGTTTTATCCTCTAGATAAATATTCTTTCAAAATATTATTTCAAAGATTTTATTTATTTTTTCTCCTAGAGGCCTAATATGATGGTTTTTAGTTGTTGTCTTAGACCCCTAAGATAATGGTTAGAATCACAATCATAGGGGTCTAAGACGGTGGATAAAAATTGTCATATTAGAGGCCTACGACAGTGGCTAAAACCATCACATTAGAGACCTAAGACAATGGTTTAATGCTGCCATATTACACCCCTAAGACAACTATGTCTAATCACCGTCTTAGGGGTCTAAGGCAGTCCTAAGACGTTGGTTAAGAACCACCCTCTTAGGTTATAGTATGGCAGTTAAAAGCTACCATTTTAGAACCTAAGAGGGTTGTTTTTTTGAGGCAATGTTTAACCATCATTGTATATCATGGAATTTTTATGATGCCCTCAAAGATGATAGTTTGAAACTGACCTTAAAGGTCTTTGAGGGCGGTTAATAACCATCGTTAAAGACCTTTTTTTGTGTAGTGCAAGATATTGTAGCGATAAAGGGGAAGAGCTTTGCTATAAATTCCATTGTAAAAATGTGTCCCATAAGTTTGTTTGGAAGTGCGTGCAAACATTTTATATGAAAATTGTATATCAATTTGGGAATGGAAGGTCAAATTTTATAGATTTTGGAAAGGAGAGGGTAAAGCAAAGTTGTAAAATTCACATGCGGGAGTTTGGATTGGATAAAAAGCTAATAAAAATTATCAATAAATCTGAGTTGGAAAATTGTTAATATCAAAAATCATTATCAAAAGACACAATAATGCATTATTATAAGGATTTCGAAGTGTGCAAATATCATCTAAATTGGCATGGATAGAAATGGCTTCTATAATGATAAATTTTCCATTTTCAAGTTTGGTAACATATTCACTACCTAGGCAAATTCATGATAGTGAAATAACCTAGGTAGAGAATTTGACTATTTTACCATTTAAAGGAGGAATATTTCTAGTTGAATTCTTGAGAAAGGTTCATTGCCAAGAGGAGATTTTCACTACCAACAAACTTATATGTGAGAAACATACATGTTTTGAATGCTTATTTTTTGTAGTAAAATATGAAAAATGACTTGGGTAAGTTGACAAAATTTTATAGAAATTTGGAATGCAGTGGGGTGAATAAAATTGGGTGTCTACACATGGTAAATTATAAGTCAATAGATAGTAAAGTTTGAAACAAAATATTTAATCAAAACCAATATACCAATAAGACTAAGCCACACATTGCTACAAGTTAATATTCTCCTGTGAATATTTTCCATTAAATTAGACCATCGATTATAAATATTTACCTTGAAACTCATAGGAATCCCTAATATTTAAAGAGTCCAATTCCACCATGTGCAAACCAAAGGATTTGAGAAAAACTCCTATTTTCAATTGGGAAAGTGTTGATAGTGTAAAACCTACACTTGTTGACATTGGGATTGGATCCAAAGGCATTAAGAAAGAGGTCTAGGTAGCCTTTAGTACTTCTAAAACTCAACTTGGAGCTTCCCCATAATTATAATAGCATAATAAAATTGGGCATGAGTATTATCCTTGATCCTAGAATCAATATTAAATCTAGTTATTTTGTTAGCCCTTATTTCAACAAATAGATATCTACCCAAAGCTTTAGCTATAATAATATAAATATAAGGAGATAGGGGGAATCCTTGGAACAAACCAATAAAATCTCTAAAGAATCTTGTAGAAAATCCATTGATTATAGGAGCAACCCAAAGGTATTTAATGCAACCAAAAATCCACATGTAAAGAGACAAAGGAAATCCAAAAGAACTAAGCACCTAATCCAACAAATCTACATCAACTCCATCAAAGGCATTGGCCACACCAATTTTAACCATGATCATTTCTTTTATTCTTTACTATTTATATGTAAAACCTCATGGAAAATCACAATATTGCCATAAAGTTGCTTGCTAGGGATGAAAATTCCTTGCTCATCAGATATTAGTTTATCAAAATTCTTTTTTATTTTGGTGGCTATGATTTTGGTCATAGAATCATATGAAAAGTTACACAAAGAAATAGGCCTGAATCTATTGAAATTTAGATATTCTTCTTATCTTGGATCAGAGCTAAAAATGAAGACTTAATAGCGCTAGTCAACTTACCTTTCTTATGAGCATCATCAATCATATAAAGAAATCTATAGCTACCAAATCAAATAATTGGTGGTAGAAGGTATCATTGAATCCATATAGACTAGGAGCTTTATCCCATTTCAAGTTGAAGATAATATCCTTAAGTTCTTCCAAAGTGATTGCTTGGAGAATATAATTCTTTATTTCCTTAGTTATTACCTTCAAAATATTTTGTCGCAACGTATCCTCTACAATATGCTTTTTATCTAACTTTTGATAAATGGATTTATAGTGGCTAAATATATCTTCTTTGATATCCAAAAAATTGGATACCTTATCACCATGTTCAAGTTGAATTTCACGAATCATATTCCTTTGATATCTATAATGAGCCTTAAGATGAAAAAACCTAGTGTTGGAGTCTCCTCCCCCCAGCCAAGTCATATAGGATTTGAGTCTCCAAATGTTTTCTTATTGCTTATATTTCATATAAAGATGGGAGAGAATGGAATCTCTCTTAGATTTTAGTACTTCATTGGGAGGTTATAGCTTTGAAATATCTTCTAATTATCCCATATTAAGAAAGAGGAGTTACTTAAATTTATCAATATTATGGTGCAATTTGATCTAGCTTCTAATATCAACTTTTAGTCTAGAAATGTTTATTTTATATTTTTATTAAGTACCAAGATTTCTAACTACGTTTAAATTCCTTTGAAAATCTATTCAAGTTAACCAATTCTTGGTTATATTTGAAGATAATGGGACCCTAATTTGTTTTTTATCCATTATTCAAAAGGATAGACTTATGATAAAAGATTGTGGTCTGGATGATATTACTGGTTATATCTTCCTAGACTAATAATCTATCAATTATTTTGGTAATGATATAATATCCTGTTATTTAGTTAGTATGAGTATAGAGATATTTAGAAGGCTTAATGTCTTGAAGATTAGATTAGCAAGAGAAATGCTATCTTCCATATAATTTCTATAAGGATATCTAATATTGTGTCCACCTCTTTTTTTAAGGGGAAGGGGACCAAATTAAAATCTCTAGCTATGATCAAATTGCTTGGCCTACTTTCTTTATTGTAGGAAATAATTAGAAGCCACCATAGTTTCTTGGAAATTTGAGAGTTAGGGGCATGCAAAATCAAATAGGTGAAAGGGAAACCTCCAACATCAAAGATAAGAGAAAACTAGTGTTTGCTTTGATGACCACCTATTTTGGATAAAAAAAAAATTTCCATGTCGTATGAATGCCACCAAAGGCTCCTCGGACATAAATAACATCAATTTTAAGGTTGCTCCAAATATATCTTTGTGATTAAGAGGAGCCTTTATAATCCAAATATATTTTCTAAATTACTATCAAACAAGGGTAAAATTCCTTTATCAAACCATTGATGTTGGGTTGTTTAAGGTCCCCACCTAAGCATATACAATTCCATGAGAGCATTGTTAGAGGTATTACATTATTTGGTACCTTGCAATATAAATTAAAGGACCATGCACATAGTTTAGTCTAGGGTATGTTTAATATTTGAGTCTATAGTAGGTGTCATATTAGTAAGTGTTAGTTATTTGTGTGAAGTGTCATCTTTATAAGTGAGGAGTTATGGCTTATGTGCAATAATGAAAGTCTTTGTTTTTATGTAAATATATTGAAAATATGAATATTTAGATCTCCCATGAGTATTAGGAGATGAAAAGTGTAAAGTTTAGGAGTCATTTGAATATGAAGAGTCTCATGTATGTATATATTAAATACAAAGCTTTGTAATATGTGATCAAAGAATAAGAATTGCATGTATGCATTGCTTAAAGTATATATTATCAATAATATTTAGTGAATTTGTTGATCATTGTTGTGTGCATATTTTTAGAATATTTGATAATGAGTTCTTGTGGAAATATTGGTGGATTTCTAACAAGCATTATCTTTTTTGGTGGTTTCTTTCCTTTGGATGGATCCTCCAATATAGCTTAAGTCTTAGATTTCCTACCTAACTTAGAAGAGAATCGTGTTATAATAGGCTAAATGTAAGATCCAAAGAGTATGATGTTTTTCCCTAGTTCAATATGAATTTCTTTTGAATTTTTCTTAATAGGTTCTTCATTGGTCATTTCCTGTAGAGCTCGATCTACCAATTTTGCATCAATAGAGGCTTGTTCATGGTTTTCTTATTCTTCTTGAGAGTCATATTGGAGATGTTTTTTTGTTTGAGTTTAGAGAATCATACCTATTAGAATTATCAAGGGTTTTGTAATTTGTAGGTTGATATTTAGGATTCTAGACCTTCTATTCCTCTTCTTGGTTTTGGCTTATTGAAAGCCTTCATTATTATCCCGATCCTTATTATTTTATGGTTTTTGATTAAGTGGAAAATCTCTAGAAAAATTAACATACTCATGGTAATATAGACATTTTTTTTTTTTTGAAAAAATTGAAAAAAACTTATATTAAAACAGAGAACAATTACAAAGGGGGAGAAAACTCATCCCAACCAGGAGCAAGAAGCAAGACTACAGCAAGGCGCGAAAACGTGACATGTCGCAAAATCGCAACATGTCGCGATATCGCGACCGAAAACCAGCCGAGGCCGCGTCAGAGAAACAAGCCGCGAAAACGTGACATGTCACGAAAACGAGACATGTCGCGAAATCATGACATGTCGCGAAATCGTGCCATCCAAGCCCCAACGCACCTAAGCATCCCAAACGTCATGAAATCGTGACGACACAACCGAAAGACGCCCAGTCACCAAAGGTGTCGTGAAATCGTGACGAAATTTCCAAAGGGCGCTTGTTCACCAGATAATATAAACATTTAAAAGGTAAATTATCATAATATAAAACATGTATACGCATCCAATATAGAACCTTAATCACAATAGCTTTAGGTAAGTTATTTTTTATATTAACTTGTATACAAATATGAGCAGAGGAAGCATTTGGATTTTTAGGAAGAATCTAGTCAATAAACTTGTTAATATAATTTTTAATGAGCTATAGATGTGGTTTATTATTACAAATATGGAGAGGGATAAAGGTAAATCTTATCCAAATAGGTACTTCCTTAGGTAAAACTATCTTAGGGTCAAAGTGGATTATCCAAAAAATAAAAAATAAGGTACTTGAGCCCATAAATAGGGCCTTCTTAAAAGATAGCATCATGTTATTCTTTAGATTCTAGGATGACCATGAAATATCTTATTTCATAGAGTAGGACTACACAAGTGGATATATTAGATCCCCATGTTATAGATATCCACTTTTCCAAAGTATAGGCTTGGCCAGATTCTAATGAACCCTCTAACTATGACATGATCAGATAGGGTAGCAAAAAAATATAGAACATTTTCTTAGGGTACTTAAACCATTGGTGTAGAGCCCGAAATGGAAAATAATGAATTAGAGTTCGAAGAAGAAGTAGTTTGTAAGAGACTAGATTTAGTAAAACCAGAGTTTACTTTTGGAGGTATCTTACCCTTGAGAAGGTCAAAGACAACTTGATCCAACACAAAAGGCAAAGAGAAGTCAAACATGTATAGAAGGAAGGAAAGGAGAAGCATCAACCCTCCTCAACATAGCAAAATATTTTCAATAGAAATAATATTGATATGACCAACATGGAGTAGCAAAGGTAGCCTTACAATAATAGATTCAAATACCAAGACAACCAAGACCTACGTCAAAACCATAGGTTCATAGTAGAGCTAAATTATTTTTAAACACTTAGTTACAATCATCGCCAATCATAATTTTCTTTTCTATTATAGCTATTATATGTAAATAAATATAAAATAACCATGTTGAATTCCTTTTGTACATGCAAATTGATTTGTTATATGGAAAATTCAGATTGCTTACTATGAAAACTAAAGTTGAAAGACCTACATACTTTAGCTCAATATATTCAAACCCCAAGACACATGCATGAAGTTGTAGTTGGTTTTTGGTAGGTTTTCTTATGGTGACAACAATAGATATTATCAATGCTCATAATGGTGATCAAGATGTTGATGCTATCAAAGATAGTTCCAATATTTCTTGATGCTTGTAATGGTAGTCCTTGAAGTTTATTGATGTGGTGGTATTTTTCTATTCATGAGTTTAGGTGCTTAGATTTTGTTATAATATTCTTCTTCATGGTGTTGAATACTTTTTGTAATTCTAGTCTTGTTTGTTCATGGTCTCATGGTTGTGTTACTTAAGTGATGGTGATCTCAATATTTATTGTATTAATAGCCTTGTATTAGTGGTGGTTTTAATTGTTTGTGGTTTTATGGTAGTATTACTCAATAGTGATAGGTTTATAATTTATAAAGTCTCCCAAAAACTAATAATTAATAAACCTATGAAGTGATCTCCAATTATACTTTTCTCTTTTATTACTATATACATTTTTAATACCTGATAACATGTGAAGAAATTAAAAATTATAATTACATTAATACTAAATAATATTTAAAAAAATACCCCTGCATCCTTGGGTCTTACCCAAAAGTGGCATCCCTTTTGGGATGTTTTCAACAAATAATAATAAAAAATATTTAAAAATAAAAAAATAAAATTCATATATATATATATATATATATATATATATATATATATATATATATATATATATATATAAAGAATACAATTATGTAACTATACTAATATTAGATGCTAGTCTTATCATTGATAAGAAAATAAGATAATTAAACTAAACATGAATGTCAAAAAAATTGAAAATCATTCCCTCCCATGAAGTTGATAAATGGAATCCTACTAAAAAAGGATCAACCAATTCCTCAAATTGTGCTTGTAAATGATTTTTACTTAGTCTTGCATGTACTATCATCATCATCGTATACAAGTGTGCATGATATTTTTATACATTGTAATTTTTTTTGAAGTAATACGAAGTATAACAAGTGACATAAGGAGGGACCACACTCTTTGGGGGTATAGTAATAGGGGCTCCCTCCCCGTGAATCGAAATAAGGTAACTAAGATGAAATATCAATGATATATTTTTGGGATGTTCTAACCTCCTCCCCGTAAATTAAACTAAGGTAACCAAAATGAAACACCAATGACATACCATTGGAATGTCACAATAGGGACTTTATATGGTTTGTGAAATACATATGCAAAAATAAAATTAGCCTTCTTGTGCTAAGGACCCATACTAGATATTATATATATAAATTATCTATACAATAGGAATTAGTTTATGTTTTTTTTTTTAATTTACATGGTGGAATCGATAGTCGCCACTGTTCAAATTTTTATGGTCACCACAGTATTCTACGTTGTTTGCCCCAAAAGTTGTCACACAGATCTTCGTGCAACCTTCCCGTATAACCACCATACCAAAATCATTTAAAACCTTTTGCATAGTTGAAAACACCAGGAAAGGGACAGTTAGTTTAGGTATTATTATGAAATATCTTTTATAAAATAACTTATATAAAAATAAAATACAATAAATTAATGAAAAATCAAAATGATCTTTTCCAACTTCTTTGAAAGGCACTATACAAAAAAACTTTACAGTAAATTAATTAAAAAGCACAAGGATCTTTGCCAACTTATGTGAAAGGAACTATACACTTAAGCAAGGACAAGAGAAACAAGAAGATGTTGAGTAATTATTTTTTGTAATGCTTAAGGATAAAGATAAGCATATATTAAGCATGCATTTTTTTGGATAAGCATAAACAAAATAGAAAGATAAATAGAGTAAACCAAGCATGCAATGAACATGTATACTATTGTTTCTAGGAGTTTATTTAAAAAAAAATAGTATATATTATAATATTTATGACATAAATAGGTGATCAATTTTAGAGGGCTTTTCCTTTTGCATAATTGTGTCTTTTCCTCTCCAATTTTATGAGAGGCTTCCAATTGGGGTGTATTTTTTTGTTAATTATTGATGTTTTTTTTTGGTCCTCTGTTTTGGGTGCTTTATTTTACAAGCCCTATTTTCAACAATATGGGTGTAGATGAGTTGTTTGTGGATGTCCAAGATCACCCAACAAAATATATAAGTGCAAGTTTAGATGAATTAGTTGCTGTGATGGATAGTCATATTATTGACAAGGAATGACTTGTATGTGAACTTCAAGCATACAAGGATGCTCTCAAGAAATCAAAGAAAATAGGAAGATAAATAGGAGTAAATAAATCATGCAATCAAAATGCATACTATTATTTCCAAAAGTTTATTTTTAGAAAACAAAATTGTATAAATTGTAATATTTATGATATAAACAAGTAAACAGTTTTAGAAGGTTTTTTATTTTGCACAATTGCGTCTTTTACTCTCCAATTTTGTGAGAAAAATTTAATTGGAGTGTATTTTTTCCATCAATTGTTATTATTATTTTTCTTGTTGCTCTGTTTTGGGTGATATTTATTGTAGAACTTGTTTTCAACAATTTCTATCAGAGTATAGGTTGAGAGATGTTGCAAGAGATGATAGCGGGAAATAATATCATGATAGTTCCTCCATTAAATAGGGAATTATATAATTTTTGGGCAATAAAAATACAAAAAATATAATGGTTTATAACAAAGTTTGGGATATTTTACAGGATGGCCATGTGAAGCCATAAGATTGGAATGTATTAATAGTAAAAGAATAAACCAACAAGAGGGAAGAAAAGAAGAAAGATGCATTAGAAACATATTCTATCCAAAGGGCCAAGGATGAGAGTATATTTTGAAAAATTCTTTAATTACAAGTTCCAAAGAGGCATGGCACAAATTACAAATATATTACCAGGGCATAAGCAAGGTGAAGTTGGTCCAATTACAAAATTTAAGGAGAGAATTTGAAAGTTTGCAAATGAAATACAATGAAAATATTGTTAATTTTCATGTTTTATTATGCAATGCTATTAACCAACTTTGCATCCATGGAGAAGACATTAAATATCAGGTAGTTTGTGATAAGGTATTAAGGCATTTACCTATGAAGTGGAATTTCATAGATACTAAAATTGAAGAAAGTAGAGATTTATTATTTTTGAGGTTGGACAATTTGATCGGTTCATCAATATCTCATGAGAGAAAATTGGATAAATGTGTTGAAGACTCAAAGTAGGGCTTTTTAGTAAAAGCAAGGGTTGGACAGGAAAACAATAGTCCCAGTTTATTCCAAGAGTAAAAGGAGTTCTCAAAAATTGGAAGAGATGGAAGAGAACATGGGCATGGAGGAGGTTTAAGTGGAAGAGGCCATCGATGAGGAGAAATAGATGAGAGAAAAATACAATGTCATTATTGTAAGAAATATGGGCATTTCAAGAACGATTGTTGGAAGAGGCAAAATAACATGCAAAACAAATCAAAAAATTCAAAAATAATGATGGATAAGATTCTAAAAAATATATTTTCCTCTCATGTCATGTAGCTAAATAATAAGGTAATGATTTGTGGTCTCTTAATTTTTGGTGTTATAACCATATGACAAGTACTAAATATTTACTTGTTGAAATGAATGACATGGTAAAGAGCAATGTGACATTAGGGAATGATAAAACTATTGATATTGTTGGTAAAGAGACTCTGGTTGTTTGAACAAATAAAGGAGAGGTAAAAATATTCATGATACATTCTATGTACCTAGTCTTAAGCATAATTTTCTAAGTGTATGGAATCTATTAGAGAAAATTAGGAAGTTTTATTTAAAGACAAGTCTTGTAAGATATTTAACAATAATGAAATATTGGTGTATGAAATACTCATTAATAGAAATAGAATATTTCCATTTAAAATTTAACATGGAAGTACCAATATGTTGAAGGCTTCAATTGATGATAGTAATTGGCTATGGCATAATAATTATGGTCACTTGAGTTTCAAACGATTTTTAATCTTTTACAAGTGAAAAATATGGTGCATGGAATACCAAACATTTTAGTAAAAGATGAAATATTCTTTGCATGTACATTTAGAAAATAACATAAGAAAATATTTCCAATTGGAAGGTGATGGAGAGCCTCAAAATAATTGCAGTTGATTCATGTAGATATATGTGGTCCCATGCAAACACCAAGTCTTGGTAATCATTTTTATTTCCTCACATTCATAGATGATTATAGAAAAAATATTTGGGTATTATTTTTGAAGAAGAACAAAGCATTTAGATATTTTATAAAGTTTAAAGTAATGGTTGAAAAAAAAGTGAATATTGTATTACAAATTTTAGGACTAATAGAGGAGGTGAATTTACCTCAAAAGAATTTATGGCATATTGTGAAGACAAAGGAATTAAAAGTTTCTTTCACACCACATAAAAATGGTATGGCTGAATGGAAAAATTGTACCATAGTATAAATGACAAGCTCTATTTTGCAAGCCAAGCATACAAAAAAGGAATTTTAGGGAGAAGCACTTGCCATGACTATATATATTTTGAACCAAATACAAACTCATGCAGTATTGAATTACACATCTAAAGAAAATTGGTTAGGATAGAAGCCTAATGTAGGCCATTTGAGGTTTTTTAGGTCCATTGCATATGTGCATGTTCCAGATAAACACAAAAATGTTAGATGTTAAAAGTAAAAAATATTTTTTTGTGGGATATTTAGAAGAAACCAAACTATATTGGTAGTGGAATCCTACATTTCAAAAGTTGATTCTTTCTCATGATGTAATATTTGGTGAATGTGGGTTTTAGAAATTAGATGAGTAGCAAGAAATACCAAAAATCATAGAAGAAGATTTTTCTTATCCCAACAATAGTTTAAGCATTTTTTCGAGTGTAGCTTCTACTCCAAGCCCTCCAAGAAGATATAAGAGTCTTCAAGAGATATATGAGAAGACTAAAGAGGTAATTTCAAACCTAGATTTTGCACTATCTTCAAATATTAAAATTAAACCAACTACTTATGAATATGTACTAAAAGAAAAGATTTGGAGGAATTGAAGGTGATTAAGAAAAATTACACATGCAAGCTAGTAAATATTCCAAAAGGAAAGGAAGCTATTGGAGTGAAATGGGCCTATAAAACTAAGTACAAAACATATAGAATAGTTGAAAAGTATAAAGTAATATTGGTTGCAAAAGGTTATTCTCAACAACCAGGCATTGATTATTTTGAAATATTTGCTCATGTTGCTAGTTTAGATACTATTAGAATTATCTTAGCACTAGCAACACAATACAAATGGATGGTTTTACAAATAGATGTAAAATCTATCTTTTTATATGGTATTTTGGATGAAAAAATCTATGTTGAATAACTCTCAAATTATGAGATGAAAGGGCAAGAGCACAAAGTTTATAAATTGAAGAAAGCACTCTATGGACTCAAACAAGTGCCAAGAGCATGGTATAGTAGGATAGATGCATATTTCCATAGTAAAGGATTTACAAGATGTGTAAGTGAACCCATTCTACATTTCAAATATGGTGATGATGGTGAGATGTTAATTGTTTGTTGATATGTTGATGACTTGATATAGATGGGACATAACATAAGGTTGATGAATATATTCAAAATTGCAATGATAAATGAATTTGAGATGATGAATATGGATTTGAAGTGAGAATTAGATGAGGGTATTCTATCTCACAACGTAAATTTACTTCTGAATTACTTTAAAATTTTAGGATGTCAAAACACAAGTCTGTCAATACTCCTTTAAGTCTTGATGAAAAGCCTATTAAGGGTGATGGATGTTGCAAGGTGAATCCCACAGTTTATGGAAAGCTAGTATATAGCTTAATATATCTTACAAATACTAGGCTTGAATTAATGTATGTAATAAGTATGGTTTCTAAATTTATGCAAGATCCAAATGAGGTACACTTTAGGGCAACAAAGAGAATATTTATGTATGTACAAGTAACAAATGATTTTGGAATTTATTATAGCAATTCTGATAATTTTTGTCTCGTTGGATAAATAGATAGTGATTGGGTCGGCTGCCCTAATTATTTTAAGAGTGCTTCTGGAACTTTTTTCAACATGGAAACTGGTGCTATTTCTTGGTCATCAAAAGACAAGTAATAGTTTCTTTGTATATAGCAAAATATAAATATATTGTAGCAACTTCAAGAACATGTCATGTTGTTTGGTTTAAAAGAGTATTGAAAGAGTTGAAGCACGAGCAAAATTGTTGTGTCCCAATATTTTGTGTAATACTTCTACAATTGCTTTGTCCAAAAATCTAGTTTTTCACAGTCGTATGAATCATATTGATATAAGATATCATTTCATCTGGGAGATTGTTGAAGGACATGTAGCAATGAAGTTTTTCCCATCCAAGGAGTAACTTGTAGATGTACTCACAAAAATGTTACTAGAATAAACCTTTGAGAGGCTTTGAATAAAATTGGGTTATATTCCCATAAACATTAAGGGGGAGAATGTTGAGTAATTATTTTTTGTAATGCTTAAGGATAAGGATGAGCATGTAGTAAGCATGCATGTTTTTGGATAAGCATAAATAAAATAGGAAGATAAATAGAAGTAAATAAAGCATGCAATGAACATGCATATTGTTGTATATATATATATTTTTTTTAGAAAATAAAATTGCATAAATTGTAATCTTTACGAAAAAAATCAGTAAGAAATTTTAGATGATTTTTCCTTTTGCACAATTGTGTATTTTTCTATCCAATTTTATGAGAGGATTTCAATTGGGGTGTATTTTTACTATCAATTATTTTTTTCTTTTTCTTCATGGTGCTCTATTTTATAGGACTTGTTTTCAACAAAATGGATATAGATTATTTGTTCATGGATGTCCTAGATCACCTGACAAAAAGCGAAAGTGTAGGTTTGAATGAATTAACTATTGTGATGGATATTCGTCTTATTGACAAGGAATACATTTTATATGAATTTTAAGCATACAAGGATGCTCTCAAGAAAGAAAATTAAGAGAAGATACAACTTGTTTACAAGTTTAACTCCTATGATATGTAGGCGGAGAAACTTGTAGAGGAGAAACATAGTCTGACAATCATGGTTGATGTTGTAGCCACTGGTAAATTGGATCATGCAATAAAACTTGAAGATTCTATTCCAGATCATAAAACTAACTTTTTGCAGCTTTTGAATCAGCTACTCGAGGTGGGTAATTTTCTTTGCCTACTCTTCCAGCTCACCTCTCTGACTGCTTTGGAAATCCTCCAACATCGCCAAGTTGTCCCTAAAACTTGCCTTAATATAAAAAATAGAGTGGACAAAATACAAGAACCCGAGCTCGAATGAAGAAATGTTAGATACAACTGAAAATACACTCTACTAAATTCTACTTGAAAAGAACTTTCCACAGCTTTAAAAGCCTTCCAATATTCTTCCATATCTCTTGTTCCAAAAAGTTCCAGCCCCTTTTCTCTAAGTTTTCCTGGTTTTATAATTTCGAACGTTGGATCCTTCGAATTCATTCTTTTCATCCCCTTTCTTCCCTTCACTTGTAACTATTGAATATTGTCATTTAATCTATTTTGAAATGCTTTGTTTCATAGCCTTCTCTAACCGGTGAGTCCATTCCCCTTATTCATTTTAAAGCATTTGTAATCACAATATTTAATGAGTTACACGTTGTTTTCCATTATATCTTGTATATGTAAACTATTTACTTGTCATTTTTGTAATGATGTGCCACCCAATAATTATTGTGACGGATTCACATTTCCATTAGTCAAATTCATAAGGAAACACGTCCCACCTCCTCATCGATTAATACCTACACGTGCATTTTGAAGACTTATGACCTATGGGTGAGTATTGTCCATTACTTTCGGCCTTGTTCCGACCTCATAGATGTCATGGATGGTATCCCGATGCATAAGGTTTCCACGTCAACCCTGGTGGAGTGCATAATATTTCCGATTGGATACCGGTGGTAGCTGCACCTCCATTTGACCCACCCTCGGCTAATAAAATATGGCAAATATGAATCCGTTACACGCTGCAGAAAAGGATCCTCTGATAATTTCCCTTATCCATTACTATGCACAAGATGTTATCATTTTACAGCCTGTAGTAGGCCGAAGACAACAAGTACCATCCACGTGAAATACAGTGACCTAGCGATGTCCAGAGTTCCAGATTTGGATATGGGAAAATTCTTGTTCTGGGATACAATTTCAGTGGTGTTATCGGTTCTAATAGCTTCAAGAGGTGTACGTGGGCTTCACTGTCGTATCTAAATATGGGCAATTAAATTTCCTAGTTAGTCCTTTAGTTTAGAAATTAAAAAAAACAAAATGAATATGTGAATCTATTTCTAATTTGCCAATAGCCCAGAATGGTATTGACGTATCCAATATTCGACCCTATGCTTCTCCTATTAGGAACTAAAAAATATGGCTAAATCTATCAACAACACTTGAAACTAGGTCGTGGTCTCTCCACTGCAAGCACCGAACCCTCTTTTGTAAGTCACCACTAGCACCATCTCTATGTACACCTTATTGCCACCAGTTAGCTTTGGCTTTGCATTGCGTACTAGATGAATCCAGTCCGCAGTCGATTTCAATCGACGCAACATGATTATCTCTGATACAATCTATGTCAGTGACTCTGATTCAAATTCATCAAGAGACTAAATGGTATAAGGTGTATACATGTTCGTTTACGCTTGAATATTACTGTATGTATTCATAGATAAAGTGAGGTTTGATCGTCACGAAGAGGTTGTGATCGAAAAAGGTAGTAGGGCTACATAGCGGATATGAGAAATCCACTGTGCCTTGCAACAAAATCCAATCGCTTAAGCCTCGTATATATTACTCCCTACTTTATCAATTTGCTTGACTCCTGCCAATTTCAATTGATAGTGAATCTAATATGAATCAGCAGTAGGCATCAAGCTATACAAATCACTTGATTATAGAAAGTAATCTGTAAAGGATGGCCATATCATTTTACTAAAAATCACCCTATCTTTGCACCCGAAACATGGCCATCCATGTCCAATTCCATTTTTTGATCATTTATTTTGTTGTTCTTCCAGTGCAGTATTGGTGAATCAACATCTCCTTCCACCTTGGAAATTGTAACAACAACGTCAATGTCATTGGTTACCCTGCGTGTATTTTTGAACATTTGAGCAGATCACCCTTCGCTTTTAGCTTCTTTTTTAGAATCATTGCCACTAGCATTTCGCTATCCATCATGTAGTCCACAAAAAAAACTTTGATATTGTCATCGTCTCAAGCCTGCATTGGCCTTGCAAATTCATGCGCATCAGCTCCATGTGGGTCTAAGGTCCATGCCCTACGTGTATCGGTCTACAGTCCACATCATCGAGCAGATTAAGCTACGTCACTGGCTTTCCCTTGTCCAAGTGGTTTGCCCACATCACTTGCAAAGAAAAGAAGCACACAAAATAAAACCATTAATCGAGAGTGAATTAAACCTTCAAATAAGCATTAGTAAACATCAAATTAATTTATCAAATTGACTATTGTAGGCACCCACCTAAAACACGAGGAATACCTTCATGCTCTTTTTTCTTTGATTATATATATATATATATTACATTTTTGTTATTATTATTTATTTTTTATTTTTTATTTTATTTTATTTATTTATATATATTTCTTTTCTTTTCATTTTTATTTTTTTAACTTGATTTACTTAATTGTCAATGTTTTTTGAATTAATTTAATTCAAAACATCCAAATTAACACATCACAAAACCACATCAACAACAAAAAAAAAAACTAAGCATGTTAACCAAACCAAACCACCTTTAATATGAAAATTAAAAGGAGACACGAATAACACACAAACCTATCAAAATTAGCAGTCAAGGAATACCAAACTTTCCAAAACCCAAAATTTAAGGTGGGTCTACAACAACTCCAACATCTGGAATTTGCTTCGTTGGCACATCATATGTGGCAATTGCACCATCATATGAAATACCAAGCATTGTATTCCTCCTTCCTTCATATCGGACAACAAGGTGTCTTTTGATATCTTCAAAGCGGATTTCCTCGTAAAAGAAGGAAATTCTCACAGAGGGGTGCTGTCATAAAGCCTCCATCTTATTTTTCTTCCAATAAAAAAATAAAATAATCCAGTCCAAATGCGAAACCGATTCAAGTTCTTCAGAACTGAACTTATCAAATTAGAAGAATATTCCTAATTTGATAAGTATTTTTACGAATTTAATAAATAGTTTATGAATTTTTATTATTCATTGGAATTTCCCAATGTTTTTTTTTTTTAAATAACAACTTTTCAATATTAAGTTGCAAACAGTATTAATAATAAAACAACAATGAAATATCTTTCATAGAGCTGCACGCTGCACTAGATGGCGTCTTCTGGGTCTTGAAACTCTCTAGAAGATAATAAGCCAACCTCTCCATGTGGGTTCCTCTAGAAGATAAGACAACAATGAAATAACTTTCATCAGCTCCCACGCGTCCATTTCCAGAGCCTCGGCACATGCTCTCAACATGCTTTCTAGTAGAAGCCGGTTGCTCTCGGCTTCATCCTCAACATAACAAGGAAGAACTACATGTGGACTAGACGAAGATAGGGATACAACAGGAACGACATTTTCAAACAGCGGAGTCTCTGCTGGCACTTCTTTGAGATCGAAGGTCAATTCCATAAAATTAGGACCTTGTTGGGGATTCATTGAACACTCCTCATGTTGATAACTGGGTTCCGTAATACATGAAGTTGTATCGCTCTCGTTGATTCCCGGGTGAAGACGCATGTTCCCAACCCGAGGGAAGTCCATATCATTAGAATAGATGATCATGGCTTCCGCCATAAAAATGAAGTCATCACTGTATTTCGGGAGATCGAGTTCCACCAATGGAGGGTAATCGAGGCTTTGGTGAGGAAATGAATATAAAAAAGGGCGAACAACTTCACGGGGAATATTTTCTTGGAAATTAAAGGTGCTCCCAGGCCAAGGGGAAAGTTCCCACCAGTAGGTAGCAGAAGTATTAATGAAAAAAAGTGATACTGAATTTTAATATAGGAATATGTTATTGAAAATAAATAGTATGTATAAGAATAGTATTACATGAAAGGATTAAGAGGACCAACTACCTTCACAGAGGAATTAATTGAATCTGTGAAGGTGAAAGGAGAATAGGTTTCCAAGGCCATTGTTATAGCAAACTTCTTTAAGAGGGTTGTAACTGCATGTGCAGAAGCTTTATAGAGGGCATATTTATACTGTGCTGCAGAGCTCCATTGGAAAAAGACAAAAGCGGACAAAGTAGACAAAAGCGGACAAAGTCATTGTCATGGCCCCGCGGTCGACATTGGAACATCCTCCAAAACATTGAGGGAATTTACGCTTGTGGAGCAAGAAAATGCTCTGCCGGTGTAGAGCTTGTCTTTTTAGAAAATGATTCTTTAGACATGTATATATTTAAAATTTTAAAACAATTATAATAATGTTAATTCATTTTATAGTAATGTTGTTTTCACAGAGAAATATTCCTTTAATTTGTAGCATGCATCTTGATTCTTAATTATCCGCCCATTTTTTAATTACAAATTTTCAGTATAGAACACGTCTTACATCAAATATTATTTATGTATAAAATTTACATTCAGCTTGCATCAAACTTATCCGCGTTTTATTAATTACAAGTTTTCTGTAGAGAACGCGACTTACCTCAAAATATTTAATGTATAAACGGCACATTTAGGTTATTATTCAGCCTGCAGAATGTCAACACGCGTTACCATCTTTGCATTTTGTTTGTTTAACACGTTAGCTGCAATCCAATTTTGAAGTAAATTCTTTGTTTACATACCTTTTAAAGCCCGACACATCGATATTGATATTATGCCTACATATCTTTAGTATTTTCTGCAAGTTCTTGCGGAATGTAATTGTCTTGCCATTTATTATAAATTTATACAAAAATGAGAAAAAATCATATGTGCGCTTGTGATAAGGACTGAAATTCATACTGCAATTGCGTCATTTAAGGCTCTTCATTTATATGTTATATATGTAGCTTGAAAGAATTTGCAATATTATATTAACTCCCTGCCTTCTCTATGTTCTACGTCTGAAATCTCGCACAAATTACATTATAAACTTAATGTCTATAACCCTTTTCTCGTTTTAAGAAAATAAAATTGAATGATTTCGTTACTGCATCCTTAATATGAAATATTATTATAATAAGTTGGTTATCCTTAGATCAATTGATGTAAGGAAACAGAGATTGATATCCAGGTTTAAATCTAGAGCTTTCCAAACTGAAAGCTTGTCCCACGTAAAAGGTTTAAAATGAATGTTGCCGTTCAGGTTCAAACCTCAGACCTCTTGGAATTGAAAGCTTGTCCCAAAGGTTTACGAGGTTTCCACATAACTTTTAAGCTCTACATAATCCGTTGTTTTAATTATTAAGAAGTTTAAATATAAATTTAACTGTTTCTTTGTTTTCTTATAAAGATAAGAAAACGAAATATTTGTTTCCCTTTCGAAAATGAAATGAATAACTATTTGATAATATAACTAGTTGATAATGCACAGGAAAATGAAATGAACAACTACTTGATAAAGGAAAATGAAATGAACAACTACTTGATAATGCACTATATGTCTTTCCATTTAATGGTGATGGTAAAATAGATTAATTATTTCTTTTAACCCATAAATCTTAAATGCAAATGTGTAAGTTATACAATATACAAATTTCATACTATGTGTGACCTTACTAAAACGTATAGAGAAATATACTTAAATAAATAAATATCTAAAAACGTTTATAGATGTAGGAAACAAAATAAATAAATAAAAGTTTTTTTAGAAGACATTTTGTAATTTAAAAGAATACTAAAAATTTAATTAAATAATCAAAAGATATTTTGTAACTTAAAAATACAAAAAAATTAAATAAGTGAAAACATTTTTTCTTTTCTTTATTTTTAAACTTTTTATAAAAATAAATTAAAATAACAAAAAAATAAAATACTTTAGAAGATGAAAAGATATCTCTGCTTTTACAAAGCATAGACAATAAATACATAAATATTAGAATAACAACTCTGCTTTCCTTTAAAAGAGTAGGAATTAGTGGAATTAAATGGAACGCTACTAATCAATCTAAAAAATGAGAGCAATGACAATATGCTTATTTGTATATTTAACTTATTTTGTCCTAAGTGATATGGTCACCTCATAGTTAAAGCTATAGTGATATAGCAAAGACATTACCTTTAATAAAACTCGGGATGCAACAAAGACATACAACAAAAGCTATTAACTAACATAACACTCAAAAGCATAAGGTGACAAGCGAAGACATTACCTTTAATAAAACTCTGGATGCAACAAAGACATTCAACAAAAGCTATTAACTAACCTACCACTCAAAAGCATAAGGTGACAAGCAAAGAAGTTAAAAAAAAAAAAAAAACAGTTATGGATCACAAGCAAGGAGGTAAAAAATAAAAATAAACAACCTATTTGTTTTGCATATGTCAAAGAGATAGTTGATCCATGAGACATTGATGATTTGGACGACAAAATTCACAGACAACGTACGAAATGCTCAAAGAAACAAAATAACATTAGTATAAAGGGGCCTGCCTGTCGCCTGTGGGAAGAAGACAATGACCATCTTAGTTGTTGGCCATGCCCCTAATTCTAGTTAATGAGCAAAAAATAAACAACGACGAAATATGGTCAGGCCCCTAGTTCTAGTTAATGAGCAAAAAGTAAACAATAACGAAATATAAAATCAGGGACGAATTGTACCCAATCGTGAGTGAAATCTGTTTCTGTATTGTCAATAATTATTTAAGTAATTCCAATAAAAAAAAATAATGTAGTATAAACTGAGTGCAAACCAAAAAAAAAATTATAATATAGTTTTTTATTTTATATATAAAGGAGTTGGTTATTATTTTTAGTAATTGTCAAGAGCATAATTTAAACCATAGTTTAAACCAAGGGACTGCTCCCAACAAGTTTATTCCATCTAGTTGTTGTTAACCCATTGTAAGAGGGAGACCACCTGTCCTGTAAAAGGGACCACCAGTCACTCTGGATTCATATCATCGTTATTATTCTGATGCGCATTCAGTGTATTCAGATCAGACTACCACCTTTGCAAATTGACACTTCTAAAGTTTTAATCCATATCTCTTTTTGATAAATGCAATTCCAAATAAATACTTACCAATCCACTAGACCTTAAAAACTTAAAAGTATAATAATAAACAAAAATATACCATCAAAGTACATATGAATGTGTGTAGTAAATAAAAAATTAAGTATATAACGATACAAGAGAAACAAAAGAAATGAAGGCGATTATGTTTTTAGTGTCGCCGACAATGCCTCCTTTCTACTCACAAAGAATTCTAAAAAATGTATGATGTCAGAAGCGTAACACATCGCATGTCGGAGTGTTGGGAGCAACAGATCTCCAAGTAAAAGTGACAATCTGAATAGTTTTAATTCATAACAAAAGCAATGGAGTCGTAATGTAGCGTAGTGAAGTTATTAAAAAATATAGATTGACTGGCAGGTTTAACAAGCTTCTATAATGTATCCTCCTATTTTTTTCATGAATGCCCCCGATTATATTTATAAGCAGCAGGGGAGGAATGAACAACTAGGCATTAAAATAACGAATAAGATAATAGGCTGTCGGGATTGGCGAATAAAGACATGCCAAGTAAGCTTATGGTCATGTGTGGCATGGATGGTTGACTCTTAAGGATTAAATTAATATTTACTGTAATGTTTTTTTTATGTCACCAGCATTTTACGTCAAATTGTAGGTCACCTTTTTAGCCAGGTCTAAGAAAATATTTAATCAAAAACTTATTTTATAGTTAGTCTAAATATTTAACCAATTTTTTTTTTTTAAGTTAGTTTTAGGAGGATCTCTTAAATTAGAGTGGTCTTTGACAATTTGCATTAAAATAAATCTTATTTGATGGCTTTTCAAAGAGTCTCAAAAGGTTGTGTATCTATCTATTAAGCATGATCCTAGAATGTAATGTTCAGTTTTTCATTGCTTTTTGTCCATATTAGTTTGGTATCAGAACATTAATGTTGGCTGTAAGGAGAAAGTTCTAATCATCGAATGCCAAGACATACAAAATCTCATCCATATTTAGAATTAGTTGGTTGTATCCTTAAAGGCTACCTTCTATTTGTCCAACTATGATGATGATTTGTTTAATCAATGGCTTCATTTGAGGCAAGGAAGTCACAATTTTGAACAGCAATATGTTTATCAATTCAATAGGTTGCACATCTTGCTTTGCATGTCATATACTACACCCACTCTCATTACGAAGTTCAAAACTGGATTTCAGGAACATCTATATAAGGAATTAAAATACAATTTCTATACAACAATTGATATAGTTTTCACTTAGGCACAACTTGTAGAGGAGAAGCTTACTACACAAATGAGGGGGTTATGACACTCTAGCTCACTAGGAGGTCCCAAGTCATCACCCCTCAGCCTCAATAGGCATCAAAGAGATATCCTTATTTCTCTCCTTCTTCCTCCTCTCTCGCTCCCCATTCCTCTTCTTATTGCAAACATGTCCTTCCTTCCTCTTCTTCTCATGTAAACAAAATTTTGAAATTTTGTAATCATTATAATAGGAAGGAACATGATAAGTCTGAATGTCATCAATTCAAGAAGAAAAAAGTGCTTGTATAGTCTCAAGATGGAGGAACAAGTCAAAATATCATCGAAACTTTAGGAGAACATATGAGGAATTAAGAGATTGACTTAACCATCATTCAACATTAGGATATTGTGACAATTTTTTCATCATGTGTTCTCACTTAACACAATATTTTTTTTGATTGTATCGTTGATAGTGGCTCACAAAATAACTTGATCATAAATTCCATTGTTGATTAATAACAGCTCTCAAAAACACCACATCCTCATCCAAACTCACTTGGATGGAAGGATAGTAACACTACCTCCTATATTACACACACATGCACTATCTATTTTGGTTTTGGTCCTAAATTTATGGATGAGGTCACTAATGATATGACCTCAATGGATTGTTGTGGTTTTTTTCTTTGAAAATCCTATCAATATGATAGGAAAGCTCACTATGATGGATACCATAATACTTACACACTGCAATAGGACAATTGGACCTACCTCATCAAATACACCAAGCACACTATAAACTTGTTGCTTAGTTGTAGAAAGGAAATAAAAATAGTCATTCAAGCATAGGCACTTATACTCATCTTCATATGGTCATAGCATGAGCACTCATCAATAAAAGTCACTAAGTTCACTTGGCCTGCTCCATTTTACAAAATATTAAAAAAATACTCATGTATATTTCAAAAGCCCTCAAATTTATCCCTAGATAAAGAAATTAATCATATCATTGCCATCATCCTTAGTACACCTTTTCCCAATGCCCCCATGTACAAAAATAAATCCTTCAATATCATGAAATTAAAGGGAAAATATGAGACCTATTGGTGAAAGGGTTTTTAAACCCAGTACATCCCCTTATTCCTCTCCTATATTTCTTTTACTAAAAATGATGGAAATTGATATCTTTGCATTGATTTTAGGGCATTGAACAAAATAACCATAAAAAATCATTATCCACTACCTCGCATTGGCAATCCCTTAGACCAACTCCAAGGTACCAAATTATTTACCAAGATCAATCTCAAAAATGGATATCATAAGGTCTTGATTTAGGTTGAGGACTCTTCGAAAACTACATTCAAAATCAATATGGATCTATTTGAATGACTTGTCACACCATTTTAGCCTCACAAATGCTACTGCCACCTTCGCGAGACTCATGAATGAAGTCTTAAGAGATTGTTTGGATAAATTTGTAATTATATACTTGGATGACATTGTTGTTTTTCTCCTATTTGGAAGGCCCATTTGAATCATTTAGAGTATGTCATTTCCACCCTTTAGAGTAATCAACTCTAAGCTAACCTTCCTAAGCGTTCTTTTGGATAAATATCTATTTCTTGTCTTGGATTTGTAATCAATGCACATGACATTTAAGATCCCATTAAAGTTGACATTCTCCTCAACTGGACCTCTCCTGCAATTATCATCGATTTATGGATTTTTCTCGATCTTGTAAACTTTTGTCATAAGCTCATTCTTGGTTATTTTACCATTATCACTCCTTTGCATCTGTTGACAAAATCTAAAGTTGTATTTCATTAAACTCAATACCATGCTCATTCCTTTTTGACATTAAAGGAAAAGTTATGTTCAACCCCTGCTCTTGCCCTTATTCATCTTAGGAAGCCCTTTGAGATCAAAATGGATGCCTCACAATTTTCCCTTGGCATTGTGTTGAAACAAAATGACCATAAAATGGCCTACCATTTAGAAACCTTCTCAAATGTAAAATAGGACTATTCCACTTATGATCAGGAGCTATATGCATTAGTACAAACTATCAAATATTGGTGACACTTTCTTGGCAAGGAAACCATTGTTCACACTAACCACTTGCCTCTCCAGTTTATTTAGTCATAAAACAAAATTGAAGAAGCTCATCACATGAACTAGGCCTTGTATTTACAATTATTTCGCTTAGTCATCAAGTACAAAAAACACAATAAAAATATAGTGGTAGATTTCTTAAGTCATCCTCCTATAACTCATGCCTTAAATGTTGTAACCACTTCACATTTTGGTTTTCAGACTTGGCCTTCTCAGTATGCTCATGATCCAGACTTTACACAAGTTTACCAATACCTTTAGCATCCCCCCTCTTTTAATTGAAGCCCTTTTCAATATTATCACATAAAGTAAGGGTTATTACTCTACTAGTTGGATAAACTTTGTGTACCACATGAACATCGGTTGTCTCTTATTAAGTAGGTACATTCTACACTTTATGGTGGATATTTTGGCAAGCATAAAACCTTTCACAAATTGCAATATTTATTTTACTGGACTCATATATAACGAGATGTTCTTTCATGAGACAATGTGTTGTATGTTTCCATTCCAAGCTAGCTAACATAAATTTGGGACTCAACATGCTATTACCCATTTCTTCTCATCCTTGCAAAAGCATATCCATGTACTTAGTCAGTGGCTTCCCCATTATTGTTCACCAGAATGATTGTGTCCTAGTAGTTGTGGACCATTTTAGAAAAATGGCTAAGTTGATCCCATGTTGTAATACCAATTCTACAACAAACTTAGCCCAAGTTTTCTTTGATTTTGGTTGGTATTATTTTGGTATTTCCACTAGCATCATGTTCGATTATGATTCTCATTTTGTAGATTATTTTTAGCATTCTTTGTGGAAAATTTTAGGTGTCTCCCTCAACTTCTCCACTGCCTTCCACCCATAGTCCAATGGTCAAACTAAATTTGTCAATCATTTTCTTGTCTAGAGTCTTAGAATCTTTCATTACTCTTCTTCATCTAAGTAGGATTTGAACCTTACATATATAAAGCATGCTTATAATAGATTTATCCATTCATCCATATGACATTATACCTTTGAAGTATGTTTGGGTTTTTAACCCCTAGCTCTGTATGAGTTACCTTTGTCTCTTCCATCTCCTACTACCATTCACATGTAGAAAAAATAAGATAAGGCACATTCCTTCATCCAATGTTTGCAACTGCTTTAGTCTAAGGTTGTGCAGATTTTATAGAAGACACAACAACAACAAAATTAGGTCATGGATCGATATCACTTTCCTCATAATTTCCATGTCAAAGAGAGTTTGGTTGTACCTCAACAAGTGTCATTTTCCAAATAAGGCACATAGTAATATCAAACCACTTCGCTATGGGCCTTACACTATCTTAAAATAGGTTTCTATAAATACCTAATGTCATAATATTCCAAAACATCTTGGAATCCATGATGTAGTCACTATTGATCTATTGACGCCATACCATGACTCTACATTGGAGACCACACCATCCATTAGTCATCAAACAAAAGTGGTACATAATTTTCAACTTCTTCTAGATTTTAATTAAATGTTTGACATTAAGTCTTGTCAATATCGCCAGGGATATTCCACTTCCTACCTTGTTACCAAATGAAACCATATTCCACACCAGACATGGTGGATCTCTCACCGCTAGATGGTTCATGATTTTCCTTCTCTTTTGGATACATCAAAGTCCAATGTTTCTATGGTAGGAATGAATGATAGGTATTAAAATTTCATGTAATATTTTTTGTATGTGGCTAGCATTTTATATCAAATTAAAATTGTAGGTCAAATTTTCAATTAGATCTAACAAACTATTTAATAAAATATTATTTTGTATTTAGCCTCTGTAGGATCTCTGACATTCAAAATACCTAACAATTTGCATTAAAATTAATCTTATCTGATGGTCTTCGAAAGGGTCTCAAAAATTGGTGTACATGTCTATTCAAGTAATATTTTGGAATGCAAATATTATCTCTTCATTGCTAAATCTATCAATTGATATTATCGGTGTGTATGACTTGCATATTTTAACAATAATATTGTTGAATGCAGAATGGTTGTAGTGGTTTTCGAGCTAATGACACGAGGACAAATGTGTAGTCAAAAAATTTTGCATATAATTGCTTTTTAAATTATATATATTTTTAATTTTATTTTAAATTTAGAAATCAATTTAAAAAATTATGAACCAATAATCTATTTTTATAAATCTTACAAGCATCTTGATCTTACGCATGAACCCCAAAAAAACTGATCCTACTTAATTGAAGGGTTAGCGAGATAACAATTTTCGACAATTGTGTATCTCTATTGAAATTCTTTTGTTCTCCTCTGCAAGTTGATTCCTTCGTTCTCCATGTGTTCTTGAAACTCACTTATCTTTTCAATTGCTCCAAATTAACTAAAATAGGTTCAGATCCTTTGATATTGATGGGTGATCAATATCAAGGTCACTCATCAATTTCAGGTTTTCATTCTTTATTTCATGCATTTCATCTTTGAAATATATTTAAAGATAATTTTCATCTATTAACTATCTTTTTTTCAAGTGAAAAATCCCTTTTGAGGTTGCCTTGGTCTGAGAGACCACGAAAAGTGGGTTCTACACTGTCAAATTCACCTAGGAGTCATGCCTAGCCCTGGCCGCACTAACATTATACATTGGATTTTGGGTACCCAATTCAATTTTTTGGTAGGGTGGAGATTCGAACCTGGAACCTCCCTTGTAGTATTACCCTCTCCTCTCCAATTCACCTACAACACCTGGGTCATCTATTCACTCTCTTGTATCTCATAGATTCTGCTTCTATTCCTTTATTTTCAGCAATTGCAGAACATCTCCAGCTTATAAACTTTTTATCTCTTGTGATTTGTTCTTTAGCTTTATCTTCTTCATCTAGAGAAAGTTTCAGTTCAATAAATTTATTTTTCACTAGTAGATTCTCATCCTACACCATGTTCTTTATATCCTCATCAATTGGAGTCAAAGAAATGTGATTTTCATTAGTGGGAGTCTGCAACTAATTTCTAAGTTTGAGATTTTTTGAACCTTTGAATTCTTGATCCTAAATGTCCTTTTTGTGGTGTACCCTAGTCTTGTACTCACTTCTTTTGGAATTGTAGAAAATCTAGTTAAGCTTGGTAATGGGTTCTTTCATTTTTTTCTCCCATTTACACCTACAAGATTTTATCAGTCCCAATATCTTCTTGATAAATCTTTTACATTATCTCTCTCACTTTTTGAAGTGTGTCAGGTTTTTAGTATTAACCTACTCTTTCATATTTGTAAGGCTTGTAGCAAAACTATTTTTAAATAGTATACACCTTTTGTCATATTTAATCATGTTGATAAAATAAAATTTCTTAATGACATGTGGCTATAGATATGTACTCAAGCCAACAAAGTTGCTATGGATTTGGATCATCTACAAGTTCTTCTAGCACACTAGGCCAATGCTCCGTGTACAGTCAATCGGATCCCCCTAGAGTGCTCTTCTCAGGAGTATTTTTGATCCTTCTCTCACCATCAATGTGTTGCATATGCAAGACGTACTCTCATAGATAGGCACTGGTACCATCCCTCATTAGTCAAAAAGTAGCCTAATGTTGACATTACGTGTTTGTCCCACCAGGTTGGGGATGGGATGATGTTCAATCAGTTTCACTTGGGCCGGTTGTTGGTTAGATCGATGTGAGTGCTAAAGGCCTTAATCATGATGCATAGAGGTAGATTTACATCCCATAATCACTAACAATTTATGCAAGTTAATATGCCAAGGCACATTACCCCATATGATATGATTTCTTTGATGTAATGATCATCAATGATCATGATCGGTAAAATTGTGTTTTGTTGGAGGCTTTGTTTACTAACCCTTGTTAATGAGGGTTATTTTAATTCCCCATGGGGTGTGTTAACCCACCCACCTTTTTTTTTATTATAAAGGCTTTTATCTTAATTTAATATAAATTTAACTTTTTCATAAAAAGAAATTACAATTTCATTAAAGAGGGGTAATTTGTATGGCATTCTAAAGGCTATATTTTTCAAAGCTAGTCATGTAGATTATTTTCATTTTATGCTCAAAGAAAGATAAAATGAATTCAATAATAATTCAAGATTTACATTTTAGAGATATATTTTAATCTTTCCTTTCATGCTTAAAGCAAATTTTAGCAAATAAAATTTGTTAAAATCTACTTAACAAAAGAAGATAAAATCTACCTAAAACACTTCAAGATAAAATGAATTTCACTTTTCATCGTGGTCATATGAGGGCCAATCACATTTACATTTTCTTTTCTTTTAAGTTTCATGAACAATCAATAGCATAACATAGCAAAGTAATACCAACATTGGCCCTTTGTTAATAATTATTTGCAAATCACTAAGGTATTATAAGCACTTACTTGACACATTTTCACAAGCATACAAGAACACATTAAGTAAAAGAAACCCTGGAGAAATTTCTATTTCTTTGCAAGAGAGGGTTTTCTAATTAAAATCTTAATTGTGAATGTGGTTTTGCAATTGGGAAAATTTACCACTTAAGATGAGTTTTGTTCCATTGTAGTCAACCTTAGATCCACAATTTTGACATTGGTATCTACTGGCATGGATAGCGAAAGCAGTGAGTATGCATGCCACTTCAACAACATGGTAGAGTACTTTTGTGCGTTGGTGGAAATAATTGGAGGCATAATTTTTGAAAAGAATGGTGATGGAACACATATTCATGGCTCCAAAGATATAGAAATATGTTCCTGTGAGACAATGAAATACCAAATAATTAATTGATGAGAATATTGGTGAACTTCCAATAATGTGTGGTCTTAGCAATGCAGGGATTGAGATAAGAAAAGAGAACATGGCACAGGCGATGGAGATAGTGGCGTTGAACAAAGGATTGTTGTATTATAGAATAGATATGGGCTCATGCCATAGCGAAGTTATTGGATATGATCATCAAAGGTTGCAACTTAGCAAGTCTAATCCTCAAATACACACATGTAAAATTTGTGTATATGTTGTTACTTGTGAATAGTTAAAGTTATTTATTTACTTTTTGGTATCGAAAATAAATAAATTTTATGGTTCAGTCCATCTATATTTCCATGAGAAAAACCCATCTTAGTTCGTAGTTACCAAAAAAATAATTTATTTTCTTGTATCGTAAAATTCCCAACTTGTAACAATTTTATATTGCTAATAACAAACATTTACTTTGAATTTATCAATGAATTCCTCCATTAAAAAATTAAAATAAATGTCTACAAGTAAAAACTTGCTCTTTTTGAAAACAAGAAGCACCTTATTGGTTGGTCATTCAACAAAGTGGGCATGGAGCTAATACTAAGTTAATTATTTTAAGAAATCATATAAAACATGTTCATGACATTATTTGATATAATTATATGATTTAAATTGGTTTTATTAGGTGCATATTTATAAATATAAAGTTTATCCCTGTAAGTGTGGTCTACTGGCAAGGACACCACTTGCATTATCGATGATGTGACCCGGGTTCAATCCCCATGGTGGATGTGTATAAGAAGTATTACTCAAAAAAAAAAAAAAAAAAAAGGCACAACATATGGGCATAAGTGAATAAAAAAAGTCTATAAATTATTTTTTATAGGAAAAATACAATTCCAAAAAGAAATAATTTTTCCATGCTCTATCATAAAAAAAACAAGAATTTTACAATATTGAAAGCTTTATTCTTATATAAGGACAAAATATGATAGTTTGAGATAATAGTTACTTTTTCACCATCTTCTTATGAGAATATTGAATATAAATTACTCCCAAATTTGTTTTGAGATGCTATTTTTCTCCATATTTTCACGAGAATATTGAATATAAGGTACTCCTTCCAAATTTATTTTATAATATTCCAATTTATCCACATTGATTCTTAATCATTTTTATCATAAGCTAAAATCTCATGGGATAAAAGTTCATTAATTTTCAATTAAACTAGAAGGGTTGTGAGGACTAAATTTAATTTTTTTTTTTCTAGAATGTGCTCTCCTATTTCCTACTATTCTCTAACAACTTGATTAATTTGTGCCTAAAATCCTTCAATTGTTGGTTGATCTCAATAGTTTTGGTTACCTCCGATAAAATTTGATTGGATAAGATGAAAATCTATAAATTATTAAAGTCACGAATTTCTCAACCCCAAGACCACATTAGTAACACATTTTTAACATTTAAAGCTAAATATATTTTAGAATTATTTGTCTTAAAGTTTCAATTGGGATCCTGAGCTCAAGGGCTTTTCGAACAATACCAAAATTTTCAAGTGGAAGGACGTTGTTGTAGAGTGTGATTCTTTGCCTACCTCTTGGACAAAGGTAATGATTCCTATTCTATTGTACCTTATATATGATGATTATTATAAGCCTTTGTATAGCTTTCACATTGCATTGGTTAATCACCTTAGGGGTTTCAACCCTGTCAACATCCCTGACTTCTTTTTTTTCTTAATTAGATATTCAATCCATAATACCAGGAAAAGGAAGTCTCAAAATCCTCCTACCCATCAAGGTCTCTTTGTTGTTCTATTTTTCCATGTTGAATCCACCCATTCACCTTCCATTCCTACCTCACCACTTCAATCCAACCCGCCCCTAAATTCACCTGCCCTCAGCCATTACCAATACCCTCCTAAAGCTACCAGCTATGGAGGTTGTTCCCAATCCCAATCCTTTGGTCCCAAGGTAAATGAGACCCTGATCCCAAACCCTCTCTTTGGAAGCCTTCAAAAAATAAAACTATTGTTGATGAGATTTAAACCAAGGTAATAAGGTCTACCCAAACTAAAAATCCTAAGTTTGAAACAAGTCAAAGCTCTCCTATTGACATATAGGATGATGATAGTGGTGATCCTGGAATGAACATAAACAACAAGATTCATATCACTATTATCAATAGCATTATCAATGCCATGGACAACATCAGTAACACCCTCAAATTGTTGCTTAAGAACCATGTCAAGAATGTTCTCACAAATGATGACAATCCAAATGTTTAGGCCTGATGCTATGTTGTGTAATTTTTATTATCAGGTTGTTTTATTTTGTGCTTCTAGTCTACTGATCCCCTACATGGGATTTTATTTGTTTTTTGGTTTCCTTTGTTGCCCCTGTGTGGGCCTTGTGACCAATTTTCTTCCTACCACTGTGTGGGTTTTGGTTTGAGGTTCTAGTAATTATTTCAGAAACCCCTATTGGGTATTTGGGATGGTTTTTTAAGCTATCTTAGACACTATTTATTTTTCAACCCTTGCACGGGTGTTGCTTTGTTTGAGTCCTTGTGCTTGAGTTGCTCCAATTAGGTTCTCAGCTTTCTTGGTGATGATACATTCTCTTGTGTGGGTCTGTTTCTTTTCCTGCTACTGCCTTTCTATTCGCTTATGTAATTGGTTTTGGGATCCATTCAAAACCCGTATCTAAGAATTTTTAATTACCAATTTTTATTTTTTTCTAAAAGTTTCAAAATATATATTGAAATTATTAAAAACCTCCAAAATCACAAACTTCTACAAAATATTTTAAGAAAACATAGTGAAAATTAAGGATACTAAATTCCAAACACTTATAGTCTTTTTACAAGGCCCAAAAATATATCTTACAACTTCTAGTATTATTTAAAAAAAATATAGCAAATGTTAATCCCCTAACTAGGCCAAAAGTTGCATAGAAAAATTGATTTAAATAATCAAAACTTGTGAACATCCACTCATTTTTAAAAAATAGAACAAGATGTTATGGTCATCTTGTCATGTCCAACCTCATAAATTGAAAACAAGAGTAGAAGGTAGCTTATTAACTGGATTATTGTTAACCAAAGTCTATATCTACAAGATATATTGATATGGGGATGAACGAATGCCGTATTAGTATTAGAGATTATATCTATCCTTATAATAATGTGAAATGACATCCAAAATATCTAAGAACCTCTTTATTTCTCTATTAAAAATAATTTTGGACTTAAGTGTCATATTACAACCTAATTACTAGACACTGGAGAAAATAAACCTATTCCACCATATAGGCAAAGTAAAAAAGATAAGCCTATGACATAATTTTGATTCATACTAGGACTAATTTTTAAGTGCTCGATCCATGGGGAACCAAACTTACACCAACTTTAAGACACTAGTCTCATTAAAATTTTAATGCTTTTATATATATATATATATAAATAATCCCATTTACTTATTTTTTCTTAAAGATGGTTTTAAAATTGAGATAAGCCACTAATTTTTTAAATTTTATTGTCAAAGGATCTTATAATTTCCTTTGTGTGGTTATAAATATTTTATTGAATTCCAATAATATTTTTCAAGGCATGGGATCATTTTCCTCTTTTTGTTGTCCCTTTTAGTGTCAATTTTTAAAATTTAAAATTATGTGTTAAAGCCTTCCTTTATTTGGTTTTGGTTCTTTTTCTTTGCATCTATTAACAATATATACCATCGTAATATGTCATTGAATAGAATATATGAAATTTTTTGTATAAATTGATATTTATTTATGATTATTTTTCTCTTCCACTCTTTAGCATCCTTGTTATCATTATTTAAAACTAGAAGGATTTTTTGTTCTACTTAATATATCCATGTTGTTGTTGTCATATTGTTTTTTTTATTTTATTGACATCTTCTCAATTGGTGCCTTTGCATTCTTTTGAAATTATGATTATTTAGACAATTTTTGGTTATTCCTTTATTTCTTTCTAAATATATACTAAATAAATATAATCCAAGAACTTTATTTTACCCCTCTACTATTATTGGGTTTACTCTCTCATACCTAATCAACTATTTTCAAAAAGGGTTTCCAAAAAATATATTAAAGTACTCTTTGTAGTATGTTTTATTCCTTGGACCCCACTTTAGGAGTTATTCCTAATTTGTTGTGTCTAGCAAAGAGGATGTCTTTTTTGAAGGTAAGGCTTTTTTGTTGGCCATGTCTTATTGTTTGTATTTGAGGTTAAAATCATACTAACATCCTCTATTGTTCACTTTCCTCTAAATAGCTTTTTGTGGCTTTGGTAAGTGTTAGCCATTAGTATTAGCTTCCTATCCTATTACCTCCTCAGAATTTTATGCCTTCCCAATGTCATCCACCAAATTGACACTTATTCTTTAGGACACCCCCAATACTATTTCCAACTCTCCAATACCAATTTTTTAGACCCTTCAAGGACCTCCTATATAAAATATTTTAACGAACATTTTTTTCTCCTAGGTATCTTTTCATTTTGGATTCTATAAGGGCTCTACATTTTTTCATAGATGTTTACTCTTTATAATTTCTACCTATCTAGTCTTTCTTACCTTGAATATTTGTTCTTGGTATTTTATTTTTATTGATACTATAGAGAGAGGTGCTTTTTACCTTGGACCTATACAAATTTGACCCCTCTAAAAATATCATACCATTGGGGTATCCCCTAACTTATATATACATGAGTGGGCATCTAGTGTAACAATATATTTTACTAAAACTATCTTAATATTAAGTGGAATATTATTAATGAATGTTTCCTTTATTTTTCATATAACTCTAGATCTTCTATCATCCAACATCCAATTTTGTAATTTCAACTCTATTATATAACCTAGAGTGTACTTTAGATATGGTATATATTAATATCATGTAACTAGTATGATTGTTCCCATGTCTTTATAATTTCCTTGGTTTCCATATAGTATCTATATCAATTATTCCTTTTGATTCAAAATTATAATAAATTATTTATCCATTTTCAAATAAATTTAAAAATTCCACTCAAAAAACAACATATATGTCACCATTAAATTGATTTTGTACTTCATAGGGTTCTTGTCTAATTTTATATGTTATAAGTACCCAATACATGTCAATATTAGTGAACTACAAATTCACTATCTTTATTCTTAGTCGTTTCTAGTCATATTATTAACTCATTTTCACTTAAGGATCCCTTGAACTATCACTACTTCTACTCATACTCGGCCTTGAAACTCCTCTCCACACGACTTTGCTATATCTAGCTAGGTAGAATATTTGTTTACCAATAGACCAATTATTATCCCTTTTAAAGACTAATAAATGGATACCTTAAGAGTCTTATGTTCTATCTATGTTGATATATTTATAAATACATATATGCAAACATAAGAAATAAAGTGTGAGGTAAACATTCAATTGTCTATTAAATTAATACAAAAACACCTTTGCATATGTATTTTGAAGAACACAAGCTTATACTGAGAGGGGGAGTGAACAGTATAAGACCACATTTTACTTTTATTTCCCAATAAATATTATGTAATGTATAGATAGAAATATCAACAACAATAATCAAAGAAATGTACAAAATATCACACACAATAGAGACACCATAAATTACAAGGTTCTCCAAATGTGGGCTACTCCACGAAGAAAATATTTCACTAAAATTTTCTTGATCAATCTCTTGGGAATCCTTTCCCTATTACAATGTTTATGGACCTCTATACAAAGGATATGTTGATCCCCTAAATCAATTTCATGGATCTCTATCCATAGGAGAACTCCTTCTACTCTATTCTGGCTAGTGAACCTCTAGAAGACTACTACCTCCACTGCACTAGCTTGTGGATCTCTCTCCACTAAAGACTCTTATCCCCACTTAGAAGACCTGTGCTCACTACCATAGTTGATGGGTATCTATCCACTAGATACTACTATCCTCTCTGCTCTATAACCTCCAAAGCTCTATATAATATCTACACTAAGCACAGTCCTTCGATCTAGCACAAATCTGCTCAACAAGTCCACTCATTACTTGCTTAAATATTCTCAAAAAGTCCACTTAGAACTTGCTCAAATTTTCTCAACAAGTCCACACAAAACTTCCTCAAATATTCTCAACAATTCCACATGAAACTTGCTCAAATATGCTCAACAAGTCCACTTAGAACTTGCTCAAATATGCTCAACAAGTCAACATGGAACTTGCTTAAATCTGCTCAAACAGTCCACACAGAACTTGCTCAAATCTGCTGAACAAGTCCACACAGAACTTGCTTAAATCTGGTCAACAAGTACACATAGAACTTGCTCAAATCTGGTCAACAAGTCCACACATAACTTTTCCAATCTGCTCAACAAGTCCACACAAAACTTTTCCAATATCATAGAAACATAAAGAGAATTGTTAGAGACTCAATATATTCTACACTCAATGCTTAATATCTTTCTCCAATCAAAACAAAATATAGAATAGTTTGTTTTAAAGAACTTGAAAAATCACTTCACATAACCACTTGACTAAGCTCAACCAACTCTACTCAACCAATCACTTAATGAAACAACCCTTTCTAACAAACCCTAGTCCAAGTATATAACCATCAACTCAAAATTTTTACAACAATGCTCAACAAAAAATCTTACATAACAATGATACTCATGTTATTTTCAAACCCTAGTTCAACTTCTCTACACAACAACTCACTTCAACAACAATGCGTATAAAAAATATTCATATAACAATGATACTCATATTCTTTACAAAACTCTAACTCAAGTTCTTCATACAACCAATAGTTTCAATAACAATGCTTATCAAACAAGGTTTTAATCCCAACTCTTTATTCCAGAAAACTTTGATGCATTAAGTCAAACACTCTCAAAAGGAAACCCTAATCAATTCCTTTTCACTCCAAACTTATTTTCTATAAAACCAATCAATCAACTCAAGTATGGAAGAATGTGCTCATACCTTTTTCTTGATGGTAAAGGGATATTGTAAATCTTCCACGACCACAATCACTTCTATGCCAAACTTAAAGAGGTTAGAAGATAAATCTTTCTCACAATATAATGTAAATACTCAATTACACCTTATTACTCCACCATTCAAAACAACCATCAACATACATAAAATATTTATCCAATAACACCTTATAAACTCCCAACTAAAATAATATCAAATTCCACCAAAATAATTCAAATCCTTTTTAATCAATTTTAATGGAAAAAAGAACTTTGGAAAGAATCAAATCCTTTTTTCTTAAAATAACATAAATCATTTCTCAATAAAATACTCTTTCAAAAACCTTTTAACTCCAAATGGCACAAAACAATTTACAATAAAATAATTCTTCACAAACCCTTATATCTCCTAACAACACAAATTAATTACCAAAATTAGTTCTTCATAAACCCTTATAAATCCTATCAACACAAACAAATAATTCTCCACAAACCCTTATAACTCCTAACAATACCTTAGTAAAAATTTTGGGCAATATAAAAATTTAATAAAAAATTACCTTTGGCACTTAGTGGGATTTAAACCCACAAACTCTACCCCCACGAGTGCTCTAGCCATGGACTTAGCCACCGCGTGTGCTAGATGCACACTTAACACTCCATGAGCACCTCATGCTCTATCTACCACGCCTGGCACTCAAAACTTGAATGCAAACAAAACTTTCCTTGGAACCCAAGTCAAATGCTCTGATCGTCCATGTGAATCGATCGTGGACTTCCTCAAATTCCAATGCCTTGGCAAAATGTGCACTACAAATGTACCACTGTGTCCTTTGTGCCTCAACCACAATTCTCTTTCCTTTTTGTCTTATACCTGGCACTCAAGACAAGTGAATATCTTATCTTCTTCCTCAACAATCACGATTGCATGAAAAACTTTCAAACTTGTCGCATGTATTAAAAATATCGAGGGGTAAGTTTTGAATGCCTCTTTGGCATTAATTTATACACGAAATCCCTTTGTTGTTTAGGCATCGGTGCTCCCACTTGTTTGATGGCGTCGGCGCTTTCCAACCTTTATAATTTACAAATTATTTAATTATAAGGAATTTAAATTTTATAAATTATATTTTTAAACGTTAGCTTTAAGGAGATTACAGCCTTCCTTGGGTTTAAACTTAAACCTTTAAATTTGAAAATAATTCTTGCACTATGGGTTTACCATAAACCTTCATAAAACATTATTTTACCAAATTTTTCTTCAAGTATTTGCATTGTTCTTGGTGCTATTGATGGTGTGCTTCATGACATTAATGATGCATTTTCACCTTGAAATCAATGACAACTAGGTAAGATCAAAATGTCCAAAAATATCCCCCTTTTCATTGATGGCAACCCAAATTCTTTTAATTGAATAATTGATCTTTCCTTTGTTCTGCTCCCCCTAGCTCAATGCTCTCTCAAATATCAAATATCTCCCCCTTACTCAAATCTCTCTCCCTTTTGACATCAATGGCAAAGAGTCACCTTTGGGGCTCAGGGCTAAGAATGAGCTTCTTAGATTAGCTCCTCCCCCACCTCCTCATGAGGTGGTTAATTCTGGGGTGGGAGTATTTCTACTCCTAGAAAGTATTGTTCTTTACCTTTATCCTCTTTCCTTATTATCTGATCCTTCTGATTTCTTTGACTGTTTTCTTCCATGTCCATGTTCCTGTCCATGTTTCTTTTCATATCCTTGTTCCTATTCATGTTCCTATTCCTGTTCATATCCATGTTCCTATTCCTGTTCTTGTTCTTGTTCTTGTTCCTATTCATGTTCCTGTCCATGTTTCTGTTCATATCCTTGTTGCTATTCATGTTCCTATTCCTGTTCATATCCATGTTCCTATTCCTATTCCTGTTCTTGTTCTTGTTCTAATTCCTATTCATATTCCTGTTCATATCCCTTTTCATATTCCTGTTCATATTCATATTCTTGTTCATGTTCATACCTATTTCTAGAATATTTGCTCTACACCACTTTTTTGTATGACCATAATTGTTATGATTATAAAAATTAATGTTATTATTCCTTGGAGATGCAAATTAGGATTTCTCCTAGTGAAGCCATATCTTCTTCTTTCATGAACCCTGCAATTCATTGCCTTGTGACCAAACTGATTAAATGAGTAGCAATACCCATGGAAAAGTTGTGTGTTCCCATATTCTTGTCTTTTTCATGTCCTACACTATGAAGCCATGTACCCAAACCTGTGACATGAAAATCATATTCCATTGAAGTTTCCTTGTCTTGACCTCATTGGTCTCTTAGTCTCTCTGGACCTGTTTTGATTGGTGTTCAACCTGTATCTTCTTTGTGCATTATTCCTATTTTTTTTAACTCTCTATTGTCCAGATCATATTTAGATGTTTCACTTTAATTTACATTGTCTTCTTCTCAAGTATCTTCATTTGAAGTTTCTTCTTCTCCAAAACTTGAGGTTGACTCTCCTTCCCATTTATTTTGAACTTGTTCAAATCCAAGATATGTTTTTCTTGATGTAGTCTTTTGTATCTTGATGAAATTATCCAAGTTATTTGAGTTGTTTTAAAACCTTTTCATATTTACCTTGGAGTATTCTAAACATTCTCTTAGTAGTGTCAGTTATTGTGTCAAATTCTCACATTCTAATATCTTTGCTTCCAACATATCCTTGAACCTTTTTACCTCAGCCTTTGATTTTTCAAAATCCTCTATAAAAAAACTTCTCTCTTCATCACATTCTTGGAATTGAATTTCAAGTTTAGAGTTTTTATTTCTTACCTTATTTACTATTTTAAGGGCATATATAAGTTCTCCCTTGAGATTATATCCATCCATTTCTGAATATTCTTCTATTTGTTTTTCTTTGTCTCCATCTTCATTTTATTTTGTCTTTTCTTCTATGAATTCACCTTCTTCATATTCTAATACCATTATAAGATTTGCATCTAGTCCTTCAAATGTATCTTCATATTCATCATCACTAAAACTATAACCATCCTTTGTACAACTATCCTCAAGATGTCCAAAGTTACCACATCTAAAACACTTGAGAATTATTGGAGTCCTTTTCTTAATTGGTTCTTTCTCTTCAATCATAAATAGGACTTCATCTCTATCATTGTCTGAAAAGCTAGCATCACTATCACTTGAGTACTTGCTTGCTTTATCCGCATAGTAGCTTATCTTTTGCATTTGAAATAACTTATTTCCTTGTGTGCTTTGTTCATCCTTACTTTTCTTCTAGTGCTTGTATCTTTTTGATTCCCTATTTTTGTGATCCTATTTTTCTTCACCATTGTTGTTCTTGGGTTCTTGAAAATTTGTTACAAAATATCCATACTTTCCACAATTGAAACACTTAACTGATATTATATCTCTAGATATTCTATAGTCCTTATCTCTTCTACCATAGTTAGATTCTTCATCACTGGATGACTCATTGGTTGATTATGACTTCGTACCCTTTGTCTTATTGATTGCTTTGAATGCTGCTTTCTTCTGGGGAATAAGATATTTTTTCTTATCTCAAATATTGTGAGCATACCAAGAAACTTATCTCTTGTCAAATTATCACCATTCATTGACACTTATATAGTAGAAACCTATTCACATAATCTTTTTGGAAGATATGTTAATACTTTATCATGAACATCAGATTCGTCAATCTTCATTCAAGTCCTCATATACCATTAACAACATCATCAATTCAAAGTATATAATCACTAATATTTTCCTCATCGTTCATTCTTAATGATTCAAGTTGTCCTTTGAGATTTTGCATATTTTTTTCTTTAGACTTTTATCTCCTTCATATATATTTTACAATTTATCCCACATATATTTTGTAGTTTTACAATATATAACTTTTATAGACTCTATTCTATGCAAACCTCTCACAAGTGCATTCATTTATTTTGAATTATAGTGTTGTAGAAGCTTACCTTCCTTATTTTTAGGAGGATTGACTAAGGGATCATATCCAAATTCAACTACTTTCCAAATGTCATTGCCAAGTTCCATAAGGTAGATGTTCATCATAATACTCCAATACATATAGTCACTTCCATCAAATACGGGTGCTAAATTATTTGAGGGAACCTCCTTAGGATTCATTGTGTTCTTGTTAGCTTTTCCTTCAAGCTGTTAAACTCTTCTGAAGGAACCCACTCTAATACCAATTGAAGAACACAAGCTTATACTGAGAGTGGGCCTTGAATAGTATAAGACCACTTTTTACTTTTATTTCCTAATAAATATTATGCAATTTATAGATAGCAATATCAACAATAATAATCAAATCAATTTACAAAATATCACACACAATAGAGACACCACAATTTACGTGGTTCACCCAATTTGGACTACTCCACGGAGAAAATATTTCACTAAAATTTAATTGATCAATCTCTTGGGAATCCTTTCCCTATTACAATATTTATGGAACTCTGTACAAAGGATATGTTGATCCCAAAAATCAAGTTCATGGATCTCTATCTATAGGATAACTCCTCCTCTGCTCTAGATGGTGAACCTCTAGAAGGCTACTACCTCCACTGCATTGGCTTGTGGATCTCTCTCCACTAAAGACTCTTGTCCCCACTCAGAAGACCTGACCCCACTACCATGGCTGATGGATCTCTATCCACTAGAGAATACTATCCTATCTGATCTATCACCTTCAAAGATCTTTCTCAAATATACACTAAGCACAGTCCTTTGATCTAGCACAAATATTCTCAACAAGTCCACTCAGAACTTACCTAAATATTCTCAACAAGTCCACTCAGAACTAGCTCAAATTTACTCAACAAGTCCACACAAAACTTCTTCAAATATGCTCAACAGGTCCACACAAAAATTACTCAAATCTGCTCAAGAATTCCACTTATAACTTGCTCAAATATGCTCAACAAGTCCACATAGAACTTGTTTAAATCTGCTCAAAAAGTCCACACAGAACTTGCTCAAATTTTCTCAAAAAGTCCACATAGAACTTGCTTAAATATGATCAACAAGTACACACAGAACATGCTCAAATATGCTCAAAAAGTCCACACAAAACTTGTCCAATCTGCTCAACAAGTCCACAAAAAACTTTTCCAATCTCATAGAAACATAAAGAGAATTGTTAGAGACTCAATATGTTCTACACTCAATGCTCAATATCTTTGTCAACTCAAAATAAAATATAGAATAGTTTGTTTTAAGAAAATTGAACAATCACTTCACATAATCACTTGACTAAGATCAACCAACTCTACTCAACCAATCACTTAATTAAACAAACCTTGCTAACAAACCCTTGTCCAAGTATATAACCATAAACTCAAAAATTTTCCAACAATGCTCAACAAAAAATCTCACATAACAATGATACTCATGTTATTTTCAAACCCTAGTTCAACTTCTTTGCACAACAACTCACTTCAAAAACAATGCTTATAAACAATATTTACATAAAAATGACACTCATACTCATATTCTTTACAAAACTCTAACTCAAGTTCTTCATACAACCAATAGTTTCAATAACAATGTTTATCAAACAATGTTTTAATCACAACTCTTTATTCTAGAGAACTTTGATGCATTAATTCAAACACTCTCAAAAGGAAACCCTAATCAAGTCCTTTTCACTCCAAACTTGTTTTCTAGAAAACCAATCAATCAACTCAAGTATGGAAGAATGTGCTCATACCTTTTTCTTAATTGTAAAGGGATATTCTAAATTTTCCACGACCACAATCACTTCTATGCCAAACTTAAAGAGGTTAGAAAATAAATATTTCTCACAATATAATGTAAATACTCAATTACACATTATTATTCCACCATTCAAAACAACCATCAACATACATAAAATATTTATCCAATAACACATTATAAACTCCCAACTAAAATAATTTCAAATTCCACCAAAATAGTTCAAAACCTCTTTAATAGATTTTAATGGTAAAAAAAACTTTGTCAAGAATCAAACCTTTTTTGCTTAAAATAACATAAATCACTTCTCAATAAAATAGTCTTTCAAAAACCTTTTAACTCCAAATGGCACAAAACAATTTCTAATAAAACAATTCATCACAAACCCTTATAACTCCTAAAAACATAAATTAATTACAAAAATTAATTCTTCACAAACCCTTATAACTCCTAATAACACAAACAAATAATTCTCCACAAACCCTTATAACTCCTAACAATACCTTAGCAAAAACTTTGGGTAATATAAAAATTTAATCAAAAATTACCTTTGCCACTTAGTGGGATTCAAACCCAAAAACTCTGCCCCTATGAGTTCTCTAGCCGCGGACTTACCCACCACATGCGCTCGAGGCACACTTAACACTCCATAAGCACCTTATGCTCTATCTACCACACTTGGTACTCAAACCCCAAATGTGAACAAAACTTTCTCTGGCGCCCAAGTCGAACATGTCGATCATCCACGCGAATCGATCGTGGACTTCCTCAACTCCCAATACCTTGGCAAAATGTGCACTGACAATGGACTACCATGTCCTTTGTATCTCAACCACAATACTCTTTCCTTTTTGTCTTATAACTGGCGCTAAAGACAAGCGAATCCCTTGTTTTCTTCCTCCAATCACAATTGTAGAAAAACCTTTCAAACTTGTCACATGTATTAAAAATTTCGAGGGGTAAGTTTTGAATACCTCTTTGGTATTAATTTATACATGAACTCCCTTTGTTTTTTAGACGTTGGAGCTCCCACTTGTTTGATGACGTCGACACTTTCCAACCTTTATAATTTATAAATTATTTAAATTCTAAGGAATTTAAATTTTATAAATTATATTTTTAAACTTTAGCTTTAAGTATATTAAAGCCTTCCTTGGGGTTAAACTTAAACCTTTAAATTTGCAAATAATTCTTCCACCGTGGGTTTACCATAAACCCTCATAAAAAAATATTTTTCCAAATTTTTCTTCAACTCTTTGCATTGTTCTTGGTGCTATTGACGGTGTGCTTCATGACATGAATGGTGACTTTTCACCTTGACATCAATGACGACTAAATAAGATCAAAATATCCAACATATTTTTCTTTGTTTGTGTTTAATAATACTAACTAGACTAGCATCATACTTAACTAATCACTGACAATAACATAAACTATGGTGTCACTACAATTAGTGTGGTGCTAACTACAATTAGCCCCTCTAACACTAATAAAATAGATTCAAAAGGATCAATAGGGAATCATGCAAAAAAATAACAAGGGTTATCCATTTAGTATAACATATTAGACATGTTCAAATTTAAATATTTACACAAATGATAAGCATATAATTAATTAAAAAACTTCCTACAATTTGGATATTTAAATACAACTACCACCTTATTACCTCATAAAAATATAGCTCCTAAACATGACCATTTATAGGATAGGGTTTTCTTGCAGATTTATACTAGATTAAGGGGATTTTAGTTTTGTTTATAAGATAGAGATACATATTCTAATTATTAAAATAGATAAAATAGATACTTATAGGGTATTTTTAGGATATCTAACTAAAGCAGGTCATTTTCCACTATATAAGTGACATTGCTTGATTTTTGTTTAAAAACCATAATTTGACCTTATTTATGAGAAAGCATTGTATGATAGTTAATGGGGATTTATAGGTTTAGCCTATGAGATCATGGTCTAACCTATTTATTGTTAACCTTACTATACCATTACTCTAGTGCTATATCAATTAAGAGTTATATAGTTTGTAATTAATTATTGAGGTATTTATATACCTCTCTCACTCAATGTATTGTACCAATGTGATCTTTATCTTGATCATTTTATGTAGGTTCCTAATGAAATCCTTCATCTCTTGTGTTAACACTTTTTCCTTTCACTCTCTTTTATCTAATGCTATAATATTTGAGTAAATATATATATTTTTTTCATTTCATCAAAGTTTTATGAAATCAATAATTTTATTAGAGTGTATATAAAGCATCATCATTGGATCATATAAAAAAATCACTCAAAGCCTCTATTACTTATTTAATCATAACAATAAACTATTTTACAAAGTCACATAAGTTAATATTGGCATAAGTAGAAAAAGAGAAATATTTACATCCATAAACATCAAAATAAAAAATTATAGTCTTTGGAGATAATTTTTAAGTTTTCAAAATATATTTTCTCATTTTCTACATGGTTGTACTCTTTATAGTTTGAAGGTATAGTATTTTTCAGGATTTGGAATACATGGATCATTTTTATATTTATACAATACCAATCTATCCATGTCTTATTACAATGGGATAACTATGTAGTTTGCTTGGCTATGATCTCCTTCATTGCCTTGAACATAGGTTTGAGAATCTATATATGTGATAATGTGTCTTAAAGGTGCATGTGGAGAATTATCTAAGTTCTCCAAGGATACATGGATGTACCTCTCACACATTGGATCATTTGTGTATTATAAAATTCCTTCAAGAAGGTACTATATGGTCTTAGCTCACTCATTTCATTTTTCTTACAAAAATATATACTTTGTGTTATCACCCTCTTCACATGTGAGATAGAACAATGACCTTGTATTTATGGAATAAGGTATTCATAATCCCTACCACTATTGGTAGGCTTGCTATTCAATATGAGGTGGCATTGGTTCTATGAAATGGAGTGTTCTAGGTTTGAATCCCTCCTTTTTTTTTTACTTTAGAGAGGATTTTGTTTACATAATTGAGGGTATTTTTTCTATGAATTATTATAAGGCATGACATTCTATGCAGTAAATGGTTATTATAGGTATTTTAATGAGAGGTTTATGGGATTAATTTCCATCATATTTTGCATGTACAATACCTTTATTTTAACCCAAGATACCCCTTCTATCTATATAGTGGTGTATCCTCTCTTGGTCATGAAAAGGGTTGTGGCCCCATGGCTATCCTATCCAAACAAGGATGCTCACCATCCAAAGGTCAAAATATATGTTCCTATAAAATCTTAACTTGCTTATTTAGTTTTTCTTCATGGAGATTATGGTTAATATGACATCTAACATGGATCTTACTTGGAAAAAACCTTAAATTTCATCTATATATATGTGTGTGTGTGTGTGTGTGTGTGTGTTTAGTAATTAGATCAAAGCATATGGTATCTAGTCATTTATATGGGTTATAAAGTGCAATATAGGTGGTAGTCATGTAGTAGACTCCATTGACTCTAGCATGCTAAAATATAGATTCTAGTTTGTTGATTTTGCTTTAAGGTGTGATGGGTTATTATATTTTATGCTTGGAGTATTAATTGGACCAAAATTCTATAGGTTGTAAGTTTCATATAAAAGTGCTTTGAGTGCATATTTTAGAATATATTGTTTATAAAGATCTTCACATTGGTGATATCAATCTAAGGACTTATTATAATGTAAGGAATGATTTTAGGGAAAAAATATTCTCTAACCTTTGTTACTCATTTGAATGGAATAGATTATGGTAAACTCAAATGACCAATCTATTCAAAAATAAATATGTGGTGCATTTTTAAGGAAGGTTCTATAAAATGTAATAATGAATAAATACATTTGTAGACACCAAAACAGCACCAATCCGATTATGTGACAACAAGCACCGATCGCATTGACACACACAGCCCCTAGGGCAGCCCCCAAAGGTTAAGCAGTGGTCCTAACCACTCCCAAAAGCAGTTTTGAAGGTCAAAGGTCAATTTGGCACCTTGATATTAGCTCGTCCCACCCAGGGATGAATACAAACTGGCATTCGTCCCACCCAGGGACGAATATCAGCATTCGCCCCAGGGTGAGGTGAATAGCAAGTTTGACTGGCAAAAAGTCAAACCTTGACAAGTCTGCCAGTTAACTGAAGTTGTAGGTCATGCAATTGCAAGGAACGACTCCAAATAAAGAAGAGGGACTTCAGTCATGCATGTATTTATTTTAGAGACCTCATACAAGGAGATTCTAAATCAGGGAATTATCTTTTCTTTGAAAATAGGACAAACAACTCAAGTAGCGCCCTTGCATGTGCAATTCAAACAGAGAGACCCTAGGTCTATAAATTGGTGAGTTTTCTCACCCAAAATATATATAGAGAAGGAGCATTTGAGCAACGAAGTGCTGCCAATTTACATACCTACTTGCAATTTGTGCCTTTCACATCCTTAATCTCTCATTCGAAAGGGAGGTTATTGGGTGATTATTGGAAGCATGAATCCGGACCCAAAACCTGATTTTTGGCCACAATATTCCACAAAATTTGTCGAATACACCCCATAAGAAGTTTTGGACCCATACCAAGTGGATTGGTGCTGAAACAGAGTCCTAAACGGTGGGCGTTTTTCCCTCGGGCGCCCCCCAAGCTGTCACAGTCCTAATCGCCCCACCCCGGAGTGATTAGAAATATATGATAAATTTCTCTGATTTTTCTTTTGCATCTTATTCTAGGTCTGATAAATAGGTTGTAGTTTAAATTTCACTTCATTCTGAGCAATTTTGACCAGGTTTTTATCATTTCCCGCCTTTACTAACTCGTAGATGGCACCAGAAAAATATGTGTGATAGAGGCCAAATTGGAGAAATCTGACCTTCTGGGTCTTCCCAAAACACCCCCAATTAGCTAACCCCAATTTTACAGGTCATTTGGAGCTTTTTGGATAGGACATTGAAGAGGGTGCTTTTTGACAAGTTATTACAGGTCTATTCGTCCCACCCTAGAGCAAATACAAATCTGTGAGGAATTTCTAGACTGTTCCTTTTGCAGTGGCTTCTTGGGAATATATTTATGCTTCTGTTAAATTTTTAGGTTGATCCGAGGTCATTTGGTTATCATCTTAATATTTTTATGCATACACTAACAGTAGGCCTTGGAAAATACATGTTTTATTTTGTCTGCAGGTGCTACTAATCTTTTCTGTTTCTTTGAATGCAGGTTTCTGACATCAGAGGAGCATGAAGGAGTAAAGAATCATATACACAAGTTGTGACAATGTTTTGGTCTGCACATCTTACATGTGGGCACGCAGAAGAAGGATTGCTATCCATGGATGTGATGAGAAACATATTTGACACTCCTATCCCCTAAAAAAGGAAGGAGACGTATTGTAACATGACTTTGAAAGCATATCAATAAAGAAGGCTATATTTCATACTACTTTTATCTTGTTTCAATTCATCTATGTTCTTTCAATATATAGGCTTTTAGCATTAAGTTTGGTTTTACATGCATCGTGCTTGGCATATTCCTTTTTGTTTTCGTATCCTCGTGCTTTCAGTGGCGATCACGGTGGGAACTCTATCCCTTGATTTTAATATTAACTTTCTAATTAAAGTTGCTTGTTTTTTTTTTGCTTACAAGTACCAAGTTTTCAAACACTGGACTATTTCAAAGCAAAAATTTAGAGACATCCGATTTGGGCAGAGAAGAGGTAGAGGTCTTAAACACCTTCTATCAAAATTTTGTTGTTTGTTCTCTAGTTATTTTCTTGCATAGGAGAGTTTGAATTCTTGTTTGCTTCATTTATGCAACTTAAAAAGAACCCCACACACCACGTGGTAATTTGAAACAATAAGGAGTTGGTCATAAAACCCCAACCCTTGAACAAGACCAACGATGGATTTCATCACCACCTTGGCTTGAGATACTACATACATAACCCCAATCATGACTGTTGCTAGACGTAAATCCTAATGAAAGCTGACAAAGTGTAGCTGGGGTGATTCCCAATGCATGAGGATAAGTTTTCTAAGGTAGGTGTTATAAACAGAGTGATTCCCCTTCCATACCGCCTATGTTCCACGTACCATTTGCTCTCACGTACCAATAGTTTCCCTCATGTAAGGGCGGGTATATAGAGAGGTTGGTATATCGGTCTGGAAATGGTATATCGAAGGGGCAACCATTTTTTGGGAGTCATAAGAGCCATCATACTGCATTCAAATGTTCTTCACAAAAATATTTCAAACAAACATCAAAACACACCAAATCAGATTCTAGGGCACACTTTTAATATTTAAACGAGATAACCATTGCATTGATTGTGTGTTTCCTTTTTGTTTAAGTGTAGCATACAAAAAAAAATCCTAAAAGAGATAAAAATCTACTCATCTTTAGGAGCACATCACCATGGTGTACACTCATAGTCGAGCCCAATCACGGGCAAGCGCTACAGAAAGTATGCAAAGGGGGACAAGTCACCTCCGATATAGTCTTGAGGACTTAGCCATCCCACCTTGGCGGCAAGGCACCCAAGATAGTCCACATCATGCCATAACATAACAGGACTATAGAGGCACCTCTTGGAGAGGCACCCCCACTTAGCATAGGTCCTTTCAAGAGGAGAACCTACACGTAGCACTCAATGTAGACAGGAGACCTCCCTTAGAAACTCATTATGGGTGGCCTAGTGATGAAGTGCTAGAGCAATAGAGGGTCCAGAAGGAGGGGCCATAGGATTTCGTCATCCCTCCTCTACCCCGCATTACTGTTAGAAACACTAGACAATATCCATAGTATCAGGCTCTCCAGACAGGGCAAGACAATTCTGCCCGCACCTTTTATGCATACAAAAGAGAGGGTGAGGAAGACCACTATGTTCCTTAAGAGTAGTACATAGTGCGGGAACAATGCACCTCCACACCCGCTATGTATCAGGATCGCCCATTAAGGCCTGAGCCTCAGGTAAATACCGCTAACCTTGATAGAGGGAAGCAACCCATAGGGTTCTTGGATCACCACAATCGAGATATACATGTAGGAGAGGCATCTAGGCTTCCTAAAAATGAGATGGTGAAACAAAGTGACTTGGTATTTGCCAAACATACCACCTGCCAAGCATAGATTACACAGCTTAGGCAAGATCAAAAATAATTAGAACAATTGTGTCACCTTAACAAAGAGCGCATTTAGCGTCAAACAACCGAATTGCTCCTAAACAATGTGCCTGAGAAGGTCCCAACTCCTCGTGCACATAAAGTAGAAGTGTATGAGAGGCATAACCCTTTGGTGCGAGATATGTCTCCACGACCTCGTCAAGTACTACCTCCAAGACCTCCTAGACCTGATTGGGAGGCCACTTCCAGAAACAATGATGGGCACCCTCCGTGGGCACCCACCTACGCTTATACGTCTCGGCCAGGCACTCCTAAAGAAGCCTATGAGGAGTATGAACAAGAAGAAGAGCGGGCTAAAATGCCCTACCAAGGCAGAGGGGCTGCTACCCAGACACCCCTCCATAAGCTTCAAGTTCCCCACAACCCACAGTGGGAGCAAACCAAGGAGGAAGAAATCAAATCCTTCGATGCATATAAAGCATTGCTAGAGCACTTAGAATCTATGGAGATCAAGACTTCTGGGCACCAAAAGCCCACTTTACGCCAACTACATAGTCATCCTATGCATCCGTCAGTGCCAACACCTCCATACCCTGAACACTTTAAATTGCCCCAGTTGGCACTCTTTAGAGGGGCAAAGGATACCCAAGAGCATGTGACTAGAATCCTGAGCCAGTGCTTTGGCATTCAGGACAACGATGCTTTGTTACTAAGAACATTTATAACCACATTCACAGGACCTACCTCGGATTGGTTCAATCAATTGCCCAAACATAGCATCAGTAACTTAGATCAGCTAGTGGACACATTCCTTGAATGCTTTGCCTTCAACACCAATAAAAAGGTGTCTTTAAGTGACCTAGATAGCCTCAGGCAGTATGAGGAAGAGACCATGGTGGCATATGGGAACCAATGGAGGACGCTGCTTTCAAAGTTGCCTTACCTCCCTCCCATGTCTGACCTGACTTAGATGTTCTCAAAGAGTTGTTTGAGATTGATCTCCGTGCTATTGTAGCTGTAGTAATATGCCACTTTAGAGGAAGCTCTGGTGCAAGCCAGAATCATTGAGGAGATCAAGATACAGTATGGCGAGATCGCCAAACCTAAGAAGAAAGAATGGACCAAGAACACTAAAACAGGGACCATGAAACCGAAACCCGTTGTGGTCAATCAGTTTGCTATCAACGTCCCTAATCCTACACAAGCAACACAACCTCAAAAGGCTAACTATCAGGCATTGCCTCCTAACAATTATGATAGAGAAAATCGGAGGCAGGAACAAAATCAGCAGTGTTGCCCTAGGTGATAATTTACACCTTACATAGAGTCCAGGGACTCCCTGTTTGACCGCTTGTCAGCGACAAACTTGATCAACTTGCTAGAGATTCAAACTATAGACCCCAATGCACCGAAGCCTAAGGGGTACCAAGAGGACTTGTACTGTAGGTTCCACATACGAAAGGGACATGACCTTAATGCATGTTGGAAATTCAAAGGTTTGGTACAAGACCTAATCAACAATAAGACATTGGCGATGGACAACCTCGTAGCACCAAAAAACCAACATATGGGAGTCTTTAGAGACCCCTTGCCTGCCCATGATGCACAGGCCAAACCCCTTCAAGTCAATGAGGTGCAACAGAATTTCCCCATGTAGGCGTATGTAGGGATGATAAGCATAGTGACTAGGAATAGAAGGTATCAAGGAGCTACCCCTGCGACGACCACTGGAGAAGTCCCCTCGACGTCACAACCTCAACAACACCCTACGCAACTTCCCTCACCTAGACCAGTGGCCAAGATTTGGACTAGACTTACCCAAAGTCTAAGGACCGCGTCAGGTAGGCTCTCCATATACGAGCTCATTCAACAATCTGCACCCCATTGGGAGGCTCTAATCGAGATTTTAAAAGCCATCAAGCTGCAGCCCCACGAAGCAAATTCTTTCAACAACTTCATGGGACATGTAAAACAATGTACAGAACCAGTCATCACCTTTAGAGAAGATGAATTGAAATCAGTGACTGGTGATGTGGCGGATCCACCTATTGAGTGGTATTTTCACCCGATTGTGAAAACACACTCTCCGATAGGATTCGAGTTCCAAATCCTCTCTTGCAAAGAAATTTAATAAACAATTTCTCCAAGGTCTCCGCTATGTTAGCATTTTGTATGAATAATAATGTTCAGTTTGAATGCTCGAAACACCTTAGTGGTTGCAAGTAACTATAAACAAGGGGCACTGTGGTTTATTTTATTTTGAAATTGTAATGATTGTTCATTTAATCAGAATGAACTCAATGTGAATTAATCTTAATGATGAAATTATTTTATTTTCGATTTTGGTAGATTTTCAAGTATTTTATTTCAATGACTGTAAATTCGACTAAAGTTAGATTTTCGAGAAAATAAAAAATGCAGAGAATAAAAGAAGTGAAAATAAAATACAAAGAAACTAAAACTAAAGTACATTCAGAGTGCTACGATCCTATTTGACAAAACCGAAGATAATGAGGTTTTCTACATACAACCTAACCTATTGAACCCGCAAAACTCGCACAATCCGGATAAGCTAGGTGCTGGTTTCTGGGGTTTTAACTATGGTTTTCAGATTTAGACATTCGCATGAAGCAACCAAGAGAACTTGCATTAAACTTCACCTATAAGCCTAAAAATCTGAAAGGGGAAAAATAAACATTAAATCTTGCATGCAGAAAATAACTCCTTCTTTCTTGCCAATGAGATGCAACTCTCTGTAATTTTTGTATTAAAGATATGTCAGTTTACAACAACAAAAGCTTCCAGTTTATCAAAACCAGAACAAATGAAGGAAAATGCTCCTAAGCAGGCCCAGAATGGCCTATCGCCTTCAGCTCTGCAACTCTACTCGTAGCGGTTTTCGACCCCTGTCCATGAAGAAGAAAAACCAGTCCAATGTGGAAGAAAATATCCAAGAGAAACCCAGTGCTAAGGCCTTGCCTTCATTACTGCAATCTTCTCTGAACAGTTCCCCCCCTTTCTGGCCTCTTTGAATGGCGTATTTAAACTATCCGAAAGAATTGTTTCTCCTTCCATGATGGTTCGTTTCTTTTTCGATGGTTGTTCGTTTCACCTTCCCTGCATGCATGTGCTTCGATTTCCATTTTGTGGCCCTTCACTGCGTTTTCTCCACATAGGCTTGCGTTCATTTCCTTCCCTGTGTAACGACCATCTTAAATGATTTCCAATCATTAAATATTTCTTATGTAATGCTTGGTCTTATTTACTGGATTTTGTCATTATGTCCGCGTCACTATGCAGGTCCGTTACCTTGGCGAAAATGGAACATGTCGCGATATCGCGACACTTTTGCCTCTTTCATATTTTGTTGCTTTTAATCATGAAAATGTAACATGTCGCGATATCGCGACACTTTTTCTTTCCCTTCTTGTCTGCCCATTTTGAATCGCAAAAATGCAACATGTCGCGATATCGCGACACTCTTTCCTGTACGGTCACGAAAATGCAACATGTCGCGATATCGCGACACTTTTTCCTGTACGGTCGCGAAAATGCAACATGTCGCGATATCGCGACACTTTTTCCTGTACGGTCGTGAAAATGCAACATGTCGCGATATCGCGACACTTTTCTCCTCTGATTCTTTCTTTCCTCGTTTGGCCGCGATGGAGCAACATGTAGCGATATCGCGACACTTTTTCACTTTAGCCGCGATGGAGCAACATGTCGCGATATCGCGACACTTTTTATTTTTAGCCGCGATGGAGCAACATGTCGCGATATCGCGACACTTTTTATTTTTGGCCGCGATGGAGCAACATGTCGCGATATCGCGACACTTTTTCTTTTTCCGCGATGGAGCAACATGTCGCGATATCGCGACACTTTTTCATTTTTGTGCCGCGATGGAGCAACATGTCGCGATATCGCGACACTTTTTCATTTTTGGCCGCGATGGAGCAACATGTCGCGATATCACGACACTTTTTCATTTTCTATCGCGATGGAGCAACATGTCGCGATATCGCGACACTTTTTCATTTTTGGCCGCGATGGAGCAACATGTCGCGATATCGCGACACTTTTCCTCGTGATATTTTGCTTTTTTTCTTGATCTTTAGCCTATGGGCCACTTCGGTCTTCTTGGAAAGCATGTAAAAAAGGTGGGTCCCCAATTTTGGGGTGTGTTGTGGAGCAGCCACAACAAATGGCGACTCTGCTGTCAAATGCTCCTGAGCATTTTGGTGAGAACCTAACCTGGAAGTATACAAACTCGAAAACAAGCGTTAGCACATAAGAAATATAAACAAATGCCAATAGATCAGAAATACATGAATCATCAGAATCATTAAGTATCAGCTCGGTGTGTGCAATGTGTTCCATTTTTATTGTTTGAAATTGATCCACATTCCATTGTCAGTTTTACATGAATGCATATGTGAGGTTGTGAAAGATTTGAGCAACCTAATAAATGGGCTAGAGATATAACTATCTGCTTTATAAAAGCTTTAAACCTTTTAATATCATATACAAACATTTAAAATTATCAAACCCTCTTAGGATCAACTATATGTATAATGAATTGATTTATTAGATCCCAAAGTTGGTTATGAGTCACTACTATCTTGAACCCATGTGCAAGTGAAAGTGAAATCAGAGTTTTGGGGAATCGGATTCCCAACCTAAGCGAGATGGGAATTTAACCCTATCCTTACTACTCTGATCTGGAATTCATTACCTCACTTTGAGCAAAATGATTTAACCAGTTATGGATGAAATTGTCAGGCTAGTCTATCCGTTTGAGCAGTCAATGGTCTTGCTTTTAGACAAGACATGCTGCCACGCATGAGCATACTCCACTGCCGCTGTCCAGAGTGCGTCTATAGCCTCGGTGAAGATTAACCCCATAATCCATTATTTGGCTTCATTTTTTTTTTCTTGGACCTTTGGGATGACTACCCATCCTTGCGAGGGACATGTAGTACGATCCTTCCAATCCAATATTAAGATGAAATGGGAAAATAATTAATTTTTTTCTTGGACCTTTGGGATGACTACCCATCCTTGCGAGGGATATGTAGTACGATCCTTCCAATCCAATACTTATGATGAAATGGGAAACATGAAGCTTTGGGGAATCGGATTCTCAACCTAAGCGAGATGAGAATTATGCCCTATCCTTACTACTCCATGTAGGTCAAATCAGAGCTTTGGGGAGTTGGATCCTCAACCTAAGTTCGATGAGGATTTAACCCTATCCTTACTACTCTATTTTAGGCTTTAAGCTTTATGGAAGTGGTAAAAACCATTGTTTTAAGGATTATGTTGCATGATAGGATAGACACGAAATACTCCTTTCGCCTGACCTTTTCTCCCAAGTATGGTTTTGATCATTTTTCTCAAGATCCTCTTTAATGTGCATAGAACGTGCTTGGTTCAAGATAGTTCGGGCATCAGTTCCCAACCTTAGGATTTTTTTTTTTTTTAATAAATGTTATAGAATAACCCTAAGAGGATTTGACACCTTTTCAATGATTGTATTTGAAATGAATATGCAACTAAGATGGCATGTATATGCAAAGTGGGATGTAATATGAATGCATTGCCTTTTTGAATTGCGGATAAAGTATTGCCATAATTTGTAAAACTGACTACTTCATGCATCACAAGTTTCAAACGATATTATTTAAAATGTTTGTGTTACTTGTGGAGCTTTCTACAACACAATTCCAATGTTTCATATTCTCCTGGTCTTAGTCAACATTCATAAGGGCATAAGTTGACATCTCAATTTTTCTCTTTTTTTTTTTTTTTAAAGACAAACCAAAAGTGTCCAAAGGACCAACACACGAAACTTAAAACCAAACCCAAAAAGCAATTCCAAAACGAACTTGAAAACACAAACCAAAACCAAAAAACCAAAATCTATATACAAATGTACAATATAATACAAGATGGTGCAAAAGTTTGGATTATCGTTTTCCTGGATCCCAAACATGATTTGAGCATTTCAACAAACATATAACGCAATACGCATGCCGAATTTTGTAAGAACCCAAAAAAAACAAGATTAGACCGCACCATGCAAGACACTTCAACTTGCCTCGCTCACCCCACCCATTAGATTTAATTCCATTAGTACTCTCATAGGTGAGCGTCAAATTACTAAAATGATTAGACAATAAATGATATTCAATTTTATCTTGTCTATTCTTGAAAGTATCCATTTCATAATTCGATTCATGATTTAAAATTAGGCCTTCCTTTTCAAATGTGAGATGTTGCAAACAAGAGCCTATTTCTAAAAGTCTTGAATTCAAATCATTTTCCAGGATTTTAAAGCAATCAAAATCATTCAAAACTTGACAAGCATCAACAAAATTTGACATTTCATCATTAATGATATTAGCATCCAAAGGGACATCATGTAACCTATTACTTAAAATTTTTGTAGCTACTACCAAAGGTAAAGATTTCACCTTGTCATCCATACTCAACCCATCATGGTTAGAATTTACCACAACTTGATGAGTGTTAGTAGCTTTTTCTTTTTTCTCATTGTCTTCTTCATCATCCAACACCTGTTCAAAAACACCAAAGTTAGGCACCCAATCAAACATGCATCCATATTTTTCAAAACAAGAGCCTAGTTTTTCAAGATATGTGTCGCGTGACACCTTTCCATGATCAATGGCTTGAGTTGCCTCAAAATCCATATTTTCATTAGGATCATCAATAGTATCAAACCCACACCACTTAGGTTTTGTAATTTCATCATTTTGAGATGGCATAGACATTGTAGAAACAATAGGTGGATCAAGATTTTCGATTTCTTGCCCCTCAAGGGGAACAAAAATCAATTGATTCTCCTTCTTTATCCATGGTAGTAGAATCATTATCCTTCTCCAACCTTTGATGAGATTCCAACCCTTCTTCCAAAACATTCTTAGATTGTACAGGACTTGTAATATCCTCATATGAAAGGGCAATTGTATTATCCTGCATATCAATAGGCACACAAATTTCATTAGCAGTTTTGGAGTGAGTGTAGTCTTCCCACTTCTTCCAAGCATCATAATAATCATCTTCCAAAGTCAAGTGGTGACGTTCAACTACTTCTTCATCATCTTTCAATTCATCAACATGTTTCTCATCAAATTCACCTTCACCTTCCTTAGATGGTTCAATTACTTCCAAAATTGGGTTATTGCTTGTATTCAAATTGATAAGGCTATCATAGTCCACATTTGTAACCCATGATTCAAGTTTAACATAATTTGGAAGGTGTGAATTTTCTTGGCCATTATTTTCAACAATGTCATCCAATGTGTCATCCAAGAACAAGTGGTGAAATTCTATCATATCTTCGAATTTATTTATTGATTTTCTTTCAAAATCACTTCCAACCACTTGTGATGGCCTAGGATTTTCTATAATTAGATCCACTTTTACATTCTTATTTTCATGATCATCCCAATATTCCTTTGTGGATAATGATTCCAAATCCTTATTACCCATCCATAGTATTTCTTCCTCAAAATCTTTAATACCATCATGTGAATTCACATCCAAATTTTCCTTATTCTGCATATCAAAGGAAGTTTCATCAATAGGGGTGTGAGACATAACTGATTCTTCAGATTCATCCTCATAGAATTCATCTTTTGGTGAGTCAAGGGTTCCCAATCTATCACATGTTTCAATACTAGTTGGATCTAGTACTCCTCCCTTGCCTAAAATCATATTATTATGAAAATCATTGAAATTGATTTTAGAAACATCTTTTGAATCAAGATGAGTATTTTGAAGTTGATTCATACTTAAGAAAGATGGTTGATCTTGCATAGTAGGTTGAGGATTTTGAAATTGATTGAAGCTTGGGAATGATTGTTGATTCTGAAATTGATTCACACTTGAACTTGGTTGAGGTGGATAAATCATTGGGTGGGTAAGGGAGGTATTAAATGATTGAAAATTATATGATCCAAAACCCACACCATAATATTGACAACTTAATTGTTGCTCAATTGCCATTGCTTGAGTATAGGCTTGTGACAAAGATGTGATTTGAGGCATCCCTCGCAAATATGTGGAAGTGAGTGGGTCAAGAGCATTGACGTATATTTGGAGAGCCACTTCTTCTGAAAGAGCATAAAATGTCACTAATTGAGTATATAATCCAAAGAACCTTTCAGAAAATGACTTCACATTTTCACTTGGTCCTTTTTTAATAGTGAAAAATTGCTCGTACATGCGGACTGGGTCCACTCGCTCTCTGTTGAATTGATTAAGAAATGTTGCCTCTAGCTGAGCCCAAGAAGTGATAGACCCTAAAGGTAGACTTGTAAACCAATCATATGCCACTTTGTCCAAGGTGTAAGGGAACATTTTACAAACAACATCATCATACCAAATTGTTAAGTGATTCACAACAAATTTGAATGCTTGAATATGTTCTTCTACAATATTTGTCCCATTAGACAAAAATCGAGGAAGACATCTCTCAAAACCAACGGGAAAATAATGTTGAACTCCCGGTATGTTCAATGGGCTACCTGTCATCCACGGTGTAAACATAGCCATTAGTGAATCTTAAAGAATATAACTTTAATACCAAAAATTCTTTTTTATTTATTTATTATTATTTTTTAAATCAAATCAAATCACATTATTCCTGTATGAACAATCAAAGCGTTAGGAAAGTGCATAGCAATTCATGTCCTCCTTTTAACAGTACAAAGTTGTATTGTTAAAAGAGGGCTAAAAATAATAACCAATAGGGCATGAAATATTCAAAATTGAAATCCCTGTAGCACTTAAATCACACTGAAATAAACCAATTCGGCCCTCCTTCTAGCGCCAATCTGTTGAGTGCTAAGGCAATCATCAATAGCTGAAAATACAAAATTTAAATCTCACAAATAAACCCATTCATGCCCTCCTTCTAGCGCCAATCTATTGAGTGGTATTTTCACCCGATTGTGAAAACACACTCTCCGATAGGATTCGAGTTCCAAATCCTCTCTTGCAAAGAAATTTAATAAACAATTTCTCCAAGGTCTCCGCTATGTTAGCATTTTGTATAAATAATAATGTTCAGTTTGAATGCTCGGAACACCTTAGTGGTTGCAAGTAACTATAAACAAGGGGCACTGTGGTTTATTTTATTTTGAAATTGTAATGATTGTTCATTTAATCAGAATGAACTCAATGTGAATTAATCTTAATGATGAAATTATTTTATTTTCGATTTCGGTAGATTTTCAAGTATTTTATTTCAATGACTGTAAATTCGACTAAAGTTAGATTTTCGAGAAAAATAAAAAATGCAAAGAATAAAAGAAGTGAAAATAAAATACAAAGAAACTAAAACTAAAGTACATTCAGAGTGCTACGATCCTATTTGACAAAACCGAAGATAATGAGGTTTTATGCATACAACCTAACCTATTGAACCTGCAAAACTCGCACAATCCAGATAAGCTAGGTGTTGGTTTCTGGGGTTTTAACTATGGTTTTCAGATTTAGACATTCGCATGAAGCAACCAAGAGAACTTGCATTAAACTTCACCTATAAGCCTAAAAGAGGGGGGGGAATAATGGGAGAATAGGGGGGGAAATAAAATTTTTTTGGAGAGAATAACTCCTTCTTTCTTGCCAATGAGATGCAACTCTCTGTAATTTTTGTATTAAAAATATGTCAGTTTACAACAACAGAAGCTTCCAGTTTATCAAAACCAGAACAAATGAAGGAAAACGCTCCTAAGCAGGCCCAGAATGGCCTATCGCCTTCAGCTCTGCAACTCTGCTCGCAGCGGTTTTCGACCCCTGTCCATGAAGAAGAAAAACCAGTCCAATGTGGAAGAAAATATCCAGAGAAACCCAGTGCTAAGGCCTTGCCTTCATTACTGCAATCTTCTCTGAATAGTTTCGCCCCCTTCTGGCCTCTTTGAATGGCGTATTTAAACTATCCGAAAGAATTGTTTCTCCTTCCATGACGGTTCGTTTCTTTTTTGATGGCTATTCGTTTCACCTTCCCTGCATGCGTGTGCTTCGGTTTCCATTTTGTGGCCCTTTGCTGCATTTTCTCCACATAGGCTTGCGTTCATTTCCTTCCCTGTGTAACGACCATCTTAAATGATTTCCAATCATTAAATATTTCTTATGTAACGCTTGGTCTTATTTACTGGATTTTGTCATTATGTCCACGTCACTATGCAGGTCCGTTACCTTGGCAAAAATGGAACATGTCGTGATATCGCGACACTTTTGGCCCCTTCCGTATTTTGTTGCTTTTAGCCGTGAAAATGTAACATGTCGCGATATCGCGACACTTTTTCTTTCTCTGCTTGTCTGCCCATTTTGAATCACGAAAATGCAACATGTCGCGATATCGCGACACTTTTTCCTGTACGGTCACAAAAATGCAACATGTCGCGATATCGCGACACTTTTTCCTGTACGGTCGCGAAAATGCAACATGTCACGATATCGCGACACTTTTTCCTGTACGATCGCGAAAATGCAACATGTCGCGATATCGCGACACTTTTCTCCTCTGATTCTTTCTTTCCTCGTTTGGCCGCGATGGAGCAACATGTAGCGATATCGCGACACTTTTTCATTTTTAGCCGCGATGGAGCAACATGTCGCGATATCGCGACACTTTTTATTTTTAGCCGCGATGGAGCAACATGTCGCGATATCGCGACACTTTTTATTTATGGCCGCGATGGAGCAACATGTCGCGATATCGCGACACTTTTTCTTTTTCGTCCGCGATGGAGCAACATGTCGCGATATCGCGACACTTTTTCATTTTTGGCTTTTCCTTTGCTTGCGATGGAGCAACATGTCGCGATATCGCGACACTTTTTCATTTTTGGCCGCGATGGAGCAACATGTCGCGATATCGCGACACTTTTTCATTTTCTGCCGCGATGGAGCAACATGTCGCGATATCGCGACACCTTTTCATTTTTGTCCACGATGGAGCAACATGTCGCGATATCGCGACACTTTTCCTCCTTGTGATATTTTGCTTTTTTTTCTTGATCTTTAGCCTATGGGCCACTTCGGCCTTCTTGGAACACATGCAAAAAATGTGGGTCCCCAATTTTGGGGTGTGTTGTGGAGCAGCCACAACACCACCCCTGCACGTTATTGCACGGGTCAACGGGATTCCGTATAAGAGGGTGTTGGTGGACACTGGCTCGTCCAGTAATATCATCACAACCACAACATTGAAACATCTAAAGTTGCCGGCATCTCACATCGTGGCTTTAATGATGCAATATGCTCGACGGTTGGCACAATTGTCCTACCCATCCAAGTGGGACAAAAGACTATTCATACATTGTGCCACATCTTGGAAGGTGAGATGGCTTATAATATCTTGTTGGGCTGGCCTTGGATCAGGGATATGAAGTGTGTCCCTTCAATAGCTCATCAGTGTCTAAAGTATACATTTGAAGGATAGGTGCATGTAGTCCCGATAGACTTAGAGCCCTTCAAGTACTACAATACGGTGCAATTCATGCCGCAATCGACCCTCCCATCAACACATTTGGATTTTTAGTTGAATCCATCTAACCAGGGTCCGATTCCGTAGGCATCCCCATTGTCGAGTCCATCGAATCCCCAGCTGGGTCCATCTTCCTCATTTGGTCCTTCAACAATGATGCCACCTACGGTGGCCACACCAAAGGACAAGGGAAAGAAACCCCTAGAAGAGGAACCACCCCTAGTCTCAACCATCTCTACCGAAGAGATGCCTAGCCGAATGGAAGTCGAGACGCCTAGTTCACCCCACATGGAGTGGACTCAGGAAGGACTCCCATTCGCTCCCCCTCAACCACCAACGGTCACCGTTGAGATGGCCAACACGGGCCTGGGGGAGTATCTAGTGAGGAACATTGTAGCAACACCCACACTTGAGTCCATGCGAGGACATGGGGAGGCCTCGACTCCCCATCGGCTCTGTGGTTCCTCTAGGCTACCCACCCAATCAGACAAACTTTGTTTATGGGGGCTTGGATAATGGCATTGAAACTTGTATGCAAGAAGACGAAGATGAAGAGCCCTTTGTTGAGGATGTCAACTATTTGTCCAACCCTAACTTCGCTTTGAGATATCTTGGCCAATGCAATTGGCATGGATATGGGTTGGGCAGGTATGAGCAAGGAGTGCGTGTTCTTTGCCAACCGAGATATCAAATGTCGTATGACAAGTCAGGAGTAGGGTTCAACCACCCCTTGCCCCTAGACATCTTGGTAGAGAACATGCAAGGCCTAGGGATAGGCAACAAGGATGGGTTGGCATTAGATCCATATGCCAATCCTAACACAACATATACATTGGGAGATTATCTCCCATTGCTAACAACCAACCTTGTTGACCATAACAACCCTTTCCCTTCGGTCGAACAGGGAGAAAATTCGAGGACTCACCTACAAGAGGGATATGGACAAGACCAAGAAGGGTCTTCAGAAGATGAGTCGAAATACGAGGTAGCACCTTGGGATCCTTTCGAGTCTGATAGCAATCATTCACAAGTACATCCCATGGATGATTATCAGGAGAGCTTCCTGACAATGTTCCCTTTGGATGCTCCAATTGAGCATATGCCACCTCAAGAGAATCAGGTCCCCCCACAGAGAGCGAAACAACCTCGATGGGACCACATTAATTTGCTCGAGCAAGATGAGCCTCATATGTCGCAAATAGCTATTGGAGCCAACGAAGGCCTTTGGATCTCTGACAGTGATTACGAAGATGAAACTGAGATGGCTTATCTCAATCATATGCGACAACAACAATATCCCTTGGACATAGATGACATGTTTGAACAGTTACACATAGGGCCAAGGCATAGGTGGCACCTAAACCTAGCGTAGTTATAGCAATTACTGCACCCGCCACTCTAGGTACACAGAGAGCATCTTCCACCTGGAGACCCTATAAAACCATCAGTGCCTAGGGCGGACCCTATCTTCGTATCCATGCATAGGGCTGATCCATTTGTGCCAGTACCCATAGAGCCAGATCCGGAGCACAAAGATCATCTAGGATGTCCGAGCAGTCACACCCATGGTAATGGAGACCACAATCATTTCATCAACATGATCTCCATTGATTTAACCACCCCCATCCATGATCCAGCCGACCCGACATGGTCATTGCATCTAGACCTAGATGCTATAGACTGGGATCTGCTGACACACCACCATCCCCATCAGAGTACTGGCCTTGTGGTGGGATGTTCCATTTCACCCCAGGATAGACTCAGGATGTCTTCCATGCTGAAGAGGAACCCGATGTTCCGAACGATGATCTAAATTCAGCAAACGATATCCACTTGATCCCAACTCCACACCAGTTGGAGGACGGGTCCCACATGTCGGTCGAGGAGATGACTGACGTAGACATCGGCTCAGATCCAGTGAATTTGCAAATCATCAAGCTGGGGGTAAGTCTATCCCCCGAAGAGCAAGCCGACTACATTGCCCTTCTCAAAGAGAAGAAGGAGGTTTTTGCATGGTCATACAAAGACATGCCGGGACTAGACCCATAGCTAGTCACGCATAATCTAACGCTTGATCCGAAAGTCAAGCCAGTAAAGCAAAAACTACGTAAGATGCACCCAACAGTGGCCTTAATGGTCAAAGACGAGCTACAAAAGTTGTTGGATGCACAGTTTGTCATCTGCGTGGATTACCCACCATGGTTGTCTAACATGGTTCCCATCAAAAATCTCGATGGGAGGATTCGCATATGCACCGATTTTCGAGATCTAAACAAAGCGAGTCCTAAGGATGATTTTCCCTTGCCGAGCATCGACGCATTGGTAGACGCTACAGAGGGCCATGAAATGCTTTCCCTCATGGATGGTTTCTCGGGATACAATCAAATTCGTATCAATCCCGAGGACCAACTAAAAATGGCGTTCACAATGCCTTGGGGGACATTTTGCTATAAGGTCATGCCTTTTGGCCTTAAAAATGTTGGCGCCACCTACCAACGTGCCATGACGTACATCTTCCATGATTACATGCACAAAACTTTGGAAGATTACATGGATGATTTGTTGGCCAAATCTCTTTTGCGCCCAGATCATCTCGATGACTTAAGCAAGATCCTCGATCGCCTCATGGAACATAAAGTCAGACTAAACCCCAAGAAGTGCGTATTTGGCATCACATCTGGAAATCTCTTGGGTTACATAGTCTCCAAATGAGGAATTGAGGTAGACCCACACAAAGTCAAGGCAATCCTTGAAATGCTTCCCCCAACTACCATCAAGCAGCTCAAAAGTCTACAGGGAAAGGTCACGTCAATCAAGCGCTTCATAGCGCAGCTATCTGACAAGTGCCGACCCATGAATAAATTATTGCACAAGGGGGTAACATTTCACTGGGATGACGAGTGCCAGTCAGCCTTTGATGACATTAAACAATACTTGGCTTCGCCACCAGTATTGGCACCACCTAGACCAGGAGTGTCATTCTACTTATACATCTCAGCTACTGAGGTGGCACTGGGTGCCATGCTGTCCCAGAAAAATGAACTACACAAAGAACAGGCTACTTACTATCTTAGCCGCACCCTGGTCAGTTATGAACTTAACTATGCATACGTTGAGAAGCTCTGCTTGGCAGTGGTGTTTGCTACCAAAAAGCTATGCCACTACATGCTCAACAATACGACGTATGTTGTGTCTAAGGAGAATCCATTGTGATACATGATGAGTCATACTTATCATAGTAGCCGCATGATGAAATGGATCATGTTGTTGACGGAGTTTGACATAGAATTCATTGGACAAAAATCCATAAAAGGTCAAGTCATCACCGATCAACTAGTAGAGGCTCCTCTTGAAGATGATCAGCCTCTGACCGTAGAACTACCTGATGATGGGGTTTTTCATGTTTCAGAATCGCCAGATTCTGATGAGCTTGAGTCACAGGCTGACATGACCTTATTCTTCGATGGTTCTAAATGTGAGCAAGGAGGTGGCATGGGAATTGTATTCTTCACTCCACAAGGGGCTCCAATGCCTCTGTCATTTAAATTAGACTTCCCGTGCACCAACAACAATGCAGAATATGAAGCCTTGCTCATAGGTCTTCGAGACAACAATCACCATGAACATTAAATGTTTAAACATCTTTGGTGATTCGTTGTTAATTGTCAATCAAGTAAAGGGGATATTCCAATGTAAATGTCCAGTTCTGTAGGCCTACAAAGCCCTTGTGGACAAATTCCTGGCACAACTTGAATGGTATGACATCGAGGCACTCCCTCGATCATCGAATCATTTTACGGATACTATGGCCTCCTTGGGGTCACTAATCCCGCAAGACCCTTCCGGTGAGATGACAACCATTCAGGTCAAAACATTATCGCAATCCATGATGGAGCATGCAAGCTCTGACCTAACGCCAGGAATCCACCTGATCCAGATTGAACCATCTCAGGATAGGTTCTCTCGAATCCATGATTGTCTGACTCGAGCCAACTGGGGGTCCTTGTTCTCCTCGACCCCTCTTAATAGCAACACAATGCTATTTTTACAAGTTCTTTCCCGCTCAACTTTTGCTAGGGATGAACTTCAAGAGGGATTGGCCATTCATACCATCGAGGTTTCTGATCAGCGAGGATTGGTACACACCCATAAGGGATTACCTCAAGCTAGGTAACCTCCCACTTGGATTGACACAAGCCATGAAAAGATCATTTAAATAGAAAGTGGCAAAACATGTCTTGTTAGGAGACATTTTGTATCGTCGAAGCTATGAAGGAATCCTCCTCCGTTGCTTGGACCAGCAAGAGTCCGCTTGGGCGATCACCCAAGCACACGATGGTACATGTGGTGGCCACTTCAGCGGTATGGCCATCGCAAAGCGCATTCTTCGCATGGGCTATTATTGGCCATATTTAGAGCGAGATTGTTGCGCATATGTAAAGAAGTGCATGAAGTGTCAACACCATGCTAATTTGACACACGTACCTTCTCAGGCCTTGCAACCGATCCAATCGGCTTGGCATTTTTTGTAGTGGGGCTTCGATCTAATCGAAAAGATCTCCCCTGCATCGTCGGGTCATCACACGTTCATCATAATGGCCATAGAGTACTTCACCAAGTGGGTGGAAGCAATTCCGCTAACCTCTATGACTGGAACCCGCATTGCGGAGTTTATTTTGCATAACATCATATGTCATTTTGGTATTCCATCCAAGATCCTTTCGGATAATGGGACGTCATTCAAGAATAAAGATGTGCGTGCTTTGACCACAAAGTACAAAATTCAGCATAGTTTTTCAACACCCTATTATCCGCAGGCAAATGGGCAAGCAGAGGCGTCAAACAAAATGCTAGTCGCCATCCTCAAAAAGACCATCGTAGATAGTCATAAGGATTGGCACATTCAAATCCCGCTTGCCCTATGGGCTTATCGCACTAGCATTCGGACGCCCACTAGGGCAACTCCATTTTCGTTGGTGTATGGCTCCGAGGTAGTCATGCCTCTTGAGTTGGAAATCCCTTCCCTACGCATTTCAATGCAAGAGTTCATCGATGATGACACTTCATGGTAGCCCTAGTTAGACCAACTGACGTTGCTCGATGAACGACGCATCAATGCTCTCGAGCATTTGCGTATCTATCAAGAGTGACTTAAGAAAGCATACAACATGAAGGTCCACCTAAGGGAATTTCAGGTTGGTGACTTGGTCTTAAAAGAGAACCAACAGAATTCTAATTTGTCATCCCATCTAAGGGACAAGTTCATGGCAAACTGGTTAGGTCCTTATGTGATTGATAGTAGAATAGGACCTGGAACATACCGGCTCACCTCTCTTGAAGGAATCAAGGAACTAGAACCCTTGAACATCAGTCATTTGAGGCCATTCCACATCTAGAGAGCCATAGTCCAACCAAAAGCTCCAAGGATTTTCATAATCCCTTGGTCAACCCAAAATGCCCCAAAGGTATCCATAAACCCTTTGGTCAAACCAAAAGCTCCAAGGATTCTCACAATCGCTTGGTCAACCCCAAAAATGCCCCAAAGGTATCCATAAACCCTTTGGTCAAACCAAAAGCTCCAAGGGTTACCATAACCGCTTGGTCAAAATAAATATTCAAAAACAAACAAAAACAATAAAATCATCAAAAATAACAAAAAAAATTGCATTTCAATTCCATGCATACTCGTAAAAATCAAAATACAAAAATATAGGTTGCATTAGGCATCACATCCATACATTGCATATTTGCTAGGTCATACAAGTCAAAAGCACCATAGACTGTCATTACTTGGCAATTCCATCATTTTCCACATCAAATCCATTTTATAAACGCATACATCCAGAATAACACCATCGCCATTTTTAGCATAGTCAGTTGTCTCCTAATGTATATAGGGTTTTCGTCATTCAACTGTCTTTAAATTTCTAGCCAAAAACTGTACAAAGTTAAACAGATTTTACAAGGGAAAGTTTTACTTGGATCACGCCTCGTTACGTAACATCCCTACACAAGTTAAAACACATAAAATAATTCCTAAGTTGTGTGAATGCAAGAGAAACCTACAAAGCAGTCTAGGGTACCATAGGTGAAAGATTAGCCTGTTCATCCCCCTGTGCGAATGGTTCAAGAGTGCTGAGAATTGACAAAAGGACGAGCTCTTCCCCATCAATTCCCCCTAATAAATAGTGGTTTTCACCACTACCAAAAATCCCAATCATCGTTGGTCCCTAAAGTTGTAAGGATTCGTACTACACGTCCCTGCCAAGGATGGGTAGTCATCCCCAAGACCTAAAAGGATCGATGCCATTCAAAAACAAAATTCCCACAAGCCATCATCACAACCATCTCCACTCACCTTTGGTCTCAAAGTTGTAAGGATTCGTACTACACGTCCCTGAATAGGATGGGTAGTCATCCCCAAGGCCTAAAAGATCAATGCCCTTACTTCATAATCTCCATCATCCCCTTTGGTTCCCAAAGTCGTAAGGATTCGTACTACACGTCCCTGAATAGGATGGGTAGTCATCCCCAAGGCCAAAAGGATCAAGGCCATTCATAAGCCACAAAATTACAAGCTCAACCTTACAAAGCTCAAAATACAAAATCAAATAATAGTGGTTATCACCACTATTCAAAATCCTTGCTCAAAAAGAAAAACAAAGAGAAAAATAAATAGTGATTTTCATCACTATGTATACGAGCAAGTATCCTAAACCATTGAGCAAACACACAACCTGAACTTGAATCCTTGGAATTCTCAGCATTCGAAAACCATCTAGGTGATCCTCATTACGGGTTTGGTGGACAGCCTACCTGGCAATGGCGGTATCCTAACCGCATGACGATATGTCTGTCACATTAGCTTTGCGTGTGCGCAGACCAATGTTTGCATGTGGATGAGCTAGCTTATGGTACCTTAGATTGTCCCATGGATTAATCTTACTAAATACAACAACGGAGTTAGTGGAGCTAATTAGGTGATCCTCAGTACAGGTTTGGTTGATAGCCTATCTGGCACTCGGCGGTATCCTGACAAATACCACATAAACGAACTCAATTGCACACACAGGGATGTGAAATAACTTGGTTAAATTCAAGTCAGATTTATACCTTGTTCAAAAGTCTTGCGAGATAAATGTACAGTCTTGGCTAGTTAGTTAAAATATCTGAATCTCAGAAAAGCTTAACTACATTTTAAAACAACTGGTACATTTCATTCCATACATCACCATCAAAAAATATGCAAAATACAAAAACAAAGTTTTCACATGCAAAGTCATTCCACAAAGTCATCCCATAAGTACAACAAGCCAGTCAATCTTGTACAGTCTATGGTGCCATCGACAAGTTATCAACAACTCATTTCATTCATTCCATATGCATACATCATATAAATTAGAAACATCGCATTCATAATAGCATATGCATACATCAATGTAAATACATGTACATAAAAACAAACCATGAAAAGTGCATAAACACCAAAAAAGAGTCATCTGTATATATATCATCAAAAATGCTCATAGGCTACAATGAACCGGTCCTCTGACCTCGCAACAAAAGCCAAAAACTCAAAAACCCCCAAGCCTAGGGCGTCGGCCACCATGATCACGCAGGATCGGTGCGACGGGAACTACCCCCATGGTGTGGGTCCTATGGGACCTCTCAGGGCGACTGTTGCTAGCCCCCACATCATGCCCACTAGTGCCTCCCTCATCTAGCCGCCTACGATGAGAGGATGTTGATTGCTCTGTATCGCTGTCTCTCATTCGACGTGATGAGCCACCTCCTAAGGGCTAGGTACCCACCCATCGAGGTGGACTAATCTCTCCCTCCATATCCATCCGATACCGCATCACTCCATCTCTCATCGACGATACATAAGCCAAGTATCATTGCACCAATGTCTCTACACTCGTAGGAGATCCCTCTCCCATGCAGCATCGGTATCCCCATCCTCCTAGTGGTACGTAGCAAATGCATTCTCCCACTCCACTAGCTGCGTTCATAGGAGATCCCTCTCTCTAAAGCCTCTCCCAGCTCCTCATCTCATCTCCGTAGTAGCCCTCCAATCATGCTATCTCAGCGCAATGCCTTGCCTCCATATCCTTCGAGACTGCCTGAGGCATCGACATCTCCGAAAAGGCAGGCTGCTCTGGCTCCCACTACTCCGGGACGTCCTGCATCTCCGGCTGATCCGGCACCCCAAACTCCCCTCCAACATCCTCAACCTCCACCATGTCTGCATCATCCAACGGAACTCCCCAGCCCTCTCCTGGTGCCTCTGCACCCTCATCCCCTACTGCACCCCCTAGAGGCCCCTCACCTCGCCATCATCGCAAAGTCCACCACTGCTCATACTCGATGGTAACCCCGATGTCATCCACATCCAGGATATCAATCATTGTATCTGCATCCTCACCCAGTGGCGCAATGACTGGCCAAGCTAGAGTCCTCTCATCCCCCCAATGTCGATAGACCATGGGCTCACCAAGCAACCCCTGGTGCACCCTAAACTATCGTGTAACCCGACCATATGGGAAGAACTCTTGCTCAGTCCCATGATGCCCAATCAGCCACCACCCCCTCCGTACCCATCGAAGCCACTCTCCAGCCTCAGGCCAGGCTAGACAGTCCCAGTAGGGGCGCCAGAACACCTCCCCTGGAGCAAGCCGAGCGAAGGCATCGACATAGTGCCCTACGACACCTGCCCATCATCGACTCTGACCCTGCTCCTCCGACCTCCACCATAATGCCCCGTAACCAATCTCTCGGTCTACCATCTCTCCCGAGTCATCCAGGGCAGCCCCATCGGCCTCTCCACTGCTATGTGCTGCCAAGCCCAACACTGCAACAAGTAGCTGCAACTAATCCCCTTTCACCTCTGGCAGCGGACCTCGTACAACTCATCATAGAGCTATGCCAGTAGATTCTGTCCCCATCTCATGATCATCGGTGCATCCGTAGGACACTCCACCAATCGAAACACCACCTCTAGCAGGTTCCATGGGAACCTCACACCCGAAGAGTCAGGGAGAAGCATGTTGGAAATGAGGCCCATAAGTAATGCATGCCTCACTCCCAACACACCCCTCTCTAGCCACCATCGAACCAGTATGCCACCAATCTGGCAGTCACCCTCTGCCCTCTCCACTAGGCTATCCACCCCCATCTCCTCTCCATGCCCAAAGTAGCGTGTCAACACTGCTGTCCTCTGATCCCACGACGTCGTCCGGATCGGCAGTCCATCTATTGGAATCCGAAGAATCCGATAGACATCCTCCAAGGTCACCATCATCTCCCCTATTGGGAGATGGAAGGTGTTGGTCCGAGGATCCCATAAGTTGATCAGGGCCATCAGATAGGCCCGATCCCCGACCACCGGCTCCAGTCGAGTCACCTGCTTGAGCCCAAGGGCATCAAGCCAATCCTAGTCATCCAAAGTCGTCGCACGTGCTTCAGTGAAAATCGTGGGCACACGGTACCGGCTCTTCACAACTGCAAAAAAAAAAGAAAAAACACAAAAACATGAATATACAACAATGCATAAAAATGTATAGCAAAAACACAAAAAATTCAAAAAACTAATTTGTCAGGTTTTAACTCTAAGATAAATTAAAAAAAACATAACAAAAATTCAAAAACTAATTTGTCAGTTCTAGGGTTTTTAACTCTAACTGATAAATTAAAAACAAACAAAAAATCAAAAAAATAATTTGTCAGTTCTAGGGTTTTTAACTCTAACTGATAAATTAAAAAAAAAAAAAAATTCAAAAAACTAATTTGTCAGTTCTAGGGTTTTTAACTCTAACTGATAAATTAAAAAAAAAAATTAAAAAAATAATTTTGGTTCTAGGGTTTTTAACTCTAAGATAAATTAAAAAAAAAAAAAAAAAATAATTTTAGACCTAGGGTTTTTAACTCTAAACTGGTAAATTAAAAACACAAAAACAAAAACAACAAATAACTAGGGTTAAAGCTACGTTTTTACGCTCAGTTTTACCCTACGTTTCTAACTTAAGTTTTGATCTTTGTTAAATTCGGGTTGAGCGAGGTTTTTAAGTTATGTTCTAAACTAAGTTTTTAGCTCAGTTTTAAACTAAATTTTGATCTTTGTTTAACTAGGGTTAAACTAAGTTTTAAACTAAGTGTTAATTTTGATAGACTAGGGTTTCATTTTTAACTTTGAAAAACAAAACAACAAAAGAACAAGAAATAAATAACTTGCGGTTTTAAAATTGTAACAAACAAACAATAAAGAGGAAGGGCACTCACTGGTCTCGCTTCGGCTCCACCGCTCGATCCGGTGCGTGAACTCATGGTCACAGGAAAATTTTGGCAGCGCTTCGCTTCGCAGAATTGACCTCCTCCTCCTCAGAGCTCCAAATCGCCAAGAAAAACAAATGCAAATGAGCCCAAAACTCAGTTTTGGCCTTTAAATAGGCTTTTTGAGCCTGTACTCGTCCCCCCTGGGATGAGCGCTCTGGTTAGCGCTCGTCCCTCCCTGGGACGAATACTAAATAGGAATTCGTCCCACCCAGGGACGAATACAGAGCAAAAATTTCAAAAACAGCAAAAACTGCACAAAAATGCACCAAAAAAAGCAATAAAACTGTCCAATAAGAGTGCTTTTGCACTTGACATTTCGGGCATGCAAAATAGATGTCGGGGTCACAAATCCTCACTATCCTACTCCCTAAGAAGGCTACCATAGCCGGACCGCTCCACGGGAAGACGGATTTTCGAGAATTTCATCCCCAAACGGCGTCACCAAAAGGGTCAAAACCCAACCAAAAATAGCAATAACATTGCCGAACGAAGGCGCTTTTGCGCCTGACATTCTTGGCATCCAAAATAGACGTTGGGGTTACAAATTGTCCCTATCCTACTCCCTAAGAAGGCTATCATAGCCGGACCGCTCCACGGGAGGACGGATTTTTGACAATTTTAGCTCCAAAATGCGTCACAAAAAGGGTTCACACCCACCAAAAATAGGTCAGAATGTTCGAAAATTGCTTTCGCATTCAATGGTAAACAACTGAAGGCACCCTTACCTAAGTCATCTTGGGTCAAGCGACTCGTCGCTTTTCTCATGTCGGTCATTCCCTCATCGATTCGTCGCTTGAGGGGGTAGTCACACTTAGTCACCAATCAACAAAAACATACCCAATCAAGGAAATGACACGCATTCAAAGGATCATTGACAAAGACAATCACGCCCCTGCTTGGGGCAGCAAACAAGCAATAATCACAAGCTGATCAAACACTTGGCATTCATGAATCATGAACTCAAGGTTCCCACAGACAAAAGGTTGCGCCCTTTGCCTATTCATGACTGATCAATGTCCAAGCTCAAGTAACACCTCACCGAAAAAGGTTAACACTTGAATTAAGTTCCTTAGCTCGTCAGAAGCAAGGATTCAAGAATGCGTGCCCTTTCCATACTTGGGGCATCAAGAGTTGGTTAGGTTACTGAGAAACCCTAATCATTAGTGCTTTGGTTATCTATTTTTGCTCGGTGCTGCGCCTTGCACAATGCTTCCCAAAAAGGGGCATCTATAGACACCAAAACAACACCAATCCGATTATGTGACAACAAGCACCGATCGCATTGACACACACAACCCCTAGGGCAGCCCCCAGAGGTTAAACAGTGGTCCTAACCACTCCCAAAAGTAGTTTTGGAGGTCAGAGGTCAATTTGGCACCTTTTTGGCACCTTGCTCTCTACTCGTCCCACCCAGGGACGAATACAAACTGGCATTCGTCCCACCCAGGGACGAATATCAGCATTCGCCCCAGGGTGAGGCGAATAGCAAGTTTGACTGGCAAAAAGTCAAACCTCGACAAGTCCGCCAGTTAACTGAAGCTTTAGGCCATGCAATTGCGAGGAATGGCTCCAAATCAAGAAGAGAGACTTCAGTCATGCATGTCTTTATTTTAGAGACCTCATGCAAGGAGATTCTAAATCAGGGAATTATCTTTTCTCTCAAAATAGGACAAACAACTCAAGTGGCGCCCTCGCATGCGCAATTCAAACAGAGAGACCCTAGGTCTATAAATTGGTGAGTTTTCTCACCCAAAAGATATACAGAGAAGGAGCATTTGAGCAACGAAGTGCTGCCAATTTACATACCTACTTGCGATTTGTGCCTTTCACATCCTTAATCTCTCATTCGAAAGGGAGGTTATTGGGTGATTATTGGAAGCATGAATCCGGACCCAAAACCCGATTTTTGGCCACAATATTCCACAAAATTTGTCGACAACACCCCATAAGAAGTTTTGGACCCATCCCAAGTGGATTGGTGCCGAAACAGAGTCCCAAACGGTGGGCGTCCTGCCCCAGGGCGCCCCCCAAGCTGTCACAACCCTAATCGCCCCACCCCGGAGTGATTAGAAATCTGTGATAGATTTCTCTGATTTTTCTTTTGCATCTTATTCTAGGTCTATTAAATAGGTTGTAGTTTAAATTTCACTTCATTCTGAGCAATTTTGACCAGGTTTTTATCATTTCCCGCCTTTACTAACTTGCAGATGGCACCAGCAAAATTTGGGTGATAGAGGCCAAATTGGAGAAATCTGACCTTCTGGGTCTTCCCAAAACACCCCCAATTAGCTAACCCCAACTTTGCAGGTCATTTGGAGCTTTCTGGATAGGACATTGAAGAGGGTGCTTTCTGACAAGTTATTGCAGGTCTATTCGTCCCACCCCGGAGCGAATACAAATATGTGAGGAATTTCTAGACTGTTCCTTTTGCAGTGGCCTCCTGGTAACATATTTATGCTTCTGTTAAATTTTTAGGTCGATCTGAGGTCATTTGGTTATCGTTTTAATATTTTCATGCATACACTAACAGTAGGCCTTGGGAAATACATGTTTTATTCTATCTGCAGGTGCTACTAATATTTTCTGTTTCTTTGAACGTAGGTTTCTGACATCAGAGGAGCAGGAAGGAGTAAAAAATCATATACACAAGCGACGGCGATGTTTTGGTCCGCCCATCTTACATGTGGGCACGCGGAAGAAGGATTGCTATCCATGGATGTGATGAGAAACATATTTGACGCTCCTATCCCCTAAAAAGGAAGGAGACGTATTGTAACACGACTTTGAAAGCATATCAATAAAGAAGGCCATATTTCATATTGCTTTTATCTTGTGTCGATTCGTCTATGTTCTTTCCTTTCATGCATTTTTCAATATATAGGCTTTTAGCGTTAAGTTTGGTTTTACACGCATCGTGCTTGGCATATTCCTTTTTGTTTCCGTATCCTCGTGCTTTCACCATCCTAATAAGATGTAGGAGGTCCTTAGTTTATTTTTTATATTGATTGAGCTTAACATTTACAAATTAAATATGAAAGTGACTCCACTAATAAAATTGTGATATTTTTTTGGAATTTTCAATGCCATAGAATATAGATAATTAGAGCTAGAGCTTTCCTCTCTAAAGATAAAAAAAATCAATAACATTCAATACTATATTTGGAGATTCAAGTCTTTAAGGGAATATGCATTTTTAAAGACAATAATAAGTATGATGTAAAGCATGTGAAGATTGATCTTTTTAATATATTTTTTCTTTTAAATTATAGGACCATTGATTTATGTGGTTTCTCTGCACTTACAAAATTAGAAAAAGTTAAACCTTATTGTTCTCTTTTCTCTTTTATTAGATTCCAAGTGGCTATGTTAAATTATGCTATTTTTTCTCAAATATAGTCTCATGTAAAGGAATTCAAACCTATAAAGGATATGGTTAATCATCCAGAAGAAATTTTAGAATATAATTAAGTCAAATACCTTGTGTAGATACTATAAAATAAAATGTCATAATACAAATATCTATTTAGTGAGATACATAGGATTGACATTAAATTTAAGAATGAAAGAGGCATCCTAGTGAACCATCGCACTAGAGATTCAATTAGGGGGAAGATGCTATCATTAAAGTCTTCTCTCCATGGTTTCTTAGTTCAAATTATTGTATAATATGACCATATTTAGCTAAGGCCAACATTGTATAATGTAGTCATGTGTAATCCTATGGATAAGTATTGTTCAACAATTAGTGATGATTTATATATTTATCTTATAGTTCAACAACTTAGTCTTATGATGGATAAACTCAATATACCCTTTTGGTACTATTATGTCAATTGAGGATTATGTAATTCATAATTAATAATTGAGATATATACACACCTCTCCCACTGAATCATTTTATCAATGTGATATTTTATCTTAGTTACTTTGTATGGATACCTATGGAATCCTTCATATCTTATGTGTTACCAATATTTTCTTTCACTCTTTTTACCTCTTGCTATAATATTTGAGTGGATGATTTGTTCATATTCATTATAACAAGGTAGTTTGAAATTCAACAATTTTCTCAATAAGTACTATTACATAGGCAATATCAACTTATATATTTATCCCTAAAGCAAACTTGCAACCTCAATATAATAATATGTCATATTTTAGTTGTATATTTCTTATAACTACATCTATTTTTACATATTTTCTAGAAATGGTGATGGCAAAACCACCATATCCAAAATCATCCTAAAATATTGTGTAATTTATTAAATATTAATATATACAAGGTTTAATGAAATGGACTAGTAAAATTAATATCAAAATTGTGATTTAGGATTAGATATAACGAGAGTTAAGATATTATGTATTAAATATTATAGTAAAATTCTCTTAGTCGAGGTGTTAATTAGAAAGAGATAGTTTTATACATATAACCATGACTCTAAATGTTGAGTTCTATGTCATTTAAATTCAATTAGAATAAGAAAAAACCAAAAACCATTTTGAGTCATACATTTAACCATATATTAAGCCAATATTTTCACAATATATAATCTAAGGTTTATGGTTTAAACATAAATCATCCATATTCAATTTTACATAATGAAAACACCAAATTTTAGAACCATAAATAGTTTCAAATATCAAAAGAGTGAAAGCTACAAAAATACTAATTTCATTTTTTTAATGAATGCAATTATTAATACTTAATTTTGTATTTCTATGAAATAAGACATAATTCATTTTCACAAGCAAGCTATTCAATCACCAAAGCAATTAGGATTTTTCCAAAACAAAACCCATCAAAAGATTCAATGGAAAGCTGTGCATAACATGAGAGTCTCAAAGGAAGATTTAGACTGGATTATTGCTGGGAATTTTAATGCTAAATTATCCTCTAGAGATCAGGAAGGGGGAACCCCAATTTTGGACCCAAGGGATCGACTTATGATTTCCCAAGTCCAGGCATTACACTTGGTGGATATTAAATGCCATGGAACCAACTATACTTGGACTAATAAGAGGAGGGAGCCACATAGTAGGAAGGTGAAGTTAGACCATTTTTTGTTTTCAGAGGAGGCATTTGTAAAATGGAATACAAAATTTCAAATTTTGGAGGGTCCAGTTTCATATCACTTTCCCATTTTTTTGGAAGGAGGGATCAAGACAGTGCAACATCACAAACCATTTAAATTTGAAAACTTTTGGTTACAAAAAGAGGAACTTCGAAAGAAAATTCCACAGTGGTGGGAAGAAGGTCACCCAGCATATGGGACAACAATGTTTAGATTCCACAAACTTCATTATGTCAAAGTGCAACTGAAACAGTGGAGGCGAGCTAACAAGACAGACTTCCAGGTCCAAAGAGCTCCATTGGTGGCTAGATGGGATGAGGTTAAAAAACACTTTAGGGAAGGAACAATTACAAAGCAGCTTAAATAAGAGGATGATGCATTGCATAAAGCGGTTGAGTACATTGAAAACCAAGAGGAGACCTACTGGAAACAGAGAGAAAGAACCACTTGGATATTAGAAGGTGATAAAAATACCAAAATTTTCCATCGGATTGCTTGTGCTAGGAGACAGATGAACAACATGGAAGCCCTTCAAGATGAGAATAGACACTCCTTTGATACACTTCCAGGTTTGCATTTCCATTCAATGGATTATTTTTCTAAGCTATTTAAGGAAAGTATGGTGCAAGATGAAGAGGCTCAAAAAGAAGTTATTGTTGTCATACCCTCTGTTATCTTTGAAGAAGAAAATCAGACCCTACTTAAACCATTGATAGAGAGGAACTGAAGAATGTAGTCTTTGGAATGAGCACCAAAAAAACTCCAAGTCCAAATGGCTTTCCAATTGAGTTTTTTCAGGCCTTTTGGGATAACTTGGAGGAGGATGTAATGGCTATTATAGAGGAGTCCAAAGGTAGTAAAATAATGCTTAAAGCATTAAATCATAATTTCATTACCTTAATTCCAAAAGGGGAGGAGGGGGTACATATTTTAGATTATAGACCTATTGCCTTATGCAATGTCATATATAAAATAATCACAAAGGTAATGGCTGAGTGGCTAAAACCTCTTCTACATAACATTACCTCCTCGGAGCAAGGGGGTTTTGTAGAGGGTAGGCAGATTTTGGATGGTGTGGTTCTAGATCAGGAGGCAATCCATTCAATGCAAACATTTGGTAATAGAGGTATGTTCATAAAGTTAGATATGTCAAAGGCTTATGATAGGGTGGAGTGGAACTTCTTTTCAAGGATGATGACAGCCTTTGGTTTCTCTAAGGATTGGATAGAATGGGTCATGAGTTACGTTTCTACTTCGACTTACTCAGTGTTAATCAAGGGTCTTCTCTCGCAACCGTTTGGAGCTACTCGAGGCCTTATTCAAGGAGATCCTTGCTCTCCCTATATTTTTCTCATATTGGCTGAAATATTGGGTGGACTTATCTTGAGGAGAAGACAATAAGGTTTGCTAACAGGTATCAAGGTGGGGCAAGAAGTTTTGACTCACCTTCAGTTTGTGGATGACATAGGATTGGTGGGAGTGGCCAACTTTAGGGAAGCAAGAATGATTAGAGATACACTTAATGTCTACCTCAGGGCTACTAACAAAGTCATCAATGATAAAAAATCCAAAGTGGTCTTTTTCAATCTTGATCAAAGGCTTCAGGACAGAATTTTGGAGATCTTGGGATTCACAAGGACTTATCTCCCAGTGGTATACTTGGGGGTCCCTTTGCATTTAAAAAAAATAAAAATAGATATCTGGAGGAATATTTTGGATTGTATCAAGGATATAATTAATCATTGGTCTCACAAATGGTTAAGCTATGGGGGTAGATTAACTTTTTTATAGTCAGTCATTCAGGCCATGCCAATTTATAAAATTTCTATCCATGCTGCCCCACATACTATATGGAAAGAGTTGGAAAATATGGCTAGAAAATTTTTATGGGAAGGAGTATAAGGAGAGAGGAAATGGTCCTTTGTTGGTTGGGATAAAGTAAGCAAGCCCAAGGTAAAACGAGGTTTGGGACTAAGAAGATCAAAGTTAAATAATAAAGCTTTGACTGGAAAGCTTTACTGGAGGTGGATTTCCCAACCAACTTCTTTATTCAATAGAGTCTTAACTAGTAAATATTTGGGACATGTAAACCCAAATGAGGTGGGTCATTTCCCTTTGGATGGTAATGGATCATTAGTGTGGCAGGCTCTCAATTTAGGATCTCAGGTAGTAAAAGATAGATTATTTTGGAAAGTGGGGAGAGGGGAGAAGGCACGATTTTGGACAGATTCATGGGATCAACACCCACCTATCATTGTTGAATTTCATGAATTGCAACCAATAAAAATAGCCATAGAAACCAAGGGATGGGTCCATATTGAAATTTATTTCAACAATAGTCAGTTGGGGGATTATAAGTTTAAGCAGTTTAATAATTTGGATGAGTGGCCAATTTCAATCCCTTCGGATTTGACACCCATTATGACTAAAATCTTGGCTGAAAGATTTCTCACATGTAGAGATGAGGAGGATGAATTAGCTTGGGGCTATGGGAGCCTTGGTGTCTACACAGTGAAGGACAGATTTGATAAGATCCTTCTAGAGCCTCCTCCTCATACATATCAGGTTGAGGATTGGAGAAATATTTTGCAGTCCAAGAGTTGGCCGAAAGTAAACTTTTTTGCCTAGCTGTTCATGCATAATGGAATTATTACTTTTGATAATATCGTATGTAAAGGAATCATTGGTCCATATCAATGTGTTTTATGCTACAAGAGCGAGGAAACAACTGATCACTTGATGTTTGAGTGCCCATTCACGTGCCAGATTTGGGAGAGATGGTTTTTACACTATAAAATTCAAGTTAATGGTGATTTGAATCGGATTAATATTTGGAAAATATGGAAGAGGGGTATATTTAAATCTAATGCTCTTTGTATTGGTTGGGAGCTTGGATTAAACTTTATTTGGTGGCAAGTGTTGTTGAAGAGAAATGCTAGAATTTTTAAAGACACTTTTTCTTCTTTAGATGGAGTTTGGCAGGTCATTTGGAGAAAAGTCACAGAAACTGTGGCAGTCTATGCTAAAGAGGAAACTCAGGCTTTTATTGGGGCAATGGAAAAGGAAGTTGAAGTTCAATAGGGATAGGATAGAGCTAGTTGGAAACCACCCCCAGAAGGTTGGATTAAAATTAATACCGATGGAGCTGCAAAAGGCAATCCGGGTAGAGCTGGAATTGGAGTGGTTTTCCATAATCATGTTGGAAAAATGCTCTATTGGGAACTACAAGGCTTGGGAAGAGCCACAAACAATGAATTAGAAGCCTTAGATATCAAATATGCTTCTATCTAGGCAGTAAAACATTACCATAGGAGGATAATACTAGAATCAGATTCTCAAATAATGGTTGGAGCTTTAGATTGCATGAGGAACTTTGCATTGAAAACATGGAGGTTGAGGATTCTTGTCACTCAAATTAAGGAATTATGGAAGGAATTAGATGATGTGATTCTAGTTTATGTGAGTAGAGATCTAAATAAAGTGGCAGACTTCCTGGCTAAGATGGGTGCTGAGAAGGAGGTAGGGGTTCAGTGGCATAGTGACATGGCTATTGAGGATGAGGTGATTAGGGAGGGTCTTGAAAGGTCCCTAAACCCTGTACAAAGCAGCCATGGGCCTATGAAGAGGGAGGCAAAGGGGAAGAATGGTGGCAGCAGACCGAGACATCCTGAAAATAGTAGGGGCCACCAAAGGTAAGGGCACCCATAGGAACCAATTAGAAGAACTAACTTTTTTTGCATGTTTTTCAAGAAGACCGAAGAGGCCCATGAGCTAAATATCAAAGAAAAAGCAAATCACCACAAGGAGAAAGGTGTCGCAATATCGTGACATGTTGCATTTTTGTGATCCAAAGAAAAGGGAGAAAGCGAGGAGGAAAAAGTGTCATGATATCATGACATGTTGCAACATCACGGACAAAGGAGGAAAAGGTGTCACGATATCGTGACAAGATGCATCATCACGGTCGAAGGAGAGAAAGTGTCGCGATATCACAACATGTTGCAACGTCATTGCCAGAAGAGAAGAAGTGTCACGATATCGCGACATGTTGCAACGTCACAACCAAAGGAGGAAAGGTGCCACGATATCATGAAATGTTGCATCATCGAGGCCAAAGGAGAAAAGGTGTCACGATATCACGACATGTTGCATCATCACGGCCAAAGGCAGTGTCACGACCAAAGGAGAAAAAGTGTCACGATATCGCGACATGTTGCTTCATCACGGCCAAAAGTGAAAAAGTGTCGCGATATTGCGACATGTTGCTTCGTCGTAGCCAAGAGAGAAAAAGTGTAGCTATATCGTGACATGTTGCACCGTCACGGCTAAAGGAGAAAAAGTGTCGCAATATCAGGACATGTTGCACCGTCGCAGCCAAAGGAGAAAAAGTTTCGCGATATCGTGACATGTTGCACCGTCACGACCAAAGGAGAAAAAGTGTCGTGATATTGTGACATGTTGCACCGTCGTGGCCAAAAGAGAAAAAGTGTCGCGATATCGCAACATGTTGCATCGTCGCGGCCAAGAGAGAAAAAGTGTCACGATATCACGACATGTTGCATCGTTGTGGCCAAAGGAGAAAATGTGTCACGATATCGCGACATGTTGCAACGTCGCGGCCAAAGGAGAAAAAGTGTCACGATATCGTGACATGTTGCATCATCGCGGCCAAAGGAGAAAGTGTCACGATATCGTGACATGTTGCATTGTCGCGGCCAAAAGAGAAAAAGTGTCATGATATTGTGACATGTTGCATCGTCGTGGCCAAAAGAGAAAAAGTGTCGTGATATCGCGACATGTTGCATCGTCATAGCCAAAGGAGGGAAAGGTGTCGCGATATCGTGGCATGTTGCAACGTCACGACCAAAGAAGAAAAAGTATCACGATATCGTGACATGTTGCATTGCCACGGCCAATGGAGGGAAAAGTGTCGCGATATCGTGACATGTTGCTTCGTCACAGCCAAAGAGAAAAAGTGTCAAGATATCACAACATGTTGCATCATTGCGACCAAAAGAGAAAAAGTGTCGCGATTTCGCGACATGTTGCATTGTCATGGCCAAAGGAGGAAAAAGTGTCATGATTTCGTGACATGTTGCAACGTCACGGCCAAAGGAGGAAAAAGTGTCGCGATATCGTGACATGTTGCATTTTCACGGCCAAAAGAGAAAAGTGTCATGATATCGCGACATGGTGCATTTTCACGGCCAAAAGAGAAAAGTGTCACGATATCGCGACATGGTGCATTTTTATGGACAAAGGAAAAGAAGGAAAAGGTGTCGCGATTTCACGACAAGTTGCATCAACAGACCAAACCTAGCCCCCTAGCAACATCTCACATTTTGCAAACATTGAAACTTGTAGGATCATGCTTTAGGCCAATGGGGAAGGAGTCTCTCCACACTTGAATGTCAGATTCGCCGACTCCCCTGTTTGCTAGGTAATGGTTTAAGAGATTTGGCTCCATTGCAAATCTTATTTTACTGTTGTAATCTTGTGTTCTCTCTGACTAAGGCTGGGAAAATTCTCATCCCATCTTGTAAATTTTCTTTGTTTTAATACAAGTTTTTTTCAAATTTCTCAAAAAAAAAAAATGTTCTCTTTTCTCTTTTATTAAATTCCAAATGGCTATGTTAAATTATGCTATTTTTTCTCAAATATAGTCTCATGTAAAGGAATTAAAACCTATAAAGGATATGGTTAATCATCCAGAAGAAATTTTAGAATATAATTAAGTCAAATACCTTGTGTAGATACTATAAAATAAAATTTCATAATACAAATATCTATTTAGTGAGATACATAGGTGTAGCACCCTAAAATTGGTGCAGTCAAAATTGGAATAATTACATTCACCTTAGTAAATAAATTTAAATTCAAATTTAACCTCCCAAACCGCCCGTTAACCGTTGAGAAACCCGTTTCCCCTTTTTTCGTGCCATTTTTAGAGGTTGTTTTGACCATTGGATGATATCGTCGCAGATCAAACGATATCGCCCCAGATTTGATGATTTCATCTGGACTAGAACGTCTAGACAATTTTGTTGCAAAAATGAATTTGCATAATTAGAATTTGTTCCAACAGGTCTCCAATTCGGGTAGGAGCGTGTCTGCATCGTTGGGACCCTTCCCCCGTTGGAGATCTCCCAAATTGGGATGATCTCCAACCTCCCAACAACTCCCCTATGCCTATTTAAACTCTAAGACTTTTCCCTCCCCAACCCCTGGCTGAATTTTTATGCAAATCGACTCCCTATGTGCTAGAACTTCTCAAATTTGCTTTTTGCACTATTTCTATAGTAATTTTATTGCAGGTATATCACTAGTTTTTAGCCGGAGCCAGCACCTATCGCAGCCGACGAAGCTGTCAAGTTCGGAGGCGATCCTGTCAAATTAGGGATGATCTCGTACTGATGCGAGATGATCTCGACTGCAGCATACATCGAGGCAATCAGTGCCTGAAGTTTGCTCCTCTCTTTTCTCTCTGTCATTTTATGCTATAAATCAGATCATTTATTTAGTTTTTATTCTACTTTGCATCTGGAGTTCACCCATCTAGTTTAGATTGCACATTAAATTCATGATTTGCCATCATAATGTAGTGGTCTATTTTACTTTCTATTTTAAATTATTGCTTAGTAGTCACCTTGTTCTTTAGCATATTTTGCCTCTGTTTTGCATAGTAGAATTGCTTGTATTTTGCATCTATTCTCTATTTTGCAGGTTTCTGACGAATTCGTTTGATGAATTCATCAGATCTGAGATGATTCTGTTTGTCTCAGATGATCCTGTCAGATTCCAGATGATTCCGACAGATTGCAGGCAAATTTGTCGAATCCCAGATGATCCAGACTACTTCAAGCATCAGAAACTTCATCAGACATCCCGGATTAGGTAATCTCCATTAGCCTCCTGCAAATTCTCTATTTTTTTGCTTTTAGTCTGTTTACTGTATTCATTTAAATTGCATTTTCATGTAGTTTAAGTTAGAATCATTTGGCCAAACCTAGGATGAATGTTTAAGGATAAAACGAACCCATTAAAACACATTCCCAAAACCTATGCGTGGAAACTGCCGCCAAATGTTTCTTGGTGAACCCACCATCCATCGAAAAATCACCAAAATGCACCTCCCTTGAGATGCGGGACCTTCGCAAAGTCCTCTCGTTCGAGGTACCACATTCATCCTTTTCCCATCCTCCTTTCGAGCACGGATCCAATAGCCTAAAGGTAGGGATGCGAAAAATTTGGAGTGATACATTTTGGTGAACCCGACGTGAATGCATCATAACCTTTTGAAAACAAAAACAAAAACAAAAATATATATATATATATATGTATACAAGAAAAACAAAAACAAAATCATCATTTCATGTTTTAGATTCAATTCTAAATAATAGATGCTAAATATTACTTTTAGAAGTACTAAAGAAACCATGAGTTTTTACTCAAATCAATATGATCCCATCAGTAATGTTGGAAGAATTCAGCCAAATACATTTGTTGATTATGACCAACCTCATCCATATTCAACACCACCACCATCACACTCTTCTTATTTTTCATCCATAACCCAACAAAACAATCCCTTTGCCAATCCTCTTCATAACGATATTATCTATTCTCCCATATATCCATATTATGTCTATCAATCCACATATAATCCTCCACCACCTTTTCAATACTCTTCTTTCAATACAACACATCCATTTCAACAAGAAAATACTTATTCTTCCAATTCTACCATGCACTCACATCATGCTTCGCAATCTTCCTGTCATCATTCTACCCATAATAAAGAAAGTAGAGGTGAGAAACCATTAGGTCCTTTTATGACGAAATTCCTAAGGTATTTATCAAAAACTTCTCAAAAATCTTCATCACGTAAATTTACTAAGCTCAATCAACCAATGGATATAATTCTTAAGCACTTACTTGATACAAATAAGATTGAACTCCCTTCCATGAGACAACCTGATACCACAACAAATTGGTTTAAACCTAAGCTACATTGTGAATATCATAGAGTAGATGGACATATGACACAAAATTGTAAATATTTAAGATGTGCAATTCAAGATTTTATTGATAAGGATCTTTTTAATATAAAGGAATTACAATCTACAACTGATTATAAAACTTCAGTAAAAAATCAAACTCCTACACAACAAACACCAACAATTAATCAAGACATGGAGATCTCCCAAGAACCCCTATTCAATTATCAACAACAAGAAACCAATCAAATATTGCATGTTAATGTGTCCCATCATGATGATATTATTAATATTGTAACAAAAATTACAAATGAGCAACCTCAAGTTCAATCAACTCAATCTGATATTCAAGCTATGGATTCCTCATTTGACCAACCTTCAAAACTATATTTGGCTCTAGAAAATGATCCAAAATGGAATGTAAGCATAGAAAGCTCATCTTTAGAATCAAAATCTCAATCTAAAATCCACTTTGATAGCCAACAACAAGTGATTAATCCTCAAGCAAAGATATCCCTTTTAGAAGTATTACAAATTGCTCATAAGAAAATTTTGTTCAAAATACCTAGTCAACAATTTGTTCCTCATCATATTTTCTCTAACATAATTAATGGTGTAAACCCTTTTGAGGTTAACCACATTTCATTCTATGATGAGGATATTCCTTCCTCTACTCCACAAGAAGACTCCTATCTTTACATTACAGGATCTAGTAAAGAAACACATGTTAAAACTATCATGACAGATAATGGCTCCTTTCTTAATTTATGCACTTATCAATTATTCCAAAAACCCAAATTAAAGGAAGAAGATAGTAATGAATCAAATGTTATTATAAAATATTTTAACAATGAAATTCAAGAACCTCAAGGTACTATAATTATTCCCCTTAATAGTGGATCCAAGATCTTGGATATTTTATTCTATGTAGGATATTGTCCTTCACCTTACAAACTACTTCTCCAAAGTCCTTGGATTCATACGATGAGGGTTGTCCCTTCCACTCTTCACCAATGTTTGAAGTTTGAACTTACAAATAAAATTGTTACCATACATGGTGACCCAAAACCATTTGAAGAATATTTAACGATTGAAACATCAAGTTCTATATATTATTTATTATCACAATTCTCTTCTATCCATCACTTTTTTTTATCCATATATGATCATCTTTGTTTACCAAATAACATCCATGCATATCTTTCACATATACTTTCTCTATCTTATCAATATTTGGAATATAGTGGTAAGAATGAAGAACTTTATTATCCTTCTTACATTTTATTTGGTAACATGATCAATTTTCCACATATAAAAGTCAAATCTTTTTCTACATTATTCTACATAATAACAAAGCTTTTGTTATCACTACCTTTTATTTATCACCTTTTGTTCTCACCTTCAACACAACCGGATTATCCTTCAAAACCTCCTTTGATTTTGAAGCAACCTTAGACATGCTATACTCAAATAACCTTGTATAGTGTATATAGATCATCTTGTATATACCATCAATTTCAATTCATAAATTAAAATGAAAATACAAAAAAATCAAAATCCTCAAAATCTTCAAAAAAAAATACAAATGCAACTAAGGACCTTAAAGGTAAATTTGAGCCCAACTGGCTCGGACCATACATCATTACTGCAAAATTTGAATCAGGAGCGTATAAATTATCTACCTTAGATGGTAAAGAACTTAAAGAACCCATGAATATTTTACATCTCAAACGTTATTATGCATAAATTTGGTCATTTCATCCATGTATATATTTGTTCAAAATCATTACCTTGTATTTCTTTCAATTTATTCAAAAACCTCAAAAACATTCATAAAATCTTCAAAAATCTTCAAAAATATTTATTGCATTTATTTAAAGCACTTGTAAAGTTCCTTTTGCTCAAAACAAAAATCAACATAAAAATCTAAAAATAGCTATATGCTTGACTTTTTCGAAACCAAAACAATATACAGAAGAAAGAGAGAGTCAACATTCTCAAAACTTTCTCAAAATCATTATTTTCTTACAATTATTGCCATTATATGTTTCAACTTATTTTGGATAAAATTAGCATTTATTTAGCATCCCTCACTTGCACACTCACAACAATAAATATCTTGATTTTATCTAGCATGGTTACTAATCTCTCTTATATCAAAGTTCACAAAATTCAATTAAAGAAAGTTTGAGCATAGAGAATTGATCTTGTTATTTACTTAAACCAAGCACATCCTTTCACAATAAAATGATTATATTTGTAATTTCCATGTTTTTCTACATAGTAGAACTGATTTCTTGAGTGAAAAGTTTCCCCTGCTATCCTGTCATGCACACGGTCTAGAATATTTGAGAATTGGCAAAAGGACAAGCTCACCCCTACCTAGAATAAAAATCCCTTGCTCTACAGCTAATCCGAGCAAGTATCCCTAGCAAAGAAAAAGAAAAAAAAAGAAAAGTTCAAGAAAGAAAAAAGAGAAAAGAAAAATGTTATTTCAGCAATGTTCCAAGCATTATCAAGCAAAAGAAATACAAAAGAAAAATATGCAAAGTTCAAAAGAAAGCAAGAAAGCAATAAAATCCCTTTCCCTACATTTTGAAAAGAAAAGAAGGGTTGATGAGCTTGAATCCCTGGAATTCTCAATTATTCAAAAACTGTGAGGTAAGCCCCATAACAGGTGGTTTGTGCCCAACTCGCTTGGCACTGGTAACTCCTAGCGTGGCGATATGTCTGTCACATTAGCGACCTTCTTTTGTACATACCTATGTCTGCTTATGGATTAGCTAGCTCTTGATAATCCGGTCTACATAGTAGCCTAGTATGGTTATATGCATCTACATCATGGTTAATGAACATTTATTTGGTTTCTTCAAATCACTTGTATCATAGTATCTTGCTCAAAACTGGTAAATGAACAATGCAATTGCACACACATTTGTATTTGAGAGATTTTGTCTATCATTATGATAAATCAAGATGGGAAATGAATTCACATATGCACATGGGATTCCTTATAAATCTAACTTTTGTCTTCAAAATACTTTGAAATATTATTTTTGCAACTTGTTTGGAATAAATCAAGTACAGTTGTTTACCACAAAGACAACTATATAATAGAAAAATCAACAATTTCTTTCAAAAATATACAATTAAAAATATACATATCTGATTGACTTTCGCAACGATGGAATAGTTTCAAAACCAAAATTGGAATTTTATGCCTAGCGCAAGTCCTCATTTTCATATTTTATGTTCATCAAAAATCAATCATGCAATAAAACTATCTATTTTCTTTGATTTTCGCGATGATGGTATAAGTCTATACCTACATATTCTATGCCTAGCGCAAACCATTGTAACAATTTTTATTCCCTCATTTATCAAAATTCATAAAAACCATATGACTTCATTTTATTACACAAATTTTGCTTTTCAAAAGAATGCACATTTTCATTATTTCATGTCATTATGTCAACCTCCAATTTTGCAATGACGGTATAATTCCTAAGGAATTATTCAACAATTTTATCACACTTAGGAATTTATGCCTAGCAAAAATCATTTTTTACAAATATTTCATGCATAATATTTTATGGAAATCTGAAAACAAACCATCATCATCATCATCATTTGCATCATCACAACAAAGTCTTAAGACAGTCTCTTAAGCACTCTTTCACTTTTCACAATATTTCTATCCTAGGATTAGCTTGACGACCGAGTGAGCAGCGACTCCATGAAATGGTCTATAATAGCGACAATGTCCTTTGAAATTATTGTTAAAAGTCCCCTTTTCTTTTATCACATTTCATTACAAACAACCAAATTGTTACATCAGATTATTTCATTTCAAATATTACAAGCATGACATTCCAATTATAATATATCCACCGACATAATTTCATGAATCATCAATCCAATTATCAAATCAATCAATCAAACATAAAAGCATCATAAACATACACATAACACAAGTCATATGATCAAAAAAATATCATATATCAAACATAATTTCATTAAAAAATAATTCAAATTAATTTTGCTTTTTCGCTTTTTTACCTCAAACGTTCGATTTGGGTAAAAACACGGAGGGGGCACCATAACAAGCTGTTGTACGATTCGACCAAGAATCGTCACCTAAAAAATAGGTATAATTTTTTGCTTTCTCGTAGATCGAGAAGAACTCATCTTTAACACATTTTCTTTGGAAAATTCGCTAAAGAGGGGGCAAAATGTAGCACCCTAAAATTGGCACAATCAAAATTGGAATAATTACATTCACCTTAGTAAATAAATTTAAATTCAAATTTAACCTCCCAAACCGCTCGTTAACCGCCGAGAAACCCGTTTCCCATTTTTTCGTGCCATTTTTAGAGGTTTTTTTGACCGTTGGATGATATCGTCGCCGATCAGACGATATCGCCCCAGATTTGACGATTTCGTCTGGACTAGAACGTCCAGACGATTTTGTTGCAAAACTGAATTTGCATAATTAGACTTTGTTCCAACGGGTCTCCAATTCAGGCAGAAGCGTGTTTGCGCCGTTGGGACCCTTCCCCCGTTGGAAATCTCCCAAATTGGGATGATCTCCAACCTCCCAACAACTCCCCTATGCCTATTTAAACTCTAAGACTTTTCCCTCCCCAACCCCTGGCTGAATTTTTATGCAAATCGACTCCCTATGTGCTAGAACTTCTCAAATTTGCTTTTTGCACTATTCCTATAGTAATTTTATTGCAGGTATATCACTGGTTTTCAGCTGGAGCCAGCACCTATCGCAGTCGATGAACCTGTCAAGATCGGAGGCGATCCTGTCAAATTAGGGACGATCTCGTACTGATGCGAGATGATCTCGACTGTAGCATACATCGAGGTAATCAGTGCCTGAAGTTTGCTCTTCTCTCTTTTCTCTCTGTCATTTTATGCTATAAATCAGATCATTTATTTAGTTTTTATTCTACTTTGCATCTGGAGTTCACCCATCTAGTTTAGATTGCACATTAAATTCATGATTTGCCATCATAATGTAGTGATCTATTTTACTTTCTGTTTTAAATTATTGCTTAGTATTCACCTTGTTCTTTAGCATATTTTGCCTCTATTTTGCATAGTAGAATTGCTTGTATTTTGCATATGTTCTCTATTTTGCAGGTTTCTAACGAATTCATTTGACGAATTCGTCAGATCTGAGACGATTCTGTCTGTCTTAGACGATCCTGTCAGGTTCCAGATGATTCTGACAGATTGCAAGAAAATTTGTCGAATCCCAGACGATCCAGACTACTTCAAGCATCATAAACTTCATCAGACATCCCGGATCAGGTAATCTCCATTAGCCTCCTGCAAATTCTCTATTTTTATGCTTTCATTATGTTTAATGTATTCATTTAAATTGCATTTTTATGTAGTTTAAGTTAGAATCATTCGGCCAAACCTAGGATGAATGTTTAAGGATAAAACGAACCCATTAAAACACATTCCCAAAACCTAGGCATGGAAACTACCGCCAAATGTTTCCTGGTGAACCCACCATCCGTCGACAAATCACCAAAATGCACCTCCCTTGAGAGGCGGGACCTTCGCAAAGTCCTCTCGTCTGAGGTACCGCATTCATCCTTTTTCCATCCTCCTTCCGGGCACGGATCCAATAGCCTGAAGGTAGGGATACGAAAAAATTGGAGCGATACAATAGGATTGACATTAAATTTAAGAATGAAAGAGGCATCCTAGTGAACCATCGCACTAGAGGTTCAAGTAGGGGGAAGATGCTATCAAACTCTTCTCTCCATGGTTTCTTAGTTCAAATTATTGTATAATATGACCATATTTAACTAAGGCCAACATTGTACAATGTAGTCATGTGTAATCCTATGGATAAGTATTGTTCAATGATTAGTGATGATTTATATATTTATCTTATAGTTCAACGACTTAGTCTTATGATGGATAAACTCAATATACCCTTTTGGTACTGTTATGTCAATTGAGGATTATGTAATTCATAATTAATAATTGAGATATATACACACCTCTCCCACTGACTCATTTTATCAATGTGATATTTTATCTTAGTTACTTTGTATGGATACCTATGGAATCCTTCATATCTTATGTGTTACCAATATTTTCTTTCACTCTTTTTGCCCCTTGCTATAAGTTTTGAGTGGATGATTTGTTCATATTCATTCTAACAAGGTAGTTTGAAATTCAACAATTTTCTCAATAAGGACTATTACATAGGCAATATCAACTTATATATTTATCCCTAAAGCAAAATTGCAACCTCAATATAATAATATGTCATATTTTAGTTGTATATTTCTTATAACTACATCTATTTTTACATATTTTCTGTAAATGGTGATGGCAAAACCACCATATCCAAAATCACCCTAAAATATTGTGTAATTTATTAAATATTAATATATACAAGTTTTAATGAAATGGACTAGTAAAATTAATATCTAAATTGTGATTTAGGATTAGATATAATGAGAGTTAAGATATTATTTATTAAATATTATAGTACAATTCTCTTAGTCGAGGTGTTAATTAGAAAGAGAGTTTTATACATATAACCATGATTCTAAATGTTGAGTTCTATGTCATTTAAATTCAATTAGAATAAGAAAAAACCAAAACCCATTTTGAGTCCCACATTTAACCATATATTAAGCCAATATTTTCACAATATATAATCTAAGTTTTATGGTTTAAACATTAATCATCCATATTCAATTTTACATAATGAAAACACCACCTTTTAGAACCATAAATAGTTTCAAATATCAATAGAGAGAAAGCTACAAAAATACTAATTTCATTTTTTTAATGAATGCAATTATTAATACTTAATTTTGTATTTCTATGAAACAAGACATAATTCATTTTCACAAGCAATCTATTCAATCACCAAAGCAATTAGGATTTTTCCAAAACAAAACCCATCAAAAGATTCAAAGGAAAACTGTGCATAACATGAGAGTCTCAAAGGAAGATTTAGACTGGATTATTTCTGGGGATTTTAATGCTAAATTATCCTCTAGAGATCAAGAAGGGGGAACCCCAATTTTGGACCCAAGGGATCGACTTATGATTGCCCAAGTCCAGGCATTACACTTGGTGGATATTAAATGCCTTGGAACCAACTATACTTGGACTAATAAGAGGAGGGAGCCACATAGCAAGAAGGTGAAGTTAGACCGTTTTTTAGTTTTAGAGGAGGCATTTGTAAAATGGAATATAAAATTTCAAAATTTGGAGGATCTAGTTTCAGATCACTTTCCCATTTTGTTGGAAGGAGGGATCAAGATAGTGCAGCATCACAAAGCATTTAAATTTGAAAAATTTTGGTTACAAAAAGAGGAACTTCGAAAGAAAATTCCACAGTGGTGGGAAGAAGGTCGCCCAACATATGGGACAACAATGTTTATATTATGCAAACAACTTCATTATGTCAAAGTGCAACTGAAACAGTGGAGGCGAACTAACAAGACATACTTCTAGGTCCAAAGAGCTCCATTGGTGGCCAAATGGGATGAGGTTCAAAAACACTTTAGGGAAGGAACAATTATAGAGAAGCTCAAAGAAGAGGATGATGCATTGCGTAAAGCAATTGAGGACATTGACAACCAAGAGGAGACCTATTGGAAACAGAGAGCAAGAACCACTTGGATATTAGAAGGTGATAAAAATACCAAATTTTTCCATCGGACTACTTGTGCTAGGAGATAGATGAACAACATGGAAGCCCTTCAAGATGAGAACAGACACTCCTTTGATACACTTCCAGGTTTGCATTTCCATTCAATGGATTATTTTTCTAAGCTATTTAAGGAAAGTATGGTGTAATATGAAGAGGCTCAAAAAGAAGTTATTGCTATCATACCCTCTATTATATCTGAAGAAGAAAATCAGACCCTACTTAAACCCATTGATAGAGAGGAACTGAAGAATGTAGTCTTTGGAATGAGCACCGGAAAAACTCCAGGTCTAGATGGATTTCCAATTGAGTTTTTTCAGGCCTTTTGGGATAACTTGGAGGAGGATGTAATGGCTATTATAGAGGAGTCCAAAGGTAGTAAAATAATGCTTAAAGCATTAAATCATAATTTCATTACCTTAATTCCAAAATGGAAGGAGGGGGTACATATTTCATATTATAGACCTATTGCCTTATGCAATGTCATATATAAAATAATCACAAAGGTAATGGTTGAGTGGCTAAAACCTCTTCTACATAACATTATCTCCTCATAGCAAGGGGGTTTTGTAGAGGGTAGGCAGATTTTGGATGGTGTGGTTCTAGCTCAGGAGGCAATCCATTCAATGCAAACATCTGGTAATAGAGGTATGTTTATAAAATTAGATATGTCAAAGGCTTATGATAGGGTGGAGTGGAGCTTCTTGTCAAGGATGATGGCAGCCTTTGTTTTCTCTTAGGATTGGATAGAATAGGTCATGAGTTGTGTTTCTACTCTGACTTAATCAGTGTTAATCAAGGGTCTTCTCTCGCAACTGTTTGGAGCTACTCGAGGCCTTCATCAAGGAGATCCTTGCTCTCCCTATATTTTTCTCATATTGGCTGAAGGATTGGGTAGAATTATATTGAGGAGAAGACAACAAGGTTTGCTAACAGGTATCAAGGTGGGGGAGGAAGTTTTGACTCACCTTCAGTTTGTAGATGACACAAGATTGGTGGGAGTGGCCAACTTCATGGAAGCAATAATGATTAGAGATACACTTAATGTCTACCTCAGGGCTACTAACCAAGTCATCAATGATAAAAAATCCAAAGTGGTCTTTTTCAATCTTGATCAAAGGCTTCAGGATAGATTTTTAGAGATATTGGGATTCACAAGGACTTATCTCCCAGTGGTATACTTGGGGGTCCCTTTGCATTTTAAAAAACTAAAAATAGATATCTGGAGGAATCTTTTGGATTGTATCAAGGATAGAATTAATCATTGGTCTCACAAATGGTTAAGCTATGGGGGTAGATTAAATTTTTTATAGTTAGTCATTTAGGCCATGCCAATTTATAAATTTTCTATCCTTGCTACCCCACATACTATATGGAAAGAGTTGGACAAGATGGCTAGAAAATTTTTATGGGAAGGAGTAAAAGGAGAGAGGAAATGGGCCTTAGTTGGTTGGGATAAAGTAAGCCATCCCAAGGTAAAAGGAGGTTTGGGACTGAGAAGATCAAAGTTAAATAATAAAGCTTTGGCTGGAAAGCTTTACTAGAGGTGGATTTCCCAACCAACTTCTTTATTCAATAGAGTCTTAACTAGTAAATATTTGGGACATGTAAACCCAAATGAGGTGGGTCATTTCCATTTGGATGGTAATGGATCCTTAGTGTGGCAAGCTCTCAAGTTAGGATCTTAGGTAGTAAAATATAGATTATTTTGGAAAGTGGGGAGAGGGGAGAAGGCACGATTTTGGATAGATTCATGGGATCAACACCCACCTATCATTGTTGAATTTCCTGAATTGCAACCAATAAAAATAGCCATAGAAACCAAGGGATGGGTCCATATTGAAATTTATTTCAACAATAGTCAGCTGGGGGATTATAATTTTAAGCAGTTTAAGAAGTTGGATGAGTGGCCAATTTCAATCCCTCCGAATTTGACACCGATTATGACTAAAATCTTGGCAAAAATATTTCTCATAGGTAGATACGAGGAGGATGAATTAGCTTGGGGCTATGGGAGCCTTGGTGTCTACACAGTGAAGGACAGATTTGATAAGATCCTTCCAGAGCCTCCTCCTCAAACATATCAGGTTGAGGATTGGAGAAAGATTTGGCAGTCCAAGGGTTGGCCTAAAGTAAACTTTTTTTTCCTGGCAGTTCATGCATAATGGAATTTTTACTTTTGATAATCTCAGATGTAAAGGAATCATTGGTCCATCTCAATGTGTTTTATGCTACAAGAGTGAGGAAACAACTGATCACTTGATGTTTGAGTGCCCATTCACGCGCCAGATTTGGGAGAGATGGTTCTTACACTATAAAATTCAAGTTAATGGTCATTTGAATTGGATTAATATTTGGGAAATATGGAAGAGGGTTAGATTTAAATCTAAAGATCTTTGTATTGGTTAGGATATTGGATTAAACTTTATTTGGTGGCAAGTGTGGTTGGAGAGAAATGCTAGAATTTTTAGAAACACTTTTTCTTCTTTAGATGGAGTTTGGCAGGTCATTTGGAGCAAAGTCACAAAATCAATGGCAGTCTATGGTAAAGAGGAAACTCAGGTTGTTATTGGGGCAATGGAAGAGGATGTTGAAGTGCAATAGGGATAGGATAGAGCTAGTTGGAAACCACCCCTAGAATTTTGGATTAAAATTGATACTGATGGAGCTGTAAACGACAATCCGGGTAGAGCTGGAATTGGAGTGGTTTGCCAGAATCATGTTGGAACAGTGCTCTATTGGGAACTGCAAGTCTTGGGAAGATCCACAAACAATGAAGTAGAAGCCTTAGCTATCAAATCTGCTTCTATCTAGGTAGTAAAACATGGTCATAGGAGGATAATACTAGAATCAGATTCTCAAATAATGGTTGGAGCTCTAGATTGCATGAGGAACTTTGCTTTGAAAACATGGAGGTTGAGGATTCTTGTAACTCAAATTAAGGAATTATGGAGGGAATTAGATTATGTGATTCCAATTTATGTGTGTAGAGATCTAAATAAAGTGGCAAACTTCCTGGCTAAGATGGGTGCTGAGAAGGAGGTAGGGGTTCAGTGGCATAGTGACATGGCTATTGAGGATGAGGTGATTAGGGAGGGTCTTGAAAGGTCCCTGAACCCTATACAAAGTAATCATGGGCCTCCGAAGATGGAGGCAAAGGGGAAGAACGGTGGTAGTAGACCGAGACAGCCTAAAAATAGTAAGGGCCACCAAAGGTAAGGGAACCCAGAGGAACCAACTAGAAGAACTAACTTTTTTTGCATGTTTTTCAAGAAGACCAAAGAGGCCCATGAGCTAAAGATCAAAGAAAAAGCAAATCACCACAAGGAGAAAGGTGTCGTGATATCGCGACATGTTGCATTTTCACGGTCCAAAGCAAAGGGAGAAAGCAAGGAGGAAAAAGTGTCGCGATATTGGGACATATTGCAACGTCACGAACAAAGGATGAAAAGGTGTTGCAATATCATGACAAGATGCATCGTCACAGTCGAAGGAGAGAAAGTGTTGCGATATCATGACATGTTGCAACGTCACTGCCAGAAGAGAAGTGTCGTGATATCGCGACATGTTGCATCATCGCGGCCAAAGGAGGAAAGGTGTCATGATATCGCGACATGTTGCATCGTCGAGGCCAAAGGAGAAAATATGTCACGATATCGTGACATGTTGCATCGTCACGACCAAAGGAGAAAAAGTGTCACGATATTGCGACATGTTGCAGCATCATGGCCAAAGGAGAAAAAGTGTCACGATATTGCAACATGTTGCTTCGTCGTGACCAAAAGTGAAAAAGTGTCATGATATCGCGACATGTTTTATTGTCGCGGCCAAGAGAGAAAAAGTGTCGCAATATCACGACATGTTGCACCGTCGCGGCCAAAGGAGAAAAAGAGTCGCGATATCGTGACATGTTGCACCGTCGCTGCCAAAGGAGAAAAATTTTCACGATATCATGACCAAATTGAGTTAGAATACCTTCAAGGACTAAAGTAATGGATTTGATTTATAAAATCTACTCCCTCATTGCTCATTGTTCTTGATAATTTAAATTATTTATAGTTGAAGTTCCTCCAATTGATGGTTTATCTTCATAGTTCTGGATTCTTATAATGAAATTTATCTACATAATATGCACATTTGTAAAGAAATATTATAGTATATTAGAGAGTCTTATAATTTGAATAACACATAATTTTCAAAGAGCCTTATGGCTTAAAACCCAAATGTATTTTATAATTACTTACCTTAAAGATTTTGAAATGATTCAATTTATTGATCCCAAGTTGAATCATGAACTGAAGAAACTCCTTAGATCTCAAATAAATTAAGGGCTTGTTACCAATAATAGGCTCATCCCAACACCCAATACTAGCACCATTTCCTAGGTACCAAGAGATGATATCGTTAATAATATAGATTGGTTTAACAATTAATGCCCAAATTTTAGAGATAGTTTTTTATGGATACCTTTGAGTAGAAGCATGCCATGATTGCCTTTAACATACTTCTAAATAAGAAGTTATTTCAAAATATTCAATGAAGGTTTTATTAAATTCTAGAAAAATTTTGTCCCAAGAGGATTGCTCATAATAGAAGTAGATCAAATTACCAAGTCCCCTTGATATTTTTATTTTGTCACTTGACTCTAGCTGACAAGATGGAATTTCTTCCTATGATATTACTTCCATCCTTTCTAAATAAAGTTCTTTATTTTTTTGACAAGTTCCTAGAGTATTGAGACAAAAGCATGATAAATTATAAGTTGGTAGATAGACAAGCTTGAAATAACAAATTTAATCAAAACCAACATGCCAATAAGACTAAGCAACCCATTGTTGTAGGTTAATATTTTCCATAAAATTAGACCAAAATTTAAAACTCTTTATCTTGAAATTGATAGGCACCCCTAAACATTTAAACGGATCAATCCTACCATGTGTAAACTAAAGGATTTGAGTAAAGCTCCTATTTTTAGTTGGGGAAGTGTTGATAGTGTAAAACCTAAACTTGTTAACATTGATAGTGGCTATAGAGGCATTAATAAAGTGGTCTAGGCACCATTTAGTCCTTCTAACATTCAACTTGGAGGTCTCTCATATCATTATATTAGCGGTTATCATATTTGAATGCACTTGCCTATCTAAGTGGAGAATTCGATAATCCAAGGGCATCCACATACCACGTAGAGTGAAACAATAGGAAGAATAGTAGATAGAAGACCACCTATTGGGAAACCTCCATGGTTTTTACTCAAGGTTGATTCCTCATTAGATTTAACCCTTAATGCATAGAGGTCTCCATGAGTTGAGGCTAAGGGGTTTTGTAAGGAAAGGAATTGCAATGAAATTAAAACATAAGAAAAGTAAATACTTTGCATAAATTTAAAACCTAAGATACATGGGTGATGTGACAAGAGCTAAAAAATCTAATTTTAACTACAAAAAGTGGCCATAAATAAGTACGAGATTCATCGACTAATAGCTAGACTGAACACAACTAAACAAACACATTTTCCAAGAATAGAAAATATATTAAAGAAATGAGGACAAAAAAAAATTAGTCACAATTTTTATTAATATGCTAGAAATGATTACAAGGATGCAACTTATAGGGTTTCATGCTCCTTATACATTGAAATTAGTATTGAGCTTCACTTGTTATAATAAAAAATGAGGTGAAAGGAAGAGCCCAAAGATCTAGGTACTAAGCTTGAGAAGAAAAAATTTGATGTCTTTACAAGAAAATTTGGGCCTATTTTTAAGCTAGGAGGAGGATCCTTTCCCTCTAAAAACTTTGTGTAGAAGGCTTGCAAGTTATCCATTACTCTATAGCTGAAATACTTCTACAACTAGGAACATCAACTTCAGTGTCTCTATATCCAAGGCCATAAATACTAAGATTTTTTGGGCCTTTGGATGAAAAATCATCATTGACTTATCTATTTGTTGTTGTGCTAGGGATGGATGCACCGTTAATGCTTCATCATATTTCACCTAGAATGGCATGTTTGCTAATGTGTCAGGCATGGCCTCCATGATAAACATATATTGGTAGGGTAGTATTACATGTATAGTGAGTGGTTGCCATGACTTATATGCAGTTGCCTCTGACATACTCAAGCCACTCAAGTCAATATTTATGGCCAATGGTAGGTGTTTCTTTAAATGCTTCTTCACCTAACTTATTTTCATGTTCTACTACCATGTGTATCTGAATAAAGTGGAACTTTGTTTGGCCAATAGAGGGCCTTATCTAGTTAGGTGTTGACATTTTTCTTCTTAGGCTCTTGATTTGTCTCTATGTATTTAGATTTAGGTCTTGTCAAGGACTTAACTTCTTTTCCAAACTTTCCTCCATCGAAAGGGTCATATAAACCATTGGATTAAAAATCAATAGCCAACAGACCTTAGTGCCCTCAATGTAAATGGTGTGAGGTGAAATATGAGCACCAATAGTTTATGGGAGATCTAATGGTTAACATAGCTTTTAATATTATCCACCTTATACCTGCAATCCTTTTCTTTTGTCCAAAGGTAAAGGGTGCATTTCGATTGAATTCTTTAGCTTGTCTCACTTTTGAGTAAGTCTTCTTCCAATGAAGTGGGACTATAGGGAAAGATTACCTATAGCTTTGGAAACTTCCATGGCTCTTCAACCTACTAAAATGAGTGAACACAAACTATTTTCGTTATCCTTGGGCATGGAGACAAAAAATGGAAGCTATAGAAAGAGAAAATAAAACTAGGGAAATGAAAATAAATTTGGGAAATGGATAGGAAAATACTACCTTTGATTTTATGTCCTTTCTAGAGCCTAGTTATTCTAATGGAACTTATTTGATGTAGGTTCTCTATTCAAGGTAGGGATATGCCTTATATGTGAGTGAGAGGGCATTTTATAGAGAGCATTCCTAGGAAGATCATCACTTTGGACATGTATTATGGTTTTAAATGTTAACCAAAGCCTTTCGTATTAGCTCACATCCTAGTTTGATAAATTATATCCTACTCCTTACTTTATTATAAATGCTTTAAAAGCTACCTATAAATAGATATTATCATACTGTGTCATTTGACAAGTGTTTCCAAGTCTTATTTTGGACTTTTTTCTCCCCCCTACTATATTATCCCATAATTCCCTTATGGGGAGTCTTGATTTGGATTGATAAGCATAAATGAGCTTACAGATTCCTTATTTGAGTATTTAATACCCTTTTATCCAAAGATATTGGGTTTTATTTGGTTGAAACATTGTTGGCACCTCTTATCAAAGCAACCAAGATTACAATTGCAAACTCACTTACCCAAAGAGGTAGGTTCAAATTTTGGATCCATTCTTTGGTTATAGAATGGTTCCATATTTGTTGAGTAAACAGAAACCCTACCTCAATGGAGACCTCTTAGATACCACTAAATGTATTTTTGGGTCTTTACTATCGATGGGATTTATCTTAGCTACCACCAGAAAGGCTAAAATATTTTTTCTATCTTGATGAGGTGGTTCGCATTGCCTAGTGGAATGGGGGGTTTTAAATATTCCAATAACTTTTGGCCTAGTCCCTTTCTAGTTGGTATTCTTGAGACTTTAGATGACTGATAAATAAAAGGAGCTTTAGATCATATAATATCATTTAGTATTGCATAATCTCATTGATCTAGAAATTTATTTAAGAAGGATTTCTAGGAAAATAAAATTTCTAAGGAAATAAGTTGAGGTATACTAAAAGAAAACTCCCTCCTTTTTGTTGGTTTCCCCTCTCGATCAAGTCATACTTTCGTGTAACTAACTCAACAATGGTGTGGTTATCCACTATCTTTCCTCATGTTAATTTTTGGTAGTTTATATTCCTATTTGATAGATCTATAGGAAGTGGATGGTAAATCCCATAAGGATATCAATTGCTAGCCATCCTTGCCTTGCATGATTGTCATTGGCTCATCATCTAATATTTTTTGTAAAATATGCTATCATTGTTTATTATAGAAGGTTTGGCACTTGTTCTAATGCTTTAATATCCACATGCTTAGCTATGATGAATTTCAAATTGAGGCCCATCATACCCTTTGATACCTACATAGAAATCCTAGTCGTTAGCATCACATGAATGTTATAAGAACCTCCTTTGTCTATTATTGTATTCAGCATGTGCCTTCCAGGTGTTATCAATCATAATATTCTAGTAATTATCTTATGATGGTTTTATATGGAATCCTTCCTTAGGATCACATCAATTGGCATTGGATCATGTGTCACCATTCATATTGGTGTCATGTATTGGTATGGTTGCTTGAAATGATTGTCACTTTTGGCTTGAGGTCCTTAAAATTTAAGCTATGTCCTTTTAGTATAGAAACATTTCCCTTTTGAACAAATGACTGATTGGAGCCATTATAAGTTTTGATTTGTAATCCTATCCACCTTCTTTGAAGAGAATTTTTTCTATGTGGTACATGTGGAAGGGTTCCAAAAAGAATTTGAACTTGCTTCTATAGCTAGTTTAGCATAGCATGCGAGTCTATTCCAACCATAGGTATAATCTAATATTAGTTGTGAAGTCTCTCAAGAGGTATATTTTAAATATGGCCTAAATTTTGATCACTACCATGTCTTGGAAAACCATAAGGTTAGGGCATGTTTGGAGTGCCAAAGGAAGGTCTTGAATCCCAAATACTAACATTAAAATGTTGACTAATTATATGATCCTACTATTGGCATGCACGAGAGATAAGCCATGCACCTTCACTACCCTATTTAGCATGATTGATGTGTTTGACCTTGATTCAACCATGTAGTTATGTATTAGCTTATCTTCATAGATACACTTCAGGTATAATGGGGTAGGCTTGGGTCTCTTATAAATTCTCCATATATTTTGGAATAGAAATGACATCCCAAAGAGGCATGGATACAATTAAATTATTTAAGCGCTCCACCACATTGAAGATTCTAATAGAAGGGTTTTCAAAATGGTTGATGATGTTGAAAGCCTGGTTATTTCTATCATTGAGTATGGCCTTGGAATATTTATAACAAGTTTCCTTAGAGGATCAAGGGTATCTCTTATCACTATTAGGACTGCTCAAGCTCAATTCACTGGTGCAACTTGTGCTATGAGAGCCCTTCGATTGTTTTATTATCTTCTTTGATGTCTACCCTCTATACCCCTTACCCTTCAATGATCCTTCCCTTGTATTTAGGGATATATTTTGTCCAAACTTGTGCAAGTAGGAGGTTGAGGGGCCTACATCATACACTTTAACTTCATCCTATGTGATAAAGGTCTATTCTAGAGTTGGCAAGTTGGTAGTTGATGGTGTAGTAAAATACTGAATGACAAGTTTTGGACTTGGTATTGGTACTTTTGATTGAAGAGAATACACAATATTTTCATCATAAGGAGCTATCCTAATAACTTGAGATTCAATTTTGACATATTAACTAGAAGATGGATAGTTGGGAGTAGGATAGTACCACCCACTAGGATATTCAACATAGTTGTTTTGGATGACAACTAAGTCCCTAGATAAGATTGTAGTCATTTTTTGGTTTACTATTGACATAGGTACTATCTACTGAGTCAAAGCTTATGACTAATGAAGATTCTTGTTGGTAAAAAATGGAGACTTGTGATATGTAGTTGGAGGCAGTTGAATATTTGAGTTTTCCTATTAAAAGAATTTTTTTGGATAAGTCTGGTAGGAAAACATTTGATCATTATATTACATATTTAAGGCTATGATGTTATTAGAGAGAGTCCTCATAGTTTTGAATAGTTTATTTATTTTGGCCACAAGGGGAGAGGGAATTTTATTTTTCTCTAAGGAACTAGATAATTCAGATTTGGGGTACGTTATATGGTCAAAGAGGTATGATATAAGGGATAAATGGAAGGAAAAAATGACGGAGGTGGTCTAGGGACTAGCATTCCTATTTATATTAGATACTTTTCATATTGGATGACTAGTTTGTTTTTGGATAGGTTTAAATGTTGGGGGCATATCGAGGTCACCCTTACCATGAATTCAACTTGGTTCTCTATTAGTAAATCCCAATGTATTTTTCCATTGTGGTGTCCCTATCGAGACATATTAGATGATTAGCTCATAGGCCTCTACTAATTAATTTCCACCCTTAGACTTGACCATCATGGAAATCTCATAATTGAAAGCTTTGTGATAGTAAATAAATGTCAGACCTAGAGGTGGTCAGATCTAGTCTAGGATCCATTGCCATATCTTGTGAAATTAGATGTTAAATATCCATATCTAAAAATACCCTCGTCATGGTCATAATTTATTCTGGGAGATATGCTCCATCTGCCTTCTCTCCAACTCTATTTATCAAGAGTTTCACCAAATAGTCCTAAATTTTGACTAATCATGGGGTGAGGTTAATTTACCATTTATGAGATATTACTTTAAAAGAATTTTCCAATAGCCTTAAGGATATATCTTGATTTTCAATGAAATGCAAAACACACAAGCTCACTAGGTGATGCAAATGCTTTGTCAGGGTGACAATATCTTCTCCTAAGAAATAAGGTAAGTATTTGAGCATTGAGGTGATAATTGGGTCTCATCCATTAAGTGGAATTGGTGGAATCAGGAGACCTCTATTGTTCCATGATAGAAAAGTTGTGGGAGGATGGTGCACTATGGCTTCCATATTACATTGGCAATTCCTCCTTTATATTCAATTCAATAGTGGAACCAACTCTTGTCAATTGGCTAGGGTGAATGCCACGGTTATGCACAATGGTGAATATTCGTAAATTGGGTAAATATTAGGATTTACAAAATTGGAAATTGGTGAATATGACCCTAGACATCAGTCCATTCACTTGAAATTTTTGAGACCAATTTTTTCTTAGGGTCAATTTGTGATAATATATATCGAAACATAGGTATATTTGTACTCGTTGGAAAGCTCTTTTTGAGTATGATCTAATAGTGATGTTTTGATGAAGTTATAGGATGATTTAATAGGTCAAAATCTGTCCCAAACATGACTACGTTTTAGGGCTTCACGTGCCCTAAATATTGGTGTGAAGATGATTTATTTTATTTGCTTAGGATTCACCTCGATTTACCTTGATTTTGGTTAGGATTTACCATTTATTTACAAGTATATTTCAAGTCCAACCCCTTATGCCCAACCCTAGTGAAAGCTATTAGGATCCTATCCTAACCCTAATTATTAATAATATTATAATACCTTTAATATCCTAGGTTGTATAATTGATAATATAATAATTAATGAATAATCAATTATTATATTAAAATATTAGGGTTTAGGCTTAGCATAAGTTAATAATTAATTAAATCATCGTGATGAAGAGACGTATGATTTAGGGTATATATGTGTGTGTGTGTGTGTGTGTGTGTGTGTGTGTGTGTGTGTGTATGTATATAGGCACACACACACACACACACACACACACACACACACAATATATATATATATATATATATATATATATATATATATATATATATATATATATATTGTCCCAACATTCATTCAAAGGTAATAATGAATAATATAAAATATATATTTACTTGAAACCATTGGAGGGATCCCTATCAATGCAACAATGATTCTCTTAATTTAGGTATTATTTTATTTATTTATTAAATATATTGCTAGAACCTTCAAGGTTCTACCACCCGGTATCAGAGCCATGTTGGACCAAGAGTGGTGGGAAGCACACTGTAAACGCTTTTATGAAATTTGTAATAAGTATTTAATGGTAGTGGAAGATGAGGAAAATAAATAAAAATAATAGGAAGCAAATATAAGTAAATAAATTGCCCATGAAGAAAAAGAGGAGGTTGCAAATGAAGGAGATAAAGCCAAAATTTTTCTCAGAGGAGACCATAGCCATAGAATACCAGGTGGTACCCATTGCACTTTTTGAGAAAGAATAAAATAATGCAAACCCAAAAAATTCAAAAATAAAAACTAAAATAAATGTATGAGGAAGAGGAGGATAGCTTCCCCGAAGAAAATATTACCAACAATGTACAGGTATTTTCTAGCCATAATGCACAAATTGTAAGGTTTCCAAGAATAATCAGGTTTATGGAAGGAGAACAACATGAAAAAATTAAGAAATTCCAGTTAAATCTAGAGGATTCCTCAACCATCAATGAATCCCAAAAAAGGGATTTTTTATATATTGCTATTGCATAGATTTGAGCCTCAACCCACTTGCTTATGATCAATTACAAGATAAGATGGATTATTGCTCTTATCATGATATAGATTTTAATTTTGATCTACGTTGGTATGAGGACTCCATGGATAGTGTGCACTTTTCATCTATGAGACCTCCTCCATCACCACCACCATTAGATTAAAAAAAATCTACATAATGGTAACAAGAACTTTAACATAGCACAACATAAATTTAAATAAATACCTCTATTTGGATGTGTTGCAAATATTATAATCATAATGAAATAGATTGTCCTTGTGCACAAGATTCTAAAAATAAGATCCATTCTTATTGTAGTATATTTCTCAATCGAGGCCAGAAACTCCCGTGTTCACCAACAGAATGCATTTCTAGCTTTCTATTACCAAGGGCAAAATGCATCTCACATAATTATAACTAAAATAATAGATTTTAGATGGAGTAATTAGTTAAGGTTGTAAAGACATGTAAAGTGGTGTTGCTTTAGGTAAGCCATGCTTTACATTAACTTGAACAAAAATATAAGCATAGGAAGCATTTAGATTTTTGGCAGGAATCTATTCAATAAAATTGTCAATATTATTTTAATGAGCTCTTAAGAGGGGTTTTTCCAAAAATTGTGAGGAAGAAAGGAAAATATTAAAAAATAGGTACTTGCTTAGTCACATCTACCTAAGGATCAAAGTGGATTATCAAAAAATTCAAAATATGGCACTTGAACCCATAAACAGGGCCCTTTTGAAAGATAACATCATGTTCTTCTTTGGATTCTAGTATGACTATGAAGTATATTATTTTATAGAGTGGAAGTTATAAGACAAGATCTTAGACCCCAAGACTATAGATATCAAATTTTCTAAAGCAGTTATGCTTGGCCAGATTCTGATGAACCCTCCAACCAAGGTACAATAAAAAAAGGTAGACAAATAATATAAAATATTTTCAGAGGCACTTCAATCATTGGTGTATATCCTAACCTAGAAACAAAGAAATTAAAGTTTAAATAAGAACTAGGTCATAAGAGATCAGATTAAACGAAACTAGTGTATACTTTTGGAGGTAACTTGCTCTTGAGAAGGTCAAAGTGAACTTGATCTAGCATGAAGGTAAAGAGAAGCCAAAAAATAATGGTATATAAGGGAGGAAAGGAGAAGAAACAACCCTTATCACCATGTGATAAGCCTATTAACATAAATAATAAGGATAGAATCCACATGGAGCAACAAAGGTGCCCTTGCAATCACAGAGTCAACTGCCAAGGTAGCCAAGACATTCATCAAAATCCATACACAGTTACAATCATTACCAATTATAAATTTATTTATTGTAGCCCAAAAGACCAAAATACTTTAGCTCAATATATTCAAAACCTAAGTCACATGCATAATGTTGTTGTTGGTTTATGGTAAGTTTTATCATGGTGACTAAAATCGAGACTATCAAAGCTCATAATAGTGGTCATGATGCTAATGCTAACAAAGACACTTCCAATATTTCCTAATGCTTGCAATGGTAGTCCTTAAATTTTGCTTATGTGGTGGTATTTTAATATTTGTTAGTTTAGGTATTTAGCTTTGATAATAATATTCTTCATGGTGTCAAAGACTTTCCTCCACTGTGCTCATTGTTGATCATGGTCTCATGGTTGTGTTACCTAAGTGATGGTAATATCAATATTTATGGTATTAATAGCATCACTTTAGTGGTGGTCTTAGTTGTTTCTAGTTTCATGATAATATTACTACAATATTAATAAGTTTATCACTTATGAAATTTTTCTAAAACTAATAATTCATAAATCTATGAAGTGATCTTAAATTATACTTCCTTCTTTTATTATTATATATTTTTAATACCATATAAAATAAAAAATTTAATATTACACTAATACTTTTTAGATGCTACTATTAAAATATTACACTAATATTTAATGCTAATCTTATCAGTGATAAGAAACTAAAATAATTAACTTAAAGACGAATGTTAAAAAAAATTGAAAAACATTACCTCCCATGAAGTTGAAAAATAAAATCCTACTCCAAAAGGATTGACCAGTTCCTCTAATTGTGCTACTTAATCTTGGGTGTACTCTCTTCGTCATCATCATATACAAGTGTATGTGATTGTTAGAATTTTTAGTGGTAGTGTTTAATTTTGATTGGATATGTAAGTTTTATTGGAAATCATATCCCAACATCATAAAAAATATATTACCAATTTTATATACAACAATTAATATTTTCTTTTTGAACATTTGATTTTTGAAATACAAATGCAAAAAGAAAAATATCCTTCCCGTGTTAAGGACCTATACTAGATATTTTATACATAAAAATTAAATTGTGTAAAAATCACTTTAATTTATGTATTATTATATATGTATTATTATAATAAGTTGTTTTGTTAATGTAGGATATTTTAGTGGCATGTTTTAGAATTTTCATCTAAGAAGTTGTTGTCCAGAGATCTTCCTTAGGTAAGGATTTGTTTATTCATGCGCCCTAGACCTAGCCAACATTGAAAGATCGAGAGTAAGAAATACCTCCCGTGCCAATCTCCAGAGATGGGCTGGTTCCCTTGCTATTATAACTGGGGGATTTAAGAATAAGGAAATGGAAATGGATGGGTTATGATTGAAAGTGATGGGAAATATGGCCATAAGACAAATATAATAGGGGTGATGGACTAACAACATGATAAATCTACTGCACACTGAACCAAATAACACTCAATACAAACAACTAACAAAAATTAAAACTAAACATCTAACATTCATAATATCTAGGGCTACTCCAAGGGTTCACATTTATCACAAGCTAAATCTAGATATTATAATTCAAGCCTACAGATAATTCATATAACTTAATAGAAGATAAGCAATAGAATACATACACACAAAATAGAAGTCTAAAGTTAGAGCCAAACATCAGTTGAATTGATAGTAGAATTTGGATTACATCAAGCTTCTAGAAAACATCCATCATTTTACAATAAATAGTAGGCTTATATAGAGACTTTTTCTGCTTGAAACATTAAATGCACACCTAAAAAATATGGCAATGGTAGCCAATAAAAGTTTTAAGAAATCACAATCATAAAATTGTAATTAGGCATGGCTAGGAATGATGACTCCTTGAAATGCAGTTGAACCCCTTCAATACTTTGACAGGATCAACTCGTTGGCGCTGTCTCCCCACTTGCTAGAACTTCCCACGTGAGAGATAAGACCCAAAATCTCAGAACGTCCTGTATAGAACCTTCTTAGACTAAATGCACTTGGGTGAATAAGGATGCATCTTAACTTGCTGATAGGAAGTATTTTTGGTATATTCTGGTGAAGGGGCTAGAAGAGAACAGGTTCTAGATGTAAGCATTGCCTATATATCAATCGGTGAAAGCACCTTGTTGCCTTGGGATCAGTACTAGAGTTGAAATATCAAGTCAAAGTTCAAAAAACTCATTGTGCATATTCTTGGCACTAAAAAATGGAGCACAATTCCTTGATGCACAGAGAATAATGCTCATGTTGAAAATTCAACCGACCAAGCACACAAGAATGGGGTGCAAATACCTTAAGCAAAAATGGAGTGCAAGTGTATGGAACATTAAGAGGTGTGTCAATGTTGATGATCAACTGCTGAAGTACATGAGAATGGAGCATAAAAGCTTTGTATAGGAGAAATGAAGTGCAACACTTGGGGTCCTCTCTTCGGGGGCTATGCTACACTTTGAAAAGTCAAAGCAAGAAGCACTCTGAATGGGAGAGAAACAACTTGGCACTTGTGGAAATGAGCACAACACTTCATCAAAACTTAGCCATTTTTCCTTGAATATCGGTACTGCACTTTGATTAGTCAATGTGCGTTGCACTCTGAGAAGATGCACAAAGGTATAGCGCTTGTTTTTCCTACGCTTTGATCGATCAAATGATGTTGCGCCCTTCAGGTAGAGTGCAAAGGTATTGTGCTGGTTGCTAGTGCGGTTTGACCAATAAAAGGGTGTTGTACTCTTCTTGTACCTCATGCTAATACTTGGTGCACAATAGTAATATGCTATGCAGACTGAGCACAAAGCCATTATGCTAGGAAGTTGAGCACAACGTCCTCCATCAATACTTATCGCTTTTGAAAATCTGGATTTTACCATATTTCGAGAAAAAATTATCTTGCACTCTCCATGCTCTTCACACTTAGCCTGCACCTGGGGATAATGTAAACTACCCTCACCTCCCAAAATATGTGTATCCTATATGGTAAGTAAATAGAAAAAACTGCACACTGCTTTACGAACAGTGAAGATAATTTTGACAATAAAACTTAGGAGAGATAAAAGTACATTCTTAATAATGAGAAATGATTTATGGGGAGTAGAAATTACTAGATAAAAAATATACACCATGTTGTAGAAATAATAACATCTCTGGTGGCTCACAAGGAAATTGAGCTCGCCTCAATGTTGAAATCCTAAGCCTTTTCCATTAGGTACGTAGTCATCATCATCATCGCTCTTCGAATGCTCACTGGTAGAAGCATATTATTCCTCTGACTCTTCTCTTCCTGTTTCCTCATCTTCTTGGTTTGCATTGTGCTACTCTTCATCTCACCCTGGTACCTCATCTTAGTGCTAATCTCCTTTGTCCTAAGGCCCTTGGCCTACATTTTATTGAGGCTCATGGCTTTCACCTTGGCCTTCTTCCTAAGCATGAACCTCCTCATACACATTAACTTCTCCTTGTGCTTGGGTTTCTTATTGCTGTTGAGGAGGATCGGGTGGCACAAGCTCATCCTAAATGTGGTTATAATTCACTTTGACCAGACCCTAGTCACTTCATTTATCGCATCACACTTATGGAGCTCCCAAATAAAGTTCCCAAACTTTTCAAGTTGTTGAACATCAGCATAATTAAACCTCTCGTTGAGGTCCACTATTGAGCAAGGTGTTCCAAGAGTTTTGTCATTGTTGTCAACTCAGGCAGTTAGATCTAATAATGCAGTGGACAGGCAGTTCAGAAGTCATTCAATGCGAGTCGATAGATTTTAGGGTTTGCAATTGACCACATTTAGGGTTTGCAGCCGACCATGTTTAGGGTTTGCAATAGACCAAGATTAGGGTTTGCATTTGCATAATCAGTAGACTACTATTAGGGTTTTCATCTCAAAATATCAAGTATATAAGCGGGGCTATTTGGAGATTTAGGTATCCATCGGGTGAATGTTGAAGTGCGAGATGCGGCCATAAAAGCGCAGATAGCATAGAATTGGTGAGATGATAGCAAAGTGCATAATGTGAATGCACACAGAGAGTAGAGTGTGGAATGACACAGAGTGTGCGAAGCGTGTGAGCAGAGAAAGCAAAATGTGCAGAGAGCGCAAAGGGCAAAGTTGATTGCAAAGTTTGGTCGTAGCGAGTGCAGCAGATTGTGTGAAGAGATTGCACAAGAAAGAGCAGAGTGTGTAGAGATTGCAAATGTGAAGTAGATCAGTTAGAGTCTTGCAATAACAAAGGTATTTGTCAAACATTTTCATTCAAAATTGAAGTCCAGTTGGTGCTGGCAAATTAGGGGTTGGTGCTCCTTTTTATTGGTGCAGATAAATAAGGGGTTGGTGCTCCTTCCAGTTGGTGCTAGTAAACAAATTGTAAATTTGGTGCTTTGCAAGAGGCTAGATTTGGATGGTAGTCCAAGCAGTCGTTCTTTTTGAGGGGTAGCCATTTTGGTGAACCTCATTAAAAATCTATGTTGTGTGATGTTCTCTTGCTGTACTTATTATATTTGTTTATAAGTTTTAATTGTTGTGGGTTTTAGATCTGTTAATTCATGTTTTGGAATGCCACACTGATTCACCCCCCCTCTCAGTGCCATACTAAGTACAATAATTGGTATCAGATCCAAGTTCCCTTTAAAGGCTAAATCAGCTAGGTTTGATCTTGGATTAATACTCTAATGGCAAAGAAAGGCAAGAATGAAACTATGAGACATAAGAAGAAAAGATCACACAGGGTCATAAAAGAAAATAAAGATAAATTCATTATTGCCGATTCAAGAGATGAATCAAACAATGGAGAAAAGGCCAAGAGTCAACTCGGTCATAATGCAGGTTCTCAAGGTTCAAAATGTTTTGATCAACTCCGGCATAATGAACGTCAGTGTTATGGGTTTAGTAGCAGTGAATATGAAGAATAAATAGAATCAGAACAAGAATGTAATAAAGAAGAAATGAATGCAGAAGCAAATTGGAATGAAGATCAAATTACAGCTCCAAGTAAGAAGAATAGAACCTCCTTCAAAAGGACATCTCAGCCAGTTTCAGTTTCTGTGGTAGAGGAAATTGAACCAGAAAAGGCAGAAGGGGTGAACACTGAAGCAGATAATAAAAACCTCAATGCTAAAGTAGACTGGGAAGGTGAGTTGATCTCTGCTCTTGAAGAGTTTAGTATAGAAAAGAAAAAGAACAAAAGACTGTCCAAGAAATTGGAAGAATATGGGGATGAGATTGAAAATCTGTTCTTACAATTCCAACAGGCCAAGAAAATAGAAGAAGACTTGAAGTCACAGCTGAATGATAAAGTCAATGTGTGTAACAAACATGAAGAGGATTCTAACAAAGTAGTTAGTAATCTAAAGTTGCAAGTAGAAGAGTCTAAAAGGATTGAGGAAACTCTCAGGTCGCAGATCAATGAGAAAGAGATTATTTGCCGCAAACAAGAAGAAGAGATTGTTTCATTGAAGAAACAACTAGAAGAGGCCAATACAAATCTTAAATTTGAGAAGAGCACAGAATTGCTAGATAAAATGATAAGTCATCAGAGAAGCTCCACGATTAAGCATGGTCTTGGATATGAAGCTGAACAACCTGTATCTTCCAATTCTGCAGAGAAGAAGTTCACTATTGAAGGGTCCGAGCAAGAAAAGGTTAAAGTTGTATCTTCAAAAGAAAGAAAATATCAAAGGAGATTTATAGCAAAGCAGCCACAACAAAAGAGGTTCTACCACTCTCACTTTTTTCATACTAACACTTTTAATGGCTATTGTTTCAGATGTAACCAGTATGGTCACAAGGCAACTTATTGTGGATTAAATAATAAATCAAAGAGTTATGTTGGTTGAAATACATCTGCATATCTGAGTGAACACTTTGTACAATGTTTTCAATGCAATGGTCATGGGAACATAGCAAGGTTTTGTCCAAGCGCTTATGTATCAAATCTAAGGCAAAACCGTAGATTTCATAAGACGCAAAGAACACAACACAGACGGGAAATAAATCGGGTTCATAGAAGAAAGGAAAATAATCATTCATCATGGATGCATAAGAGACAACCACACCATAGAGATATTCAAGTTCATGCAATGATGCAAAATAGGGACGCAGGTGAAAATCCAAGCCCGAGGTCAAGAAAGTCTGGAGAAAGAAAGAAGAGAGGAAATCGTGTCTCCTTGAACTAAAGGAGACTGCTCTTCTACTACACTAAGCAACTCCAGGTAACACATCCTCAGGGGGAGCATTTTGAAAAAGGTTTTATTTTAATGCTTCTGTATATTTGTCTGGGTATCTGAGGATGAAAGACCAGCAGTTGGGCTTTTGTGGTATAATTGTCAAGTGTGTTGGCTATTCATTCAGTTGTGTGTGGAAGTGTCGTGAAGGGTAGTGTTTGCATTGATAATCTTCACCATTGGTAGTATTGCTTATGTCATTATTGTTTTGTTGATGGTTCTTACTGCCACTGATTATAGCTATGGATTATAATAGTTCAGATTGTTTTTGTTTATTGAAAGAATGCTTGCCCCAGCTGCGTATTTGTGTTTCGATAATAGCAACATGTTTTTGTTCGACGCTTGATGTGAAGATTGTTAGATCTTTCATTACACCTTGGTGAATATATTTAATTCACAGACAGTTTTGTTTTAACTTTTAATATAATGCCAATTCAAGGATAAGAAGTTTGAGGCCGAGTAAGGTGCACTACGGTTGGCCATAAAGTGTTTGACAAAATGTCTTCTTTCGACATGCACAGTTGAAAGTAAGATTTGGCAGTAAAATTGCAGTGCTAGACAAAAATTGGTACAAATGTGAGTCACTTGTCAATTCTGTTGATAGAAGTGAAATCAGCATGTTGAATGGGAAGATTGAAGAAAAATTTTATAATGTGCATCCAGATGATTTCCAGCCTGGTGATGAATGTTTGAGGTGCTTTTATAAATAATTGAGGTAGTCTACTGGATTCTCACTACAGAGAAAGACAAACAAGTCGTCGGTAGGTTCAAGTCCGTTGAGAATATTCAAGATGTATATGCAGATGTTGTTTGCATTACAGAGCAAAAAGTTGGATAGTTAAACGATCAGTGTATGCTTTCACTAAAATCAGTGGACAAGTTTGAGATTGCAGAGAAACAAAGGGTTGAGGCTCAGAAGACAGCGTGAATTGAAGTGGCCACATATTCCCAAGAATAGTCTAAAATTTGACTAGCCATTGGGATCAAATTCTCAAGGGGGGGCATTTGTGCATTTGTTCATCTTATTGATCATATCCATGATTTTTGCTAACTATTTCAATGTGGTTCTGAGAATGGTGTGTATGGACTCAGGAGGAGTCTACAGCAGCCCTTTGGTATTATTGACAAGAGGGGAGAAGAGTTACAGGAATGTACATAGGTGTTGCCAACAATTCCAAAGGGGGAGATTGTTGAGCAAGGTGTTGCAAGAGTTTTGTCATTGTTGTCAACTCAGGCAGTTAGATCTAATAATGCAGTGGACAGGCAGTTCAGAAGTCATTCAATGCAGGCTGATAGATTTTAGGGTTTGCAATTGACCACATTTAGGGTTTGCAGTCGACCATGTTTAGGGTTTGCAGCCGACCAAGATTAGGGTTTGCATTTGCATAATTAATCGACTACTATTAGGGTTTTCATCTCAAAATCTCAAGTATATAAGCGAGGCTGTTTGGAGATTTAGGTATCCATCGGGTGAATGTTGAAGTGCGAGATGCAGCCGTAAAAGTGCAGATAGCATAGAATTGGCGAGATGATAGCGAAGTGCATAATGTGAATGCACACAGAGAGCAGAGTGTGGAACGACACAGAGTGTGTGAAGCGTGTGAGCAGAGAAAGCAAAATGTGCAGAGAGTGCAAAGGGCAAAGTTGATTGCAAAGTTTGGTTGTAGCAGTGCAGCAGATTGTGTGAAGAGATTGCACAAGAAAGAGCAGAGTGTGCAGAGATTGCAAAGGTGAAGTAGATCAGTTAGATTCTTGCAATAACAAAGGTATTTGTCAAACATTTTCATTCAAAATTGAAGTCCAGTTGGTGCTTGGAAAATTAGGGGTTGGTGCTCCTTTCTATTGGTGCAGATAAATAAGGGGTTGGTGCTCCTTCCAGTTGGTGTTGGTAAACAAATTGTAAAGTTGGTGCTTTGCAAGAGGCTGGATTTGGATGGTAGTCCAAGCAGCCGTTCTTTTTTAGGAGTAGCCATTTTGGTGAACCTCGTTAAAAATATATGTTGTGTGATGTTCTCTTGCTGTACTTATTATATTTGTTTATAAGTTTTAATTGCTGTGGTTTTTAGAGCTGTTAATTCATGTTTTGGAATGCCACACTGATTCACCCCCCCTCTCAGTGCCATACTAAGTACAACATCCACAAGACAATATTCCATCCGCATGAATTTGGCTGCATACTGTATCACCTGGAGCTCGATAAGGGGTTCCTCCCAGCTATCAATCTCTGAGGTATTATTTTCAAAGGAATCCTAGACTGATTGTAGCTCTTCTTCTATCAAAATACTGTCTCCCTCATCAATGAATCCCTGGAAACCATTCTGCACCAGAGTATCGAAGTACATTAGAGAAAGCTTTCTTTCTCTCTCAAACATGTCCATCATATCTTGGGCCTTTTGGGGTACCTTGACCTTTTTGAATAAATATTTTAGCATTATTTTTATAGTAACCCATGATCGAGAAAGGTCACACATTGGGGCAATATTGATGCCTGATTTGTCTAGGATTTGCACCTTCATGACCAACTCCAACCATTAGTTAGTATCCACATCGACATCCTCTACAATGGAAGTATCATGGGATACTAACTTATTGGACTCCTAGATGAACGTCAGGAGTGATGCTGCCTGATGCACTCTAATTTTGGAGTTGTCCAAGAAGCAACTGTGTATCTCTTTGACACGATCCTTTGATAGGAGCTCTGTTGGTTCTACTTTGTCTGCCAACCTTATCTGTAGCTCTTGAATCTGAGAATAAAAAACTTACATCTAGCTTTTTGCCTCCTCCTGAACCTTGAGGTATTCTTAAAAATATTTCTTGGAGTTTTCCACCTCTTGCTCCAGATCGATTACCCACTACTACAATTTTTTTACTTTGGACTGCTCCTCTTCAAGTTGCCCCTCGTGAGTGCTAGGGATTCTTCAAATTGAATATTTTTAGCCTCAACATAGTAGTAGAAATTTTTGAAATGCTCCACCTGGAGGTAGAGGGATGTTTCCTGCACATGAGTATTTCCAACTTTCTTTGCGAGATCAACAGTCTTCAAATCTTCCACCGTATGATGATAAAAATAGTTTTTTATTGTCATTTCTTCCAATGACTTCTGGACCTTGGGCAATTTCTCCATCCTATGGAGATACATACTTTAAGGATCAAACATGGCCCTTTTCTCTAGTCAAATGAGTGCTTGTGCATTCTTTCTTTTTTGGCCTTTGAGCCAGGTCAAGGAATTCTATTGTGCCTTGTGAATACTTTCTACCATTGGGACCACCTAGAAGAATTCTATCTCCATATGCTCCTGTACTCCAAAGAATGACATAAAGGGTAATAGAACACATTGAGGGTTCAATTCAATATACATTTTTGGAACAGTTGGGGCGGTGACTACAGTGACCTTGGGAGGTGCCGAGGTTTCCACGACTATGACTGGGATGTTAGGACTAGGGAGAGGAGTCTCCATGGAGGATATTGTCATGATAATTGAGTGGGAGACAGGTGAAGGCTATACAAGACTCATTGTGGTAGTATATGCTACAATTAGTACACCCTAGGGAGTAGGAACAGAAGTTACCAAAAATGTGAAGGCATTGGAAATTGATGTAAAATTTTCAAATGATTGAGATATTATGGGTAGGAAATTATGAAGTTGAGATTGAAACAGGGGGTTTAAAATGATAACAGCAGGGGCACCAAATGAGATGTGGTTAGATAGTAGGGTTTTTGGCACTAGGAAGTGGGGTCTCTAGAGGGATGGATGGGAGAAATAAAGGAATAGAAGATGCACCTATTGGCTCGAATGTCTCTAGAGTTGATGTAGTGAACTGCTATGTTATTGGACTTGCTTCCCCTTCCTTATCTGATGCCTCTTCCTCCAAATTTATGAATGGTACTTTGAGCTACATCTTCTGTGTCTACTGGATGTGTTACACCCACTATGCTAGAGCGGATATTTTTGTAGCACCCTCTCCTATGGTTGTTGATGTTATCAAAGGGTTTTCACCCGAGGGGAAGGTTGTAGTAGTTTGGGGCCCCTTCACAATATTTTGGGGCACATGTGCAATATGAGCTCTACTCTTCTCCAAAGTGGCCTCCTCTTCTAAGAGTGTTTTCTTACCTTTACCCTTGACAGGTGGCACTTGACTAGCCTAGTGCCACCATTTCTTCAACTCTACCGGGACTCTTAGTAATTTTGGGTACAATGTTGTTGAAGAATACTGACCAATAGGTGTCATAATATTTGTTGAATATTATGGAGAATTTTTGATCTAATTGCAGTTTTGGGTTAGATTCTCTTTTTCCATTATGGACCCTCATGATCCACCAGTTCACGATCTTCTCATATGACCATTCAGGCACTTTCTTCTTCACTTCCTAGAACACTCGGTCACCAGGGTCTTGCACCAGGTTCTACCTAGGGTTGTAATCAGCCTCCATTATATATAAGTCATGCCACAGGGGGAAGGAGACCATCCTTTCTATGTGCAACTCTAGGTCCAACCCAAAAGCATTATTGTGTTGCTTCTCGATATTTAGGCGAAGAAAGCAGTGGAATTTTTTCATTATGATTTTATCTCTAGAAATATTCAACGAGTCATAATTCCACCATTGGGGCAAGTCAATTAGACCAAATTTGTACATAGTAATATCCAAAAAGGCATTCTGCTTGTTCTTTGTCACTTTGATGTAGCCAAGCTCGAAAGGCCAGGGGCAGGTATATTGTATTTTCCATACCTTGTCGTACATATCGTCTGTGAAGTCATACTGGAAGGTGACTTCGAGGACAAATAGGTATTCAGTTGTGTAGTACAGAAATAAAAAGGATTTTCTAGAAAACATGATGATTCACACCACAAGACCCTACATTACCTAAAAAACATCGCCAAGCTACTCTTGTACCACATAGTCCCTCGTATACCTTGGTATGCATTCATAGACACCGTATATGATTTCCAACACAAAAAAAAAACTCGGTTGAAATTGTAATAGGACTCGTGCCTTGATAGGCTTGTGGTCCACTAGTACATGGTGAGTGCTTTGGGCTTTTCGTTCGTGTTGGTCATAGCGATAAAGGTGAAATGATAGTGCAAATGCAAGTGGTAGAATAAATACCATGCTAATAACGAGCAGCTTCAGAACACCATGTTTCCATTTTTCATCTCGCATAGTTGGGCATGTAGCTGCCATGATGCCCAATCTGCCCAGTCGAAAAAGATAGACTTTATTCCCTGCGACGCAGCATCGGGAGCATAGAATTCTCCATGAGATAGGCACTTGGAAATTATCTCTTGCTAGTTGTACACTTGGGTATTTGAGGCAAGCCCAGTAATCCATGCCAGCATGGAGAAGAGTCCAAAATATTTGAACCTGCTCAAGAATTTTGAGAGTTCTAGCAAGGTTTCGGGTGCAAACTTCTTCGCTAGCTGAGCCTCCATAAATCGCCTCATCAGTGTCGTGTTGGTATATCTATCATTCTGCTCATTGTTGTTAATATTTTTTATGATAACTTCACCAGAAGGTACCTTCACACAAGAAAAAGCTTCACGAATTTTTTTAGCAGAGATGGAGATCAACCTTTGTTCTTTTGTGTCTCGGACTGACCTAGTCTTGGGGTCATAAAATTGGGTAATTGTGCAAATTAATTTTGAGTAGGGGTGCACTAACGTGCATAAATACCAGTACAGGTAGGAGTGGTAGGTGACCGTCTGGTTTCTCTCAGTGGATAATTTTGTTATCATGAGATCGATATCATCACAAAGATTTTCTATGCTCATCCTGGTTAGGACGTAGTCCCAGGCTTTACTCAACTGGTCTTCAAGTGGAGGTGGTGGGGGATTTTCCTTCTTTTTCTTCTTCTCACCTTCCATTGATTGTGGGACCTTATCATTTTTTTGCTTTTTCTCTACCTTCTTACCCATATCCACTGGTCAATTCTTCAAACACCTAGAATGACAACGTTCAAGTGCAGCTCACCCAGTTTGCGCCTTAGAAATTATTCACACACCCCAAAACAACATAATGTCCCAATGATGCTTTTTGCCTATTACCAGTAGAAATCACTCTCTAAAACTCGGTAATGATAAATGGTATAATAGCTTAAAGGTTTCTATAGACATATTTGATCCACAATGCATCTTCTTATAGCTTAGGTATGCACCCACCTGCATTAATGTCATATGGGCAGAGTAAATACCTAGAGCAATTTGGGGGTGTTGTGGAAGATCTCCTTCATGGCAAATAATGGTGGAGCACACAACCCAATGGAAACTAACAGAGCAGGCCGTAATACTTTTTAAAATATGAGATGCACCAAATATATTGCATTTATTTTCTTATACATTCTACTTTGGATTACGCACCTAGAACATTGGAGAAAGTGCCCGACAGTTGGGAGAAAATGAAGTCTTATTGCTTTGAATGCACTTTCACCATTTTCTAGGCCAATGAATGGACTTCACTCAGAAATTGGGGTGCAAGGTTTATTTGCTTTTGGAAATTCTGAAACTGGGATGCGCCCTCAAACCGGAGTGCAATGGCCTCCTTGGGATTGGCACCAAGGTCAAAAAAAATAAATGTTGATATGCCTTCCTTGGTTCCATCCTTGCCTTGCAAATTGAAACCAGTGCACAACACCTTGGTGTATGAAACTGGTGTGCAACGCTTTGGTGTATGAACCTTCTCTTTAAAATCAACACTATGCATTGACAAGTCAACGGATGACGCACTCTCTTTACCCACAAATTGGCCTTACACACTCAAAATTGATCACAAGTGACTAGCATAGGAAAATGCACTGATGTAGAAATGTCAAAAACCCAAGCACTCATATTTGTTGTGCATTAGCCTTGCACCTATCTCTTGTAGCTCATATTGATGGGAGAGTACTGCTAGAGTTGAAAATTCAAAGTGCAAAGCACACTTTATAGCCCTGCATTGGTCTTGCACTCCTCTTTTGGAGCATAGTGCCTTGGAACCCTACCTGCATATTTTCCTTGAAGACTGCACTACGCTTTTACAAGTCAAAGCACAAAGTGCGCTTTCTAGTTGCGCATTGATCTTGCGCTCCTCTTTTGGAGTGCAATGTCTTGGTGCACACTTGGGTGATTCCTGATTGCTCTTGATGTTGTGCTTTGATCGGTCAAATGGCCTTGCACCCTTTAGGTAGAGTGTAAAGGTATTGCATTGGCTACTAGTGCACTTTGACCAGTAAAAGCGCAATGCACTATTCTTGTGCCTAGAGTAAGTCTTATGCTAGTTAGGTAGAGTGCAAAGACCTTGCACTCACTGATATTGCCCTTCATTTCTTAGTCACTTAGCACATTCATGGAGGTGGTGCAAAAATGCCAAGGTGCACTCATGCTTTATTGCTCGAAGGTGGGTTCTGTTGCACTCTACTTTAAATCAAATCTGTAAGGCAAGGAGTCCTGTGTGATTCCAGTATAGGAATTGCCTAGGGATAGCCGGTTGCACCATTTGGGGTGGTGGATTTGTATGGATCAGATGAGTCCGTAGAACTTGCTCATATAGAATAGTTGGAACACTCAGAGCACCTAGTGGAACGTTAGGTGGAACCAGAGTATTTTGATGATCCATGGAATTCTATGGAATTGGGGGTAAGCTAGTTGATGTGTTTTCAAGATTTGTAATTTATGTAGGAAAAATAGCTTCCTAGGAAGATGTCCCATCCAATGGGATATTTGGCCTGACCACTCTAGGATGCTCTCCTAGACCGTCAATGTCAAGCTCGAAGAACTCGATTTCTTCTTCTGTATTTCTAGTCTGCCACCTCATACGCATGAAGGTGTGATCTTTTAAGCTAGTCTACGAGGTTCAAATATGTCTGAGTTCATATGAGTTTCTAGATGTTCATATTTATCTGTAATAATGTGAAAATTAACTTCTTAATACTAATTTTGTAGTGGAACATTTGTGTCCCACCGGGCGTGCCAAAAAATGTTGGTCAGAAATCTCCTTTAGGTAAGGATTTGTTTATTCATGCACCCTAGGCCCGACCAATATTGAAATACTGAGAGGAAGAAATGCCTCCCATGCCAATCTCAGAAGATGGGTTGTTTCCATTTCTATTATAACTAAGGGGATTTAAGATTAAGGAACTTGAAATGGATGGGAAATGAATGAAAGTGATAGGAAATATGGCCATAGGCCATATAGAACAGGGGTTATGGACTAACAACATGATAACTCTATTGCACGCCGAACCAAATAGCTCTCAATATAGAAAACTAATAGAAATTAAAACTATACATCTAACATGCCTAATCTCCAGGGCTTCTCCAGGGTTTCATGTTTATCAAAAGCTAAATCCAGATATTAGAATTCAAGCCTATAGATAATTCAGAGAACTTAATAGAAGATAAGCAATAAAAGACATACATACAAAATAGAAGTCCATAGTTAGAGCCAGACATCAACTATATTAATAGCAGAATTTAGATTACATCAAGCTTCAAGCAAACATCTATCATTTTACAGTAAAATAACAGGATTATATAGATATTTTTTCCACTTGAAACATTAAATGCACACCTAAAAATGTGGTGATGGTAGCCAAGATATTTTTTAAGGAATCACAATCATGAAATAGTAATTAGGTATGGCTGGGACTTATGACTCCTTGAAATGTAGTCAAACCCCTTCAATGCTTTGACAGGCTCAACTCGCTAGCACTGTCTCCCCACTTGCTGGAACTGTCTTTGTGAGAGATAATACTTGAAATCTCAAAATATCCAATCCAAAACCTTTTGAGACTGACTACGCTTGGGTGGATAAGGATGCATCTTAACTCACTAATGAGAAGCATTTTTGTAAGATTCTGACGAAGGGGATGGAAGAGAATAGGTGCTAGATGCAAGCACTGCTTATATGTCAAATGACAAAAGCACCTTGATGCCTTGGGACCAATGCTAGAGTTCAAAGATCAAGAGGTGAAGTGTAGCAAACTCGTTGCACATCTACCCAATGCTAAAAAATAGTTCGCAAATCCTTGGCGCACAAAGAATAATGCTAGCATTGAAAATTCAACCGACCAAGTGCACGAGAATGGGGTGCAAATGCCTTGCGTAGAAATGAAGCGCAAGTGTATGGAACATTGGGAGGTGCATCGATATTGATGATAAAATGTTGAACCGCATGATAATGTTGCACAAAAGCCTTGGGTAGGAGAAATGAAGCGTAACACCTACGATCCTCTCTTCGAGGGCTACGCTGTGCTTTGAAAAGTCGAAGCATGAATCACTTTGAATGGGAGCACAATAACTTGGCGCTTGTGGAAATGAGCGCAGCACTTCATCAACACTTAGCTGGACTTGCTTGAATACTAGTGTTGCGCTTTGATGGATCAATGTGCGATATGCTCCTGAGAAAGTGCAAAAAGGTATAGCACTCACTTTTGCTGCACTTTGACTAGTCAAACGACATTGAACCCTTCAGGCAGAGTGCAAAGTTATTGTGTTGGCTGTTGGTGCGCTTTGACCAATCAAAGGATGTTGCGCTCTTCTTATGCCTCGCTCTAATACTTGGTGCACAATAGTAATGCATTATGCATACTGAGCGCAAAGGTATTGTGTTGGGAACTTGAGCGCATCGTCCTCCATCAATACTTAGTGCTTTTGCAAAGCTGGGTTTTACCGCCTTTTAGACAAAAATTGGCTTGCGCTCTCCATGCTCTTCACACTTGGTCTGCACCTGGGGATAATGTAAACTACACTCGCCTTTCGAAAGATGTGCTTCTAGTATGGTAAGTAAACAGAAACAACTACACACTGCTTTAGGAACAGTCAAGAGAATTTTGATAGTAAAAATCAGGAGAGAGAAAAGTTCATTGTAAATAATAAGAAAGGATTTTTGGGGAGCAAAAATTACTAGACAACAAAATATACACCATGTTGTAAAAATGACAACAAAAACCTAAATTCAATCCGATAGATACCGTAGTAATATGTAACCCATTTATAAATCAAATAAACCCTTTAAAAAAGAACCTGTGTGTTTTGTGGCCAATGAGTGCTTGCTGATGTTTTTTTGTGGCATAGTACTTACCAGTGAACTGCCTGATTCAATTCCCTATGCAAGTTTATCTATTTCTATACAAAACTAAATAGATAAATATTGCATTAAATTAAAGTATGTCACTTAAAAGATACAACATGCGGGTTTATAAAAGTTTTCTACGTAAAATTAAATAAATAAATAAATATTGCATTAAATTTAAAGTATGTTAGTCAAAAGAAACTTGTATAAAATAAGTTACAAGGCACTGTACACTCTCGTAAGGACGATGGTATAGATGATTCTTTCGTGGATGTCCTAGATCGCGTGACAGAAAGAAGAAGTGCAAGTTTGGATGAATCATAGTCGTCTTCTTGACCAGGAACGGCTTGTATGTGAATTTCAAGCATACAAGGATGCTCTCGAGCAAGCAAATTAAGAGAAGATGGATAGTCTTCTTGTTTCCCTGTTGAACTCCTATAATATCCAGGTGGAGAAACTTGCAGAGAAGAAACTTAAACTAGCAGCCAGGTTCATGATGCAGCCACTGCTGAATCAGATCACGGAATAAAACTTGAAACTTTTATTCCAGAGCATGAAACTGTTTTAAACATTTGGCAGATTTGATGGTGGGGAAGAAGTTGACAAAACCAATATACTTCTCGTAAAACAAGAGCATTTTGAAGCAGGTGCTTGAAGGCTGGAAACAGGAGAAATCAGAAATGAACAAAGCGTTGGAGGATTTAAGGACCGAGCTTCAAGTTGAAACTGAACAGAGAGCAAACCTTTCACATGAACTGGAAATTACACAGCAAAAGCTTCATGAAGTGGGTGAAGAAAAAGATGCACTTCGTATCAATTTTGAGGCAAAGTTGATCCTCATGGAAGACGTGAAAACATGGAGAATTTTGTTAGAAGAAAAGCTTGAAATATTTCAATTAGAGGGGAAAATTTTGGTAATGAACATTAATAAGTTCAAACTTGGGTTTAACGCTCTAGAACAGGAAGTACAGGATCTTGAAGCAGTGATAGCTGGTGCTTTGTCCAAAATGATGGGGTCCTACAAAATGTAGAGGTGGAGCTCATGAACGGAGCTCGAGAAGGTAATCACTGTATTGAAGCTGAAGTTAAAGATTTGACAAGGAAGCAAAAGGACAGAAGACAAACATGTCCAATTAATACAAAAGCTCAAGCTCAGAAATCAGCTGCAGACTCCCACATATGAAAATCACATTCCTTTGACTCCACTTGATGAGCATACAAAGAACATGATGTAGGCAGAACACGAGAATCAGCTAGTGAAAAATTAATTGACTGATATGAAACTTTCTCTAGATGAAGCAGATAAAGCTAAAGAACAGATCACAAGAGATTAGAAGTCCTATAAGCTGGAGATGTTCTGCAATTGCTGAAAAGGAAGGAATAGAAGCAGAATCTATGAGATACAAGACAGCAGATAGTTGAACATTATCTTTAAATAATCTCAAAGATGAAATGTAAAAGGTAAAGAATGAAAAGCTGAAATTGATAGGTGAACCTGATATATATATATATATATAGCTTTAAAACTAGAAAGTTAGAGCGCAGACCTATCTAAGGATTTGAACCTGTTAAGAGTTAAGTTGGAGAAAATGAAAAGAGAAATGAGTTTCAAGAACACATGATGAAGGAAGGAATCAACTTGCGGAGGATAACAGAAGACTTTCAGCAGGGCTACATAATTTGAGGAAATTGTTATCCTCAGTGAGGCAATAGTTAGAATGTGATAATCAATTGAGGGTTCTTGTGCTTTTCAGTTTCGTAATGCTGCACAAGAAAGTGTGCACCTCTCAAGTAAACTGCACAAGCATACACATTTGTTGGCAGAAGAAGAATGCTTAAAGTATAATCAGGAGAATGATTAAAGTCTATTGCAAAATCAAAGAGGAATATTGCATGGGGATAGTATTGACCAATTAACTTTATTTGGGCCTGATCCAAATGACCACCAATTTGCAATGCATCATGCAATAGAAATACCTGACGAAACCATTCAACCACACAACTCTACTGTTTCTCTGATTGTAATAACACAAATATCTGCAGAATATGAATTCTTGCAGGTAAATATTATGAACCACTTCATGGGGAATAATTTCTTGGAAATTAAAGGTGCTTCCAGGCCAAGGTGTTCCCAGCGGTAGTTCCTCATATCAGCGGTAGCAGAGAAGGAATGAATTGGAGCGCTGAAGGTGAAAGGAGAATAGGTTTCCAAGGCCATTGTCATAACAGCCATCTTCAAGTTGGTTGTAACTGCATGTGCAGAAGCTTTATAGAGGGCATATTTATACTGTGCTGCAGAACTCCATAGGAAAATGACAAAATCGGATAAAGTCATTGATATAGACCCGCGGTCGACATCAGAAATCCTCAGGGAGTTAAGGGATTTTTAGCCTGTGGATCAAGTAAATTCTCTGGCGTCGTAGAGCTTGTCTCTTTAGGTTGTCTGTTTGAATCTTACGCCATTCATTCCCTTGATTCACAAATGGCACCCTCTCCTCGGCTCTATGCCATTCATTACTTTATTTAGGCTTACCTTCCTTTCTATTGCACAGCCTTGTGAAGCATAAAGAATGATAATAAGATAAGCTCAAGCCAAATGTTCAATTCTAGGCACACAATTAGGCTAAGAGTATAGGTTTAAATCGTATAGAAGTGTACGATTGTATATTTTAAAAAAATTAAAAATTAATTTATTTCGTAATAAATACTCTTTGCTGTTTAAATTTAAAAAGTGGTTGTGAAATAATGTGTTCAAGTTTAATAGAATAATATAAGCTATTATATGATACTAATAAAAAAATTAAAGTAAGATTGAAAGTATAATTCGGGCATAGCATGTTATTTGAATATAGTTTTTTTTAATGAATGTTTAAAGAGATATCAATTTCAAAATCTTTAAAGAGACGTGATAGTAAAGATAGTTGCAATAAAATAATAATATAAACTTGTTATATTTTTTACGATGTTTTGCAATTGAGTTTTTTGGATTGTAGGTAGATTATTATCGAAGGTAATTTCTTTAACATTATTAATATGGTCAAAGGGAATCATCTTTCAACCTGGACTGTTTCGAATTTGATAGAAAAAGTTTACAGGATTACCCAAACTTTGGAAGCTGTCAAGTTAAAACATGTGTTTAGGATTAGACTTCTTAGTTAATCTGGGGTTATCTCAAGAAAGCTTGTTAATTTGGTTGAATAACTTCTTGGAGGGATTAACGCAATTTGTCAATGAAGAAAGAAGAGGATAATCTGGCTTTGCTAGTGTGTTCTATCTTAGGGGTGGGCCTATGTTGGTTTTTTAGTGCCCTATGTGGAAGATCCTCTATTTTTTGGGGTCTCTTTTGTCTATGTCTCCCCCTGCGTGGGTTGTTTGGTGGTCTTTATCCCCTGTGTGGGGTGGCAGCTGTAGTTGTGTTCCTTTTTCTCCTTGTGTTTTTAGTTTGGAGTTTGTTGTTTTCAGGATCCTGGGTTCTCTCGGTGGCCTGTGTGCCACATGTTTCTAGTTAGGTTGGTTGGATCCACTTTGTACAAGGTTTGAGGTCCCTTTCAAAACCCCTTCATCCACCTAATAAAAAATATAAAATTGTAAATACCTAAAAATGCCATATTATCCCTTGTGTAGTTCTAACGATTGATTAATTTGCAAAATCTTACAAAATTTGCATAATTTACCAAAAAATATTATTCATACCCTTTAGTCCCTTTTCCTCATAAGCCCTTTCCTATGCTTAGCCCCTGGTCACCATGCAACTACCCCTTTAGCCTACCCTAGGGCCACCTCACTCTAGTCTACCCTTTGACTAGCCTAGCCTCCACCTCACCTTGGTCAACTCTAAACCCTAGTCAACATTAACTCTTGCTCCCCCATATCCCCATGTGCATTCAATATTATAAATGATATTTAAATATTTCATTATTCAAGGCATTCAAGGCATTGGTGATTCATCATCCACTATGTCATAAATGGATGAAGACTTTCTAGCCCCATGCATTTATGAGCTATGGTACACCCATGCCTATTTAATGCATGTGGATGGATGAGGACTTTCCTCTATCCAAATGCATTTATGAGGTATGGCATACCATACCACCTCATGGGGCACCTCAATCCCCCTAACCTTGGCCAATATAAATAGAAGGTCATTTATTACATTAAAAAAAATACACGTTTACATACCCAAACTCTATAGAAATCACTCTAAACACCATTACAATCACACCCTCACTTACCATCAACCACCATGGATACCTACATGTACCTCTTGACATCTCCTTTGTATTGTAAATTACTCTTATTTAGAGGTACAAAGGACTACCAAATTAGGGCAGGAGCTCTAGTAGAACAAGCAAATCCCTCCTCATCAAAGAAGTTGTTTAGATAACACAAAACTAGTTGTATGGACATATATAGTCAAATTGGACCGTACCTAAGGGTATGGTTCCCTTCAAGGACATGTTTAGGCTATAACATAGCAACAAGCCACCAATTTAGGTAATCCATACTATATTGAACACTTTTGTGATTATTTACAACACTTTTGTAATGTAATAGGTTAGACTTTCTTTATATTTATCTTTCATAACAAAGGGTCTGATTGGGGCAGGCTCCCATATACTATTAACACTTTTTATTGGGTTGTGTGGGTTTAGAGGACCTATATAGCTAACCGTGACCCACATGTAGTAAGCCCACTCCCTTGAGGTGCTCATAGAAGACCCTTAGTAATGTTTACTCCTCTTGAGGTGCTCATAGAAGACCCTTAGTAACATTTATCAATTAAGTGAAAGAGAGTTTTCATCTTGGAAGGCCCATATTGTAGCCCATGGGGTAAGTTGTGTAAAAAGGATAGATTATGTAACCCCTTTTTATCATTAATTCAAATGGCACATTTTGTTTGAGTACATTTTGGTAATCACGATGGGACCCTAAAGCCACATTTTATGTTTTGTTAGCATTTTTGCTATCTCACTAATACATATGTCATTTTCTGTGTTCAGGGTGCCACAAAACCAATATAGACCCCCAAAATCTTGATACACCAACTCAGGTTTGAAGGCATAAGCTTTTTTAGTTTACGAGCCAGGACCATATGGAAGGGTACAGTCGTTTGATAAAATTCAATCGAACAAACGGATACAGTTGAACAAAGTGCTACAGAAACTAAGCCCACACGAAGCAAGTACCAGTTTCTATGCAGTCATTACAACAACCCAACCATTGGAGGTAAGTTGGAGATATATTTTCCCCATTGATATTATTATCTCACTCGTCACCTTACCTTCTTAGACCAAAAATCACCTCACAAAACCGTTAGAAAATAAATGATTACATTATTTAGTTTGTAGATAATCTATAGTTGTTTATTTAAAAACTCACACAAAATATAGAATATATTATTGTTAGTAGTGTGAGCTATACTTAGGAAAATGCAACTAGATTACATCCTATTAGAGGTTGGCAGTTAACAACTAATCTTATCATGTAATTTATATAAAGCCAAGATCGCAGTTAACAACTAATCTTATCATGTAATTTATATAAAGCCAAGATGAAGATGAATAGAAGATAAGCTTGAAATGTTTCAATTAGAGGGGACAATTTTGGTAATGAACATGAATAAGTTCAAACTTGGGTTTAACAGTCTAGAAGAGGAAGTACAGGATCTTAAAGCAGTGATAGCTGGTGCTTTGTCCAAAATGATGGGGTCTTGCAAAATGTAGAGGTGGAGCTCATGAACGGAGCTCTAGAAGGTAATCACTATCTTGAAGCTGAAGTTAAATATTTGACAAGGAAGCAAAAGGATAGAGAAGACAAACATGTCCAAATAATACAAAAGATCAAGCTCAGAAATCATCTACAGACTCCCACCGATGAAAATCACATTCCTTTGATTCCACTTGATGAGCATCAAAGCTAGTGAAAAATGAGTTGACTGAACTGAAACTTTCTCTAGGTGAAGTAGATAAAGCTAATTGACAGATCACAAAAGATGTTAGGATACCACAGTATAAAATGGATTGTAGAATAGAAATTAATGTATCGCTTTATGATATGAATCGCTTTTGGAATATTGGGTTTAAACCTGCAATATTGATATATATATAAATGTATTTGATTTGATGTTCTAAAATGAATATGGTGATGTGCATAAATATGAAGGATGGGGTGCGATTGGAAAGATGCACCCCTAATAAATATATAATTATAATATGTTAGGAGGGTCCTAACATGCCACCCTCCTTAAAAGAGCTTTGTCCTCAAAGCTCAAAGTAAGGAGCTTCGTTGCTTGTTTTCCAAGTTGAATTTGCGCAATTTCTTGTACTATCTTGATGTCACTTTTCCGAAGGCAAGGATATCGTGAAGGTCGGAGTGTTAGTGGGGGATTTCCAAGAAAAATAGTAAAATTTTCCTTAGGAGAATTGTGATGACGGTAGGCTTCCTCTTTAGCCGATTCTTCCTGTGTAGAATGAAGGGAAAATAAAGGTGCACTCACTATTTTGCCTCCTTTCTGAATCAGGCTGCCTATACGATGAGAACTCATTATTGGTGATGAACTTGTGTGTAGTTCGTTGAGAGTGTATGTCTTGCCTTCATTATTTACTGCATGGATGTCTACCTCATCGTTTCGTGGTGCATCGAGCACTTCCGGCAAATCGACCTCATTTCCTTCATTGTTATGGTCAGGTGCTTTGGTCATGTCATGCACATCTTCCTCGCCTTCTTCATTGATGTGAGTAGGTGCACTGGTCACTTCGGACACAACTACCTCATCTGCTTGCTCTATGGAGAGACAAGGATCAACTTTATGCAATAAATACAATGTTTGTGTAGCACAACAATGATGGGGCCCAAATTGCTCATCACAAGTATAGCATAGGTCTTTCGCTCGTCGCTCCTCCATTTCTTGTAGGCTAAGGTACTTAACTGGCAAGGGTTTCTATTTTGGAATAGTGTGCGTGAATGTCGATTTATCAATAGGTTGCTCCCCATGTTGACGTTGAACATTGAATGTATCATCGGCTAACAAGGCTAATCCAATGGCTGCATGTAGGGTGCGAGGAGTGTACATCATGATCTTCACTCTAATTTCTTCTTTCAATCCATTGATGAACCCACTTATGAGGACTGATTCGTCCAACCCTGTGATGCGATTGGCGATATCCTGGAATTGAATTTTATATACACGCACTGATGTGACTTGACGTAGGTGGGCGAGATTAAGCAGCAAAAGTAGGTTGGGGTCATGAGATATTCCGTCGTCGGTCATTTTTGTAATCGTCATTGGAAGTTGTTATTAAATTGCTGAAAATCGTCACAAAAACTTGTCGTCAGAAATTGTTGTTTTGTTGCCAGTAGGGTTGTGTGACGGCCGGCGGTAGGAAGGGCGGTGGGCAAAGCGGAGCGCAAGCTGGTGGTAGACGAGCGGAGCACGGGAGCACGGTTAGACGTGACGGAGCGGGAGAGGAGCTGAAGTCAATTCAGTTGTCACAGGCATGGTCTACGAGGCTCCAAGTGCCCACAGCCGGGCTGCCCGCGCACGGGTTTGTATGCCTCGCTTGCTAGGCACTTAAGTTTAGGCACGTTGGTTAATAAAAATCTCGCGTCCTAGCTTGCACTTGACGATATGGGATATAGCTTTTAAAAGCTTTTCCCTTCGTCGTTGTCTCCGACGTCGAAGACTTGTTTTTCGGCGTCGAAAAACTTTTATTTATTTATTTATTTTTATTTTTTTTAAACCTTATAAGATGCGTAATTTTTTTTTTTTTTTTTTTTCCGTCGAAAATACTCTGTCGTCGCGACGCGACTATTACGCACACTTTTCCTTCAGATGAACGTAGATTTCCGTCGATTTTTGCTCAGGTTCGAATGATGAACGCATAACGCTGCCGCTGCACTCTGCTGATGCTGACCTTCAAATATTTCCAAGTTTTCTCCGATGAACGCCGAACGCTGCCGCTGCACTCTGCTGATGCTGACAGTTACACCAAAATCGTGCAAGGATAGCCGAGTTATTTTTTTTTTAATTTCTTTAACGTCAAACGCCTGATTTGAATTCCGTTACCGGACGTTGATTCCGGTCGTCGAAATTTCTCCAACCTTATGATTTAACCTTAATATTTAATTTAATTTTTTTTTTTTCGCCGGATAATAATTTTTCTCGTCGTCTTCTTAATGTGGTCGCCTGAAAACGTCACAGTGCTCGCAGAAGGCAGATTTTTCGCTAGTTTTTGTGATCTAGATGAATTTCAATCGTTTATTTTATCTAAATAATCATTTTTTTTTTTTATTGAATCTCTGGTCTGCGTATATTCCTTGCTTGCAGTGAAGGCTGGTTTCAGGTATGCGGGTTGGCTTCGTTGGCACCCGGTGGAAAAATTTTAAAAACCAGTTCTATTGCTTGTCTTATATGTTCACCGAAGTTTATGTCGATTGGAGGCAGCGTATGTGAGGACGCTGTCAACGCTATTTGGAGGCAGCGGAGGGTAATAATAAAAAAAAAAAAATTTGCAGCGTTCGTTGGAGTATGGCAGCGGAGGGTAAACAGTGGCAGGCGGATGATGGCTCTGATCCAAATGTTAGGATACCATAGTATAAAATGGATTGCAGAATAGAAATTAATGTATCGCTTGATGATATGAATCGCTTTTGGAATATTGGGTTTAAACCTGCAATATTGATATATATATAAATGTATTTTAGTGATTGATGTTTTAAAATGAATATGGTGATGTGCATAAATATGAAGGATGGGGTGCGATTGAAAAGATGCACCCCTAATAAATATATAATTATAATATGTTAGGAGGGTCCTAACAAAAGATTAGAAGTCCTATAAACTGGAGATGTTCTGAAATTGCTGAAAAGGAAGGAATAGAAGCAGAATCTATGAGATGATAGATGAACATTATCTTTAAATATATCTCAAAGATGAAATGCATGAAGTAAAGAATGAAAAACTGAAATTGATGGGTGACCTTGATATATAGATATATATATTGTTAGCTTTAAAACTAGAAAGTGAGAGGGCAGACCTATCTAAGGATCTGAACCTATTAAGAGTTAAGTTGGAGCAAATGAAAAGAGAAGTGAGTTTCAAGAACACATGAAGGAAGGAATCAACTTGCGGAGGATAACAAAAGACTTTCAGCAGAGCTACATAATTTCAGGAAATTGTTATCCTCGGTGAGGCAACAGTTAGAATGTGATAATAAAATGAGGTTCTTGTGCTTTTCATTTTCGTAAGTGTGCACCTTTCAAGTAAAATGCACAAGCATACACATTTTTTTTGGCAGATGTAGAAGAAGAATGCTTAAAGCCTAACCAAGAGAATGATTCAGCTCTATTGCAAAATAAAAGAGGAAAATTACACGGGATAGTATTGACCAAGGAACTTTATTTGGGCCTGATCCAAATGACCACCAATTTGCAATGCATCATGCAATAGAAACGCCTGACGAAACCATTCAACCACATGACTCTATTGTTGCTCTGAGTGGTATATCACAAATACCTGCAGAATATAAAGTCTTGCAGGTAAAATTTTAACTCAGTATTTTAGAGATTTCAGAAACTGAGAGATTGTGTGCAAAACTAATTAAGGAATTGCTGTTGTGCAGGAAGAAAGAATTTCAGCTGTTAAAGAACTTACCAGTACATTTTATGAGCTTAGAAGTTTGGTCCAGCAGCAGAGCATAAACGAGGATGGTGAGAAGCTGCTTTATCGTCTGCAGTATACAGAAGCCCAAGCCCCATGACTTAGAATATCCTTGTAGATGACTGTGGTAAGCTTGTAAAACAGTTGTAGGATCACAGTTTAAAACATGATTGCAAAACTCAGCAAAAGTTTGGCACTCTAAATTTGGATAGTTTCTCGGCAACTTGGAAAAAGGAAAATGTCGAAGAAAATAATTTAATTTAAAATAAAAATTGGACAGTAATTTTCTTTAAGATGTAAGTATAAAACGATAAAACGTTCAATTATAATTTTAGCTATTAAAGCTAATAAAATACAACCTACAAAATATTTCAACAAATTTTATATTTTAAGTTTTTTAAATTAGTGATCGAGATAATTTTTTAATGAGTTGAACTTTGAAAATTTAAAGAGATTTTTATCACTGATTTAAAGTTGTTGCAGGAAATTTTTTCCGTATAGCCCGCTTTCAGTCTAAGGAAACTTAGTTGGAAGTGAGACGAGCCAAAGAGTATAGTTGGAAGGTGCTTCTCGCCTTCAGTCAAAAAAAGAGAACTTCAAGAGAAAGTCATACGAGATAAGAAGCTATGTCAATCGTTAGATCTTTGATCAACGGTTGGCATTTATCTGGTACCTCACGTCAGCCACATTGAGGATACTAAGGGCAGGTAATTGATTTTCAATTCAATAGTCTATGCAGCCCTTATGATGGAGGAGAACATAACACCGCAACAAGCCCCTACAAGACTCAAAGACAGACATGTGGCAGCCAGTTAGGAGCTTGAGAAGAAAAGTGATTGTACTTATACAGAGATGGCTTGTCATTAGCCAAAGGAGGTTCCACCTCACCCATGAATATATTGCATCCATGCTTACAAGGAAGGAGGTGGGTGAAGGAGTATTTAAAAGAACCATATACTATTGGGCATAAAGATTGACTTTTGTGGCCAAGCCCGTCAAAACTAATTGTGTGTTAGCTATGACAACAACCCACCATATGCGTGTCCTACTGATCTACGCTAACCAAGGAAGTTATGTTGGTCGTATTAACAAGGTGATGTATTCCAAGAGAAACATGGCAAAGACTTAATGACACAATCACTCTAACATAGAAAAAAAGATACAAGTCAACGATGATTTGTCATCCAAAGGCCCAAAAGATCTTAGCATTTATGGCCTCGGATCTAGAGACCTTGAAGCTCTTGATTTCCAATTACAAAAGGAATTTTGTTGTACAGTAGAGGATAATTTGTAGGCCTTCTGCACAAAAATTTGGAGGGAAGGAACCCTCCACCTAGCTTATAAATAGTTATAAATTTCATTGTAAAGGCATTGTGATTTGTTTTCTCGTGCCTAGTATCTGTCCTTGTAGGCTCTTCCTTTCACTCCCTTATTTCTAATTATAATAAGCAAAGACCCACTATCTAAAGAGCATCAAACCTTTTGGCCCACATTGTCTTATAATCATTTCTTGCATATTAATAGAAGTCGTGACTAATTTTGCTTTGTCCTTTATTTAATGTGTTTTTATTTTTGACAATGTGTTTATTTATTTGTGTTTATTCTAGCTATTAGTGGCGACTTTGTGTTCATTTATGGCCACTTGATGTAGTCAAAAGTAGTATTTTTAATTCTTGGTGCATCACCCCCATAGCTTAGGTTTTATTTTTTTGCAAGTATTTACTTTTCTTGTTTTTACTTTCATTACAATTTATTGTCCTAAAAATCCCTTGGTCTCAACTCATGAAGGTCCCTAAATGTCAAAAATTAATTTTTATGAGAAGCCAACCTCAATTAAAAACCCTAGAGGTTGCCCCATTGGTGCTCTTTCATACACAATGCTTCCCATTTTTTTACTCTACACAAGGCATGGGCACCCTTGGCTCATCGAGTCTTCCGCTAGGACAAGCAAGTGTATTTAGAGATGACAACAACTTTTCTTGGCACATGCAATGGGATGATCTTCTACATTCATCCCATGAAGATTGAATTTTTTACTATGATTTAGATTTAGGTCATAGTCCATTGTCTTGAAAGTAAAGCATCAAAATTCACTTGGCAACCTCCTCGAAAAGGAAATACCTTAAAGTCATCGAACAAAAGATAGACCAATATTTTGGTGGGGGTCTTTATCTCATGAGTTTTTTGAAGCAAAAACTCCCTACCTAGTGACTCTGTTCTCAAAAGAAGGACACATAATTGTATGATCATGAGGCCTATAACCAGAGCCTTCATCCAAGCCAATCAATAAGAGTTAATGCCACCACTAAATTGAAGATAAAAAAGGAGGAACCGACGATACAATGTGGTGGCTTTAGTGCACCATCTTCCTAAAAGAATTTATGTGGAATGACAAAGGTCTCCTAATTCTACCTATTCCACCTAGCATATGGGAACTGATTCTTTCCTTAGTGCTTAATTCCTTATCCTTTTTCTTGATAGAAGATGTTGTCACTTTGAAAAAATATTGACATTGCTTAGTGAGCTTGTGCATTATGCATTTCATTCAAAAATAAGATATATCCTTGAGGCTATTAGTGACTTCTTTCACAAGGATAGCTTATAAATGGTACCTTGACCTCAACCTATGATTAGTCAAAAGCTGGGACTAGTTGGCAAAGCTCCTAATAAATTTATTCAAAGATAAAGACGATGTAGAAACTCTCTTGGAACAACTTACGACCATAAATAGGGTACCTATAGAAACAATGAACAATTTCAATGTTTGATTCTACAAGATCCAACAAAGGATCCCCGATGACATTTGACCATATCCAAGTATGGCATTCACATACTATCTAAAATATGTCAATTATGAGGTTGCTATGATGATCAAGTCTAAGGGTGGAAATTCACTACCAGAGGCCTATGAGATAGCCATCCAAGTTGAGAAGGATTTAATCCAAATAGGAAGGCTAGCCCCTAGACCACCTCTATCATTGTTTTCTTCCATTCAATCCTTTTATTATCCCTCTTTGACCATACAACCTGACACTAATTCGACTAGTCTTGTTGCTTACATTAAAATCAAATTCCCTCTCTCCTAGATGCCAAAATGAATGAATTATTCAAATCGATGAGGGCCCTCTCCAATGATGTTATATCCTTGATTAAGTAGTGTAAGAACTTGATAAGAACTTGAATTGATACTGACTTGATCTATGAGGTCCTTTTTATAGGAAGATAGGTTCCTTGACCAACACTCTACTTAGTTGTAGAAGGGGACACCTTCCACATTACAACTTGCACATTACCACTTGTGCATTTATTACATTGCTTGAAGTAACTATCTAACTTCCCCATAAAGTAATCTCATACTCTAACTATGTGCCTAAGGTAGTATATTTACATGACCTAAATGATGTAATATACTCTAACTCTAACACCCCCATGTATTACATTATTTGGGTACTGAAGATTTTAATATTAAATATGGATATTTGTCTTCATTTGTTCTTCAACTTGATTTGGTACTTTTTAATTCACATTGCATTGTATGCCTTATTACATTTGTTCTTCTTCTTCTTCTTCTTCTTCTTTATTGGAGTTAGTACTTTCATAGGTGGATGTGCTATCACCTGATTCTTGCAAAGAAATTTTTATTTTTGCTTTTGCCCTTGTCATCACTTTGTGTATCATGTATAGAAGCTTCTGAACATACACTTAGAGCATCATGATAAGATTTTGAGTTAGTAGAACTTGAAGTACTAATACTGCATGAGGATTGAAATATCTTTGCTAGTGATGATTCATCCAACTCTATTTTTAGCTTAAGTAATTCTATCAATCCTTTTTGTTCTACATTTTCATCCTTATAACATTTGAATGTAAGTAGTGCCATGTATAGTATGCTTTTGTATTCTAAAGGAATTTGAATGTCATTATTTTCATTGTCAATTGATTTAGTGATTTCAGCATTTAGATAGTGCTCCATCATTTCAAACTTGTCTTTCAGTGCCTTATTTTGTATCTTTTTTGAAATAGGATCCAAGTTTCCTTCAGATTTTATAAGGAAATTCTTGATTCCACTTTTTATGACACTTTCTCTTTCTTTTCTAATAGTGTTGTTCATGTCATTGTTTACTGTATTACTTGAGGTGGACATCTTTATGGCTTCTTGGAATGGAGTATAAAGTGCTTGTAGAGTCTTCTAAAGTGTTCTCCCTTGTGACTCCCTAGTTATGAACTTTTATTTGATAGAACATTTTTAGCTTAGGTTTTTTAGGCTTCCTTATGACTCCCAAATGAATTGAGTACTTGATAAATTTTGAATAAATGCTATTATTATCAATAATTGTAGAATTCCTTATATCTCCCTATTAATTTTGGGTGTGTTAAATGATTGATAAAGTGTTTTTGGGAATAATAGTTCAATTTTGAGTTGATTTTGTAAAGTTTTATGGATAGCAAAAATCGACTTCCTTCACATCTTATTTCTCCTATTGAACTTAAGTACTTCCTTTTTTTATTAGGTTCTTTTTGTTGGAATTCTTTTATCCCTTTAATGTAAGTTTGAGACAAGTATAGTAATTAGTTTTCAACTCTTGTTTTTCCTTATAGAACCTTCTTTTATAGCCTTTGATAATTTGATATTTAATGTTTCTAAATTCCAACTACCTATTTTGGTGTAGTATTCTTTATAAGTCCATAATATGGAATTTTAGAAAAAATGATATTTGCAATGTTATATAATTAATCTATCTATGTAGAAATTCTTATTTCTTCTATTCTTTAGATTGCAAGTATTAGGCTATTAATATATATGTATTCCTTTTTAATATTACTTTCAAATATGGTGATTTATCTTAATGTTTAAACCTTATATTATACCTTATATCTCCTTATTAATGAAAGCAAATAGGAATAATATATAGTCTTACCTTTGTGATACCCCAAACCTCTACATATCCGATGTTGATTCTTAGACGGAGATAACAACACTCTTTAGTGCTCTTTTGACCATTATCTCCAACATATGGGTATAGGCTTTAACTTGGATGAAGGCTGATTTCTTTGACAACATTGGTTAGACAATGTATGCTTCACATATGATTGCTTTGACTAGGATCATTTTATGCTCTCTTCCTACTGTTGCTATGATGCAGATGCTACTATGTAATTCAGCCATGAGCTTATATTTTGATGCTGCTACGAACTTGACCTTCAATGCTAGACTTTTATTTGACTTCATTATGATTATTTCTCCAAGATAGGTGCTTCTAAATAGAATAAAAAATTTCTCCTTTTGTACAGATGGCGAATGAGAGTTAAAATTTGGAATTCTTTCAATGCTCATGCAAATATAACGCATGTAGCCTTCTCAATATTCCTTATAAATTCTCTTGATTAGGTGCTTGAAATTTCTTGAGCTTTAAGAGTTGGTATAGCACCTTAGAATATTTGTGCCAAGTAGATCTCAAGGTCTTTGCATATAGACCTTTACTATAACACTCCAGAAATAATGTTGTAACTCCTCTTGCCCTTTCATATGCTTGTTTCTTGGATTTCTTCATTTATTGGACATCAAGAAACCTTTTTCCTTTAAAAGTATTTTGATGAGGATGTTTGATGGCGCTAGATGTGATGCTCCTTGGTTCTATGGAGATTCAAATGGAAGTTTTGTAATTGATCTTGGTGCTTCTTTTGGTGTATGTTCTTCTCCAAGTTTGAGACATCGTATGTAGCACCTTTTATATTATTCTCTATGTTTTCAATGTGCTAAGTTTTGTGCTCCTTTGTAGTGTAGAGAGTCTTTCGTAATAGTTATCCATTCCACATTTATAGAAGTATATTTTGACATCCTTTTACATAGATGAGCATCCTTTAATATGGACATTTATGCTATCATTTTTATCCACGTAGATGTAGATTGATAATGGCCTTATGTGGGCTTTGATATTGTAGGTGAATGCTTGCTTCTGGATTATTTGACGTGGAGTAATGGTGTCTTTTGACACATTAAATCTTGAGAAATATGTGTTCCTCAATGGCTGTATTTTCTTCCCTTATACCTGCTTGGATGAAAACCTTTCTCTTTTTGGTACTATAAGACCTTTTGTCATTTTTGAATGGACAAGAATGGTGCTTGTATTTGATAGATTTGCACCAATATGATGGGCCAAATTTTCCTTTATGAAATGCTCCTTTTCCTTTTGATGAGGTAGCTCCTTGCCTATAGTAATTTCTTTTGCTTGGACAATTTAGCAAGAGTAAAACCAAGCTAACAATTTGTACATAATATGCACCCTAGAAAATTTTGCACTTATTCTTTTAATGAAACCTTAAGTGCACTTTAAATCTAAGACTCTCCAAGTCTCAATTTTTAGATCCTTTGCTGATTTTAACGGTGGATTTATTTAACCATAAAATGCTGCAAAATTTGTGCATTAAATGGTGTTTCTAGACACCTTAATAATATGTTAATTTTGTGCCCTTCGATATTTAACAATTAAAACACACAATAATCATTTGAGAGTAACTAGTTAATGATCAACTAGTTTAGTGCAATGAATATCTATAATTTCTACCTTAATGCACTTAAATAATTTCACCTTATTCCTCCAAATAATAATATATCAAAGTAATTAGAAATGCACTTAATAATTTTTGTAACTTTTAAGAGCAATCTGTAATTTACCCTTAATGAGTAATCTGCAATTTTTTACTACAACCAATATTGTATGATATAGTCTTCTTGATTTCTAGATAGAAAATAGGTGGATTATAATTACTATGTTATGTGTAAATAATCTTTAAAATGAATTTTCCCTTTTTACACTTGAAGACTATAATGCAATCTATTTTTCTACAACTTTTAATCCAAATATGGTGCTTAATAGAATTTGATAATGAACCCTAATTTGAAGTTCAACTAATTGCATCCTAGTTGCTTACTTTTTTGATGGTTTCTAAAGTATATGTATATCTTGGTGTTTTTGATTCACCAAGGTTCTACCTTGCAATGGTTGAATTTATAACTTCTTGTTGGTTGTCCAAAATAACTTCCTACTGCACTAAAATCTATCCTTGAACTTTCTATCTTAAGACTTGGATTTGGTGGCTTGATCCTTCCAATGACCTTTGTATTTATGTTGTAGATTCAAAGAAATAATTTATATAAACTATGCCTCCTTGCTATGAGAGGTAATCTCTAAATCTCCTACATTTGGTACATTTCTTCTATCTAAATCCCCCTTCAAGCTTCTTATCAAATTTTGACTTCAAACAAGATCTTCTTCTTCTGAATATTATGAATATCTTCAGATCTTCATTAGATTCTTCTTCTATATTTGGTACTCCTTTCCAAATTCTTATTCTAGGATTTTTTCACTCCTTGCCAAATTCTTCTTTTGGTATTTGTTACTCTTTACCAAATTATTCTTCTCTTGGGCTTGTTATCGATTGAAAATAATTATCCCAAGTCCTTCACTATTAGGAGCTTTCTCCTTGGTAGTGGATTTATCCAACGAGTTCTCCTAGGAAATATTTTGACGATGCTTTTGTGAGCTCTACAACAAGGCTCTCTAAGCCTTCTTATTTTTCTTCCTTGAGACCTCTCCAAGGTCTTCTATATTATAGCTTATATGGTCTTCCAACTGAGATATTTTCTTCAACCTTCTGCTTCTAGAAGTGTTGGTGATGAGATCTTCTTCTAGGATCTCTGATTTTGCTACTTCTGGATTTGTACATGACTCTCCTAGTCATTCTCTTTCTTTCAAGAATGGAAGTTATTCAATGAGATCTTCTCTCAATCTCTTCAGCTTCTTTTTTGAAGGAAGTATTTAATCAGTAAAGGACATCTCCAATCTCCTATTTATTGAACTCTTCTCTAGAGTCTTCTTTGGGAACTCCTTCCTGATATTTTCTTCTGAATTAGGAATTCTTCTTTGAAGTTTTCTTCAGGAACTCTTCTTTTGGAGTATTCTTCTAAGTAAGAAATTTATCTTCTAAAACAAGAAATCTTTAGAAACTCTTCTTTGGAGTATTCTTCTGAATCAAGAATTTATCTTCTTAAACATGAATTCTTTTTTGAAATTTTCTTCTGAATTAAGGCTTCTATAACCTTATTCTTGATCAAGGCTTCTATGGCATTTTTTGCTTCAAGGCTTCTCTAGATTTTTCTTCTTCAAGACTTCTTTGGCATATTCTTATTCTAGTATTCTTTGGCCTATTCTTATTCTAGGATTCTCTGGTCTTTTATTATTCTACACTCTGCAGGTATGAATATTGAATGGAAATCACCAATCTCCTATCTCCTTTTATGACTCAACTTCTGGAGTCTCTTCTTTCTTGAGTCTACTATAAGACAACTATGGCATTTTTTTTATTTTTGTAATTTTCAATATTGTAGCTCTTGTAATGTGACCTTTCTCGAGGTCTTTGAAATATTTAGTATTATCCTTCTTGCTGCAAGTTCTAGAAAAATTCTAAGAAGATATTCTTATTAACTCTCTTGTAGGAAGCTTTCCAATCTTTTGTTGAATCTCCTTTTCCTGCAACAAACTATTAGAAACTAGAATGAAAGAACTTAACATCTAGAGATAATAATCTTCACTATTTTATTTGTCAATCTAGTGGTATGAATGCCGAGTCCTAGTCTTTACATATTTTTCTAAAACTTCATGGAAAGACTCTAACCAAATATAATATCAGAATTTTTGCAACTGAGATTTATTTCAGTCCTCATTTGTGATTCTCTCCCTATTCCTCTTGACCTACTAGACTTCTCTTATGATGGATGTAGGCCCTCCTATATCGATTCACCATGTCTTTCATAACATAATTAGTTTTTAATAAAATATGCAATAGAAGATATCTAACACAAGTCCTAATAAGATGTAATAAATAGAAAGAAAGTGAGTCGACAATATGACTAAAATATGTTATAAATAGAAATGATGAAATTACAATGTAGTATCGAGGAAATGGTCACTCCATTACTATGAGCTAAAGAGCTACATTGTGCTCCATACAGGAGCACCACCATCTGGTACAATGCACTAGATAAGAACTTGACTTAATACTGACTTGATATATAGGCTCTTTATATAGGAAGATAGGTTCCTTGGCCAACACTCTACCTATCTATACAAGAGGACACCTTACACATTGCCACTTGTAAATTTATTACATTGCTTGAAGTAATTAGCTAATTTCCACCTAATTGAATCTCCTACTCTAACTATGTACCTAAGGTTGTATATTTACATGATCTAAATTATGTAATATACTCTAACTCTAATAGTCTAACAAATGCCTAAAAGCTCAGCTAGGGACTTAGTTACCACTGAGAACAACTATGTTGAAGATCCCAATGGATAGTACTATAATACTTTTGATTATTCCTCTTTTTATTATTATGTCAAACATAAATTTCAAGTAGTTAGGATGACCACTTTCAACCATAATAATGCACATCCTTTCTATTCAAAAATTTCAATATCATATCTAGAACTTATCTCTCTTTCTTTGACCATGTCATCAACTGCCAACATGTCAACTATAAAGAAAATATTTCTTACTTGGAATGGATCATAAGTGTATTTAGTGTCAAATTATGTAGACCCGTCAACCTTTGGGAGGTCATAAGTTAGGTTGAAATTCACTTGAGCTAAGAAAAGGGCCATTGAGGATCAAGGGTCACCTAGTCTAATAGGTATTAGACTCCAAAGATGGGAAAAAAATAATTGAAGGCCTCTCTTAGGACAAGTTATGTTAGAAATTCAAGCCCAAGTAGTTCTAATAGTTATAAAATTGGATCTTGTACCTCCAAGGCAACATACTATGAATTTTCCAAAGCCACATTCAAGGGTAAAAAGGACTAGTCTTTCGATATATTCAACTATCCTAAGAGCCTCTTCTTTTAGATCATACAACATGGTGAAGAACCTAAGGAATTCAACTATACCCATACCTCTTTGGAATGTCCTCTCTATTCTATAATATATGAAGAACTCAGAAGAGATCCTAAAGAATCAGAAATAACTAAACGAGTAAGTGACATCTATCGTGCAATAAATTTGAGGCTTATAATCCAACAATCCCAAGCCTATATTGTTATACCTGAACTTGATCTATGAAGACAAAATGATACACAATTACATGGTTGAATAAAGATAAAATACATTCATCATGCTAAAAATAATAGTAAAAGCACTTGGATTATCTCTTGAGCACGCCAATAGCAGGGTGGTACAGTTAGAGGACACTATAGTGCTAGTATTTGCACTAGTTAAGGACCTTCCTCTAGCACTCTAAGAATACCCCAATCTAATGGTTAACCAAGACATATCTATGATTGACCTCTAGAAAACATTTGAAATATGATTCTCGAGAGACTTTATTGCTAAGTTTGAAGGATACCTATTGTTGGACTAGACTGACATGCTTCTCTAAACTAGATACGAAATCAAGTTCACTATCTTTTTAGAGCCCTACCAAATGTATCACATTCATAAAATCCTCTTCAAAAGAAATTGACAAGAGTAGGCCTACTTTATAGAATATGACTTGTTGTAATACAACTACCTCATGGATGAGATGAATCTATACATCCTTGATAATTATCTAGAGAAATGGGTATCCAAGACTTGGTGATTAGATCTTGATAAAATATTTCAGCCAACTAACATGGGATGATTTGTCACAAGGTATTCTCCTTATTTGTATATAATGTATATATCTAAAAAAAAAATATTTTGGGGAAAATGATTAGGAGGGTTTTCCAACACAAATGGGTTGAACGCTTGCAATATGAAGCTTGCATTGGTAGTATTGACCTTCTATTCGATGAAATTCAAGGAATATCTAGGTGAAAGTTGACCATTAGATCATAAATCATCAATAGCTATGGTGATGGCACTTAACCCAACCTCAACCAATGAAGGATAAAATATTAAATCATGCTTGGAACAGTGTGCTTGGACATCCATCACAAAGTGATCTATACGATGCAATTACTGACACGTGGAATAGCACATGATAAACCCAAAAAGTTGAGGAATAAAATATGCATTATATGTGCATTAATATTATAGATGATTTTTGTTGTAAGAACCATTATGAAGTGGCATGCTTACCCATTATAGTAATTATAAAGCAAAAATTGACAACACCAATATAGAAATAATAAAATAATCAACACATAAAATACAATGCACAAAGAAGAACAAATATATTGGATATATTGTATTAATGTGGGAGGATCCTTGATATCCAATGTTACAATAGAGTATATGTTGATATAATAGTTACAATACAAGGGTTTTAAAAACCCTTGTTCATAAAGAATAGTATGTGTCCTATGCATCATCTTTCACTCCAAACAAGTTCATGGGTGGGCTTGAGTATCCCTACGAGGTCACCCTAGATGCAATAGCCTGTAAGAATATATTTTCTATAACCTATAAATAGATCAATAACACTAGATAGGTCAATAGCATATGTGAGGGCTCCACTGTGTGATACCCTCTATAAAATCAAATCTATTAAAACCCTAAGTGTTGCAATGGTGAAATGAAATAAAATAACAAAAAAATGTGAGATGCAATAAAAATATTATATATTGCTAAGAATATATAATTATTTTTTATCTCTTCTCTTTCTTCTATGATCTGAAGATGCGTGAACACCTAAAAGCATTTGAGAGTATAACGATAGCAAACTAGAAGGTTAGAAAACATCGAGAAGAATTCGACAATGGTGGTGAATTCCTGATAATATTCCTGTAATGCTCAAAAGTGTTTGTAGGATGCTAGGAATCATTCAAGGATTTTTGTAGAGGGTACTACAGAACCAAATCTAGTTTGGAAGGATTTGGATGACTAAAAATGAAGGGTTCAGTGGCGAAGGTGAGGGAAATGGTAGCAAAATGCTAGGATTTTGGGGAAGGATGGAAATAAGGGCTTTATGGGAATTCTTAATAACTTCAAGAATTAAAATAATTCTTAGAAATCAAATGACCACTTAAACTAACTGCTTAACCTTTATTCATGAAAATGAATGACCTTTTATAACTTACCTTCCATATGCTAGGGTTTCGATGACACCAACGTGTGGTCTAGATTAAAATATAATGGATGGATAATCTAATAACATTTGCAATATGACATGGATTAGTTCAAGCGGATAATTGATAGTAAAGCATGAATGATCGGTTGTGATTTATTTATACATACACATATTTATTTATATTAAATATATAAATATAAATATAAAATACTTATATTTATATTATATATATAGGGCATATGTGATTAGGTGATGTGGATTTAGTACAAGTGGCTAGGATTTTATGTCTATAGATGCCCCTTTTGTATCTCATTGCATAAAACACAATGCGGTGCAAAAACAAGAGACACTTGGTTTAGTGAAGCAACTTTTATTTCTTTGGAATGCAAGTAGATTATGAAGACAAAATAATGTGGGTGTATCTTACCCCCTCAATTTGTGAGTAAGTGAATAATGAATCTCACAATACAATTAATAGAATTGTGGATGTAAATGTGGGTGTAAATGTAATAATCTATTTTTGCCCTAGCAAATGCAAGGGGTTTTTTGAAAATTTAGATGTATATGTGATGTAAAGGTAATGTATTCTATTTTTTACCTAATATATGCAAGGGTAGTTTTGAAAATATGGATGCAAATGTGATGTAAATTTTAGGAAAGTGACATGTATGATGATGCAAAGATTGATTCTTGTAGACACCAAAATAGCACCAATCTGATTATGTGACAACAAGCGCTGATCGCATTGACACACACAGCCCCTAGGGCAGCCCCCAGAGGTTAAACAGTGGTCCTAACCACTTCCAAAAGTAGTTTTAGAGGTCAGAGGTCAATTTGGCACCTTTTTGGCACCTTGCTCTCACCTTGCTCTCTGCTCGTCCCACCCAAGGATGAATACAAACTGGCATTCGTCACACCCAAGGACGAATATTAGCATTTGCCCCAGGGTGAGGTGAATAGAAAGTTTGACTGGCAAAAATTCAAACCTCGGTAACTCCGCCAGTTAATTGATGCTTCAGGCCATGCAATTGCGAGGAATAGCTTTTATTCAAGAAGAGAGACTTCAGTCATGTATGTCTTGGATTTTTGGAGGCCTCATGCAAGGAAACTCTAAATTAGGGAATAATCTTTTCCCCAAATTAGGACATGCAACTCAAGTGGCGCCCTCGCATGCGCAATTCAAATAGAGATACCCTAAGGTCTATAAATTGGTGAGTTTTCTCACCAAAAATATATACAGAGAGGGAGCATTTGAGCAATGAAGTGCTGCCAATTTACATACCTACCTACGATTTGTGCTTTCACATCCTTAATCTCTCATTCGAAAGGGAGGTTATTGGGTGACTATTGGAAGCGCGAATCTGGACCCAAAACCTGATTTTTGGCCACAAAAATCCACAAAATTTTTCGACAACACCCCATAATCAGTTTTGGACCCATCCCAAGTGGATTGGTGTTGAAACAGTGTCCCAAACGGTGGGCGTCCTACCCCCGGGCGCTCCCCAAACTGTCATAGTCAAATTTGCCCCACCCCGGGATGAATAGAAATATGTGATAGATTTCTATGATTTTTATTTTGCATTTGATTCTAGATATGTTAAATAGGTTACAGTTTAAATTTCATTTCATTCTGAGCAATTTTGACCAGGTTTCTGTCATTTCCCGCCTTCACTAACTTGCAGATGGCACCAGCAAAATATGGGTCCTAGAGGCCAAATTGGAGAAATATGACCATCTGGGTCTTCCCAAAACACCCCCAATTAGCTAACCCCAACTTTGCAGGTCATTTGGAGCTTCCTAAGAAGGACATTGAAGAGGGTGCTTTCTGACAAGTTCTTGTAGGCCTATTCGTCCCACCCTGGAGCGAATACAAATATGTGAGGAATTTTCAGACTGTTATTTTTGTAGTGGTATTCTGATAAAATATTTATGCTACTCTTAAATTTTTAGGTCGATCCGAGGTCATTTCATTATCGTTTTAATATTTTCATGCATTTACTGGCAATAGGCCTTGGGAAATACATGCTTTATTTTATCTGCAAGTGCTACTAATATTTTCTGTTTCTTTGAATGCAGGTTTTGAAAATCAGAGGAGAATGAAAGAGCAAATAATCACATACACAAGTGGCGGCGACATTTTGGTCCGCCCATCTTACATGTGGGCACGCGAAAGAAGGATTATTATCCATGGATGTTGTGACAAGAAACACATTTTACGCTCCTATCCCCTAAAAAGGAAGGAGACGTATTGTAACACAAATTAAAAAGTGTATCAATAAAGAGATTGCCATATTTCATATTGCTTTTATCTTGTGTCAATTTGTCTATGTTCTTTCTTGTTATTTCTTGTGGCATATTCCTTTTTGTTTCCGTATCCTCGTGCTTTCAGTGGCGATCACGGTGGGACCAATGTCCCTTGATTTTTAAGATTAAAATTCTGATTAAAGTTGCTTGTTCTTTTGCTTATAGGTACTAAGTTTCAAATTTTGGACTTTTTCAGAGCAGGAATTCAGAGACATCTAATTTGGGCAGAAAGAGGTAGGGGTCCTAAAACACCCTCTGTCAATTTTTGCTTTTGTTCTTTGGTTATTTGCTTGCATAGGAGAGTTTGAATGCTTGTTTGTTTCATTTTTGCAACTTAAAAAGAACCCCACACACCACGTGGTAATTTCAACCAAGGATTTGGTCGTAAAACCCCAACCCTTGAGCAAGACCAATGGTGGATTTCATCACCACCTTGGCTTGAGATATTGCATACATTACCCCGATCACGACTGTTGCTAGATGTAAATCCTAACGAAAGCTGACCAAGTGTAGCGGGGGTGATTCCCAGTGCATGAGGATAAGTCTTCTATGGTAGGTGTCATAAATAGGGTGATTCCCCTTCTGTATCGCCTACGTTCCACGTATCATCTGCTCTCACATACCAATAGTTTCCCTCACGTAAGGGCGGGTATATAGAGAGGTTGGTATATCGGCCTGGCAAAGGTATATTGAAGGGGTGACCATTTTTTTGGGAGTCATAAGAGCCCTCATTTTGCATTTAAACATTCTTCACAAAAATCTTTCAAACAAAAATCAAAAACACACTAAACCAGATTTAGGGCACACTTTTAACCTTTAAAAGAGATAATCATTGCTTTGTGAGTGTGTGTGATTTGTCTGCTTAGTGTAGCATAAAAACATAAAAGAGATAAAAATAATCTACTCATCTTTAGAAATGCATCACCATGGTGTACACCCGTAGCCGAGCCCAATCACGGGCAAGCACTGTAGAGAGTGCACCAAAGGGGGCAAGTCACCTTCGATATAGTCCTGAGGACTTGGTCATCCCGCCTTGGTGGCATGGCACACAAGATAGTCCACATCATGCCATAACAAAACAGGATTATAGAGGCACCTCTTTGAGGGGCACCCCCACTCAACATAGATCCTTTCAAGAGGAGAACCTACACGTAGCACTGAACATAGACAAGAGGCCTCCCTTAGATGTTCGTTATGAGTGGCCTAGTGAGGAAGTGCTAGAGCAACAAAGAGTCTATAAGGAGGGGCCACATGATCTCGTCATCCCTCATTTACCCCTCATTACTGTTAGAAACACCAGACAATATCCAGAGTATCAGGCTCTCTAGACAGGGCAAGACAATTCTGCCCACACTTTTTACCCATATGAAAGAGAGTACGAGGAAGATCACTACGTTCCTCAAGAGCAGTACACAACACGGGAATGATGTACCTCCACACCTACTATGTATCAAGATCACCCATTGAGGCCAGAGCCTCGGGTGAATGCCACTAACCTCGACAAAGGAAAGCAACCCATAGGAGTCTCGGATCACCATGACCGAGATAGACATGTAGGAGAGGCATCTAGGCTTCCTAAACAAGATACGACAAAACAAATTGACTTGGCATTCGCCAGACATGTCGCCCACCAAGCGTAGATTACGTAGCTTAGGCAAGATCAAGAGAAGTTAGAGCATCTTTGTTGGCTTAACAAAGAGCGCCTTCAGCGTCAGACAACCGAATTTCTCCTGAACAATGTGCTTGAGAAAGTCCCAACTCCTCATGCGCATAAAGTAGAAGTGAATGAGAGGCATAAACCCTTGGTGTGAGATAGGTATCTGTGACCTCATCAAGTAATACCTCCAAGACCTCCTAGACCTGAATGGGAGGCCACTCCCAGAAACAACAATGGGCACCCTCTGCGGGCACCCACCCATGTGTATAGGTCTCGGTCAGCTACTCCTCAGGAAGCCTATGAGGATTATGAACAAGAAGAAGAGCAAGCTAAAACGCTCTATCAAAGCATAGGGGGTGCCACCCAGCTACCCCTCCATAGGCCTCAAGCTCCCCATGCAACCCACGATGGGAGCAAACCAAGGAGGACGAGATCAAATCCTTCGATGCATATAAAGCACTACTAGAGCATTTAGAATCTATGGAGATCAAGACCTCTGGGCCCCAAAAGCCCACCTTACGCCAACTCCGTAGTCATCCTGTGCATCCGTCAGTGCCGACACCTCCATACCCTGAACACTTTAAGTTGCCCCAGTTGGCACTCTTTAGAGGGGAAGAGGATGCCCAAGAGCATGTTACTCGATTCCTGAGCCAGTGATTCGGCATTCAGGACAATGATGCTTTGTTACTAAGAACATTTATAACCACATTCGTAGGCCCTGCCTCGGATTGGTTCACTCAGTTGCCCAAGCATAGCATCAGTAACCTGGATCAGCTAGTGGATGCGTTCCTTGAATGCTTCGCCTTCAACACCAAGAAAAAGGCATCACTAAATGATCTAGCTAGCCTCAAGCAGTATGAGGAGGAATCTATGGTGGCATATGGGAACCAGTGGAGGACGTTGCTTTCAAAGCTACCCTACCTCCCTCCTATGTCTGACCTAACTCAAATGTTTGCAAAGAGCTATTTGCGATCGATCTCTATGCTATTGTAGCTGTAGCAATATGCCACTTTAGAAGAAGCTCTGGTGCAAGCCAGAATCATCGAAGAGATCAAGATATAGGATGGCAAAATTTCCAAGCCTAAGAAAAAAGAATGGAACAAGAGCACTAAAATAGGGACTACACAACAAAAACCCACCGTGGTCAATCGGGTTGCTATCAACGTCCCTAAGCCTGCACAAGAAACACAGCTTCAAAAGGCTAACTATCAGGTGGTGCCTCCTAACAACTATGAGAGAGAAAACCAAAGGCAGGAGAAAAATTAGCAGCGTCGCCCTAGGAAGCAATTTACTCCTTACACAGAGTCCAGGGATTCTCTGTTTGACCGCTTGTCAGCGGCAAACTTGATCAACCTTCTAGAGATCCAAACTATAGACCCCAATGCACCAAAGCCTAAGGGGTACCGATAGGATTTGTACTATAGGTTCCACAGGCGTAAGGGACATGATCTTAATGCATGTTGGAAGTTCAAATGTTTGGTACAAGATCTCATTGACAACAAGACATTGGTGGTGGACAACCCCGTAGCACCAAACAACCAACATATGGGAGTATTCAGAGACCCCTTGCCTACCCATGAGGCACCGACAAAACCCCTTCAAGTCAATGAAGTACAACAGGATTGCCCCATGTAGGGGTATGTAGGGATGATAAGCATAGTGACTAGGAACAAGAGATACCCAGGAGCTGCCCCCGCGATAGCCACAAGAGAGGTTCCATCGATGTCACAACCTCAAAAATCCCCTACACAACTTCCCCTGCCTAGACCAGTGGCCATGATTTGGACTAGACTTACCCAAAGTCTAAGGACCACGTCGGCTAGGCTCTCCATATACGAGCTTATTCAACAATCAGCACCCCATCGGGAAGATCTCATGGAGATTTTAAAAGCTATCGAGCTGCAGCCCCACAAAGCGAATTCTTTCAACAATTTTGTGGGGCATGTAAAACAATGTACAGAGGCCGTCATCACCTTTAGAGAAGATGAATTGAAAACAGTGACTGGTGATGTGGTGGATCCACCCCTACACGTTATTGCACGGGTCAACGAGATTCTGTATAAGAGAGTGTTGGTGGACACTGGCTCGTCTAGTAATATCATCACTACAGTAGCTCTTAAACATTTGAAGTTGCCAGCATCTCACATTGTGGCCTCTACTTACACACTGTGAGCATTCAACGATGCAATCTGCTCGATAGTTGGCACAATTGTCCTACCTATCCAAGTGGGACAAAAGACTATTCATACATTGTGCCACATCTTGGAAGGCGAGATGGCTTATAATATCCTGTTGGGCCAACCTTGGATCAGGGACATGAAGTGTGTCCCATCAATAGCTCATCAGTGTCTAAAATATACATTTGAAGGATAGGTACATGTAGTCCCGACAGACTTGGAGCCCTTAAAATACTGCAATACAGTGCAATTTATGCCGCAATCGACCCTTCCATCAACACATTTGGATTTTCAATTGAATCCATCTCAACAGGGTCTGATTTTGTAGGCATCTCCAATGATTAATCTCACCAGTCCTCAGTTGGGTTCGTCTTCTTTCGCTAGTCCTTCAACAACGATGCCACCTATGGTGGCCACATCCAAGGACAAGGGCAAGAAACCCATAGAAGAGGAACCACCTCTAGTCTCAACCATATTGACCGAAGAGATGCCTAGCAGAATGGAAGTCGAGACACCTAGTTCGCACCACATGGAGTGGACTCAGGAAGGACTCCCATTCGCTCCCCCTCAACCACCAATGGTCACCGTTGAGATGGCCAACACGGGCCTGGGGGAGTATCTAGTAAGGAACATTGTAGCAACACCCACAATTGAGTCCATGCAGGATATGGGGCAACCTCGACTCCCCATCGGCTCTGTGGTTCCTTTAGGCTACCCATCCAATCAGACAAACTTTTTTTATGGGGGCCTGGATAATAGTGTTGAGATTTGTATGCAAGAAGACGAAGACGAAGAGCCCTTTGCTGAGGATGTCAACTATCTGTCCAACCCTGACTTTGCTTTGAGATATCTTGGCCAATGCAATTGGCACGGATATGGGTTGGGCAGGTATGAGCAAGGAGTGTGTGTTCTTTTCCAACCGAGATATCAAATGCCGTATGACAAGTCAGGAGTAGGGTTCAACCACCCCTGCCCCTAGACATCTTGGTCGAGAACATGCAAGGCCTAGGGATAGGCAACAAGGATGGGTTGGCATTAGATACATATGCCAATCCTAACACAACCTATACATTGGGGGATTATTTCCCATTACAAACAACCAACCTTGTTGACCTTAAAAACCCTTTCCCTTTGGTCGAAAAGGGAGAAAGTTCAAGGACTCACCCACAAGAGGGCTATAGACAAGACCGAGAAGGGTCTTCAGATGATGAGTCGAAATACGAGGTAGCACCTTGGGATCCTTTTGAGTCTGACAACAATCATTCACAAGTACATCCCATGGATGATTATCAGGAGAGCTTCTTGACAATGTTCCCTTTGAATGCTCCAATTGAGCATATGCCACCTCAAGAGCATCAAGTCCCCCTGCAGAGAGCGGAACAACCCCGATGGGACCACATTAATTTGCTTGAGCAAGATGAGCCTCATATGTCGCAAACAACTATGGGAGCCAATGAAGGCCTTTGGATCTCTGACAGTGACTACGAAGATGAAACTGAGATGGCTTATCTCAATCATATGTGACAGATGCAACAATGATACCCTTTGGACATAGACGACATGTTCAAACATTTACACATAGGTCCAAGACATAGGTGGCACCTCAACCCGACGTAGTTATAGCAATTACTGCACCCACCACTCCAGGCACATAGAGAGCATCTTTCACCTAGAGACCCTATACAACCATTAGTGCCTAGGGCAGACCCAGTCTTTTTATCCACGCATAGGGCTGATCCATTTGTGCCAGTACCCACAGAGCCAAATTCGGGGCACAGAGAGCATCTAGGATGTCCGAGCACTCACACCCATGGTAATGGAGACCACAATCATTTCATCAACATGATCTCCATTGATTTAACCGCCCCCATCCATGATCCATCCGACCCGACATGGTCATTGCATCTAGACCTAGATGCTATCGATTGGGATCGCGCTGACACACCCCCATCCCCATCGAGTACTGGCCTTGTGGTGGGATGTTCCATTTCACTCCAGGACAGACTCAGGATGTCTTCCATGCTAAAGAGGAACATGACATTCCTAATGATGATCTGAATTCAGCAAATGATATCCACCTGATCCCAACTCCACACCAGTTGGAGGATGGATCCCACATGTCAATCGAGGAGACGACTGACGTAGACATCGGCTCAGATCCAGTGAATTTGCAAATTATCAAGCTAGGGGTAATTTTATCCCCCAAAGAGCAAGCCGACTACATTGCCCTTCTCAAAGAGAAGAAGGAGGTTTTTGCATGGTCATACAAAGACATGTCGGGACTAGACCCGCAACTAGTCACGCATAATCTAACACTTGATCCAAAAATCAAGCTAGTCAAGTAAAAACTATGTAATATGCACCCAAAAGTAGCCTTAATGGTCAAATATTAGCTACAAAAGTTGTTGGATGCACAGTTTTTCATCTGCGTGGATTACCCACCATGGTTGTCTAACATGGTGCCCATCAAGAAGCCCGATGGGAGGATTCGCATATGCACCAATTTTTGAGATCTAAACAAAGCAAGTCCTAAGGATGATTTTCCCTTGCCAAGCATCGACGCATTGGTAGATGCTACAATGGGCCATGAAATGCTTTCCCTCATGGATGGTTTCTCAGGATACAATCAAATTCGTATCAATCCTGAGGACCAACTAAAAATGACGTTCACAATGCCTTGGGGGACATTTTGTTATAAGGTCATGCCTTTTGGCCTTAAAAATTCTGGTGCCACCTACCAACGTGCCATGACGTACATATTTCATGATTACATGCACAAAAATTTGGAAGATTACATGGATGATTTGTTGGCCAAATCTCTTTTGCGCCCAGATCATCTCGATGACTTAAGCAGGATCCTCGATCGCCTCATAGAACATAAAGTTATATTAAACCCCAAGAAGTGCATCTTTGGCGTCACATCTAGAAAGATCTTGGGGTACATAGTCTCCAAACGAGGAATTGAGGTAGACCCAAACAAAGTCAAGGCAATCCTTGAAATGCTTCCCCCAACTACCATCAAGCAGCTCAGAAGCCTATAGGGAAAGGTCGCATCAATCAAGCGCTTCATAGCACAGCTATCTGACAAGTGCCGACCCATGAATAAATTATTGCACAAGGGGGTAACATTTCACTGGGATGACGAGTGCCAGTCAACCTTTGATGACATTAAAAAATACTTGGCTTCATCGCTAGTATTGGCACCACCTAGACTAGGCATGCCATTCTATTTATACATCTCAGCCACTAAGGTGGCACTGGGTGCCATGCTGGCCTAGAAAAATGAACTACACAAAGAATAGGCTACGTACTATCTTAGCCACACCCTGGTCAGTTATGAACTTAACTATGCATACGTTGAGAAGCTCTGCTTGGCAGTGGTGTTTGCTACCAAAAATCTACGCCATTACATGCTCAACAATACGACGTATGTTGTGTCTAAGGAGAATCCATTGCGATACATGATGAGTCGTACTTATCATAGTAGCCGCACGACAAAATGGATCATGTTGTTGACGAAGTTTGACATAGAATTCATTGGACAAAAATCCATAAAAGGTCAAGTCATCACCGATCAACTAGCAGAGGCTCCTCTTGAAGACGATCAGCCTCTGACCGTAGAACTACCAGATGATGGGGTCTTCCATGTTTCAGAATCACCAAATTCTGATGAGCCTGAGTCATAGGCTAGCATAACCCTATTCTTCGATGGTTCTAAATGTGAGCAAGGAGGTGGTGCGGGAATTGTATTCTTCACTCCACAAGGGGCTCCAATGCCTCTGTCATTTAAATTAGACTTCCCGTGCACCAACAACAATGCAGAATACGAAGCCTTGCTCATAGGTCTTCAAATAGCGGTCACCATGAACATTAAACGTTTAAACATATTTGGTGATTCGTTGTTAATTGTCAATCAAGTAAAGGGGGTATTCCAATGTAAATGTCTAGTTCTGCAGGCCTACAAAGCCCTTGTGGACAAATTCCTGGCAAATCTTGAATGGTATGACATCGAGGCACTCCCTCGATCATCGAATCATTTTTCGGATACTATGGCCTCCTTGGGGTCACTAATCCCGCAAGACCCTTCTGGTGAAATGACAACCATTTAGTTCAAGACATTATCACAATCCATGATGGAGCGAGCAAGATCTGAATTAATGCCAGGAATCCACTTGATCCAGATTGAACCATCTCAAGATAGGTTCTCTCGAATCCAAGATTGTCTGACTTAGGCCAACTGGGGGTCCTTGTTCTCCCCGACCCCTCTTAATAGCAACACCACGTTGTTCTTACAAGTTCTTTCCCGTTCAGCTTTTGCTAGGGATGAACTTCAAGAGGGATTGGCCGTTCATACCATCAAGGTTTTTGATCAGAAGGATTGGTACACACCCATAAGGGATTACCTCAAGCTAGGTAACCTCCCACTTGGATTGACACAAGCCACGAAAAGATCATTCAAATAGAAAGCGGCAAAACATGTCTTGTTAGGAGACATTTTGTATCGTCGAAGCTATGAAGGAATCCTCCTCCGTTGCTTGGACTAGTAGGAGTCCGCTTGGGCGATCACCCAAGCACACGATGGTACATGTGGTGGCCACTTTAGCGGTATGGCCATCGCAAAGTGCATTCTTCGCATGGGCTATTATTGGCCATATTTAGAGCGAGATTGTTGCGCATATGTAAAGAAGTGCATGAAGTGTCAACACCATGCTAATTTGACACACGTACCTTCTCAGGCCTTGCAGCCGATCCAATCGGCTTGGCCTTTTTCATAGTGGGGCTTTGATCTAATTGAAAAGATCTCCCCTACGTCGTCGGGTCATCACACATTTATCATAACGGCCACAGAGTACTTTACCAAGTGGGTGGAAGCAATTTCTCTAACCTCTATGACTAGAACCCGCATTGCGGAGTTTATTTTGCATAACATCATATGTCATTTTGGTATTCCATCCAAGATTCTCTTGGATAATGGGATGCCATTCAAGAATAAATATGTGCGTGCTTTGACCACAAAGTACAAAATTCAACATAGTTTTTCAACACCCTATTATCCGCAAGCAAATGGGCAAGCAGAGGCGTCAAACAAAATGCTAGTTACCATCCTCAAAAATACCGTCATAGATAGTCATAAGGATTGGCACATTCAAATCCTGCTTGCCCTATGGGCTTATCGCACTAGCATTCAGATGCCCACTGGGGCAACTCCATTTTTGCTGGTGTATGGCTCCGAGGTAGTCATGCCTCTTGAGTTGGAAATCCCTTCCCTGCGCATTTCAATGCAAGAGTTCATCGATGATGACACTGCACGATAGGCCCGGTTAGACCAACTTACGTTGCTCGACGAATGACGCATCAATGCTCTCGAGCATTTGTGTATCTATCAAGAGTGACTTAAGAGAGCATATAACATGAAGGTTCACCTAAGGGACTTTTAGGTTGGAGATTTGGTCTTAAAAGAGAACCAGCAGAATTCTAATTTGCCATCCCATCTAAGGGACAAGTTCATGGCAAACTGGTTAGGTCCTTATGTGATTGACAGTAAAATAGGACCTGGAACATACCGGCTCACCTCTCTTGAAGGAATCAAGGAGCTAGAACCCTTGAACATCAGTCATTTGAGTCCATTCCACATTTAGAGAGCCCCAAGTCCAACCAAAAGCTCCAAGGATTCCCACAATCACTTGGTCACCCCAAAATTCCCCAAAGGTATTTTTGGTCAAACCAAAAGCTCCAAGGATTCCCACAATCGCTTGGTCAACCCAAAAATGCCCCAAAGGTATCTATAAACCCTTTGGTCAAACCAAAAGCTCCAAGGATTCCCACAATCGCTTGGTCACCTCCAAAAGCCCAAAAGGTATATCAAAAACCCCAAAATTCCCCAAAGGTATCTATAAACCCTTTGGTCCAGCCACATGCTCCAAGGATTCCCACAATCGCTTGGTCAACCCTAAACATGCCCCAAAGGTATCCATAAACCCTTTGGTCAAACCAAAAGCTCCAAGGGTTACCATAACCGCTTGGTCAACATAAATATTCAAAAACAAACAAAAACAATAAAATCATCAAAAATAAACAAAAAAAAATTGCATTTCAATTCCATGCATACTCATAAAAAATCAAAATACAAAAATATAGGTTGCATTAGGCATCACATCCATACATTGCATATCCGTTAGGTCATACATGTCAAATGCACCATAGATTGTCATTACTTGGCAATTCCATCATTTTCCACATCAAATCCATTATATAAACACATACATCCAGAATAACACCATCGCCATTTTTAGCAAAGTCAGTTGTCTCCTAATGTATATAGGGTTTTCGTCATTCAGCTGTCTTTAAATTGCTAGCCAAAAAATGTACAAAGTTAAACGGATTTTCCAAGGGAAAAGTTTTACTTGGGTCAAGCCTCGTTACGTAACATCCCTACACAAGTTAAAACACATAAAATAATTCCTAAGTTGTGTGAACGCAAGAGAAACCTACAAAGCAGTCTAGGGTACCATAGGTGATATATTAGCCTGTTCATCCCCCTGTGCGAATGGTTCAAGAGTGCTAAGAATTGACAAAAGGACAAGCTCTTCCCCATCCATTCCCCCTCATCAACAGTGGTTTTCACCACTACCACAACTCCCAATCATCATTGGTCCTCAAAGTTGTAAGGATTCATACTACACGTCCCTGCCAACAATGGGTAGTCATCCCCAAGGCCTAAAAGGATCAATGATCATTCAAAAACAACATTTTCACAAGCCATAATCACAATCACCTTTGGTCTCCCCAGTCGTAAGGATTCATACTACATGCCCTTGCTAAGGATTGGTAGTCATACCCAAGGCCTGAAAGATCAATACCCTTACTTCATAATCTCCATACTACCCTTTGGTTCCCAAAGTCATAAGGATTCGTCCTACACATCCCTGCCAACGATGGGTAGTCATCCCCAAGGCCTAAAAGGATCCATGTTATTCACCAATCACCAACATACCATTTTCACCTTATAAATATCAAAGGCCAAATCAAATAACAGTGGTTATCACCACTATTCAAAATACTTACTCCAAAAGAAAAACAAAGAAAGCACAAAATAAATAGTGAATTTCATCACTTTGTATATGAGCAAATATCCTAAACCGTTGAGCCAATACAAATCCTGAACTTGAATCCCTAGAATTCTCAACATTTGGAAAACCATCTAGGTGATCCTCATTACGGGTTTGGTGGACAGCCTACCTGGCAATGGTGGTATCCTACACGCATGACGATATGTCTGTCACAGTAGCTTTGCATGTGCGTAGACCAATGTTTGCATGTGGATGAGCTAGCTTATGGTACCTTAGGTTGTCTCATGGATTAATCTTACTAAATACAACAACAGAGTTAGTGGACCTAAGTAGGTGATCCTCAGTACAGGTTTGGTTGATAGCCTATCTGGCACTGGCGGTATCCTGACAAATACCACATAAACGAACTCACTTGCACACACAGAGATGTGAAATAACTTGGTTAAATTCAAGTCAAATTTATACCTTGTTCAAAAGTCTTGCGAGATAAATGTACAATTTTGGCTAGTTAGGTAAAATATCTGAATCTCAGAAAATCTTAACTACATTTTAAAACAACTGGTACATTTCATTTCGTGCATCACCATAAGCACATATGCAAAATACAAAAACATAGTTATCACATGCCAAGTCATTCCACAACTTCATCCCATTAGTATAGCAAGTCAGTAAAATATTGTACAATCTATGGTGCATCGAAAAGTCATTAACAACTCATTTCATTCACTCCATATGCATACATCTTACAAATTCGACACATTGCATTCATAATAGCCTCTACATACATCATCATAAATAATTGTGCATCAATGTAAATACATGTACATAAAAACAAACCATGAAAAGTGCATACAATACCAAAAAAGAGTCATTTGTATATATATCATCAAAAATACCCGTAGGCTACAATGAACCGGTCCTCTGACCTCGCAACAAAATCCAAAAGCTCAAAAACCCCCAAGCCTAGGGCGTCGGTCACCATGATCATGCAGGATCGGTGCAACGGGAACTACCCCCCATGGTGTGGGTCCTATGGGACCTATCAAGGCGACTGTTGCTCGCCCCTACATCACGCCCACTAGTACCCCCCTCATCTAGCCGCCTATGACGAGATTATGCTAACTACTCAGTATTGTTGTCTCTCGTTCGACGTGAAGAGCCCCCTCCAAGAGGCTCAGGTATCCTCCCAGCGAGGTGAATAATCTCTCCCTCCATATCCATCTGATGCTGAACCCACTCTGCCTCCTGTCGATGGTAGTAAGAAACTACGTTGTTGCATTGTGCTAGCTGCACCCGCAGGAGATCCCTCTCCCGTGCAGCATCGATACTCCCCTCCTATCGACGAGACATAACCCATGCATTCTCCCACTCTGCCAGCTGAGTCTGCAAGAGATCCTTCTCTTATAGAGCCTCCCCCAGCTCCTCATCTCACCTCCGTAGTAGCCCTGCCAATCGTGCATTCTCAGCATGCAATCCTACCTCCATATCCTTCGCACCTGCATAAGACCTTGGTGAATCCAGGACAGTAGCCTGCTCTGGCTCCCACTGCTCTAGGACATCCTGCATCTCTGGCTGATCCGATACCCCAAACTCCCCTCCAACATCCTCAACCTCCACCATGTCTGCATCATCATGTGGAGCACCCCAACCCTCATCTGGTGCCTCTGTACCCTCATCCCCTGTTGTTGCCGCCTCTACACCGCCTAGAGGCCCCTCACCTCGCCATCACCGTAGAGTCCACCACTACTCATACTTGGTAGTAACCCTGACATCATCCACATCTAGGACATCAGTAGCCATATCTGAATCCTTGCCAAGTGGTGCAACCCCTGGTGCACCCCAAAATTTTGGGTCACCCGACCGTATGGGAAGAACTCCTGCTCAGTCTCATGTCGCCCAATCAGCCACTTCCCCCTCCGTACCCGCCGAAGCCACTCTCCAGCCTCAGGCTAGGCTGGACAGTCCCGATAGGGGCGCCAGAACACCTCCCCTAGAGTAAGCCGAGCGAAGGCATCGACATAGTGCCCTACGGCACCTGCCCATCGCCGACTCTATCCTTGCTCCTCCGACCTCCACCATAGTACCCCGTATTCGATCTCCTGGTCTGTCATCTCCAACTGCATTGTCCAGGGCAGCCCCACTGACCTCTCCACTACTATGTGCTGCCAAGCCCAGCACTGCAGCAAGAAGCTACAACTAATCTCCTTTCGCTTCTAGCAGTGAACCTCATATAGCTCATCATAGAGCTATGCTAGCAAGTCTGTCCCCATAACATAATCATCGGTGCATCTGTCGAACACTTCACCAACCGAAACACCACCTCTAGCAGGTTCCACGGGAACCTCGCACCCGACGAGTCGAGAAGCAGCATGTTGACAATGAGGCCCATGAGTAATGCGTGCCTCACTCCCAACACACCCTTTTATAGCCACCATTGCACCAGTATGTCCCCCATATGACAGTCACTCTCCGCCCTCTCCATAGGGCTCTCCACACCCAAATCCTCCCCATAAATAGCCTATCAATACTGCTGTCCTTCGATCCCGTGACATCATCCGGATCGGTAGTCCGTCTATTGGAATTCGAAGAATCCGATAGACATCCTCCAAGGTCACCGTCATCTCCCCTATTTGGAGATGGAAGGTATTGGTCTGGGTATCCCACTGGTTGATCAGGGTTGTCAAATAGGCCCGATCCCTGACCACTGGCTCCAGTCGAGTCACCTGCTTGAGCCCAAGGGTGTCAAGCCAGTCCCAGTCCCCCAAAGTTAGCACCGCACGTGCTTTCATAAACATAGTAGGCACATGATACCGGCTCTTCACAACTTGCAAAATAAAACAACATAAAAACATAAAAACAATGAAAAAAACTATACAACATTAACACTGACATTCCACCAATGCAGCTCAATGTACAGCACAAAAAAAAAATCGTAATCACACAATTCAAAATTAATTTTTTAGATCTAGGGTTTTTTTTAACTCTAACTGATTAATTAACAACAAAAACAATTACAAAACCAAAAAACGTAATTTTTCAGATCTAGGGTTTTTTTTAACTCTAACTGATTAATTAACAACAAAAACAATTACAAAACTATTAAAAAAAAAATCATTGGTCAGTTCTAGGGTTTTTAACTCTAACTGCTCACTTAACAAACAAACAAAAACAGTTACAAAATAATTTTCAGCCCTAGGGTTTTTAACTTTAAACTGGAAAATTAAAAACACAAAAACAACAACTAGCTAGGGTTGAGCTACGTTTTTACGTTCAGTTTTATCCTATGTTTCTCCCCTAAGTTTTGCACTTTGGTCAATTCGGGGTAAGTGAGGTTTTAAGTTAGGTTTTGAACTAATATTTTTAGCTCAGTTTCCAATTAACTTTTAATCTTTGTTTTCCTCGGGTTATACTAAGTTTCAAACCAAGTGATTCATTTTGATCAACTAGGGTTTCATTTTTAACCATCAACAACAAAATAAACAAAAGAACAAAAAAATAATAAGCAAATTGCGGTTTTCTAATTGCAATACAAAACAATAAAGAGGAAGGGCACTCATTGGCATCGCTTCGGCTCTGCCACTTGATTTTGTGTGGGCACTCATGGTCACAAGAGAAATCCAGCAGCGCTTCGCTTCACAGAATTGACCTCCTCCTCCTCAGAGCTCCAAATTGCCATCGAAAACAAATGCAAATGAGCCCAAAACTCAGTTTTTGCCTTTAAATAGGCTTTTTGAGCCTGTACTCGTTCCCCCCCGAGGATGAGCACTCTAGATAGCACTCATACCTCCCTGGGAAGAATACTAAAAAGGAATTCATCCCACCCTGGGACGAATACAAAGCAAAAATTTCAAAAACAACACAAACTGCACAAAATGCACCAAAAACAAGCCCTAAAAGTGTCCGATAAGAATGCTTTTGCACTTGACATTTCGGGCATGCAAAACCGACGTTGGGGTCACCAATTCTCACTATCCTCTTCCCTAAGAAGGCTACCATAGCTGGACCACTCACGGGAAGACAAATTTTCAAGACTTTCATCCTTGAATGGCATCACCAAAAGGGTCAAAACCCATCCAAAAATAGCAATAACATTGTCGAACGAAGGCGCTTTTGTGCCTGACATTATTGGCATCCAAAATAGACATTGGGGTTACAAATTTTTACTATCCTACTCCCCATGAATACTATCATAACCGGACCGCTCCACGGGAGGACGAATTTTTGACAATTTCAGCTCCACCATGCATCACAAAAAGGGTTCACACCCACTAAAAATAGGTCAAAATGTTTGGAAACTGCTTTTGCATTCGAAGGTAAACAACTGAAGGAACCCTTACCTAAGTCATCTTGGGTCAAGTGACTTGTCACTTTTCTCATGCCGGTCATTCCCTCATCGATTCGTCGCTTGAGGGGGTAGTCACACTTAGTCACCAATCAACAAATACACATCCAATCATGGAAATGACATGCATTCAAAGGATCATTGACAAAGACAATCACGCCCCTGCATGGGGCAGCAAACAAGCAACAATCACAATCTGATCAAATACTTGCATTCGTGAATCATGAACTCAAGGTTCCCACAGACAAAAGGTTGCGCCCTTTGCCTATTCATGACTGATCAATGTCCAAGCTCAAGTAACACCTCACCGAAAAAGGTTAACACTTGAATTAAGTTCCTTAGCTTGTCAGAAGCAAGGATTCAAGAATGCATGCCCTTTCCATACTTGGGGCATCAAGAGTTGGTTAGGTTACTGAGAAACCCTAATCATTAGTGCTTTGGTTATCTATTTTTTCTCGGCGTTGCGCCTTGCACAGTGCTTCCCAAAAAGGGGCATCTGTAGACACCAAAACAACACTAATCCGATTATGTGACAACAAGCGCTGATCACATTGACACACACAACCCCTAGGGCAGCCCCCAGAGGTTAAATAGTGGTCCTGACCACTTCCAAAAGTAGTTTTAGAGGTTAGAGGTCAATTTGGCACATTTTTGGCACCTTGCTTTCTACTCGTCCCACCCAAGGACGAATACAAACTGGCATTCGTCACACCCAGGGATGAATATTAGCATTCGCCCTAGGGTGAGGCGAATAGAAATTTTGACTGGCAAAAAGTCAAACCTCGGTAACTCCACCAGTTAACTGAGGCTTCAGGCCATGCAATTATGAGGAATAGCTTTTATTCAAGAAGAGAGACTTTAGTCATGTATGTCTTGGATTTTTGGAGGCCTCATGCAAGGAAAATCTAAATCAGGGAATAAGCTTTTCCCCAAATTAGGACATGCAACTCAAGTGGCACCCTCGCATGCACAATTCAAACAGAGAGACCCTAAGGTCTATAAATTGGTGAGTTTTATCACCCAAAAGATATACATAGAGGGAGCATTTGAGCAACGAAGTGCTACCAATTTACATACCTACTTGCGATTTGTGCTTTCACATCCTTAATCTCTCATTCGAAAGGGAGGTTATTGGGTGACTATTGGAAGCGCGAATCCGGACCCAAAACTAGATTTTTGGCCACAAAAATCCATAAAATTTGTCGATAACACCCCATAATCAGTTTTGGACCCATCCCAAGTGGATTGGTGCCAAAACAATGTCCCAAACGATGGGCGTCCTGCCCCCGGGCGCTCCCCAAACTGTCACAGTCAAATTCGCCCCACCTCGGGATGAATAGAAATATTTAATAGATTTCTCTTATTTTTCTTTTGCATTTGATTCTAGATATGTTAAATAGGTTACAGTTTAAATTTCATTTCATTCTGAGCAATTTTGACCAGGTTTCTCTCATTTCTCGCATTCACTAACTTGTAGATGGCACCAGAAAAATCTGGGTCCTAGAGGCTAAATTGGAGAAATCTGACCATCTGGGTCTTCCCAAAACACCCCCAATTAGCTAACCCCAACTTTGCAGGTCATTTGGAGCTTCCTAAGCAGGACATTGAAGAGGGTGCTTTCTGACAAGTTCTTGTAGGCCTATTCGTCCCACCCTGGAGCGAATACAAATATGTGAGGAATTTATAGACTGTTCTTTTTGCAGTGGTCTTCTGATAACATATTTATGCTACTTTTAAATTTTCAGGTCGATCCAAGGTCATTTCATTATAATTTTAATATTTTCATGCATTTACTGACAATAGGCCTTGGGAAATACATGCTTTATTTTATCTGCAGGTGCTACTAATCATTTATGTTTCTTTGAACACAGGTTTCTGACATCAGAGGAGCAGGAAATAGCAAAGAATCACATACGCAAGCGGCGGTGACGTTTTGGTTCGCCCATCTTACATGTGGGCACGCGGAAGAAGGATTATTATCCATGGATGTTGTGACAAGAAACACATTTGACGCTCTTATCCCATAAAAAGGAAGGAGACGTATTGTAACACAAATTAAAAAGTGTATCAATATAGATATTTCCATATTTCACATTGCTTTTATCTTGTGTCAATCTATCTATGTTCTTTCTTGTTATTTCTTGTGGCATATTCCTTTTTGTTTCCGTATCCTTGTGCTTTCAAATTTTATTCTTTGCACCAACAAAAAAGGGGTTTTTGCCAATGGTGTGTGATGTAAATGTTGTGTATTATTTTTTTGATCCAATATATGCAAGGGGGGTTTTGGAAATGTGGATGATATTAATGATGTAAAGTATATATCCTAAAGTGGAAAATCAAAATCAAAGTTGGTTGCCCTAGGTTTTGGGGTAATCCTATGCTATTGAAGAATGTGTAGTATGGCATCATTGAAATGTAAATTTATGAAAATACAAAATGAAATAGGGGAATATATCCATTTTAGTGATTTTTGTCATATTCCTTCCACAAAGAACCAATCATGCTACTGGTCTGCATCCCTAATGACTATCAATATAAAAGAGATGATGCGTCGTAAGTTATCCATGTTTCAAACCCCTACGGATAAGGCCATCAATGACAAATTTATAGAAAATTAATTTTGGTATAGTTTCACTCAAAATATGAGTGACCAAATGGATTTTTATTTCAAACAAGAGGATGTTGGAGGATGGTATGAAAAAGCATCCTTATGGTGATCTACCCATATTATTGAATTGCATGGATAATCGATCACTGCAAATGCACTTGGGCTTGCCTTGATTAGTCCAATATCCATCTTGTTATGAAATTATATTTTTTTAGAAAAAAATTTAGTATGAATATTAGGATTTAGATTTGTTAGTTGGAAAGAGATAGAGAATGTTACAGAATGCTTCATTAAACATTATTGTATAAATTACAATGAGGAGTTTTTTGAAAAGGTCCTTGCTCTTGTCCTCCGATGGTGGCATTCTATAATAGAATAATTCATTCCTTGATAATGTCTCTGTAATGTACATGATTGAAGTGTAGCAATAAAATAGTATTATTTTCCCATCTCTTTTGTAATGTTATTATGTCTTTTGCAATGATTTATTTCCTTATCTAAAATATTTACTTTTCTTGAATCAATGAATAGTAAATAGTTAGAATAGATTAAATAAAATATTAGTAATACTAAGGTAAAATAGTGTAGAGGAGAAGAGAAATATATTGATCTTTTCAAAGGCAGGTCCCACTTCTAAAAGACCAATCCCTATTCTCCTGCTCATGCATTAGAATAGGATTAGATTAGTATAAATAGAATTAATAGAAATTAATCTGCATCATTTATTTCAAAAGTAAAATAGTTAACACATAATTAGTTGCACGTGGATCCACACACATTCATTAATTTAGTTAATTTCAAATTTATCAAGTAAATTTCATATTAAAAAGAATCGTATTTAAAATATTCTTTCTTTTTTGTAACCGGATCTTAAGGAATTGAATCAAATGAACTGGTTAATGTCATGGATTATCTATATGATATTTATGTTCTTTATATTGATTAAGACCTAGATTGATAATTAAATGATTAGCCTTTCAATATAAATATTTTTGGCACCATTTTCGAGGAGAACAATGCCATTACATTGATCTAGAAGTTTTTGGACCACATAAGTAAGGAAGCTTACCTACATGTAGAGGGTGGTGCAAGTAGTCATCAATGCATGCATAGGCCTATATGTGGAGGGTGGTGTAAGTAGTAATCAATGCATATATAGATTTGTGTGTGGAGGGTGGCACAAGAATTGATCAACGCACACGCACACCAAACATCCTCCACCTTATGTGGATCAAGTTCTATTTTTTTTAAATAAACTTTTATTGATTTCCTAGAATTTAGTCATTTATTTTTTAGCATTTATTTTCAAGCATATATTTTTCAAGCATTTACTTTTCAACAATTTATTTTTTAGAAATTTTCATTTTAGTAATTTATTTTCCAAGCAATTTATTTTCTTGCACAATGTGGTTGTTGCTAGTTTAAATATAACACTATTTGACCTATAGAAACCCAATGTAGTAGAGGAAGTAGGTGTTACTGAGTGACACACCCATAGTGATAACATCCCTTATAAGTAAAACAGTAACAACAACACTTTTCCTTATTGTAATGAGATCACCTGATCAATCTGTTTGATTTCATTACAATAATATTTGCTTTATTTTTTCCTTATTGACCTGATATCACCTGGACAATATGTTTGATTTTAGTCAGTAAGACCTAATTTAATATAGTTTTACTTTTTCTTATTATTCTGAAATTATCTGGCTAATCCGTTTAGTTTTAGTATAGTAGGAATTGTTTAAAAAAAACAATAGAACCAAAAATAAAACAAAACCAAAAATAATATATAGAGAAGTAGAAGTTGCTAGATGACAGAAAATAGTAAACAGTCTATATCCATTGACCTTAGAAAATTACTGATAGAGCCAGAAGTTAACCTTCTTTTTGAAAAACAACACCAAACATCTAGGGAAGAGTAGGAACACATGTGAAAACATCTTGATACCATAAAACATAGATCATATGAATTGATTGAAATCCATAGGATAAACATAGCTCAAATTCTAGGGCCAAACTATCACTCACCCTACCTTGAAATTATTAAGAGTTGTGAACGGTGGTTAGGAAATAAGAGAGCAACAACAAACTCAGTAACCTACCCATGGGATCAGTATTTTGAAGAATACCTTACCATCCATAGTTTCCTAGAAAAAATAAAGCATAGGTAAGTAAACCTAGAATATAGCCAAAGATATCATAGGGCACCAAGAGTAGAAATCTTTAGAGAATTGTGTCAAGACTTGCATTACAAATTGCAATTCGAGAACCCTAATCCAATTTTAAAACAACCTTTAATTATCCAATTGATTACTCTAGTAACAAAAGACTTTGGATTTAACAAAGAGCATTATATGACTCTCGAACAACTCAAACCCATCAATGATATTCATAGGTTGTTCTAGGAAGACTAAAATTTATTTCAAATTTTCATGTTTAGATCTAGAGACTCAGAGGGTAGATTTATTAAAATAAATAAACCAGAAGTAGATTGCTAAGAAAACCATAGTAAGAGATCTGACACTTCTAAGTCAAAATAAATTGAAATTGTATCTTCATATTCTACATCAACCAAGAAAATTTACATTCTATAACAGGATCCTAAAACATATTTGCTACCTAAACTAGATTTTTATAATCATATCGATCCCTCATTTATCTTTACTAACCCTATACCTGGTCCAATTATTGAAATTCTATATTCAATCATGGTTGATCAAGGTAGTGAAGAAGGGGAAGTAAATAGAAACCAAATATAAAGAACAATGGATCAAGGAGAAGTAGAAAACCAAAGGTGGGATGGATAGAGAAAGACTTTTGCCTTTCCAATTCCTTCTTCAAAATATAAGCTAACAAGAGAACCAAAAGTAGTCTCTGTTGTTGTTTTACCTACTTTTCATGGGAAACCACATGAGGATCTTGATGCTTTCTTTTTTGAATTTTAAGTGGTGTGCCAGGCTTACTTTTACAACATGGATGAGGAAAAACTAATACTATTCCCTTCTACACTTAAGGATGCAACCTTAATATGGTTCATTGGTCTAGGAGAAAACATTTGCTATCGATGGGAGGGAGAATGAGGATTAAAAGACATATTATTTGAAAGATACCAAGACTACTATAGATTTTGGTTAAGAAAGCTTAATTATTTTGTATGAATAAAAAATATTATAAATCCCTTGAGGACTATCTAGAGAGATTCTGGTTTGAGGGATGAAGAGTAAACATTGAGTTGGATGAGGAAATTCAAAAAGAACTTTTTCTAAAATGGCTTAAGGAATATGTGTTAGACATACTAAACCTTATGGTAAAGGGGGATATCCATTAGATGGTATTAGGAGAGATCATAAATATTTGTAAAAATTACTCAAGAAGTAAACCATTAAGAAGTAATAAATACCCATCATCAAGAGGAGGAGTAACATGAGCTTAAATCAATAATATTATAGAAGATCTCAAAATCTATTTATTAAGCACATTAACATCATCCCTCGACCACATGGATAAAAAACCAAAGGATCAAAATATTAAAGAGATATATTATCATAGATACAGAAAGAAACATAATCTAAGGGAATGCCATTTGAATATTATTTTAGTTATAAAAACCGCTATAAAAGAGCATGAGGTTGAAGAGGTAGAAGATGTCTATTTTATAGCTCAAAGAAGGAATGGTCCATTTAATGGTCCACCCAATTGGTAAAACTCTAATTATTCCAGCCAACAGAGACCTAATTATTGGTCAAGTTGGAATCAGTATAATAAAGATTGGAACATACCTCCTTGGACGTAATTATTACCCAATTCATATGGAAATTCACCTCCATGGATGGCAGACAAAAATTAGAACACATCTAATTGTAATATGAGTTGCCAATACAATCAGATAGGACCTAGTTGGTCTCAAGGACAACTCCAACAAAAAAAACTTTCAAAATCAATTTAGGGGGCAAGTACCTCAAAACCAACCTTAAAACAAATTCCTTCCACCTATGAAAAACAATCCCCTTTACCATATCAACATGTACCTAACCACAATAATAAAAATTCTCAATAGGTCTATGAAACAAATGAGGCATGTTCAATATCTATAATACCTTGTCAACAAATTCAACTAAGATCTGGAAAAGTATTGGGTCATAGAGCAACCCTCACAAAACTTGAAGAACCTACAAAAACTTGAGCAAATAAAAATACAAGATGATAGATATGAGGAAGGAATAGAAATTTCCCCAAAAGAAGTGTTGGATTAACAGAAAGAGGTTCAAATTTCTCAAAATTAAATAAGAGCTTCATTTCCTGAAATATTGGCTATACCTAAAGAACCATCTAAACCAACTTTTGATTTTCTTCAAGAATTGGAAAATGTATTTATTAGAATTCATATTTTACAAGATATTAAAGATATTCCCATATATTCCAAATTGGTAAAAAGTATAACAAATTTACAAAGGAGAAAGAGGAATGAACCTAGGACTATTCAAGTTATTGGACAACTATCTGAAATCATGACTAGTGAGAAATTGTTATCAAAGTATACAAACCCTGGAGTACCTATACTTATAGTTCATATTGGTATGATATCCTTGCATAATGTCTTAGTAGACTTAGGGGATTCCATAAACATCATGACAAAGGAAAAAATAGAATCTTCTCTGGTACACATGATTCAACCAACCTCTATAGTGCTTCAAATTGCAGATAGATCGGGAAAATAGAAGACATTATAGTTTCTGTAACTTCATGGGAATACCCTATAGTATTTATAGTCTTACAACCAAAGAAAAAGTTAGGGGGAAACCCCTTGATATTGGGAATACCATGGTTTGGAACAACTGATGCTTATATTAGCTATAGATCTGGGAATATGACTATTTCAAATGGTAAGTATACTAAAAATATTAACTTATTTACTGAATCAATAAAATAATTTGACTTTTCAAACTAGTTTTGGTATGATTCTCCTGAACATTTGGATGATCTTCAAAATTTATTAATAAATATGTTAGAAGAGTGTGTTCAGAAAGAAATTGAATGGCCTTTAATTTCACTTATTAATGAGGAACAAGGTGCTAATGAGGTTACCATGATTAATAGTAAATCAAGCACAAGTTACCCTCACCAAATGGTCCCTTCTAATCATCAACTAAATACTCTTAAACATGAAACAATGAGTATTTATAAACAAATAAATATTACATCTGGAATAACTTTATATATAAGAAATGAGCTTACAAATATTCAAGAATCACAACTGATAGAAGTGTTAAAGAAACATTGGACAATATTTGCATGGAATTATGATGACATGAAAGGGATACATGTGAATATTTGTACCCACTGTATTTTCATTAAATAAGGTTGTCACCCAGTCAGACAAATCCAAAGGATATTAAATCCAACTATGAAAGACATAGTTCAAGAAGAAATTTTTAATATCTTAAATACAATATTTATATACCCTATCTCTAATAGTCAATGGGTTTCACCATTGGTAATGGTTCCTAAAAAGAACGGTAAATGGAGAATCTATGTAGACTACAAATAACTAAATAAAGTGACAAAGGACTATTTTTCATTGCCTTTTATTGATAAAGTCCTTGACACTCTAGCTAGTAATAAATACTTCTATTTCTTGGATGGATTTAGTGGATATAATCAAGTCTCAATAGCCGAGGAAGATCAAGAGAAGACCACTTTTACATGTCCTATAGGAACTTATGCTTATAGAGTCTTACCTTTTGGTCTATGCAATGCACCTGCTACATTCCAAAGAGCTATTCTAGCTATTTTTGGTGACATGATTGATGAATGCGTAGAATTTTATATGGATGAATTTACAGTCTACAATGATACCTTTGAATAAACTCTAGCAAGTTTACAAAAAGTCCTAAATAGATGCACAAAGCAAAACCTTTCTCTAAGTCATGAAAAGTGTTTCATAATGATGAGGAGGGGAATTGTTTTAGGACATTACATATCTAAAGAAGGTGTTAAGGTAGATCCTGCAAAAATACAAATCATTCAGTCTCTTCAACCTCCAAAAACTCAAAAAACGGTAAGAATATTTTTAGGGTATGTACGATACTACCAAAGATTCATTAAGGATTTCAATAAAATTTCTTCTCCTATGCTTAAAATATTAACTAAAGATAGTGAATTTGAATGGACTGAAGCATGTCAAGAAGCTTTTGAAATCATAAAAGAAAAAATTATTACTACTCCAATCCTAAGAGGGCTAAATTGGAATTTACCCTTTCATATCCATTGTGATGCCTCAACATATGCAATAGGAGCAATACTTCAACAAATAGAAAACAATTCCTTATGTTATCTATTATGTAAGTATGAATTTACATGGGAACAAACTAAATTATACAATTATTGATAAGGAATTATTGCTTGTAGTTCATGCCATAAATAAATTTAAACATTACATAATAGGGTATGAAGTATTTGTTCACATTGATCACTTTGCTATTAAGTATTTAATGAACAAAGCTATAGTAGGAGGTAGGGTGGTTAGATGGCTTCTTTTTATTCAAGAATTTAACATCACAATTATACATAAAATAGGTAAAGATAATGTCATTGTAAATTATTTATATCGTATGCAAATACTTGATGATGATGAATTAATTCTTGATAGCTTTCTAGATGAGCATCTATTTTCTCTTTCTATTTTTTCTCCATGGTATACTGATAGGGTAAATTATATGGTAATGGGAAATATGCCTCAATATTTCACACCTTATGAGCAAATAAAGTTAATACATCAGAGCAACCCTTACATGTGTATTAATGGGATTTTATTCAAGTATTGCCTAGACCATGTAGTTAGGATATATTGCACGAAGAAGATGTGTATGATACTATTAGAGTAACACATGAAGAATATTGTGGAGGTCACTATATAGCCCAAAGAATAATTAGTAAATTATTCCAAACTGGATACTTTTGGCCTACTATAAATAAGGATGTTCACCAATTTTTTGATAGATGTGATGGATGCCATAGGGCTAGTAAACCAACTTCTATAATGGATATGCCCTTAGTACCCCAAATTATGTTTGAACCATTTGATAAGTGGGAAATTTATTTTTTTGGACCTATAAATCATTGGAGTGCAAATAGTAAACATATACTTGTGTGCACAAATTATATTACAAAATGGGTAGACATAGAAGCTATGCCACAAGCACAAGCTAAACCTATTGCTAATTTCTTTATTTGCACATTATGTTACACTTTGGAGAACCTAGAGAACAATTTTTGGATCAAGGAACTCAATTTCTCTCTAAAGTAATATAATATTTCACCACAATCTATCAAGTAAAACATAGGAAAACTTCACCATATCATCCTCAAGCCAATGGACAAGTGGAAGTAACCAATCGAGAGCTTGAAAATATAATAACTAAAATTGTGGCCACTAGTAGAATAGATTGGGTATAAATATTGAAATAAGTTGTATGGGATTATAACATAACTTGGAAGACTACCACCACTTGAACACCTTATGAGATGACTTATGGTAAGCAATCCATCGTGCCCATCGAGTTTGAAATTAAGACTTCGTACAATAATACAACTCGATATGAACTTATATCAAGCACAATGAGCTAGGTTAGAGAAATTAAATATTATTTATGAAAGAATATTGAAAGCACTTCATAAAACTGAATTAACACAACAACAAAGAAAGAAATGGCACGATAAACACATTGTACCTAGAATGTTTCAACCAAGAGATTGGGCTTTGTTATTCGACTCTTGCTTCCATGATTTTTAGGGGAAGCTAAGGACAAGATGGCTTGTACCCTATGAAATTAAAGAGATATTTAGAAATGGTATAGTAAAACTCAATCCTATTGATGACTCAACCAAAAAATTTCTAGTTAATGGACATAGGCTTAAATTATATAAAAAGCCACAATCTAAAGGAGAATTGATGTACCATCTCAAGACACAAATTGATTTGCAGTGTATATCTAAACTTCAAATCGCTACTATTTAATAAACACTTCTCTTTAACAAGAAATAAATACACTACCTATTAAATAAGTTGTTGCTTTATATCTAAAATATACATATATAAAATATATACATATAAATAAAGGATAAAAAAAGAGGATTATGCTTCTTTTTGTTTCATAGTGGAGTTCCAATATTTGCAATACTCTCATCTTATTTTTAGTCTCAATATTGTTTCAAAAAGATCCTAAAAAGACATTTCTTTATTTTGCATCAGCTTGAGAGTTTTGTAGGAAAATTACTACCACATCTTGCATAATACTTTTGTTTGCTAAAATAAGATCTAGATGTTTTCAATTATTCAACCACCACTAGTGTTTTGAGAAAATATTCATTGAAAATCAAATAATATTTGGATTTTATAAGTTTCTCCTCTCAATCAAGTTTCCTCTTGGACTACGCACATTATAACGAATAAAAACATTATGAAGTTTGGAAAGACTAACCCATGAGTTACTATTTCCATAGAGTGAACAATTTTTCCTGCTCATACAATTATGCACATGGCCTAGAAAGCTAATGAATTGGTAAGAGGACAAGCTCCCCCTTCATCCTTAAAAAAATCCCTTTCTCTCTCTCTAAACGAGCAAGTATCCCAAAAATTATCTCCTTGCTCCACCTTAAAATGAGCAAGAATCCCAAAAACCAATAAAAATTCCTTGCTCCCTCTCAAAATGAGCAAGTATCCCAAATAAAATTCAAATAAAAGAAGGATGAAGAGCTTGAATACCTGGAATTCTTAGTACTTCAAAAACCATGGGGTGATCCTCATTACAACAATGGGTTGAATGAAACTCACCTGGCAATAATATATCTTTACGCAGTAGCGCTAAGTCTAGATAAGACCTATGGATGCTCATAGATAATTTAGCTTGTTGGCATAACTGACCATTGGTTTACTCAATCCTTACTCATAATAGGAAATGAACATTCACAGCACACACAGTTGGTCCTTGAGGGGCTTGAAAAGCCTAGGATAACCTTAGCATCATATCGATTTGTGAAATTAATAGATGGATTTTTTTTTGAGGTCACTAGGATGTTTGAGTCTTTGTAAAACAACTCTAGAATGTTGTAAGCAAGAAAAAGTCATGAGAAAATTTGTATTCCATATGTAAGTACTATAGTTCATCCCATCCTACAAACATGTGGTTTATGTGTCTCAATAACTTTAATACTTATAGGGACAGGTAAGGATAGGGTTACAATTCCCATCGGGATTTTGATAGAGTGGTTGGGAATCCGATTCCCCAAAGCTTTGCACCCCTATAAGAGCAACAAAAATATGTATACTCCCAAAGGAAATAAAAGCCATCAAAATGACATCAAAACACCTATCCTATTTTCCTGTGAAATCATCCAAGCTCTTGATAAGAGATCCATTTTATATATTGATGACTGATATTCGATTTGTATCCATTATTTTTCTCATATGGAACTCCTTATGAAATTAAAAGAAGAAAATATTCCATTAAAAAATTATATATATATATATATATATATATATATATATATATATATATATATATATATATATATAGATATATATATTTACCCCCATACCATTAAAATAAATAAAATAATATATATAAATTCCTATAAATATAAGCATCTTTAAATAAAAATATTTCCCTCTATTTTTTTTTTTGGTTATATAACCAAAATGATAGTTTTGGGGGAGGTATAAGGCTAATACAATAAAGTCCATAATAGAGTTAAGGGGGAGAAATTTTTTGCAATAAAATGAAACTTTCATTAGTAATGTTTCAGTAGCACCTTTTTCCATAGCAGAATTTTAGTAGCAAGCTTTCCATAAAAATATTTCCGTAGACCTACACTTGAAAAAAAATCCTAAGTGTTTTGTGAGGAAAATTGAAATTTAGGCGAAGCACCATTTTGGAAGGAAATTTTAAAGTAGATCGCTTGACTTCAAATAATTTTTAAATCTGCCTTAATGATATGAGTAATGCACCAGATTTCAAATGACTTTTAAATCCACCTTAATGATGAGAGCTATGCACCGGACTTCAAAGGACTTTCCAATTCGTTTTACCGATGTAGGAATTAATGAAGATTAATAATTATTTTTAAAAAGGGTTTTGGTAGCATTTCAAACTTTGATCACGAGCTAGCCTCGGATCTGATATGTTGGACTAAAAACAGTACAAGTATCACTCCATTGGTTGAGAAATAGGGTACCACACTATCACGTAAGCACCTAGGGAAACACAGTGTGGTCACACGGATGTTTAGATGCCATGTTAGGGTTGCAAGTAAGCAACACAAATCGGGAAACAAGATGACGTATAAAGGAAGTCAGCTTCAAGTGATAACATGTGGACCCCCCATTGGTTAAGCATAGTGGTAAATCAACCCACGCAGGAGGTGGCAAAGGATGAACGCTTCAAAAACCGTCACTTTACCCATGCAACTAATAAAAATAGAGTTGCAGATCAAAAACCTCAACTGTTGATTGGAAAGGCGATCGAGGGCCATGAATTCCTCAAGTTCGATGTGAGTGGATGACATAATCAACATGCATGGAATACCATACTAGTGCAAATTTATCCACTGTTGATTTAAAATGATCCATGATGAGCGTTTAATGAGGAATTAAAGGGTTAATTTAGGGCAAAAATCTGTAATCCACGACCTCAAGCACAGTCTTCGATCGTAAATGACGTAATCTATTAAAGAAATTTATGTAGCTGCAGAAGGGTGAAGAAATTAGTTGCAGGTGATGCCAGAAGCGGAGGCCAAGGTAAAACAATGAAACGACCACCATTTTCAAGGTAAATTTTGCTACAATTTTTAGGATATTTTCTCAAACCAGGACTCAAAATTCAAAATTTTCCTTTAGAATAATTTTGGGTTTGAAAATAAAATACTATGGGATTTTCTTTTAAAATCATCTTGAAATTGTGTTTGGAAGCTGAATTTGAATGAAATTTCAAACCCCTTTTCTTTAAATTTTGCAGGAAATTTCATGTTTAAAAGAATTCTAGAAACCCTCTAGAAATTTTGGGGAATTATGTTTTAAAAGAAAAAAAAAATTAAAAGGAAACTTGTTTGTTTTTATGTGTAAAAATCCTACAGTCGAACTAAGAATTTCTTGAATCAAGATGAAAGTTGAAATCTCGAATACTTCTCTATTTTCACTCAAAAATTTGTGGAATTTTTTCTAAATTTTCTAAAAATAGAATATTATGTTTCAAAAAGAAATTGAAAGAAGAATTCATTTTTGTTTCGAGCTCTCCTTAAAATTTCTAATGAATTTTAAAGTTTTTATGTTTTTCTCCTAGAAATATTCTTGAAGGGTTTTCAAAGTTCTATAAAAATTCCTAAAACATTTCGAAGTTCTCCTATTTTTATCCTAAAGGAATTTACATATATCATTATGTGGAAATTTCGAATGTTTCATGATATTTTCTAGAATATATATATCTATAAAATAAAAAAATATATCTATTTTTCTTAGGAAAATAAAACTGCAAAATTTAAGATAATTTCATGATTTCCTTTTAAAAAAAAAAAATTACGTTTTCATGCAATGTATTCATTCTATTTTTCATGATGCAAGGTTCATTCTATTGTGTCCTACTACTAAACCCTACTTTCCTTAAAATTGATATCATGCCTCGGGCTACGTTCCATAAGAAAAGTGAACCCTCGTCAATTGAAACCCAAAATCCGAGTGATGTATTAAAGAAATTATTTCAGGGAGATCGATGATGAGATGCCTTGGCGAAATACCAAGGCCATGATATGGGTGTCGCAAAACAATTCATTCTAAACTATAATCATGCTTCCATGAAAACTCATGTGGAGGGAGTTAAAATAGAAATTTTCTATAGTTTAATTGCAGAAATCCTAAGCCTATCATAAACTGGCCAAAGATACTTTAAATCTACCTACAAGGGGGTGAATAAGATGATTAAAAAAATTGGGGAGAGATGGTCAGTTACCAAATATAGGAATGGGTGGATAAAGGGAGTAGCCACCTCCTCTCTACCAATAAAATGGTAGGAGGTAGTTACAATTATGATGAAATTCTTTATGCTTGAGGGCAGGTTGTCTAGCAACGATGAATATCATTTAAATATGCTCTTAAAACTTTAAATTCTTGAGAGGGAAGACTGCATAATTAACTTACCTTATTTTTTATTCCGTTCTTTGAAATCTACCATCCTCCGTGTGTAGTCATTAAATGATTATGAAGCCCCTAAACTACATCTTATTTCTTATCATGGCTTAATCAAGTTATTGGTCTTACATCAAGCTGCTAAGGCAAAAATTACATGGAGTACCTTGGTTGACGGAGCTAATATCTCCTTGATGTCTGAACCCAATGAGTCTAAACCAATTTAGGAGTCTGAGTCTAATGAGAAGATATTCCTATTCAAAAATGACCTACCACCTACAAATTAGCCACAACCTCTAAATCTTCCAGAAAATCAAAATATGAAAAATTTATTCCAAGTCATACCAATAGAGAGTCATCTCCTATAGTTGAGTCATCTCAGAAAATACCTCTTAGAGAAGAAATGCCTTTACAAGAGGAAACACCTAGGCCTGCTTTACACTCAACTATTACAGGGCCATCTGATATTATTGAATTCCTTAAGATGCAACAAAATTTGTTGCACGTCAAAATTTATTAGCTCACAACATTGGTTGAAAAACATGCTGCAATGGTGACCAAATCCCTTACCGTCTAGAGCAATATCCTTAGGAAATTGATGGAGAGAAAGGTGGTAAAAATGGTTGATTCAATCATTGCACCGGTGACTGTCATTCCATATCCTTATAAGAGTGCTAAAATTGGTAAAAAAATGAAGGAAATCAATCAACTTTACCAAGATGATTGACTTCTTGAAGGTGTTAGAGGAATACAACTCAGTGCCACAATATAGGCTACCTCAACCAAGTCAATCATAAAATTCAGAACCATCCAAGGATATAGGGATATGGCCAAATAACTTAGAGATTAAGGTAGTTATGCCCATAAATATTGATGAAATTATAAATCATGCTACAGAGATAGCAGGTCCGCCTCCAAATACAGAGGAAACACAGTGTGAGTCTCATAGTAGTGGATCCAGGGATGTAAATCATATAAAAACCATAACTATATATATCCTAATAGATCCAAAAATAGGAAGGGCATAGGCATATAAGGTAAAGGAAGAGATAAATCTCCCAACCAGGCCATCGCCTACATGGTTTTCATATCATTTAAGGGCTAAAACTAGTCTGGACATCAATAAGATTATAGGAAGATGACAGGAATAGAAAAAGAAGTTTATTCTTTTATTTGGTTACAAATATTACTATTATTGTTATTTTAATGACTTTCATAATATTCAAATGTATGTATATGCGTGTATGTATGTGTGAGTTGTTTCAGACATTTCAGTTGCAGGCATGATTTTTTTTATATACATATCCTGATTATTGCATAAATTTTCATTTTTCTGAGATGAGAATGGCAAAACAGATAATATAGTTCTACAATATTCTGATTTTGCAAAAATTGTTTTATTTTAAAATTAGATACTAATCATTGCAATGTATCTTTGGATGCATCTGATAGAAAATATTTGTACAAATGTTGTAGTTCATTATTAGTATTACTAATTTTTAAAAGATTATTTCATTATATGACTTTTGACGATATCATTATTTTGCATGAAATTTAATCCTTTATAAAAAATACTACAGTATTGTTGTCTTTCCCATAGTAATTCTTTTGAATGAAGACATTGCAATATTTTTAGGAACAGGTAATTATGTCCACAATTATTTATAGTTGTAGATATTATTATCTACATAACTCTCTTTGTTATCAGTTATACCATTTAGAAAGATAAAATTATTTTGTGTATTCAGTTATGTATGAAAATTGTGTATTATCTGAATATGTGCATTTCAACCAATTATATTTAAAAATTATTTTATGTATTATTCATTCAATTTAACTGTTATAGTGTCAAAATGATTTTTGTTTGTAAACATTGAGTAAATTAGGAAATGACATAAGATTTTTTGTGAATCCATGAACTTATATGCATGAGGAAATGCATCACCTTCAGTTTTGAGAAATTATGAATGTCAAAGTGTTACAATATATGTATCTAATTTACCTATATATTCCTTTACAAATGAATGAATATTAATGATTTTTAATACTGTTTCACTTTAATATTGTTATTTATGCATCTATATGATTAATAATTATAAAATTTATTTACGCATATATTTTACACAAATTTTGTGTAAGTTATTGTGATATTAGGCAAATGTTTATGAATCTAGATAAATTTTGTGGTTGTTGAACCAGAAGGTAAGCATACATAGACTGGCTAGACGTATGTACACTTGGAGGCACTGTGGATGAAGTGCTACAGAAAGGCACTATTGAATACATTTATTGAAAGGAGTGATACAAAATAGTTGAGTCAAATTTTACCAAACCTCAGGGTTATTCATAAGGGGTTGGACTTAAATTTTACTTGTAAAAAAATGGTAATCCTAATCAAAATCAAGGTGAATCATGGAGAATCCTAAGAAAATCAAATCAAGCATCTTCATACCAAAATTTGGTGTATTTGAAACCCTAAAATATAAGGTCATATTTGGGGCCACTTTTTACCTATTAAATCATATTATAACTTCATAAAAACACCCTCATTATATCAGGTTTGAAAAGAGCTTTCCAACAAGTACAAATATGCCTATTTTTGGATATATATTGTGGTGAATTGACCCTAAGAAAAACATTGGTCCTAAAAATTTTAGGCGAATGGGCCGACGTCGAGGGTCCTCATATTCACCAATTTCCAATTTTGTAAATCTTAATATTCACCCTATTTATGAATATTCACCACTGTTCATAACCCTGCCAAACCTTGTTGCCACGTTACATCCAACATGAGTATATTATACACAATCAACCATGTGATTGACAACATGGGAAAAAGAATATTTGGCATATTTGATTATTATTAATAAAGGTTGTAAAGTTATATTAAAGTTGGAAAGGATCCAAACTATTGATTTATTTTGCCAACTCATATTCTCTTTCCTTGAGAATAGGACAAAAGATTATTCTTGTTATTCCTTAAATTTAGAAGTTGTTAAAGTGGTTTCCACTTGGGCTTATGTTGATTAGTCCAAGTCCTATTTTTTATAAAGTTGTATTTGTTTAGAATAAGTCATTTAGAAATTGGGATTGTGTTGATTAGTCCAAAATCCATCTTGTTATAAAATTATATTTGTTTAGAAAAATTGTCAGTATGAAGGTTAGGAAAGAGACAAAGAATGTTATAGAAGACTTTATTAAACATTATTGTATAAATTACAATGAGGAGGCTTTTGAAAATGTCTTTGCTCTTGTCATAAGATGGTGGCCTTCTATAATAGAATAAGTCACTCCTTGAAAAAGTCTTTGTAGTTGTCAGTTCCAGCAATGTACATGATTGAAGCACAATAATAAAATAGTATTATTTTGCAATGTTATTCTGTCTTTTGCAATGATTTATTTCCTTCTATAAAATATTTACTTTTCCTACGTAAATGAATAGTTAATAGTTATAATAGGTTAAATTAAATATTAATATAACTGAGGAAAATGGCATAGAGGAGAAGAGAAATATACTGACCTTTTCGAATGTAGGGTCCACTTCTAAAAGACCAGTCGACCAGTCCCTATTCTCCTTCTCCTACATTAAAATATGATTATATTAGTATAAATAGAATTAATAGAAATTAATCTGCATCATGTATTTCAAAAGTAAAATAGTTAACACATCATAAGTTGCACGTTGATCCACACACATTCATTCATTTAGTTTATTTCACATTTATCAAGTCAATTTCATATTAAAAAGAATCGTATTTAAAATATTTTATCTTTTCTATAACCCGATCTTAAGGAATTGAATCAAGTCAACTGATTAGTTTCATATAATATCTATACGGGATTTTTGTTCTTTTAAATCGATTAATACTTGGATTGATAACTAAATTATGAGGTTTGTTGGAGAATGTGAGTGGAATTGGTACATGTTGAGTGAAAATGTAATTAATTATGGATGATATGAATAATGTGAATGAAAAAGCATCCTTATGGTTATCTACTTATCCTATCGAATTATATGGATAATTAATCGTTGCAATCACAAAGTGACTAGAGTAAACCACTAGATATGAGGTTTACTTGAGAATGTGAGTGGAATTGGTAAATATTGAGTGAAAATATATGGAATTGTGGATGATATGAATGATGTGAATGAGTGTATATGGATGATGCAATGATTGGTATGTGAGTTTGATGATTTTGTGAAATTATTTAGAATGATTTGAAGCAATTTGAGGATTTTTGTGATTTTTTGTTGCAATGAAGAATTAAACACCTAAATCAATCCAAATGTTATGGGATGATGTGATGTATGTGTAGAATGATGGATGTGGTTGGTTTGTGAAATTTGGGGCCATTTTGAAGTTTTTGTGAACAAATTTAGTTTTGTATGACTTTGGTCGTAAATGAAAATGAAGCTTCCAAATCAATACAAACCTTCATAAAACATGATGTGGTGATGAAATGGTGCATGGATGAATTTTGAAGTGATTTTGTGAAGGTAAGCTACATTTTTTGTCCCTATTGGTATTTCTATAATATTCTAGGGTTTGACACCGACTAGTGTCCACACCATGCACAAACGCTAGCAAGCATTTGCTACCCTGCAAATGTAGGGTAGCATTTAAGTGTGTTAGGTATATTCCCATGGATTTTTGAGCACGTAAAAAATAGTTATAAAAATGCTACAAAAATAAAATTGGACTTATTATTGCATTCAAAATTTTTAGAAGTAGTGTTTAAGAAAAGTGAGTGAGTGAGTGAGTGAGTGTGAAGGCTTGTGGATGAGTGAAGGATGGTGATGGAGTGAGTGGATGTGGTAGCAGACATGAAGGTGCAAGTGTCTGAGGTAAGTGCCCTTGGCACTCTTGTTTGGATTTGTACAATTGTTTTTTGTGATTTTTAAAAAATGTTTTTTATTTATGCAATGAATGTGATGTTAATGTACATGCAATTATTTTGTTTTCATTGTTGATTCTAGAGGCCCAACACCGATTCTCATCCATCATACTCAGGGTGAGGAAGATATTACAAAAGGTCAAGTGGGATAATCTACCAGACATGGGGTTGTATGAGGTTGCATAGGTTGATGTGGTGTGGGCATATGAGGGGTATATATGCCTTAGTGGAGAGGTGGGATCTAGATAGGTGGATCTTCCAGCTTTGAACTGGGGAGATGAATGTGATACTGGAATATGTAAACCACATCTTTTGAGTGCTAGTGGAGGGATTGCGTGTCCATGTTGGACACGATAATGAGTATGAGGTGAGTATTTTTGGGGATGGATGGAGAGATGCGATTATCCATAGTGGAGGGATAAGGTATTTGATGATGTATGTGGATGAGAATTTATAGGCCCTACACACCTTGATCATGTTCTTGTTGGCCAACATATTAGTGCTTAACAACATCGGGTGTCAGTTCCCATGGAACATGATAAGGTTGGTGTATGATATTATTTATGAGCTTCGGGTGTATGCATGGGCACATACTCTACTAGATCACCTATCTACAGATATCTATGAGATGATGTACATAAGGGGTTGGACTGTAGTATGCTATTGTAGTGTTGGTAGTAGGAGAACTTCAATGTGGCTCAACCCATGGGCTTGCCTTGTGAGGATTGGGATAGGGATCAATCCTATGCTTTGAGGTGGTGAGTGGTTTAGGAGGAAAAACCTAGTCATCCTAGTCATAGTGGCTAGTATTTTAGATATCTATGGGTATGATTGAAACCATATCATATATTCTAGAGCCCATGATAGGAGGCTAGATGATCAAGTGATAGAGAGCAACTATGGAGGACTCGATAGGCTAGATGGGTAGTTGGACAATATGGGAGTGAGGTGGAGCTAATATAATTATATTGGTTCTATAATAGTTTGTACTGAGGGAGGGAGTTCCAGATGATCCAGTACTCTATAAGCATTGATCGGATGAGTCGAGCCTATCTTGTGTGGATGAGTGGCGAATGAATTATGAGGATGAGGAAGAGATAAATTTCTTGAATGTGGATGATTCTGGGACTACAGTAGAGTATAAGGTTTGGTTTACATCTCATCCTCTATGGGTACCAAGTTAGGTGATCAAGTATATTGGTGGATATAAGGAGGAGGCAGTAGCAAAGGAGGCTCCCCAACGTTAAAAAAATCATCTATTGAGTAGGTAGGTGAGGGGTGCAATAGAGAAGTCTCTAGATATTGGAGGTTATGATTTTGGTAGGGATGACATGGAGGAGGTTCTGGAGAGACATCTTGATCGAAGTGATGAGAATTGGGTGATATTGGAGGCAGAGTGAGAGTAGCTCCAGTAGATTGCGGTGAAGTAGGATGCAGAGATAACAACTTAGGATGTAGTTATAACAGCTTGAGATGCCAAGAATACTTGGTTTTGAGTGAAGCTAGACGTATAGAGGGCTATAGGTGGAGGAGAAAATATGATATCAAAGCTATAGGTATATCTAAGATAGAGGAACTCTCATCAGAGATATGATGTACTACACCTTTTATCTCAAGAGGTATATATCCAGGATTTAGAGGATCTATGTATGTTGTACCATATTGGGCTTCCAGATCGACCCTCTTCTTCTGTAGCAGGGTATGTTAGGCATTGTGAGTCTAGGCATAATTTCTCTAGGTCTAGGGATCCTTTGATATGACAAGGGTCCTCCTATAGGTGTTATCTAGTGCTTAGATACACTTTTTGTATATGATCCTTGGTTCTCCATTGTATATAGCCTTTAGGCATTCATTGTACAAATTATTTTGATATATATATATATATATATATATATATATATATATATATATATATATATAAATACATACATACATGGATTTTACTTTTGTGTTATGAATTTGTGTGGATGTGTGTGTGAATATATTTGTATATGTGATGTATGGTAATGTAATAAGCATGTGTATATGTAATGAAAATAATACAAATGAACTAATGCACTAATGATCATTAGTAGTTTAGAATGTTTGCTTGACCATTTTTGTTTAATCACGGGCATAAAAAATGGTGGTATGTAAAATGGAAAAATCATGTAATGATATGGATGTTTTTGACTTATGAATAAGTAATTATTTTGTAGAGACTCAGACGTGTCACAATGCATGAGCGTACTCCATTGCCATTCAAACATCTATAGCTTCGATGGATATTAGCTCCATATTACAATAATCTTATCTTCAAGCTTTGGGAATTTAGACTACCTAACCATCTCGATGGAAATATAGTGTTATCCTTACAACTTGAGGATTTGTGGTATGTTATTTGTAGAAAATAGTTAGAGCTTTGGGGAATCATATTCTCAACCATTACCTTGTGGGTGATAATTTGAAAAAAACTTTATTCTTACCTTATTTTCATATGCCCATTCTATAAACTAAAGTGAAGTGAAAGCAAAACCATTTACAAAAACAATAGAATATGGCATACCAAATCTAGTAACAATGTGTCCTAAAAAATGAATTACCACTTCAAAAGTATAGTTCTTAGTGGGAATGGCATCAGTCCATCTGGTACAATAATCTATGGTGGTTAAAATATGTTTATTACTAGGTTAAGAGTTTTGGTTTATAAATCCTATGAAATATAAACCCCATTGTGTAAAAGGTCTAGCCTCAAATACGGGTTGTAAAGGTATGGCGATATTTCCTTCTCTGTTGGCTATAATCTAACATGTATGGCAATATTGAACATGGGCATGAGTACCTTTGAAAATGTGAGGCAAATAGTAACCAGATCTCAAAATATGGTATTTTATGGCATTAGCTAATACATGCTTGGTCCCATACTTACCGTGAAAATCCTTAAGAATTTTCATAGCCTCATACTCAAACATCTAAGGAAAATTCCTTCATAATTTATTTTGTGTAACACACTAACTTTAATCATAAAATTAAACTTTTTAATCGAATTATTCTTCATTCCATAGCATTAAAATGATAAGGCACTTACCATTCAAAACACAATATACAATATCATTATACCATTCATCTATAGTGATGCTTTCCATAGTGTATTGATGACACATGATTTGAGGATCAATTTCAGCTAGATACTTTGTCAAATCTTATCCTTTAATGAGCTTCATCGGATGAATCTCTAAATCAAAATCCTACAAAGTAGCTATACATTTGCCTCTCCTTTCCCCCAGTTTTTTCTTTAGGAATCATATTTATTTTATTTGTTATCTCATGATCTTCATTTTTATCTTCTTACAATCTCACGTCCTCATCAATCACCTAATTTTCCAAAATCCCTGAATTAGTTGTAAAATAAAAAATGTGTCTTACACTTTCAAAAACGTATAAATTTTCCATATTTTTAGGTATATAAGGATAAGGTATCAACTATTTTGAAAACTTCTTTAGCCTCATATTATTTATAGGCTTAATATTACCTACTAAAATAGCCAAAGAACCAGCAATTCGATTGTTCTTCCTAGATATCAATAAAAATATTGAAATCATGGAATTCATCAATCAAATCCCTAGCTCTATTTTTGTAATGAATTAGCCTTTTATCATGACATGTGTATTGGCATTTCACTTGTTTGATAACCAATTATAAATATCCTAGCACTTTCAAACATTTAATTTTTTTCTTTAAAGATAACTGCAAACCGAAATTAAGGCCTCATATTATACAATGTTACAAGTACAAGAAAATTATAACCTATAAGCTACCAGAGATGACTTACCTTTAGGGCTAATCAATTCTACACCAGCTCCACTACCTTATTTGGATTTAGATCCATAAAATTTTAGCATCCAAACAATATTTTCATCCTTAATTGGATTAATAGATGATATTTCATTTTTAGTTTCACTGATATCCAATTCTATTTCCAAAGTGTAAACACCTAACTCAAAATCATTGTAAAACATTTCGTTGGTTTTGTTATATTAATTAATAAAATTATTGAGTCTAGGTTCTCTTTCAACTTTTATTTGGTTAGAAAAACCCTTCCATGGTGGCCACATATGTAAACAATCTATGGCCACGTATTCGTTTAAATTCCTAGAACAATCTCTTCTCAACAACATTCCATACCTATCAAGTATATCTACAACATGTATATCAATATACTGTTGTATCCTAGGTTCTGAGGGTAGTTGTATGTGAACATTTTTAAGTATTCCAACCATATTAAATTCAGATTTATCTAGTTGCACAACTATTCTATTAGAAGGGATGGATTTCATACCCAAATTTTGACAAACAATGTGAGGCATGATATTTTTGGATGCTCCTAAATCAACAAGACAATTGTGCAGATTTAATCCTACAATTCTTATGGTCAAAATAAAGGGAGGATATTCTATTTTGTCTCTTTTCTAGGCAAATTGTGCATCCAAGGCTTTTTTGGATTTGTTTTTGCTTTGATCACCAAAATCCTGCATAAAAAATTATTTCTAATTAGTCAACTTAGCAACATCAAATAATGATATATTTGATTTTATTTTCTTTAAATACTCCAAAATATTATTTGCAATTTTATCATTTGGTGGTTGAGGTAGATAAAATTTATATGGAGGCATGGGATTGGTACTTGTTGGTCCGGCTTTCATACGCACCCCACGAAAGGATGGGCAGGAAGCTCCGGAGACACCCACGGGACGGATCCCACTCACTTTAGGATCTAGCTGGTTATCCAAGGTGCGAGTTACAGAGTTGGGTCGAATGGCTATTCACTCTTTTCCACTTTCGGAATAGATTTCAATATGGACTGCTCTGTTACCTTACAGGGGGTTCTTGAACTTGTTCAGTAGTTGCAAAAGTTGTTGACAATCAGATTTAACTTGAATTCTTGATCTAGCTCTCATGGGTCAGCGATTTAAATAAAAGACAAACAAAGAAAATAAAAATGGATCATTCACGGAAAACAAAGAGAGGGTAGGGTAGGGAAGAAAGAGAAGTTTATCAGACATTAACTGTAAAACCCTAAACTATCAATCTTATCTATGCTATCAGCTTCACAACGAGAACAAATCAAAGAAGAAAGTGTCCAGTCAGTCTAAGATCACTTTCAACTAAGAGCACAAGGCGAGTGAAACGAGATCTAGCAAAAAATTATAAATCCAAGGGAAGCTGGTTAAAACTGGTATCTTTCACCGGTAGCCTAGCTCACACAGTGAAGACAGAGCAATTAGAACAAACTTAACCTCAAATCTGTAATTTCCCCTAGCAGGCAATAGAACAACTGAAGCCTAACAGCATATTTAAACTTGATAACTCAGATTTACAGCATATATCTAACAAACTTTAATGGAACGGATAACAAAAGAAGATACACTTATCACACTCTGCAAAAGATTAGGCTCCTGGCCATGCTATCACAGAAAAGCTAAAGCACATCAACTCCAAGTCCAGAAACAAAGGATTTCACAAAATTTGCAAGAAATTGCTTATAAGCCTTTTATTTCTAAGTCTCCGCCTCCCGCGATTACATTGAGAAGAAGTATTTATAGACTCAGGACAGACCCTGATCTTTTCAAAAATATCTTCTTCTCATACTACAAATATTATCACATCTAAACCCTAGGACCCGGGTTTTACAATAAAAATCCATTTAAAATCAAAGTCCGGATAGAACTTAACCCTTCTGCAAATCAGTGCAGTTAGCTACCATAAATGGAGAAGATAAAATCTAAAGCCACTTGCATTCATCCACAGCTGCAAATAAATGCCTCCATTAATTCTGCTGGTGAGCCGGATGAGTCACCACTTCTCCATCAATTTGATCTCCGCAAAGCCATCCCTGAGTTGAAATTGTCTTCATGCTATTAATTCTGCAATAAATCTCCATTGAATGCTTTCACCGGCATCTTCTCCTCTAGCATGGCGGTCCTCGATCAAATCTGCACTTTAACTTTGACTTTATGGCCTTTCCCGGTTGTCCCATAAGTGCCAGATGGAATCCTGCATGAAAGACAAAAAGATTATATTAGCACTTTAATAAACATTAAATCCAAGCTTTAACAATTAAAATCAGATTAAAACCACAAAGCAAGCTTGCATGTCGGCTTCTGCTTGTCTGCCTCACGCTTTGACACGTGTCGCTACCCCAGGATGCCTTCTGTTTCCCGTTGGAATGCACTTCTGGTCAACTTGAGGACTTTCTCTCTCCTGTCGCGATTCTGCGACATGTCGCGATTTCGCGACATGTCACGAAATCGCGACGTCCCCAACTCATCGGCAACTTCTTCCCCCGTCGGCCACGAAAAGTGACATGTCGCGATTTCGTGACATGTCGTGAAATCGCGACCCTTCTCCGTCAACTGCAACTTTCTGCTCCAACAGTCGCGATACTGCGACATGTCGCGATTTCGTGACATGTCGCAAAATCGCGCCTGCCTTTGCACTTGGCTTCTTTCTTCGTCTCCTTTCCTTCTCTCTCCAGAAAGTGTCACGATTTCGCGACATGTCGCGAAATCGCGACCATTTTCATACTTAGCCAATTTTTCATTCTGCAGCCCACTTTCTCTCTCCTACCGTGAAAATGCGACATGTCACGATTTCGCGACATGTCGCAAAATCACGCCCTTCCGTACGTTTTCTTTCTCTCTCCTCCGACCGGCAGCGATTTTGCGACACTTTCCAAAAATGGAAATGTCGCGATATCGCGACACTTCCAAAAATGGAAAGTGTCGCGATTTCGCTACACTAAAATGACTTAGCTGCTTTTGATTTACCTGTCGCGATATCGTGACATTTCCAAAAATGGAAGTGTCGCGATATCGCGACACTACCAAAAATGGAAAGTTTGATTTTTCATGAATTTATGCAACTGTTTTCTGGATTTTTCTCGGTACCGGTGCAAGATTTTATTTGTGCATGAATGATTCTAGCATGTAAAAAGTGAATTCTTGGATAACACAGCTGGAATGCAAGAAAAAGCACAACTTTAAAAAGGAGGCAAGCAAATTTGGATTTAAAACCTGAAAATTATCAAGAGGGTCCCTGCTGCAAAAATGGAAGTTCAGGGTTTTCTAAGGATGGAATCTCATTTTTCAGTGGGGGTGTGTTGCTTCTCAACAAATGGCGATATCTGCGGGTAAAATAGTAGCACTATTTTAGAACCCAAGACTCCGGTTTCAAAACAAAAAGACCATGCATCATGCCTTGCCACGAGACATTCTTCACAATAAATTGACTACTAACTGCTAGCTGTTAAAATTTCCCAAGGACATACTAGGCTGGATTACTTCAAGGAAGATTTCTGATGTGCAATTACAAAGGGTATAAAACTTTCTTCAAGGATGACTGAATTGAATGATGAACTTTGGACTGATCAACTTTTCTAGATTGTAAAAAGGGAAACCGAGTAGAGCTCTGTTTACTAGTTTAGCCTTTTACAGCCTAGACAGAGTTACCCTTTAGATTTACACGACCCAAATTTACAACTGTAGGGCAGAATCTAATATTGGCTGCCTCTTTTAATTGTTCAACTCTTTTTTCTTTTTCTTTTCTCTTTTTTTTTTTTTATATCTCTCCCTTTGAAATATATCAATATCTGAAATGCTTTAGAGAAATTACAATTTTCTTCTAACACTTGATCAATTTGAAACTGTTTCAGTCCAGGCATTAATAGCCTCTGGTGACACCCAAATAATTGCATGAACCATAGTCCCCTCTTATAACCAGCTTTTCTTGGATTCCCCGGGAGTTCCTCCAACAAAACAGCATAGCAGTTTTTCTATCATTAAAACAACTATGGCAAGTAAGACACAAGATCCCATCATCTCTCTACCTTTGTCCTGAATAACAAAATAGTTCTACTGTTCAGTGCAAGCAGACTATCTCAATTAGAATGGTGAACAGCATGGGCATTGGATTGTGGATTGATCAGCTCAGAATAAAACAATCTTCAGCAGGCTGACTTTTCATTGATTGCTCAGGCAGAGGTTAAAGGACAAAATTTCAAGAGCTGAAGGACTTTGTACAGGCTTCCAAGGACAGGCACAGGCTTCTAAAGCAAAACAAAAATAAAACTGTACAGACTAAAGCACAGAACTGTACAGGCAAAGGGAATAAAATAAACTGAACAGACAGCAAAGAAAATAACTGAAACAAAAGACTGGACAGAGCAAAGAAAAGGAAATGCAGGGAAGAAAATAAAAACTATACAGGCAATAAAAGAAACAAACTAAAAGAACTGAAGCAAAGCAACTAAAACTGCTGAACTACAGCAAAGCTAAACTGCAACAGCACTGAAATAAACTAAAGCAACTGAAATAAACTAAACTGCAACTGTACAGACAGCAAAGAAAAAGAACTGCAAAGCAACTAAAACTGAAACAAAAGACTGTACAGACTTAAACAACAAGCTGACATAAAAAGACAAAGAAAGGAAATAAAAAGCACTGACAAAAGAAATAAACCGCACAAGCTAAAACTGTACAGACAATGAAATAAAACTGAAAAACTTCAAAGCTTACTTACAATGTATACATATGTTACAACTTCCCTTCATACTCAAAAAATGCGGCAGTTGGGAAAGCAGAGAAATGGTGCCTTAAAAAATTTTTGACCATGTGCAAGTAATTTAGAAAAATTACCTTTCGAGTCCTGTTGACGAAATGCACTCCGGACTGTGCTTCAAAAATTTGCTATCTGGGAAAGACTTGTGTTTACTGTCTTCCCTGTCCCATTTGAAAAACAAATCTGCAACTCCTTCAAATTAAACAAATCATATAATAACAAATCATATGATAACATGTTTATGCTTCTAATTGAAGGGTTTGCAGAGTTCTTTCAAAAGAGTATGAATGTAAAAAAACCCCCAGGATCAAATACCTTAAAATCTTGACGAGACCCGGACCACCACATCTTCAAAATTATGTGACAGCTGAAAGAAATCATGTTTTATCTGTATGCCCTGGTTCTTAACAACTTGAACATTTTGTGGTTGTTGTCTTGCTTCAATATCCGGGACTTCAATTTTTATCCCTCTAGCGAGAATGTTTACAATTTTCCTTTTCACTCGAGCCTTGCTTAGATTTAACCTCATCAATGTGCAATGTCCAAACATCATTGTTGTGATTGATTAGAGCTGTCATGAACCGTTCCCACCTTCTCAGTTGCCAAATTATAAAATCCAATATCTGCATCAACACAGTTTATAGCCTTTTCTTTGATATTATGTTCAGAAGTTGCAGGCTTATGTTGAGACAGTTCATCAATTCCAAGTTGGCTGACCACATTCATATTTACTATCTTTTCCTCCTTTTCTTGAAATTCAACAGGTGGTCCATAGTAAGCCTCAATCAAGTTAACCTTTTGTTCAACAATGCGAGGCGGTTCATAGAGGGTGATGTCGGCTTTAAGTTCCCTCATATCCTCAATGATGTTATCCTCCTCAGTTACTTCTGCATAGTGACATTGAATCTCACTTTCATCATCCTCTGATGAGGAAGGATCATTGTTAGGTTACGGACTCTGACATCTCAAATTATAACTGTCCATTTTGAACTGTTGAAAATCTTGCATTTCATCCACAGGAGTCTGTACAAGACTTTCTGTCTCTTCGGGAAAAGTGAAAGAATCTGAAACCCTGGTTGTACTATTTTTGGGTGAACTAGAAATATCAATATTTCTTTGATCTCTAGGAAAATTTAACTCACCGGGGAAAAACTTGATTTGGGTGGTGCCGGATCACAAGCTGTTCGGTTCAAGCACTTCCACTTTGAACTTGTCAAAACTTTTCTCTATATTTTGCACATGTTGAGTGGATGTCACAGTTAACGGAGTCTCCTTGGGTAGAGCATGACATGTTGGCACTAACTCATGATGTGGAATGGGATTCAAAATAGGCATGTTCTATGTAACATAGGATATCAAAGGACTGCTCAGAATTTGAGGCCCTAAGCTGTCTCTCAAGAATTAAGGCTTCTTTATAAGCCCCTGCCAGGGTTGTGATATTGATGTCTCTCTTGAGGAAAATAGAGGTCACCGAATCCAATGCATTCTTGTAGATTTCTAAGGCCAGATTTGCATTTGGGATGTAATGGCCAGTCATTCTACCGTAAGCTCTTTGGAACCTCATATTGAAAGACCTGACAGTTTCTCCCGACTCTCTCTTGATGCTTTGGAAAATTGTTGGTATAACACACTTGGGGTCTATCACTTCCCCAAATTGTGATATAAAAGCTTTCTCTAGGTCATCCCAGCTAGTAATGGAATTCTTGGTGAGGTTTAAAAACCAGTCATAAGCTCCCTCCTGGAGAGTGAACGGGAACAATCTACAGGCAACATCTTCATGCTGTATATTTAACAATTTTAAAGCATTTTTGAAAGCTAGCAGATGTTCTTCTGCAGTTCTTGTCCCATCATGTTTGTACCTAGGGAGATACCTTTCTGGATTTTTGGGCAAGTCATGGGCTATACCCGGGATATTCAAAGCAGTGGGGCCCAACCAATTTGCCATTATTACTTGGCTGACAGTGATGTTCTGAGTTGTGATTGGATAACTGCCAGTGGAGATAAAATTGTTCTTAACTTGAGGTCTTCTCTGGCAATTTTAAAAACTGCACTGACAACTTACAATACTGCCCGGATTTCACTGGGCCAGTTTTAAAATGTTGGTGTTAAGTCCCGCTGTTCAGGCAAAAACTCTAACCACAAAATTTTAAATCAGCACTCACAAACTTACAATACTTGAACTGAGTTCAACAGGCCCTCCTTCTAGCGCCAATTAGGTTGTTGGTCCGGCTTTCATACGCACCCCCACGAAAGGATGGGCAGGAAGCTCCGGAGACACCCACGGGACGGATCCCACTCACTTTAGGATCTAGCTGGTTATCCAAGGTGCGAGTTACAGAGTTGGGTCGAATGGCTATTCACTCTTTTCCACTTCTAGAATAGATTTCAATATGGACTACTCTGTTACCTTACAGGGGGTTCCTGAACTTGTTCAGTAGTTGCAAAAGTTGTTGACAATCAGATTTAACTTGAATTCTTGATCTAGCTCTCATGGGTCAGCAGATTTAAATAAAAGACAAACAAAGAAAATAAAAATGGATCATTCACCGAAAACAAAGAGAGGGTAGGGTAGGGCGAGAAAGAGAAGTTTATCGGACATCAAGCTGTAAAACCCTAAACTATCAATCTTATCTATGCTACGAGCTTCACAACAGAACAAATCAAAGAAGAAAGTGTCCAGTCGGTCTAAGATCACTTTCAACTAAGAGCACAAGGCGAGTGAAACAGATCTAGCGAGAAAATTATAAATCCAAGGGCAGTTGGTTAAAACCGGTATCTTTCACCGGCAGCCTAGCTCACACAGTGAAGACAGAGCAATTAGAACAAACTTAACCTCAAATCTGTAATTTCCCCTAGCGAGACAATAGAACAAGCTGAAGCCTAACGACATATTTAAACTTGATAATCTCGGATTCACGACATATATCTAACAAACTTTAATGGAACGGATAACAAAAGAAGATACACTTATCACACTCTCCAAAATATTAGGCTCCTGGCCATGCTATCAGAGAAAAGCTAAAGCACATCAACTCCAAGTCCGGAAACAAAGGATTTCACAAAATTTGCAAGAAATTGCTTATAAGCCTTTTATTTCTAAGTCTCCGCCTCCCGCAATTACATTGAGAAGAAGTATTTATAGACTTAGGACAGACCCTGATCTTTTCAAAAATATCTTCTTCTCATACTGCAAATCTTATCTCACTAAACCCTAGGACCCGGGTTTTACAATAAAAATCCATTTAAAATCAAAGTCCGGATAGAACTTAACCCTTCGGCAAATCAGTGCAGTTAGTTGCCATAAATGGAGAAGATAAAATCTAAAGCCACTTGCATTCATCCGCAGTTGCAAATAAATGCCTCCATTAATTCTGCTGGTGAGCCGGATGAGTCACCACTTCTCCATCAATTTGATCTCCGCAAAGCCATCCCTGAGTTGAAATTGTCTTCATGCTATTAATTCTGCAATAAATTTGTCATTGAATGCTTTCACCGGCATCTTCTCCTCTAGCATGGCGGTCCTCGATCAAATCTGCACTTTAACTTTGACTTTATGGCCTTTCTCGGTTGTCCCGCAAGTGCCAGATGGAATCCTGCATGAAAGACAAAAATATTATATTAGCACTTTAATAAACATTAAATCCAAGCTTTAAAAATTAAAATCAGATTAAAACCGCAAAGCAAGCTTGCATGTCGGCTTCTGCTTGTTTGCCTCACGCTTTGACACGTGTCGCTACCCCAGGATGCCTTCTGTTTCCCGTTGGAATGCACTTCTGGTCAACTTAGGACTTTCTCTCTCCTATCGCGATTCTGCGACATGTCGCGATTTCGTGACATGTCGCGAAATCGCGACGTCCCCAGCGCATCGGCAACTTCTTCCCCTGTCGGTCGCGAAAACGTGACATGTCGCGATTTCGCGACATGTCGCGAAATCGCGACCCTTCTCCGTCAACCGCAACTTTCTGCTCCAACAGTCGCGATACTGCGACATGTCACGATTTCGCGACATGTCGCAAAATCGTGCCTGCCTTTGCACTTGGCTTCTTTCTTCGTCTCCTTTCCTTCTCTCTCCAGAAAGTGTCACGATTTCGCGACATGTCGCGAAATCGCGACCATTTTCATACTTAGCCAATTTTTCATTCTACAGCCCACTTTCTCTCTCCTATCGTGAAAATGCGACATGTCGCGATTTTGCGACATGTCGCAAAATCGCGCCCTTCCATACGTTTTCTTTCTCTCTCCTCCGTCGCGACATTTAAAATCCTTATACGTTTTCTTTCTCTCCTCAGTGTAAACGATTTTGCGACACTTTCCAAAAATGGAAATGTCGCGATATCGCGACACTTCCAAAAATGGAAAGTGTCGCGATTTCGCTACACAAAAAGGACTTAGCTGCTTTTTGATTTACCTGTCGCGATATCGCGACACTACCAAAAATGGAAAGTTTGATTTTTCATGAATTTATGCAAGCTGTTTTCTGGATTTTTCTCGGTGCCGGTGCAAGATTTTATTTGTGCATGAATGATTCTAGCATGTAAAAAGTGAATTCTTGGATAACACAGCTGGAATGCAAGAAAAAACACAACTTTAAAAAGGAGGCAAGCAAATTTGGATTTAAAACCTGAAAATTATCAAGAGGGTCCCTGCTGCAAAAATGAAAGTTCAGAATTTTCTAAGGATGGAATCTCATTTTTCAGTGGGGGTGTGTTGCTTCTCAACAGGTACTAGTGTGTGTGTTAGGAGGAATGATGGTGTCATTTGGTGGAGTAGAATAAGTAAATGAAGCTTTAGTATTACTCCTAAGCTTGTAATTATGATTACCTTTTTTATATTGTTTGAAGGCTTGAACTTCCTGTTCTATAGACCCATCATACCCTTATTCATATTCTTAAATTGTTTCAAATATTTCAATTACTAGTATTGATTCTTTCCCTTTTCTAGTACTAGCTTATTATGAAGGATCTTCATCTGAAACAATTTACATTCTATCCATCTCATTTTGTAGAATATCTAGAGTTGTTTTGAATTTAGAGCATTCATTCTCACAATGTTGTGTCATGGAATACACCCTAAAATAATTGTTTACATCCAAATCCAAAACATTAACAATAGTACTACTTTTATTGGAACTGTTGGTAACATTATTCTTATTAACAATGGGATTGGGTACTCCTCCATTGTTCGAACGAGTATTCCATTGCTTTCTTTGAAAGCTGAAATTTATATTTTGATGAGAATTTTGAGGTAAATATTTTTGCATTTGAACCATATCACTATTGATTTTTTGGATCACCCTCTATAGTTCATTTACCTAAGAATTAGGTTTATTATTTTGTTCTACAATAGTTTTATTGGTTGTGTTACTTGTAGTGACAATGGAATTTTGAAAAATTGGCAAAATTTTATTTTGAACAACTTATGGAAATACCGTGTTATTTTGATGAAATATTGATGCATTTGGAGTGGGTGTTGTATTATATAATTTAGGCATTATTTGAGTATTTATTTCAATTGTTTTATGATTTGTGAATTTATTTTCTAAATATAGTGGAGTGGTAAGGTAAATGGGAATTATAGGTGGATTATATGGCAAATTGAAATTATTGAAAGGCATGGAATTCAACATAGAAATTTGTTGTGAAAAATATTGATTGATCATGGAAACTAGTTTATAAGCACATGGTTGTCCTATGGAAGGCAATTTTCCTATCCCAAAGGCTTGTGTCATCAACTATTGTTCTACAGTCAAAGCTTCACTATATTCCATGCGAAGGATAGTGATTTGAGGATCTCTTCTTACAAACATATATGTTAAAGGGTCCAATGCCCTAAAGTACATATTTATGTTAGCATCTACGTAAAGAGCTTAAGGAGCAACTAACCTACAATACAACTTATGTAAAAGAGTATTGAACAATCTCAAATGTTCATTAGGCTCTATCCTAGCTGATGCAAATTGATGATAGATTACAACTGGATCTATGGGTAAATTGATTCACAAAATTAGTTTTCAACTGAGCCCAATATGTAATGGAATTGGTAGGTAAGCTAATGTACCAATCATATGTTATTTCATCTAAGGTGAGAGGAAATATTATACAAGCAACATCCTCATGTTCAACTTGTAGTCTAATCAAGGTATCCTTGTAAGCTTGAATATGCTCTTTAGCAATTCTAATTCCATATTTAGGTAAATACCTTTATGCAATTTCTAGAATATCATGGGTTGCTCCAAAAAATATTAAAGGACTACTATCAGAACCTAACCAAGTTGCAACTCCTACAACTCCTACCATTGGAATTACTGGTGGAGGAATAAATGGGATGATGGGTAGCAATGAACTGCTACTGGGTGGAATAACAATCGACTGACTCTTAGACCTTCTAATCCTCATTGTAGGAGAAATAATATGGAAAATAGTATCTTCAGAAGCCTTAGATATTGTGATTATGATTTTTGGGTCTAGACCTAATAATGAAACAACAAGTGCTTAGTGCTCTTAAAATGAAACGACTTCTAAATTTCAAATATTTAATTGATAAATAATTATTTTCATTATAATGCATCAATTGAACCATATCAATAAGGAATTTTTTCAAATTTGTGAAAGGTTAGCATCAATGCATCATCAATTAGAGAATTTTCCAATTAATAAATATGAACAACTTTCAACAAAAAACTTCTTAATTCAAAGTCAATACCTTCAATTAGGCCCTCCTTCTAGCGCCAATTATTTTGAGTGATATTTTTGTCCAATTATAAGAATATACTCACAATAAGGATTCTGCTCGGATATCCTCTCTTGCAAGGAAACATTTGTAATTTCCCCAAGGTTCTATTTAATGTGTTAAATTGTTTTCGATGCTTAGTAAAAAATGTGAAATACTAAAAGCTAATTGGATACCTCAGTGTTGCATATACCTATTCAAAATGGGACTCTTTTGAATTTATTTGATTTGCAATGATTTTGTTGTTCATGGAATTTATTGAAAATGTGAAATCAACTAACAACCTTCGAAATTTGATAAATCCTTGATTTTAACCTTTTAAAATGTGATTTTACTGGATTTTATCTCAAATTGTTAATCAAATTTTATCTTCATTTGTTAACCAAATTTTATCTTTGTTTGTTAATCAAATTTTATCTTCAATTGTTAATCAACTTTTATATTTTATTTTTAATCGACTTTTATCTTTTATTGTTAAGATTTGCTTGAAAATAAAAAATAAAAATGATTAAATCTAACTTTGCAATGTAGGAACTTTGGAATATCATATTAATTATTCATTTTAATAAAAAAATTGAAATTTATTGAAATTTCAAATTTTGCGTAAAATGAAATTAAATGATTATTTTAAAACTATGCAAAGTTTAAAACTTCAATTTTTCCTCCAAATGTATGAATTTATGTAAACTTGAAAATTTGAAATTTAACTCTTTAAACTCACATATTTCTTTTTGGGGGTTTTAATTATTTAACTTTTTTGTATTTTGTATTTGGTGAAAAAAATTGTAAAAAGCTAGGGTTAGAGAAAATAAAAGAGAAGAACAAGTCCTAACTTTTAAAATTATCCCGAATCTGCATAAGCAAGTATTCTAAAACTAAATCAACATTAAACCGGTTAGTACTCACACAACCGGATTAATGTGATGCAATATTCTAAGGGAAAAAATGCACAATATATTAAGAAAAAATAAATAAGTCTACCATATACATGCATAAAACTTATTGAAATTTCCAATATATTGCCAACATGAAATATTTTTAATGAATACACTTGCAGAATACCTTGTTCCAATGGATTACAATGGTGAAACTTCTACAGTCCAGAAACCAGGGAGGAGATGCTTCTTCAAGAAAATTTGATTTCCAACATGCACTTTCTCCAAAAATTCTTCGACCTTTCTTCTGTCTATTCCAATGGATATTTAAAATTTTATGAAAAACCCCCTTGTTTCCTATTTTGATTATTCATTTTGTAATGCTTTTTTCTAAGTATTATTTCACCTTCATCTTCCTTTGTTGAGTGCAACCCCATTAATGGTATACCTACCTTAACCTCTTTTAAAACTCACTTCCATTTTTCTTTATCTCTAATAAATTGGTCTTTTCTTCTTTTACATTACTTGATTCAATAAATACATAGGTTTGAAAACTAATGTCAACTAAAAAATTTCATAATGTTTGAATAATGTAAAGTTTACCATAAATCAAGCTCCCTCCTAAAGCTATGCCAAGCATCTTATGGTAGAGTACCTACAGGTGAACTAGGCTACCAAAAATTCTAGTGACACTACATGATATTCAATCTAGTAAAAATATAATTTATCTACAACCTCTCATCCTTTCAAATGGATTACCATCATGAGGTATGCTCAATACCCAAAAATAATTGAAGGTTATCATCTAATCCAACATAATTTTTTGGATATCCATGTTGTACAAAACCACCGTGGCTACAGAATGCCTCGTAAACCATCAAAGAAAATATTGGCTTACTGCACTATTCATCTATGCCGAGACACATGATTCTAACAATTTCATGTAAGGGGTGTTCCCTTCAACATTTTGATATCTTTCATTGAGCCTCTATCACCTGTATGGTTTTTTCATATAAAAAATATTCTACCACTTTAGATGAGGATGGGCATTAGATTTAATGATTTTTCCCTATTATTCTAGTCATAGTTTCACACACTAAATATACTATCCACCAAAACTTTTCCACCATTCAATAGGAACACTCTACATGACTTCACATCCATGCAATCTGCAACATCCTATGCGTCCTAGAGCTTGTCATCATTATGGTTCTCAACATAATTTTGATTACCCCATGGTGAAACTTTAACAGTCCCACAGACCCAATGATTTTATATTTTATTCAAAGGAGATGGTCATCGCGATTGGAAGTTATGCATTGAAATTTTTGGACAATAATTATAACACTACGATATATAAATTTGACATGGTGAAACTAAACTTGGTAAGATGATGTCAACATATATTGCTTTGAAATTTACTACTTTGTGATGAGGAGAGTTTTAAAATTAGATATCTCTATATAAAACTATCTCAATCAGACTGCATAACTCCCAAATTTAGTAGAGCATCGATCAATATAGAACATAACATCAACCAAAATAGGAAAACCAAATACACAAAAATAATAGAGTTAATTGAGTAGGTCCATGGTGATGCAAACTCCAAGTTTGAATTGTCCAAACACTGTCAAATTTACTATTAAGACTTTAGTTTATTTTTGTTTTGGTATTAGTCCCACATGCATCCAGGAATGATGTGAGGGATGATTTATCAAATCAAGTGATCTTAATATCTTATGACTCAGCTATGCCCTTGAGAGACTCCTTGGTATTCATGCTCCCATGTTAACTATGCTCCTCTTAGACTTTGTGCCTCCGCATTGACCACGCTACGACGTTGCATTCGTTGGTTGGCTAGGTCGATTCGAGAGTTTACATTGAAAATAATACCATTAATCTTTAGAATATATGCCTTTTTTGTTGGTTGGATTGGCCTCATCAATAGGGACACCACTTTTTTTAACCTACAAAAACATAAACACGAGAATTTAATTTAGATTTATTTTATATAAAACCTTAAGATGGAAATGGTAATTCATTTTAGAATCACTTTTATTAATTTATATATATATATATATATAGATTTTATTTTTATATATTATTTATTTTTTATTTGATTTTTTATATGTCAAAGACTTTATTCAAATTTTTTAGAATGTATTGATGAGCAAGGCTTCTTTACTACGTATAAAAATATGTCTATTGAAGAACATAGACTTATACTGAGAGGGGGGTGAACAGTATAAGACTTAACCATTTATTAATTTTTACTTTAGATAGCAGTGGCATCATCATAGCATTAATCATCACAGAAAACATCACACAATGAAGACCCATTTTAACGTGGTTCACCCAAGGTGGGCTACGTCCACTCAAATATTTTCTCTAAAAGCTTTCTCAAAGTTCTTTGGGAATCCTTCCCAATTACAATGTTTATGAGCCTCAGCCCAAAGGAGAAACCTTCCCCTACTCAAGTATTTATGAGCCTCTGCCCAAAGGAGAATCCTTCCCCTCCTCACGAATTTATGAGCCTCCTGCCCAAAGGAGAATCCTTCCCCTCAACTCTGGAAATGATACTTCAAAAGATCACCTGCCTCTTATTCCGCTAGCACATGGAACTCCTTTCCATAGAAGACCTCCTGTCCTCAATGCTCAGCCTCAAGAGACCTCTGTCCTCACTGATCACCTCCACAACAACTCATCAACCTGTACTAAACATAGTCAGTCGGTCCAACACAAGTCTTCCTCACTCTGTCAGATCTGTCCCAAGCTCAACTCATAAAGCTTGAACAAATCAATCTCTCTTGCACACAAGCCTTCTCAAAGACTTGTCAAAACTATCCTCAAGGTTCTTCTCAAAGAACCACTTCAACTCTGTCCTCAAGTCCTCTGCTAGGACCTGTCCAAATCAGCTCACAAGTCCTACCTAGAACTTGTCCAAATCAGCTCACAAGTCCTCACTAGAACCTGTCCAAATCAGCTCACAAGTCTTCACTAGAACCTGTCCAAATCAGCTCACAAGTTCATCAAGAAAAACTTGCTTAGCATGAACCCACAAAGAGAATTGTTAGAGACCCAATGTGATTCATCAACCTCATAGAAGCATAAAGAGAATTGTTAGAGACTCAATATGTTCTATACTTAACTCCCAATCTCAATCTCAAATCTCATAGAAACATAAAGAGAATTGTTAGAGACTCAATATGTTCTATACTTAACTCCCAATCTCAATCTCAACTCAATCTCAATCTCAAAAGAATAAGATAGATGTAGTATGCTTTTCTCAAGAACATGAAACACAACCCAACAATTGCCAACCATGCAATATCTCATATAACAATGATACTCATGTTCTTTCCACAACCAATATCTTTTCTCAACCAATTAGGGCTTTAACAACAATGCTTATAGACAAGGTTTAACCAACATCATTCAACTCAACATTAACCTTGAAGCATTCAACCAATCACTACATGAAAAGGAAACTAGTAGACATCCTTTTCCCTCCAAAGGTATTTGAACAAAACAACCACCAACATAAATCACCAATGCAAAGAATAACTTGCTCAAATCAATCTCAATGGAGTAAGCCCAAATCATGTATCAAGTAAAGCATTAACTTGATCAAAACAACCTCTATGGAAGCAACTCAACCATCAATCTCAAAACAGCCAACTAAGGGTTTCACCAACTCAATGCAAGTAGCAAGACTTACTAACATAAACCCTAGTGCAAAAATGCTTCCTCTTCCTCAACCAGAATTATGCATTCACCCAAAAAACTCATCAATGATTTTAATGCATAAACAATCTTCAATATCCAGAAAATGGGATTTACACCAACAAGAATACCTAGTAGACAACCTTTTCACTCCAAACTCAATTTCAGAAAATACACCATCAACAATATACATGGAAGAAGTTGCCCATACCTTTGTTTGAGGAAGAAGAGAATAGTTCTTCAACCCGTTACCAACACCACCCTCAACTTTGCCACCAAGTTAGGGTTAGATCATAAAAGTAACCACAAAAATATTTATTCCATAAAACACCTTATGACTCCAATCCTTAGAAGTCAACTACCAAAAAATATAAAGCATACAAACAATATATCCTTTTACACCTTATTTCTCCAAATTAATTAAACCATGCTCAAGGAATAATAGCTTCTAAGCAAATCTCACTCAACAATCAAGCCAAAAATCTCAACCACACACTATCAACCTTATATCTCCAAAGAAGCATTTAACCTTAAAAATAATTTTAAATAAATCTGCCCAACCACTTCTTCTTTAACAAAATGCAGATTTTATTTAAAAAACCTTACCAAAAAAAATGCTTTCAAAAATCGTGGGTCAACAGTGCCTCCAAAAAAATCGGAGCGCAAAAACTCTTCTCACACTCCACGGCGGGAGTCGAACGCTTGACCTCCCTTCAAGCGCCTTCGTAGAATAGTCGTTGCCACTAGGCCAACGATGCTAGCTTGAAGGCTAGCAAGAGTCTCCTTCTCCTTAACCCTTTGGCGGTGGATAAACGTGGCAAAAAAAATGATAGCCGTAGCTTTTACTTCCCAACCTTTGCGCAATTCGAATTTCTTTCACACCATTGCTTTGGACTATAGGTTATGGCTTATATAGCCAAACTTCCATGCTATGCACGACGTCGACGGGAGGATAATTCAAACTTTTCGAATTAATATTATTTTGGCGCCTTCGAAACAACTTTAGGGTTTATGAAACCCTTTTGATTATTTAAAAAATAATCAAAGGTCTTTTAGACCTTAGACCTTAGGTGGAGAACCCATTAAATTATTAAAATAATTTAATCACTAAATCAAATAAATAATTAATTAAAAAACCTTAAAAAGGTTTTATTAATTAAGTTATTTAATTAATAAGTGTCTCCAGCCTTTGCATTAAGCTGAGAGTGGTTTTGAGAAAAACCCTTAATGCATCCACCTGGTTTTAATAAAAACCCTTAAACCTCCCATGGTTTTGATAAAAACCTTTTCATCTCGCCACATGGAATCTCTCTCGAAATCTTCTAGAAAATATTCTTTGGAATCTTCAACCTTTGAAGCCAATAAATCCTCTTGACATTAATGCCAGTTCCTTTTGACATCAATGACAACTCATAGACAAGAAGCTAGGATCTCAAACCCAAAATTGCCAACAATCTCCCCCTTTGTCATTGATGGCAAACCATGCTTCTCAACAACACTGAAACTCAAAACTATCGTATAGAAATCAGATCCCCCTGACTTGAGGCTCTCCCCCTTACTCATATCTCTCCCCCTTTGTCATCAATGGCAAAGGGTCACCTTTGGGGCTTGGGACTAAGAATGAGCCTCTTAGCTTAGTCCCTCCCCCACCTCCTGTTGAGGTGATTAATTTCGGGGTGGGAGTAAAACTCCCAATTTCTCCCTTAAATACTCAAACGTATCTCTTGGAAGAGGTTTGGTGAAGATATCAACAATCTGTTCTTTAGTAGGCACATACTCTAACTTAACTTGCTTGTCTTGAACTTGTTCTCTTAGAAAATGATACTTGATAGGAATATGCTTTGTTCTTGAGTGCATTACCGGATTCTTGGAGATACTTATGGCACTTGTATTATCACATAATATGGAGATGGGTTGATCATGCTTTATTTTGAAGTCTTCCAAGGTGGTTTTCATCCATAAAACCTGTGTGCAACAAGCTACTACTGCTATGTACTCTGCCTCTGCTGTAGATAAAGAAACTAAAGGTTGTTTCTTACTTAACCAAGCAACCAAACTCCTTCCCAAAAAGAAAGCTCCACCACTAGTGCTTTTCCTGTCATCAATACTTCCTGCCCAATCTGCATCTGTATAAGCTGTGAGAGTAAACTTATCACCCTTGGGGTACCAAAGTCCAAGGTCCATAGTGCCCTTCAAATATCTGAATATCCTCTTGACTGCCATAACATGAGTTTCTTTTGGAGCTTCCTGAAATCTTGCTACTAACCCAACTGCCTGCATGATATCTGGTCTGGTAGCTGTAACATACAGTAAACTGCCAATCATTGACCTGTACAACCTCTGATCTACCACTGGAGATTCATCATCTTTGCTCAACTTGCACCCTGTAATCATTGGAGTACAAACTGGTTTGCTATCCATCATACCAAATTTTTTTAACATCTCTTTTATATACTTTCCTTGAGAGAGAAATATACCGTCTTTTGATTGGGCAATCTGAAGACCTAAAAAGAAAGATAACTCTCCAATCATAGACATCTCAAATTCCTTCTGCATGTTGTTAGCAAAATCTTTACACATTTGAGTATTGTTTCCTCCAAAAATAATATCATCAACATAAACAACCACAATCAACATATCATTGCCTTCATTTTTAATATACAGATTGCTATCTCGCCATACCTTTTCTGAATCCCTGTTCATGAAGATACCTGTCAAGTCTTGAGTACCAAGCCCTAGGAGCTTGCTTTAACCCATACAAAGCCTTTTTCAACTTGCACACATAGTCTGAATGTTCTGAAAGTAAAAATCCTTCTGGTTGTTCTATGTAAACTTCTTCTTCTAACACACCATTTAAGAAAGCTGACTTAACATCCATTTGATACACTTTGAAAGACTTGAAACTTGAGAGAGCTAAAAACATTCTGATTGCTTCAAGACGAGCAACTGGAGCAAAGGTCTCTTCAAAATCAATACCTTCAACTTGAGCATATCCTTTACAAACTAACCTTGCTTTGTTTCTGACAATCTTACCATCCTCATTGAGTTTGTTCCTAAAAATCCATTTGGTACCAATGACATTCTTATCCTTAGGTCTTGGAACCAATTCCCAAGTTTCACTTTTCTCTATCTAGATTTAATTCTTCATCCATTGCTTTTGTCCAAAACTTATCTCGCACAAGCTTCACTGAGATCCTTTGGCTCAATCTGAGATAGTAAGGAGATATTTGTGGAAACATGTGAGGAAATAACTCTTCTTCTTGTTTGTCTGCTATCTGGATTACCAATGATCAAATATTTTGGATGATGTTTCTGAACATACCTGGAAGGAGTTTTGGGGAGAAGTTGTTGTCTTTCTTCTTCTTCATCTGAAACCTCTCTGAATTCCTCTTGACAATTCTCATCATCAAATTCCTGTACTGACTCTCGTATTCCTATCTTCTCATCAACTGTCACATTTATGCTTTCTACGATAGTATGAGTTCTTTTGTTGTAGCATCTGTAGGCCTTGCTTTTGTTGGAGTACCCAAGAAAAATCCCCTCATCACATCTAGGATCAAACTTCCCCAAGTTCTGATCTTCCCTTCTGATGAAACATTTACTACCAAACACTTTGAAATATTTCACTGTAGCTGGTCTCCCTTTCCATAGTTCATAAGGAGTTTTATGATGATTTACTCTTAACTGAGCCCTGGTGATAATATAAACTGTTGTACTAACTGCCTCTTTCCAAAAACCGTCTGAAAGCTTTGATTCATTCAGCATAGCCCTAGCCATATTTTCAATAGTTCTGTTCTTTCTCTCAACTACTCCATTTTGTTGAGGAGTTCTAGCTGCTGAAAACTCTCTTTTAATTCCTTGTTGTTCACAATACTCCACAAATTCATTTGAAGTAAATTCTCCTCCTCTATCTGATCTCAAACATTTGATTTTCTTATCAGTCTCATTTTCTATCATTTCTTTGAAAGCTTTAAATTTCTCAAGAGCTTCAGATTTTTCTTTTAGAAAAGTGACCCAAGTCATTCTAGAAAAGTCATCTATAAAAAGCATGAAGTAGCTTTCTCCCTGAATGCTTTGAGTCCTGGTGGGGCCACATAAATCAGTATGAATAAGATCCAAGGGTTTGGAAGATGAGTACCCCTTAGATTTAAAACTAGTTCTGGTCTGTTTCCCATGTTGACAAGGACCACAGATGGTGTTTTGTGGTCTCTTTATTTTGGGTAAGTCTCTAACAGCCTTCTTGTGACTAATATTGACAAGGTTATCAAAACTCAAATGTCCCATTCTTTTGTGCCATAACCAACTCTCATCTTCTTGAGATAGACAACACTTTTCCCTTTTTATCTCACTTAACATGTAAATATTGTTAGGAGTCCTTTTAGCACTAGCAATGATTTTTCCATTCTTTTCTTTACTTATCTCACATCTATCTGAAAAGAAGGATACTATGTGCCCTTGATCACAAAGTTGGCTCACACTCAGAAGATTATGTCTAAGACCTTCTACATAAAGCACATTTTCTATTTTGGTTTTTCCATCCAAACTAAGAGTTCCTTTCCCACAAATTTTTGTCTGACCTGTTATCTCCAAAACTAACCGTCCCTCTATTTGTTTCTTTCAAAACCAAAAACTTTTCTTTTTCACCAGTCATATGTTTGGAGCAACCACTATCAAGATACCATTTTTCCTCTTTATCTTGAGCATGAAAAGCAGTTTGAACTATCATAGATCTAGATTTGATTTCATTTCCTTTCCTAGTAAACTCTTTGCTAGATCTATCCAAATTACACATTCTTGCTACATGCCCAAAATTATTGCACTTGTAACACATGATATCTTTATTCACAAGAGGTGCAAAAGAATTAACATTTCCCTTATCATGGTTATTCACAAACTTATTGCAATGCATAGCTTTGTGACCAAATTTTTTGCAAGAAAGACAATAGCCATGGAAAGTATTATGTAACCTGTTTTGATGCCTTGGATGATTGTTCTTCTTGTGATCAACTTGAATCCATCGCTCTTCTATTTGAAAGTTGATCTTGCTTGAAGTTCCTATTTCTTGAATGGTGAGACTATCCTCCTTTTGCTTTCCAAAAGGAATATTCTATTTGAGAACCAACTGTTCCAACTTAACTCTAAGAGACACCACTTCTTCTTCAAGTTTCTCGCAATCAGCTTCCTTCCCTTTGAGAACCTCTGTTAGAACCTCGTTCAACCTTATTCCCTTCTTCAGCTAGAATCTTAAAGTCTGTGAGACTTTGAGATAGTTCTGATCTTACTATCTCTTCTTCCCGACTTTGTTGCCTTAGAATAGAATTCTCTTCCCTAATTTTTTCAAGATTTCTTAAGGCCAAAAAGAATTCACCTTTTAGATCGAATTCAATCTCTTCATCACTTTCTGTATCTCGTATGTTCCTCTCGTTGGATCCTTCTCCAAGTCGTTAGGCTCTTCCCGGAGAGACCTGCTCCGATACCAATTGAAGAACATAGACTTATCCTGAGAGGGGGGTGAACAATATAAGACTTAACCATTTATCAATTTTTACTTTAGATAGCAGTGGCATCATCATAGCATTAATCATCATAAAAAACATCACACAATGAAGACCCATTTTAACGTGGTTCACCCAAGGTGGGCTACGTCCACTCAAATATTTTCTCTAAAAGCTTTCTCAAAGTTCTTTGGGAATCCTTCCCAATTACAATGTTTATGAGCCTCATCCCAAAGGAGAAACCTTCCCCTACTCAAGTATTTATGAGCCTCTACCCAAAGGAGAATCCTTCCCCTCCTCACAAATTTATGAGCCTCCTGCCCAAAGGAGAATCCTTCCCCTCAGCTCTGGAAATGATACTTCAGAAGATCACCTGCCTCTTATTCCGCTAGCACATGGAACTCCTTTCCATAGAAGACCTCCTGTCCTCAATGCTCAGCCTCAAGAGACCTCTGTCCTCACTGATCACCTCCATAACAACTCATCAACCTGTACTAAACATAGTCGATCGGTCTAGCACAAGTCTTCCTCACTCTTCAGATCTGTCCCAAGCTCAACTCATAAAGCTTGAACAAATCAATCTCTTGCACACAAGCCTTCTCAAAGACTTGTCAAAACTATCCTCAAGGTTCTTCTCAAAGAACCACTTCAACTCTGTCCTCAAGTCCTCTGCTAGGACCTGTCCAAATCAGCTCACAAGTCCTCCCTAGAACTTGTCCAAATCAGCTCACAAGTCCTCACTAGAACCTGTCCAAATCAGCTCACAAGTCCTCACTAGAACCTGTCCAAATCAGCTCACAAGTTCATCAAGAAAAACTTGCTTAGCATGAACCCACAAAGAGAATTGTTAGAGACCCAATGTGATTCATCAACCTCATAGAAGCATAAAGAGAATTGTTAGAGACTCAATATGTTCTATACTTAACTCCCAATCTCAATCTCAAATCTCATAGAAACATAAAGAGAATTGTTAGAGACTCAATATGTTCTATACTTAACTCCCAATCTCAATCTCAACTCAATCTCAATCTCAAAAGAATAAGATAGATGTAGTATGCTTTTCTCAAGAACATGAAACACAACCCAACAATTGCCAACCATGCAATATCTCATATAACAATGATACTCATGTTCTTTCCACAACCAATATCTTTTCTCAACCAATTAGGGCTTTAACAACAATGCTTATAGACAAGGTTTAACCAACATCATTCAACTCAACATTAACCTTGAAGCATTCAACCAATCACTACATGAAAAGGAAACTAGTAGACATCCTTTTCCCTCCAAAGGTATTTGAACAAAACAACCACCAACATAAATCACCAATGCAAAGAATAACTTGCTCAAATCAATCTCAATGGAGTAAGCCCAAATCATGTATCAAGTAAAGCATTAACTTGATCAAAACAACCTCTATGGAAGCAACTCAACCATCAATCTCAAAACAGCCAACTAAGGGTTTCACCATCTCAATGCAAGTAGCAAGACTTACTAACATAAACCCTAGTGCAAAAATGCTTCCTCTTCCTCAACCAGAATTATGCATTCACCCAAAAAACTCATCAATGATTTTAATGCATAAACAATCTTCAATATCCAGAAAATGGGATTTACACCAACAAGAATACCTAGTAGACAACCTTTTCACTCCAAACTCAATTTCAGAAAATACACCATCAACAATATACATGGAAGAAGTTGCCCATACCTTTGTTTGAGGAAGAAGAGAATAGTTCTTCAACCCGTTACCAACACCACCCTCAACTTTGCCACCAAGTTAGGGTTAGATCATAAAAGTAACCACAAAAATATTTATTCCATAAAACACCTTATGACTCCAATCCTTAGAAGTCAACTACCAAAAAATATAAAGCATACAAACAATATATCCTTTTACACCTTATTTCTCCAAATTAATTAAACCATGCTCAAGGAATAATAGCTTCTAAGCAAATCTCACTCAACAATCAAGCCAAAAATCTCAACCACACACTATCAACCTTATATCTCCAAAGAAGCATTTAACCTTAAAAATAATTTTAAATAAATCTGCCCAACCACTTCTTCTTTAACAAAATGCAGATTTTATTTAAAAAACCTTACCAAAAAAAATGCTTCCGAAAATCGTGGGTCAACAATGCCTCCAAAAAAATCGGAGCGCAAAAACTCTTCTCACACTCCACGGCGGGAGTCGAACGCTTGACCTCCCTTCAAGCGCCTTCGTAGAACAGTCGTTGCCACTAGGCCAACGACGCTAGCTTGAAGGCTAGCAAGAGTCTCCTTCTCCTTAACCCTTTGGCGGCGGATAAACGTGGCAAAAAAAATGATAGCCGTAGCTTTTACTTCCCAACCTTTGCGCAATTCAAATTTCTTTCACACCATTGCTTTGGACTATAGGTTATGGCTTATATAGCCAAACTTCCATGCTATGCACGACGTCGACGGGAGGATAATTCAAACTTTTCGAATTAATATTATTTTGGCGCCTTCGAAACAACTTTAGGGTTTATGAAACCCTTTTGATTATTTAAAAAATAATCAAAGGTCTTTTAGACCTTAGACCTTAGGTGGAGAACCCATTAAATTATTAAAATAATTTAATCACTAAATCAAATAAATAATTAATTAAAAAACCTTAAAAAGGTTTTATTAATTAAGTTATTTAATTAATAAGTGTCTCCACCCTTTGCATTAAGTCGAGAGTGGTTTTGAGAAAAACCCTTAATGCATCCACCTGGTTTTAATAAAAACCCTTAAACCCGCCATGGTTTTGATAAAAACCTTTTCATCCGCCACATGGAATCTCTCCGAAATCTTCTAGAAAATATTCTTTGGAATCTTCAACCTTTGAAGCCAATAAATCCTCTTGACATTAATGCCAGTTCCTTTTGACATCAATGACAACTCATAGACAAGAAGCTAGGATCTCAAACCCAAAATTGCCAACATCTGTTGGGCTTAAAAATGACTTGGTGTAACACATTGAATGAAGCTTATACAAATCTAAAGAGCAACCAATGTATGAATGGATCATAATTTCAACTATTCCAAGCTTGACTTAACCAACTCTATCAATTTCATTTACAGTATTTTGAGGTTTTTGATCCATATTTGAGCATGGTCCTAGGTGGATGCACACGTCTAACAATGCTAAATCTTAGGATACTATGGATTACTTTATAACCTCATAAAATAAAACTAAAAATACAAATAAAAATCTATATGAACATCAAAATTTCACGTGGGTCACAAAATTGGGATATGTTGTGCAATGGCAACAACAAGAGTCTTGGATTCCTTGAGAATCTAAGAAGTGGTTAGGATCAATAAGGGCAATAAAATATTCAAGAAGATTTTGGTAACTGTTACCAACTACATTTGATATTGGATGGCCATTGAAACTTAATTTTATTTGGCTCAAGATCCCATGCTTATTATAGGTAAGGTCATCCTTGATAGGTACTACCCACTCTAGGGACCATTATTTGGTCTAGCAGTCTCTGGGAAATCACTATGGGAGATAATAGTCCAAGCTATAAAGGGTTAGATTACTCTTATTGAGTGGTTAGAACCACTGTCAGGTCTTGGGAAGACCTAATATGAGTCATATTGCCTAAAAATGTGTCTACATGAGTAGCCTACTCAACATAACATGTTTTAGGTATCTACAAATGCCCCTTTTTGGGATGCATTGTATGAAAGCACAACACTGAGCAAAAATATATAACCTAAAACCAAATTGGTGTCTACAATAAGGCTTAATTTTATCATCCCAAGTCTGATAAAAAAATTTAATCTTATTGACCACAAGTTGAGAATCACCAAGTATTGAAAGGACTCTAACCTGCAAAGCTAAAGCTGCTCTAAGACCAAGGATCAAGGCTTCATATTCTACAGTATTATTCATGCAAGATAAATAAATCTTGAAGGAAAAAGGGATGAGATATTTTTATGGGGTAACCAGAATGACTCTAGCTCCAACACCCTTCATGCAATAGACTTTGGCTTTTCAATCTCAATATTGAAGCACTCATTTAGGAACTCAACAAAAAAGGCTAACTGATCAGTGATTACTTGAATATTGATAGCCTTTTGACCTATGAAGGTTAGGTCAAACTCACTAAGGACCAACACCCACTTAGCAAATTAACCTAAAATATGGGGCTTAGACATCAAAGAGTGCAAAGGGTTAAACTTTACAACCACCAATATCTTATGGTTGAGCATGTAGTACCTTCGTTTATGGGAAGCAAACACTATAACAAGGTAAAATATTCTCTAAAGGAGTGTACCTAGTTTCATAGCTAACAAAATTTCTATTGATATAATAGATAGGTCCATATTTTTTCTGATAATCATGTTGGTAGAACATGGCTCCCAAAGTATGAACTATAGCTACTATGTAAAGCATGAAATGCTTCCCAATCATAGGAGAAACTAAAATAGGTGGGAAAGTGAGATATTGTCTGAGGTAATAAAAAGCCTTTTGACACTTAGAATCCCACTGGAATACCACATATTTCTTAAGAAGCTTAATAAAGGGCTTAAAATTATTAGATAATTAGGTAATGAACTGATGAATAGCTTGAAGCTTACCTTACAAGCTATGTAGTTTGGTCAGTGTGCATGGAAGAGATATATCAATGATAGCCACTATATTAGCGAGGTCCACTTTGATAAATTGCCTAGAAATAATAAAACATAACAACTTGCCATATGTGACTTAAAACACACACTGAGAAGGCTTAATACGAACCTTGAAATACTGAATCCTTTCAAAAAGTTACCTTAAATCATAGACATGATCCTTTCATTGTATGGAGTAACCTAAGAGATTGTCCATATAATATTGAATAATATCATGCATCATGTTGTGGAAAATATAAGTCATGGCCCACAGATAGATGTCACCTACGTTTTTCAAGCCAATAGACAAGACTTTCAAATAGAAGGTACCACATGGAGTGATGAATGTTGTCTTGGCCTAATCTTAAGGGTTAATGATAATCAGATTGTATCTTGAGAAACCATCCATGAGTGAAAGAATTCCACATTTGGCAGTGAAATCTATGATTTGTTGGACAAGGGAAAATCATCCTTGGGACATGCTAAGTTGATGTTCCTAGATTTGGTACATATTTGAATATTCCTTCCTTATTAGCCATAGGAATGATATTGGATATCCAATCATAATAGTCGATGGCTTTAATAAAACTGACATCAAGGATTTTTTGGAGCTCCTTATTGACTAAAAGAGTGACCTTAGGATGAATTTTCCTAAATTTGTACTTAATAGGCTTAGAATTAGGGTGAACTACCAAATGATGCATAACAAGGGAGGGGTCAAACCCTGATATGTAAGCATATGACCAAGAAAAAATATCATGAAGTTATCTTAATTTATTTACTCACTACTTCTGCTCGTCCATGGTCAAGGTTTTACCTAACCTAGGGATTCTAGGGGCTTTCTCAAAACCTATGTTTAAATTTATGGTCTCCTCAATGAGAATGGATGAGTTATCCTTAATAGGAGGTAGGGCATGAATCACTCTTAGTTGTTTGAGGTCCTTGGGAGACATAGAACCAAAGTCCTCTTGAGAACTAGAAGACTCAACTTGCACAATGCAAGGTATGGACCCATCAAAGTAGATGCCATTCCAAGGGACATCCTCATATTTGACATATTGGTTTGGGTTTGTGACCAAAAAAGAGGGATAGGGTGGCCCCTCATCCTCAACACTCCACTCTAGTACTTGATGAGAATCATATAGAAGAGACACCTAATGAGAAGAATTATATTTATTATGTGGTGAAATAATGGTTATTTATTCCTGTTTCATGTTTAGATTTATACATTTCTCAATTATATGAGACAAGGAATCTAATACTTTATATTGCAATTGTTCTTATAGTGATCAATATTCAAGTGGGTGAGGATGACCCAAAATGGTGACATATTGATTTTTAAACTCGAACCTCAAACATTGATGAAAAGGTAGAAAGTATGATCTTCATCACATTTATCCAAGGACATCTAAGAATAAGATTAAAATATGTAGGGCAAGATACCACATAGAACAATTTACCTAAAATATTAGGTCCAACCTTGAGGGGAAGAGATATATTGTCACAAGCTTATTGGGAGTTGTTAAAAGTTTTAATGATGTCATCAGATTTAGTTAGATCTTTCTCTGTTAATCCAAACTTTTTGAAAAATTGATATGTGCATAATTTAAGGGAATATCAATTATCAATAAAGACTCTCTTGATAAATATTTCCCCAATAAATGCAGTAATGTAGAGAGAAGAAATCATATGTAGGTATAAGGAAAAAATATCATCATCCAAGAAAGAGAGATTACAACATTGGCCATAACACTAGGGGAAATATCTATAGGGATAGATTTTCATATTAGAAAATCTAACAAGGCTTCCTCATGAGTAGGAGAGTTTTGTAAAATTTCTAATAGAGATTTTACTAAAGAACTCATTTATTGTTGAGACTGTTGGATCTGTTGATTCTGCACCTACTACTTTGAAGTAGTTGGTATCATACCAACCAATTTACCATAGGGAGGTGGTACATTATAATAAGATACTTCATTAGCTATTTATTTTTATTATATTTATTACTTGTAGGCCCTTGATGAGTAGGATATTTATTCTTCATGTGAGATTCATCTATAACAAGGCATTCTACAATAATTATATCCTGAACCACATGTTTGAACTTTTTACAAGAATTTATCCAGTGTTCTACCCTATGATATGCACAATGTTGACTAGGTTTATACCAATTTGTTTTAGTATTAGGTTACCTTATGGTAGGTAATTCAATCATATTAGCTTCCAAAATATGCTTTAAGATCACTTACATAGGTATGTTAAGTCTTGTAAAATTCCTTTATGGAGGTTTTTGAAGTATCATATTTTGTAGGTTTTTAACAATACCATTAACATGCCTACTCTCCATTACACCATCTCCCACCACATACTTATTCTTATACTGATTCTTACAATCTTTCTCTTATTTCACTTTAATCTATCCTCTTCTAATAAGAGCTTGTTCCACATTTCTTGCTAACTCAATTTCTCGATCAAAAGATGTGATATTTTTAGTTTCCAGTGCATAAGATAATTATTCTTGAAAATTTCCAATAAATATTTTGATCATGTCTTTAGGAGGTAAGTTATATCTCAAGTGACCCACTAGAATCCTCCAATGAGCCAAAAGTTCTAAAAACATTTCCTCTTTATCTTGCTTTAAATTATAAACATATTTCATAGATACATTCTTTTCAACATAAGCACCAAAAAGTTGAACAAATAATTTAGTTGTATCTTCAAAATTTCTTAAATGCCTAGGAAACTGATAATACCATTCTAACCCCATTCTAGCAAGAATCTTAGCAGCAACACGTCATCGTATATGATACCATGGCAAGCTATTATGAATATCCTTAAATGGTCAATTGGATATTTTTTTCACTTGTATATAGGTAAAAATGACATGGAAAAATACTTGGGATAAGGTCTAGCAACAACAATAGGATCTAGGGGTTGATTGCACATTTCTTTATAGGTGTAGGTGAAACTAGAGGACTGAATCATCTCCACTTTTGAAACCAATTGTTTTACCATATTAGTTAAACTTTGCACCTCTAGATTAATGCTTTACAATGCCCCTTGATTCCTCGAGGGATAATTAGACTATTTAACAGATACTTGGTCCATGTTGAAGATATTGATACGGTTGTGATATGTTGTATCATGCTAGAGAGGATATGTAAAAGTGGTGGAACATAAGTAAAATTGTTGAAATTAGTAGATTGAGGAGGAAATTGAAAATAATTTTGAGTGACACTACTAGTTGGAAGGACTTGTGGATCCCTTTCAATATTGGTGGTTATAATAGTGGCATAATTTGGCTGATGGGAAAGATTACCATGATTCAAAGATTCACTCAAGAAGTTGTCATGAACATCTCAAGTAGAAATAATTTTATGATGAGATGTTTTAACATCCTTGAGTTGGGCTTCCTCTTCTATAGCTATATCCAAGGTATCATTATCATGCTTGTAAAATCTCCAAATATATTCAAAATATTTAAAGGTAAGGTTCTCATTATGTCCTGTAATAGGATCAATATGTTTCTCTATATTTTCATTTTTGTCTTCTTCAAGATTATGATTTTATCTATCAATTTGATCATCTTCTTGGAATATATCATCAGATCCTAAGAACCTTCACCCACTCCTAATGTTGGGAGAAATTAGGAGGGAAAAATGGGATAGAGTGGAAAAGAAGAAAACTAAATACCAACGAAAACAAGTAAAACATTTTTAATATGTTTTTAGAATATTTTCTAATCTAATCAAATATAATTAATAATCTTATTTAAATTTTTTAAAAGAGAATAAAAATTAAAAGTCTTCATATATTGGCCACTAAGACGTGTTTTCACATTGATTTCACCAAATATATAGAGGGGAAAAATAATGCAATGGCATACGATTCTCAAGTCTAGATCCACAGGGAAGCCTTGAGGTGATTGCAGTGATCGTTATAACTCTACACTCGGTGTAAAGTGGGATGGATTCACTAGGAATGGTTTTAGAACTTGATCCAAGTTCAAGGTGGAATGTGTTTGGATGTATTCAATTAAGGATACACCTATGTTTGGCATTTCTATACTAAGCTATGAAAATGAAAGAAAAATGCAAGATACAAGAGCTAAGCCTAGAATGATTCTTTGATTTAATGATATCTAAACCTAGGTAGTAAAATAAAATCTTTTGAGAAAGGGTCCAAGGTAATGCATAAAAAAAATACTATATGCACACTGTATGCTCTTATTTGTTCTAATGCTTATAAAACTTGATCAAATATCTATACTTTGCTTATGATCTAGGTTTTCCAAAAAAGTGGGTAGAAAGAAAAAAATAATCAACTAAATATTTATTAGGGAACTTATCTTATCCGGTGGTTTATCCAGTATTTATCTTCCATCCTAAATATCCAATAGTTTCAATCCTATAAAATAGCTTCATAAAACCCTAGAAAATTTGATAAAAATTTGGGGACCTACTTAGGTTGCTATTAGATGAACTTGGAGGCATAGTATTCAAGCCCCCTTGGTAATTTTATCTGATCATTTGAAAGAAAAATAATATTTGATCTTTGTAACATGCACAAATATAATAAAATAGATATGCAACAATAATGTGAAATGCACTTAAGATAAACACAATATAAAGCTTCAAAATAAGGTGCAAATTAGGTTTTTAAAGTGCAAATATTGCCCCAAAAAATCTAATTTTACCAAATTCATGCCTTGTATGGGTATGCTACAAAAATCATTTAGAGGCCCTTTTAGAGGCCTAAAACAATGGAAAATTAAGTGCGAAATGTAGAAAAAAATTCTTTAAATGCTAATGAAACAAGTACAAAACTTGATGAGCTAATGGAGTAAAAAAGAAGCAATGAAAAGATAGAATAAGCACTCCAAAATGGTTTATCTATACCCAAGGGCATCAATCACCAAGCACAAAAACAACCAAAACAACAACTTGCACTAGAAATCCACTTGAAAGCATGAGCATATGAGCAAGTCAAGAGTTAGAATCTTCACCAAAAGCATTAGGGTCAAATAAGAGGATACAAAACCTTATTTATAAGAGGTCTAGAGTAAAATTAGGTGGGAGCGTAAAATTTCACTTTGGGCAAAGTTGACCTCAAAATGGGTCGATCAGGGAGAGGTTTTAGTGAGAAAAGGTCCTAAAAAGTTGAATTTGTGCCTCCTCCATACAGGGTTTGAATCTAGCAATCCAAATTTACACGTAGTATGAACTAGGTATGAATTTATTAAAGCTAGGAAAAAAATGCAAATGGAGAAGGCAAAAAGACCTAAAATTTGTATTTAAAAAGTTTGGGTGGCTAGCTAGGGATCTAAGAAATATTTGAACCATTTTGGTGGGTCAAATTTCTATGGCTAAAAAATGTTTATTAAGTGTGTCTAAATTAGGTGTCTATAGTGAGCCATGTGGGTGCATAAAATTAGGTGTCTACATTTTCCCTCTTTTTATGTGTGTATTATATAATGAATGTGTCAAAAGTTGATGTAGATGACCTAATTTATTTTTTGAATTTAGCGAAAAACACCTTGTGGGGCCGCCTTGGCGTGAGAAACCATGACCATGGGATTGTACACCATAAAAATCACATGGGAGTTACATCCAACCCTGATCACACCAACATTATCAACTAGATTTTGGGTACCCGATGTGTTTTTGGTAGGGTCGAGATTCCAACTAGGGAAATCTCTTAGAGGATTGTCCTACCCTCTCCAACTCACCTACAACACGTGGGTGATGTAGATGTCCCAATTTTGCATTGGTGACTAGGATTGATTAGAGATACAAATATTATTTGCCTAAAGATGATGTCAAGGATTTTATTTTGGAAAAATTAAATGCTACCCTACCCCATGTGTTTCCCCTTGGGATTCATAGGGAAGGCCAAAATTAAATAAAGGAACTCAATTCCCATGGGCATGATGGAAATAGATTGGCTACAATGGTTTGAGAAAGGGGTGATTTTATTAGGATTATGATTATTTGTAAAAGAATATATGATTGGATGGACCTATTTAATATTTTTAGATTTTATGCCCCAATGAGTGGAGGATAGGTGTTTTGAAATATGTATAATATATATACAATATTTTATATCAATTTACCTTTAAGTGGTGGTCTTAGAGCCTAAAATTTGGACATGCACTTGAAGGGTGTTTCAAATTATGATGCATTCAAAAAAATGTACAGATAACACTTGGACAATGTTGATAGTTTCCCAAAGTACTTTGTAGCTTTTCCAAAATGACTTTCTTAGCTATTCCTAGAGAACTTCATTAGCATTATCTAAAGGACTTCCTTAGCATTACCTAGAGGAATTTGTTATCTTTGGCCTAGAGGATTTACTTAGTATTACCCAAATGACTTTGTTAGCATTACTTAGAATATTCCCAAAGGATTTAGTTAGTATTACCCAAAGGACTTAATTAGCATTTGAGATGATACAAGATATATACAAATCATGCATCCATGTGAAACAAAATGTATAAATTGATTGAAAAATCTTGGACAATATTTTTGAGATAAAATATATACAATGGTTATCCCTTAAGCAAGTACCTAAGGAGTTTTCGATATAATACTTTTATTATGATACAAGATATGTATATATATGATCTTTCGGCAATTACACAAATAGGGTTCTTATTTTTGACTACCCCAAGGGGCAGAATTTCTTGAGAGTGTGTCTAAGGAGTATTTTAAAATGTCTATGCCACAATGGGACTTCAAAATATCTATGCTCAAGAGGGAATTTAAAATATATATGCCCAAGAGGGTTTTTTCATTTATTACCCTTTTAAGCAAAAGGAGATTATAAGTCATGGTAAAGTGTTTCCAAGGGTGGTAGTTGATTCATTCTTTGATAAAAACTTTAACATATTTATTTTTTCCCTAGGTAAAGATCAAAGGATTTAATGTTTAGAAAGGATATATGTGAGACATGCATGCTTGATATAACTATAAATAGTGATTTACTGATGTACAATATTGATGAGTGAAATTGCAATAGGTTTTAATCCATGTCCCTATGCATAAAAGAGAATATTGACATTACTATGATCGCAATAATGTAGGTGTTTTACCCTTGCGGTTCAAAATAATTTATATGTGTGATTTCAAATCAAATAAATTTGATATATGTTGGCAATTTTGGGTTTGAGATCCTAGCTTCTTGTCTATGAGTTGTCATTGATGTCAAAAGGAAATGGCATTAATGTTAAGAGGATGTGTTGGCTTCAAAGGTGGAAGATTCCAAGAGAATATTTTTAAGAGAATCCGGAGAGATTCCATTGGCAAAAGGATAGGGTTTTTCATTAAAACCAAGTTAAATGGTTTTTATTAAAACCAATGGAGGTTCTCTTTATTATTTATTTAATTATTATTTAAAACCCTTCAAGGTTTTAATTAATTAATTATTTAATTAATTAAGGGAGAAATTATTTTTAATTTATTAAAAATACTTAAAGGTTTTTAAACCTTTTTTTATTCTTAATTTATTAAAATTATTTAAGGGTTTTTAAACCCTTTTTGAAAAGACTTTTGATTAATTTCGAAATGGTCTTTATTTTCGCCGACGTCAAGGTGTCTTCGAAGAGACTATTTATTCTCCAACTCCTAAGGTTGGAAGGCTAATTAATTCGAAATTCCCCGAATGCAATTTGCGGTGTTTGTGCTCTGTATTCGTTGCGATCGAAGGAAGACTTAGAAGCACGTGCGGTTGAAAAGTCTTCGGGAGTTTTTTTTGAGGGTGAAGTGGAGGGAAGTTCACTTGTGAACTTCGTAGCCCGCATGGGCTAGTGGCAGCGAAGGCTGCTATTGGGCGTTGCATTGGCGGAGGTCACCGTTTCGAGTCTCGCGGGGGTGCTTTGCTAGAGTAACACACGTTTTTATTAAAACGTCTTTATGCCACGAAATTCGGAGTTTCTTGGACAACGATTTATAAGTTTGAGAGTTGTGTGTGGTGATAGCTTGAAGGTTCAATTATCTTCTACTCCAATAAGTTTTTGGACAGGTTCTAGTGGGGACTTGTGAGCAGTTTTTGGACAGGTTTCGGTGGGGACTTGTGAGCAGTTTTTGGACAGGTTTCGGTGGGGACTTGTGAGCAGATTTGGACAGGTCCTAGCAGAGGACTTGTGAGCTGAGTTTGATAGTTCTATCAGAGAACTTGAGGACAGAGGTGCATTGGTTCTATGAGAAGAACCTGAGGACAGATTTGGCAAGTCTTTGAGAAGGCTTGTATGCAGAGGATTGATTTGTTCAAGAGTTGGACAGATCTGACAGACAGAGGAAGACTTGTACTAGACCGATTGACTATGTTTGGTACAGGTTGCTGAGCTACTGTGGACGTGATCATAGAAGGCAGAGGTCTCTTAGGCTAAGCATTGAGGATAGGAGGTCTTCGGTGGAAAGGAGTTCCACGTGCTGGCAAGAGGTAGAGGCAGTTGATCTTCTGAGGGATCATTTCCAGAGTAGAGGGGAAGGTATCTCCTTTGGGCCGAGGCTCATAAACATTGTAATTGGGAAGGATTCCCAAAGAACTTTGAGATAACTTTTAGAGAAAAGTTTTTGTGGACGTAGCCCAACCATTTTGGGTGAACCACGTTAAAAATGGGTCTTCAATGTGTGATGCTTTCTGTCTTGATTAATGTTGTGTTGATGCCACTGCTATCTAAAGTTAAAATTATTAATTGGTTAAGTCTTATACTGTTCACCCCCCCTCTCAGTATAAGTCCATGTTCTTCAATTGGTATCAGAGCCGGTCTCTCCAGAAAGAGCCTAACAGCTTGGAGAAGGATCTATCAGAGGAACATACAGATTCGGAAAGAGATGAAGAGGTTGAGTTCGATCTCAAAGGTGAATTCTTCTTGGCTTTAAGAAAGCTTGAGAAATTCAGGGAAGAGAATTCTGTTCTCAAGCATCAATGTCAGGAAGAAGAGATAGCAAGATCAGAATTGTCTCAAAGTGTTATAGACTTCAAAATTCTAGCTGAAGAAGGGAAGAAGGTTGAACGAGGTTCGACGAGAGGCTCTCAAAGGAAAGGAAGCTGATTGCGAGAAACTAGAAGAAGAGGTTATGTCTCTTAGAGTGAAGTTGGAACAGTTGGCTCTCAGATAGAATACTCCGTGTGAAAAGCAAAAGAAGGATTGTATCACCATTCATGAAATAGGGTCTTCGAGCAAGATCAATCTTCATCCTGAAGAGCGGTGGATTCCAGTTGGTCACAAGAAGAACAATCATCCAAGGCATCAAAACAGGTTACATAATACTTTCCATGGCTATTGTTTTTCCTGCAAGAAATTTGGTCACAAAGCTATGCATTGCAATAAGTCTTTGAATAGCCATAGTAAGGAAAATGTTAACTCTTTTGCACCTCTTATGAATAAAAATGTCATGTGTTACAAGTGCAAGAATTTTGGGCATATAGCAAGGATGTGCAGTTTGGATAGATCTAGCCTTGAGTTCACTAAAAAGAGAAATGAGATCAAATCTAAGTCAATGATAGTTCAAACTGCTTTTCATGCTCAAGACAAAGTAGAAAAATGGTATCTTGATAGTGGTTGTTCAAAACATATGACTGGTGAAAAGGAAAAGTTTTTGGTCTTAAAAGAAACAAACAGAGGAACAATCAGCTTTGGAGATAACGAAGTCGGCTAAAATCTGTGGTAAAGGGACTCTTAGTTTGGATGGGAAATCCAAAACAGAAAATGTGCTTTATGTAGAAGGCCTAAGACATAATCTTCTAAGTGTGAGTCAACTTTGTGATCAAGGGCACATAGTATCTTTCTTTTCGGATAGATGTGAGATAAGTAAAGAAAAAAATGGAAAACTCATTGCTAGTGCTACAAGGACTCCAAACAATCTTTACATGCTAAGTGAGATAAAAAAGGAAAAGTGTTTTCTAACTCAAGAAGATGAGAGTTGGTTATGGCATAAAATATTGGGGCATTTGAGCTTTGATAATCTTGTCAATATTAGTAACAAGGAAGGAGTTAGAGACTTGCCCAAAATAAAAAGGCCCCATAACATCATTTGCGGTCCTTGTCAACATGGAAAATAGACCAGAACCAGTTTCAAATCAAAAGGGTATACTTCTTCAAAACCATTGGATCTTATTCATACTGATTTATGTGGCCCTACCAGAACTCAGAGCATTCAGGGAGAAAGCTACTTCATGCTGTTTATAGATGATTATTCTAGAATGACTTGGGTTACTTTTCTCAAAGAAAAATCTGAAGCTTTTGAAAAATTTAAAGCTTTCAAAGAAATGATTGAAAATGAGATCGACAAGAGAATCAAATGCTTAAGATTAGATAGAGGAGGAGAGTTCACTTCAAATGAATTTGTGGAATACTGTGAGCAACAAGGAATCAAAAGAGAATATTCAGCAACAAGAACTCCTCAACAAAATGGAGTAGTTGAAAGGAAAAATAGAACTATTGAAAATATGGCTAGAGCTATGTTAAATGAGTCAAAACTTTCAGATGGTTTTTGGAAAGAGGCAATCAAGATGGCGAGTCTACATTATCACCAGGGCCCAACTTAGAGTCAATCATCATAAAACTCCTTATGAGTTGTGGAAAGGAAGACCAGCTACAGTAAAATACTTCAAAGTGTTTGGGAGTAAGTGCTTCATCGGAAGGGAAGATCAGAATTTGGGTAAGTTTGATCCTAGGTGTGATGAGGGAATCTTTCTTGGATATTCCAGCAGAAGCAAGGCCTACAGATGCTTCAACAAAAGAACTCATACAGTTGTAGAGAGCATAAATGTAACAGTTGATGAAAAGACAGGGATAAGAGAACCGGTCAAGGAACTCGGTGATGAAATTTGTCAAGAAGAATTCAGAGAGGTTTCAGATGAAGAAGAGGAAAGACAACAACTGCTTCCCAAAACTCCTTCACGATATGTTCAGAAACATCATCCCAAAGATTTGATCATTGGTGATCCAAATAGCAGGCAAACAAGAAGAAGAGTCATTCCTTCACATGATTCTACAAATGTTTCATTATTATCTCAGATTGAGCCAAAAGATTTCAATGAAGCATGTGCAGATAAGTTTTGGGTAAAAGCAATGGATGAAGAGCTAAATCAAATAGAGAAAAGTGAAACTTGGGAATTGGTTCCAAGACCTAAGGACAAGAATGTCATTGGCACAAAATGGATATTCAGAAATAAACTCAATGAGGATGGAAATATTGTTCGAAACAAAGCTAGGTTAGTCTGCAAAGGTTATGCTCAAGTAGAAGGTGTTGATTTCGAAGAGACGTTTGCTCTTGTTGCTCGTCTTGAAGCTATCAGAATATTTTTGGCCCTTTCAAGCTTCAAATCATTCAAGGTATATCAAATGGATGTAAAGTCAGCTTTTCTAAATGGGGTGTTGGTAGAAGAAGTCTACATAGAACAGCCAGAAGGAGTGTCTCTCTCGGAACAGTCAGACTATGTGTGTAAACTGAAAAAGGCCTTGTATGGGTTAAAGCAAGCACCTAGGGCTTGGTACTCAAGACTTGACAGGTATCTTCATGAGCAAGGCTTCAGGAAAGGCGTGGCAGATAGCAATTTGTATATTAAGAATGAAAATGATGATATGTTGATTATGGTTGTCTATGTTGATGATATTATTTTTGGGGGAAATAATACTCAGATGTGCAAAGTTTTTGCTAACACCATGCAGAAGGAATTTGAGATGTCTATGATTGGAGAGTCATCATTCTTTTTAGGTCTTCAGATTGCTCAATCAAAGGATGGTATATTTCTCTCTCAAGGAAAGTATATCAAAGAAATGTTGAAGAAATTTGGGATGATGGACAACAAACCAATGTGTACTCCAATGATTACAGGGTGCAAGATGAGTAAAGATGATGAATCTCCAATGGCAGATCAGAGGTTGTACAGATCTATGATTGGCAGTTTATTATATATTACAGCTACCGGACCGGATATCATGCAGGCAGTTGGGTTAGTAGCAAGATTTCAGGCAGCTCCAAAATATTCTCATGTTATAGCAGTTAAGAGGATATTCAGATATCTGAAGGGCACTATGGACTTTGGGCTTTGGTATCCCAAAGGTGATGATTTCACCCTCACAGCTTATACAGATGCAGATTGGGCAGAAGTATTGATGACAGGAAAAGCACTAGTGGTGGAGCATTCTTTCTGGGAAAGAGTTTGGTTTCTTGGCTAAGTAAGAAACAACCTTCAATTTCCTTATCTACAGCAGAGGCTGAATACATAGCAGCAGTAGCTGGGTGTACACAGGTTTTATGGATGAAAACCACCTTGGAGGATTTCAAAGTCAAGCATGAACAACCCATCTCCATACTTTGTGATAATACAAGTGCCATAAGTATTTCCAAAAATCCGGTAATGCACTCAAGGACAAAGCATATTTCCATCAAGTATCACTTTCTAAGGGAGAAAGTGCAAGACAAGCAGGTCAAGGTAGAGTATGTGTCTACTAAAGAGCAGATTGCAGATATCTTCACCAAACCTCTTCCAAGAGATACGTTTGAGTATCTAAGGGAGAAATTGGGAGTTGTACTCCCACCCCAGAATTAATCACCTCATCAGGAGGTGGGGGAGGGACTAAGCTAAGAGGCTCATTCTTAGTCCCGAGCCCCAAAGGTGACCCTTTGCCATTGATGACAAAGGGGGAGATATTTGAGTAAGAGGGAAAGCCTCAAGACAGGGGGAGCTATTTATGTTGAGTTTCTGTGTTGTTGAGAAGCATGGTTTGCCATCAATGACAAAGGGGGAGATTGTTGGCAATTTTGGGTTTGAGATCCTAGCTTCTTGTCTATGAGTTGTCATTGATGTCAAAAGGAAATGGCATTAATGTTAAGAGGATGTGTTGGCTTCAAAGGTGGAAGATTCCAAGAGAATATTTTTAAGAGAATCCGGAGAGATTCCATTGGCAAAGGTTTTTTAGGAGGTATTAAAACCAAGTTAAATGGTTTTTATTAAAACCAATGGAGGTTCTCTTTATTATTTATTTAATTATTATTTAAAACCCTTCAAGGTTTTAATTAATTAATTATTTAATTAATTAAGGGAGAAATTATTTTTAATTTATTAAAAATACTTAAAGGTTTTTAAACCTTTTTTATTCTTAATTTATTAAAATTATTTAAGGGTTTTTAAACCCTTTTTGAAAAGACTTTTGATTAATTTCGAAATGGTCTTTATTTCTGCCGACGTCAAGGTGTCTTCGAAGAGACTATTTATTCTCCAACTCCTAAGGTTGGAAGGCTAATTAATTCAAAATTCCTCGAATGCAATTTGCGGTGTTTGTGCTCTGTATTCGCTGCGATCGAAGGAAGACTTAGAAGCACGTGCGGTTGAAAAGTCTTCGAGAGTTTTTTTCGAGGGTGAAGTGGAGGGAAGTTCACTTGTGAACTTCGTAGCCTGCATGGGCTAGTGGCAGCGAAGGCTGCTGTTGGGCGCTGCATTGGCGGAGGTCACCGTTTCGAGTCTCGCGGGGGTGCTTTGCTAGAGTAACACACGTTTTTATTAAAACGTCTTTATGCCACGAAATTCGAAGTTTCTTGGACAACGATTTATAAGTTTGAGAGTTGTGTGTGGTGATAGCTTGAAGGTTCAATTATCTTCTACTCCAATAAGTTTTTGGATAGGTTCCAGTGGGGACTTGTGAGCAGTTTTTGGACAGGTTTCGGTGGGGACTTGTGAGCAATTTTTGGACAAGTTTCGGTGGGGACTTGTGAGCAGATTTGGATAGGTCCTAGCAGAGGACTTGTGAGCTGAGTTTGATAGTTCTATCAGAGAACTTGAGGACAGAGGTGCATTGGTTCTATGAGAAGAACTTGAGGATAGATTTGGCAAGTCTTTGAGAAGGCTTGTATGCAGAGGATTGATTTGTTCAAGAGTTGGACAGATCTGACAGATAGAGGAAGACTTGTACTAGACCGACTGACTGTGTTTGGTACAGGTTGCTGAGCTACTGTGGACGTGATCATAGAAGGCAGAGGTCTCTTAGGCTAAGCATTGAGGACAGGAGGTCTTCGGTGGAAAGGAGTTCCACGTGCTGGCAAGAGGTAGAGGCAGTTGATCTTCTGAGGGATCATTTCCAGAGTAGAGGGGAAGGTATCTCCTTTGGGCCGAGGCTCATAAACATTGTAATTGGGAAGGATTCCCAAAGAACTTTGAGATAACTTTTAGAGAAAAGTTTTTGTGGACGTAGCCCAACCATTTTGGGTGAACCACGTTAAAAATGGGTCTTCAATGTGTGATGCTTTCTGTCTTGATTAATGTTGTGTTGATGCCACTGCTATCTAAAGTTAAAATTATTAATTGGTTAAGTCTTATACTGTTCACCCCCCTCTCAGTATAAGTCCATGTTCTTCAATATATAGGTGATATATATTGATGAAATAGATAAAAATTATTATATTGACAAAAATATAAACATGGATAAGTGGATTGAAAGATAGATTAAATTGATAGTAATATCAATATAGATGAAGAAACACATGATTACACTGAGAGTGTGGTGAATAGAATAAGATAAAAATTTTCCTTCCAAACAATAACCGCAATAATATGAATGCAATAATAAATCAATGCACAAAATCCATACACATAAGAGACAAGAGTTTTACGTGGAAACACCCTTTTAGGAGAAAACCATGACAAAATATTGCTTATATTTTCTTCAATAAAATTCATGGGCACCAACCCACAGGAGACACCAATCCCCTTGTACAAGTTCATGGGCACCAACCCACAGGAGACACCAATCTCCTTGTTACAAGTTCGTGGGCACCAACCCACAGGAGACACCAATCTCCTTGTTACAAGTTCGTGGGCACCAACCCACAAGAGACACCAATCTCCTTGTTACAAGTTCATGGGCACCAACCCACAGGAGACACCAATCTCCTTGTTACAAGTTCGTGGGCACCAACCCACAGGAGACACCAATATCCTTATACAAGTTCATGGGCACCAACCCATAAGAGACACCAATCTCCTTGAGGCACCAACCTCAGATCTAAAGGCACCAACCTTGATCAACAAATAGAGAATGATATACTAGTGTTGGAAGCTTCAAATGGCCAAAATGTCCTTCACATTCATTAAGTCTATTGCTTCCACATGTCTCACATTTATTACATTTTAAAGGTAGCCCAAGTCTAGCACTAGATAACTTACTTGTGTGTTGAATTGGAGATGCTAATACCTTGCTTTCACTCTTTTATACTTCCACGTTATGAAGCACTTCTCAAGCTCTTAAAATTCTGAATTTCAACCTTCTATGCTTTCTACTTTGTTCTAGGTGCTCAACTTTGTTAACTGGTGCACAATATGCTTCAGCTAGGTGTTGTTATCAGGCCCTTAAGGCTTTGTCCTTTGTTCTTTGGATTCCAAAATCAAGAGCTCACAATTCTACTTAATAACTCCTCTCAGGTCTGCTCCATTCATCTATCCTTCTATGAGCTTGCCAGGCCCTTGCCAAATGATACATGAATAATATCCAAGATTTGTTGCTATTAATTAATCTATAATGCTTTAGATTAATTAAATCAAACCCTATAAAATAAATATCAATGCTCCTTATTCCTCCTAATGAATTAAACTTTATGACTTCTCCTTATAACTCCTACCATAGAAAAAAAATAAATATTATCTTAACTTTACCTCCAAAATCCTCCAAAGTGTATGATGCTCTTCTCCCCAATGGCTAGTTTTGATGGCACCTTCTAATATCTGGTCGTCTCTTTTCATGCGATCATGTGATAATGTAAACTCCTTACCATTCATTCCTCAAATCCTCTCTGTGTAGGCACTTTTTGTTCCTCTCTTTGTGAACCTAAGAGTTTTGCACTTTAGAACACACGTACACTTTCATCGGTCCCATGCCATGCATTGGATCTCGCAAGCATGACTTAAAGCTCTTTCTCGTGCATGGTTTCCACTGCTATGAATACTCCAGCAAGATGTCTTCAAATGAGTGGGAAAAAAGTGCTCTATGTCACCTTCAAATGGAAATACTTCGAAGTCATCTCAATAGTCTATATTGGCTTCCCACTGTACTCAAATTGCTCTCTATTTTGGGAATTCATCACCCTTTCCAATGATCGAACGACCCACGATCCAACCCTCATCAAGTGGTTATGTCTCTTACATGTGAAATAGATCACTCCACCACTATGACTACTTCAGCTCATGTTATTCTTCATTTGATTATGCACACTCCATTCTTATGATGCCAATGTCAATGTCTTGTAACGTATGTGCTTGTTTATGGCTAGCTTTGTGCTATATGTAATGATTCATCTGCACTCCCTCTGAATGACATATATGCCTAAAAACTTATCTTCCAAGTGGTGTGTGCTCTCATATCTCGAAGACCTTCGATCTCAATGCTAACCTTGTTCAATATATGCTGCATGAAGTCCAACACAACCACCACTCCCTCACAACAATACGAAGGTCTGCCTCGACTTGTCTTGCGCCTTTCGAGAACAAAATATGAAGAAGATGACCCTCCTTGTTCAACTCGAGCAATTCAACCCTATTGCTCCAATGCATGCACCTCACATATGTTGAAAATGTTCACTCCACACTAGTGATCCCGTTGTGTCTCTGCAAACTCTGGTTCAAAAATTCTCCTACTCCTCAATGATCTCCTATGCAGCCAACGATCGGACGACGCTCCTCATCTCCAAGATATTCGATGAAAAACATAATTCAAAATGAACTTTTGGAAGTGTATTTATATCAAATATTTCAAGATACTTTATGCCCAAGATATTGGACTAAATATTCATATATGCAAACTTTAGCTTTTGGCACCCAGGAGGTTGGTCCAAATATTCAAAATTTCACTCCATATAATATTTAAATCTTTGATTTAAATATATCAAACTTTTGTATTATATTTGAAACATCACCTTAATATTCACTTATATTTAAATATTTAATTTAAATATTAAAGCATACATCTATAATTAAATCACCCCACTGATTGCTATCAACCAAGTCGGCCTTTGACATCAATGACAACTCAATAATTCTAACAATCTCCCCCTTTGTCATTGATGGCAACCCTGCAAAGAAAATTATCCTTTACTGCAACAGGATCACAAGTTGCTCCCCCTGACAAGTTGCTCCCTCTTACTAAAATTACAAGCTCCCCCTTACTAAAATTCTCCCCCTTTGACATCAATGGCAAAGGCTCCTTGGGGCTAAAGGATAAGACACTTGACAACGCCCCCTTACTACCTGCTCTTCTTGAGACTTCAATGATGAGATGGGAGTGAAACTACTCCCAACTTACTATGCTCCTTTTCTTGTTCCATTTTTTTTTTTTCCAAACTTTGGAGGGCATATCCTTTTGAACAGTTTGACCATCCTCCTTACTTGATTTCGGAATTTCAAGGAACATTCTACACCATTTAGCTGTATGCCCAAAATTATTACATTTGTAACAAATGATGTTGTAGTCCATGAGAGGTGCAAATGAATTGAAATTTCTCTTGGTGAAGCCAAAATTATTTTTAGCATGGACCCTACAATGTACAACTTTATGACCAAATTGGTGACATGAAAAGCAATAACCCCAAAAGAAATATTGAAACCTGTCTGATTGCCTTGGAGGATATGGCCGCATGGTTCTCTCATTGTTGTTTCTGTGATGGACCTTGTTCCTTGATGATGCTTTGTTTTCTTCCTTCTTGATGCTTCCACTTCTCAACACATCAACATAGGTCTTAGGCTCTTCTTTAATTATTTTCTTTGATGCCTCTGTTCCTTTTGAGCTTGACTCCTCCTTTTGTTTCTTTTGACCTTCTTCAAAACCAAGTCCAATATTTATAACCGAAGATCTTTGTGCTTTGATAATATCATCCAAGATTTATGTGCTTTTCTCAAACCTAATATTTTGATGTAGCTTATCATTAGATTCTTCCACTTCCTTCCTTAGAGAGACAACCTCATGTTCCAGTTTTTCACATTCCAACTCTTTTGCCTTTAACTGCTCAGCCATACCTTCTTCAATTCACTTTGCCTCTTCAATTTTCACTTTTAAGTCGGTGAGATCTTGTGAAAGCTTTGCCTTTGTCTTCTCATCCTCTTGTACTTGAGTCTTCAATCTTGAGTTCTTCTTTCTAAGCCTTTTCAACTCTTCAAGAGCAAAAACAAGTTCCTCTTCTATGTCAACTATGGCTTCCTCTTCATCTTCTAGATCTTTCTCCTCTTCTTGTTTTTCAACAATAGGAGCATCTTCTTTCACCTCCATGGCCAAAAATAGGATTTCTTCTCTTTCACTATCGGAGAGACTTTCATCACTATTGTTGGAAGAACTGCTTGCTTCCTCAACATAAAGACTCTTCTTGTGCCTTTGAAAGATCTTCTTCTCATGCTTGCTTTGACCATGCCTCTTTTTCTTTTCATGATAAAATTTTATTTCCTTCTTTTTCTTGTATTCCTCTTCTTCTTCACTGCTACTACTTCCAGCTTGTGGGCACTGAGCTGCATAGTGACCAATGTTACCACAATTAAAACATTTCACAGTATGCTTACCTTTGTGTTTTCTTGATCCCTTCTTATTTCTTCGCACAAAGTTAGCTTCTTCTCCACTGCTCGATTCTTCACTTGACTCTGGTTCTTTATTCTTTGTCTTCTTTGAAGCTTTAAACATGACCTCCCATTTGGATGTTTGATATTTTTTAGTCCTCATCTCATAGGCTATGAGAATTTCATGTAGCTCATCCATGCTTAAGGTTTTAAGATCCTTCATTTCTTCAATCATCGAGACCTTTGCATCAAACCTCATGGGAAGTGACCTTAATATTTTTTGAACAATCTTAGAGTCATCAATATTTTCTCCAAGTCCATGAATGGTGTTGACAATTTCATCAATGTGGAGTAGATATTTGGCAATATCTTCCTCATATTTCATCTTTAAGTCTTCGAACTTCCTCCTGTGGGTTTGAAGTTTTGCCATTTTAACCTTGTCATCTCCTTCATATGTTCTTTGTAACTTGTCCCATAATTATTTTGTTGTGGTGCATTGCATGACTTTCACAAACTCTGATTCACATAACCCACTTAATATTGCATTCATTGCCTTGGCATTGTTTTCAAATGGTTTCTTGCCATTTTTATCCATGGGAGGGGTTGTAGGTGGTGTGAACCCATCCACGATGGATTGCCATATATCATAGCCATGTGCCATCAAATAGGTTTGCATCCTCACACTCCAGAAAGCATAGTTAGTCCCATCGAACAATGGAGCCCTACTTGATGAAAAACCTTCTTGGTAAGCCATGTGTGTTCTTGTAAGATCTTCCTTCAAGTGGTTAGGCTTTCATGAAGGAACCCACTCTGATACCAATTGAAGAAACACATGCTTATACTGAGAGGGGGGTGAACAGTATAAGATAAAACTTTTCCTTCCAAACAATAACTGCAATAATATGAATGCAATAATAAATCAATGCACAAAATCCATACACATAAGAGACAAGAGTTTTACGTGGAAACACCCTTTCGGGAGAAAACCATGACAAAATATTGCTTATATTTTCTTCAATAAAATTTATGGGCACCAACCCATAGGAGACACCAATCCCCTTGTACAATTTCATGGGCACCAACCCATAAGAGACACCAATCTCCTTGTTACAAGTTCATGGGCACCAACCCACAGGAGACACCAATCTCCTTGTTACAAGTTTATGGGCACCAACCCATAGGAGACACCAATATCCTTGTTACAAGTTTATGGGCACCAACCCATAGGAGACACCAATCTCCTTATTACAAGTTTATGGGCACCAACCCATAGGAGACACCAATCTCCTTGTTACAAGTTCATGGGCACCAACCCATAGGAGACACCAATCTCCTTGAGGCACCAACCTCAAATCTGAAGGCACCAACCTTGATCAACAAATAGAGAATGATATACTGGTGTTGGAAGCTTCAAATGGCCAAAATGTCCTTCACATTCATTAAGTCTATCGCTTCCACATGTCTCACATTTATTACATTTTAAAGGTAGCCCAAGTCTAGCACTAGATAACTTACTTGCATGTTGAATTGGAGATGCTAATACCTTGCTTTCACTCTTTTATACTTCCACATTATGAAGCACTTCTCAAGCTCTTCAAATTCTGAATTTCAACCTTCTATGCTTGTTACTTTGTTCTAGGTGCTCAACTTTGTTAACTGGTGCACAATATGCTTCAGCTAGGTGTTGTTATCAGGCCCTTAAGGCTTTATCCTTTGTTCTTTGGATTCTAAAATCAAGTGCTCACAATTCTGCTTAATAACTCTGCTCAGGTCTGCTCCATTCATCTATCCTTCTATGAGCTTGCCAGGCCCTTGCCAAATGATACATGAATAATATCCAAGCTTTGTTTCTATTAATTAATCTATAATACTTTAGATTAATTAAATCAAACCTTATAAAATAAATATCAATGCTCCTTATTCCTCCTAATGAATTAAACTTTATGACTTCTCCTTATAACTCCTACCATAGAAAAACAAATAAATATTATCTTAACTTTACCTCCAAACTCCTCCAAAGTGTATGATGCTCTTCTCCCCAATGGCTAGTTTTGATGGTGCCTTCTAATCTCTGGTCATCTCTTTCCATGTGATCATGTGATAACGTAAAATCCTTACCATTCGTTCCTCAAATCCTCTTTGTGCAGGCACTTTTTGTTCCTCTCTTTGCGAACCTAAGAGTTATACACTTTAGAACACGCGTACACTTTCACCGGTCCCATGCCATGCATTGGATCTCTCAAGCATGACTTAAAGCTCTTTCTTGTGCATGGTTTCCACTGCTATGAATACTCCAGAAAGATGTCTTCGAATGAGTGGGAAACAAGTGCTCTTTGTCACCTTCAAATGGAAAGACTTTGAAGTCATCTCAGTAGTCTAGATTGGCTTCCCACTGTACTCAAATTGCTCTCTATTTTGGGAAGTCATCACCCTTTCCAATGATCGAACGACCCACGATCCAACCCTCATCAAGTGGTTATGTCTCTTACAGATTGAAATAGATCACTCCACCACTGCGACTACTTCAGCTCATGTTATTCTTCATCTGATTATGCACACTCCATTCTTATGATGCCAGTGTCAATGTCTTGTAACATATGTGCTTGTTTATGGCTAGCTTCGTGCTATATGTAACGATTCATCTGCACTCCCTCCAAATGCCAGCTATGCCAAAAAACTTATCTTCCAAGCAGTGTGTGCTCTCATATCTCAAAGACCTTTGATCTCAATGCTAACCTTGTTCAATATACATTGCATGAAGTCCAACACAACCACCACTCCCTCACAACAATACGGAGGTCTACCTCAACTTGTCTTGCACCTTTCAAGAACAAAAGATGAATAAGATGACCCTCCTTGTTCAACTCGAGTGATTCAACCTTGCTGCTCCAATGCGCGCCTCACATATGTTGAAAATATTCACTCCACACTAGTGATCCCATTGTGTCTCTACAAACTCTAGTCCAAAAATTCTCCTACTCCTCAACGATCTCCTATGTGGCCAACGATCAGATGGCGCTCCTCATCTCCAAGATATTCGATGAAAACATAATTCAAAATGAACTTTTGGAAGTGTATTTATATCAAATATTTCAAGATACTTTATGCCCAAGAGGTCGGCCCAAATATTCATATATGCAAACTTTAGCTTTTGGCACCCAGGAGGTTGGTCCAAATATTCAAACTTTCACTCCATATAATATTTAAATCTTTGATTTAAATATATCAAACTTTTGTATTATATTTGAAACATCACCTTAATATTTAAATATTTAATTTAAATATTAAAGCATACATCTATAATTAAATCACCCCATTGATTGCTATCAACCAAGTCAGCCTTTGACATCAATGACAACTCAATAATTCTAACAATAGATTTATGTAGATTTGGTTGAAAAAAGCCCCAATTTATTTTGTAATTATGGGACTAGGAGGATCCACTAGTAGTAGTCACCTAGAAGAAGTGTAATTTATGTGATATATCCCTAACTAGTATCATCATTGCATCCTGGTGGATCTACTAACTCAATATGCAATAGGTAATACATACAAAACAAGGCACATGCATCCAAGTAAATCATGATAGTAGAAAACCATGTAGATAAGTGGCTAATACAAATAGTCATATGAGTAGCTAGTCAATCTAGACAGATTTGTAGATATAAATGTAGTATTTTATTAAGATGCATTATGGGAAAGTAAAATTTAAGAATTATATAAGGATTGAAAGGGTGTTATGACCTCAAAGAAGAATCCGACTCTTGGATATTTCAACTTAACTCAATCTATTTTTAGGTACAATGTGGTTGAAGTGAAAAAAACATGCTACTCTTTTGGATGCATCCTTCATATAGTATCCTTACCCTATAAAATCAATCAAGGAAATTAATTAAAGTTTAAGGACCTTAATGCACCATAGATTTGCAAAGGAGCTAATAGACTAAAAGGATTCATGGTAAAAGTTGATTAAAATAGTGATATTATTACATCTTATATGGAGGTTAAATATTATTGTAGCAAAGGCTATTTGATGCCCTTTATCTATGGGTGGGTTATGGATCTTGGAAGGTTCCAATATTTTGATTTAATAAAGGTTAATAAAGGTGGTCACTATCTATCAAGTCTTGAATTATATTCCTAAGGCTTCTATAATTATTAGTTGCACGACCACTAATGTAGTGGAAATCACAATGTTCATGAGAATGGGATGAATTAGTTCTATATTTATTAGGATATACAAGCTTGATAGGTGTTATTTCTACCATTTTAGGTTCAACATAGCGATATGATATCGATCTAATATAGTGAAATTTCATGGTAGTTTTAGTTGTATAACAATCTTTTCAAGGTTTCTGTTGGTTTGACAAGCATATGTGACTCCATTTCCTATAAGATGCTTGTTCTTAGTTTTACCTTTTTGATAGGGAAAATATTTCTCTACTTCCTTAAGAGTATCTATTTTTAATTCCTCCCTTCTACGAAGGGTGGTTTCTACCTTTTTAGCTATTTCTATGGCATCTTCCAAGGAAAATAAATTGGATATTTTTAGGGGAAAAGATAGTTTTTCATTAGTGTTTCTTATAAATATGAATAAAAGGTATTTTTATGGAGGGATAAAATTAATCCTCCCCACCAACACATACCACATTTCTAGGAAGTCAAAAATATTCTCCTCTTGCACTTTTCTAAGTTCAAGAATGTCATTAATTATGGGCCTCTCTTTGATATAAATGGATAATTATCTGATCAATATTTTGGAAAAGTCTTTTACTATTTTATGATAATGCCTTTGTAATTGGTAATACCACTCCAAGGAAGGGCCACTAAGGCTTTTAGGGAATTTTTTGAGTAAGAACATTTCATCATCTTCAATGTTAGTATAGGCAATTTGAAAAATCCTAAGGTGGTTGGTAGGATATTCATTATATATATATATTTGAAGCTCATATGTTTTAAAATTAGGAGGAAAGCGATGACTAAGTATGTTAGGATCTAGTGGTTGATTGAATAAGTCTTCATAGGATTACTTAGGGTTGGAAGAGGATATTTGGATGGAGGCTATTTTTTGCTCTAGTTTCTTTAATTTAGAGTCTTGTGTTTCCAATTGTTCCAATTTAAATTTTATATCTTGATATTCAAGGAGAAAATAATTCAAATATGTGTAAGATAATACCTAAAGAGGTTGTAAAATAACACAAGATTGACATATTTTAAGGGGTGGTATCCTATGGCTTATCCCAAAATTATTTGGATTAAGATGTCTAATGAATATTTTCGAAAATCACCACTATTATCATAGGTTAATCAATTTCCTAGGATCAAACAATATCTCAAGAATATGCATGAATCAATCCATAATAATGAACATAAATCTCATTGAATATATTGATAAACATATACTATAAGCAACAAATAAATGCAATGCTTATTTGATACAACATTACATGGCTATTTTGTTAATACATACATCCATGAGACTCTTCATATTAACATGACTCTTGACCTTTACACATACATGAACTCTTCATCTCCTCATACTCAAAGGATATCTAACTCTTCATTTTTCTCTCTTCCATAATAAATCCCACATATTTATATAGATATAAAGTCTCTCATGATTGATCATAACTCAAAATTATTCACTTATAAACATGACACTTTACTAAAATAACTCACACTTAATAACGTAATACATACTCAAATATTAAACACATCCTAGACTAAATTCTTTACAAGTTTCTTGCATTAAATTGTAAGGTACCAAATAATGTAACTCCTCCAACACCCCCTATATTGAATTTTTGGTATTATAGACTATTGCATTCATGTTCTTTCATTTTATTGATTTGACTTAGATGATCCATTTTAGCTTCTTCTGATCCTAGTATTCGTAGCGACTCTAATCACTTATGGAATTACCTTGGAAATAATTTTCTAAAGAATTCCATCTAGTATTATCATCAATATTCCTTTTACATTTTTCATCCATGATTTATATTCTTATTATCATTCTCTTTGTGCCAACAATATCTTTGAGAATGATTATTACCTTCATAACTTTTACAACAATTAAGATTCCAATATTTTTTTGACTTTTATCCATATCTATTGCAATGCTTACACATATTCATACTATGAGTGTAATTTTTTTTTTCTATTTCCTTAAAAAAATTTGTATGGACCTTTATGGGATTTAAATAACATTTCTAATAAATATCATTTGTGTCGCATCATGCATCAAATTTTTGAGGTATATGATAACATCCATTAATGAAGACTTACGAAAATGTAGAATACAACATATGGAGCTTTCTATTAGTGAATCCATAGATGATACATACTTTCTTACAATGAACCCTATATATAATAAGATAAGCTTACTTGGGCTTCACGTTTCCATGACAGACATGTTATTTTACATCAGTGCACATATACAACTTGCATATGGACACTTATGCATTTATTCATTTGCACATTCTAACACTTGTGCATAGGTTACTTCTTCCCCAAGTAACTCCTCCTCTAATAATCTACCTAACATGGTACATATACATGTACCTAAATAATGTAATATACTCTAAATCTAACAACCCCCTATATTAAATTATTTAGGTATTTAAGACTTTAGTCTTCAATATGGATCTTTGTATTTGTCTTCATTCTTCAAGTGGTCTTTGAATTGATCTTCTGCTTGAGCTTCACCTTTTTGCTTGACTATGTACTCTTATTTTGGTATTGTTACTCTTTTCCTTTCAATTCTATTGCAGAAGTAGTTCATACCTTTTCTACACCCATATCTGCACCTTGATAAGTATACTTGATAGAATCATTGATGAAGTTTCTTGTCATTGTATATGCCCAATCAAAGAAATGATTTTATTTGTACCAAAAATATCTTTGGAAATGGTTGGATCCTCCACAAATTTTACATGTATAGAGATTCCAGCATCTCTCTATCTTGTGCCCATATCCATTACAATGACTGCACCTATTTTCTATAGCCAAATATTTCTTACCATTATGCCCTTCACAATAGTTGTTTCTATCAACATCTGTCACTAATTTTATTTCTTGATTATTGCTTCTAGTTTGACTTGCATATTCAATATATTCATGCTTTGATATTATTTTTGATGCTATTGGTTCTCTCATTTCCTGTCCATGTTTTCCAGATCATGTATTCATTCTAGCAACATGAAATTTTTAAGAGCAATCATGAATTGTATCTAGATCACTTTGTTGAGCAAGGTACAACAACAATATTGTCATTGTTGTCAACACAGTCAGATAGATCTGTTGATGCAATGGACAGGAAGTTCAAAAGCTAGTCAGATGCAGAAGACAGGAGTTCAAAGGTTACTCGGAGTATGTACAGTGATTTTCCAAGAAGACCGAAGTGGACCACTTGCAAAAGATCAAAGAAAAAGACAAGTAAGAAAAGTGTCGCGATATCGTGACATATACAACGAGAGAAGAAAGAACTATCGTGATTTCGTGACATGTTGGAAGAGAGAGAAGAAGAAAGAAAAACTGTCACGATTTCGTGACATGTTGGAAGAGAGAGAAGAAGAAAGAAAAACTGTCATGATTTCGTGACATGTTGGAAGAAAAAAAGGCAAGTGGAAAAAGTGTCACGATATCGCGACATGTTGAGAAGAAAGAAAAACTGTCGCGATTTCGTGACATGTTCGAAAAGAAAGTGCAAGCAGGAAAAACTATCGCGATTTCGTGACATGTTGGAAGAGAAAGAGGCAAGAAGAAAAAGTGTCACGATTTCGTGACATATTGCAAGAAAAAGCGCTAAGGAGAAAAAGTGTCGCGATATCGCGACATGTCGCGTTTTCGCGACCCGAAGGCAAGAGAAAGCGCTAAGGAGAAAAAGTGTCGCGATATCGCGACATGTCGTATTTTCATGACTCAAGAGGAGAGAGAAAGTAAGAAGGAGAAGTGTCACGATTTTGCGACAAAAGTAAAGAAGGAGAGTACGAAGGAGAAAGTGTCACGATATCGTGACATGTATTTTCGTGAGCCAAAGCTAAGAGAAAGCGTACGGAGGAAAAAGTGTCACGATATCGCTACATGTTGTATTCTCATGGGCCAAAGCTAAGAGAAAGCGTACAGAGGAAAAAGTGTCGCGATATCGCTACATGTTGTATTCTCATGGGCCAAAGCTAAGAGAAAGCGTATAGAGGAAAAAGTGTCACGATATCGCTACATGTATTCTTATGGGCCAAAGCTAAGAGTAAGCATATGGAAGTAAAAAGTGTCGTGATATCGCGACATGTGTTTTCGTGACGATAGCAACAGAAGAGTTACAAGGGCAGTTGAAGCCGATGAAGACCGATGTAAGCCGATGAAGATTAGGGTTTGTAGCTGACTAAGATTAGGGTTTACAACTGACTAAGATTAGGGTTTACAATCGACTGAGATTAGAGTTTTCATCATGAAAATATTGTTATAAAAGGAGGGTTGTTTGGAGAATTGTAGTGTGTTGAATGATCGTCGAATGCGTGTTGATGTGTGCGAAGTTCGATCGTAAGAGCATAGAGAGCAAGTCATGTCGAATCGTGCTAAGTGTGAAATTCGCAAAGGAAGTAGAGTGTGCAAAGTGCACAGAGAGGGAGAAGACGATCGTGAAGTTTGACTATGATGAAGCAGAGTGTGCAAAGTGATTGCGCAGAGAGAGCAGAGTGCGTAGAGAACACAAAGGTGAAGTAGACTAGTCAGGGTCTTGTAAAAGCGAAGGTATTTTTTGTTAAATGTCTAGATTCTAAATTGAAGTCCAGGTTGCAGCTTGGCATCATGGGTTGGTGCTCCTTCCAGTAGGTGCTGGTAAATCAGGGGTTGGTGCTCCTTTCTGTTGGTGTAGATAAATCAGGGGGTTGGTGCTCCTTCCAGTGGGTGTTTGGTAAATTGTTTGTAAAGTTGTTGCTTTGCAAAGGCTGGATTTGGATGGTAGTCCAAGCAGTCATTTTTGAGGAGTAGCCACATTGGTGAACCTCATTAAATCTTGTGTTGTGTGATGCTCTTTTGTTATACTTGCTGTATCTATTTATAAGTTTTAATTACTGCTAGTTTTAAGAGCTATAAATTCAAGATTAAAAGAGCTACACTGATTCACCCCCCTCTCAGTGCCATTGTAAGACTAACAATTGGTATCAGAGAAAGGTTCCTGTACAAGCTTAACCGGCTAGGGTGATCTTGGAAGTAACACAATGGCAGGTGGTGAAGGCTTCTCATCAAACAAAGCACCATTGTTTGACGGATCTAATTACGCATTCTAGAGAATCAGGATGCAGACATATCTCTGTGCTTTGGGATACGACATCTAGGATTCAGTAGTCAGGGGATACACAATACCCATCACTCCTCCAAAAGAGGCTGACGAAATGAAACTGTTTGAAAATAACTCAAAAGCAAGGAATGCTATCTTGTGCGGATTAGCAGACAGTGAACTGGTAAAGGTCATAAGCTGTAAAATGGCAAAAGAAATATGGGACAAACTAAGGAGCATTCATGAAGGAGATGATAAGATCAAGGAGGCCAAGTTATAGACACATCGAGCTCAGTTCGAAGCATTAAAGATGAATGACGATGAAAACATTGAGGCATATATGCTGAGAGTTAATGGAATCATTAATGCGATCAGAGGACTCGGCGAGGATATCGAAGACTCTGCCGTCATGAAAAAGGTATTAAGATCTCTTCCTCAAAGGTTTGATTCTAAAGTCTCAGCGATAGAAGAAGCTAAAAATCTAAACTTTTTTAGTATAGATGAGATGTATGGTTCTTTGACTGCATATGAGATGAGGATAGGAAGATCTAAACCCACAGACAGAGAAGCGGCTTTTAAAGCCCTTAAAAACAAAAACGCAAAACAAGAGTCCGAGGAAGAAGAAACATCAGATGAAATGGAAGCAAACTTTGTTAGAAAACTAAAAAGGGGAAAAGGAAAATACAGAGGAAAGCTTCCATTTAAATGTTTTAACTGTGGAGGCATTGGGCATTTTGTGACTAAATGTCCACTTAATGAGAAGAACAAAGATGATGAAGGATCGCACCAAGAAAGAAGTGACTGGAAGAAGAAAATGAATTTCAGAAAAGGCAACTTCAAGAAGAAAAGTTTCATCTCCAGGAATGCCAGTTCATCAGAAGACAACTCCGGTGAGGATTCTGAAGAGGAAACAGGTGAAGCTCTCTTCATGGCATTTGAAGAAGAAAAGGAAGAAGGAGTGAACTTTGAAGTATGTGGTGAAAACCCTGAGGCTGAAGTAGATCTAGAAGGTGAGTTGATCTCTGCACTTGAAGAGTGGAAAATAGAGAGGAAAAAGAATAAGAAACTTTCAAAAAGGCTTGAGGATGCAAATGAAATCATATCCAGTTTGAAAGTATAGATAGAAGAATCCAAGAAAATCTTCGAAGATCCGGAAGTGCAAATAACCATGAAAATAGATCATTGCAAGCAAGCTAGAAGAAGAGATTGTTGGGTTAAGAATGCAGCTAGAAGAGATGAATAAGAAAATCAGTTGCTATCACAAACGTGAAGAAAGTTCTATGAAGCTGGATAAGATCATAAATGACCAAAGGCCTACAGGCATCAAATTTGGTCTAGGTTTCATCGAAGGAGAATCATCTAATGGATCAAAGGCCAAAAATGTAGAATCCATAAAGAATGAAGATAAGAAATAGGTTGATCAAGGAAAAACATCTCATGCAACAGAAAGCAATAATGCCAGGCACGAAAGGAAAATTGACAATGATGGATTCACCAATGTCACTCATCAAAGAAGAAGAAGACCTAGGGCTCCTACGACAACATGGCAAAGACCATCACCCAGGTTCAATTATCCCTTCTCTGGTTTCTATTTTAAATGCAATGGCTATGGACATAAAATCTTAGACTGCAAATATAATGTAAGACCAAGGAATTTCACCAGTAGAAATGTTTTCTCTCCTTTGATGAATTATACAGTAGAATGTTATAACTGTCACAATTTTGGGCACATTGCAAGAAACTGTAGAAGTACATTTGCTTCAAATCAATTTCAGGGAAGAAAAATTCAACCAAACAGGATGAGACAAAATAGAAAACTTCCCAAAAAACAAGCACAAGCTATTGATAAGGGAAAGGCTAAACAAGAGCTCAAATCTACTATCAAAACGGAGTGGAAAGAAAAGGAGTGACTTAAGGAAGAAAAGGAATCCTTAATAGTACAAACAACATTTAGAGCACAGAATAAATATGTACCATGGATACTTGATAGTGGATGCTCCAGTCATATGACAGGTGACAAACAGAAGTTTGAGAAGTTGCAAAAATATGAAGGTGGTTCAGTAAAGTTTGGAAACAATGATGGAGCTAAGATAGTTGGCAAAGGCTCTATCAAAATTAGTGACGAAAAAATTAAGTCAGAAGAAGTCCTGTTTGTAGATGGGTTGAAACATAACTTATTGAGCGTAAGTCAGATTTGTGATAAAGGTCATGAAGTAGTTTTTATGAAGCAGGGTTGTGAAGTCAGAAAAACAAATAGTGGAAAATTGATAGCAATTGGATCAAGGACATCTGGCAACCTGTACACGCTCTCGGAGACTTCAAAAGGAGCTTGTTTTATTGGACAGGAAGAAGAAAATTGGTTGTGGCACAAGAGACTTGGTCATATCAGTTTTGATAATCTAGTAAAAATCACCTCAAAAAGGGCTGTAAGAGATATTCCCACCATCAACAAACCTACAAACAACATTTGTGCTTCATGCCAAAAGGGGAAGCAAACTAGAGTCACATTCAAAACTAAAGAATACTACACAAGCAAACCTTTGGAACTAATACACACTGATTTATGTGGACCCATGAGAACACAAAGCATAAATGGTGACAAATATTTTATGTTGTGCATTGATGACTATTCCCGAATGACATGGATATTTTTCTTAAAGCATAAATCGAAGCTTTTGATATGTTCAAGATTTTCAAAAACCAGGTTGAGAATGAAACAGGTAAGAGGATCAAATGTTTAAGATCAGATAGAGGAGGAGAATTCATTTCAGAGGAGTTTACAGAATACTGTGAAAAATACGGTATTAGGAGACAGTTTTCAGCAGCCAGGACACCTCAGCAGAATGGAGTGGTAGAAAGAAAGAACAGGACAATGCAGGAAATGGCATGGACTATGCTGGATGAAAGTAGTCTAGCAGATAGGTTTTGGAAAGAAGCAGTCCATACTGTGGTGTATATCCAAAATAGGTACATGCTGAGAACACATGAAAGCAAAACTCCTTATGAGTTATGGTTCGAAAAAAGGGCAACAAAAAAATACCTCAAAGTGTTTGGCAGCAAGTGCTACATCAAAAGAACTGAAGATAATCTTGGTAAGTTTGAAGATAGAGCGGATGAAGGTATTTTTGTTGGTTATTCATCAAAAAGCAAAGCTTACAAATGCTACAATAAGAAGCTAAAGAAAATTGTGGATAGTGTCGATGTTAAATTTGATGAAGGTAGAGAACGAGTAATTAGCTATGAAATGAACTACCCAATTTATGAAGAGGTTATTGAAAGAGATGAGGAAAACGAAATGGAAAAGATACAAAAAATTGACTCGAGATGATGATTCAGAAGTGGAAGAAAATAAGAAATTCAAAACAGGCAATTGGCGAGAAAAATCATCCTAGAGAGCAAATAATTGGAGACCCCAAAGTTGGTGTTCAGACAAGAAGAAGAGTAGTAAGTAACTACTCTCTGCTATCCAGCATTGAGCCCAAAAATGTTGTTGATGCAAGCAAAGATGAGAGCTGGATGAAGGCAATAAATGAAGAATTAGATCAGATTGAGAAAAACAAAACTTGGGAGTTAGTACCTAGACCTACAAACAAAAATATAATCGGGACTAAATGGATTTTTCGAAACAAATTGAATGAAGATGGACAGGTAGTCAGAAACAAAGCAAGATTGGTATGCAAGGGTTATGCTCAAGTTGAAGGCATTGACTTTGAGGAAACGTTTGCACCAGTAGCTAGACTAGAGGCAATTAGAATGTTTCTGGCTTTAGCAGTCTACAAGAATTTCAAGGTTTATCAAATGGATGTAAAATCAGCGTTTTTGAATGGGAAACTTGAAGAAGAGGTTTATATTGAACAACCAGATGGTTTCCAACTTGGTGATGATCCCAACTTGGTGTGCAAATTGAAGAAAGCATTATATGGTTTAAAACAGGCACCCCGAGCATGGTATGCAAGGCTAGACAACTATCTCACTCAACAAAGGTTTAAGAAAGGTATGGTGGATAGTAATTTGTATGTCAAAACAGAAAATGGGCATCTTATTGTTCTTGTTGTATACGTAGATGATATCATATTTGGCAGCAACAAAGATGAGTCGTGTAAAGATTTGGCAAATAAGATGCAGAAAGAATTTGAAATGTCAATGATTGGTGAACTTTCGTATTTCCTCGGGTTGCAAGTTAATCAAAATAAGAAGGGCATATTTATTTCTCAAGTTAAATATGTGAAAGAGATGTTAAAAAAGTTCACAATGGAGGATTGTAAGCCAGTTAGCACTCCCATGACAACAGGTTGCAAGTTGAGCAAGGATGACAAATCTCCAACTGTTGATCAAACCATGTACAGATCTATGATTGGAAGCTTACTGTATCTAATAGCCACCAGACCAGATATTTTGTAGGCAGTATGCATGGTAGCACGATTTCAGGCTAATCCCAAGGAGACTCATGTGACAGAAGTGAAGAGGATTCTTCGGTACCTCAAAGGTACTATGGAGTATGGGTTATGGTATCCGAAAGGTAAAGACTTCACCCTTATTTTGTATTCAGATGCAGATTGGGTAGGATGTGTAGATGACAGAAAGAGTACCAGTGGAGGTGCATTCTATCTTGGAGACAGATTGGTCGCATGGCACAGTAAGAAACAAGAGTCAGTTTCTCTATCGACAACAGAGGCAGAATATATTGCAGCAACAACATGTTGTACATAGGTATTGTGGATGAAACAAACCCTGAAAGATCTTGGTATTAGCTTCAGTGAGCCAATATCAGTTAAGTGTGATAACACCAGTGCCATTAACATCTCCAAGAATCCGGTGATGCATTCACACACAAAACACATTGCTATTAGGTATCATTTTTTGAAGGAGAAAGTTGCGAAAGGTGAGGTTAAGTTGGATTTTGTTCCAACTACAGAGCAAGTAGCAGATATCTTCACAAAACCATTGCCCAAGGAAGTTTTTGAGTACCTTCACAATAAATTGGGAGTGGTCACACTTCCCAAGAATTGACTAGCTACAGAGATCACATTCTCAGGGGGAGCATTTAAGTATTTGATTATCTTTTTGCTCATGTTCATGATTTTTGCTAAGTGTAATAAATTGTGCCTGAGAATGTTGTGCATGGACTCAGGGGGAGTCTGCAGTAGCCCTTTGGTATTATTGTCAAAGGGGGAGAAGAGTTACAAGAAATTGCACATGTGTTGCCAACAATTCCAAAGGGGGAGATTGTTGAGCAAGGTACAACAACAATATTGTCATTGTTGTCAACACAGTCAGATAGATCTATTGATGCAGTGGACAGGAAGTTCAAAAGCTAGTCAGATGCAGAAGATAGGAGTTCAAAGGTTACTCAGAGTATGTATAGTGATTTTCCAAGAAGACCGAAGTGGACCACTTGCAAAAGATCAAAGAAAAAGACAAGTAAGAAAAGTGTCGCGATATCGCGACATATACAACAGGCAAGAAAAACTATCGTGATTTCGTGACATGTTGGAAGAGAGAGAAGAAGAAAGAAAAACTATCACGATTTCGCGACATGTTGGAAGAGAGAGAAGAAGAAAGAAAAACTGTCGCGATTTCGTGACATGTTGGAAGAAAAAAGGCAAGTGGAAAAAGTGTCACGATATCGCGACATGTTGAGAAGAAAGAAAAACTATCGCGATTTCGCGACATGTTCGAAAAGAAAGTGCAAGTAGGAAAAACTGTCGCGATTTCGTGACATGTTGGAAGAGAAAGAGGCAAGTAGAAAAAGTGTCACGATTTCGTGACATATTGCAAGAAAAAGCGCTAAGGAGAAAAAGTGTCACGATATCGCGACATGTCGGGTTTTCGCGACCCGAAGGCAAGAGAAAGCGCTAAGGAGAAAAAGTGTCATGATATCGCGACATGTCGCATTTTCGTGACTAAAGGAGGAGAGAGAAAGTAAGAAGGCAGAAGTGTCACGATTTCGTGACAAAAGTAAAGAAGGAGAGTAGGAAGGCGAAAGTGTCGCGATATCGTGACATGTTGTATTTTCGTGGGCCAAAGCTAAGAGAAAGCGTATGGAGGAAAAAGTGTCACGATATCGCTACATGTATTCTCACGGGCCAAAGCTAAGAGAAAGCGTACGGAGGAAAAAGTGTCACGATATCGCTACATGTTGTATTCTCGCGGGCCAAAGCTAAGAGAAAGCATACGGAGGAAAAAGTGTCACGATATCGCTACATGTTGTATTTTCACGGGCCAAAGCTAAGAGAAAGCAGAGAAAGAAAAAGTGTCATGATATCGCGACATGTGTTTTCACGACAACAACACATAAGAGTTACAAGGGCAGTTGAAGCCGATGAAGACCGATGTAAGCCGACGAAGATTAGGGTTTGCAACTGACTAAGATTAGGGTTTACAGTCGACTAAGATTAGGGTTTACAACCGACTGAGATTAGGGTTTTCTTCATGAAAATATTGTTATAAAAGGAGGGTTGTTTGGAGAATTGGAAGTAAGTTGAATATATCATCGAATGCGTGTTGATGTGTGCGAAGTTCGATCATAAGAGCGCAGAGAGCAAGTCGTGTCGAATCGTGCTAAGTGTGAAATTTGCAAAGAAAGCAGAGTGTGCAAAGAGAGGGAGAAGACGATCGTGAAGTTTGACTATGACAAAGCAGAGTGTGCGAAGTTATTGCGCAGAGAGAGCAGAGTGCGCAGAGAACACAAAGGTGAAGTAGACCGATCAGGGTCTTGTAAAAGCGAAGGTATTTTCTATTAAACTTCTAGATTCAAAATTGAAGTCCAGGTTGCAGCTTGGCATCAGGGGTTGGTGCTCCTTCTAGTAGGTGCTGGTAAATCAGGGGTTGGTGCTCCTTTCTGTTGGTGTAGATAAATCAGGGGTTGGTGCTCCTTCCAGTGGGTGCTGGTAAATTGTTTGTAAAGTTGTAGCTTTGCAAAGGCTGGATTTGGATGGTAGTCCAAGAAGTCATTTTTGAGGAGTAGCCACATTGGTGAACCTCGTTAAATCTTGTGTTGTGTGATGCTCTTTTGCTATACTTGCTGTATCTGTTTATAAGTTTTAATTGTTTCAGTTTTAAGAGCTGTAAATTCAAGATTAAAAGAGCTACACCGATTCACCCCCCCTCTCAGTGCCATTGTAAGACTAACACACTTATATCACATATAGCATCAATATTTTTAGTAGGCTCTTCTATCTTTATCAATGATTCTATATCTCTAGTGTCAATGCTTGCATTGCAATATTCCTTCTCATGATTTGCATATTTATCCATTTGAAGAAGATCACTAGTATTATGGCATGCATAAATCATAAATGCTTTTGTTTCTATGCTATTGCAATATGAATCTACCGTCATAGGATTTAAGTCCTTTGTATCATTAGAAGAATCTTCCATTTTTATCTTGTTCTTTACCTCTTCAACCTTTTCTTGTCCTCTTGTCTTAGAAATATTGAGAGTGACAATTCCTTTGTAGATTATCTTCCATAGATTGGTTGGTATAGTAACAAAATATTCATAGTAATCATTACCATTACTAAGGATATTTTGCATGCATTTTTGAAGTGTAGAGTAATCTTATTTTTCTAATTCTCTAGTGATATCTGTAATCCTGTTGTTCAAAGTATTTGCTTCATCAAAATATCTATTATTCAAATCTTTTATCATGTCCTCTTGTCTCCTATTCTTGTCCTTAATAATTTCATGAGAAAGGAATATCATATACATCAACTATCCTATATCACTAGGTAATTTAAAATCCTTTTTAGAGTCTTCATATACCTCTTGAAGTTTTGCATTCAAATAACCAGAGTGTTAAGAAATTTTCATTTTTGATGTCCTTTAACATTGATTGTAAGACACTCTTTGATGAATCCTTTTTAGTGTCTTCTATCAAATGTTGTGTATGACATTTTAATCTTTCCAAACTTTCTAAAATTTCTTGAATGTATAATTGTTCTCCTTGGACTTCATGGATGTATATTTATTCTTCCTGAGAGTCTGAGTCTTCTCCAAAGATACTATAAACATAATTAGTTATTGAAGCTCTAGTTTCTGAGTTTTTATTTTTAGATTACTTGTTTTCTTTTTCATTTGCTTCTTCTTTGTCATGTTTCCTTGATGTATACTACCTTATGATTCCTTACATAAGATATTTAGAAAATGGTAATATAGAAAGCCTTATATCCTTAAGTTAATTTACTTTGCAAATATTTAATGTTTGAATATCATGCAATTTGTAATATCTTTTGAGATATACTCCCTTTACTTTAATTGCCTTCTAACTCTCTAAGGTTGGTATTTTACTTTGTTCGTTGATGTAGTAATAAATAAACTTCAACCTTATTTTAAGCACCTTGAAATATTTTGCACACCTTTTGCAACTTCAACCTTATTTTAAGCACCTTGAAATATTTTGCACACCTTTTGCACTTTAATGAAAGCAAATTTAAGCATAAATATACCTTTTAAATTCGTGTGCTGACTTGCCTTGGTCTAATAATCTACCTAATATGGTACATATACATGTACCTAAATAATGTAATATACTCTAACTCTAACACCCCCCTATATTAAATTATTTAGGTATTTAAGACTTTAGTCTTCAATATGGATCTTTGTATTTGTCTTCATTCTTCAAGTGGTCTTCGAATTGATCTTCTGCTTGAGATTCACCTTTTTGCTTGACTATGTACTCTGATTTTGGTATTGTTACTATTTTCCTTCCAATTCTATTGTAGAAGTAGTTCATACCTTTTCTACACCCATATCTACACCTTGATAAGTATACTTGATAGAATTATTTATGAAGTTTCTTGTCATTGTATATACCCAATCAAAGAAATGATTTTCTTTGTACCAAAAATATCTTTGGAAATGGTTGGATCCTCCACAAATTTTATGCCTATGGAGATTTCAGCATCTCTCTATCTTGTGCCCATATCCATTACAATGACTGCACCTATTTTCTATAGCCAAATATTTCTTACCATTATGTCCTTCACAATAGTTGTTTCTATCATCTTCTACAACTAATTTTATTCCTTGATTATTTCTTCTAGTTTGACTTGCATATTCAATATCTTCATGCTTTGATCTTATTTTTGATGCTATTGGTTCTCTCATTTCCTTTTCATGTTTTCCAGATCATGTATTCATTCTAGCAACATGAAATTTTTAAGAGCAATCATGAATTGTATCTAGATCACTTGTATCACATATAGCATAAATATTTGTAATAGGCTCTTCTATCTTTATCAAGGATTCTAGATCTCTAGTATCAATGCTTGCATTGCAATATTCCTTCTCATGATTTGCATCTTTATCCATTTGAATATGATCACTAGTATTATGGTATGCATAAATCATAAATGCTTTTGATTCTATTCTATTGCAACATGAATCTACCATCATAGGATTTAAGTCCTTTGTATCATTAGAAACATCTTCCATTTTTATCTTGTTCTTTACCTCTTCAATCTTTTCTTGTCCTCTTGTCTTAGAAATATTGAGAGTGACAATTCCTTTGTAGATTATCTTCCATAGATTGGTTGGTATAGTTTCAAAATCTTCATAGTAATCATTAGCATTACTAAGGATATTTTGTATGCATTTTTAAAGTGTAGAGTAATCTTCTTTTTCTAATTTTCTAGTGATATCTATAATCCTATTGTTCAAAGTATTTGCTTCATCAAAATATCTATTATTCAAACATTTTATCATGTCCTCTTGTCTCCTATTCTTATCCTTAAGGATTTCATTAGAAAGGAATATCATATACATCAACTATCCTATATCACTAGGTAATTTAAAATCCTTTTTAGAGTCTTCGTATACCTCTTGAAGTTTTGCATTCAAATAACTAGAGTGTTAAGAAATTTTTGTTTATGATATCCTTTAACATTGATTGTAAGACACTCTTTGATGAATCCTTTTTATGTCTTCTACCAAATATTTGGTATGACATTTTAATCTTTCCAATATTTCTAAAATTTCTTGAATGTCTAATTGTTCTCCTTGGACTTCATGGATGTATATTTCTTCTTCCTGAGAGTCTGAGTCTTCTCCAAAGATACTCCAAACATAATTAGTTGTTGAAGCTCTAGTTTCTGAGTTTTTATTTTTAGATTACTTGTTTTATTTTCCATCTGCTTCTTCTTTGTCATGTTTCCTTGATGTAGACTACCTTATGATTCCTTAGATAAGATATTTAGAAAATGGTAATATAGAAAGCCTTATATCTCTAAGTTAATTTACTTTGCAAATATTTAATGTTTGAATCTCATGCAATTTGTAATATCTTTTGAGATATACTCCCTTTACTTTAATTGCCTTCTAACTCTCTAAGGTTGGTATTTTGCTTTGTTCGTCGATGCAGTAATAAATAAACTTCAACCTTATTTTAAGCACCTTGAAATATTTTGCACACCTTTTGCAACTTCAACCTTATTTTAAGCACCTTGAAATATTTTGCACACCTTTTGCAACTTCAACCTTATTTTAAGCACCTTGAAATATTTTGCACACCTTTTACACTTTAATGAAAGCAAATGTAAACACAAACATACCTTTTAAATTTGTGTGCTGACTGGCTTTGGTCTTAACTTTAAAAAACATGGAGCACTGTAATTTCTTCTTCACCTTATGATAACAAGCATTCACTGCTCTCCTTTGAATGGAGCTCCCCTATGATGGTCTCTTGCTGTGCTTTGACCACTTCGGTGCACTAGACTCACTGGAGATATACTTTACCTTCTATGATGATCTCCTTCAATTTTATAAAGTGCACTTTAATTGGAAATAGATAATATACCTCTCCGAACCGAATGTGCACTATTTGAATCTTTCACCTTTCACCTGGGATCAATGCTTGAAATAGGCGGAACTGCTCTCTATTGTGGCGCTCACGCTGGCTGTAACAGCATTCACTGCACTCTTGTTGGTTGTGCACTTGTTACTGCGTGCTGATGTTTAAGTTCTAGATTTAATGCTTCAACTTAATGCTGCGCAGTATCCACCGTTCATTAGTCCTTTGGCATATCTCCTCCACGCAATGTTTGCCCAAATGAATGGTTTGGTGCTGGTCATGCTCCTAACGGTTAGTCTTTGTTAAATCTGACACAGCAACCTCTATCTCAACGGTGATCAAAACTCCTTACTGTTACTTGTACGAAACGATGTCTGATTATCCTTCGCTGCAGCAGATCAATGTGTAGGTTCTTCCCTAATCTTTTACTATTGCTTAATACTGTTTGCAAAAATTACTTCGTGCGCTGAGACTGTGCTTCCCTGAGAGTGAAATGGACTACGTAGTATTACCTTTGTCCTTGTCGTTGTATTTGTCTACATCTGCGTTGTGTTTGACTTGAACCAGCAGTCTTCCTCCTAAGACCTTCCTTTTGCGGTGCATCCAATATGGTGTGGCAGGTTTTGTATCTCCTATTACATGCTATTCCACAGTCTTCTAGACCTATTTCGATCGTGCCTTCGGCAGGTGCTTTCTTCCGATGAGCACGGGGACTTCCAAGCTTTGATGGCAACGGTTATTTCGTATTGTAATGGCGAACAAGGATTGGACCCACGTGTAAACGGCTCCTTCGATGTCAGTTGACCATGTGGAAAATGGCCCTGTGTAACGGTTTCTGTTTGAGTAACGGCTAGATTATGTTCTTCACTGATAGCTTCCTTGTAACGTCTCTTTCGCATGCGTGTAACGTCTCTTGTGTGAGCCCTTGCTTGCAACGGTTAGCTGTAGAGTTTAACACCTCAGCAAGATTCGATAACTCAATCAAAGTGTGAAAGGTTCTCTTGGCTTACTCTTCCACGGACGTCAGTATTACAAATGGACATCGCCTCGGTCCAAGTTGGCACCAAAAACACTGTTGGCGATGATTGCGAATGGATATATGCAGTGGGTAATAAATACTTGCTATTTCACCCTGACCGTTTCCTTCAAAGTAGAACTGGAAATGTTTACCTGGGTTTGATGGCAGGGCGCATCTAGACGTAATTCTTTTCTTGCCAACTTCAGTCTATTCGCTGAATACCTTCTCCTAGATAGGCGTGGATTTGAATGTTACTCCTGTGACTGTTTTGTAATGCCCTAACGATGAAACCTGGTTGCTGTCACCTTAGTAGATAGATGTACTCTATTCTTCCTCCGTTAGAATAATGCTTAGGAGCTTGAGTGTTTCATTAGAAACTAGATTTACCAAACTGCGCTGTGCTATGATGATGCTCCAAGAATGAAAGTGACTATTACTGTTGAACATGTTTTAGTCTACTGCTATCAAATGGCTCTGTGCTGCAGTGGGGATCTCTACCTCTGTCGTTGACGTCCTGGTCAAGGAAGCTATTCGCTTCTTGGACTTCTAACACCTGCGTTTGACCTAAGATGATAGCCTTCTTCCTTGGCCTCGTTTGCTGGTTGTTGCTTCTTCCACAGAGATTCGAATGTCTCCTTGATAACTTTCTACTAGGACTCCTTGCCGGGTTAACTTTTTGAGTGATGATTCAAAGCTTTTAAGTGCTTTGCAATCTATGTTTTAGAACAGTCATCTTTACTTTCAATAGATAATAGAATATTGATATTTTCTTTTCTCTTGATGTATATCTAACTCCTCTTTCTTATATGTAGGTTTAAACCCTTGTAGAAACTATCTTCTACATTTCCTTGAAAACTTTAAACTAGTAACCTATTTGTGCAACTTCTGAACCTTGAAACTGGTGCTCATTAAAATTAATAAATAACCTAATATAAAAGTTCAACTAATGAACCTTTTGCACCTTAGTTGCATACCTTGTTAATGTCGGTTTGATGATGATGATCTTGGTGATTTAGATCACCAAATCACCTAAATGCTGCTCTTTGTTGGATGAATTTGCAGTCTTGAAACTCCTCTAACACGCTACTCTAAACTGTAGTTAGGTGGATTCAATTTCTCCTTCAGGATACACCCTGAAAATCTAAAGTTTGCACTTACTGACGCTATTTGAATAACTGCTTTCTTGCTGTCCTTAAATCTGAAAGTTTTAGATTACTTAAGCAGTCAGTTTCTCCTCCAAAAATTTTGCAAGCTTCTTGCCAAATCCTTCTCCCTTGGGCTTGTTGCCGATGGCGATAATTGTCCCAAATGTTGTAGATTTTCCTTTTCTCAAACTGCAATGACACCTTCTATGATCCTATATGATAATAACCATTAATGAAGACTTGCGAAAATGGAGAATGCAACATATGGAGCTCTCTATTAGTGAATACATAGAGGATACATACTTCCTTACAATGAGACTTATATATAAGAAGATAAGCTTGCTTGGGCTTCACTTTTCGTAAGTGCATGAGGGACACATGTCCTTTTACATCATTGCACATATACAGCTTGCATATGGACACATGTCCATTTATTTATTTGCACATTGTAACACTTGTGCATAGGTTACTTCTTCCTCAAGTAACTCCTACTCTAATAATCTAACTAAGGTGGTACATAGACATGTACCTAAATAATGTAATTTACTCTAACTCTAACACATATTTCATCATAGGTTTGTTTTTTATTATTCAAATTTTCCTTGTCTGTTTTCTTGATAACATATATAGTGACTCTTGCAGTATATACTATTTTCCATATATTGTAGTCATTAGCATCCTTGAGAAGACCATGTATGTAATATTGTGGTATCAAAAATACTATTTTTAGTTTCCTCATGAATGATTGTAAATGTCTCATTAATTTTGTTGACCCATATTTTTTATCTTCATTAGTTTCTTGAGAGATGAATTATAAGTAATTTTATGAAGGCTTTTCTTCACTAATTCTGCTTACCCATATTTTTTATCTTCATTAGTTTCTTGAGATATGAATTATAAGTAATTTTATGAAGGCTTTTCTTCACTTGTACTATCCTCTAGTGAAGCATGTTGAATGTTTGTTTTTATTTTTATTTGATTTATTTTCTCAATTTCCATGATTTGTTTCTTATTATCTTCAAGTATTTTTTCTTTGCTCAATATTTAAGATTTTCAATCAAATAATTTTGTAATCCTTCTATCCATGGATTTTATTCCAATTAATTAACTTTGTTGTTGAAATTATTGTTATCTCCAGATTTAATAATTTTCTTTTATGTAGAAGAAATAAAACATGAAGCTAGATATTCATTATGTACAACTATATAAATAGTACAATAATGGAATCAAGGTGGTTATAGGAGTTGTAACAATATGCCATGCAAGGCCAACCACATGTAACAATATGCTATGTAGGGATAACCACCTACAAAAAACATGGATGCAAACAAAATAACATGCTAGAAGACAAAAAAATCCTCAACAACATAACAACGCATCCTAGCCACCAATGTGGGCATACTATGCCTCACATGAGTACAATGCAAGATAAGAAATATTTAGCTTATGGATAAGCCCATACAATGTAAAATAATATCTTAGGCTTATGGATAAGACTAAGGTAAAATAATATCCTCATAAATACTCCCAACCATAGAAGCATTAGACCCCAATGCTTTCAATAAATATAAAAATCACAAGCCATCTCCAGAAGCTAATGTGTCATCGTGTTGAAAACTTTATCTGTAGCGAGTAAAAGCTAGAAGTCAAGTACCACATATAACGATAGTTTTAGTCTTCAAAGTATAAAATGGAGAAGGAGGAGTAATTTTATGAGTAATGAGGGTACCAATGGTGGCCAATGAGGTGGCCTCCCTAGGACATTGATCTTATTGATCACCGATACACTCCATTCAAGCATAGAAAATATGGTATTTTTGTGATGGCCAATGAAAATAGTGATCCAACCTAGGAAGATATGAGGGCATAAATAAGGTCTTGCAAATTATACGACTACAAATCAAGAGGGAAAAGTCATCGAATCAACCAGTTATGATGGAGCAAGTTGAATGAAGAGCTCCAATGTACAATCTGCCTCTTCTTCTTTGCAATTTTCTATTAGTGCAGTGGTAGGAAAAATTTTGTTATCTTCAATTGCATTAATAGAGATTTCTTCAAATATTTATGTTTTTTCATTATGAATAATAGTACAATACAAAGAAAGGATAATGGGCTCCATGCCCATAGATCCCAATTCAATTCCAAGTACTAGTACTTCATGAAATTCAACAATTTTTTAGTTTTCCTTAGAAATATTAACATATTCTTTAGCTTCAAGAGCAACATTATATAAAGTAAAGACGATGGGATTTTTACCCAAAATATCCTAGTTCAATTATAGGTTCTTCTTCAGAATTTTCTTCATCAATTTCTTCCACATGAAGAATTTCTTCTTCAACAGGTGTTTTCTCTTTTATTGCCATTTCTTCTACCAATAGGGCAACTTACATCTATTGGAGATTAACCATGATTATTTTGAGTCGTTTCTCAAAAACTTCTTTATCCTAGATAGATAACATGGTTTTCTATCTCAATAAAAAGTGTCTAGGCAACTATTAGGAATAATTTTAAGGGTTTCCTAATGCACAATTGCCTAGAGTACAAAATTTTGCCTTCCAATTTACAAAAAGGGTAAAATTTAGTGCTTTCAAAGTTACACAATTTGTGTAATTACAACAACTTTTACCCTTCAATTTGAAGTGGCAAAAGAAAAATTTAGCACTAAATTTAAAATTTGACCCTGAAAAATTGCTAAAATTTGATTTTTGGAGGCAAAAATTAAATTTTGAAAGCAATAATCACCTTGGTGCCAAAAATATAAAAAAAATTGAATTCAAATTTGAAAATTGATAGGAAAGTCTATCTTAGTCAACTTCATACAAAAAATCAAACTGGTCAACACAAGTCAAATCCACCAGTCCACAAGTCAAACCAAATCAAACATCCATATGTAGGTCAAACCATGTAATAGAACTATGTGGTGTTGGTCTTGAGATAGAGATCTACCTCTTGGCCACACTCAAGTTCGACAAGCATGACCACTACAAGGTGGTCACCTATCTATATGTGCGATGGGCCTTTTAAATTATGCTTGGGCTATTATACATGAAATGTGGGACTAAAAAGCCCACTAAAATTTTTAAACTTTTTAGTTTCCCATCCAAACTATGGACTCAACCTTGTATACTATTGCCCATTGTCTACGATCTATTGAAAGTTATAGATTATCATCATGCAATCTATACATGCCACATTTCATACATCGATTGGAGGAGAGTTTATAGGGTTGAATGTTCACAATGTTTATTTTATATCTCAAAAATTGGTTTGATTTTTTGCCTATGTTTGTATGCAAGTCTACAATTGGACACGATTAATGAAACTAGTGATGGATCATCCTCCTACTGATTGAATGACTATACAAATAATTATGCAGCCTGTGATGTGAGGGGAGGGACTTTCCTCACTATGTCCTACCTACATATGGCCCTCCCTAGGCTATATTTATTTTTTTATGATGTACATTCGAACCATAGTACTTTTGAGACCTAAAACTTATCCACCACTAGAAAATGGCTACACCTTCATAAGGGGTGGGAGGGAGAAGAAAAGGAAGGTGGGGTAGGTAGGGTGGCGGGTTGGAAGGGAGGAAACAAGGGTATATCATTTTGCTACCAACAATTCTGATGGATGGTTTGGAAGGGTGTCAGTTGGAAATATGGATGATTGATCAAATAAGGATGAGATAGGGGAAAATAGGGGGAAGAGAAAAAGAAAAAGAGAGGGAAAATGGAAGGTTCTTGATAAAAAAATAGGTCAATCAGGCCAAAAAACTTCAAAATTTCTCAAGCAACAAATTGATTGTTTGTCCCTTTTTCACTGCCACCTTGTGCTTCCTTCAGATCCTCTCTCAATAAGGAGTGTTGAGGCCTTCTTCTAGCCATAAATTGGCCAATATCCTCATGCAAATTTATCCTCCTTCCAAATATACTCTATCCTCTATTGGTTCTATTCTTGAATTGTAACTTGTTCAAGATCTCATGCCTTCCTTAGAGAAATTCTGGCTCTTCGTTTATGTTACAAAGTCTAGGTTACCCTTTGTTGATTCTTTTAAGGGTACATGGTGTAGGGGCAACTGTAAACCCTCTAGAACCTCTTGAAAATGGGATTCTTTAGATTGGTCCAAGAAAATCCAATGCAACACCTAGCCAAGGAACTTGTGCCCTAGTTGGAATTGATCCAAACCAAGCACCTAGAAATTGAAGTTGGCACCTTGCCTCCCTTCTTGCTGAAAATTTCTTGTAGCTCTGATTACCAATGATGTAGAACTCAAATGTGAAACTAAATATTCATTATGCAAAATTTTATAATGGAATCAATATGGTTATAGATGTTGTAACAATATGCCATGCAAGCCCAACCAACTATAGCAACATACTATGCAGGGATAACTACCTGCAACAAAAATATATGCAAACAAAATAACAACATGCTAGAAGATAAATAAATCCTCAACAACTTAACGATGCATCCTAACCACTAACAAACCAATATCCAATGTGGGTATACTATGCCTCACATGAGTACAATGCAATATAAAAAATATTAGGCTTATGGATAATCCCATACAATGCAAAATAGTATCTTAGGCTTATGGATAATCCCATACAATGTAAAATAGTATCTTAGGCTTATGGACAAACCTAAGGTACAATAGTGTCCTCATCATCCTTCTTCAATAATTCTTTATTTTCTTCAGTTTTTCTTTCTTTAATTTCAATTTCAAATTTGATATCCTTGTTCAATAAATATTTTAAAGAAAAAAAATTATTTCCAAATTTAATTCTTAAATTTTATTTAATCTTCAATTTTTATTTATTCTTTCTTCAATAATTTTCTTCTTCAATTCAATTCTTTTCTTCAATCATTAATTTATTTTTTTTAAATTTTCTTCAATTCTTTTAAAAATTCTTATCTTCTTCAACTTTCTTCAATTTTCAAATGAATATATTTCTTCAAAATTCAAAATAATTTTTTTAAAGCTTTCATTATTTTAATATTTCTATTTATTCTTCTTCAATCTTCAATTTTCTTGTTCTTTCTTAAATTTTTTTTTCTTCAATTTCAATTTTCAATTTTGTATTCTTGTCCTCAAATTTTAACTTTTATATTATAACTCTCGTAATTATAAATTTATTTCAACCAAATTAATTATTCTCTCCCTTTAATAATTATTTTTCTCTCAAATATTTTATTCTTCTTAACTCGCATCAATCATTTTTTCCTTCTTCAAATATTTGATTATTCTTCTTTATCTTTGTATAACTCCCTTAAATAATAAATATCTTTCTCCAGTATTCAATTTATCCATTCACCAAATAAACTAGGAATTAAAAATACCTTTGACTTCTAACATTCTCTCTCCATTGTTTGTGCCCTTCTAATTGAAATTTGTAGGCTTTACTCTTCTTAATATTATCTTATTTTCATCTCATGCATGCCCTAGTTCTATAATGACCACCTCTTTAACATTTGTTGCAAATGATTCTAGTGACATCTCAAGTCTCTACACTCCTTCTAGTTCCCTCCTCAGAATATAGAATGGTTAATTATTCACCTTATTTATACACATTTCTCCAAGGTTTTACATGCTTCCAAAATTAATATGATCTCTCACGTTTCTGCCTTCCTCTGGTCCTTTTAGGTAGGATCAATAATTGTTATCCTCTTCATGTTACATGGTACTATCTCCTATATGCTTGAAGTTTTCCAGAATAGTTTTGGACACATGGATTTGCAACTTACTTTGCTTGCTTCTCTACTCATGGCCTCTTATCCTCTCCACACATTTTTCCTTCTCCTCTTGGGCTAGATACTCTCATACCTCTTTCTCATTTTCATAGCCTTGATCCTCAAACACGACCCTCACTAAGCCTTCTCATAGCCTTGCATATCTTATATGCTACTCAATGTTACTCTCACTAAGAACCAATGTGGCTCTGATACCATAATTGTTAGATTTTGGAGCCTTAAACATAAAGGAAATGCATTCACAAGTATATAAATAAACATGCAATGATACAACTATGATAATAGCAAAAAATCATGCATGAAAATATGATAGAAAACTTGATACAATGCTCTAGAAATGCTCATATAGAAAGCTCAAAAAATTACAATGCTCCTCTCATGGAGTTTGCAACTCCTCCATGATAACAAAATGGAGCTACATTATGACTACTACTACTCACACCTTTGCACTACTCTTGCTCTCACACAATCACTCACAATGAGGCCTTTATATAGAAATATAGGTTACTTGCCTCTCACTCAACCCTAAGACTCATGTACATGTGGACTACATGCACATTTACATCATTGCACATTCTAAAACTTGTGCATTTATTCTATTACACTAATAAAGCAATAACTCCTAATATAATCCTAAACTAAATATGCACCCATGAGGGTACATTAGAAAATAACCAAATGATGTAATAGCCATATTTTCCAACACCCCCTTGTATTACATTATTTGGTTTTGAAGACATTAGTCTTCAATGTGGACATTAGTCTTCAATGTGGACCTTTGACTCTTGAGTAGTCGGTCATGAGAGAATCATGATTATTTTCTTTTCTTTCCTCTGGTTTTCTGTGTGACCTGTATCTTTGATCTTCAAAAATATCAAGCTTGAATTTGTGGTCAGTAGATATTTCTGAAATAAGAATTTGAAGAAAGCAATGTAATATGAATATTAAATTTTCTTCAAATTTCTTATAGTATTTGTCCTTGTAATAACAAAAGTAGGATGAATGAGATTTTCCTTCACAATATCTACATGGGTGTAGACTCCAACAATCTTCCTTCTCATGACCTAGTTTGTTACAATGAGTACAAAGTAGATGTATCTCCATTTCCTTAGTTTTAGGAATATCATGTTTGTTAATTTCTCTGATGATCTGATTAAACCATTTGTGAACAATTGTAGCTATCCCTTCTTTTCCTTTGTCAAAAATCTGCATGAGTTCCTTTGTTTCAGACTTTTTGATATTGATTACTGTCTCATTGGATAATGTTTCTAAAGGATAGACTTCAGTCAAACATTCAGATCTACATTCAATTTGATCTTCTTTGTTAATTTCATCTTTTTCTAACTTGTTAATTATGCTTTCTATTGAGACCAGTTTATCTTTAAACCACATTGGGATTTTCTTTATAAAAGCATTTTTTAATATGTCCTTTTGAGTAGACATCCTTGTGTCTCCCGAATAGAGGTTCCTTTTATGTAGGATCAACCTTGAAAGGACTTCTCCTAATCTTTGAGATAATAGTTTACCAAATAATATTCAAATATAACTACTTTTATTTTTCTAGAAAACTTTTAAAAAGCAATTTCAAATATTGGAGCTCAATATCTTTAGTTATATCCTCTATGTCCTTTTGAATCAATCTTCCAACTAAAAATTTTGATGCACTCAATATTTTAATAACTATGATTTGGTGCAATAATTGGTTTCTAAACTTCTTAAAATTTTATTTGAAGTAGGATTCCTTATATCTCCCTAATTAGAATTTTTAGAAATGCAAACTAAATTTTGTTTACTACTCCTTATATCTCCCTATGTTAAGAGTTTGCAAATGTTCTTTTGAAGCAAATGAAAATGGTTTGAATGCTTCAATTTTTTGCCTCTTTCTTCTATACAACCAATAGTCTTTCTAGAGAGTCTTTAAACACCTTATAACTCCTATTACTAATATCTCTAGAAAATATAATAAACTTTAATAACAAACTTGCAATGTAGTAACAAATATTTCTCACCTCTGTAATGCTGATTTTTTATTTGCAAGTTGTTTGGAGTAAATGCTATTTGAAATGGCTGAATATGGTTCTTCAATCTTCTTCCTTTCACCTTGCTTGTGCACCTTTTTCTCCTTCTTGTAAGTGGTTGAATATGTGCACTAAAATTCTCCACTATGTCCTTTGTTGTTATGTGTTCTATATAAGACTCATATCTTTCTTCAAATCTACCTTTCTCTTGCGAGTGGACATCTCCCTTTTCTGGTTTCTACGTATCTCTAAAAGCAACAACTTCCCTTAGCTTCTTAATACTCCTTTAGCTCTCCTTATTTATATCTACGTATGTGGGCGCTTTATTTGTTTGGTGTAATGTGGGATGAGAGTGCCAAGTGGCACTTGTATTACTATCCTTCTTGAAAATATTTTCTCTTACACCTTATGAAGCGCTCATGACATGTGGCGCTTGTCTTTTCCTTCCAATCTTGCAAATGTTTGGTATAGCTCCTTCTTTCAGCACCTATGACAAGTGGTGCATGAGTTCTTACACTTTGGTGGTTGATGGTTGTTATGGAAGCTATTACCTCCTTCCTCCACGTTGGGTGCTCATGTATGGAGAATATTTAAACTAATTTTGTCTAATGCACCTTTGTTGAGTGCTCTTTCATCTTATTCTACCTTGGAGGGACATTACACTATGGAGTATGAAACTCCTTTGTCCTATTCTTGCTTGGAGGATGTTACACTTGAAATATTGGGTGCTCAAACTTGTTTTGCAACATGGAAAAATATTTCTAACTTGCTTTTTAACCTCCCTTGAAGCTTTCTGGCACTTTCCAATGTATTATTTTTACAAACTCTTCTTGGTGCATATGTTTCCTTTTGATAGTACATTGGTTCTTCCTTCAATGGTGCTCTTGGATGAGAGAAAACCTATTTTGCAACTTGCTTCAATGGGGATGGTGCCTCTTCTATGACTTCAACTCCATCCTTATTTTATTTCTTGTTTTATTTCTTTTGTAGGTCTGATATCTGGGTAGCAACTTTGATGGTTTATGGCACTCCTTTTGGTGTCTTTTGACACCTCAAACAATCCAGAATTTTAACCTCTTTGAATGGGACCTTCTATTGCTTTTTGGAGACTCTTTTGTAGGGTTTTATTGAGTGCTCTTTTTGTGAAGTTCTTACACCTTTTATTTCTATGAAACCTGCTCTTTTTCTAGCACTTTTGGAGTCCTTTGGATGACTCACAAATGTACACTATGACTACCCCCCTATGCTTCGAAAACCTTTTACCCTGCTCAGAATGTGGGCTTTAATTGGCTATTTTGGCCCTTTGTTTTTTCTGTCCAAGAGTGTCTTCAAAACCTGTTTTGCACTTCTCCAAATCTATCCGCAAATACCTCTTGGAACTATAAACTCAACCAACACTTTAACCTTGGATTTATCCCTTCCTATCGAGTTATTTTCTCACTATACTGTGCTTATTTTCTTCTCCAATTTTGGAGGTAGTGTCACCCTTCTTGATGGTTGTTTTTTGGTTACTAATTTCAGCCTTTAATTCCTTCACTAAAGGTCTAAAAATTCTTCCTTCTATCCACTTGTTTTAGGCTGAACTAGGGTGATGTTATGGCTGCCTTCAATTCTTGGCAAAGCCCTCCTTTTCTTGGCTACTCTTTCACTTATAACTCCAAGCTATTCAATGTATTAATTTGCATTCTAACTTATGCAATTACAGTCTTCTTTTCTTTAGAATAGGCAATAGAATGTTGCTATATTTATTTCACTTGAAATATACCTAAATTTTATTTTCTACTATGTGCAGGTTTTCTCCTTGTAAACTAAAACTTTTGCACTATTTTGAAGACTTGGAATTAAAACTATTGTATGCAACTTTTGATCCTTTGAAAAATGGTGCTTAATAAACTTTAATATAAAACCAAATATGAAGGCTCAACTAATGAACTTTTTCACCTTATTTTTGCATACCTTTTTCTCTCGTAGATGATGGATATGGTGGTGATTCAAGTCACCTCAATGGCTACCTTTTTTTTGGATGATTTTGCAGCTCTTCTATGTTGTCCAAAAACAACTCTTTGCTCACCTTTCTGCAGCTTCAATACTTTATCAACTTGTTGCTCTAAAATTTGATTTGGTGGCTCCAAAACTCCTTCAGAATGTACTTATGGAATCTGATTTTTAGCAATCACTAATGCTGCCCATAATTTTTAAAATTTTCAGCACTAAGCAATATTCACTGTTGCTTTTAATTTCTTTGATTTGCTGCCTTTTTCACTGTCCATGAACTCTGTATTTTGCAGCTCTGAGTGTTGTTAATATGCTACCATTTTCTTTGTCTTCAAATATGAAACTTTTCTAGATTGTAAGGAATTCAATACTATCACTAAAATATTATCCTTGAATCCCAAAAATTTGGTAGGATTCTCCCCAAATCGCAGCTGAGATGTTGCTCAAGAACCTCCTTCAATGATGGCCTCAAAATCTCACAGATTTGGTGGTTCTTCTATATTTTTTCTCTTGCCAAATTCTGACTTCAAAGTAGATCCCCTCCTCAAAAAATCTATCAATCTTGAGATCTATTCAATACTACCTTTTTTATTTGACAATCTTCTTACCAAACTTTCTCCTTTGGGCTTGTCGTTAGATGATGATAATTGTCCCAATTCCTTAGATTCTTATTTGGTAGTAATTTCTTCAATGAGTCCTTCTATGAACTCCTTCAATGAGGCTCACCAAGCCTTCTTCTTGAGACCTCTCCAAGGTTCTCAATATTGCAGATTTTAAATCTTCAATGAGACCTTCCTTGGCCTCTTCAATATTCAACTATGGAAATGAGATCTTCTTCTAGGATCTCCTCAATCTACTACTACTAAAATCTCTTCTTCAATAGGGCCTTCAATGGACCTCTTCTTCAATAGAGTCTTCAATGGATATTTTATTCAATAGGGCCTTCAATGGACCTCTTCTTCAATCAGACCTTCAATGGACCTCTTCTTCAATCAAAAGTTTTCAGTCTTCAATGGAGATCACCAATCTCCAATATTTTCCTAGGACTCTTCTCCTTGAGTCTCTTTGATCTTCAATGGGGTATTCTTTCTAGGACCTCCTTCCTAGATTTACAATCTTCAATGTGGCTTCCTTGGCCACTAGATCTCTCCTCTATCTTTCAACTAGGAGCCTTCAATATGTAAGTATTTCAATAGGACCTTTCTCCTTAGGCCTCCAAATTATCAATCCTCATTTTTCTATAGAAAATAATCAATCCCTACATGATAAAAGGTAAATTTGACTTTCCAACAACGAATATGAAGTTCTTCTATTTGTTGTAGGAAGCTTCCCACCTTCTAAGAGTTAATTTTATGCAACAAGAAAAACTTAGATGATAGTAACCAAATGGTTCTCCTAAAAACTTATTTTCTCTCTTGCAATAAAATATTAGAGATAATAAAAATTTCTATGACTCTATGAGAAATAAACTTCACTAGTTGGATTGCCAATCTAGTGGAACAATGTTGAGTTCTAGTCTTCACAAGCATTACAACTCTTGTGGAAAAAATCTAGCTAAATCTATCATGTGGATTTCTCTATTTTCTATTCTTCTATCTAGAGCTACTTCTATCAAAAAATCTATTGTGATGGTATTTGTATGTAGTGACGCACTATGGTTGATCTGATTTACAAATACTCAATAATAGTACTTGTGGCCTTCCTTTGATCCACCATGGCTCTGATACCAATGTTAGCTTTTGAAACTCCTCCATTATAACTATTATAACTCTCACATTTGCACTACTCTTGGTCTCACACAATCACTCACAATGAGGTATCTATATAGAAATATAGGTTACTTTCCTCTCACTCAACCCTAAGACTCATGTACATGTGGACTACATGCACATTTAAATCATTGCACATTCTAACACTTGTGCATTTATTCTATTACACTAATAAAGCAATAACTCCTAATATAATCCTAAACTAAATATACACCCACGAGGGTACATTAGGAAATAACCAAATTATGTAATACCCATATTTTCCAATAAAAATTAGCAAATCATCATTGTTATCATAGGTTAATCAATGTTTTGGGATAAAAAAATATCTCAAGAACATACATGAATTAGACCATAACAATGAACATAAATTTCATTGATTATTATTTATAAACATATACTATAAGCAATGTATAAATGCAATGGTTCTTCGATAAAATATTACATGGCTTTGTATTCAATATATGCATACATGAGAATATTCATATTCACATTACTCTTAACCTTTGCACTTACATAAATTCTTCATCTCCTCATACTCATGGGAGATCCAACTCTTCATATTTCTCTCTTACATTATAAATCTCACATATTTACATAAGAACAAAGTATTTCATGATTGTTCATAACTCATTACTCACTTCTAAACATGAAACTTCACTCACATAACTCACACTTACTAACACGACACCTCATAGAAATAACTCACACTCAATAAGATAACACATACTCAAACATTAAACACACCCTAGACTAAATTATTTACAAGGTCCTTGTATTTAAATTGGAAGGTACCAAATAATGCAATACATCAAACGGAAAGCACGAGGATACGGAAACAAAAAGGAATATGCCCAATATGATGCTTTTAAAACCACACTTAACGCTAAAAGCCTATATATTGAAAAATACATAAAAAGAAAGGAAATAGACGAATCGACACAAAATAGAAGCAATCTAAAATACGGCCCTCTTTATTGATATGATTTTTAAAATGTGTTACAATACGTCTCCTTCCTCTTTAGGGGATAGGAGCATCAACTATGTTTCTTATCACATCCGTGGATAACAATCCTTCTTCCGCGTGCCGATGGGTGGACCAAAACATCACCTCCGCTTGTATAAATGATTGTTGACTCCTTCCTGTTCTTCTGATGTCAAAAACCTGCATTGAAAGAAATAGGAAATATTAGTAGCACCTGCAGATAGAATAAAAGATGTGTTTACCAAGGCCTACTGTTAGTATATGCATGAAAATATTAAACTGATAACTAAATAATATCAGATCGACCTGAAAATTTTATAGAATTATTAATATGTTATCAAAAATCTATTGCAAAAAGAACAGACAAGAAATTCCTTACAGATTTGTATTCGCTTTGGGGCGGGACGAATAAAACTACAACAATTTGTTAGAAAGCACCCTCTTCAATGTCTTGTCCAAAAAGCTCCAAATGATCTGCAAAGTTGGGGTTAGCTAATTGGGGGTGTTTTGGGAAGACCTAGAAGGTCATATTTATCCAATTTTGATTGTATCACCTAGAATTGGAGGGCACTATCTGCATGTTAGTAAAGGTAGGAAATGATAAAAGCATAATCAAAACTTGTCAGAATGAAATGAAATTTAAACTACAACCTATTTAACAAACCTAGAATAAGACGCAAAAGAAAAATTAGAGCAATCTACCACAGATTTATATTCATCTCGAGGTGGGGCATTTAGAACTACGGTAGTTTTGGGAGCGCCTCGGGGTAGGATGCCCATCGTTTGGGACTTTGTTCCAGCACCAATCCACTTGGGATGGGTCCAAAACCTATTATGGGGTGTTGTCGACAAATTTTGTGGATTGTTGTGGCCAAAAATTGGGTTTTGGGTCTTGATTCGTGCTTCCAATAGTCACCCAATAACCTCCCTTTTGAATGAGAGATTAAGGATGTGAAAGGCACAAATCACAAGTAGGTATGTAAATTGGTAGCACTTCATTGCTCAAATGCTCCCTCTCTGTATATCCTTTTGGGTGAGAAAACTCACCAATTTATAGACCTAGGGTCTCTTTGTTTGAATTGCGCATGCGAGGGCACCACTTGAGTTGCATGTCCTAATTTGGGGAAAAGCTTATTCCCTGATTTAGAGTTTCCTTGCATGAGGCCTCCAAAAATCCAAGACATACATGACTGAAGTCTCTCTCCTTGATTTGAAGTCGTTCCTCGCAATTGCATGGTCTGAAGCTACAGTTAACTTGTGAACTTATCGAGGTATGACTTTTTGCTAGTCAAACTTTCTATTCGCCTCACCTTGGGGCAAATTCGGATATTCGTCCCTGGGAGGGACGAATTCCAGTTTGTATTCGTCCCTGGGTGGGACGAGTAGGCAACAAGGTGCAAAAAAGGTGCCAAATTGACCTTTGACCCTCAAAACTGCTTTTGGGAGTGGTTAGGATCACTTTTTGACCTTTGGGGGCTGCCATAGGGGTTGTGTGTGTCAATGTGATCAACGCTTGTCATCACATAATCATATTGGTGCTATTTTGGTGTCTATGGATGTCCCTTTTTGGGAAGTGCTATGCAAGGCACAACACCTGAGCAAAAATAGATAACCAAAGCACTAATGATTAGGGTTTCTCAGTAACCTAACCAACTCTTGGTGCCCCAAGTATGGAAAGGGCACGCATTCTTAAATCCTTGCTTCTGACGAGCTAAGGAACTTAATTCAAGTGTTAACATTGTTCAGTGAGGTGTTACTTGAATTTGGATATTGATCAATCATGAATAGGCAAAGGGCACAACCTTTTGTCTATGGGAACCTTGATTTCATGATTCACAAATGCCAAGTGTTTGATCAGCTTGTGATTATTGCTTGTTTTCTGCCCCAAGCAGGAGCGTGATTGTCTTTGTCAATGATCCTTTGAATGCATGTCATTTCCATGATTGGGTGTGTATTTGTTGATTGGTGACTAAGTGTGACTACCCCCTCAAGCGACGAATCGATGAGGGAATGACCGACATGAGAAAAGTGACGAGTCGCTTGACCCAAGATGTTTTAGGTAAAGGTGCCTTTAGTTTCCGACCGTTGAATGTGAAAGCAGTTTCTAAACATTCTAACCTATTTTTGGTGGGTGTGAACCCGTTTGGTGATGCATTTTGAAGCTAAAATTGTCAAAGATACAGCCTCCATTGGAGCAGTATGACTATGGTAGCCTTATTAGGGAGGAGGATAATGAAAATTTGTTACCCCAATGTCTATTTTGGATGCCAAGAATGTTAGGCGCAAATGCGCCTTCGTTCGACAATGTTATAGCTATTTTTTGTTGGGTTTTGACCCTTTTGGTGAGGCCATGTGGGGATGAAATTCTCGACAATCCGTCCTCTCATGGAGTGGTCCGGCTATGGTAGAATTCTTAGGGACTAGGATAGTGAGTATTTGTGACCCCGACATCTGTTTTGCATGCCTGGAATGTCAAGTGCAAAAGCACTCTGATTGGACAGTTTTATTGCTTGTTTTTGGTGCATTTTTTTATGTTTTTGATTTTTGTTTGTGAGGTCAGAGGACTTTTTTATTGTAGCCTAAGGGCCTTTTTGATGATATATATATAGATGACTTGCTTTGTGTTTATACCCTTTTCATGGTTTGTTTTTTTGTTTATGCACATGGATTTATGATGATGTATGCATGTGGTATTATGAATGTGATGTTTCTAATGATATGATGTATGCATATGGAAAGAGTGAAATGACTTGTGGAGAATTTGTCGATGGCACCATAGACTGTACTAGCTTTTTGTACTTATGTGATGGCTTTGTGGAATGACTTTGCATGTGAAAAATTTGTTTTTGTATTTGGCATATGTGCTAACGGTGAAGTACAAAATGAAATGCACCAGTTGTTTGAAAATGTAGTTAAGATTTTTTGAGATTCAGATATTTTAACTAACTAGCCAAGATTGTACATTTATCTCGCAAGATTTTTGAACAAGGTATAAATCTGACTGGAATTTAACCAAGTTATTTCACATCCCTGTGTGTGCAATTGAGTTAATTTATGTGGTATTGGTCAGGATACCGCCAGTGCTAGATAGGCTATCAACCAAACCTATACTGAGTATCACCTAACTAGCTCCACTAATTCCGTTGTTGTATTTAGCAAGATTAATCTACGAGAAAATCTAAGGTACCATAAGCTAGCTCATCCACATGCAAACATTGGTCTGCTCACACACAAAGTGAATGTGATAGATATTTTGTCATGCGGTTACGATACCACCATTTCTAGGTAGGCTGTCCACCAAACCCGTAATGAGGATCACCTAAACGGTTTTCGAATGCTAAGAATTCCAGGGATTCAAGTTCATGATTTGTATCAGCTCAACAGTTTAGGATACTTGCTCAGATACAGAGTGATGAACATCCCTGTTTATTTTTATTGTTTTGTTTTTTCTTTTGGAGCAAGGGTTTTGAATAGTGGTGATAACCACTATGATTTGATTTGGTGTTTTGAGCTTTGTAAGTTTGAACTTGTAGGTTTTTGGCTTATAAATGGCCATGATCCTTTGGGCATTGGGGATGACTACCCATCCTATTCAATGACGTGTAGTACAAATCCTTACAACTTTGGAAACCAAATGGGAGGATGGAGATTATGAAGTAATGGCATTGATCTTTTAGGCCTTAGGGATGACTACCCATCCTTGGAAGGGACGTATAGTACGAATCCTTACAACCTGGGAGACCAAAGGTGTTTGGAGAGGGTTGCGATGATAGCTTGTTAGGATTTTATTGTTGAATGGCATTGATCCTTTTAGGCCTTGGGGATGACTACCCATCCTTGGAAGGGATGTGTAGTACGAATCCTTATGACTTCGGGGACCAACGGTGATTGGGATTGTGGTTAGTGGTGAAAACCACTATTGATGAGAGGGAATTAATGGGGAAGTGCTTGTCCTTTTGTCAATTCTCAACATTCTTGAACCGTTCGCACAGGGGGATGAATAGGCTAACCGTTCGCCTATGGTACCCTAGACTGCTTTGTAGGTTTCTCTTGCGTTCACACAACTTGGGAATTATGTTATGTGTGTTAACATGTGTAGGGATGTTATGTAACGAGGCTTGACCCAAGTAAAACTTTCCCTTGGAAAATCTGTTTAACTTTGTACAGTTTTTGGCTAGCAATTTAAAGACAATTGAATGACGAAAACCCTATATACATTAGGAGACAACTGACTATGCTAAAAAATGGGGATGGGAAGTATGTGTTTATATGATGGATTGGATGTGGAAAATTATGGAATTTTTGAGCAATTACAGTCTATGGTGCTTTTGACTTGTATGACCTAGCAAATATGCAATGTATGGATGCGATGCCTAATGCAACCTATATTTTTGTATTTTGATTGTTACGAGTATGCATGGAATTGAGATGCAATTTTTTTTTTTGTGTGTCATTTTTGATTATTTTATTGTTTTTGTTGTTTTTTGAATATTTTTGTTGACCAAACGGTTATGGTAACCCTTGGAGCTTTTGGTTTGACCAAAGGTTTTATGGATACTTGTGGGGAATTTGGGGTTGACCAAGCAATTATGGAAATCCTTGGATCTTTTGGTTTGACCAAAGGGTTTATAAATACCTTTGGGGCATTTGGGGTTGACCAAGCGATTATGGAAATCCATGGAGCTTTTGGTTTGACCAAAGGGTTTATAAATACCTTTGGGGCATTTGGGGTTGACCAAGCGATTATGGAAATCCTTGGAGCTTTGGGTTGGACTATGGCTCCCTAAATGTGGAATGGCCTCAAATGACTGATGTTCAAGGGTTCTAGCTCCTTGATTCCTTCAAGAGAGGCAATCCGGTATGTTCCAGGTCCTATCTTACTGTCAATCACATAAGGACCTAACCAGTTTACCGTGAAATTGTCCCTTAGATGGGATGGCAAATTAGAATTTTGCTAGTTCTCTTTTAAGACCAAGTCACCAACCTGAAAATCCCTCAGATGAACCTTCATGTTATATGCTCTCTTAAGTCACTCTTGATAGATACACAAATGCTCGAGAGCATTGATGCATCGTTCATCGAGCAACATCAGTTGGTCTAACCGGGCTTGCCATGCAGTGTCATCATCGATGAACTCTTGCATTGAAATGCATAGGGAAGGGATTTCCAACTCAAGAGGTATGACTGCATCGGAGCCATACACCAGTGAAAATGGAGTTGCCCCAGTGGGGATCTAAATGCTAGTGCGATAAGCCCATAGGGAAAGCGGGATTTGAATGTGCCAATCCATGTGATTGTTTGCAACGGTATTTTTGAGGATGGTGACTAGCATTTTGTTTGACGCCTCTGCTTGCCCATTTGCCTGTGGATAATAGGGTGTTGAAAAACTATGCTAAATTTTGTACTTTGTGGTTAAAGCACGCACATATTTATTATTGAATGACGTCCCATTATCCGAGCGGATCTTGGATGGAATACCAAAATGACATATGATGTTATGCAAAATAAACTCCGCAATGCGGGTTCTAGTTGTAGAGGTTAGCATAATTGCTTCCACCCACTTGGTGAAGTACTCTATGGTCGTTATGATGAATATGTGATGACTCGACGACGCACAGGAGATCTTTCCAATTATATCAAAGCCCCACTATGAAAAATTCTAAGTCAATTGAATCGGTTGCAAGGCCTAAGAAGGTACGTGTGTCAAATTAGCATGATGTTGACACTTCACACACTTCTTTACATATGTGCAACAATCTCGCTCTAAAGATGACCTATAATAACCCATGTGAATAATGTGCTTTGTGATGGCCATACCGCTGAAGTGGCCACCACATGTACCATCGTGTGCTTGGGTGATCGCCCAAGCGGACTCCTGCTGGTCCAAGCAATGGAGGAGGATTCCTTCATAGCTTCGACAATACAAAATGTCTCCTAACAAGACATGTTTTTCCACTTTCTGTTTAAATGATCTTTTCATGGATTGTGTCAATCCAAGTGGGAGGTTACCTAGCTTGAGGTAATCCCTTATGGGTGTGTACCAATCCTGCTGATCAGAAACCTCGATGGTATGAACGACCAATCCCTCTTGAAGTTCATCCCTAGCAAAAGCTGAATGGGAAAGAACTTGTAAGAACAACATGGTGTTGCTATTAAGAGGGGTCAAGGAGAACAAGGACCACCAGTTGTCCTGAGTTAGACAATCTTGGATTTGAGAGAACCTATCCTGAGATGGTTCAATCTAGATCAAGTGGATTCCTGGCATTAATCCAGATCTTGATCACTCCATCACGGATTACGATAATGTCTTGACATGAATGGTTGTCATTTCACCATAAGGGTCTTGCGGGATTAGTGACCCCAAGGAGGCCATAGTATCCGCAAAATGATTTGATGAGCGAGGGAGTGCCTCGATGTAATACCATTACAGATTTGCTAGGAATTTTTCCACAAGGGCTTTGTAGGCCTGCATAACTGGGCATTTACATTGGAATACCCCCTTTACTTGATTGACAATTAATAGCAAATCACCAAATATGTTTAAACATTTAATGTTCATGGTGATTGTTGTTTGAAGACCTATGAGCAAGGCTTCATATTCTGCATTGTTGTTGGTGCATGGAAAGTCTAATTTAAATGATAGAGGCATTGGATCCCCTTGTGGAGTGAAGAATACAATTCTTGTGCCACCTCCTTGCTCACATTTAGAACCATTGAAGAATAGGTTTATGTCAGCCTGTGATTCAGACTCATCAGATTTTGGAGATTCTGAAATATGGAAGACCCCATCATCAGGTAGTTCTACGGTCAGAGGCTGATCATCTTCAAGAGGAGCCTCTGCTAGTTGATTGGCGATGACTTGACCTTTTATGGATTTCTGTCCAATGAATTCTATGTCAAACTCCGTCAACAACATGATCCATTTCGTCGTGCGACTACTATGATAAGTACGACTCATCATGTATCATAATGGATTCTCCTTAGAAACAACATACATCGTATTGTTGAGCATGTAATGGCATAGATTTTTGGTAGAAAACACCACTGCCAAGTAGAGCTTCTCAACGTATGCATAGTTAAGTTCATAACTGACCAGGGTGCGGCTAAGATAGTACGTAGCTTGTTCTTTGTGTAGTTCATTTTTTTGGGCTAGCATGGCGCCCAGTGCCACCTTAGTGGCTGAGATGTATAAGTAGAATGACACTCTTGGTCTAGGTGGTGCCAATACTGGTGGCAAAGCCAAGTATTATTTAATGTCGTCAAAGGCTGACCGGCACTCGTCATCCCAGTGAAATTCTACCCCCTTATGCAATAATTTATTCATGGGTCGAAACTTGTCAGATAGCTGCGCTATGAAGCACTTGATTGATGCGACCTTTCCCTATAGACTTCTGAGCTGCTTGATGGTAGTTGGGGGAAGCATTTCAAGGATCGCCTTGAATTTGTTTGGGTCAACCTCGATTCCTCTTTTGGAGACTATGTAACCCAAGAGCTTTCTAGATGTGATGCCAAAGACGCACTTCTTGGGGTTTAGTCTAACTTTATGTTCAATGAGGCGATCAAGGATCTTGCGTAAGTCATCGAGATGATCTGGGCACAAAAGAGATTTGGCCAACAAATCATCCATGTAATCTTCCAAAGTTTTATGCATGTAATCATGGAAGATGTACGTCATGGCACGTTGGTAGGTGGCACCAGCATTTTTAAGGCCAAAAGGCATGACCTTGTAACAAAATGTTCCCCAAGGTGTTTTGAATGCCATTTTTAGTTGGTCCTCGGGATTGATACGAATTTGATTGTATCCCGAGAAACCATCCATAAGGGAAAGCATTTCATGGCCCACTGTAGCGTCTACCAATGTGTCGATGCTAGGCAAGGGAAAATCATCCTTAGGACTCATTTTATTTAGATCTTGAAAATCAGTGCATATGCAAATCCTCACGTCGGGCTTCTTGATGGGCACCATGTTAGAAAACCATGGTGGGTAATCCTCGCAGATAACAAATTGTGCATCCAACAACTTTTGTAGCTCATATTTGACCATCAAGGCTACTGTTGGGTGCATCTTACGTAGTTTTTGATTCACTAGCTTGAATTTTGAATCAAGCGTTAGATTATGCATGACTAGCTACGGGTCTAGCCCTGACATGTCTTTGTATGACCATGCAAAAACCTCCTTATTCTATTTGAGAAGGGTAATGTAGTCGGCTTGCTCTTCGGGGGATAGACTTATCCCCATCTTGATGATTTGAAAATTTGTTGGATCTGAGCCGATGTCTACGGCAGTCGTCTCTTTGACTGACATGTGGAACCTGTCCTCCAACTAGTGTGGAGTTGGGATCAGGTGGATATCGTTTGCTGAATTCAGATCGTCATTCAAAACATCATGTTCCTTTTCAACATGGAAGACATCTTGAGACTGTCTAGGGGTGAAATGAAACATCCCATCACAAGGCCAGTACTATGATGGGGATGGGGGTGTGTCAGCATGATCCCAGTCTATGGCATATAGGTTTAGGTGCAATGACCATGTTGGGTCGGCTGGATCATGGATGGGAGTGGTTAAATCAATGGAGATCATGTTGATGAAATGATTGTGGTCTCCATTACCATGGGTGTAGCTACTCGGACATCCTAGATGATATCTGTGCTCCGGATCTAGCTCTGTAGGTACTGGCACAAATGGATCGGCCCTATGGGCGGATAAGAGGATAGGATCCACCCTAGGCACTGATATCTCTATAGGGTCTCCAGGCAAAATATGATCTCTGTGTACCTAGAGTGTCAGGTGTAGTAATTGCTATAACTACGCCTAGTTGAGGTGCCACCTATGCCTTGGTCCTATGTGCAATTGTTCAAACATGTCATCTATGTCCAAGGGATATTGTTGCTGCATCTACTACATATGATTGAGATAAGCCATCTCAGATTCATCTTCATAGTCACTGTTAGAGATCCAAAGGCCTTCATTGGCTCCCACAATTTTTTGTGACATATGAGGCTCATCTTGCTCAAGAAAATTAATGTGGTACCATCAGGGTTGTTCCACTCTCTATGGGGGGATTGGATTCTCTTAAGGTGGCATATGCTCAATTGGAGCATTCAAAGGGAACATGGTCAGGAAGCTCTCCTGATAATCATACATGGGATACACTTGGGAATGATTGCTATCAGAATCGAAAGGATCCCACGATGCTACCTCGTATTCTGACTCATCATTCAAAGAACTTGCCTGGTATTTTCTATAGCCCTCTTTTGGGTGAGTCCTTGAACTTTCTCCTTTTTTTACCAAAGGGAAAGGGTTGTTATGGTCAACAAGGTTGGTTGTTAACAATGGGTGATAATCCCCCAATGTATATGTTGTGTTAGGATTGGCATATGGATCTAATGCCAACCCATCCTTGTTGCCTATACCTAGGCCTTGCATGTTCTCGACCAAGATGTCTATGGGCAGGGGGTGGTTGAACCCTACTCCTGACTTGTCATACGACATTTGATATCTCGGTTGGCAAAGAACATGCACTCCTTGCTCATACCTACCCAACCCATATTCGTGCCAATTGCATTGGCCAAGATATCTCAAAGTGAATTCTGGGTTGGATAGATAGTTGAAATCTTTAGCAAAGGGATCTTCATCTTCATCTTCTTGCATACAAGTCTCAACACCATTATCCAGGCCCCCATAAACAAAGTTTTTCTAATTGGGTGGGTAGCCTAGAGGAACCACAGAGCCGATGGGGAGTCGAGGTCTCCCCATGTCTTGCATGGACTCAAGTGTGGGTGTTGCTACAATTTTGTGCGCTAGATACTCCCCCAGGCATGTGTTGGCCATATCAATGGTGACCGTTGGCGGTTGAGGGGGAGCGAATGGGAGTCCTTCTTGAGTCCACTCCATGTGGGGCAAACTAGGCATCTCAACTTCCATTCTGCTAGGCATCTCTTCGGTAGATATGGTTGAGATGAGGGGTGGTTCCTCTTCTAGGGGTTTCTCTCCCTTGTCCTTTGGTGTGGCCATCGTAGGTGTCATCATTGTGGAAGGACCAGATGAGGAAGATGGACCCTGCTGGGGATTCGATGAACTCGACAATGGGGATGCCTACAAAATCAGACCCTAGTTAGATGAATTCAACTAAAAATACAAATGTGTTGATGGAAAGGTCGATTGCGGCATGAATTGCACCGTATTACAGTACTTAAAAGGTTCTAAGTCTGTTGGGACTACATGCACCTATCCTTCAAATGTATACTTCAGGCACTGATGAGCTATTGAAGGGAAACACTTCATGTCCCTGATCCAAGGCCGCCCCAGCAAGATATTATAAGCCATATCACCTTCCAAGATGTTGCGCAATGTATGAATAGTCTTTTGTCCCACTTGGATGGGTAGGACAATTGTGCCAACCGTCGAGCATATCATGTCATTAAAAGCTTGAAGAGTATAGGTGGAGGCCACGATGTGAGATGTCGACAACTTCAAATGTTTCAATGTTGTTGTTGTGATGATATTACTTGACGAGCCAGTGTCCACCAACACCCTCTTATACAAAATCCCATTGAACCATGCAATAACGTGCAGGGGTGGATCCGCCACATCACCAATCACTAATTTTAATTCATCTTCTCGAAAGGTGATGACTGGTTCTGTACATTATTTTACATGTCCCACAAAGTTGTTGAAAGAATTTGCTTCATGGGGTTGCAGCTCGATGGCCTTTAATATATCCATTAGAGCCTCTTGATGGGGCATTTATTGTTGAATGAGCTCATATATGGAGAGCCTAGCCGATGTGGTCCTTAGACTTTGGGTAAGTCTAGTCCGAATCATGGCCACTGGTCGAGGCGAGGGAAGTTGCGTAGGGTTTAGTTGAGGTTGTGACGTCGATGAAACCTCTCTTTTCGTTATCATGGGGGTAGCTCCTGGGTAACTCTTGTTCCTAGTCACTATGCTTATCATCCCTACATACCCTTGCATGGGGCAATTCTGCTGCACCTCATTGAATTGAAGGGGTTTTGTTTGTGCCTCATGGGCAGGCAAGGGGTCTCTGAAGATGCCCATCTGCTGGTTGTTTGGTACTACGGGGTTATCCACTACCAATGTCTTGTTGTTAATTAAGTCTTGTACCAAACCTTTAAACTTCCAATAGGCATTAAGGTCATGTCCCCTTCATTTGTAAAACCTACAATACAAGTCCTCCTGGTACACCTTAGGCTTCGGTGCATTGGGATCAATGGTTTGGATCTCTGGAAGGTTGATCAAGTTCACCGCTGACAAGCGATCAAATAGGGAATCCCTAGACTCTATGTAAGGTGTAAATTGTCGCCTAGGGTGATGCTGCTGAGTTTGTTCTTGCTTATGGTTTTCCCTTTCATAATTTTTAGGAGGCACCGCTTGATAGTTAGCCTTTTGAGGCTATGTTTCTTATGGAGGCTTAGGGATGTTTATAGCAACTTGATTGACCACATCGGGTTTCTTTTGCGTAGTCCCTATTTTGGTGTTCTTTTTCCATTCTTTCTTCTTAGGTTTGGCAATATCGCCATCCTGTATCTTGATCTCTTCGATAATATTGGCTTGTGCCAGAGCTTCTTCTAAAGTGGTGTATTTCTATAGATGCAATAGCATAGAGATCGATCTCAAACAACTTTTTGAGAACATCTGAGTCAAGTCCGACATGGGAGGGAGGTAAGGCAGCTTTGAAAGCAACGTCTTCCATCGGTTCCCATATGCTGCCATGGTTTCTTCCTCATACTATTTGAGGCTAGCTAGGTCACTTAATGACACCTTTTTATTGGTGTTGAAGGCGAAGCATTCGAGTAACGCATCCACTAGCTGATCCAAGTTATTGATGCTATGTTTGGGCAACTGAGTGAACCAATCTGAGCCAGGGCCTACGAATGTGGTTATAAATGTTCTTAATAACAAAGCATCATTGTCCTGAATGCCAAAGCACTGGCTTAGGAATTGATTCACATGCTCTTGGGCATCCTATTCCCCTCTAAAGAGTGCCAGCTAGGGCAGCTTAAAGTATTCAGGGTATGGAGGTGCCGAAACTGATGGATTCACATGATGACTATGGAGTTGGCGTAAGGTGGGCTTTTGGGGCCCATAAGTCTTGATCTCCATAGATTCTAAATGCTCTAGCAGTGATTTATATGCATCAGATGATTTGATCTCGTCCTCCTTGGTTTGCTCCTACCATGGGTTGCAGGGAGCTTGAGGCCTATGGAGGGGTAGCTGGGTGGCACCCCCTATGCCTTGGTACGGCGTTTCAACCCGATATTCTTCTTATTCATACTCCTCATAGGCTTCCTAAGGAGTTCCTAGTCGAGACCTATAAACATAGGTGGGTGCCCGTGGAGGATGCCCATCATTATTTTTGGGAGTGGCCTCCCGCTCAAGTCTAGGAGGTCTTGGAGGTAGTACTTGACAAGGTCGAGGAGACCTGTCTCATACCAAGGGGTTATTCCTCTAATTCACTTCTACTTTATGTGCACGAGGAGTTGGGACCTTCTCAGGCACATTGTTCAGGAGCAATTCAGTTTTTTGATGTTGAATGCGCTCTTTGTTAAGGCGACATAGATGTTCTAACTGTTGTTGATCTTACTTGACCTACGTAATCTATGCTTGGCAGGCGGCATGTCTGGGAAATGCCAAGTCAATTTTTTTTGCCATCTCTTGTTTAGGAAGCCTAGATGCCTCTCCTACATGTCTATCTCGGTCATGGTGATCCGAGACCCCTATGGGTTACTTTCCTCTATCAAGGTTAGCAGAATTCACATGAGGCTTTGGCCTCAATGGACAATATTGATACATAGTATGTGCAGAGGTACATCGTTCCTGCACTGTGAAATTCTCTTGAGGAATGTAGTGATCTTCCTCATACTCTCTTTCGTATGGGTAAAAAGTGTGGGTAGAATTGTCTTGCCCTGTCTAGAGAGCCTGATACTCTAGATATTGTCTAGTGTTTCTAACAGTAATAAGGGGTAAAGGAGGGATGACGAGATCATGTGGCCCCTCCTTATAGAACCTCTATTTCTCTAGCACTTCCTCACTAGGCCACTCATAATGAACATCTAAGGGAGGCCTCTTGTCTATGTTCAGTGCTACATGTAGGTTCTCCTATTGAAAGGATCTATGTTGAGTGGGGGTGCCCCTCAAAGAGGTGCCTCTATAATCCTATTCTGTTATGGCATGATGTGGACTATCTTGTGTGCCATGCCGCCAAGGCAGGATGACCAAGTCCTTAGGACTATATCAAAGGTGACTTTCCCCCTTTGGTGCACTCTCTACAGCGCTTGCCCATGATTGGGCTCAGCTACGGGTGTACACCATGGTGAAGCCTTTCTAAATATGAGTAGATTCTTTTAATCTCTTTTATGTTTTAATGCTACACTAAGAAGACAAATCACACACACTCACAAAGTAATGATTATCTCTTTTAAAAGTTAAAAGTGTGCCTTAAATCTGGTTTAGTGTGTTTTTTATTTTTGTTTTGAAGCTTGTGTAAATAACATTTAAATGCAGTATGAAGGCTATTATGAATCCCAAAAAAATGGTCACCCCTTCAATATACCTTTGCCAGGCCGATATACCAACCTCTCTATATACCCGCCCTTACGTGAGGGAAACTATTGGTACGTGAGAGTAGATGATACGTGGAACGTAGGCGGTACGGAAGGGGAATCACCCTGTTTATGACACATACCATAGAAGACTTATCCTCATGTGCTGGGAATCACCCCCGCTACACTTGGTCAGCTTTCGTCAGGATTTACGTCTAGCAATAGTCATGATCGGGGTTATGTATGTAGTATCTCAAGCCAAGGTGGTGATGAAATCCACCATTGGTCTTGCTGAAGGGTTGGGGTTTTACGACCAACTCCTTATTTTTTTAAAGTACCACGTGGTGTGTGGGTTTCTTTTTAAGTTGCGTACATGAAATAAAAAAGCATTCAAACTCTCCTATGCAAGTAAATAATCAAAGAACAAAAGCAAAAATTGACAAAGGGTGTTTTAGGACCCTTACCTCTTTCTGCCCAAATTAGATGTCTCTGAATTCCTGCCTTGAGAACTTTGTACTTGCAAACAAAAACAAGCAACCTTTTGATTAGAAATTAATCTTAAAATCAAGGGACAGATGTCCCATCGTGATCACCACTGGAAGCACGAGGATACGAAAACAAAAGGAATATGCCCAATATGATGCTTTTAAAACCACACTTAACGCTAAAAGCCTATATATTGAAAAATACATAAAAAGAAAGGAAATAGACGAATCGACACAAAATAGAAGTAATATAAAATACGGCCCTCTTTATTGATATGCTTTTTAAAATGTGTTACAATACGTCTCCTTCATATTTAGGGGATAGGAGCGTCAACTATGTTTCTTATCACATCCGTGGATAGCAATCCTTCTTTCGCGTGCCCACATGTAAGATGGGCGGACCAAAATGTCATCGCTGCTTGTATAAATTATTTTTGACTCCTTCCTATTCTTTTTATGTCAAAAACCTACATTCAAAGAAACAGGAAATATTAGTAGCACCTACAGATAGAATAAAACATGTGTTTCCCAAGGCCTACTGTTAGTATATGCATGAAAATATTAAACCAATAGCTAAATAATATTAGATCGACCTAAAAATTTTATAGAAGCATTAATATGTTATCATAAATCTATTACAAAAATAACAGTCAAGAAATTCCTTACATATTTGTATTCGCTTCGGGGCGGGACGAATAAACCTACAACAATTTGTCAGAAAGCACCCTCTTCAATGTCCTATCCAAAAAGCTCCAAATGATCTGCAAAGTTAGGGTTAGCTAATTGGGGGTGTTTTGGGAAGACCCAGAAGGTAATATTTCTCCAATTTTTCTTGTATCACATAGAATTGGAGGACGCTATCTGCATGTTAGTAAAGGTGGGAAACGATAAAAGCATAATCAAAACTTGTCAGAATGAAATGAAATTTAAACTACAGCCTATTTAACAAACCTAGAATAATATGCAAAATAAAAATTAGAGCAATCTTCCATAGATTTCTATTCATCCCGGGGTGGGGCGTTTAGAACTGCAACAGTTTGGGGAGCGCCCCGGGGCAGGATGCCCACCATTTGGGACTTTGTTCCGACACCAATCCACTTGGGATGGGTCCAAAACCTATTATGGGGTGTTGTCGATAAATTTTGTGGATTTTTGTGGCCAAAATTTGGGTTTTGAGTCTTGATTCGTGCTTCCAATAGTCACCCAATAACCTCCCTTTCGAATGAGAGATTAAGGATGTGAATGGCACAAATCATAAGTAGGTATGTAAATTGGCAGCACTTCATTGCTCAAATTCTCCCTCTCTGTATATCCTTTTAGGTGAGAAAACTCACCAATTTATAGACGTAGTGTCTCTCTATTTGAATTGTGTATGCGAGGGAGCCACTTGAGTTGCATGTCCTAATTTGGGGAAAATCTTATTCCTTGATTAAGAGTTTCCTTGCATGAGGCCTCCAAAAATCCAAGACATACATGACTGAATTCTGTCTCCTTGATTTGAAGTCATTCCTCGCAATTGCATGGCCTGAAGCTGCAATTAACTGGTGAACTTTTCAAGGTATGACTTTTTGCCAGTCAAACTTTCTATTCGCCTCACCCTGGGGCGAATTCAGATATTCGTCCCTAGGAGGGACGAATTCTAGTTTGTATTCATCCCTGGGTGGGACGAGTAGGCAGCAAGGTGCCAAAAAGGTGCCAAATTGACCTTTGACCCTCCAAACTACATTTGGGAGTGGTTAGGACCATTGTTTGACCTCTGGGGGCTACCCTAGGGGCTGTGTGTGTCAATGTGATCAGCGCTTGTCGTCACATAATCGGATTGGTGCTATTTTTGTGTCTACACAAACATAATAAATAAATAGATATTTTATCAACACGCACGTTCACACTAATGGAATTAGAAGAAGTGTTAATGAAGGGAGAATCAAAGCACTAGGAGGTACAATCGAATTAGGAGCACATATCATGCTAGATTGTTGATACAAGGGAAAGTTATATCACCTTTTAGTAGGTCATCATGAGATAAGAAATTTTGGTGCATTGATGGTTGAATATCATGGGATTCAATGTTTTTGGAAATATTATTGTTAAGAGAACCAAGGTTTTTTTAAAAGCATTAAGGTATCTAGTAACTTGTGTGTGATTGGGATTAGAGGAAAAAAGAGTAATCTATAGGGGAATATTTCCTTAAGGGAGTGTTTTGTTTATCATTTTTATATAAATTAGAGTATAATGAGAGGGTAATTGATAAAAAATAGATTTTGAAATATAATCCTCAAGGTATTCTTCTATTAGGGGAATATTTTATTATTATTAATATTATTAAGAAATTTCTTGATGATATCTTCTTGTTTTATTTTCATCACTATTAAGAAATTTTTGAATGACAACTTCATGTTCTTGTGAGGAAGACATTATATTATTAGAGGATTTGAAGGTTATCCTATTTTGATCATATTTAGATAATTTATTAAGGATTTCATTTATGATGTCTTCATTTTGTGAAAAATATATTTTATGACTAAGAGTTTTAGGGGCTATTCTCTCTTAATCATTATTGAGAAATTTATTGTAAAATTCATTTAGGATGACTTCATGCTCTTGCAAAGAAGTTATCATATGATTAATGAGGGGATTAGAGGATCCAAAGTAGTGGTACCCTTATTTTTCTTTATTGCAATTAGGATTTTTGTTCATGTTAGGTTCTTCATAATATTTCACTAAAGGTTTTGGATTTGTAGCTAGTTGGTGTATTACCTTAAGATTCACTAGGTATATTTCAAACACTAGGAATATTTGAAAGGAAAGGAGGATCAATTTTATCAAGTTTAGAAAAAAGTCATTAAATGAGGTTGGAAAAAAGGAAGTTGATGAATTAATTATATCTTAATTAAGATAGGTAGATAATGCTATCAATATCAATCAACTAGCTGATATACCTTAGGAGAATCACTTAATATAATTGAACCTACCAATATACATACCATTCTTATCCACCAATTGATATTAGAAATTATTAGGTTCCCTCGATATGCATGGTTGTACATGATGGACAACCTTAAGGTACATGAACAAGGAATGGTATGAGGATAATTCACACCTAGATACATGACTTAGTATTAATACTTTTGCACCAATAAAGGAACCAATTGTTAATCTTGATTAATATGATCTAAGTAAGTAAACAAATTTAAATGATATTGCTTAGGTTTGAATTAATTTTTATATTTCAAGGAAATTCTTGTTCACATTAGGTCACCAAAATTTAGTCATACATTGTTTTCTAATATGATAACCCAAGTATATTTACAAAGGAGACCTAAATAATTTCACATGGGTTGCCCTACCTCCATGTACATGTATATGTTATATGTATATGTTTACGTTCATGTGGTGTTTGGTGAGTTATTTCATAAATACCTAAAGATTTTGTTTCTAAACCTAAATGAGATCACTTATGAAATATTAAAAATAAAGAAGAAAAAAATAATACATCAAACAAGGCTCCTACACTAGTATGTTTATTAGATTTTTATTATTTATATTAAATTAAACAGATTTTCCTTTCAAAGTAAAATAAGAGAGAATGCAACATACAATATTACCCTATAATGTAGCTATATGACTTGACTTTCAATTCCTTGCCCAAAAAACTTTGAAATAAAATATTCAAACTATTCTAAATATTCCTTGATTTAACCCAAATAAGTGTGTTTTTAGTCAAATTTATAGAAAAAAAAAAGAAGAAAAAAAGTTGAAAATAGTAATTCAGACACAAACATAGGGTTTTAAAAATTGAAATACCTATTTTCTATAGTCTATGGAAAAGCATTATTGATGCTTTTAATTTTTTATAGTGTTGTTGCTAAACCTATAAAATTGGGAGAAAAGTATATGATAGCATGTTTTAGGGGACTGTCTGATCATAGGTGAACAATAGACTATCTAGGTAAACAATTCATGCAAAAGCACAAAAATTGGAAGCATTGCCAACACTTTTACCAATGATAATTTTTATTTATGTAAAATAGAGATCTAAAACACTAATGTTTTAGAACTATTAATGCTTTTGTATCTACAACTATTTGTCTAATTTTTTGGGAAGATTTAGGGGCTAGTTTGACTTAATTTCATCCAAAATCAACAAAAGGCTCAAATATTTTATTTCTAAGGCCTAGAAATGTGGAGATTCATAAAAATTTATAAAATTAATTTCAAAATCTTCAAAACTTGCAAGGATAATGAAATATGCTAAAGAAGACCAAGAAATAGCATGTGATAGTCTAAAATACCTATGAAAAAGATCTATGGATGCCTAAGAGAGAATAAAATGACCTAAAATGCTTACAAAAGACCTTGAGAGACCTACAAAATTTTATTGTAATTTAAATTAGATGAAGTGAGAGTAATATGAAGAACATGAGTTTATACTGAGAGAGGGGTGAACAGTATAAGATAAAACTTTTTACTTTTCAACCCATATGATAACATCAGCAATATTAAAGCAGTATGAATTCCATAAAACATCACACACATGAGAGACATGATTTAACATGGTTCACCCAATGTGGGCTACTCCATGAAGAAAATATTCCTTATAAATTTTCTCAATAAATTATTTTGGGAATAAATTCCATATTAAAATGTTTATGGACCTCTATCCAAATGATACAGTAATCCCCTTGATCTGATTCATGGTTCTCTATCCACAAGAGAACTCTTTCTCCTCTACTCTGGCTGGTGCTCTTCTAGAAGACTTCTACCCCCACTACACTGGCTTGTGGATCTATCTCCATAGAAGACCTCTATCCTCACTGCCCTGGCTAATGGATATCTATACAACAGAGATTTATATCCTCTACTCTGTCACCTCCAAAGCCTACTCAAACTCTACTCAAAATCTATCTCAAATATGCACTAAACACTATCCTCAGTCTAGCACAAATATGCTCATAATATGTCTCTATTCTGGCATAAATCTACCCTCAAATGTGCATCAAAATTTGTCCTCAAATATACATCAATATTTAACACAAAGTTTGATCAAATCACCAAATCAACTCTACTCAGATTTACCTCAAGCCTTAACACAAAGCTTGAACAAATCAATAAATCAACTCTGCTCTCAATATTATCTCAAGTCTTCACCAAGACTTGCTCAAATATACATAAAAGTCCTTTCAAGAACTTGCTCAATCATAAACATACTCAAACCAACATTCAAAAGTTTCATTCAATTTTTCAACCAATGAAACATAACTTGCTCATAAACCCTAAACAAGTGTTTCACCCTTATTTCAATACAAAGCACAATGTAGGTCTTAAACCCTAACTCAAATAATTCTCAATATCTATTTCAAATCAAATAACTCATCAACAACATGCACTTTAAACTTTCTCACACATTTCAAAAAATACTCAACATTCATTTTCACTCCACCTTATATTTCATATATTCATTTCAAACACTCTAAACAAAAGATAGTGTGCCCATACCTTTTTGCTTTGATGGAGATATATCTTCAAAACCTTTTTTACTCACAACAAAACCCTCTTGCCAATTCTAGGTTAGATAGCAATAGTCTATCTCAAAATCTCCACACAAATATTCTCCTCAAAAATTATTTCACCATTCAAGATTTACAATAAAATATCAAGTCACAAGTGCACCTTATTTCTCCTTCAATTTCAAAATAATATTCAATATATAAAAATAAAGTTCCTTTGTTAACACATTATAATGTCTAATCTTCTCAAAATAATATTCAATACATAGAAATAAATTTCCTTTAATAACACCTTATAATCTCGAATAATTTATTTATTTTCCAAGCACCAAAATAAAATATTATTTCAATAACCCTTATGACTCCTTAGACATTTAACACAAGCCATTTAATTATCATGTGCCCTCAAAAACTCTTTCCACATTCCAAAACTTTCACAAATTAAATCAAATGTGCATACCTTATTGTTATCCCACGTCACCAAAAATATTGCACACTTCTTAAAAAACCTGTTACCAGTGCCCAATGACTAGTGACCAATCTTGAACCCACGACCTATGCCACCATAGCGCCTTAGCCCAAGGCTAATTTTCTACCTGGGCTACATGACCACACATGAACCAAAGGTCCATGCTCCCTTACTAATGTTGTTGCATGGATTTCAGAAAAAAAAAAAAAAACTCCTCTCTTCCTTTACCAAAATGAATCGCGTGGGATTCGAAACCATGACCTTCCCTTTGCAATGCCTTAGCCACACCTTTGACCGTTTTCTGTGCTACCCAACACCTTGGGATATTTCTTTCATGCCACTCAAAATTAAACACAGCTACCTCCTTTTAATTAAAAAGCTCACAAGCTTCTTCTCCCTTCGCAAAAATGCAGTGCTCGAGATATTACACACATAGGCATTTGAATTTCTTAGAGACTTAGGAAATGAAAAATATTTCCTATTAATACTCTTCCTTTGCATTAAAACATGTCAGTCCTTTCGAATTTCAAATTCGAATTAAACTTTAAACTTGGTGCCTTTAATTATTTAAATTAAAATTTTAACCTTTTTTTTTTTTTTTTTGGTGGTGGCCACAAGGGGTAAACAGACTGTGACCACGAGGGAACCATTACATAACATATCCGAAACATGTGAGGGGAGAGATTTGAACCTGGGCCTCTCAGAAAATAGAGAGGTTTAACTACCCACTTGCTCTCCAACTCCTCTACATGGGCAGATGTTCTCAGAAAAAAAAAAAAATTAAAATTTTAACCTTAGGTTAAAATATTTTGATTTAAATTAATTAAATTAAAATCTTTGTCAACCTTTACAAACTGCTCAATGTGTCTTGTTGGGGATGTATTTTTTAATGATTCCTTGGACCCTGTTATTGTTCATATCTTCCTTTTTCCCAAATATTATAATATTAAATATTATAATATTATTATTTCTTTTTAAACTTGCTTCCATTTTCTTGGGTCTTCTACCTTTTAGGCCTCTTTAGGCATATAATATTTAAAATAAATATTATACCCTTTTCTTCTTTTAACAAATTCCTTGCTTTTTGGAGAATCAACCTTTTGATATTAATGACGACAAAACTGGACATCAAACCTCTTGACATCAACTATGTCAATGTGAGACATACACACACAATAATAGATATTAAATATTTTTGTGCATAAAATGTACCTACAACAAAGTGTAAGTGAGTATATAATCATAAAATAAAAGAGCTTGCAAATGAAAATAATCTAGACACAAAAGAGATATTAGATGTTACAAAAGCTCAAACAAGGGAGATAATTAGATTAGATTTATCTTATAAATGTACTATACCTACAATAATAGAAGATAAGTCTAAGATAAATGGAAATGTCCATAAATTAATATATGAATGATATCCAATAGAGATTAACAATATAAATAGCATGGAAAAAATAAATAGCAAGGATTAGCTATATAAAAAATAGATATACCTACAAAAAAATTATTATAAGCATAAACAAGTATGGCCTATTGAAAATAGAAATAAATTGAACACAAAATATTGTTAGATAGTTGTAAGAGGAGATTACTATAACAATGAAATAGCATAAAGAAGTATTAGGAATTGTAGAGCATCCAAAAGAAGTGACTAGCACAGCAATAAGGAAAATACATGAAGTAGGCAACAAACTTGAGAGAAAATAAGCTTTTGAATGGAAGATTACAACCAAATCCTAGTAATATCCTCCTCCTAGATAATAATTCCTTAATGATAGCAGCAATATGGATATGAAATTGCCTCTATTTGATTTTATAAGCTTTACTACCACATAATATCATAAGAAATCACAAAGGTGTCAAATATAAAATAACCACAATATTAAAGGTCAATATAATACTAATATGAAACTAATCTTGAATAATAAAAATGAAACAAATACTCACAATTCAATCACATTTTATTCCTATTGAACAAATTAAGATAAGATTAAATTTTATGGAGTTGTATCTCCATAATATAGCTTTACAAGATGACTCACATTCTTGATTGTTTTTTTTTTTTTAATTTACATGGTGGAATCGGTAGCCGCCACGAATCCGGGCAGGTTGTCCAGCTTTTATGGCTGCCACAGTATTCTGTGTTGTCCACCCCGAAGCCGCCACACAGATCTTCGTGCAGTCCGCCCCTATAACCACCATGCCACAATCATTTTAAACATTTTATGCCACTGAAAGCACCAGGAAAGGGACAAGCATTCAGTCCGGCGAGGCCCGAGATTTGAACCTCACATTCTTGATTGTTGTCTTTCATATGACCTTTAGATTCTTAACTTGTCACTTTAATAGAAGACTCTTAACCTTCTTCCATGACATGTGTACATATCGTACACATACTAAATTATCAAATAATGTAATTTCATATAACATCCCCATGTATTACATTATTTTATATATACTTCTCTTGATGTACGTAGTAGACTCTAAAATATTTGAAATTTTTTTTGACCAAGTGCTTTTGTAAAAATATTTGCAATATGATCTTGAGTAGAAACATGCTTTAACTGAATATGATGGTTTTGATCGTGATCCCTAATAAAATGGCATTGATTTTCAATATGTTTTTTTTTTCTTTCATGAATAATTGGATTTTTTATTAGATTAAGTACTCCTTGATTATCATAATTTATCTGTATAGGAGTTATTTTGATGCCCATATTTGATAATATATAGTGTAACCATAGTGCTTCACAAATTTCATCTTCTATTGCATGATATTTTGCTTCTGTAGATGAGAGTTCCACTGCAATTTTTTTACTGTACAGTAAAATATGTCTAAAGCCAAGATAAAAAAATATAACCTAATGTATATTTTATGTCGTCTATAGATCCTGCATAGTCTAAATATGAATATTCGTATAAATAAAATTCGCAATAATCCTTTTTATATATGAGTCCATATTTTGTAGTTTTTCTAACATATTGTAGTATTCTTTTTGTAGCTTTCCAATGACTTTCCTTGGGTTCTTGCATAGATATTAAAATATAATTTACAACAAAAACTATATTTGGTCTAATATGCTTTAGATATATAAGACTTCCAATGAATTGATGATAAATAGTGGGTGAGACTAGAGGTGCTTCATAATATCTAGACAATTGTAATCCTTGTTCCATAGATCTATCCTTGGATTTTCATGTTTCCATCCTATGTTTTTCAAGAAATGTTTGTGCTTATTTTGTCTATTTTATTGTGATATTATTTTCATTTTGATGAATTTCTAAAACAAGAAAAAAATGAAGAAGTCCCAAATATATCATCCCAAAATCCTTCTCTAGGTTCTTTTTAACTTCATTTATCAGAGTGTTTGAGCTTCCTGTAATTACTATATCATCAACATATTCTACAAGTATTATTATGTCATGTCCAACATTTTTGTATAGATATTTGGATATGAAAAAATTCTTTTGAAATTATGCTATAACAAATGATTATTAAATTTTATATACCATGCTCTTGGTGATTACCTTAGATTTTGTAAGGATTTATTCAGTTTACAAATTTTATGTTCTTGTCCTTTAATCACAAATTGTTCTTATTGTGATATATATACTTCTTCTTCGATATCACCATTAATAAATGTACTTTTGACATCCATCTGATGCAGTTTACATCCATGATGTGTTGCTAAAGCATAAATTTTTTGAATAGTAGTCATTCTTGTTGTTGGTGCAAAAGTTTATTCGTAATCAATTCCTTTTATTTGAGTATATCCTTTCACAACTAGTCAACCTTTGTATTTTTCAAGTGAACCATCTATTTTATATTTGATATTGTACATTCATTTACATCCAAACATTTTCTTTCCCTAAGGCAAATCAACTAGATTCCATGTTTTATTTTCCATCAATGTTTCATATTTTTATTCCATAGTTGCCTTCTATTTTGGATGATTCAAAGCATTTATTGTCATTGTAGGTTCTACTAAAAAACTACTCAATCCCCTATTCATTATTGTTAAACTATGAGTTTGAGGTCTTGTAGTAGTAAGATCTAGCATTTTTCTCTAGTTTTGAATCTTGAAGTGTAACTATAAGCTATATTGGTTCTTTCCTTTGTGGGATTGTAGTAGACTTTGAGTTCTCAATTTGTTCATCATGTATATATAATTGTGAATCTTTTATTGAGGAGTCTTATTCTAAAATATAGAATGAATCAAATTTGTGTTCTCTAGTAACATTTTTATTTCCTTCATCAAATACTACATCTCTTATTATTTAGTAACCTATTGAATCATCATCATAACTAAAAAATATTCCACACATAGTTTTATCATCTAATTTAGTTCTTTTCTTTGGGATATGTATATATTCTTTACAGCCAAATATTCTTAATCGTTCTACTATCAAATTTTGTCTTGTCCATACTTATTCAGGAGTGGAATTCTTAAATATTATTATAGGTGATCTATTTTATAAATATACTACTATTTTTACTACTTCTACCCAATATTGGTGATAAAGATGAGTTCTTTTTAACATAATATGAACCATTTCCACAATTGATCTATTTCTTCTTTCTGCAATACAATTTTGTTGTGGTGAATATATTGTAGTAAGTTGTTTTTTTATATCATTGGTTTCTAGGAATAGAATAAATTATTTTAACAACAATTCACCTCCTCTATCTCATTGAAGATTCTTGATTCTTTTTCCTATTTCCTTTTCTACTAGCAATTTTAATTGTTTGAAACAAATGAATTATTTAGATTTAAATTTCATAAAATACATCCACATTTTTTTGAGAAATCATCAACAAATAATGGAAATTTTCTATGTCCTCCACTACTAGTGACATTCACTGGACCGCATAGATTAGTATACACTAATTCCAATGGTTCTTGAGTTCTATTTTGATTGAGTTCAAAAGTAACTCAATGTTATTTCCATGCTAGGAACTTTGGACATATAGTAGATTCTTAAGAAATTTTAGGAAATCCTTTAACCATTTGATATTTACTCATTTCATTTAATGAAGATGCACTTATATGTCTTAGTATTTTGTGTCAAAATTCTCTAGTTTCTAAAATCCCCATTGATAGAGCCTTGTCGAACAATGTATCTAGAGTAAATAAACTATTCTTATATGAACGAGGGGCTATACATTTTTCTTGTTTGATAATATGATATATTTTTTTGTCTTTAATAGTTTTGAATTCAACTCCTAAATTTTGATCCATAAGTTGAGATACTAAAAGAATATTATTAGTTAATCCAAATACATACAATACATCTCTAATTATTATTTTTCTATTTGGTAGATCAATTAAAACTTTTCCTCCTCCTTTAACTTCATAAGTCATGCAGTCTGCTATAACAAATACTATTTCATATTTCTCTTGAAGAGTATTAAACCTTTGTTTATTTCTAATCATATGTCTACTTTCTCCTCAGTCAACGTACCAATAATCCATAACAATTTTCTTTGAATTTGAAAACCTTAATTCTCCCTAATTTGATTTGAAAATTTTTCAAAATTCAAATACTTCAAAAAATATAGAAAACCTAAATTTCAAAAATTTGAAGTTTTTCAAAATTTCTAATGTTTTTAAAACATTTAAATAATCATCAATCTACAATATCTCTTCAAATATCATCTACTTGTTAGAACTACCACTTTATAAATTTTAAATTTCAATAATTAAAATAATCAATTAACCCTTATTCCTCCTTACTTTAAAACTTTAGAGCTAAATTTATGTAAAACTTAAATTATTCCCAGTAAAACTTAAAATAATCAATTAACCCTTATTCCTCCTTACTTTAAAACTTTAGAGCTAAATTTATTTAAAACTTAAATTATTCCCAGTAAAACTTTAGTGCATAATGTAACGTAATGGCAGTAACCTCTCAATGAGATTATTGTTGCTCTTGATTCTTGAAATCAACATTGATAAAATTTGTAATGCTCGTCCACACTTTGCATGTTATGTTACTCTAGCTAGCTCGTTCATCTATTTCTCTCATAGGTGATTCATATCATCTTAATCCTTTGTTTGTGTTGTTTATTATTTAGGTGATTTTCATAGGTGTTATTATTTCCTTTAAGCCTTATTCATGTCTCCTCTCCATGCTCGATTTATTGTTGGTGATATGTAGTTTCCATTGCTTCATAGGTTCTCTCCATTCATCATGGTCTTTCTAACATTACTTTACATGGTTTCTTCCACCACAACACTGCTAACATTCACTTTTCACCACAATATTGCTAATGTTTTCTTTAGATGGTCTACTTCTAATCTATATTACCTTTATCTTGGGAAATTTTGATTCGCCTTCAATGGAATGAATTGATCTATCTCATGCCTATAAATGGGTAGTCTCTTCCTAACTCAAGAAACTAGTTCACCTCTTCCTATCTATTGCAGATGACTAGGTTGCCCTTTCCTCTCTATTATAGGTGACTAGTTCACCTCTTCCTCTCAATTGCTCTAATACCAATGTTGTATTTTGAAATCCTTACTACCAAAAAATATTACAAGTTATCACACAAGTCCTAAATATAAAACAACCACAATATTAAAGGTTAAAATAATAATATGAAACTAATCTTGAATAATAAAAATGAAATAAATACTCACAATTAAATCACACTTTCTTTTTATTGAATAAATTTGATAAGATTACATTTTATGGAGTTTTGTCTCCATAATATAGCTTTAAAAAATAACTCTTGACATTATTGATTGTTGGCTTTAATATGATCTTTATATTCTTAACTTAACACTTACATAAAAGACTCTTAGTCTTCTTCCATGATACATTACATATCTTGCATATTCTAAAAAATCAAATAATGTAATATCATCTAACAGTATCAACACCTTATTCCTTTATTCACTTACTCTAAATGCTATTGAAGATGCTCAAAATGCAAGATAATAAGAGAGAGAGATAGAGAGAGAGAGAGATCTTGGAGGGAATTTGGTAGAGTTTGGATGCTTTTAAAATGCTTTTTGAATGTCTCTCCCATGAGTTCTATTTATAGATTTCTAAAGGGGTATTCCTTTGGAGGGAAGATAGATTCAAACAGGCCATTTGGACAAGGATAAAATTTAAATTTCACAGGCCTAAGAAGATGATAGAGCATGCATGATCAAACCAAGGAGTGGGGGTAAGGTATCCATGTGCTTCTGGATCATGTCATAGAGATTCAACACATGCTAAAAAAAGTGTTGGGGTTCACATAAGCATTGGGGTATTTATTTTGTATCTAGGTAGTACTTCTATTTAATAGTCTATTTGACTGATCAATTTGCTGAGAAAATCTAATTTTGCAAAAGCACTAGAAATGAGAAAAATATTGGTAGCACTTTTCCAAAAGGTGGCACTTTTTCTTTTGTCCTGCCTAGGTGGTAGTTTCTTGCAATTTGAGGTATTGATCATTGTACAAGTATTGGACTATTTATACTCTTTTGAAAACTAATTTTGAGCCAAATATAAGCATTTTTGTGAAGTTTTGTGAAGATTTGATAGGGAAAATTATCCCCAAATATGATGCTACTTTTGGAGTGGAGAAAATTCCAAAATCGAGCATGACGATAGTTGATTCAATTTTATCAATTATAAGGCTTGTGAATGATGGTTAATTCATGATTTTTAGTAGATTTGAAGGTTTGTGAAGTATGCCCAAATTGGGTATCTATAAAAATTCATGTCGGTGCATAAAATTATGTGCCTACATTTACCTATTATTTCATATGATTATGGGTGACTGTTAAATTCTATTTTATGATAGCTAAGACTTTCTACCTTTTAGTGAGAATTTGATCAATTAGTTTGACCTTTGGTTTTCCAGTCAGGTAAAAGGTAACTATTAGAGGTAGTTGACCATATAATATGTTACATGGAAATATCTTTGTGGTAATATGAAAACTAATTTTGTACCACCATTTTACTAAAGGATGCCATTGACTCCACTTGTATTGGTTATCAAAGACAAAGCATTGAAGGTATGTATCAATTAATTCATTTACCACCTATATCTAACCATAACTTTAGGGTAATAAGAAATGGTTCACTTTACATCTATTCCATAGATATGATGCAGTTCCTCCTAAAACTTGGTAGTGAACAACTTATCATGATCACTAACTCTAGAGTACATGTTCCTATGTAGCCAAATGATTTGATCCATAAAAATTTGTGTGACTGTCATTATAGTAAAGGGATGACCTAAGGAGAAAAAGTGAGAATACTTGGTCAACCTAACCTCAATCACCATGATAGCAAATTTTCCACAAGATAGAGGAATCCCTTCAATGAATTCCATAGAAATATTTCTCCATGGTAACTCTAGAATAGGTAAATATTTAAGTAAACCTGGTATTTTGACTATTTTTTGTTTTTGATGGTGGTAGGAATCACATGCATCCACAAATTATTTTATATTAGAATTCAATTTGGGCCAATAGAAACTAAGTCTGAGTCATTCATATGTTTACAAAAACCTAGTATGTCCACCTACTAGAGAAGAATGAAGTTATATTAAAATATAGGATCAAATATCTAAATTGGATGGAATCACAATCCAATGCTTGTAGCACAATACCCCTTCCTTTCATGTATAATAAGGATGATACTTTGTTGTTGTCTGGAGGTCTCAAATAAGGGTTACAAGAGTGTAATTGCATTTTCATTCTATCCTAAGCATATCTAACCAATCATCCCATAGGATGGATACTGCATATAGAGCATCCCATGTTTCTAGGAGTCTACAAAGAGCATCCCATATTTCTAGTTACCAGTGGAGGATAAAAAATATGATAGCCATAATTTCCTTCTCATAAATGGATTTTTCTATATTTTTTCCTTATAATGACTTGCTTATGAATACAAAGGTTCTACCTTCTTTCATGAGTACAACCCCAAATCCCACTTTGTATGCATCTCTTTCTATTGCAAAGGTCTTATAGAAATTGGGTATTTATAAAATTGGTGTATAAGAAAACTTCATTTAAATTGAGAAAGGTATGTTCTATGTCACAGTTCCAATAAAATGAATCCTTACGGACCATGGATGTAAAGGGAGACACAATATTACCATAACCCTTGATAAATTAATGGTAGTATCCTATGAGTTCAACGAATCCTTGGAGGATCTTTAATATTTTGAGTTTGGGCCATTCCTTCATGGATACCATCTATGGAGGATCTTTAGTATTTGTAGGGTCTACATGCACACCATCTATGTCCATAATATGCCCAAATATTCTACTTCTATTGCCCCAAATGCACACTTAGATTACTTGATAAATAACTAGTTTTGTTGCAAAAGTTCTAATACCTTGACATGTTGAAGGTGATCATACCATGTATAGTACACTAGAATAAATAAACAAAGACTAATGCAAACTTTCATAGATAGGGCTTTAGAACCTTGTTCATTAGACCTTGAAAATTTGAGGGTGCATTAGTTAGACCAAAATGCATAACCAAGAAATCCTTGTGCCCGTAATGATTCATAAAAGTAGGTTTTGATATGTCCTCCTCTTGAACATAAATATGGTGATACCCTAACCATAGGTACAATTTAGTGAAATATTGAGCACCATGCAACTCATCCAATAAGTCATCACTCATTGAAATTAGAAAATTATTCTTGATGGTGATGTTGTTAAGCTTTCAAAATCCACATACATTCTCCATGATCCATCCTTTTATCATACCAATATGATGAGAACAAAAAAAATGTTTGTGCTTAGGCAAATTAGTCCCATGTCCAACAATTCCTTTACTAGCTACTCAATCTCATTAATATAATGATAGGGGTACCTACATAATCGTATGTTTGGTAGTTGACTCCCTAGGACCACGTTGATTTTATGGTCCTCAGGTTGACTAGAAGGTAACTATTTAGGCTTATTGTAAACCTTATAATTATTGGTTAGAATGGACAACAAGTCTAGAGGCACCTTTTCATATTATATAGCACACAACTGAATCTAGAAAAATCTACCAACCAATGCCTTATGATCCTTAATCCTCTATTTTATTTGATGGTACATGATGACCTTAGATTTTTAATTATTTATACCCTAAGTGAAGTGTTTTTTTATTACTGGTCATGAATTGTATCTAAAGGTTCAAGAAATTTTACAACATCGATTCCAAAGTTCTCAATCAAGGACAATCCAACACAACTTCCACTCCTCTAATAAAATTACATAGAGATCAATTTAAAATTGGTATTCACCAATGGATAAGTGAGCGTTTTGGAATTGTTCATTACAAGTCATGATATCTCCATTACCAATTCTAACATTTATTTCATCAATGACCATAGATAAAATAAGTTTCACTTTTAGATACACTAGGGTCAATAAAGTAATCTATGCTACTAGAGTCTAATAGTATTTTGTCCTCCAAAAGGACTTAGTTTGGATAAAAAATATAATTCCAAAAATTGCAATATTTTCATGGTTGGTTATCCAAGGAAGAATTCTAACCATTGATAATATGATGTGTAAAGGTATTTGTATCACTAATCATTGTTATTTGTGCAGGGCTAATTGGGAGACCATTTATCACATTTCCCTTGAGTGCCCTTTTTTCTTGATTGTCCTAAGTGGGGTTTTTCAGGCCTTCAATATTTCATGGGTTAAACTAGCCACTGTACTTGATTTGTTCGTCCAGTGTCCTTACCCCTTTTCAATCCAAAGACATAAGATACATGTGGAAAATTTGTCTCAATCACTATCATTGGCAGATGTGGTTAGAAAGGAACCATAAAGTCTTTAATGAGTCTATCCATGATCATCAAACTATCATTGCCAGGATCATATCCTTTGCCAATGAGAATGTGAACCTTATCCCTTTTGATAGTTGTAAACATCATCTGTAGGAGACTACGATTGCTCAATATTTAAGCTTAACCTTGTTAGATGAGTCTGTGCCTAGGGTAGTCAACCCTAGAACCAATGTTAAGTGGTCTCCACCTCCTACGGGTTGATTTAAGCTTAATTTTGATGGAGCAGCTAAGGACAATCCTAGAAGAGCACTGGTGGCATTGTGCGAGATTATAATGGGAATATAATGCTTGCATTTTCTAAATATTTGGGAACAAGGACGAATAATGAAGTTGAAGCTAGAGCTATGTTGAGAGGCCTTCAAATGACTCAAGACTTAGTAGGTAATTTGATCGTAGAGGGAGACTCTATGCATGTTATAAATCTCCTAAATAATTGGAAAACACCTCCTTGGATGATTAAAACAATTGTTGAAGAGGCTATAATCCTTTTCCAGGAAGACATGACAGAAAAGCCCAACATGTCTTTTGGGAAGCTAACAAAATTGTTGATAAGCTGGCCAGTTTGGGTGTTGATGGTGATGAACTTTTCAAATGGGAACACAATGTCCCGAGTGAAGTAGAGGAGCTTATTCAACAATAATGCCAAGAATGATAGTTGAATTTACCAACAGGGAAGGCATTGTAAGTTCGAAGGCTAGGAGTATTCCCATCTCTTTTTTGAATTGGACTCACAATAAAAATTATCTGAGTTGTCAATCTTCATGTATGCTACTTGGAAATACCACAAAGACTGATGGGGATAGTCACATGTCATATAACATGGCTCCTATTCATCTTAGTAATTTGAGGTTGGTTGATAATCACAGGGAAGGAAAGAAATAGTAATATAAGACTTTGAACCAAAGCCACGTGGACCACCAGATAGCGACCACCATGAATCTAGCCAACAGTTTCACTTCTCTAAGGTTGATTGGCCAAGATAGTATGTGGTACCAAAGCATGTCATATACGAAAGAAAGTAATTACCAAAGAATTATTAAGAGTAACTGCCAATATAGAGCTTGTGGGAGTTTTTTAAGTACTCTGCTATGTGTGTCTACAGCTTTTTGTTTCTCCATTTTCTCAAGGAAGGGATCCATGTATGTTTCTTTTTTGTAATTATGATGCATGTGTGTTTTCTTGGGGTATACCCAAAATGTTGTATGGGAAGTTTCTTTTTGATAACAAGCTATGTGCCTTACTGGATGTAATGGCTTTGGCGGCATGCAAATTTTACATATATAGGATCCTTAGTAAGGATATGTTCATCAACAACACTGGGTTGATTTTTGTAAAAGTTTTTGGGTCAACCAGTAAAACCCAGTATTAATGCTATAGTATCTTATCTACCAAAAAAAATAGTATTAAGACCTTGTACCCATTGATAAAACCTTTGACTATCATGCATTGGAGTGTTGATATTTTTACTATATCATTCAAAGAGAGTGTAGGAGTTTCTTCGACTGGAGTGACAAGTGGAAGTTATTCTTCCATTGATTTCAATTACTCTTCTACTAAGTCCAAAAATTCATCCCTTGTGTTTGTAGGAGAAGACAAGGTATTGTCCATATCTAGAAGGAAAAGATTTAATGTTTTGTATTTGTGTCCTACAACCCATTTTTCATCACAATTATAACAGAGTCCATTAGTTCAATGATTGACCATCTCCATTAGTGCTATCATCTTACTATTGAAGCCTTTCGAGTATTATTACATGGTGCAAAAGTTCTATTCTATAATATTGGGGGTCTGGAGGCTTTTTGTTGGATATTATATTTTCTTTCTACAAGTTTATCTAGTCCCATGGTAGTCATGTATATAGTTATCTTGAGAAGTTGGACCTAAGTTCTGATTTCTTCTCTAAGGCCATTAATGAAACAACGCTTGAATATATCTGAAGGACCTTTGGTTCTATTGGCTAGCTTTTCAAAATCTATGATAAATTTAGGCATGGTACTTGTTTGTTAGAGCTTGGTGAGGGCTTCGATAAAATCTGGAAATTCTAATGAGCTAGATAAACTAATGAGCTCACTCTTAAATTATATCCACCCAATATTTGGTACTTATTTTTACAACCATTGATACCAATGGAGTGCTTCAAGGTCAAAATGAAATGTGGCCATAAAAATCTATTAATTGAAGGGTGTTTCATGTAGTTTATACCATAGCTCAATTTTAACTAACCACCTTTGTGGATTAGTCCCATCAAACCTTGGAATATAAATTTTAGGAATTTTAGGAGTCATGCCTTTATTGTTCACTACTTGCTAATAGTTTTCCTCTATAAATACCCTAGAGAAAATTATCCTATCAATAGCTTTCCCTACTTGATCTTATGGGCTATTTTGTTAGGGTACATAGGAATGGATATTTGGGGATATATTATTATATTGTATAAGGGTTATCATGGGCCACACATAACCCAAAGTTGATTGTCTTATAATATTATATTATATTACAATATAATATTATATTAGTAGTAGGCTCCCCAAAGTACAATAAGAAGATGGATATATAAATAAGAGATATTTATAATTGTAATCATCATGGAGATCAATCTTATGTAATCGTCTTTGCCCACGGAGTGGCTTATGGGAATTTTCCCTCATTAAGTGGCTCTCTCATCTTGGGAGATATTATAGACTGATTCCTTATTTAAGAAGTATTATTGGTGTTTCCCTACCTTAATGGTATTATATATCTCTCTCTCATTTGTGGATTATTATTGTGGATAATTATTTATGGACAAATGATTTGATATTTTTGCATATTGGTGAATGATTTCTGTAATGATAATAAAGTTTTGCAACAAGTTGTATTAGAGCAACAATTTTGGGAAAGTGGGGAGTTTGGTGTGAAATTGCAGAATTAGGACAATTTTTTTTGGAAAAACGTCTCATATTTTAGGAGCCATATCTCTATGAAATTTTATCCGAGTCATGTGATTCTTGGACCAGTTTGTGTATAATTTGAAGTGCTTTAAAATGAGTGGTCATATGAAGGAATATGAGTAGTATTGAGGGACATACAACCTTTTGAAGTCAGTCAACTGGAACAAGGAGAGCGATGAATTTTACAAATAATTTTCTATAAAAATATCTCATATTTCATGATCCACATCTCTATGAAATTTTATCCAATTTAGATTATTATTGGATCAATTTGTGCATAATTTTAAGAGATTTAAAATGAGTTGTCATATGAAGGAATCTCAGTAGTATTAAGGGAGATATGACCTTGTGAATTCAGCCATCTAAAACAAGGGTAGTGATGTATTTTCAATTCGTAAATTTTTTTGAAAGATAAAATTTGTTTAGTTTGGGTAAGAAAATTAGTTGTAATTTATTTTGTTTGGAATAAAAAATGCAGATATAGTCATCTCTATAAAATTTTAGCTTAAACTCATTAGAAATATGTTTATTTTCATGAAACCCTAGTTTGCATTAGGGCATGATAAATATACTCTCTCATCTTGGGAGATCTTATGGAGTGATTCCTTCTTTAAGGAGTATTATTAGTGTTTCCCTACCTTAAGGGTATTATCTATTTCTCTCTCATTTGTGGATTGTTATTGTGGATAATTATTTGTGGATGAATGATTTGATATTTTTACATATTGGTGAATTATTTCTATTAATGATAATAAAGTTTTGCAACATATTTTTAGCATACCCATAAAAAAATAGATTTTTAAGCTAAAGCACTTCAATGTCCTAAATCATTTTTTCCTACGTATCCTAGATGTTTTCTAGCATGTTGGTGAGAGAAGATATATGATCCTTGAGGTCAGTTATAGTATTAGAATTGGCATGTTGATCCTCCATCTTATGCACTTCGACTTCCATTACTTGAGTTTGAGTCTCTAGTGGCATTTACTAAAAATAGAATTGTTGTTATAGCAATTACTATTTTTAGTAAATGTCTCAAAAATGTGTATGGGTGTTATATACTCGAATGAGCAGCCTAAAAAGATGATCAAAATGGGTTATACCTCAAAAAAACATTTTGGGATCCATGAAAAATTGTATGGATGTATATACCAAAATGACCAACTTGATGAGATGACCATAATGGACTATAACCCAAAATAATGTTTTTCAACAATATAAATCTTTTAAAGCTTTCTATGCTCTATAAATTAGCTTTGTAGTCCTCTATATTATATGTTTCTATCTGACTAGTGATAAGGCCAACATAAGTAAAAATTAGGAAAGGAAGGTCATCTAGGTTGAGGTGTGTATACTTCCCATAACCCTCTAATATACTATAGTAGTGATTGATAATGTTATGACGAATATTTTAGGATTTTACCTAAGGAGGATATAACCTAATCCTTAGGTGCTCTATCTACCTCTTCGATCAGTACAAAAGGGTAATCTTCCCAGGTGTTGTGCCTAGTGCACTATGGATAAATACATGACCAAATATATTCATATATTTGAAGGTTTGGCTTAGGGTTCCTAAAAAGGGTCTCCAAATATACAAAAGGTATATGGGAGCTCATCTCCATATATGGGTTTTGTTTGAGGCCTAGGTATTTGTGACAAACCCAATTGTAACTACTCAACCACTAGAAATATTATTACTATTTTTTTATATATATTTATCTTCCAAGGAGTATGTGACATAATAATGATATAAGAAAGAATTATTCCAATTGCACTATATGTTTCCAAGGTAATCATCATCAAGAGGTATTGAAACTTGGTCATAGTCACTCTTGAGTAGAAGTGACCAACTTCTACAAAACCCTCATACCACTAGGGTATGAGAACGCTCACCAAAGTGTTAGGTTTTTATCCCTCACCAAAGGGAATCACCCTTCACCATACTATCCACCAAGACTAGTATGTAGGTGAATGCCTTGAAGATGGAGAACCACACCAATGGTTAACCATCATCTTAGTTGCAATCCCTCATCTCAATTATGGGGCCACTAAGATATATATCACTAAATGTGATTAACTTACACAATCCTTGGAATAGACATCTTAAGCACAATTATCTTCCCTTATTCCTCTTAGGATTTATTTGATCACTTTTCATTTGAGGCATCCCCTTTGTTATATATCTTAATAAATTAATTTTATTATCAAAATGTGTTCTTCTCACCACCATGGGAGCACCTAATCCACATGTACATTCGAGCACCAAATCAGAATGTAAGGTCTGGCTTGAGCTACAACTCAAGCCCAATTTGTCATTTGTGGGCTCCAACCCACTCCGAAATCCAATTCATTTTAAATCATATTAGTTATCCATTACATATCAATACGTTAGTCTTCACATATTTTAATATCTACCCATGTTTGTATAGTTATTATCATCACACCAACCCATTCACATTATCCTCTCAATACATATCCATATACAACCATTAAAGCAAAGCATAGAACCGTTAACATCTATTAAATCAAAGCATATAATTACATAAGATTTTATAGTACATTAACTTCGGATTGGAAAGTAAACAAAATTTAGTAATTATTATCCCATTCATCTAGATTTTATTAAATCTATCTTTGTGTGCTCATTACATCATAAAAAATAGCATGTTATATACCATCTCGAATATTCTAATTACCACACCTATAAACCATTTTATCTACAACATGATAAAAGAAGTATATGCAACATTCAAATGAGTAATAAAGCAAACCACAGATGATAATTATACAATTTTTATCTTGGGAATCCTCATGGGGAATAAACCCAACCTCCAAAATATGTTTTTTCCTCTCATTCATAAAAAAAGGATGTAGTGATTACAATTCAAAAAGGGTATCTCATGGATCCTTTGCTATATTATTTTATAATAATCAAGAGATTAATTTATCTCTTGTCAAATCAAGATGTAAATAATAAAACATCGATTTCCTTCTCTAAACCATCTGTATAATTATAAAATAATCTTACAAATTTTTATATAGATACCCAAGTCTATGAATGATCATCGGTGCATATTAAGGAGAAAACTTATTCGATTATTAGAGATGAAATCTCATAATTTACCTCAGGAATGATTTTCTGATTCATCTTCCAAGATTAATACAAAATAATTCCATGAATTAAAGTCTCATACCTTTAATTCATTCACAATCATTCTTTCTTTTATTTAGTAATATAAAAACTAATTTCCCATTTTGTATGGTCCATGTTATCTACTCATAACATAGTTATTTCCTATAAACCATCTAACCTTAGTTTAACATTTATCTTATCTATCTAACACTATCATCATAATATCCCTTTCGTTTTATAAATTGAAGACCCACATATTTATTTTACAAAATAAACCATTTATATTCATTTATTCAAATCTTCTTCATTCTAATTTCTAACCTTCTGAATAGTCTCAATCATCAGACTAATTATGGTCCCAAGGTTAATTCACAATTATTGTCAAATTATTTTCCCAACATTAATAACCATTTACTTGTGTTTACAAATTAAAATCCATAACCTTAATTTGCAAACAACCTTTTCTATTTATTTAATAAGTCAAAATCACTTACTCATAAACTTACCTTCCTTTATTTTATAATTAGAGAACGCACTTTGAACATCATTCTTCCAATCGTAATATTCATAGTCACTTTCACTATCTTTAAAATAAAAGGACTAATTATCAAATTTTCCTCAAGTTTTTTTTATAAAGGATATTGATTCATTTATTCTTTTTTCCGTATAAATATAGGAGATTAATGTATTTAATATCAAATTATTTCATTAAAGAATAATATTATAATTATTTCCTAAACCGTGGTGACGGTAAGTGTGTGAGGGGATGGTTGTGTGTTAAATTCCCTTTTGGTAAGCATAGCTCTAGACTTTACAAAGGTCATTGTTTAAAGAAAACTACTTAACCATGTACGTTGATCATAAAAAAGGGTTTTGACCCAATGATCATCGTATAGGATTAATCTAATTTTATGGACCCAACGGCCTTTTTAATCATCTCAAAGAGTTTATTAATTTAACAATGGTTAATAAGAAAAAGGTTTTATATCTTAATCGCGTCAAGCATCAGGTACCACAAAATCGAAATTAACCCATATCCATGTGTTGATATTACACGTGGATCAAAGATGGGTCAATTGAGTGAGTCATCTTGTGGGGTGTCAACAAAAATGGGGTCAAGCCTGGAATTCAGAACATGGTATGATCTCATAGGATTTGGAGCTCAACCACCACCAAGGCTAGTGCTTGGCTTATCAACTCAGTGAACATTGTAAAATTGAATTGTTGCTAATGTCATCAAGTGGGATTAATTCCAATGTTAAACAGAACTGGACTACGCTCCAACAAGCTAACGAAAGGGGTGTAGTCTAATACGACATGTCCTAAATTTGATACACATCCCCCTTATGGTCATTCAAAGTTATATCCATACCATATTCATTTAATTTTTATTTCATTTAACACAGGTTGCATATCGGCATCTAGAAGTAGAGCAATATCATATTTTTAGTACTCACCTAATCTCGATATGTTTTTTTTTATGGGATAATGTTAACATAATTCAGAGTTAAATTTCAATATCCTATTTCTTATTCAACATAGTTGGTTGATCACTCACACAAGGGTTGGATTCGGGTCAGAATATCTTCATTATGGACACTCGAAAGGGATTAAAATATGATGACCTTCGCACTACACTTGAGTGCGTTTGGGATATTCCCAAAATTTGATTAATCCGATCATGAATACACACTGGTAACCAACCTCACTTGCCATAAATAAAATAGAGTATTTCTTCTATTGGGTTTTACCACTAATTTGACAAAGTAGCATAGGCATTAAATCATTACACAATCAGGATGTAAGATTTGTGTCATGGATTATAGATATTCGACTTTGGACATATCACTTGTTAGGGAAATGACTCATCGATAAGAAATGCTATATTGAAAAAGCATCGCAAAGGCTTACAAGAATCCGAATTCTACCTAGAAATAACCAAATTCCCAGGAGTAGGCTTACACAAAAGAGGACGAAGGATCAACCAAAGGTTTGTAGATGGTACTTGATCTAGACTATGAAAAATCTACCACATGCATAATTATTTTTGGCTTACCTTGGGTGCTTCCAAATCTTAATTAAGAACCACAAAAAAGTTCCAAACGATCATATGGTAAACACTGGTATGGGAAGTTTAACTACCATGGTGATCTAGTATCATGTAGGCGAAGATCATTTTGCAATAGGGGAAACTATGTAAAACTAGTTTGGTTTTTACAAAAAGGAGGTATCCTACATTCATTATGGAATGATGTTATAGCAAGATAAAGGAAATAGTTGATATGGAAAGAACACTCAAGAGAAATAATGTAAGAATAAGTACGATGAAAACTGAAGATTGCATTCACACCAAAAATATTTTTATAGGCATGTTTGCCTTTACAAAAGTGGTATTTAATGCACCAATCCGTGTGAGCATTAAATGTTGTACAATGTGATCTATGTGAATAGGGATTAATCCTTATCATTCCTCCCCACCATAGAAGCATTGGTATCCAATGCGTTTGAAAGAGGAGAAACATTGTTAGCCATATGGGAGTGGGCTTGATGCAAAAGCAATGTTGAATTGATGGAATGTAGTTGTTGAGGATGGACTACAAATTACTAAGATATCTACAAGGTTGTAATATTTTGAGAAGTGGTGATCTGATCTGGAGCCATAGTGGAGTTTGGAACTAGATCAGGAGGTGGAGGAGGATCAAAATTGACAATATGCACTACTAGAGGTGCCACATAGACATGTGCCAGTACCACAGGAATAAATATTGGTATAAACTAAATGACAGGAGTTAGGATAGGTACCACAAGAAAAAATACTGGTACAAGCAGAATGATAGGAACCCATGCTAGTACAAACTAGATGGATGGAGTTGTAGTAGGTGTGTGATGAACCTGAGGTTGATTTGTTAATAGTGCTCATGCGTGTATGTCCTCTTGCTGATGTGTGTTAAAAATTAAGGCAATTTTTCATTCCTAATGCAAATTAGTGCGAGCCTGCTATGGAGGGATTTGAACACTTTGAATAAGAAAAGTTTGATTCTGATGTTGAAGAGTGTAGGTATTTTTATAGGCATCATATTGATATATTTTATCATATTTATAAGCTTTCCATAACAACAACCCACAACAATCCATAGGAGTTACATCACATGTGACAATGTCTACATACTTAGGCCCAAAGGCAAAAGATAAAGTGCATGTTTTTGTGATTCATGAAGTAGTAGTATTGTCCTTCCAACCAAGTGAGTATGGATGAGGATGAGGATGGGTGGAGAGATGCAACTTATCAACAATGGATTGTGCAATCAAGTTCTTCTGCGAGCCATTGTTGATGATACAATCAACTAAAAAACTAGGTGTTAAATGAGCATGAGTAACAAACAGGTTCTCACGATATTCGATAAGAGAATGGTGGTTAAGTAAGGTGACCTTGTTTAGTTGACCTTCTAACTCAGGATAAACACAATATTCCCCAGAAGTCCTTATGGGGTTTTGAGGAGTCCCCTCCTCAAGGATTGACTCCTCAAATGGTTCTATCACAGATGCTTGTACAAACAATTATTTTTGCTTAGATTTATTTAATTGTGGGTATTTGGATTTGTCATGTCCACTTATTTTACAATAATTACAAAATTATTTTATGTGAGAAGAATATGAAACATGAAATTCAGAAGAAAAGGATTTAGTAGGAGTGGGAAGAGAAGAAGAAGAATAAACAGGGGAAGAAAACTATTGAGGTTGGTGTTGTAGTGGCATGAAATCTTTAGAAGATTGCCTAGCCCCTGTGTAGTGTGCTGAGAGATTCCCTTCCACAAGTTGTGCAAGGTTGAATGCATCATCCAACATAGTGCAAGTATAATATTTCAACTCCTTGTAAAGATGTGCAAGTAGACCACTCTTGAATTTTGCAATCAACATTGCATCAGGATCAGTAATGGCAAGTAACACTCGAAGGCGGTTGAAGTGGTGAATAAAATCTTACACCGATTATATTTTTCCTGGATGAATTCTTAGCCATTGATTGAGTAAATTATCCTCATAGTTGGATGGATAAAATGAAGCCTTTAAGGCTTTGAATAGCTCCTCCCATGTTGTAATTGGATTTTGGCCTTGTTGGCAATTGGAGATCAACACCTTGGTAAGATTGGAAAGTTTGGGTTTGGGAAAAGGAACTTTTTGGGCATCCAAAAAATTAGTGAACTCAAACCAAGTCTCCATGTCAAGTATCCAACTATTTAAGACATTGGGATCGTGATACCCATTATATATTGTGACTTCACATTGAACATTAGGACGTTAGGAGGAGGAGGAAGAAGTTTGGTGGTTAATTTAGCCATATTTTCAGTGTGGGTTGTAGTGATTTATGACTGGGTTGTCGTGATCTCTGCCAATCTATCTATGAGATTCATGCTGGCAGCCATTGATCTACTAGGAGTGGGCAAAGTTTTACGAGTTGCCAGTACCAAAAATAAGATCAACAATAAAAATTTGTTTTCAACCTCCTATTAAAAACTGGGCTCAAGGCAATTTAAGGAGACAGTTAATCAACTTGCAAGTAATCAACTTAGAAGGTAAGTTAATGAGATAATTAATCAACTTGAAGCAAAAATTGAAGCAACAATTTAACTTAATGCAGCAAACATTTGTTGTCAACTCTTTTAGTGGGCCCTCCCTCTTCAATGGGTAGACTTGACTTGGTTGGGGCTTGGTTGGGACAATTTATCAAGTAATTAAAGAGGAGGATTGATGAGCACCACTTACTAGAATAATCCAATGACCAATTCACGTAAACCTCCAACTTCAAATCAATGACTAGTGAGTGCTAGTCTGACCTTGAGCACAACGGCTAGTTCACACAACCCTCAACCCTCAAATTTTTAAGCAATGTCTAGTGCACACAACTTTATGATAAACCAATGGTTGGACTTGACCACAACAATATTTTGAGATATTGGTGATTCACAGAGCAGCACTAATATACAAGAGCCAATAAGTATTGCATGGTGCAAGGTGAAATCGATAAGAACACATCAGCTGCACTAATAGGTGGGGTAAAAATTCGCAAGAACACATTAGTTGCATGAATGGAAATTAGTGATTGAATAGGAGAGGAACACGATAATTACTCATGAAAATTGATGATTGAATAAGGGGATGGGATGGCAGCATGGGTGTGATGGAAACTGATAATTACACTATGTTGTGTTGGCAAAATAAATTGTGATGGTGATCCTGCTATAGAGAATGTGGGATAATTTCATAATTAAATTGAATGACGTGCACTGTGCCAAGAAATATTAACCACTTTCAAAATAAATTATAAGCTCAAAAAATTAAAACAAATGACACGTCAAAAAAAATATTGCACGTCCAACCTTAGGAAAGAAATTAATTTAGGTCGTCAATTTTTTGTGAATCATCAAAAAACTTAGACAACTCCTAAAAGTGGCAAAAATGTAGCAAAGAGACCAGAAATTTATTGCACTACATCGAAAAAGATAGTTATGGTTTCCAAACAGCCAAATCTGGCACTAGAATGAGTGAATCAACCTGTAAAGCTCTACATTTTTTATCGATAGTGTAATTAATATCACCAAAAACCTCCAACAGATCACCTAAAAAAATATCCAAATGAGAACAAAGTAGGTTTTTGAGGAAAAATGAATTGTGCCACAATCAAACATCAAAGAAAACCACAAAGACTTAACATGAAATTGTTACCTCTTGAGTGGATGCCCAATATAATGACTTATTCTCGCCAAAATTAGTGAAACTTTAAAATTCTCTGGTAGATCTACAGGTGTAGGGTTTAAAGTCATAAGATCAAGACAATGTCTAGATCAGGAGTTGTGGGTTGGGAGACAAAGGGAGCTCAGTGAGAGTTTTCAAAAATGGAGTGCTTGAAGGCTTTTGCAAGGGGAAAAGGTTCTCCTTCCAAGCCAAGATCCACTGGTGGTTTTCTCGTTTCCCCTTTGAACCAAATTGGCCTAGGGGAAGAGGCTACTTGCCAATCCAATGCTTGGCTCTGATACCACTGATATGTAAAGAACACTTGAGAGCAAGAAAACAAGAATAAGCATGATGAAAATTGAAGATTGCATTCACACCAAAAAAAATTTTATAGGTATATAAGCATGATGAAAACTGAAGATTGCATTCATACAAAAAAAATTATAGGTATGTCTACCTTTACAAAAGTGGTATTTAATGCACCAATCCATGTGAGCATTAAATGTTGTACAATGTAATCCATGTGAATAGGGATTAATCCCTATCAATAGTTCCCTAATATCTAATCGACCACCGATCTATGGTTGTGAGGACTCCCATGTTTCATTGTGGTGGTTTGATTTGTAAACATTTATTTCACAGTGATTGACTTGGTTGACTCTTAACCAGTGGTTCGACGGTGATTAGGGATCCTCTGCTCTAGTTTGGTCTCCTAGGCTGAACCATATTTTATAACATAAAATATAAGTAAGCTTAAATCTCTACTTATAAGTCTCATTGAATAGTTCTAGGGAACATTTGAATTAAATCAAAGTTTCAATATCTACTATAGAGGCTTCACTTAATTGATAGTTCATGCTAGCCTTCTAATCCAACAATTTTTATAATTAATTTATAAACAACCCTAAAAGGGTTGAGCTCTAATATTATATTAGTTATAAAATCCATAGAGTTGTCACAGAGAATCTTCACAAGGTAGAGTAAACTTTTGTAAAAACTAATTCTTACCAGGTATTAAAGAGATAAGTGAGATGAAATATTTGATACATATTAATGCAATTCTAATAAAGCTTCAAATAAGTTTATAACATGAAATTGCAAGAATAATCATATAACTAAGCAATCTACCTTTTGTTAGAGAAACATCTTCAATTCACCAACCTCATACTCCTACAATGTTGGTCTCCTCAAGCTCCTCCTTGCTTGATTCCTTCTGGTCTTTCAAAAATACCTCTTTCTTCAACTAAAAAATCTTTCAAGACTTCTAGTTTTTTATCCACCAAGGTGGAGAGCATACTCCCTAGGCTTCCAATATTTCTTTCCTCCTCTTTTCTCTTCTCAATAGGCTCTCTATTTATAGGGAAAATCCTTCTCTCATGAGCCAAATAGTGGCCTTATTATTTTAACATTAAAATATACCTTGGGCCAAATAAGACATATTATGCCATGTGAAGGGTAATCTAAAAAGTAAAAGAGGGTCCACATAGGGATAAGGTAAGTGGCCCTATATTTTTTTGTGATCCTTATGGTCCACATCCCACCAGATCATCTCTAATTAAAAATAGAGGAGATAATCTCTCTTTTATCTCCACCAACCAAATTAGGCCATGAAAGGAATAAAATAAACCTTAAACATTAAATAATTCTAGTGCCTAATTTGGTCCAATAAGAATTGGACATTTAATTGCATTCAAACTTAAATGCAATTAACCTAATCAAAATCTGATTAATTAAATTTCCCTAAGAATCACTTTCCTCCAAAACCATTCAAAATCCCTAAATTGGAATTTTTGTAGAATTCACTAGGGTCTGTGACCCCTTTTGTTGAGCATTAATTTATCCTCATGATCAATTAATAAAATTTTGATAGGGTTTGAGGGGAACGGGTCATGATATACACCCCCATTAGATTAAACATAGTCCTTTATGTTTCGTATATTTCTAACTTAGTGAGTGCATAAAATTACTAAACTAATATTTATTCATTACAACACAATTTGATTCATCAACTTCCATTCATTTCTAGCATCTCATCCTTGATGGTAAGCAATGTCTTCCATCCACGAGAGTACCTCGACCTACAAAAATACAATATATTAGTACCATGTTCTTGGAACAATAAAACATCCATAATGTATAGCAACAAGTATTGAAAACATCATCAATACATAAAATTTACAACACGAAATCATATGTTACTGCACAATCAGTTGTACTAGATAACTGTAATAATATATTTTACAAAAATGGTTTCATAGATATGTCATGAAATTATGTTTCTATAATATATTAAACATAATAAATCTCATTAATTTTATCAAAAATCCCACCAAGGAGTATCACAATATGATTTGTTAACTCTTACGACAAGTTAACCGTACAAAAACATAATCTCATATATCTCCATTTAGGATGTTTATATATCTTAAGATTCATTTTGGCAAACCTGTTTGCCCATAACAGTGCAACCATATAGACGTACTTTGGTTTGCATAATCATAAAATCATGGATAAGTCCCATACCTTCTCCAAGAATGGACACCAATCCATCCTTAAAAATTATTCCATTTTCTCTATTTAATTAAGTTCATTATTTCATAATCGTAAAAACAAAATTCTATATATTTATCAGTTATACTAGAAATTTTCTTCAAATTTTCACTATGAACACATAATATTTGATTATCTATTTCTACTCACAAGTATATAAACTAGATATTTACAAATTACATTTTTACCAAGAGTCTTTGGCATTCCTTCCATGCATTCATATATCTTACGAAGTTATGGCTTTATGCCCAATGAATGGATCTTAAGGTTGTTCATCGGTCCTTTCACTACTATGTGTTGTGCCTATAATTTCAACTGGAGAAGGTGGTGGAGCAATTTTTCTAGTGGCTGCTTGTCATCTACCTCAAGTTGTTCTATGGGATCCACGGGTGGTTATCCTTCTCCTATACCATGCACTAATAGTTTGTTGTGGTGCGGTGAGCAAACCATTATTCACTAATGTAAAAAAACATGATACAAAGAAGGTTGCACTGTATTATTCCCTTGATTGGCATAATTATGGGGTTTTTGTATATAAGGCTGCCATTATTGTTGCTCTCCAATTATTTCTTTGTATTATCTCTAGTTTGAGCCTATGTCACTCTCCTATGATAACATATCTTTTAGCCTTTGACATTATTCTTTCTTGTACCCATAAATCTTCCTAGGTGTGTTGCATAGGGAATTCCTTCTTTGTTTCTTCAACTACTCTCCTATATTTTTCCATAACTATATCTTTCTCTGTAATTGCATTTGTCTTCCTGCTTAGATCTGGCACTACTAGATGTTAATTCCTCCTTTTTAGGGTAATGAAAAGAAAAAGGATTAAGAAGCACACAATGGGATTCACTCCACTCATAACTAGTAACATCCAAGCAAATCCTAACATAAATATAATCATGTTAGGCATCATGAGTAGTTGATAATTTTTAGTCCTTTCTTCAATGTTGGATTAGAATCTTGTAAGCTATTATGTAAACTCAACCCTCTTCTTCTATATCATCGAGCTAGAATCACTCCACCAATCAAAATGATTATGTGGTTCGATTTTTTATATATCAATCATGTCCATTTGTTTGATCTAACAAATATTGATGATCTTGAGGTGGATCATTTAACTTCCACGATGCATATCTTATTTGACTTGATTGTCTTATCGATGATTTTATTTTGACTAATCAAAGGCTCATTATACCTCTTCAATTATCGAGGTGATGCATGTCCTTGCATCATAACCAATAACTTATGTGAAGTCCCATCAATATCCCTTCGATGTCTTCATTAGTTGGTTTTGTATGCCCTTATTCAAGTATCTTATCCTTAGGTACCATTGTCAAATATGATCATTATTGCTCTGTTGACAATGGTCGCATTCATGCATGCCAAACATACGAGGTCATCTCAATGCGATGAATCAATAATTACTCACTACTGACTCAAATGACACACATTTAGGTTTAGCTATTTATAGTTAATATTGTATATTCTTAATTGTATCATCGATGTTCAGCTTACCACCATTTTCTTATATGTAGGTTTTAATAGCGCATGCACTAAAAAATAAACTATTATGTATTAAATAGCATATGCCACAATATTAAATGTGATCACAATCTAGGTGGTCGGGTGGTTTATTACTCTGTTGTGGCAGTGGTGTTGGTATTAATTCTAAAGCTTCAAGCATGTTTGGTGATATCTCAGGTGATGGTATTTCGACCATGACCACGACTTCCAAAGTGATGGTTTTCCCCTTACCTTCCTTCACCATGGCTAAGATATTCAACTCCTTCCTCTGGAAAATGGCCATATTTATATCCAAAGACTGCTTCATCTCTTCAATCAATAATATAAAATATTCTTTTATCAATTATTTGATCATATTCAATCTCAATTAGTTGGTTTTTACTTGATGATTTCCATGTTCTAAATTCAATTTTAGCCTCTATGGAATTCCTCCAAAATATTTCTCTAAGGGGGTTACTATAATTTCTGTTTTCATCTTCATAGTAAAGAGGAAGTTTAGCTTGAGAGATTCAAATGCCAAGTGAGATCCTCAAAAGAGCCTCAGGTACACCGCTTAAGACCCACATACATGGAGGGTTCACTTAGCTCTTCCACTTGGATACATCAAGGGTTCCAATAGTGGGAGGAAATACTTGTACATAAGTAATCTCCAAGCATTTGCTTCTTCCAACTATTAAATTTTTTTATAATCCAGTTATCCTATGTGACTAATAATACCACATATAGTATATAGTAGGTAGTTCTTGTTTAAATAATGTAGTACACCTTACTAAGATTGACCACCACCTGAGTAGTCGAGTGGCATACTTTTCTACGAAATCAGATGCTTGTGGAGGTTGGAAAAACTTCATTTGGCGATGACACTTGAGATATCAGAGTTGATGGTGGAGTTTGTTGGACATTTTGAGTCCCTAATCTAAGAGTTGTCATTGATGTCAAAAGGATCTATCTAAGTAAGCACTATGTTTGTGTTTCACAAAGAGCTTCATAAGAAGAAAAGGTTTTTTATCAAAGGTTCAATAAGGGATGCATGGATTTTGGTTCCAAGAGGAGCTTCAAGGGAAGCTTAGCAAAAGGTTTTTATTTAAAACCATGGATGGCAGATTTGAAATGGGTTTTTATTAAAACCCAAGTTGGCTTTTCGTCATCGAAAAAGGTGCCCCGATGATGGAGATATTTAATTTTAAAGATTTAGTTTAAATTTTAATTTATTTAAAATTTAAATTTAAATTTTAAAATTAAAATTAAAAGTTTATTCGTCAACGTCATGAAGGAAGTTTCAAAAAGGCCGACGTTTCCAAAGCAAATGGAATGCATATAAATATGACATTGAATTTTTTAATTCAATCATCCTTGCTCGTTGATATTTGTGCTTGGTATTTGCAAAGAAAAATACCTTGTGTTTTTGGTTTAAGTGACACAGCAAACATTAAAGGGATATAGTGATCACTTTCCAAAATAAATTGGGCAGAGTGGTCTCGTGGCAGATTAGATTGTGCAATGGTGTTGGTGACAAGGAGTTTGTGCGTTCGATTCCCACAAGCATCATTTTTGGCTTTGTTCTGTTGAGGTTCCCAAGGCACATACTTTTTGCTTAGTGGAAGAGCATGAAGGATAAGAAGTGGGAGGTGCTTCTTTTTCACCAACGAGCGCACAGCTCGTGCGGTAGATTGGCCATAGCTAGGGCGTTCACGTTGTGGCAAGACGAGGGTTCAATTCCCCTCGAGGCAAGTATTAAGGTTTTTATTAATATTTTGTTTGTATTGCCTAATGTGGAGAGATAAGGGGTAAAGGTGCTTCGTTAGTTGATTTGTTGAGTAACCTTAGGGATTAAGGTCATGGTGGTTGTTTGAGTTGTTAATTATTTTTAATTGTGATTTTTGAAATTGTTAGGAGAAATAACGGTTTTTGATAAAGATATTTTTAGTGAAAGTTATTTTGAGTAAGGGTTTTATTTTAAAAAGAACTTTTGTGGATGTTAAAAAAAAGTAGGAGTAATAAGGTGTTATTTGGATATTATTGTTGTGTTATTACTCAAGATCTCTAACCCTTGTTAATATTTGAAAAAGAAACTGTGTTGAGTGTGACAGATTTAGTGGACAACTCATAAGGCATCAAAAAGGTATGAGTAATACTCTCTGTTGATTTTATTTTGGTGGTTGATTTTTGAAATATAATTGGAGTGAAAAGGATTGATTGTGGTTTCCTTTTCAAAAGTGGTTGAGTTAATGCTTCAAGGTTTTATGGATTGTGAGTTGTGATTAAACCTTGTTCGATAAGCATTGTTGTTTAGACCATTAATTGAGTGAAGTACTTTGAGTTTATGCTCCAAGGTTTTATGAATTGAGAGTTGTGATTAAAACCTTGTCTTATCAGCATTGTTGTTGAAGCCAATGGGTGATGCAAAGAACTTGAACTTGAGTTAGAAAAGAACATAAGTATCATTGTTATGTAATATTTGTTGTTGAGCATTGTTGGAAATATTTTGAGTTAGTTGATTCATGCTTGGAATAGGGTTTGTGAGAAAGATTTTTTTCTTGAAGTGATTGGTTGAGTAGAGTTGATTGAGCCTAGTCAAGTGGTTGCATGAAGTGGTTGTTCAAGTTCCATGAAATAAACTATTCTATATTCTGATTGAGTTAATATTGAGATGAGTTGAAATTGGGATTTGAGTATAGAACATATTGAGTCTCTAACAATTCTCTTTATAATTCTATAATATTGAGCTAAGTTGAGATTACTTTGAATTGAGATTGGGATTTGAGCATAGAACATATTGAGTCTCTAACAGTTCTCTTTATGCTTCTATGAGATTAAGTTGAGATTTTTTTGAGCTGATTTGAGGTAAGTCTTTGATAAGGCTTGTGGATTGTTTTTGTGTAAGATTTTATGAAAGCTTGCTATGTAGATTTGAGCAAGTCCTAGAGAGGACATATTGAGCATATTGGGACAAGTTTTGTATGAGCTTGTTGAGCATATTTGAGCAGGTTCTGAGTGAGCCTATTGAGCAGACTTGAGTAGGTTCTGAGTGAGCCTATTGATCATATTTGAGTAGGTTATGAGTGAGCCTATTGACTAGATTTTAGCAGGTTTTGAGTGAGTCTATTGATAAGATTTGAACTAGTTTTGAGTGAGTCTATTGAGCATATTTGAGTAGGTTCTGAGTGAGTCTATTGAGAATATTTGAGGAGGTTCTGAGTGAACCTATTGACAGAGCTTTAGAGGTGTTAGAGTATATAGGAAAGAATCTTAGTGGATAGAGAACCAATATCTAGGACAATTGAAGATAGATCTGAGTGAGGAGTATTCAAGTGAAGAGAGATCCACCAATCAGTGCAAAAGAGAGACAAAGTCTTCTAGAAGATCACTAGCCAGAGCAGAAGAGGAAAGAGTTCTCTTGTGGAAGAGATCCATGAGCTTGAGATTTAGGAGATCAGCATCTCCTTTGGACAGAGGTCCATAAAAATTATAATTGGGAAGGATTCCCAAGAGATTTATTGAGAAAATTTTAGCAAAATATTTTCTCTATGGAGTAGCCTACATTGGGTGAACCACATAAATTGTTGTCACTTTTTGGGATGGTTTTTTGTGTATTATTTTTATTAATACTATTGATACTGCTATCTATACACTGCATAATATTGAATTGAAAAGAAAATTAAAAAGTGATCTTATACTATTCACCCCCCTCTCAGTATAAGCTTGTGTTCTTCAATTGGTATCAGAGTAGGTTCCTTTGGAAGAGTTTGACAGCTTGAAGGAAAATCGGTATAAGAACACAATGGATCACAAGGATCAAAAGGATGGATCCTTCAATAATGCAGTACCAGTATTTGATGAAAGTGACTTCTTGTATTGGTGTATGCTGATGAGATTTCATATAATGGCACTTGGAAATGAAGTGTGGGATGCAGTGGAACTTGGATATGATTCTACAATCAATCCTTTTATATGTAAAGAAGGTAAGATTCTAATGCATGCAAATTCAAGAGCTATGAATGCAATTATCAAAGTATTGGGTAGATCAAAATCTATGAAGGTTATGGATTGTAAAACAACAAAACATATGTGGGTATATTGCATGACATATATGAGGGTGATAAAGGTGTCAGGAAAGCTAAAATCAAAAATATTAAAGGAGAATTTGAGAACTTAAGAATGATAGATGATAAAAAATATTCGTGATTATCTCCATAAGATTGATGAACTTGTACATGATATGAGAGGTCTTGGAATGAAGGTTGATGAATGTAATACTTGTGATAATATCTTGAGAACTCTTCCAAAAATGTATAGTGAAAAGGTTTCTGCTATAGAAACATCAATTGATAGTGATTCATTGACAAGGAATTATTTTCTTTGCATGCTTACTACTTTTGAGATAAGAACAAAAGATCCTATTCCTCCGAAAGAAGTTGCATTCAAAGTGGACCAAAAGAAAAAAGGTAAGAAGATAGAATCAAGAAAAGAGTCATCTAGTGATGAAGAATCTAACTATGGTAGAAGAGATAAAGGTTCCAAAGTATTAATAGATGTAAGATCTATTAAATGCTTCAATTGTGGAATGTATGGACACTATGTGACAAAGTGCAAAGATCCAAAGTACAATAGTGATGAAGAAAAATAGAATCACAAATACAAAGAATCATAAAGCCACAGGTACAAGAAGAAATGCAAGGATGGACAAAACGGTCAAGGAAATAAGTTCTTTCAAAGGAAAAATAAAAGCTACTATGCGGATAATGCAAGTAAGTACTCAAATGATAGTTATGCTAGTTTTTCAAATAATGATGGAGATGGATTTTTATTTATGGTTAGAGAGAAAAGAACTCTAGTTATTCTCGAGTGTTTTAGATGTGGTAAATTTGGACATCTTGAATATAATTGCACTAGGGATGGTTATAGGTTCAGTGATGATGGTTTTGAATATGCACTTGAAAGACCAGATGAGAATCTTCTAATGGCATTAAAAGATGAAGTAAGTGATACTATAGAAGACAATCCAAAAGGAAGTAATTATAGGGACAAAGGTAAATCAATAGATGATTATTCAGTGGAGAATGTATATGATCTCAAGGGAGAACTTATCTATGATCTTGACACAATAAAGAAGGTAAGAAAGCAACACTCTAAGCTTGAAATTCAGTTTCAAGAATGTGATGAAGAAATATTATTGCTCATAGAGGACTTAGAAAATTCAAAGGCTAAGGCAAGTAAGTTCAAGGATAAGTTAGAAGCAAATATTTTGGAGTGTGAAAATTTAACACAAAAAGTGGCACTACTAAAGTAATATTTAGAGAATTCCAAGAAAACATTGTATAAATATGTGAACAGTGCAAAGAGTGTAGACAAAATAGTCAAGATACAAATATGAGCAATAAATAATACATGTCTTGGTTCCAAACAACCTCAAAAGAAATAGGAAGAAAACTCTACTTCAAGTATAGAAGAAGAAGGAATTTTAGAAGAATATACTTCATAAAATAATAGTGTAAGTTGGAATGAGACATCATAGGATGAGTTGGACAACAAAGAGGTCAAATATAGAAATAATGCACAAAGAATATATAGATGGAATAGCAATAATAACAGGTGACCAATGAGGTCTAGGAAAGGAAGATTTAATGGGAGATGTTTATCATGTCACAGTTTTGGACACATGGATTCATAGTGCAGGTCATACAAAAGATAGGAATATGAGAAAGGACAGATTTTCCATGGGTATTGCTACTCATGCAATGAGTTTGGTCACAAGGAAATAAATTGCAGGGTTCATGGTAGAAGAGGATATGGCTTCACTAGGATATATCCTAAGACATTTGCACTTCCAAGGAATAATAACATTAAGTGTTATAAGTGCAATAATGATGGTCACACAACAATATGGTGTAGAGCAAATATTCCAGAAGCAGGCATGAACAAGAACAGGAACATGGATGAGAAAAGGAACATGAATAAAAGTGATGATAGGAACAGGGATGATGACTTGGTAATAAATAGTGAGAGGATTTAGAAAACTCAAAAAGGAAGAGAGAAAGGTAAAGGTAAAGAGCAGTGCTTTCAGGGAGTAGAAATACTCCCACCCCAACCACCTCATGTGGAGGTGGGGGAGGGGCGAATCTAAGAGGCTCATTCTTAGCCCCGAGCCCCAAAGCTGACCCTTTGCCATTGATGACAAAGGGGGAGATATTTGTGTATATTGAGGAGAGTTTTTTTATATTGGGAGAGATTTGATATCTAAGAAATCTCTGAGCCATGGGGAGCATAAAATAAGGTCATATTTCAATAAAAGGATATGGGTTGCCATCAATGAAAAATGGGGATATTGTTGGACATTTTGAGTCCCTAAGCTAAGATTTGTCATTGATGTCAAAAGGATCTATGTAAGTAAGCACTGTGTTTGTGTTTCACAAAGAGCTTCATGAGAAGCAAAGGTTTTTGATCAAAGGTTCAAGAAGGGATGCATGACATTTGGTTCCAAAATGAGCTTCAAGGGAAGCTTAGAAAAAGGTTTTTATTTAAAACCATGGATGGAATATTTGAAATAGGTTTTTCTTAAAACCCAAGTTGGATTTTCGTTTCATTGAAAAAGGTGCCCCGGTGATGGAGATATTTAATTTTAAAGATTTAGTTTAAATTTTAATTTATTTAAAATTTAGATTTAAATTTTAAAATTAAAATTAAAAGTTTATCTACCGACATCATGAAGGAATTTTCAAAAAGGTCGACGTTTTCAAAGCAAAGACAAGGCATATAAATATGCCATTGAATTTTTTAATTCAATCATCCTTTCTCGTTGATATTTGTGCTTGGTATTTGCAAAGAAAAAGAGCTCGTGTTTTTCGTTTAAGTGACACAGTGAACATTAAAGGGAGACAATGACCACTTCCCAAAATGCATTGGGCAGTGTGGCCTAGTGGTAGCTTGGATTGTGCAAAGGTGTTTGTGACAAGGAGGTTGTGTGTTCGATTCCCGCAGGCATCGTTTTTGGTTTTGTTCTATTGAGGTGCCCAAGGTGCATACTTTTCACTTTGCGAAAGAGGGTGAAAGATAAGAAGCGGGTGGTGCTTCTTTTTCATGAACGAGCCTGCAACTCCTGGGATAGCTTGGTCGTGGCTAGGGCGTTCGCGTTGGGGCAATATGAGGGTTCAATTCTCCTCGAGGTAGGTATTAAGGTTTTTATTAATATTTTGTTTGGATTTCCTAAGGTGGAGTGATAAGGGGTAAAGGTGCTTCGTTAGTTGAATTGTTGAGTAACCTTAGGTATTAACGTCATGGTGGTTTTTTGAGTTGTGAATTATTTTTAATTGTGATTTTTAAAATTATTAGGAGTAATAAGAGTTTTTTATAAAGTTATTTTTAGTGAAAGTTATTTTGAGTAAAGTTTTTCTTTTAAAAATAACTTTGGTGGATGGTAAAATAAAGTAGGAGTAATAAGGTGTTATTTGGATATTATTATTGTGTTATTACTCAAGATCTCTAACCCTTGTTAAGAGTTGAAAAATAAAGTGTGTTGAGTGTGATAGATTTAGTGGACAACTCATAAGGCATCAAAAAGGTATGAGTAATACTCTCCATTGATTTCATTTGGGTGGTCGATTTTTGAAATATCATTGGAGTGAAAAGGATTGATTGTGGTTTCCTTTTCGAAAGTGGTTGAATTAATGCTTCAAGGATTTTTGGATTGTGAGTTGTGATTAAACCTTGTTTGATAAGCAATGTTGTTTAGACCATTGGTTGAGTGAAGTACTTTAAGTTTATGCTTCAAGGTTTTCTAAATTGAGAGTTGTGATTAAAACCTTATCTTATTAGCATTGTTTTTGAAGCCAATGGATGATGTAAAGAAATTGAACTTGAGTTATAAAAGAACATGAGTATCATTGTTATGTAAGATTTGTTTTGAGAATTATTGGAAACATTTAGAGTTAGTTGATTCATGTTTGGACTAGGGTTTGTGAGGAAGAGTTGTTTCCTGAAGTGATTGGTTGAGTAGAGTTGATTGAGCCCAGTCAAGTGGTTGCATGAAGTGGTTGTTCAAGTTCCATGAAACAAACTATTCTATATTCTGATTGAGTTAAGATTGAGCTGAGTTGATATTACTTTGAGTTGAGATTAGGATTTGAGTATAGAACATATTGAGTCTCTACCAATTATCTTTATGATTCTATAATATTGAGCTGAGGTGATATTGCTTTGAATTGAGATTGGGATTTGAGTATAGAACATATTGAGTCTTTAACAATTCTCTTTATGCTTCTATGAGATTGAGTTGAGATTTTGTTGAGCTGATTTGAGGCAAGTCTTTGAGAAGGTTTGTGGACTATTTTTGTGTAAGTTTTTGTGAAAGCTTGCTATGCAGATTTGAGCAAGTCCTAGAGAAAACTTATTGAGCATATTGGGACAAGTTATGTGTGAGCTTGTTGAGCATATTTGAGAAAGTTTTGAGTGAGATTATTGAGCAGACTTGAGTAAGTTCTGAGTGAGCCTATTGAGTAGATTTGAACAGGTTCTGAGTGATCATATTGAGAATATTTGAGCAAGTTTCGAGTGAGCCTATTGAGTAGATTTGAGCAGGTTCTGAATGAGCCTATTGAGAAGATTTAAGTAGGTTCTAAGTGAGCCTACTGAGAATATTTGAGTAGGTTCTGAGTGAGCCTATTGAGTATATTTGATGAGGTTCTGAGTGAACCTATTGATAGAGCTTTGGAGGTCACAGAGTATAGAGAATAGATTCTCAATGGATAGAGATCCAACAACCATGACAATGGAATATCGATCTGAGTGGGGAGTCTTCAAGTGGAGAGAGATCCACTAGTCTATGCAGTAGAGAGATAAAGTCTTCTAGAATATCACTAGCCAAAGTAGAAGGGGAAAGAATTCTCTTGTGGAAGAGATCCACGAACTTGAGATTTAGGAGATCATCATCTCCTTTGGACAGAGGTCCATAAACATTGTAATTAGGAAGGATTCCCAAGAGATTGATTGAGAAAGTTTTAGTAAAATATTTTCTCCATGGAGTAACCCGTATTGGGTGAACCACGTAAATTGTTGTGTCACTTTTGTGTATGGTTTTTTGTGCATTGCTTTGATTACTGCTATTGATACTTCTATATATACATTGCTTAATATTGAATTGAAAAGAAAAGTAAAAAGTGGTCTTATACTGTTCACCCCCCCTCTTAGTATAAGCTTGTGTTCTTCGGAGTTCCCATAGTATCTCGGTAAGATTTGGGTGATTTCCATGCTTAAATGTGTCATTTATCTCTTTCGCCATACCAAGGTTTCATGCCAGAAGATGGTTATGGTGATTGTGAACAGTTTCCATGTTCAATAATGGTTTCGCCACTACATCGTAGCCTCTAATTTAAAAACCCATAGTGTATTATAATATTGATCAAAAATATAATAAAAGAAATATTCTTTTGTTGATAGCTATCATGTAATGTCTAGGTGTGATTATAGCCATTTAAAATAGAATTTATGTTGTTAATATAAACTTAACAATAAGTGAGCACTCAATAAATTTGAACCAATCTATGGATTTTTTTGTCCATCTCTTTTGCTAACCTAGATCTAACTAGAATATGTTAGTTAGCTTGGGCTCTGATAACAACTATAACAACCCCAATTTTTGCTACTCAACCACTAGAAATATTATATATATATATATATATATATATATATATATATATATATATATATATATATATATATATATATTCCAAGGAGTAGGGGACATAATCATGATCTAAGACATAATTATTCCAACTAGACTATAAGTTTCCAAGGCAATCATCATCAAGAGGTATTAAGACTTGGTCAGAGTCACTCTTGAGTAGAAGTGATCAACTTCTACAAAACCCTCATACCACTAGGGTATGAGAACGCTCACCAAAGCGTTAGGTTTTTATCCCTCACCAAAGGGAAATCACCATTCACCATACTATCCACCAAGACTAGTATGTAGGCGAATGCCTTGAATATGGAGAACCACATCAATGGTTAACCATCATCTTAGTTTCAATCCCTCATCACCATGAATGGGCCACTAAGATATATATCCCTAAATGTGATTAACTTACACAATCCTTAGAATAGACATCTTAAGCACAATTACCTTCCCTTATTCCTCTCAGGATTTATTTGATCACTTTTTCATTTCAGGCATCCCTTTTGTTATATATATGAATCCATTAATTTTATTACCAAAAGGTGGTCTTATCACCATCACGGGAGCACCTACTTCACATATACATTTTAGCACCAACTCATAATGTAAGGCTTGGATTGAGCTACAACTCAAGCCCAATTTACCATTTGTGGTCTTCAACCCACTCTAAACTCCAATTCGATTTAAATCATATTAGTTATCCATTACATATCAATACCTTAGTCTTCACACATTTTAATATCTACCCATATTTGTATAGTTCTTATCATCACACCAACCCATTCACATTATCCTCTCAATACATATCCATATACAACCATTAAAGCAAAGCATAGTACCATTAACATCTATTAAAGAAAAGAATAAAATTACATAGCATTTTACAATGCATTAACTTCATATTGGAAAGTAAACAACATTTAGTAAGCATTATCACATTCATCTAGAGTCTATTTTATCTATATTTGCGTGCTCATTACATCATAAACAAATAACATCTTATATACCATCTCCAATATTCTAATTACCCCACTTATAAACCATTTTATCTATAGCATGTTAAAATAAGTATATGCAACATTTAAATGAGTAATAAAGCAAACCACAAATGATAATGACACAACGTTTATCCTAGGAATCCTCATGGGGAATAAACCCTACCTCCAAAATATATCTTTTCCTCTCATTCATAAACAAAGGATATAGTGATTACAACCCAAAAAGGGCATCTCATGGATCCTTTCCTATATTATTTTACAATAATCAAGAGATCAAATTTTCTCTTGTCAAATCAGGATGTAAATAAAGAAACATCAATTTCCTTTCTCTAAGCCATATGTATAGTTACAAAAGAATCTTACAAATTCTTATATAAATACCCAAGTCTATGAATGATCATCAGTTTATATTAAGGAGAATTTTTTTTTATTATTAGAGAGGGAATCCCATAATTTCCCTCGAGAATGATTTTCTAATTCATCTTCCAAGATTAATACAACATCATTCCATGAATTAAAATCCCATACCTTTAATTAATTCACAATCATTCTTTCTTTTATTTAGTAATATAAAAACTAATTTCCCCTCTTGTATGGTCTATGTTATCTACTCATAACATAATTATTTCCTATAAACCATCTAACCTTAGTTTAACATTTATCTTATCTAACTAACACTATCGTCGTAATATCCCTTTCATTTTATAAATTGAAGACCCACATCTTTAATTTACAAAATAAACCATTTATATTCATTTATTCAAATCTTCTCAATTCTAATTTCTAACCTTATGAATAGTCTCAATCATCAGACTAATTACCCTTCCAATGTTAATTCGTAATTATTATCAAAAACAAATTCCAACATTAATAACCAGTTACTTTTGTTTACAAATTAAAATCTCATACCTTTAATTTGCAAACAACCATTTTTATTTATTTAATAAGTCAAAATCACTTACTTATAAACTTGCCTTCCTTTATTTTATAATTAGAGAATGCACTTTGAACATCATTCTTCCAATAGTAAGATTCATAGTCACTTTCACTATCTTTAAAATAAAAGGACTCGTTATCAAATTTTCCTCAAGTTTGGGATGTATAAAAGAGATCAATTCATTTATTCTTTTTGCCATATAAATAGGGGAGATTAATGTATTTAATCTCCAATTATTCCAATAAAGAATAATATTATAATTATTCTTTAAACTACGTTCAGGTAAGTGTGAGGGGATGGGTATGTGGTGGTTGTGTGTTAAATTCTTATTGATAAACATAGCACTTGATTTTACTAGGATCATGGTTGAAAAAAAACTGCTTAACCATTAATCATAAAAAAAAAGTTTTGATCCCATGTTAATCACAGAGAATTAATCTAATTTTATGGGCCCAACGGCCTTTTTAATCATCTCAAAGAGTATTAATTTAACAACGATCAATAAGAAAAGGTATTATATCTTAATCGCATCAAGCATCGGGTGCCACAAACTCGAAATTAACTCATATCCATGTTTCGATATTACACGTGGATCAAAGATGGGTCAAACGAGCGAGTCATCTTGTGGGGCGTCAACAGCAATGGGATCAATCCTGGAATTCACCACATGGCATGATCTCATAGGATTTGGAGCTCAACGGCCACCAAGGCTAGGCTTATCAACTGGGTAAACATTGTGAAATTTAATTGCCGCTAATGTCATCAAGTGGGATTAATCCCAATGTTAAACAAAAGTAGACTACGCTCGAACAAGCTCGTGAAAGAGGTGTAGTCTAATACCATGCCTCCTAAATTTGATACACATTCCCCTTATGTCCATTCAAGCTATCTCCATACCGGCTTCATTTAATTTTTATTTCATTTAACACAGGTTGCATATCGTCGTTTAAAAGCAGAGCAACGTCATATTTTTAGTACTCACCAAACCTTGATATGTTTTTTGTTATGGGCTGACGTTAACACAATTCAAAGTTAAATTACAATATCCTGTTCCTGATTCAGCTTAGGTGGTCGATCACTCGCACAAGGGTCGGATTCGAGTTAGAACATCTTCAATATGGACACTCGAAAGGGATTAAATTAGGATGAACTTTGCACTACACCTGAGTGCGTTTAGGTTATTCCCAAAATTTGATTAATCTGATTATGAATACACAGTCGTAAGACACAGGATTTCCCCTATTAGGTTTTACCACTGATTCGACAAAGTAGCATAGGTGTTAAATTGTTACACAATCAGGATGTAAGCTCTGTGTCACGGATTACAGATATTTGACTTTGGACCTGTTGCCTGTTAGGGAAATGACTCGTCTGTAAGGAATTCTACACAGGAAAGGCATCGCAAGGACTTACAAGAATCCGAATTTTGCTCAAAAATGATCAAATTCCCAAGAGTAGGCTTACACGAAAGAGGACGAAGGTCTGTAAATGATACTTGATCTGGACTATGAACAATCTGCCACATGCATAATTATTTTTGACTTACCTTGGGTGCTTCCAAATCCTAATTAAGAACCACAAACAAGTTCCAAATGATCGTATGGTAAACACTGATATGGGAAGTTTAACTGCCATGGTGATCCAGTATCGTGTAGGCGAAGATCGTTCTACGGCAGGGGAAATCGTGCAAACCCAGTTTGGTTTTAAAAAAAAGGAGGTATCCCACATTCACTGTGGAATGATGCTCTAGCAGGATAAATGGAATAGTTCCCAAATATCTAGTCGACCACTGATCTGTGGTTGTGAGGACTTCCAAGTTTCATCGTAGTGGTTTGATTTGTAAACATTGGTTTGATGGTGATTGATTTGGCCGACTCTTAAACAGTAAATCCTCTACTCTCTAGTTTAGTTTGGTTTGTTTTTGACATTAAACAGTAAATCCTCTACTCTCTAGTTTAGTTTGGTTTGTTTTTGACATTGGCGGTTATTAGGGATCCTCTACTCTCTAGTTTGGTTTGATTTGTAAACATTGATTTGATGGTGATTGACTTGTTTAACTCTTAAACACTAGTTTAAACAATAGTTCGGCGGTGATTAGGGATCCTCTACTCTATTTCGGCCTCCTAGGCTGAATCACTTAAAATTAAGTATTTAAGTAGTTCGGCGGTGATTAGGGATCCTCTACTCTAGTTCGGCCTCCTAGGCTGAATCACTTAAAATTAAGTATTTAAGTAGTTCGGCGGTGATTAGGGATCCTCTACTCTAGTTCGGCCTCCTAGGCTGAACCATATAAAATATAGTCTCCCCGTGCTAGCCTTTTAGGCCAACCAGGCCAACCCAATAGTCAAATTGATAGCCCATTGATAGCCCGTGCTAGCCTTCTAGGCCAACCCAATATTATATTAGTTACCAACAACCTTAGCCCGTGCTAGCCTTCTAGGCCAACCCAATAGTCAAATTCATAGCCCGTGCTAGCCTTCTAGGCCAACCCAATAGTCAAATTCATAGCCCGTGCTAGCCTTCTAGACCAACCCAATATTATATTAGTTATCAACAACCTTAAAAGGGTTGAACTTTAATATTAGTTATCAACAACCTTAAAAGGGTTGAACTTTAATATTAGTTATCAACAACCGTCGCGGCTGTTGGAGAAAAGTTGTCGCGATATCGCGACATGTTACGTCGTCGCGGCCGCTGTGGAAAAGTTGTCGCGATGTTGCGCCGTCACGGCAAAGGGAGGAAAGTTGTCGTGATATCGCGACATGTTGCGCCGTCGCGGCCGCTGGAGGAATTGGTCGCGATATCGCTACATGTTGCGCCGTCGCGGCCAAGGGAGGAAAGTTGTCGCGATATCGCGACATGTTGCGCCGTTGCAGCTGCTGGAGGAAAGTTGTCGCGATATCACGATGTGTTGCGCCGTCGCGGCCGCTGGAGGAAAGTTGTCGCGATATCACGACATGTTGCATCGTCGCGGCCAAAAGAGGAAAGTTGTCGCGATTTCGCGACATGTTGCTCCGTCGCGACCAAAGATGGAAAGGTGTCGCGATTTCATGACCTGTTGCTCCGTCGCGGCCAAGGGAGGATTGTTGTCGCGATTTTGCGACATGTCGCGATTTCGCGACAGGTTGACTTTTTGCGGCCAAGGGAGGATTGTTGTCGCGATTTCGCGACAGGTTGACTTTTTGCGGTCAGAGGAGTCTTGTGTAACGATTTTGCGACTTGCTGCTTTTTCGTGGCCAAAGGTGAAGTTGGTGTTTGTTGCGCGTTTTCGCGACCAGTTGTTGTATCAGATCAATCAGCTCCCTCAGCTAGCTTGGTATTGGTTCAAGAGATTTGGCTCCATTGCAAATATTCCTCTTCTTTTGTAACCATGTGCTTTCATTGTTTTCGGCTGGGATGTGTCTACTCCCAATTGTAACTGATCTTTGTTTTAATACAAGTTTTTTTCAATTTTTTCAAAAAAAAAAAGGGTTGAACTTTAATATTAGTTATCAACAACTTTAAAAGGGTTGAACTTTAATATTATATTAGTTATTAACAACCTTAAAATGGTTGAACTCTAATATTATATTAGTTATAATATTAGTTCTCAACAATCTTAAAAGGGTTGAAATCTAATATTATATTAGTTATAAAATCCATAGAGTTGTCCCAGAGAATCTTCACAAGGTAAAGTGAACTTTTGCAAAAACTAATTTTTACGAGGTATTAAAGAGATAAGCGAGAGGAAATCTTCGATACATATTAATACAATTATAATAGAGCTTCATACAAGTTTATAACATGAAATTACAAGAAGAAGCATATAACTAAGCAAACTACCTTTTTTTAGTGAAACATCTTCAATTCACCAACCTCATTGGTCTCCTCATGCTTCTCCTTGCTTGATTCCTTCTATTCTTTCAAAAATGCCTCCTTATTCAACTAAGAAATATTTCAAGCCTTCTGGTTTCTGATCCACGGTGGAAAGCATACTCTCTAGGCTTTCAAAATTTCTTTTCTCCCCCTTTCTCTTCACAAGAGACTCTCTATTTATAGGGAATCTCCTTCTCTCAAGAGATCAATAGTGGCCTTATTAAACATTAAAAAATACCTTGGGCCAAATAAGACATATCATGCCATGTGAAGGGTAATCTAAAAAGTAAAAGAAGGTCCACATAGGGATAAGGTAGTTGGCACTATTTTTGTTTTGTGCTCCTTATGGTCCACATCCCACCAAATCATCCCTAATTAAAAATAGAGGAGAGAATCTCTCTTTTCTTTCCACCAACCAAATTAGGCCATGAAAGAATTTTTTTCTCCAAAACCCTTCAAAATCCCTGAATTGGATTTTTTTTAGAATTCACTAGGGTCTATGACCCCTTTTGTTGAGCATTAATTAATCCTCATGATCAATTAATAACCTTCGGATAGATTTCAAGGGGAATGAGTCATGACAATATTAGAGTATGATCACTACTCACTTCATGAGACACTTCATAGGTAATCTAGCTTAGAAAAAAATGATAGCTCCTTTGTGATATTTTAAAATGATCAAAACACCATTTCTAACCTATAGACCTAGGCTTAAAGAAAAAATATGTTCACAACAAAAGCTTACCACACCCTAGAAAGCACTCTGATACCACTTGCAATGAACCTCTTCTTCTCATGTAAATATTTCACCTCAAAATTCTTAGTTTTGAGTTGTATTGAGATAAAAAATTTAATACCAAAAATAATTCTAACTACAATTACAAGGATTATTAAAAAAAAAAACAGTATTTTAAAGCTTTCTTAAAATCATCCTTCCCTTTTATAATATTTACAAGCACATCTTTTATAACTACATATTGTATGCATATAATACTATGACCATCATAAGCAGATCTTTTGTAACTACATATACTATGCATATACTACTATCACCATCATGTTGACTATGCATAATTTCAAAGCAATTACATATGATTCTGCCTATCACTAACTTAACACTTAGTCCATATGTATCACAATATCATATATCAACATGAGTTCCATTTAAGAGGTCCAGAACATAATACAAATACAGGGAAGGGAATATTGCAAAATAAAACAACCGAAAGAAACAAGGAAGAATATTAAAGAACATAAGAGGCGAATTGGTTTAAGATTCCCAACAGTTATAGCACGGGTTCGAAGAGAATCTTTCTCACGTGTTCTTTCATCTCCTCAGCGGAATTCCGAAAGCCATCTGTATTCCTGTAAAACAATTGCATAACCCTTGCAGTGTTGAAAAGAAGTGTTCTGTAACACTTTGGTATAGGCCTACGCTTTAGGAACTCGTAATGTAATTTAGCGAGGGCTTCTTCATTCAGATGGTACATATAATCCAGAGCTTCTTCTTCTGTGCATCCAGGATGATCATTCATGTAGCATTGAATGCACGAAGCCAATTCACCTCGATCTCTCTCAATCTTCATAATTGAAAAGTGGAAACAACAGCATATTAGAGAGATTTATGAGAGGCCAAGTGTGCAGCTACTGCAAGGTAAAAACCATAGAAAGTAATTAATACTGACCTTGTAAGATCTGAGATCATTTATTAAACGCCCTGTCAAACCTACAAGACATTGGAAATCGGATCGAAAGTCAAGCTGCTCTAGCATCTCTTCAGGAAGGAGATCTCCCCCGCAAAACACTGTACTGAGGGTCGTTGCTCCAAGGCTAATGGAGACTCTACCATTATTCAAATATTCTTTTAACGATGGAACATACTTCTCTTCCGACCATTCCTTTTCTTTGGTGTGAGCAGCGAGCAAGTCCGAATACTGAATCCCACAGCAAAGCAGAGCAAACAAGTAATCAATCTTCGATTATTGGACAAAAAAATCCACAATTTCTTTGATTAAATATTTTATAAGCGGCAAAATCAATTGAGGAGATGTAGAGGCAATTACGTACTACTGAACGAAGATAAGGAAGCACGTCACGCCCTTGAGCTTTCTGTCCTTCTTCCCCTAAATCGTTTAAAGTGTTATAAAGGCCCATAAAACATATTTTTATTTCATCTGGTAAACATTCTACAATCGATGGATCCCATCTGCACCAGCATAAAAGAAAAATGGAATTTAATATGGTGGGCACAGCTAATCTAACAAAAGAATGAATGTTAATATGGAGGATTAACCTAATATAACTTGCGATCGAATTAAGTTGAAAATTTGGCGAAAAGGCATGCACCTTTTCACAGCTTCATTGAAAAGTTTTATCTGGTGGAGAGATGCATAGAAGTCATAGAGGTCGTCCAGGATAACAGTAAGGATGGCGGCCTTTGTATAGGCGATTCTCCGTGCAGTGTATTCTGGTTCGAATATCACAACTGCAGCGCTAAAATATATGGCCGCTTCTCGATGCCTAGTAAACGCAACCTTCAATAGGCCGGAGTCCTCGTACCATCTTCAAGACACCCAATAACAAGTTACAACGTCATATTAACATATTTGTACACATAAAACTTTACATCAAAAGACTCAGAAGGCTCACTCTTAACGAAGTTACCTTGTAATTTCTGTCATTTCTGATCTATATAAAGCCTGCAGATTGTTGAAATCGAGTTTGGCCAACTCTAAATACTTGTCGTTGCCCACATATGGCATACTGAGGGAAATATATTGAATTTATTTGGATTAGCGCTACGACTACTCTACAAATAATATTCTTTGAAATTGAGTGTGATCTGATTGTATTTATATAAAACCACATATTCAAAAAATTTATCATACTGATATAGTGTCTTCCCCAGCCACATATCGTCGGATCTAAACAGCTCCACGTTATTTCTCGTCGTCAATCTGGGAAGAGTTTTATCCCAGGGATGATCCAGGGCGTATTCAATCTGGATGAAGACGAAGACGAAGAAACTTACACGTTATATACTATGTGCATTAGCTTAATAACAAATTACTAGAGACATCAAGGTCTGCACCTCTTCTCGCAGGTTTTCTCTGATAGCCTGCGCCTGAGACAAGTCTTTGTATTCTAGAGATTTCGCCAAATGAACCTTGGATAGAGCATTTATCTCTTCCATGACCTTTTCACCTGGAAAGTTGATCTGTGAACATCTATACAAACTTAGTATATCGAATAATCCTCCTATGTGTTGATCACCAGAGAGGTTGGCCTCTGCTTTGATATTTTCCAGGGCGTCTGCCACAATTAAAAAGTAAAGATTAAGATCAACTTGATTCTAAAAATTGAAAACCTCAAGTTTTGGTTTGTATACCAGTTGAAACATGAAATCTAAATAAAAGTATACCTGCAGATACATCGTACCCGTTCATCCTCAGGAGTCTAAACCCAGTAGCAGTCATATCAATATCGGGAAAAAGACTATCCCTTCCAAATCCAATGCCCTTTTCGTCCCAGTGGCTGAAAAAATCATTTATAAGAGAAATATTGTTTACAGTGGCATATTCCTATGATAAAATTTCATTCCCCTGTTAAAACACTCACGACTCAGGACTCGAGAGAGACTCACCTGTACACATAGTCCAGGGCTCGCTTGATTTCCGTTTGAAAATGTCGTTCAAGCCCCAGTCGCTCAACGGTATCCACGGCCCTCAAACGTTCGCAGATATCCACTGGATACATGCATGGCACTGACAAGTCGGACGTTTTAATTTAAGCATTGTATAGTAAAGTGAATATCTAATGCTTTAATAATGGTAGGAGATGAGAAAATTTACCATGATCTTCAAACTTTGCAAGAAGGCCAGTCAAGAATTTCAGACACTTGTTGTCCCCAGTGTGCATGTATACACAAGCGGTAGATGCTGGCGAGCCCAGGAACGAACCATCTTTGGATTGCATTTTAAGGATCTTTTGCCAATCAGTGACTACCTCTTGAATGCCCTCCAGGTAGTACAACATAGCCGTAGGAACTGTTTGCAAATGTTCAACAGAAATCCTGAGTCGCAACGAACTTCTTCAATTAGATAGATCCATTAATTTTGAAATTTGATTAGAATTAAGGATATCATAATAACAATAGAATCGCAGAGTAGGTGGAACTTCACTTTTTAAGGTGGAAGTCCCGCTTTTGGTTGATTTGCTTCATAACAGATGACTCAAAATCAGGAAGGTCCAAGCTCAGCACTTTGGCTTCATTCAGCATTGCAGGAAAGACCATCTGAAATCCTTTCAGAAAGCCGTGATTGCCTATTGCTTCGCTTCCCATTGATTCTGCATGGCTTCTTATAAATTCGAGACCTGGAACAAGCCGAACGTAAAAGTTAAAACCAACCAGCGAAGATGGAGGATGAGGATATCCAAGTATTAAGAGTAGGCTTTAGTGATAATCACATTACCTCTTTGCACTTGAATATGGCCAGTGTTCCATCGAGTGAGTGCAGTTAGGCAGGAGAGAGTATTGAGGATTCTATCAGAGAGCAAGAAGCGACGGGGTTCTCCCCAGGAACCATCAGGTAACTGATTGTGAAGAATCCACTCAAGTGTTTGGGGATATAGTGGTTGACCAGAGCCATCGATGGCGGGAATTCTTGCCACCCATGCGGTATCATATGCAGAGGGGCTTATCTCCCCATCTTCCATGGATTCAAACATTTCCTTGATCTCTGCGATCAATTTGTTCATACGCGCACCCTCCTCATCCGAGGATACCTGAAAAAGCCACAGTCAATGAATGAGTCATCCACAACGATACGATTTTGAGAATCAATAATAACGAAATCGATCAATTTTTTTGTTGTACTGGAATTCGAATAAAATAGAATTCCAACCTCAAATGTTGCAAGAGAATGGTTGGAATCTGGATTAGTATATGATTTTGACTCCGTCAGCGTTGCCGATAAAGCTGCAAGAACATTCATGCCCGTAAATATAATGACCTCATTATGGGATTAAAGAATACTCACAGTTCTAGGCATAATTTAGTACCGACCATTATGGCTTTTCTGATGCGCATCGCCATGAAGAGGTTTCGCGTCCCGATCAGCAGCCATTGATCGGATGCAGCTATGCCAATCTGCATACAATCAATACATTACATAATCCATTACAATCATATTCTGTTTATGAGTGCGGGAAATGAACAAGGCAAAGTAGGAAGGCAAAAATACCTAATCTGTTTGCATGGGGATGCCTTCTGTGTAGCTGAAGACCATCGACTTTCTTTACCTTACATGAAAACCATCCCGAAGACTTGGAATTGCAAACTAAACGTAAGGGCGAGCAGAAAGCTTGGGCCATTTTCACAGAATAGATATGAAATAAAGACAATTCACGAGCCTGGCTTTCATCTGCTGTGACTCTGTCTACGCATATGCAAATATACAAACGACGCCTGCAGCATAATTTTGAGCCTGATGTGACTCTATCTACGCATATGCAAATATAAATATGAGGGCCTGCAGCATAATTTTGAGAGATTGATGCATCACATTCCCATTATTCACCTCACCACAACTGTCATTTCCTGCACCCCTGACCTGTTTAGTCAAATATTTAAAATGGTGTCCCCATTGGGCCACGGCATACTTTGAATTTCACCGCCCCGCACAGTATATTTTGAATTTCAGCGCCCCGCAGTTCACAACAAATTGGCCCCTCTGATTCCAATTTGTACTCATGCTTTTGAATAAATTGCCTATACATTGATTCATGGGTTGGAAAGACAGGGATTCCATCATAAAGTAAGAGGGTGGCCTATCTTTCCATCGTAATGTAAGAGGGTGGGCCAACTAATCCCACAAGTAAGAAAGCAAGAGAGTCGCACCTATCGCACCTACCATGACTTAAGTTAATAGGGGTCAAAAATCTTACGCATGTTTTAGTTAAGTATATCTACTTAAAAGACCTCACGTTGAATTTGTAGTTATTGTGCATTTAAATTTTAAAAAATATTAATTTAGTATATTTTTTTATATCACATCTTGAATTTATTATTATGCATCATGTTTTAATTTATTATAAATATTTTATAATTTTTGTTGAATTTATTGTTGATTGTACATCCATTTGCTCTACACTTGTTGTCCTTTGATCTATGCAGTCAAATATTATGAATGGTGTCCCCTAATAACCAATAACATACTTTGAATTTTGGTGTCCCAATTGAGGGTGACAGCATACTCTGAATTTTAGTGTCATGCATGTCATGACAAATTGGCCCCTTTGATTCTAATTGTATTCTTATTTTTGCATAATTGTATTCTTCTTTTTGCATAAATTGCCTTCATATATTGAATCATGTGTAAGAAAGTGAGAGATTTCATCTTAAAAATATTCTAATTAGAAAGCATTTTATGCAAAAACAAGAATTCATCACCAACATATTTTTATGATGGAATCTCTCACTTTCCAAGCCATGAATTGATGTATGAAGGAAATAAGATAGCCAACTACTATTGTTATTTTTTATTGTCTTAATTTTTGAATGCAGGGACCAGATGGTTGGGACAATCACACCTCGCACAAAGTGATACAATAAGATAATTATGAGAGCACAGAGTTCAGCTCAATCAGGTGCCTTTAGTATTTTTTATAAGGATAGTTGCTTTTAAGATGCGATCTTGAGTGCACAATCCTAATCTACTACCTTCAGGGGGAAAGGGTTTAGATAAAATATAGAAAGCAAAGATAACTCATAGGGCTCATCTCCTTCGAGATACACAAATTCATATACATACATGAAATGAGATAGAAAGTAAATAGTCATGACCTCAAGCATGTATATATGAATATGAAATATTACAAGATATGCTAGAAGTGGGGGCTTGAAAGCATGTCTGCAAGACCACTCAAGAATCCAAGTACTATTATATAGAGAAAAATGAAGAAAAAGTTATAGAACTTGTCGATCCTTTACAATGTTAAACTTATTATTATTTATAGATACATCTAAGGGAAGTTTCCCTCCAAAACTAGTGTCATTGTTTATGACCATGCTTCTCTACTACTTGCTTGATGACATCCTTATAGTTTTAGGAGATAAATTTGCAAGTATTGGATTATCAACTAAAATAGTCATGCCCTCAAGCATTTATATATGAATAGAAATATTACAAGATATGCCATAAGTGGGGCTTGAAAGCATGTGTCCAATACTACTCAAGAATCCAAGTACTATTTTATATAGGAAAATGAAGGAAAAGTTATAGAACGTATGGATCCTTTATAATGATAAACTTCTTATTATTAATAGATACATCTAAGGGAAGTTTCCCTCCAAAACTACTGTATTGCTTGCTTGACGATATCCTTGTAGTTTTGAGAGATCAATTTATAAGTTTTGGATGCTCAACTACCACTGACACCTCTTATCTAATATTCTTGGGATCTTGGAATCCAAATATATAATTTCTTCTATTCGTACCTGTACCATATTTGGATTTTTTTTATTATAGGTGTTGTGCCTTTATCTTCAATTAATCACCCACTTTTATTGGATTGCTAAGTTGAAGTCATGCTATTAGGTAATCCTTATTTTACCTTAGTGATGGCACATTAACGTAGCTCAACTATTGATTCTAGAAGTTTGTGCATGATTTTTGATGCCTTATTACTTTATATTATCCTTATTTATTCTCCAAATTGGTAGCATCACAATTTATATCCCAAAGTGTTTGGTTATTCATTGGAATTTTACTACTCATCCTCTTGCACCAAAACTTTACAAATTCTAAGATCAAGCTAGGGTGGCCTATTTTTCCATCATAATGTAAGAGGGTGGCCTATATTTCCATCGTAAAGTAAGAGGGTGGGTCAACTAATCCCACAAGTAAGAAAACAAGAGAGTCGCACCTACCATGACTTAAGTTAATAGGGGTAAAAAATATTACACATGTTTTAGTTAAGTATATCTACTTAAAAGACCTCACGTTGAATTTATTGTTATTGTGCATTTAAATTTTAAAAAATATTAATTTAGTATATCTTTTTATATCACATCTTGAATTTATTATGCATCATGTTTTAATTTATTATAAATATTTTATAAATTCTATTAAATTTTTTGTTCATTGTACACCTATTTGCTCTACACTTGTTGTCCTTTGACCTATGTAGTAAAATATTATGAATGGTTGCCCCAAATAACGTACTTTGAATTTTGGTGTCCCAATTGGGTCACAACATAATTTAAATTTTAGTGTCATGCATGTCATGACAAATTGGACCCTTTGATTCTAATTGTATTATTATTTTTGCATAATTGTATTCTTGTTTTTCCATAAATTGCCTTCATATATTGAATCATGTGTAAAAAAGTGACAGATTCCATCATAAAAATATACTAATTAGAAAACACTTTATGCAAAAACAAGAATTCATCAACAACATATTTTTAAGATTGAATCCCTCACTTTCCAACCCATGAATTAATGTATGAAGGAAATAAGAGAGTCAACTACTATTTTCCTTTTTTATTATCTCGATTGTCGAATGTAGGGAACATATGATTGGGACAATCACACCTTGCATAAAGTGATAGAATAAGATAATTACGAGAGCATGGAATTCAGGTCAATCGTGTACCTTTGGTGTTTTTTATAAGGCTAGTTACATTTAAGATGTGATTTTGAGTGCATGATTCTAATCTACTACTTGTATTGGGAAAGGTGTTAGATATAGAAAGCAAAGATATATCATAGGGGTCCTCTCCTTGGAGATGCACAAATTCATATAAATACATGAAATGAGATAGAAAGTAAAAAGTCATGGCCTTAAGCATTTATATATGAATATGAAATATTAAAAGATATGTTAGAAGTGGGGGCTTGAAAGCATGTGTGCAAGACCACTTAGGAATCCAAGTACTATTATATAGAGGAAAATGAAGAAAAAGTTATAAAACTTGTTGATCCTTTACAATGAAACTTATTATTATTTATAGATACATCTAAGGGAAGTTTCCCTCCAAAACTAGTGTCATTGTTTATGACCATGCTTCTCTACTTCTTGCTTGATGACATCCTTGTAGTTTTAGGAGATAAATTTGCAAGTCTTGGATGCTCAACTAAAATAGTTATTGCCTCAAGCATTTATATATGAATACGAATATTACAAGATATGCCATAAGTGGGGGCTTGAAAGCATGTGTGCAATACCACTTAGGAATCCAAGTACTATTATATAGAGAAAAATGAAGGAAAAGTTATAGAACTTATCGATACTTTACAATGCTAAACTTATTATTATTTATAGATACATCTAAGGGCAGTTTCCCTCCAAAACTAGTGTCATTGTTTATGACCATGCTTCTCTACTGCTTGGTTAACGATATCCTTGTAGTTTTTAGAGATCAATTTGCAAGTGTTGGATGCTCAACTACCACTGACACATCTTATATTATATTTTTGGGATCTAGGAATCCAAATATATAATTCCTTATATTCATACCTGTGGCATATTTGATTTTTTTTATATTATAGGTGTGGTGCCTTTGTCTTCAATGAATCACCCACTTTTCTTGGATTGCTAAGTTGAAGTCATGCTATTAGGTAATCCCTATTTTACCTTAGTTATTGCACATTAAATTAGCTCAAATATCAATTTTAGAAGTTTGTGCATGATTATTGATGCCTTACTACTTGATCTTATCCTTCTTTTATTCTCCAAACTGGCAGTATCACACTTTATATCCCAAAGTGTTTGGTTATTCATTGGAATTTCTTCTCACCCTCTTGCACCAAAACTTAAAAAATTCTAAGATCAAGCTAGGTTTTTTGTTGAATCATTTTGAGAAAGGCTTCACTCTTTCCTTTCATCAAACCTTTTTTATGATCTCATTTTTAGAAGCTTTTGGTTGGCTTAGTATTCTTTTTAGAACTTTTTCCTTCATTTTTTCCCTTGAGACTTTAAAACTTTTGACCATTAGATATTTCTTACATATTTTATCACCTTTCACTTTTAAAAGATCCTTGGGTCAAGTAGGCTATACAAATTTTTACCTTTCCACATTGATTAGATCTTTTTGGAAACTTTGACCTTTCGCTATTCATTCTTCATTGGCACCTCCTAGAATTTTACCATATTCTAACTCTCGAGGTTCATACGAAAAATGAAAGACTAGTGTTATCTAGATAGAAACATTTTATTATCCTTATATATTTGATACTTATTTCTTTGCCTTCCACCAAATTTATCTTTTATCTCTTAATTTTTTCTAGATATTTTAAGGTAAAGTTTGTAGAAAACCCCCTTAGATACAAACTACAAATGATGATATTTTGTTTATCCATGGGATTTCCAACTTGAAGTGCTCCTATATACCTTTAAATATGTTGTAATTGAGCATTAGTCTCATTTTTAAAGGAGTTAATAATGTATAGAAGCTTAACCAAGTGGCATCCTTGACTAAATATGTAGTAAATGTCTATTAGGAGCTTTGATGATGAAATCCTCCAAGTCTTCATCCATCGCATGTGGTTGGTGATTTTACCTCAACTAATTCTCCCCAATGAATATGTTCTATGCATGTGGTGGGGAGATGACATTTGAGGAGTTAGGAGTGACAAAACCAAACAAATATGGACAATAGCCATACTTGTTATCCTAATCACAACTCCTATTTAGGTTGAATCGCCACCAAAGGTAAAACTATTTCAATTATCACCAAACATGCTCATGAGCTACTACCAGTGATAGGTTCTAGTGTAGAAATTACCAAAATAGTTGTGAAGGATTACTATGGATTGATAACTATTAAGAATCAATGATTAAATTTGCCACATAGCATAAGGTTATATACACCCAAACTCAACCGTACGCAATAATTTCTTGGTGATTTTATAGTATAGGATTTCTTATGGTCCACAATGGTTCAAGGGATTTTCATTTTGCACAAGATTTCAAGTAAAATTTGATCTCAATCCCCCATTTTGGATGGATTGTAGTGAGTTTTCACTATAGCTTTGGTAACTCATAAGGGTTATCTTCTTGCAGAAGGATATGAACCCAAAAAATAAGGCCTTATCTATTGAGTATGAATTCATTTAAAAATAATTTTCGTGATAAAGAGATAATAAAGTTTGCATAAACTATCATTTAAAAAAGGGTGGGTGATAGTCGTTTTTTGTAATATTTTCCCTAAGGTAAATGCACCTACCCACATTAATTTTTTCTTCTATGAATGTATGCCTCCCTTATCTTATATATTTTCATTTGACTTGAGTTCATCTTATTCCTATTAGGGTGACACAAGAAGATATTGATCTTTCATATTGACATTGGATTTGCATGATGCATAATTACCCTTCTTTCATGGATAGGCTTATTTTTACCCCTTTGCATCAACATCATGTTATGTGACCTTGATATAAAGATTGATTTGATAATTTTAAATAATTGGTATTGGTCCTAAGAACCATCCTTCTTGATGTTACTAGGGAATCTACCTCTTTTAGGATGTTGCTTGCTCATGCTCCTGTAAGTTGTGTCACTCCATGATTTACTTTTCAATGAGTTACATGGCCTTGGAATTAGATCTAGCCTTGAGCTTTTCTTTTGAAAATAGTTCCTCCTCCTATTAGAATTTAATCACCTTTTTAAACTATAAGCAACTTTTTCCATTCAATTGCATGTTTTAAAAATTATCTTACAAAAAAATATAAGTTAAAATTATATATATATAATTTTCTTTTGTATATACATAACCCTAAGAGGACTAGGACCTTTCATCCACACTAGTTTCAAGCCATTTCTATAGATCCATATATTTTAGGAGGATATGCATCCCAAACTTCGATCACCCATTATTCCATTTGATTATCTAGGATGAATGAATTCATTTCATGAATTAAAGACTTAGGTAATTCTTATTTCAACATTAAAATCTAATCATCATTTGGACTAGGTGTTGGTAAATTCTCTACATGTTGCAAGAAGAATGGATATTATTAAACTTTAAATTTGGTCTTGTACTATTTCCTTAAGACCATGATGGACCAGTATAGATACAAATATCCCCCAAATTATAGATAAAGTTTCTACATAGAATAATGCCAAATAAAATTGGAAGATCAATTATTGTAATATCTTGAATGATAGTTACACTTGTACAAGAATTTAGAGTGAGTGTAAGTTCCTTTACTACCCCTAGGATTTGGATCACACTGCTATCTAGCTACACCACTCTCTTGTTTATGGGTTGATCCTTCAGCTCCAATGCATTCACTAGTCCCTTAGGCATAATAAATATAATTTCCCTTGAATATAGCATGCAATTATGCATCAAGTTATCCCTATATATTAGAGATAAATAAAATGAAGGTGGTCTAGGTATGCTTACTTTTGGGTTTGATATTTATAGAACTATGGAGATTTGATGTTGACCTTGTTCTTCTTCTTCTTCCTCTAGATCCTTCTATAGATGCTCCTTCTAATTAAGGATGGAAAAGATATCCTAGATCAATATTTCCATAGTGGAATTCTTAAAATTATCCATAACATTGAAATTCTTAGGAGTGGAAACCCTTTGCAAAACATGTTCCAATAGTGGGAGTCTTGACTTATATCTAGTTGTTTGAGAATTTTTGACTAGTTTCAATTGAGGTTTTTTTTTCCTCGAGTTCTCTGGTATGTTATCATAAATAACTACCAAGGGATATAGTTCTACCGGAGGTACAATTATGAGACTCTTCTAGTTAACATCAATCATTCTGGTCATTCCACCTATGGCCATTTGGTCACCTCCTTTGGTATTAGCAATAGGTATCAGTTCACTTGAATTTGGATCTATTATGATAAGAGGTTGTTGAATTAGTAAATTGATCTAATCTAGTTGCCTAGGGATATCAAATTACTCTTATATTTCTCCTAAATTACTCACTTCTTAGACATCAAAAAATAGTCTCATCAGACCTAAGGTCCACTAGTTGTTAGATTCACTACTCAATCGGATATCATAAACAATTCTTCCTCATCCCAAGCAACTAATACTTGCTTCTATTAAGTGTAGTTTGAATTAGGAATAGAGAAAATAGGGAAAAATTAATTTTCCATTTGAGCATAATTTCTTGAATAAGATGTAGATACATGAGAAGGCATCATTTCATTTGACATGGCTAAGGTAAGCTAAGTAATTTCTCTAGGATAAACTTGGGTGAAGCAATTATCTTGAGTTGGGTAGTACCAACATGAAAAATATTGTACATAGTTGTTATGAATGAGATTTATCCCTCTAGCATGTTTGAGAGGATCTTGCTACAGAAGGGTTAACACTAGTAGTATTTTATAGTTTTGGCTTTGAGCTTGACCATTACTTAGATTGTACTAGAATTGGGGCTAGGGTAGCATTTTGATAGGGTCCTATTGACCTGGTCTACTTATGGGTAATGATGTCTTGTGTTGTTGTTATATGGGTACCTCTAGAAATAATTTTCTCTCCTCATGGTTAGCTTTTCATTGGTAACCAACTTAAGCAAGTTTTGCATTGCATTCAAACCTAATTTATTTGAAGTAGAAGATGTTGTATTAGACAAGATAGGAGTGACTATAGGTGTGATTGAGGTTGGATGAATGGAGGAGGTTGATATGGATATTTCACATTTGGATACAAAGGCATAGATGGTCTAGATACCAACCTATAAATTTGAATTAGATCATGTTTAGCTTGGATGGTTGTGCCATAGGCATCTAGTTGGAATTTTCCAACTCTAGACTTAATCATTAATGAGATTTCAAAATCTAAGATATCTAGATAGTATATAAATGCCATACCTAGGGGAGGATAAATCTATTTAGGTATAATGTGTCATGTCTAATACAATATGATGTTGAAATCATCTACAACCTCCATAGGAGATCTATTTATAGTTGATAGTTATTATAGGAGAGACACCCCATTTGCATTTTTCAATTAATATTTCAATAAATAGGGTGGCAAGATGGTCCCAATTATATATTAAGTTTGGTTGAAGCATAACATACCACTCATAAGCCTTACCTCTTATTGAGACCACAAGTAATCTTAGATCCATAATTTGATATGATATATTATGAATTGTGCATAGGCTCACCATGTAGTTCAAGTGCTTAATTGGAGTATTCAAGTCATTGCTAGTGAAATATAGGAGATATTTTAGAGAAAAAGTTGGCATTTCTTCCTATACTACATGTAGATGAGGTCTTAAAGGACCTCTATAATTCTAGGTAGGGAATGTTTTGGGCAGTTATGTAGCAATCATATTTTGGCATCTAGCTCTTCTTTCTCATGGAATGGTGTCAAGTGGTGGGAGAAACTCTTGAAGATTTGCAATAGCAAAGGACCTAGTAGTAGGTATCTCATTCATATACTTCTCGATCCTTTTATTGGAGTGGAATTTCCAAGTGAATATATGTGAATAAATTGAGGTCTTTTACTAGAAGCTCATTCTAATATCCTTCAAAGCAACTTCCTCTAGATATTTATCTTTAACAAAGTTGTCAGGTAAATTTTGAGGTGCTTTACACAAGTAGAAAAAAAAAACCCTCACCAAATTCAAAGCCTAATTTATTCTTTTGACTTTAAGATCAATGATAAATCAATGGGATCCCACCATACATGCCATCAAATTATTGTCATATTTCTGTTATGAATCTTGCAGTATAATATAAACACATCCACACAATATTGCAATAGTAACAAGAAATGAAACTCAACATAAATAATATTGCAATATCAAATAGAAAATAACAAATTATATTGTAGAAATGAGAGCACAATACATAATCACATGCCTCTTCAAAGGAGCAATCTGCTTAGAAGTAGAGCTTCAATATAAAATATGAGAGATGCCTTCATATATCTCCCCTTATATTCGTAAAGACTCTTTGTAATCCTAACTATAATGCTCAAGGGTTGGATTTACATGAAAGTGGCCACCTGAGCTAGAATATTATACCAAAAAAAATAGTTTCATTATTTATAATAGTTACATAAAATGATCCCACTTGTCTAGGCACCTCAAATGCCACATACATAATACAATAATTAGATAATATTACTAATATGGGGTTAAAAATTTAGGTATGGGATAATTACAAAATAAGATTAGGATAAGGTCCTAACATGCCCTTCCTCATAAATATTTGTCCTCAAAGTTGGAGATGAGGAAACTATTGTTGTAATTGTTGGAGAGGATCCCATGAAGCATGGTTTGGTTGTAAACTCTATTGTTAGACCAAAAATTTAGTGATGGCATGGTTATAGAGAGTGTGGGTTCTTTAGTCCAGAATGTTGTTAGGCTCCAACATGATCAAGCCTTCATCATATAACTTAGGGAGTGTTGAATGAACTTGAATGTGATTGTAAATTACTTTCTTGATACTAGAGACATAGAAAATTGGATAAATCATAGAAGAAGGTGGTAACACAAGTTTGTAGAATACCTATGCAATCCACTATAATATTTGTTAGGATACATGAAATCAAATTTCCAAATTTTTATGAGCTCAAAGTTTTCCAAAATATTATTTGTAAGGTTGGAGTCAAAGAAAGACCATATTGCCTACATTGAAGTTGTGCTCATAATAATGTTGGTCAGCCTTTCGTCACATCTAGTTTTGAACTAGCACTAAGTTCTCCTCTAACTATTGTTAGAGTTGAGCACATAGTTGAAGGTTAATTTTTCTAATTAAACTTTTAGAATGTTGAGGAACATATAAAGATGGGGATGTAGGTGGGCCATACATTACCTCAAAAGGAGTAATTTTTGAAGCTATATGAAATGTAATCACTTAGCCCACTAGGTTGGGTGCTCAAAAGTAAAATAACTAAGGTATATTTCCAAGCTCTTGTTTAAATTTTCAATTTACCCATTCTTCCATGTATGGTAGGATGAACTCATTCATAGTTGTGTTCCTTGTAGCTTAAATAATTCTTGCCAAAATTTACCAATAAAGGTCGGGTCATAGTTAGATACTATGGATTTGGATATACCATGGAGTTTAAAAATGGAATAAATGAATATTTGAGAAATGGTGGAAGTATGGTAAGAATGGGAAAGAGAAAAAAAATGAGTATAATTCGATAGATGTTCCACCACCACAAGAATGAACAATTTTCCTCTTGATTTAGGAAACCCTTCAATAAAATCCATGGATATGTCATTCCATACATTGGTTGGGATTTAAAATGGTTGTATAATTCCTAAGTTATGAATTATCTCACCTTCCATTCATTGGAAAATTTCTCATTCATCCACAAAAATTTGAAAATTTATTTTCATTCCCACCCAAAATAATGACCTTTTAGCTCTCTCATATATCTTCAAGAATCCAAAATGGATTTTAGTAGGTAAAGCATGAATCGCCCTCATAATATCCTCATGGAGTGATGAGGTTTTGGGTACCACGATGCAACCTTGGTATCATAACAATTGTCCATCCCATGAGTATTTGACATGTAAATTGGGATCCTTTTGTAGTTCTTCCTATAAGGTTTGTAAATATTGGTCCTTAGCATTTTTCTTTTTGTTGATAGATCCATTGGGGAAGTGGGGAAGAAATATAAAACACTATCACTTGGTACTCAAACTAATATAAGTGACATCTACCACAATATTATCCTTACATTTCTTATACACGATGTCATAGTCATACCCCAATAATTTTGAAACCTATTTTTGTTGTGCTGGAGTAGATACCTTTATTCCAAGAAATATTTGGTGGTCTATTTTGATAGATAAATGTATCCCAATGAGATATGGTCACCAATGATTAACAACATGGAGGATGGCCATCATTTCTTTCTCATATGTGGATTTTCTCAAATTTTTGCTTGATAGTGCCTTACTAGTAAAGGCTAAGGGTCACCCTTCTTGCATTAATATAGCCACAATGCCATGAACCAAAGCATCACTTTCAATTACAAATGGTTTTGAAAAATTAGGTGTAAACAACAATGAGGTTGAAATCATTACCCTCTTAAGATCTACAAATTCTTGTTATGTTGGAGTTGGCCACTTAAATGAATTCTTTTTTAACATGGTTATTAAAAAACTTGTTATTTTTCATTATTCTAAACAAATTAATAGTAATAGCCCATGAGACCCAAAAACCCATGAAGTAGCTTGACAGTTTATGGCTTAGGCCAATTTTGGATAGCTTCTATTTTCTTGGGGTCAACCTTGACTCTCTCATAAAAACAATTTACCCCAAGTATTTAACCTCCTGCATGCCAAAGGAAAATTTCAATTATTTGATAAATAACTGATGTTTCTACAATAATTTTAAATTTTGATCCAAATGTTGTAAGTACTTGGACCAACTGTGACTATAGATGAGAATATCATTAAACAAAACAAAAATAAACTTGTGAAGAAATGGGAAAAATATATTATTCATGAGACTCTAAAATATTGATGGTGCATTAGTTAGGCCAAATAGAATGATAAGAAATTCATAATAGCCCTCATAAGTTTAAAATTCTACTTTAGGATCATATTTCTCCTTGAGCATTTTCTCATTATAATATGAGCATCTAACTTGGAGAAAAATTTTGCACCATGTAACTCATCCAACAATTCATTGATCGAAGAGATAGGATATTTGTCCTTAATGGTGAGCTTATTGAGCTCAAAAAAATATATACACAAACACCATAATCTATCTTTATTTTTAACCAACAACATCAAAGAATAATAAGTATTGTTACTATGGCAAATTAGCTCTACTTTTAGAAATTCTCATAAGAACTTCTCAAATTTTGACTTAAGTGCATAGGGGTACTACCACAGTTTGATGTTAGGTGTAAAACTACCTAATAAAAATGGTATTACATGATCATGGGAACGATGTGGAGGTAATTCTATTATTTTTGTAAAATTAATGTTATGCTTAGTCAAAATGAGTTGCAAATCATCTTGGGGCTTATCTACTTCTAATATTTGTGGTTGAATTACAAATATTTCATCTACTGCCCCACATGAAGAATTTTTTAGCTTCTCCATGTGGCTTGAACCGATAATATATGAAGATCCTATCAGTAAACCATGAAGAGTGTAGGAATTCCTATTTTGTAAGAATTACATTCATAATTCGATAAAGTTCTAGGCTATTGTTCCCAAGGTACCTAGCCACTATGCTCCTAGCACATCACATCCTCCAATTTGAAGAGAAAATATATCAATTTTATGTTTATACTCCCCTATATTCAACTTAACATTACAAGGCCATTTACCCTTATAAGGTAATCTTCCTCCATTTTTCACCATTACTTCAAATAGGTTACAAGCATGTATGTAACAATTCAGTTGCTTGGCTACTCGAGGATCAATAAAATTAGGCATACTACCTAAATAAATGAGAATTATAATACATTTGCCTTTGAAGAATCCTAATACCTTCATCATTTGAGGGGTAAAAATTTCTACAAGTGCATGGATAGAGATATCTAGTTGTGGTTTTTGTGTTTCACCCTTACCTTGAGGTTCTTCTTCTTATGGTTCTGCCTCTTAATTAGGTATTTCATTCCCTATTGATTCATCCACATGCAACAAAAGCTTCTTTTGTATGTATTTATATCCTAGAAAATATTTCTCATCATTATTATAACATAAGCCTTGTGATTAGTGAGCATCCATTTCCTCTGTAATTAGTCAATTGATTAGGGTATATTTCTTACTAGTATTTGATGTGAAATTCGATAGAAATGTAGGTTTAGCCTATGGAAATTTAGATAATGTCCTTTGGGTATAAATGTTTTCATCCACTAGTCTAGCCAATCCTATGTCTTGCATCATAGATAATGGTTTGAACATTTTTTGGTGCATATTTTATACTTTGTTGCACTTGTGCTTAGTATTCACACATTTACATTAGCATTCTTAACTCACTCTAGTTCTTTTGAGTCCTTATGGGCTATGATTCGACATATCTAGCTCCTTCTAGGCCTAGAGATACCTTTTGAGCTTGTTATTTTATCTTCTACTGTGAAGCTTGTTAGTTCCACGATGATTATTCTTTGTACATCTTAAGGAATCACTTTCTATATTAGTTATTCCTCCCTTATCATGATTAGTGTGTAGAGTGTGACTTAATATTTGAGATATTGCTTTGTTCATTCTTGTATTGGTTACACTCTTGTCAATTCAACTATTATATTTTTTCTTGGCTTTTAGATCTTGAAGAGTGAAGTAATTGGATTTTAACTTTGGTTAGTTGAGTACTTATACATGGTATTAGATCTTACGTTATTTCAAGGACTAATCCATTTCTATATATTTTTGCATAACCCATTTTTTAAAATTGTATGCTCTCACCTCACCCACTTAGGATGTTGGTGATCAAAAAGTTCAAAATTCAAAGATATACATTTCTTGGTGACTTTTTCTTTTAGGTATTCATCTCAAGTTGCACTCACATCAAGATCTTGGTAAAATTTTGGAGACCAATAAAAAATTCATCCCTTTTCAGCCCAAATATACCTCATTGTTGCATTTGAAACATGTCCAAATCTATATAAAACCTATAAACTTGTCCATATTCATCATCAACATCCCGAGGTATTTTCCATTTTCTCTATATTCTTAGTTTTTCTAGATAGTAGTAGTTCATTCGCAAGTTTTTTCAATTTTAGAAGATTATAACTTTCAAATGATAGCTCATAACTGAGTACCATTTTTTTAAAGTATTTATTTTTTTGAGAGCTTCAAATTTATGCATTCTATTTGCAGAAATTCTACGTCTAGACTATAATTTTCAGCTTATTACACCTTTTTAAAGGTCAAAATTTGTAAATACATTAAGTTATAAAGTATCAAACTATAAATTGGGGGGCTTATTTAGATTAGTAATCAAGGGAATACAATAGTGTGTTTATTGTGTTCTTGTGTTTCTTTTCCTCTCACTATGGTTCTTCTTCTCTTCCCATATTAATTACACATATTTAGTTTACTAAGAAAATTAAAGTATCAAGTAAACTAAGGGAAAAGGGATATTCAAGAATCATGAAAGGGGATGAAACTAAACTGGAATATGAACCACACAAAATAAAATGGTTGAAAAAATGTGACATGACCCTTAGATTTATTTATAGTTATGTTTCTCCAGAAATTAGGTTTTTTATTGTGACCTTAGATACTCCAAAATAAGCATTGGGATAAGCTAGGAATTCTATTTGGTCAAATAGATGATATGAAAGAGCACTTTCTAGAAAATGACCTTATGGATTTGGATCTTAATTACTATGGGGATATCAATGAATACATGATCAAGTTTGGCCAATTTAAGAAGTGAACTAAAAAAATGTGGACTAGAGAAGAAAATAGATAGATGGTCTTATGTGTTCTATCCAAACTTAGGGCAGATTTTTTAGTGTTTGTATTAACTTTCCATTCTACTAGATGAGAATTAGGGGCAACTTATTAGATGCCTTCCTTTAGTGAATTTTCCAATGAGTTGTGTAAGGAACAAGATACACTTGTACAAATGGGAGTCATGAAAGTATCTAAGTCTCATGCCTTAGTTGTCCAACATAGCACAAAAGATAAAATAGACATAAGCAAAGAGTCATACAAACTTAAAGTCCCTAAAAAGGAAAACTCTCAATCACCTCCTTCCTCTACTACTCCAAAACCTAGTTCACAAACTTCTACTTATAAAAATGGAAAACCTAAGAAGGATAATTTAACTTGTAGTTTTTGCAAAGATAACCACAATGATTCTAAGTGCCTTAAAAAGGAGATACATCTGACGAGGGAGAAAACTTCCCTACCATGTAAAATTTCCAAGAAGGCTGGATCCACAAGAAATAAGCCTTATAGGGTGAACCATGGGGGTTGTGTCATTATATACACTCAATTATAGGGGGAAGGGTTCACCAGGAATGGTTTAAAGACTCACTCCAAGTCCATAGGATTTCAAGATGTTTGATGTATTCAGTTTCAAACAATCACCTAAGTTTAAGCTTTCTAGATCTATGCTATGAAATATAAAGGACAATATAAAAATCAGAATGCAAGAATACAAGAGGTAACCTAATATGATTCTTTCTTTGAATACTTTCTAACCTAGGATTTTATTCAAAAAATATTTAAAGAAAGGGTACAAGATAATTGTACAATATTAACTTTATATGCACACTATATGCTTTTCACTTTCAGATACCTAAGAACCAATAATCAGATCATATCTTCAACCAAAAAAATGATTAAAGAACTTATATTGACCGATGGTTGACTTAAAATTTTTTGCCTCTTGTCCAATGATATCATAAATACATGTTTATGCAAGATATCTTATGAAACACTTGAAAATAGTATTAGTATTAGAGGACCTACTTAGGTTGTTGTACAAAAATACTTGGAGGTGTAGCAGTCAAGTCCCCTAGGTCCTTGTAGATGACCTTTAAAAATAAAAGCAAAAATTGATAATCATAAAATAGCAATGCAACAGTAGAGAAGTAGAAAATAGATTATGCTATCATGCCCTAAGTGTAATTTAGAAACTACTCATGCAATCAGAATCTGACAAATAGCCCAAATTCATTCTTTAGAAAAATTATGCCTCACAAATGGTGGACCTGATAATGTTACATGCAAAGTCACACTCTGTCAGAACGGGGTGCGATTTCACTTTCATGAGTGAAAACCCTAAATTAGGGTAGGTGAAGTTGTGCCTCACTAGGATAGGGCATGATTTCACTTCAAAGACACAATAAATAAAATAAATATGGAGAACATAAATAAGTGTAGAAACAAAGTGCAGATAACCTGATGGACGCTATAGAAGTAGGTAGAAGATATTGATGTATCCAAATGAACACTCTTTTCGTTCAAACTACACCACAAATCCACCAAAGCACACAATAATCCAAATCAGTGCAGCAAAATATGAAATTTAAAATTTATACTTTGGGGTTAGCTTGTAGAAGAAATAGGAAGCACAACAAAAGTAATAATGTGAGTACTAATTAATCATATGAATTTTGAGCTTCAATCAAATTCCAAGATCGATCACCTATCTTTTTGGGAGTGGGATTAACCCCTCCTTTTATAGACAAAAATCGGGGAAAAATAAGTGGAAAAACAAACACAATCCAATGCCAAAAATGCTAGAAAGGTTAAACACAAGTTTTAATAGATAAAAATCCTAAAAATAGCAAAGTCATGCCCCATTCCAACGGGGTGCGATATCGCTTCGACAAAGTTGCGCCCCATCATAACTAGGAATAATTTATGTAAAGGGCTAAATAAAAGCAAGGGAAGGGGGAATAGAGGATTACCCTTGCATAGGGCAAGGGGTAGGGACCTCTTATGGACTCTAAGGAATATTTCCCACTAAAAGTGGGTCAATTTTTTGTGTCTACATTTTGCCCCCTCTTTGATGCATTTAAGATCAATTAAATGCATCAAAGAAAGGTGTAGAATCCTATGGGAAAAAAGGAAAACAAACACACAAAAGAAAAGGAGTGGCTAGGTTTAGGAAAAATGGTGAGATATTACTATCATTAATGCCTCTATGGATAGGGCGCCCCCTCGAGTTTCGAAAGGAATGAACATTCCTTAATAAACTCAAAAAAAAGGTAAATAAAGAAAAAACAAAACATAGAAACACAGAGAAAAAATTAGGCAAAAAAAAAAGAGAGCAAAGAGTACTGGGTAAAACATGAATATACTATAGCTAGAATCAAATACATAGAAGAAAGGAAAATATATAAAAGAGGAATAAATTAAGAATGAGAAGAATAAGAAAAAAATAAGCTCCAAAGGTCAATCATATAAAATCGATAAGAAGGCTAAATTAGAACCCTTACGAGAGGGTGTTATGCACAAATTACGATTCATGTACAGAGTGAAACTCGCTATGGGTGTAGTACTCTCTAATATGGACAAATGAGAAAAATATCAAGCGTAATCTACTATGGGTGATTTCTCACTAGTGACTGTTGTGGGGTGATTACCTACTACAATGTATATCGAGGCCTACTAAAATGGCCAAGGAGCTTATCTTGTAATGGTATGTTGATCCTACTGAGTCAAAATAAGCATAATCTAATAGGAGTGATATGTTATTGTTGATGTGAATTATATATTAGCAAGTACTACCCGATAGGGTATGTAAGAATATGTATAGACCAATTCATATGATAATAACACAATCTGAGTATGTGCATGTGCCATAAAAAATAAACAAAAAAAAATGAGAAGCAATGAATTGTGCATGTGTACCCTCTGCTTGAAGTTTTAGCAAGTGGACCCAGGTTTTGTAGGTGAGTTGCAAAGGAGAGGATAATCCTCCAAGGAAGGTCTCAGGTTCGAATCTCCACCCTACCAAAAATTTTAATTGGGTACCCAAAATCCAATTGATAATGTTGGTGTGAGCAGGGTCAGACATGACTCATGGGTAACTTTGATAGTGTATAATCCCCTTGTCGTGGTCTCTCAGACCAAGGCAACCCCGCAAGGGGTTTTTTTCTTAAAAAAAAAAAAAATTCAGCAAGTTAAAATTCAAGAGGGAGGAAGTGATCAAATAAAGAATAGAAGAATGTATATCCTCATCTGAATCAAAGAAAGCAAAAAATAAAAAATTATCATGCAAAAGGCAAGAATATACAAAATAAAAATTGTATTTCTTGACTTAGACAAGAGATGATGAATATTACAAAAAAAATTAAAGGCAAGGTATAAAAGAATATGAGATAAGAGAAGATAAATAAGAACAAGAAGACAAGAAGAGATGAAGGGATGAAAATACAATAGGCCCTAGGATGGGGCTTGGCTAGACATTAGAACCCTAGTAAAGAGTGCAATGCATGTGAGATACGACCTAACTAGGTATCATCACATGCCATTTTTGCGAATCCCCATAAACTATGTGATCAAGCAGTCATGCGAAAGAAGTAATGCAAATATGACAATAAATATGTAAGAATAGAATGTCAAGCAATCATGCATAATATGATAGGAAAGTATACTGAATATGTTAGGAAAACATGCAATACGATTTTAACTAAAATGCATATGCAATATAAATCAAACATAATATCTTTTTATATGTATTATATTCATTGGCTCTTTAAGTTATTTACCATCCATAGAACCCAACTTATAAGCACCTGAGTCAAACTTAGTTGTTATGACAAAGGGCCCCAACCAGTTGGGCTAAAACTTACATAGAATATCAACATGAGCATTAGTGTTCTTTTTGTTTTCTATGAGGTAAGATCTCCAACTTTAAAAGAACGGTTGCAAAATTTATTAGAGTAAGATCATTGGAGCCTAACCTGATAGGTTCACAAATGCTCTAAGTCATAAATGTGCTTCTCATCTAGTAGCTCCAACTAGTTTAAATAGTATGTGCGATACACATCGCTGACCTTAGCATCTTACAACAAGATGTGCAAAGAAGGAACCTCAATCTCAAAAGAAAACACCGCATTAGACCCATACACCAAGACATATGGTGAGGCTCCTGTGGGAGTATGAACACTAGTGTGGTAGGCCCATAAGGCAGGATAAATTTGGGTATGTCAGTCATGACCGGTCTTACTAACCGACTTATTCAAAATATTGATCAAGGATTTTTTGGATGCTTCAGCTTGTCCATTACCCTAAGGATAATAAGGAGTTGACCAATTATGCTGAATTTTTTACTTAGCACAAAGATTATAGATATCCTTGTTCTTGAATGGAGTGTCATTGTTAGAAATAATTACCAAAGGAATCCCAAAACTACAAATAATCTGGTTGAAAATGAACTTGAAACCTGAGTTCTAGTCATCACAGTCGGGGGCATGGCTTCAACCCATTTAGTGAAGTACTTCGTCATAGTAATGATAAACTTGTGATCGTCAAACAACATTGGGTTAACCTTCCCAATAATGTCCAAACCCTACATGGATAATGGCCAAGGGGAAGAAATAACGAGAAGGTCTTGATAAGGAACATGAATAATATGATCGTGGTGTTTACACTTGTCGCAAAATCAAACATAATCGCATGCATAATTCTACATGGAAGTCCAATAATACCCCATCTGAAGAAGCTTTTTTGTAATAGCATTATTGCTAAAATGGCCTCGATATGAACCTTCATGAGCATCACTAAGAGTAAGCCAAGATTCATTGGATTTAAGACATCACAAAAAGATGCCTTCAAAATAATTTCAATACAAATTATTTCTAATTATAACAAATCGACATGTTCTTTTGCACAATAGATTGTGTTGATTACGATATAATCCATAAAGCATTGATCAATATTTTAAAAAAATAAATATGTTATACCATGGTTTAGGTTGGAAATATTTGATGGAAAAATACTCTAGAGGATCCAAAAAAGAACTCAAATATGGAGGTTGCTAGAGTTTCCAAATGATAATCAAAGCTTGATCACCTTCCAACTCTAAAGGGAACAAAGATGCAGTAGTAGCCATGGCATCCACATGGTGGTTTTGAGAATCTAGGGACAGACTTTATGGTTACCCGCTCAAAAGAAGACAACAACTTGGTAATAATATTCTTATATGGTTTAAGTTTATCATCTTGAGTTTGATAAACATTTTTGATCTAATTAACCATAATTTGAGAGTTTCCAAAGACTGAAAAGACCCTAACCTATAGAGCTAAGGCTACTCTAATACCAAGGATTAAAGATTCATATTCTACAGTGTTATTTGTGGAAGAAAAATGAAGCTTGAAGGACAAGGGGATGAGCTATTTTTGTTGTGTAACTAGAATGACCCCATCTCCAATGCCCTTCATGCATTGGGATCCATCAAAAAACAAAGTCCAAGACTCGGACTCTTCAATTTCAACATTGAAGAACTCATCAAGAAACTCAACAATTATAGGATAGGCAAATTCTAGGGGAGTGGAGGCTAATTGATCAACAATCAACTGACCCTTTATAGCCTTTTGACCTATGAAAGTTAGGTTGAACTCACTAAGGGCCAATACCCATTTAGTAGCTTGACCTGACAGGTGAGGCTTAGACATAAAACATTACAAATGATCAAAATTTGCAATCACTAATATCTTATGGTTGATCATGTAGTGCCTTAAATTCTAGGAAGAAAATACTACGGCTAGGTAGAGCTTCTCTAAAGGAGTGTAGCTGGTTTCATAGCTGACTAGAGTTCTACTAATATAGTAGATGGATCTTTCTTTATTTTCATTGACATGTTTAGCTAGCATGGCTCCCAAAGCATGAGAAATGGCTACTATGTAAAGCAAAAAATGCCTACTAGGTACAGGGGGAACTAAAATATGTAAGGAGGTGAGATACCATTTGAGGTCATCAAAAGCTTTATAACACTTCGAATCCCACCAAAAAACTGCATCCTTCTTAAGGTTCCTAAAGAAAGGATGATACTTATTAGCTAATTGGATGATGAATCGATGAATAGACTACAACTTAGATTGCAAACTATGCAATTCGATCAATATGTAGGGAGGAGGTATGTCAATGATAGTTTCTATCTTAGTAGGATCAACTTCAATGCCTCACCTAGACACTATGAAACCTAGAAACTTGCCATATGTGACTCAAACACACACTTAACAGGTTTAAGATGGACTTTATATTACCGAAGCCTATCAAATATTCATCTTAAATCATGGACGCGGTCCTTTCATTCTAAGGAATGATCCAAAAGGTCATCCACATAGTCCTAGATAATATCATGCATCATATCATGGAAAATATAAGTCATAGCCTGCTGATAGGTAGCTCCCATATTTTTCAAACTGAAAGGTATGACTTTCTAGTAGAAGGTACCCCATGGAGTAGTGAATGTTATCTTGGCCAGGTCTTAAGGAGGAATCATAGTCTTATTGTAACCTAAGAAACCATCCATTAGTAAAAGCATCCCACATTTGACAATGAAATCTACAATTTGGTCTATGTTGGGCAAGGGAAAATCATACTTGGGACATGCTAAGTTAATGTCCTAAAATTCAGTACATACTCTGATTGTTCCTTCTTTCTTAGCTATAGGAACAATATTAGAAATCCAATCAGAATAGTCAATGGCTTTTATAAAATTGACATCAAGGAGTTTTTGGATCTCCTCCTTAACTGAAAGGGTGATCTTTATATGCATCTTCTGAAGCTTCTGATTAATAGGCTTAGCACTAAGCTTAACTACCAAATGATGCATGACAAGGGAGGGATAAAGCCTTGGCATATTGACATATGACCAAGAAAAAATATCCTGATATTATTTTAATAAATTAGTCAATTGCTTCTACTCACCCATGGTCGAATCTTTGCCTAACTTAAGGATTCTAGGGGCTTCCTTATAACCTATGTTCACATCTATGGTCTCCTCAATGAGTATGGATAAATTATCCTTAAGAGGATGTGGGGCAGGAATCACTCCTAATTGATCAAGGTCCTTGGAAGACATAGAATCAAAGTCCACATGAGAACTAGAATATTCAACCTACACTACACAAGGGACAAACCCATCAAAGTAGATGTTAGTTTAAGGTAAAGCCTCATATATAACATGCAAAACTAAGATTAAGACCATAGGAGAGAGAGGGCCCTCATTATCAACACTCCACTCTAAACCTTTATGATATTTATCAAAGATAATATCTAATAAAGAAGAATAATATTGATCTTGTGATAAAAAAATTGTAGAAAAATTCTTAGAGGAATATTGTGAGGAATGGATTTGAGCTAAATCCTCTAGTGAAAAAAATTTAAATGGATGTGGATCACACATGATAGAAATAATTTAGTTTTCAAATTCAAATTTTACACATTGATGAAAATTAGAAGGGACAACTTGCATTGCATGAATCCACTGTCATCCCAAAATAAGATCAAAATATGTAGGACAATACACCACACAAAACATTGTATTCAAAATTTTGGGTCCAACTTTAAGGGGGAGTGATATAGTACCACAAGCATTTTGAGATTCATTTTTGAAAGTTTTAATGATGTCACTAGTTACAATTAAGTCTTCCTATTTCAACCCAAACTTATAAAATAAATGATGTGTACATATATTAAGCGAAAAATCATTATCAATTTTATGAGAGTATCCCCAACAAGATAAGTGATATATAAATATGAGTCTTATTTTTTTGAAAAATACATATCAGTATCTAAAAATGTGATATGAGACATCCCAAGACAACTTACAACTTTTGCCATATCACTAGGAGAAATATCGACAGGTACCAACTGCTTATTCAAAAAATTTACCATAGATTTTTCATGGGCTTGAGAATTTTGTAGAAGTTATAAGAGAAGTATTTGCTGGCATACTCATATCCTATTGAGATCGTTGAATTTTCTGACATTGTACTAACTGTTTTGGAGTAGTTGTGATCATTCCAACCATATTGTTATCATACTGATGTGGCACATTCTTGTAGGACACTTGATTGGTTTGTCTAGTTCTATCCTAATTCTGTTGATTGTTGGAATACTGAAGACTATTGGTGTCAATACGACCAAAATCAATTAAATTTTTAACCACATGATTCAATTTCTTATAAGAATTTATCCAATGTCCTTCTATTCCATGATACGTGTAATATTGACCTTCCTTATACCAACAAGTTGTAGTATCTGGTTGTATTATAGGAGGTAATTCAATTGCCTTAGGGTCTAGTAATTTCTTCAAAACTGCTTCCATAGGTATATTGAGTCTGATAAAATTCCTTTGAGGAGGTTTTTTAAGTACAATATTTTGTAGGATATTGATGATATTATTAACATACCTATTGTCATTATTACCTCTTGTAGGCTTATTCTCATGTTGAGACTTAGTAGACTTTTCTTATTTATTCTTAAGATGACATCTCCTAATGAGAGCCTAACTCAATTGCTTGATCAAGAGAAGGAACAGTAGTAGTTTCTAGTGCATACGATATTTGTTCTTGTAAATTACTAATGAATATATCAAGCATATCTTTCTAAGACTTGGGCTATCTTAATCGGCCAACTAAACTTCTCCAATGAGCGAATTTTTTTGAAAACTTTATTCTTTACTTTGTTTGAGGTCATATAGGTCTCTCATTGTCACTTCCTTTTCAATATAAGCACTAAATTGATGAAGAAAAATTTGTGTAGTCTTTTCAAAGCTATTTAAAGAATAGTTGGGCAACCAATAATACCACTCCAATGCAAATCTAGAAGACTCTTTGGAAATTTTTTCAATAGAAGCATATCATCATAAAAATATCATGGTAAGCTATTCTGAATCCCCTTAAATTATCTATTGGATCTTCTATCCCTTTATAGATTGATAAAATTAGAATAGGAAAATTCTTGGGATAAGTTCTAGCAGAAATAATAGGATCTAATGGCTATCTACACATTTCCTTATAATTGTATGTAAATCCTGAAGGCTCAATCATATCCATCCTCGAAACCAATTGATTCACTATATTTGCAAAATTCTACGTTTTTAAATTGTGTGTTTCCCATATTCCCTTGCCTTAATTTAGACATGAGAAGATTGTTGTTATATGTGGTACCTTGTGAGAATAGAAGATTAAATTATGGTAGAACATAAGTAATAGTGTTGACATTAGAGGATAAAGGAGGAAAATGAAAGTAATTTTGGGTGCCACTACTAGTTGGAGGAATGGGTGGATTCCATCCAATGTTGGTGGTTATAGTAGTGGCATAAGTAGGTTGACAGGTTTGATTACCATGACTTAAATATTCACTCAAAGGATTTTCTTGAAGTGGGATATCCTTTTCAAGTAATGCTTCTTCCTCTAAGGCTTGATCCAATGCAGGTTTATGATATTTAAAAAAACCTATACATGGTCAAAATATTTAAAGATAAGATTCCCATTGGGATATTGAATAGGATCAAGATGATTATCAGCTTCTTCTTATAGGTTATGATTTTATTTTTCAATTTGATCATTCTCACGAAAAATATCATCAAACCTAAGGAGTCTTCATCCTTCCCCAAGATCATAAGCCATTGAGAAAAAGAAAAAATACAAGAAGAAGAACTAAGACCAAAGAGACCTACACATTCACATAAGGGAATTATATTTTGGCACATAAATTAATTGTTTTCAAAATAAAAGGAGGTGTTCACGTCGGGTTCACCAAAGATGTAGAGGGGGAAAAGTGCCCTACCATGTACAATTTCTAAGAAGGTTGGATCCATGAGAGAGAAGCCTTTTGGGGTGAACCATGAGGGTTGTGTTTTTATCTACACTCAGTGCTAGGGGGAACGTTTCACCAGGAACAGTTTAAGGACTCACTCTAAGTCCACAGGATTTTGGGATGTTTGATGTATTCAATTTCAAGTAATCACCTAAGTTTGGGCTTTTCTAGATCTATGCTATAAAATATAAAGCATAATGCAAAAATCATAATGCAAAAATACAAGAGCTAACCTAATATGATTCTTTCTTTGAATTCTTGCTAACCTTGGGTTTTATCAAGAAAATATTTTAATAAAGGGTACAATATAATTGTACAATATTAACCCTAGATGCACACTATATGTTTTTCACTTTCATATGCCTAAGAACCAATAAAAATATCATATATTCAACCAATAAAATAATTAAAGAACTTATCTTGACAGGTGGTTGACTTAGTTTTTTCTACCTCTTGTCCACTGATATTAGAAATATCTTTTTCTGTAAGATAACTTATGAAACACTTGAAAATGGGATTAGTATTAGGGGGCCTTCTTAGGCCATTGTACAACAATGCTTGGAGGTGCAACATTCAAGCCCCCTAGGCAATTTTATATGACCTTTGAAAACAAAAGCAAAAATTGACCTTTGGATAATTAATCATAAAACAACAGTGCAATGGTAGAGAAGCAGAAAACAAATTATGCTATCATAACCTAAATGTAATTTAGAAACTACTCATGTAATCAAAAACTGATAAATACCCCCAATTCAATCCTAGGCAAAATCGTACATCATAGATGGCAGAAGCAATAATGTTATAGGTGAAGTCACGCTCCATCATAAGGGGGTGTCATTTCACTTCTATGAGAAAAAACCCTAAATAGGGTAAGCAAAGTCGAGACTCACTGGGATAGGGTACAATTTCGCTTCAGAGACAAAAATAAAATAAATATGTAGAACATAAATTAATTTAGAAACAAAGTATGCACAACCAGATGGGAAAAAAATAAGCAAGTAGAAGAGATTGAGGTATCCAAATGGGTACTATATTTCCTTTCAAACTACATCATGGATCCACCAAACCACATAGTAATCCAAATCAATGCAGTAGAAGATAAAATCTAAAATTCACACTTCGATATTATATTGTAGAAGAAACAGGAAGGAGAGCGAAAGTAAGAATGCGAGCATTAATTAATCATAAGAATTTTGAGCTTAATCAATTTTCAAGATCGATCGCTTGTCTTTTGGGAGTGGGATTAACCCCTCCTTTTATAGATGAAAATTGATGTAAAATAAGTGGGAGAACAAACACAAGTCGATGCCAAACATGCCATAAAGGTTAAACCCATGTTTTAATAAATTAAAATCCTAAAAATAATGAAGTCGCATCCCATGCCGACAAGGTGCAATATCTCTTTGGTGAAGTTATGCCACATCATAATTGGACATGATTTCACTAAAGATCTAAAGAAAAGCAAGGGAAGGAGGAAAATAGGCTTACCCTTGCCTATGGCTTAGGTTAGGGACCTCTTAGAGTCTCTAAGGAAGATTTCCCACTAAAAGTGGGTTAATTTTCCATTTATACAACATCAATTGAAGGAATTTCTTGCTAAGAACAACATCAATAAATTTACTTCAAGCACAAAGAACTCAACAAAGAAGAAATAAAAATATAAAGGAAAAGTACTAATGGTAGTGATAATTTCACCTTCTAGAACTTGGGTATTTGACTTGAGCGAATCACATCATATGGCCTCATCTTCGAAGAAATTTTCTTCCTTGGAGCCTTGTGATCTTTCACAGATTCTTTGTTGCAACAACACTAGTTTTAATTTAACTAGGAAAGGAAATATTAAATTTGGTGAAGGATCATTTGAAGATGTTCTACATGTTCCCTCCTTATCAAAAAGTATGTTATCCATATTTGAGAGTTCGCATAGTGATATAGGGAATAGAATTGAATTTAGACCTGAGACAATGACAATGACAATTAGAGTTTGAACAGTGATACTGTAGTGGCTCACATGATTTGTGATAAGAAGTAAAGGTTGTATAAGTTCACTCACTTTGCTCTTGATTCATATTCTTTGATATTTTTGGATCACTCAGACCAAGTAAGAAAATTATGGCATGAGCGATATGGACACTTGAACTACCACTACCTTTAGAAACTTAGCTCAAAGGATATAGTCATTAGATTTCCCCTTGTACACTTTATGGATGGATTTTATGAAGGATGTATCCTTGGAAAATATCTTGAGGAGATATTTGAGAAGGGAAATGTATGGAGGGCTACTCATATCCTGTAGTTGATTCATAGTGATCTTCAAGGACCATGTCCTTCCTTGTCATTTGATAAGTCTAAATATGCCTTAGTATTTTTTAATGACATCTCTTGGTACACATGGATTTAATTTCTTCACAAGAAGAGTGAAGTCTTTGTGAACTTTTAAAGCATCAAAGCATTAGTCAATAATAGACAAAGAAAGACATACAAATTCTTTAAACTGATAATGGCAAGGACTATGTCCACAACCAGTTCATAGAGCTTTGCACCTCAAAGGGTATTCAAATTTAATATTCAGTTGTATACACACCCTAGTAGAATGATGTGGTAGAGAGGAATAATAAGATGCTCAAGGAGATGAGCAATTGCATGATACAGTCTAGATCTCTTCCTACATAGTTTTGGGCTGAGACTATGAACTATGCAAACCACATTCAAAATTAGATGCCACATAGAGTAGTGGGAGATATCACCCCTTTCAAGGTCTTCAATGACCTTTTAAAAAATGAAAAAATAGAATATAATGCAATAGAACGGTATGATGAACAATGTACAAATAATGCTATTATACTCTAAACATAATATGAAATGTAAGTCTATGGTTTGTGGTTGAATTTCTACCTCGAATCTTGACATACTTGAAATCGTTCCTTGCATGAGGTAGACATGATTTTTCTACTTATGAAATCATGTCCTATAATTACGGGGCATGATTTTACAGTAGGATGTAAAAGTAGCAGAATAATGCAAATAAAATAATTAAAAATATGAAATTAAAAATATAGGAATGCATATGAGTGAAAAAAACCCGGTGGTAGCAAAAAAGTAGACAAAAGGATGAAAACCTCTAAAATAGTAGACTCCTCCTTAGGGCTCCAACACTTATCCACCAAGGGTAGAAACACACAGTAAATGCAATAGAAGAGAACTCCATAAAGATTAAAAAGCTTCAAAAAAATACTTAGCAACTTAACAATTAGACACTACTTGCTTGCATATATTTTCTTAAAACTTGTTCTTATCTTCTTCTTGTTATAATCTGAAATTGGGATGAATAAGTCTTTAAAATTTTTATTTATAGTGGATTTGAAATAAGGATGGGTATGAAAACATAAAGTAAATTGACGACAAAGAGGTTGATTTGAAAAAATAGGGTTTTCTAAGAGAAAGCCCTAGTTAGGCAAAATCATACCTCATAAAGGTTGATCATGATTTCACCAAAACTAGGAAAAATGAGGTAAAGGAAGATGAGGGGACCCAAACTTGCTTTGGGTATGTTGGAGGGCCTCTCTAAGGATCTAGGGAAATAACTCATTCAAGAAGGTCAATTTTTTGTGTCTACAACTAAGAAGCATAGGATTTGAACAACTAAGGGATGTGTGGTCATATGATCTAAAGGGGTATCTATAGAAGGTAGTTTGAGAATAAAGGTTTACATAACTTCTATGCATACAAGAAGAGACATAGGATTGAGAAGGATGAAAATCCACTAGAAAAAATAGCCATGTTCGAATTAGGGAAGGACCATGAATATGTATATGATATGGAATAACGGTACATTCACCTACTAGAATAGTTTACCTTCTATGCAAATATTAATGTCAAATATGAATTTGAACCAAAATATAACATTGATAATCAAGCAATGAATGTATTGTGATACTCTAAAAGGAAGATATTAGTTTGGTAGAAAATGTGGTATGAGACATGAGCAATCCAAATGCCAATGATTTAGGGCCCCTTCGATGAACAGTTCTCAACCATTTAGGACTGTAAGCATAAAAGGTCAACTACGAGGCTTAGGATAGCATAGGAGTCCTCAGAAGGAAACCCAAAAGAAATAGGATATCCTACTCCCATTTCCAAAATAAAAATTTGCAATACCATCAACCTTAAAAATAGTCAATGTCATAGTATAAATGATAAATAGGGAAAGGATAGAGAAACAAGGAAACCCTTGTGGATCATTTTTTTGAAAAAATAGCTATACAAGTTGAGGAAGAATTGAATGCAATACCAAGCTATATAATAGAAAAAATCCATAAGAAGAACCCAACCAAAATCTAACCCCACTTGAAGAAGGGGAAAATCCTAAAAAAAAAGACCCCTTCCCAAGTTGACATCTACCCAAGGAAAATGAAAGGCATTGATCACTTTTACTAAGTGTGTAAGTAGAAAATAATTTAAAACACCCAATAAGGCACAAAGAAAGAAAATATTTTATAACATAGCAAATTTTAAAGACTCTATTAACCCATTTAGGGAAAAGGATATAATCACAAAGGCTATTTTTTTTGTTGTTGTTGGGCCATCCATTATCCCCCTTCTATCCTTTCCACTTATTTATTCTACTCTCACTCCTTCAATTTCACCTACTTTTATTATTCTTTGTTTCCATTTATAAGTGCACTCATGGTTTAGGAAATAGACCACCAATTATTGTCAATCACACTCTCAACTCAAGATGAATTACCTCATTTCCATATCCCACCCAAGAGGTCACCACCATGCCCACACACATTACATATGTTGAGAGTCCATCTCCATTATAACTAGTCTCAACATTAGTCAACATGTTGGCATAGATGGAAATTGATGTGTCAAATACCATTTCATATTTCACCATCAAAAAAAATTTCCCATCCACTACCTTCTCTCATATTACACATCATTTGAGCATCTCAAGTTAGCAATTCTTACTAGGGATAATGACATAGGCAACACAAAATTATTTAATTGATTATAAAGAACCATCCTAAATCAACAACCAATACTATGATCCAATTAGGCTTATATTTATAATATCACTAATATCCTTGAAATTACAAATGCTTAGGAAGCATTTCATTCACTCCAAAGAGAGTAAAGAAAAACAAGAAGTATAAACATTTAAATGACCAATTCTATGGGCATCAATTATCATGAGGTCACAATTAGATATGGATGCAGAAAAGGTATTGATCATTGAAGCATTTTAGAGCAATCCATACAAGTCATCCACCTCCTCCACCAACTTCATTACTAGAATTATAAAGTTGGATTTATCAAGTACATATCCATATCAAATGATCTAGCTCTCAAATCAATTATCCATTGGAGTGGCAATGTAATATGGATAATTGGTAATAGAGAATGAAATAAAAATTATATTTTTGAATGAAATGCCTCTAAAGTAACTCAAATTGTAGTAAAATAGTTACAATTTTAACAAGAAGTTGAATCCCTTGGTAAGGATTACACTAAAGGATCTCATTTGTGATAATAAATGGATAAATTAAAAACCAAGTTTATTGAAGGTATGAAATGGAAGTAGTTGGAATATCTCTTAGAGCAACTCACTCAATGCTAAAAATAGCTAAGGTAATAGTTAGAATAGGATAATATAGAGCTAGATGCTCCTACTAGGCCTTCCACTGTCCTTCTTCTATCCTTTCTATTTCTTCTTTCTTGCCTATTTATTCTACTCTTACTCGATCAATCTCAGCTACTTCTTATGTTACACTTTTTTCCCTAAAATAAGTACAACCGTTGGTTCTCTAAGGGATATACCACCTCCCATGGTTAGTTACAATCTTATTTCAACATATATTACATCATTTCCATCATCCACCATAGAGGTCACTACCATGCATTCACTCATTTATTATGTCAAGAGTCCATATTCATCGTAACTAATCTCACTATTATCTGACACACTTGCGTAGATGAAAACTAATACCCCAACCACTCCTCTTTCCTTAACCACCATATACATATAATTTACCTACCACGTTATGTTCTCTCAACATCTATGCCATATAATCATATCAAGTTAGTAACTCATGCTAGGGACAATGGCATAGCCAACACAAATTTATGCAGTCAAATCTACAACCACCCCATAAATAAAAAACAATGACCTAATCAAGTTTATGTCTATCAAGTAACTAATGTCCTAGGAACTATAGATGCATAAGAAATATTTGATTCTCTCCAACCAGAGAAAAGTAAAATAAGAAGTACAAATACTTAAAGAATCAATCCTAATAATACTATTAATTATGAGATCACAATTAGTTATAGATGAAGATAATATCTTAATTGCTAAAGTATTTTAGAGTGATCCATCTAGACCATCCTCCTTCTCCTTCATTTCCAAAATTCTAGAGATGGATTTGTCAAGGATAAATCTATATTAAATGATATAGCTATCAAATCAATTATCCATTGAAGTGGATATACAATATAACCAACTTATGATGGAGAATGAAATGAATAAAATTTTGAAAACAATTCCTCAACAACAACCCAATTGGTGATAACAAAGTTATAACACTCACAAGAAGTTGAATCCCTTACGAAGAATGTCACAAAAAGAGTCTAGATATGATAACAAGTTAAGGGGATGAAACCAAGCTTGTTGAATATGAGAAATAGAAGTAGCCACAATATCTCTTAGAGCATATCATTAAGAACAAAAAAAAAATTCCAAGGAAACAATTTAAATAGGAAATGGTAGAGTTAGTACAAAATGTAGAGAAAATACAAGTTGCTAACAAGAGAGGTCAAGAAATTATTAGGCTTCATGAAGAAATTATAAAACTAAAATAAAATCTATGGTGGACCTCGAACATGTCTCAGAAGTTGAGAATGTAGAGTATTTATGGAATCATATTTGAACTAAGGCAGCAAATACCAAGATGTATTTTCAATTCATAAGCAACACAAAAGGAATCCTCAACCAAATAGTAAGGATCATTCAATAGTTTGAGGATGAGTTGGCTATAAAGGTACTAGGAGGTATTGAAGCAATTGGCTATGGTGTTAGCATTATAAAAATAATATTTAGGGATAGATAGGAAGACAATTGTTAAAAAATAAAAATAATCCCCAACACCCAAAGGGATCTATAAATATGTAAAGACATAATAGTCACTTTGGAGATCCTAGTACAAGAAAATGGTAGAAGATATATACAAATTAGCAAAAATTGTTTTGGTTGATGTATCCTATGACTAAAAAATACTCCATAATGACAATGTTGTTCATACTATGTTCAAAGAGAAGAAATCCAAAGTTGAAGCTAGAGTAATGTTAGAACATATAGAATAATTGAAAGCATCATTGATCAAACTATAGAATATGATGGAGCAATAATATGAGTTATCTAAAACCCCTATAGAGATCTTGCAAGAGATGAAAATGCCTTATGGATCTTAGATTACCTAGAGATAATGAGTAGTAGATTTTACTAAAACTACTACCATGAGAAAACCAAAAGAACCAATGACAACACTTTTAAAAATTTGTTGTGAAGTCCTAATTTTGTAGACCTTGTGCACAAGGATAAAGGTAGGATCTATGATCTCTCACCAATTAATCTTGGTACCCCATGAAGTTAAAAAAATATAGTAACTTGATTACTACCTTGGGGTCCCCCATATTTTGAAGAATTTAAAACCCTACAAACCAATAAACTAGAGCTTCCAAAAAAATAATTTTGAAAGTATTAAGTTATATGTGTGATTTTCTCATAATTTATTAGATTATTTCCTATGGACTAAAGCCCTTTTTAGAATGGAGTCAAGTACTTCTAGGTAGAAGCAATTTGATCTCCCTTTTAAAGTGAATTACTCGTTGGCAAGTAAAGGTAAATAAAGAGTATATGGATCCGAAGAAAAATATTTTGAAAGCAATATTTTCACATGTAGTAGCACCACTATGCATTTAATAAGGCTTCTAATCCATTGATATAAGTATTTAGAGGTATGCAACATTTGGAGGTGCATCATTGTGTTAAATATATCCCGAAATATTTACTTTACTAGGAGTAAAAATTTCTCACCCAAACTAACTCAAGAGTGAATTCTATTTATAAGTAGGATTTATGGGTTCCATTGTAAATATATTTTGGTCTTAAGAGAATTATATCTTTACTTTATGATTCCCATGTTGGAATTACTCTTGTTTATTTTAAAATAATAAGAAATTGGTGAGAATTTTTACTTTAAATTAGTGGCATTACCTTGTTAGATTATGAAATACATGATGATTGTGGTATTTCCCTTTTGTCCTCTTGTCATTCCTTCTTAGTTCTATTTCATACATGCAAGATGCAGTGTTGTTATTAAATTTTCTCATAAATTATTGGATCACATAGTCTCTTTGATATGGTTAGATCATATTTCATTTTCCATATCTCACACCCTAATATTCTAAAATTTACTTTTGTACATTTTAATTTTTGTATTTGTATTAGATTAAATTAAACTTAACAAGGATAATGGGGAGAGACCTAAATTTAGAGGTTGAGAGGGACACACTCATATTTGTTCTAATTTGTTGAAATAAATTTGCAACTACATAAGAAGTTGAATATTTTCATAATTAGATGCACATGAATTTCTAGAAATTGGTTGCTAGTAGAAGTAGATGTAGTGAAAGTTACTGGTGTTTATTTGGTTAACAATCAAAAATTAAAGATATTATAACAAACTAAAAAATACTTATAATATCATATTAACAAAGTACAACACTTATATTAAATGGAATTACCTCACCTAATTATATTCCTCAACTTTCAAGGAGAAGACCCATGTTTGAATCTTACCAAGTGATAAATGCATAATTGCCAAATTGTTGTAATACCAATATATGGTCATGATGTAATACAAGTAGGGTCGTTTCAATTCCATGTAACCAATTAAAAATTAAAAAATAAAACATAACTAAAAACATTTTAATCAAATGGTATTATTTCAACTATTTACATTTCTCAACTTTCAAGGAAAATATCCAATTTTAAATCTTATTAAGGGATATATATAATTATGGATTTGTTATAATACCACTATGTAATTATGATATAATATAGTTAAAATTAATTTGAATCTCATATAATCAATTATAAAAATAAAGTGTAACACTTATAAAAGCACTTACAACACATTTGTAACTTGCTAAATACCACCTTACTTGTGTTATACTTCATTGCATGCTACTTTAAGTGATGTTAGAAGGAAAAATATTATTGAGAGTTTCTGGATGAAAGAATTGAATATTAAAGCTTCCTTCTCAATTGAGAAATATTTGTTGTGTCTTATTTATACTAGGGAGTTTTACTCTCTTTATAACTTTTGTTGTGTCTTATTTATACTAGGGAATTTTACTCTATTTATGACTTATTCAATCTCTTTTAATGAATAACACTATCCAAAATCATGAATAACACCACACAACTATTCTCAAATTGTGTGGATTTTGTTTTGGGCATAATATTACCTTTTAAATAATTTTAAGGTGTATAGTCCATAGGTCAACAAGAGAACGAAATTCAAGAGAACGAAATTCGAAAGAACGAAATGCTTCATGGCAAACGTGACAAAAGGCTAATAATATAAAATATTAAAGGTATAAAGTTACCTATATTGCACGGTATGACCACGGGGAACTATCGACCTGTGATTTAATGACATGAAACCTAAACATTTTTGGTGAGAAAGTCGTGATTTAATGACATGAAACCTAAAAAATTTTGGTGAGAAAGTCGTGTAATTTAATAACATGAAACCTAAACATTTTTGGTTAAAAAGTCAATGAGAATTACTCACTTCTTGGACTTCCGGTCTTGATGGGACCAAGGCTGTTTCTACCAAACCTAAACCTAAACCTAACAGCTTCTACCAAATCCATTCTACTTCACTAAACATTACTTTTATTCCTCTCGTAACGATACTCTTCCACTCCATTTCGTAAGTCTGCGCATAAGACAATAATCGGAATCATGCCTTTGACATAAAGCCCGGGCTTGTCTTTATATATAAATATATACGTATATGAATGAATGAGAGGCAGGCTATTAGGGTTGTAAGCACAAACATAGTGAGATCGTGATAATGGAGGGATTCTCATGGGTATTGGGGCTTATAATTCTGAGTGTTTCAGTGGTTGTGTGGAGGTGGGTGATAATAAAAAATGGCAGACATGGACAAGACAAACTGCCTCCGGGATCTACTGGATGGCCACTCATCGGCGAGACGATCGCTTTCATGAAAGCCATCCGGTCCCCTCATCAACCGCGGCAATTTATTCAAGATCACGAGCGCAGGTTCTCTCCCACTATGCTACTCCTCGTTGTTGTTGCCCTAATATTTTATTGCATTGTATCGATGAATTTAAAGAAAATGATGATGTTGGTGCAGGTACGGGCCAATTTTCAGATGCAATTTGTTTGGAAATGCACAAACGATTGTGTCAGTGGATCCAGAGTTCAACAAATACGTTCTGCAAAACGAGGGAAGGCTTTTCGAAGCGAAATATCCCAAGTCTCTGAGGAATCTGATTGGCAAATATGGTTTGCTCTCCGTCCACGGGGAACTTCAAAGGAAGCTCCATGCCGCGTCTGTCAATTTGTTGAAGTACGAGAAGCTCACCTCTGACTTCATGGACGATATACAGAGTGCCCTCCTAGCCGGAATGAAGAAATGGCAAGCCACCAAAATCATCCGTCTTCAGCACGAATGCCATAAGGCATGCACCCATTTTTTTTTTGGTTTTTTTTTGCTTTCCTTGTCATTTGAGATCCACCAATATCATATCATTGGTGTTGCTTCTTCTTCTTCGTTTTTTTTTATTTTTCTTGTCATTTAAGATCCACCAATATGACCAGGTTGTTCTTAATGTGATGGGTAAGAAATTGCTAGACTTACCTCCTTACAAGGATATGGAAGAGGTGTACATGGCTTTCGATGAATTTATTGTCGATATCCTCAAAATCCCCATTAAAATCCCCGGATCCACTTACTCGAGAGGAATCAAGGTGCGTAACGCCTTCAATGAACATAAAATAGATAATTGGTAAGTAGAATCTACAATTTTGCTCGTAACGAAAATGGGGATTGGGGATTCCAGGCCAGGGAGATTCTCGTTAATAAAATATACGAGTGTATAAAGGAGAGGAGGCAACACCCGAAAGTGACCCGGAATGATCTACTCACCAAAATTTTGAGGGAAGAATCTCTCTCGGATGAAATTATTGCAGATTTGATTCTGTTTTTGCTCTTTGCGGGTTACGAGACTTCATCCACAGCAATGGCATTCTCTATTAAGTTTCTCACCGACAATCCCCGAGCACTGGAGGAGCTCAGGGTCTGTGCCTTATGCCTTGTGTCTATTTATTTATACTATACTAATATTGTCTAAATACTAACTCGGACATGGATGCCACACGCAGGCTGAGCATGACGCTATTCTAAAAATTAAAAGTAAAGACAATGGAAAGCTGACATGGGAGGACTACGAGTCAATGAAGTTCACTCATTGCGTGCGTGCATATTACATAATATATAATTTAATCTGTTCTTGTCTCTGTGTGTCATGAGAGGTGGATGACGATTGTGTTTTGTGTTGGTGTGACAGGTAATAAAAGAAACTCTTCGTCTGGGTAATGTTGCCCCTGGTGTATTCAGGGAAGCAAAACAAGATATTAAAGCTAAACGTAACGCTCTACCCTATAGCCTTACAGCCTATGTGTAAAAGTTGTTTTTGGTGTCAATGTCATAATTTTATGTGATGTTGTATTTTGAAATAACTAGTAACATATTTTTATGTTAAAATTTGGTTCACCACAGACTATGTGATTCCCAAAGGATGGGTAGTCTATGTTTTCCTGAATGGCACTAATTTGGATGAGAAGTACTACCCTGAACCTTTCTCATTCAATCCATGGCGCTGGAAAGATGAGCCCAGCCTGGTATCGCAGCTCACCAACACCAACCTTAACTTTAGTGCATCAATAACAGTTTTAATTTTAAGCAAGTAAATGTAAATGTGGCTGCTTTGTGCTAGTTGTATCATTCTTGGGTTTTTTTTTTTTCGTTTACGTTTGCAGAAGCTGGCTGAGGTTCCATGGTTTATGCCTTTTGGAAGAGGTGCAAGGCTCTGTCCAGGTTATCATTTGGCCAGATTTGAGATTGCTCTCTTCCTTCATCACTTCGTGACTAAATTCAGGTCAGATTACATTATTTGTCTTTTAATTGGCAAAACTTGTTTGTATAAATTTAGGAGAACTGATAGTTTTGAAAAACTATGTAATGGACAGGTGGGAGGTCCAGGAAGCAGATCGTGTTTGTTACTTTCCAGTGCCTGCCTTGGTAAAGGGTCTTCCAATTTGTATAGATTCTCGAACATCAGAATAAGTCTTTTACACAACAGAAGTTACAATCCTTTCACTGTCTGTGGCTTGATATAAACTCTACTCAGCTTATTATTAAATTGAATTCAGAGATAATGATCTGGTTGCATCAGCTGCGGCTGGCATCTATATTTGCTCTCCAACACTGAATGAATAATATAGCATAGTAATCGCCAGAAAAAGAATAGTTGGTAGTTGATATTAGATTAGTATTTGTTGGCGAATTGTTTTGATCTTTTAGAAAATTGGAGCTTTGTTATAAATAAATAAATAAATATAAATATTGATATTAAAAAACACGTGTATTTTTTCAAAGTTTGGTATTTTTCAAAAGTTGAATTGAATGTTGAAGTAATTACATTCGGTCTATGTATTATAAAATTTTAATTTGTTTTTATATTTATTTTGATTGGTAGCCATTAATCATCTTTGAAATCGAAGCACTCAAAAGTCAAAGTGAGCCATTTGTTTTTAGTCCCCTTAACTAATCCACTTGTGGCTTCGTTTTGTAAAAAGGGGACACGCTCACGCGTGGAATTTGACGGTCTATAGAATTTATTTTGCATTTGAAATTATAAATTATGGTTTGAATTAGATTTTTATTTTTATTTTTATTTGTTATTTTTTATAAACAATAAATTTTACAAGTAAATATAATTAAAAATATTAAATTTTGTGTAGGATATACGAAATATAGATATGTAGTATTTATATATAAATATAAATACTACATTAAATGTGTGAATAAAAGTATACGAATACTGAGATATACCTTTGATGCTACACTTACTCTTTATATCAAAATATTATAATTAATTATATATATTGTTTGGGATATACAAAATATAGATATTTAGTATTTAAATATAATACTACATTAGATGATGTGTGAATAAAAGTATACAAATACTGAGATATACCTTTGATGTTACACTTGCTCTTTGTATCAAAATATTATAATTAATTATAAAATATGAGTTAAATTGGTTAATTATATTTTCAAAACAGTGAACATTACCAAAAGTGTGTCGTTGAATCCTAATGCTAATCTCATAATGCTGATTAATGGTGTGTCGTTGAATCCTAATGCTAATCTCATAATGCTGATTAATGGTGTGTCGTTGAATCCTAATGCTAATCTCATAATGCTGATTAATGGTGGGTGACGTTTGCTAGAGCTTAAAGGTAAATAAAAACTAAAATATTTATATTCACATGTTTCTGGCTTTTTGAGGTTGATTACTTATGGTGGGTGACGTTTACCGAAGCCTCGAGGTAAATAAAACTAAAATATTAATATTGACATGTCTCTCGCAACGCTAATGCTAATGTTACTCTGAGACTGGTTAATTATGTTGGGTGAGGGGTGACGTTTTCTGGAGGTTAAAGGTAAGTAAAAATTAAAATATTAATATTGATATGTATCTTGCAACGTTAATGTTAATGCTTTTTTTATGTTTATAAAAATTTATTTAATCAATAAAATTATATAAGAAATATAAAATCTTAAGACAATAATCTTTATAAGGGTTTCAATCAATAAAATCATATAAGAAATAGAAAATCTCAAAACAATAATTTTTACAAGGGTTAGAAGAAAAAGACCCCCAAAATTACCAAGCACCCGAATTAAAAAGACATTTAACAAATAACAACCTTAATCAGGCATATATGCAGCAAGCAAATTAGCAAGATGATGAGAACAATCCAATGGGAGTTGATCTCATTCCCTAGCATTCTAGTCTTCGTGAAACTCAAAAACCCATTTTACCAAGCAATTAGTCACACTCTTCCATTCCTTAGGAATATGAACAAAGGAAATAAACTCCAAATGCCAACAAATTTGAATTATTTGCCAAGCCACTAACACCAGCTACCAATGAATATTTTAAATATTGCGAGTCTTCAACAAATTAATAATAATCTGAGAGTCTGATTCACAGATGATCTTCCGTCATCCCAGAGCATAACTTTTTTTAAAGCAAAACGAATAGCAAGGGCCTCTATATAATTATTAGTTTGCTTCCCCTTATAACAAGAGAAAATGAAAATATTTGCACCACTACTATCTCTCCGAACACCACCAATACCTGCATACCCAGGATTCCATCTGGAAGAGCCATCAATATTAATCTTAAACACCCTTTGAGGCAGAGGATGCCATCTGCCATCTCTCTGCACTTTTTGATTGAGGCCTCTCCTCTCGACCGATAAAGAAGGACGAGGGCCATTCTCCACTAAACCCAGGTCCTACATCATCAAAATCTCAAACTACTCCAAAGGAAGACCGATCTGAAATTTAGAAGAAACAATTTTTTGGATCATACCAATAATCCTCTGCCAAATATGATAAACAATTAACTTTATACATTGAAAAATCTGCCATATAATATATGCGGGCCCAATACTTCACTCAACTTGAAGAAAAAAGACTTAGCAGGAGGTCTTCCTAAACTCTTCCATAACTCAACAAGCGAAGAGGCATGAAAACAAGATTGTTTCTACACCCTCCACCAAAGATGCCAAATTCCCTGTGCAAACGAACACTGTAAGAGCAAATGCCCTAAATATTCGTCACTATTCTCACAGGAAACAAAATGAAGGGCCTTAAAAACCTTTGATTTGGATAGTATCCCATGTAAGACATTTGTTCCTAGTAGCCAACCACAAATGAAAATTTTATTTTGGCCAGGAAAACTTATTCCAAACCTGTTTCTACCAAGGAACCTCCTCATCCCCAAAATGTTGACTATCTAAAATACAGTAACCAGAAGCCACTAAGAAAACCCATTTAGGATCCAGACTTCAAGCTAGAACATCATCATCCTGTAAGGAATATCACTCCCTAGTAGCCAAAATAAGAGTCAACTCTTCTCTATCCTGAACAAAACCACTTGCCGACCAATCTCTAGGATATTTCCACTGAATTACCTCCACCTACCCAACTCGTTTTTCAACGTTATAATCCATCACCCTATAACAACCAGTAGCCAAGAAAAAATTACATAGCTCCTAAAGATGAGGAAACATAGATAAAATTGTAGGGAAACCATCCCAAGAATCATGCTAGAAAAGAGCCTTCAAGCCTTTGAGATAAATCCAGAACAATCCTTGTTTAACAAGAGTCACCCCCTTCTTAAGGGTATTCCAGATAAAAAACCCTTTACTAGACAAACTGTATCTAGGCATATCATAGCCCTCAACTCCACTAAGATACTTAAAGGAAATAATTTTAGCCCAAACATGGTCTTGAGAAATGCACCAATTAATCTTGGTTGCCAATGCCCGACTAGAAAGAGAACCCATAAAAATATTTTGAACATAGATTCAAGCTCATGAATAAAACTAGCAGTGAATCATGCACTGATAAATACATAAAACTTGAACCACCAACTTAAGAAGCACTCTACCAGCAAAAGAAAGCCACTTAATAGTTCAATAAGAGACTTTAGCCTAAAATTTATCTAAAATATTATTTCATATGCCTGGAGGTAGAGGGCCCACAGAAATAAGAATTCCCAAATAAGTTAAAGGAAGAGCTCCAATCTAAAACCAAATAATCTGAGCAATGTTGGCCTGTATAAGAGGATTTGTATTGAAAAATAAGATGGAGGATTTCCCCTTGTTTAATGCTAATATTATTATGGCTTCTGTGAGAATTATTAATTATGATGGGTGATGTTTACCAGAGTATAGAGGTAAATAAAATCTAAAATATTAATATTGACATGTATTTCATTGAGTCTCCTTTCAACTTCCAAGAACTATGGATATGGAAGACACAAGGATAAGCCCATATCCGTCGACTCCAAATCTCATTCACCTCCAAGACTCTAAGGTTCATATTTTAACTAGTTATGAGAGGCTTCATTTCATTTTTTCTTTTTTTTTTCTTTTTATTGGTTATATGGCTTTCAAATGGTTTATCCTTATGACCACATAATGATATTACAACAACTTCTCTATAATTTTTACCAACATTTTATTTTGACACTACTTTTATTTGTTTTATAGGTTTTTTTTCATTTCATTTTTCTTTTATTTTGCTTTTAATTGGTTATATGACATTGAAATAGTTCATCCATAGTACATTGTTATCCCATAGCAGTATTACAACAACTTCATTGTAATTTTAAAGTTCAGGATTTTTAGCAATTTATTTTTAAAGTCTAATATGAAACAATGGGTTTCTGTGGAATCAAAGTCTATATATTGTCAAATTCCACTAGCTTATGCGTATAGGCTTTTGGGGTTCTTTTCACAATGTATTTCTTTATTTTATAGGATTTATTTTCACTTTATTTTTTATTTTATTTTTCCATATAATTGGTTATATGGATTTGAAATGGTTCATAGGACATTGTGATCCCATAATGGTATTTCAACAACTACTCTATAATTTTTACCCCATATTTTATTTTCATGTCATCTTTATTTTTTTGAGGATTTTTTTATTTTATTTTTTATTTTTTTTCTTTTTAACTGGTTATATGACTTTGAAATGGTTCATCCATAGTACATTGTGATCCAATAACGATATCATAACAATATTTACCCAAAATTTTATTTCCACATTTTTCTTTGTTTTTTAGGTTTTTATTTATATTTTTTTCTTTTTATTTTAATTGGTTATATGGATTTGAAATGGTTTATGTGACTCCATAAAATTATTACAATAAATTTTCTATAATTTTTTAAGTTCAATATTAAAAAAAAAACAATATTTTCAAAGTTTAATATGAAAAATATTGGGTTTCTGTAAACCGTCAATTTCCAAGAACTTATGCATATGGGCTTCTAGATTTTTTGTAATACATTGAGACCCATAACAGTATTACAACAACTTCTCTATAATTTTTAACAACTTATTTTCAAATTTTAATATGAAACAATGAACTTTTGTAGACTCAAAGTCTACACCATCAAATTATGCATATGGGCTTATGGGTTTCTTTTTCACACTTTAATTTTAATTGGTTATATGGTTTTGAAATGGTTCATCTATAGTATATTGTGATATCATAAAGGTATTAGAACTTTTTTGTAATTTTTAGCCAACATTTTATTTCCACATTGTATTTCTTTGTTGTTTATGGTTCTTTTTAATTTTAATTTTTTTTTTTCTTTTATTTTCCTTTTAGTTGGTTATATGGCTTTGAAAATGGTTCATCCATAGTACATTGTGATCCCATAACAGTATTACGACAACTTCTTTATAATTTTGACAACTTTTTGTAATTATTAAATTTTAGGATTTTTAAGTTTAACATGAAACAATGGCATTTTATAGACTCAATTTACATACTCTAAAATTCTAATAGCTTATGCATGTGGGCTTTTGAGGTTCTTTTCTACACTATCTTTTTTTTTTTTTTTTTAGGTTTTTTTTTTTTCATTTTTTTTTTTCTTTTAATTGGTTATATGACTTTGAAATGGTTCATCCATAATATATTGTGACCCCATAATGTATTACAACAGATTCTATATAATTTTTACACAATATTTTATTTTCACATTGCCTTTCTTTGTTTTCCAAGGATTCTTTTCATTTTATTTTTAATTTTTCTTTTCCTTTCCTTTTAATTGGTTATATGAATTTGAAATGGTTTGTCCATAATACATTGTTACCCCATTACCATTATGGTATTACCACAACTTTTCTATCATTTTTTAAGTCCAAGATTTCTAACAGCTTATTTTAATGTTTAATATGAAACAATGGGTTTTTGTAGGCTCAAATTCTATGAACTAATTCCAACAACTTATGCATATGGGCTTCTAGGATTTTTTTTCACACCATATTTATTTTTTTTATTGGGGTTCTTTTTTATTTTATTTTTTATTATTTTTCTTTTTTTTCTCCTTTTAATTAGTTATAGGGCTTTGAAATGGTTCATCCATAGTACATTATGACCCTATAATGGTATTACAACAACTTTTCTATATTTTTTACCTAACATATGGCTTTTAAATGGTTCATCCATAGTACATTATGATCCTATAACGGTATTACAACAACTTTTCCATAATTTTTACCTAACATTTTATTTTCACATTGTTTTTCTTTATTTTTTTGGGATTCTTTTTCATTGAATATTTAATATTTAATATTTTTTCTTTCTTTTTCTTATAATTGGTTATATGTATTTGAAATGGTTCATCCATAGTATATTGTGACCCCATAATGGTATTACAACGACTTATTTATAATTTTTAAAGTATTTTAATAGCTTATACATATGGGCTTCCCTTAGTTCCTATTTGAAACCCGTTTTATGTTACTACCACTCCATCTCCTAATTGTCTATTTTATTCCTTTTTAAAAATACATTTAGATACTTTTAAAATACCATTTTTTCCTCCACCACATCTATATTTGCATGTAAATGAGGTGCAATACATTTATTATATTACATAAACATTCTATTGAAGTCAAACATGAAATTTATCCATCTATATTTGAATCTATTGGTGCATTCCTCCAACTTTAACATGACAAAAACCTCAACAAAAATGACCATGTTCAAAGAAACTAATATAGTGATGGAAATATCATCTCAATTAAATGACATGCACTTTTTTATTACATGCAAATAAAGTTATTTTCAAAAAAAAAGACACAAACTACCGTCAAAAAATTGTATGTATGGACTACAACAAGTTCTATTAACAACAAATATTTTGAAGCATATGAAGGCAGTCATGATAATCAAAAGAAACAACTATACCATGAAATTTTTGGAACTTCTAATGAATATGAAGAAGTATATGCAATTGATGTAGAGGGTAGTAGTCATGATAAAAATAAAAGTGTAATAACAAGAAATTTTCACTTTGAATGGTTAGAAAATATTGATTGGTTGAATACTATCAAGTATGGTGATGATGATGTTATGAAATATAAATATTATGAAAAATATAAAATTATTGGATCTTGGGGTACAATATATGGTTGTACAAATTTTTAGCATGATGCTCTTATTACTCATGAAAATTCACTTTTGCATAAAGATGCTAAAAAAATATGGTGTGATACAATAAAGATAAGAATGAAATCTATTCTAGATTACATTATATAAATTGAAGATGCCAATAAGAAAAGAGTGATTGCTACAATGAAAGTAGCTTACTACATTTATCAAGAAGATTTTATACTTATCTAAATATGAGAAAAATTGTAATTTCTTCATAGATATGAAAATACCAAATATACCCACATCTCAAGACTACTCTTCATACACAAATCACAAGGCTGCAAATAATTTTATTTATTGTATCTCATAATATATTTAACAATACCAAATAATATGTATGTTGGAAAGCTCATTCTTGTAATTAATGCTTGATGAAAGTATTAATCATACTTTGAAAAAAAATCGTGTAGTTTTTGCAACTTATTTAGATTTAAAAGGTCTAGGAGAACCTATTTCATAATATATGGAGCTCAAAGATATACCATATGGAAAATGAAAAATAATATATGATATTGTAAATCATATAATAATTGGTAGAGGCATTTTGTTATAAAACTTGATAGCAGTTTCTACATATGGAGCTTCAACAATGATTGAAAATAAAAATGGATTTGTGTATTTAAAAAAAATATATTCCAAACCTAATTGTAGTTCATCATATAGCTCATCGTGAGGCTTTGATAATGACAAATGCTTCTAAGAATGTACTAGAGTTATTGCATATTGAAAATCTTCAAATAAAGTGTATTCATGGGTTCAAAACTCACCAAAAAGGAGTAATGAATTAAATTATTTACTTAGAGTCATCGAAATTGATGTTCTAGATGTTTTACAAATACATGTAGTTAGATGGTTGTCAAGAGTAGAGGTTATCATAAGACTTGTAAATCTTATGCCTACTATATTAACCATGTGGAAAAATAATAAGAAATTATATTTATGGTATAACAAGGCATGCATATATGCTACTCAATATCGTTTGCATATGCTTGTTGACATATTGGGTAAGTTGAACAAGTTGAATAATTTATTTCAAGAAAAAAATGTAGATAGTACAGGTCTTGGGTTGGCTCTTGATGTAACTATAAATACATTGACTAAATAATTTCTAATAGAAGAAACATTTCCAGATGGAGCAACTCATATCTCAATATTTTAATTGATTCTCAATATGGATTCATTGAAATCAAAGTACAAGATAATATCATTGAAAAGCATGATTTATTGTATAAATATAGCTCATCTATAGATAATGATTATTTCAATGATGTAAGGAAACAAGGTATGAAAATTCCTATTAAAGGCACACAAGAGAGTTGTCACATGCTTAAAAACGATTGTGTTGAATCTATCATTAGTTGTTTAAATGTAAGGTTTCTAGATCTTCCACTATTTAACGTAACAAATATTTTTATTCCTTGATATTTTCTAGAAAACGTCAAACTAGAGAAAATAATTCAGAGCATTGGCTAGAAAAACTTCTTCAACATTTACAACATAATGTCTCAAATGGAATTGCACCTCTATTTTATGTCAAGGCTTGCAAAATGGAGTTGCATTCTTTTATTGATACATTAAATTTAGCTTGTGAGAGTTTCTCAATGAAAGAAGCATTGAGGATGTTTTGTAATATAGAGCAATGGCATAGAAATTATCCTCATATGATGAAATTGTGGCAAGTTGTACTCTCAATTCCTACAAGTACAATAGATTATGAAAGAGGATTTTATAGAAAAATATTATCAAAGATATTAGGAAATCAAAGCTGGGGTTGGATACATTAGATGCACTCTTGTGAATATATTTGAATGGACCCACAACAACTATTTATTGGAATAGATTTTATGATATTTGGAGAGATGTAAAGCCAAGATGAGTTCTTGAGATTTAGAATGAACACTTGTGTTTTTTGAAAGGGTTTAAAATTTAAATGATTAAAAGTAGTTTATTATGCAATGATGCCAACACTTTGTAACATTGTATCTTTTGAAAAAGAGATTGTTTATTAAGATAAACTTTATTCTAACTTTTATAATAAGTTCATTTTGTTCTATCCAACACTAAATATAACTCAACAATAAATTTATTTTGTTATATGCACTAAATTCATGGTCTTGTGTTGTGAGTGGTAATTCTCTTATTGAACCATCTATGATTCTTAACTTCAAATGTTCTTTATGATTGTAGAATGCTACTCATTGTTCAACTATTTGTAACTTCAATTGTTCTTTATGTCATTACATGTACTAATCCTAAACAATATTTAATTTTACAAATATGCCCTTTGCAATCCTAGTCTTTCTAGCATGCAAGAGGTAGTTAGAGTCTAGTAACTTAATTTAGATAATATTTATATTCTTAGAACTCCATAATAGTGTGGAGAATCTAAGCTTATGTTTTTGAAATTAATTATATTTTTAAAGATTCATTATTGTTCTATATGCTAATTCATGTTTATATTTATAGATTTATTTGTTATATTCCTACTATATTATTCTTCATACTTACTTACTCAACATATAGTGGTTTTACCATTTTATGTTTTTGGAAATATGAGCAGGTTTTGTTGTCATTGATGTCAAGAAGTCAGGATCAGTAAGCATCAGTTTCAGTGAGCAACATCAGTTTCAGTTTTCGTATTCAGTGCAAAAGAAAGATTGCTTCCAGGTGGTCAGATGAGGTCTAAAGGGCAAAAGGAAGGCCCAAGAAAAATAATATTATAATATTTTATTATAATATTAAAGGTCTAAGGTCAAGACCTAGAGATTTAAATTAATTATAAATTAATTATAATAATTTCATTATAAATTAATTTATAATTTAATTTGATTAACTCTAAGAGTTATTAAGTTAATTATAAATTATTTATAATAAGTTAATTATAAATTAATTTATGATTTAATTTAAAACCCTAAAGGTTAGGGTTAAAAGGGCACAAAGTTTAATTAATTCAAAATATTCAAATTAAATCGAATCATCAATGTCGTTGAGCATATGGCACTTTGCATATAAGAAGGGGCAAACATTATGGCAAATATTATCCATGCGATCCATTTGACATAAGCGAATATCGTGCACAAGACAAGGAAGAAGATCGTGTGTGTTTTAAAAGCTTTTGAGAGGTAGAAGATAGGATAACGAAGAGGGGAACTCACTCCACATTGCAAGGCATTGGGTAGCATGATTGGCAGCTAGAGGCTACGCTAAGACGTTTGTTGGTGCAAGGTTGAGGGATCGATTCCCGTGGTCTTCATTTTTGCTAAGCAGAGGAAGTTTTTCATTGAAGTTTGCATGGTCGATGAAGGACAAAGGGAAGGCACTTGCCTTTCCCTTTGCATGGAGGCACGTAGCCCACGTGGTGGGCGCACGCTTGGCAAAGGCGCTCGGTAGGAAGAGGTTGCGCATTCGAAACCCATCGAGGCCCTTTTGGTGGACTATGTAAGGTATGCGCTCATAATTGCAAGGTTCCAAAAATTGCAGAAATTAATTTTTTAATTTCTTAAAGGTTGTATAAAGTGGAAATTGCATATTATAAGGTTTTTGTGAGTTATACAAAGGGAGATAAAAGGATATGCATAGTGTTATTTTTGGGTGTTGATTTTTGAGTGCTTAGAGTTTATAAGAGGAGTAATAAGGTGTGCCAAGGGAGTTAGATATTTTTGTTAAAACAAAGTTAATAAAAATTGTATTGAAAGGAGAAATAAGGTTGAGTAAGTTTTTGATATTTTGACTTGGTGAAATATTTTTGTGAGAAAATATTAAGGACAAATATTTGCTATCTAACCCTAGTATTGGCAAAAAGAGTGGTTGTGATTGAGACAGGTGTTTGAGGTCAAATCATCTTCAAACAAGAGGTAAGGGCACATTATCCTTGAGAGTGATTGTTGGATGTTGTGAATGCTAAGTTGGAGTGAAAAGGATTGTTTGATAAGCATTGTTGAGTTTGGTTTTCTAGAATGAAAGTTGATACTAGAAACCTTGTTTGATAAGCATTGTTGGAAATATTGAGTAAGCTTTCATATGCTTGACTAGGGTTTGTGAAAGAACATGAGTATCATTGTTATGTGAAGTTGTGAACTATCTTGAACTAGGGTTTGTGCAAGATCATGAGTATCATTGTTATGTGAGATTGTTTGATAAGCATTGTTGGAAATAATTGAGTGAGTATTCATATGCTTGAACTAGGGTTTGTGAAAGATCATGAGTATCATTGTTATGTGAGGTTTGTTTGATAAGCATTGTTGAATAAATCTTCATTGAGTGATTGGTTGAGTGGAGTTGATTGAGCCTAGTTGATTGGAGGTATTGGAGTGATAGTTCAAGTTCTGTGAAACAAATTGTTCTATATTCTGAATTGATTTGAGAAAGATATTGGAAGTGATTGAGTGTTTGTGAGTGTGAAACATATTGAGTCTCTAACCATTCTCTATATGTTTCTGTGATATTAAACAATATTATGTGTGAAGCTTGTTTGTGTGATTGAAGAGGTTTTCTGTGATAGATTGAGTTGAGTTGTATAAAGCTTTTGTGAAAGCTATTGGATAGATTTGAGTAAGTCCTAGAGTGGACTTAAGGATGAGTTGAGTAAGCTTTTGTGGAAGCTTACAATATATTGAGATAAGTTCTAGTGAGGACTTGTTGAGTAGATTTGAGGTAAGTCTTGGTGAAGACTTGTTGAGCAGATTGGACAAGTTCTAGTGAGGACTTGTTGAGCAGATTTGAGGTAAGTCTTGGTGAATATTTGAGAGAAGTGTTAGGAGGAGTTAGAGGGATTTGTGTGAGATTTTGTGGAAGCTTACAATGTAGATTTGAAGATAGATATTGAGAGTATATTGGATAAGTTCTTGAGAGGACTTGTGGATAGATTTGAGGTAAGTCTTTGAGAAGACTTGTGAGAAGAGTTGATTGATTGATTTGTTCAAACCTTGAGTTAAGGTTTGGGGTAGATCTAGCAGAGTTGATTTGTGATTGAGTCAAGCTTTGTGTTAAAGCTTGAGGATATATTTGAGGATAGATTTTGGTGTATATTTGAGGATATGTTTGTGCTATATCAAAGATAGATATTGAGCATATTTGTGCTAGATTGAAGGACTATGTTTAGTGTAGATTTGAGGATAGATATTGAGTAGATTTGTGCTAGATCGAAGGACTATGTTTAGTGTAGATCAGAGATAGATATTGAGCAAATTTGTGCTAGATCGAAGGACTATGTTTAGTGTAGATTTGAGATAGAGATGAGAGCAAGCTTTGGAGGTGATAGAGTATAGAGGATAATAGTCTCTAGTGGATAGAGGTCCATTAGCTAGGGTAGTGAAGATAGGTCTTCTGAGTGAGGGTAGGAGTCTTTAGTGGATAGAGATCCATTAGCCAGTGTAGTGGAGGTAGCAGTTCTTCTAGAAGATCACCATCTAGAGCAGAGGAGAAAGGAGTTCTCTTATGGATAGAGATCCATAAACTAGCTAAGGATATTGGTGTCTCCTATGGATAGAGATCCATGAACTTGATTAGGGGATTGGTGTCTCCTTTGGATAGAGGTCCATAAACATTGTAATAGGGAAAGGTTTCCCAAGAGATTTGTTGAGAAAATTTTAGTGAAATATTTTCTCCATGGAGTAGCCCACATTGGGTGAACCACGTTAAATTGGTGTCTCTATTGTGTGTGGTGATTTATGCATTGCTTTGATTACTGCTATTGATATTGCCATTGATATATTGCATAATATTGTTTGGGAAAGAAAAGTAAAAAGTGGTCTTATACTGTTCACCCCCCTCTTAGTATAAGCTTGTGTTCTTCAATTGGTATCAAAGTGGGTTCCTTCGAAAGAGTTTAACAGCTTGAAGGAAAAGCTCACAAGAACACAGATGGATTCTAAGAGTGGATCCTCAGATAATTCAGCACCAGTGTTTGATGGGAGTGATTATGTATTTTGGAGTATGAGAATGAAGATTCACCTGATGGCACTTGGAAATGAAATATGGGAAGCAATTGAAAATGGATACACACCACCAACTACTCCACCTACAGATAAATATGGTAAGCTTCTACATCATTACAATTCAAAAGCAATGAATGCAATTTTGAGAGGTTTGCATAAAATAGAGTTTATAAAGGTTATGCACTACGTAAATCAACAAAGGAAATTTGGGATAAATTGCAAGGCATATATGAAGGAGATAAAAAGGTCAAAAAGGTAAAGTTGTAAAATCTCAAGGGAATATTTGAAGATCTAAAAATGAAGGATGAGGAAAACATTAGTGCTTATCTACTTCGTGTAGACGAGGTTGTTAACTCCATGCAAGGACTTGGACTTGAAGTTCAAGAATCTGATGTTTGTGATAAGATTTTAAGGTCACTCCCAAAAAGGTTTAGTGAAAATATTTCAGCTATAGAGGAATCAAAAGATAGTGATATTTTGACAAGGGATGAATTACATGGCATTCTTATAGCTTTTGAGATGAGAACAAAAGAGGAACCTAATCCCCAGAAAGAAGCAGCCTTCAAAGCTACTAAGAAGACAAAGGGTAAGAATTCAGATTCAAGCAATGAGTTATCCAGTGATGAAGAAGCAAATTATGGCAGAAGGAACAAGGATCCAAGAAAGTTTAAAGGTACAAAATCTGTTAGATGTTTCAATTGTGGAAAGTATGGTCACTATGCATCTGATTGTCAAGAAGCTAGAAATAGCAATGATGAAGAAAAATAGGATCATAAGAATAGGGAAACAAAAAAATATAGGTACCAAAAGAAAAGCAGGGATGGACAAGGCAAGCAAGGAAAGAAGTTCTTCCAAAGATAGAAGAAGAGTTTCTATGCAGACAAAGCAAGTAAGTACTCAAGTAATAGTGATGATAGTTCCTCAGAAAATGATGAAGTACTATTTCTAGCAAAAGAAAAATAAGTGGTTAAGAAAAGGTCACCAATAATTCTCAAGTGTTTTAGATGTGGAAATTTTGGTCATCTTGAAGATAGTTGTACAAGGAGTGGTTTCAGTTTCAGTGATGATGAATATGAAGATACACTTGAAGGACCAGAAGAGAATCTACTCATGGCAATAGAGGAAGAAGGAGGTGATCCTATAGAAGAAAAATCAAAAAAAAATGAAGATGATTCCAAAGGCAAACAAATAGAGGAAGAATCAGAAATAGGAGAAGTTGATCTTGAGGGTGAGCTTATTCATGCCCTTGATGCATTAAGGGAGGTAAGAAAGCAAAACTCAAAACTCAAGCTTAAATTTCAAGAATGTGATGAAGAGAAAGGAAAGCTTATAGAGGATCTAACCAACTCAATAGCTAAGACAAGGAGATTCAAAGAGAAGTTAGAAGCAAAGGTTTTAGAATGTGAAAGGTTAGAGCATGAGGTAGCTTCACTAAGGAAGGAAGTAAAATAGTCTAAGGATAAGCTACACAAGTTTGGGAAAATCTCAAAAACCATAGACAAGATTATCAAGGTACAAAGACGGTCAACAAACAAGACAGGTCTTGGTTTTGAACAGGTACAAAAGAAACAAGGAGAGGAGTCAACCTCAAGTTCTGAAGAAGAAGAAACTTCAGAAGAAGAGAGTGTAAGAGAGAGTGAGACTTCTGAGGATGAGTTGGACAATAGAAAGTTCAACAAGGAAAGGAACAATGCACAAAAGAGGAACAGATGGAACAGGAACCAACATAGGGTAAAAGAGACTAAAAGACCCATGGGGTCAAGGCAAGGTAGTTTCAATGGAAGATGTTTCTCATGTCACAGATTTGGGCACAAGGCTTCACAATGCAGGACACATGAAAGACAGGAATATGGGAACTTCAAAAATAGGCAGCTTTTTCAAGGGTATTGCTACTCTTGTAATCAGTTTGGTCACAAGGCAGTGAATTGCAGGGTTCATGATAGGAACAGATATGGCTTCACTAGGAGAAATCCCAAGATATTTGCACCTCCAAGGAATAACAATATTAAGTGTTATAAGTGCAATAATGATGGGCATACAACAAGATGGTGTAGAGCAAAAATTCCAGAGACAAGCAGGAACAGGAACAGTCAGAGGAATCAAAAAGATCAGCCAAGGAAGAAAGTGGACAAAGGCAAAGATCAGTGCTTGATGGGAGTAGAAATACTCCCACCCCAGAATTAACCACCTCAAGAGGAGGTGGGGGAGGGGCTAAGCTAAGAGACTCATTCTTAGCCCCAAGCCCCAAAGGTGACCCTTTGCCATTGATGTCAAAGGGGGAGAGATTTGAGTAAGGGGGAGAGATTTCAGTCAAGGGGAGCAGTTCCTCAGGGGGAGAAGAACAGAAAAAGGTTAAGGAAATGGTAAAAGATAATTGGGTTGCCATCAATGACAAAGGGGGAGATTGTTGGAAATATGAGCAGGTTTTGTTGTCATTGATGTCAAGAAGTCAAGATCAATGAAGCATCAATTTTAGTGAGCAGCATCAGTTTCAGTTTTTGTATTCAGTGCAAAAGAAAGATTGCTTCCAGGTGGTCAGATGAGGTCTAAAGGGCAAAAGGAAGGCCCAAGAAAAATAATATTATAATATTTTATTATAATATTAAAGGTCTAAGGTCAAGACCTAGAGATTTAAATTAATTATAATAATTTCATTATAAATTAATTTATAATTTAATTTGATTAACTCTAAGAGTTATTAAGTTAAATATAAATTATTTATAATAAGTTAATTATAAATTAATTTATGATTTAATTTAAAACCCTAAAGGTTAGGGTTAAAAGGGCACAAAGTTTAATTAATTCGAATTATTCGAATTAAATCGAATCATCGATGTCTTTGAGCATATGGCACTTTGCATATAAGAAGGGGCAAACATTATGGCAAATATTATCCATGCGATCCATTTGACATAAGCGAATATCATGCACAAGACAAGGAAGAAGATCATGTGTGTTTTAAAATATTTTGAGAGGCAGAAGATAGGATAACGAAGAGGGGAACTCACTCCACGTTGCAAGGTGTTGGGTAGCATGATTGGCAGCTAGAGGTTGCGCTAAGATGTTTGTTGGTGCAAGGTTGAGGGATCGATTCCCATGGTCTTCATTTTTGCTAAGCGAAGGAAGTTTTTCGTTGAATTCTACATGGTCGGTGAAGGACAAAGGGAAGGTGCTTGCCTTTCCCTTTGCATGGAGGCACGTAGCCCACGTGGTGGGTGCACGCTTTGCAAAGGCGCTCGGTAGGAAGAGGTTGCATGTTTAAAACCCATTGAGGCCCTTTTGGTGGACTATGTAAGGTATGCGCTCATAATTGCAAGGTTTCAAAAATTGCAAAAATTAAATTTTTAATTTCTTAAAGGTTGTATAAATTGGAAATTGCATATTTTAAAAAGGTTTTTGTGAGTTATACAAAGGGAGATAAAAGGGTATGCATAGTTTTATTTTTGTGTTTTGATTTTTGAGTGCTTAGAGTTTATAAGAGGAGTAATAAGGTGTGCCAAGGGAGTTAGATATTTTTGTTAAAACAAAGTTAATAAAAATTGTATTGAAAGGAGAAATAAGGTTGAGTAAGTTTTTGATATTTTGACTTGGTGAAATATTTTTGTGAGAAAATATTAAGGACAAATATTTTCTATCTAACCCTATTATTGGCAAAAAGAGTGGTTGTGATTGAGATAGGTGTTTGAGGTCAAATCATCTTCAAACAAGAGGTAAGGGCATATTATCCTTGAGAGTGATTGTTGGATGTTATGAATGCTAAGTTGGAGTGAAAAGGATTGTTTGATAAGCATTGTTGAGTTTGGTTTTCTGGAATGAAAGTTGATACTAGAAACCTTGTTTGATAAGCATTGTTGGAAATATTGAGTAAGCTTTCATATGCTTGACTAGGGTTTGTGAAAGAACATGAGTATCATTGTTATGTGAAGTTGTGAACTATCTTGAACTAGGGCTTGTGCAAGATCATGAGTATCATTGTTATGTGAGATTGTTTGATAAGCATTGTTGGAAATAATTGAGTGAGTATTCATATGCTTGAACTAGGGTTTGTGAAATATCATGAGTATCATTGTTATGTGAGGTTTGTTTGATAAGCATTGTTGAATAAATCTTCATTGAGTGATTGGTTGAGTGGAGTTGATTGAGCCTAGTTGATTGGAGGTATTGGAGTGATAGTTCAAGTTCTATGAAACAAATTGTTCTATATTCTGATTTGATTTGAGAAAGAGATTGAGAAAAAGATTGAAAGTGATTGAGTGTTTTTGTGAGTGTGAAACATATTGAGTCTCTAACCATTCTCTATATGTTTATGTGAGATTAAACAAGATTCTATGTGAAACTTGTTTGTGTGATTGAAGAGGTTTTCTGTGATAGATTGAGTTGAGTTGAATAAAGATTTTGTGAAAGCTAGTGGACAGATTTGAGTAAGTCCTAGAGTGGACTTAAGGATTGAGTTGAGTAAGCTTTTATGGAAGCTTACAATGAATATTGACAAGTTCTAGTGAGGACTTGTTGAGCATATTTGAGGTAAGTCTTGGTGAAGACTTGTTGAGCATATTGGACAAGTTCTAGTGAGGACTTGTTGAGCAGATTTGAGGTAAGTCTTGGTGAAGACTTGAGAGAGGACAAGTTCTAGAAGGACTTGGAGAAGACTTGTGGATATATTAGTGTGAGCTTTTGTGGAAGCTTACAATGTATATTTGAAGATATATATTGAGAGTATATTGGATAAGTTCTTGAGAGGACTTGTGGATAGATTTGAGGTAAGTCTTTGAGAAGACTTGTGAGCAGAGTTGATTGATTGATTTGTTCAAACCTTGAGTTAAGGTTTGGGGCAGATCTAGCAGAGTTGATTTGTGATTGAGTCAAGCTTTGTGTTAAGGCTTGAGGATAGATTTGAGGATAGATTTTGGTGTAGATTTTAGGATATGTTTGTGCCAGATAGAGATAGATATTGAGTAGATTTGTGCTATATTGAAGGATTGTGTTTAGTGCATATTAGATAAAGATTGAGTAGATTTGTGCTAGATCGAAGGACTATGTTTAGTGCATATCAGAGGATAGATATTGAGCAAATTTGTGCTAGATCGAAGGACTGTGTTTAGTGCAGATTTGAGATAGAGCTGAGAGCAAGCTTTGGAGGTGACAGAGTATAGAGGACAATAGTCTCTAGTGGATAGAGGTCCATTAGCTAGGGTAGTGAAGACAGGTCTTCTAAGTGAGGGTAGGAGTCTTCAGTGGATAGAGATCCATTAGCCAGTGTAGTGGAGGTAGTAGTTCTTCTAGAAGATCACCAACCAGAGTAGAGGAGAAAGGAGTTCTCCTGTGGATAGAGATCCACAAACCAACTGAGGAGATTGGTGTCTCCTGTGGATAGAGATCCATGAACTTGATTAGGGGATTGGTGTCTCCTTTGGATAGAGGTCCATAAACATTGTAATAGGGAAAGGTTTCCCAAGAGATTTGTTGAGAAAATTTTAGTGAAATATTTTCTTCGTGGAGTAGCCCACATTGGGTGAACCACGTTAAATTGGTGTCTCTATTGTGTGTGGTGATTTGTGCATTGCTTTGATTATTGCTATTGATATTGCCATTGATATATTGCATAATATTGTTTGGGAAAGAAAAGTAAAAAGTGGTCTTATATTGTTCACCCTCCCCCCTCTCAGTATAAGCTTGTGTTCTTCATAATTGTAAACAAATTGATTCAATAAAACAAGAATGTTATGTAATGTTTAATTTATCATAATTAATATAAAGTAACATAAAGTCCATAAACTATTTTTTTTTTCATATTTTTGAGGTTTTATACATTCATAATATTTGATCAATTTGCCTTAAATTTATTATTGTGAACCATTTTTGAGGATTTAAAAAAAAAAAAATTATCAATGAATGAAGGATTGAAACCTCAATTAACTTCAAAGAAACTACAACTCCATCCATTCAATAGATAGTTCTAAGAAGTGCTCAAAAAACATGTGAATGATAATCTGATTAGAAAAACCATAGTATAAGTTTTGATTTTTAGGTAAATATCTAGAAATATTTTGCACAACATCAATATTTTTATTATTTAAAGATCATATTTAGCAAATGCTTGTTAGCAAAACAAATTGAAAGTGTAGACACTTGAAACATTGAGGAGAATACCTATATGGACACATTTTTAGGCCATATGACCCATATTGTGCAGCCCTAGGGCTTAATAGTGGCTCTCATCACTCAAACAAGAAGGAATTTCCCTTTGCAGCAATGATCGTCCTACCCCGAGATGACCCCTAATTGTGATCGTCCTACCTTGAGATGACCTATAGTCATGTCCATACCACCCCAAGACAATCATGCTTGAAGCAAGTTTTCTTACCCTAGTTCAAACAGTTACACATGCTAGCTAGACTTAACAACATAACAAAGTTAAGTTGCATGACGGTTATCAAGAAGCAATTACGGTTATCAAAAATAAAAGAGCTCTTATTATTAAGGCAACGAAGTGCTACCAAAATTTGACCATGGATTTTCCAAGCATGCCAATGTATCATCTCAAATATTGAAGATCAAATTTGTACTTATTCCACCATCCAATGCCCTTGCTTCAGTGTTAAATCCCACCATTAAGTCATTCATCAAGACCACACCCTTGAACATCAATTCCATGGATCACACCGAGCATCACCACACATCGATCACAAGGAATTTACTTGTAGTTTAGTGACCGTCTCACCTAGATATGACCCATAGGCATGACCATATCACCCAAATATGACCAACAAGCAAGACTGTCCTGCACAGAGATGACCTCCTGAGAGAGATCTATTTTCTCTATTTTCTTGCTTTCATTAGATTCAATAGCATTTTGATTACTTTTTAGCATAGTTAGATTTCAATTTCATGCATTTTTTTGTCATATTGCAACTTCTTTATCACTTTATTTATCATGGATATGGGCCTTATATTGAAAGGTTCTTCATATGATTTTGATACTCTTTATATTTTCTTGTGTGCATATTATAGGTCTTTACAAGGAAGAAATCACATCAAGATTCACACATTCATCATCACACATCATGACAATCATGAAAAACTTGTCCCTATGCAAGAAATATCCTACGAGATACACCTACATTACTTTTATTATTGTAAATATTTGTATCAAATTGGTAGAAAATCCTTCAACGAGATACCATTGTAACCCTCTTGATGGTCATAATTGATATTAAATAAAAGGGCACCATTATTTCATATATTATTTTATCATTATGGTTACATAGTTTGTTGTCTAGTTTATTCCTTATTTCATTGATAGGTGTATAATATTTTTAGCATTTTCAATGGTTATCACAACCAGACCTTGTCCACATTGCACATTCACATCACTAATTCTTATTTTCTTTGTGTTTGTAAATTGTAGGTACCACCATCCCTTGCAAAGATGATCAATAGTCATGATAATCCTTGTGTGATATGGTTAGTATGTTGAGCAAGGTGCAGCAGGAGTATTGTCATTGTTGTCAACACAGTCAGATAGATCTGTTGATGCAATGGGTAGGAAGTTCAAAAGCCTTTCAGATGCAGAAGACAGAAGTTCAAAGGTTACTCAGAGTATGTACAGTGTTTTTCAAGAAGACCAAAGTGGCCCATATGCTAAAAATCAAAAGAAAATCACAAGGAAGAAAACTGTCACGATATCGCGACATGTTGAGCAAGAAAGAAAAATTGTCACGATATCGTGACATGTTGAGAAGAAAGAAAACTGTCGCGATTTCATGACATGTTGGCAGAGAAAGAAGCAAGTGGAAAAACTATCATGATTTCGTGACATGTTCGAAGAGAAAGAAGCAAGTGAAAAACTATCGTGATTTCGCGACATGTTGGAAGAAAAAGGCAAGTAGAAAAACTGTCACGATTTCGTGACATGTTGGAAGAGAAAAAAGCAAGTGAAAAGTGTCACGATTTCGTGACATGTTGGAAGAGAGAAAGGCAAGTAGAAAAAGTGTCACGATTTCGTGACATGTTGGAAGAGAGAAAGGCAAGTAGAAAAAGTGTCACGATTTTGTGACATATTGCAAGAGAGATAGTACGAAAGAAAAAGTGTCACGATTTCATGACATATTGCAAGAGAGAGAGTCCGAAAGAAAAAGTGTCATGATTTCGTGACATATTGCAAGAGAGATTGTACGAAAGAAAAAGTGTCACGATTTCATGACATATTGCAAGAGAGATAGTCCGAAAGAAAAAGTGTCACGATTTCGCGACATATTGCAAGAGAGAGTTGTAAAGAAAAAGTGTCACGGATATTCACGACATCGTAAGAGAGAGAGGTCCAAAGGAGAAAAAGTGTCATGATATCATGACATGTCGCTTTCATGTGACCCGAAGGCAAGAGAAAGAGCAAAGGAGAGAAAGTGTCACGATATCGCGACATGTCGCATTTTTACGACTAAATGAGGAGAGAGAAAGTAAGAAGGTAGAAGTGTCACGATATCGCGACAAAAGTAAAGAGGAAGAGTAAGGAGGTGAAAGTGTCGCGATATCGTGACATGTTGTTTGACAAGCCAAGAAAAGAAGAAGGAGGAAAGTGTCGATATCACATCAAGAAAAGAAGTGTCAGATATCGTGACATGTTTGTTTTCGGGTACAAGCCAAGAAAAGAAGCAAGGAGGTGAAAGTGTCACGATATCGTGACATGTTATATTTTTGGGGGCCAAAGCTTAAAGGAGAAGGAGGAAAGAAAAAGTGTGTGATATCGCGACATGTTGTATTTTCACGGTTGAGTTGAAGCCGACAAAGACCGATGAACAACCGACTAAAATTAGGGTTTACAGTTGTCATGAAAGCCGACTAAGATTAGGGTTTATAGCCGACTAAGATTAGGGTTTTCATCACAAGAATTTTGCTATAAAAGGAGGGTTGTTTGGAGATTTGAAGTGTCGATGAATGCATCGTCGAATATGTGTCGAAGTGTGAAATGTGGCCGTAAGAGCATAGAAAGCATAGAAGTGGTGAGATGATGGTGAAGTGCGCAAAGTGAGCAAAGAAGTCATGTCGAATTGTCCTAAGTGCGTCTATGATTGCATAGAGAAAGCAGAAGGAGCAGAGTGCACAAAAGGGAGAAGACGATCATGAAGTTGGATTGCAGCGAAGCAGAGTGTGCGAAGTGTTTGCATAGAAAGAGCAGAGTGCATAGAGAATGCAAAGGTGGAGAAGACCAGTTAGGGTCATGCAAAAGCAAAGGTATCTTATTATCAAACTTATAGATTCAAAATTGAAGTCCAGGTTGCAGCTTGGCATCAGGGGTTGGTGCTCCTTCTAGTAGGTGTTGGTAAATCAGGGGTTGGTGCTCCTTTCTGTTGGTATAGATAAATCAGGGGTTGGTGCTCCTTCCAGTGGATGTTGGTAAACTGTTTGTAAAGTTGGTGCTTTGCAAAGGCTGGATTTGGATGGTAGTCCAAGCAGTCATTCTTGAGGAGTAGCCAAATTGGTGAACCTCGTTAAAATCTTGTGTTGTGTGATATGTTCTTTTGTGATGCTTGCTTTATCTGGTTTTAAGGTTTCATTATTTTAGTTTTAAGAGCTATAAATTCAAGTTAAAAGAACTACACTTGATTCACCCCCCTCTCAGTGCCATTGTAAGACTAACAATTGGTATCAGAGCCAAGTTCCCTTCTAAGGCTAAATCAGTCAGGGTTGATCTTGGATTAGTACGCAATGGGTAAGAAGAATAGATCCTCCTCCAAAAGGGCATCTCAGTCAGTTTTAGTTCCTGTGGAAGAGAAAATTGAACCAAAAAAGGTTGAAGACTTCTCATCAAACAAAGCACCTTTGTTTGATGGAACTAATTACGCGATCTAGAGAATCAGGATGCAGACATATCTTTGTGCTTTGGGATACGACATCTGGGATTCAGTAGACAGTGAATACACAATACCCATCACTCCTCCAACCGATGTTGCTAGTAAGAATCTGTTTGAGAATGACTCAAAAGCAAAGAATGCTATCAGGTGCGGATTAGTAGACAGTGAACTGGTAAAGATCATGAGTTGTAAAATGGCAAAAGAAATATGGGACAAACTAAGGAGTATTCATGAAGGAGACGATGAGATCAAGGAGGCTAAGTTACAAACACATCAAGCTCAGTTCGAAGCTTTGAAGTTGAATAACGATGAGAACATAGAGGCATATATGTTGAGAGTTAATGAAGTCCTAGAGGATGATTCTAAGAAAGAAATAGGTGGAGGTCTTTTCATGACACTCAAAAAAGAAACAAAAAAAGAACAGGAATGTGATGAAGAAGAAATTGATGCAGAAATAAATTTGAAAGAGGAATTAATTGCAGCTCTGGATGAATTGAAGATAGAAAGAAAAAGGAATAAGGAAATCTCAAGAAAGCTTGAGGATGCAAATGAAATAATAACCAGTTTGAAAGTACAGGTAGAAGAATTCAAAAGGATTGAAGAAACTCTCGGGTCACAGATCAATGAGAAAGAGATTGGTTGCTGCAAACAAGAGGAAGAGATTGTTTTATTGAAGAAACAACTAGAAGAGGCCAATACAAATCTCAAATTCGAGAAAAGCACAGAGTTGCTAGATAAAATGATAAGCCAACAAAGAAGCTCCACGGATAGGCATGGTCTTGGATATGAAGCTGAACAACCTTCATCTTCCAACTCTGCAGAGAAGAAGAAGTTCACTATTGAAGGATCAAAGCAAGAAAAGTTTGAAGCTGAATTTTCAAAAGGAAGAAAATATCAAAGGAGATCTACAGCAAAGCAACCACAACAAAAGAGGTTCTATCACTCTCACTCTATTCATAATAATACTTTTAATGGCTATTGTTTCAGATGCAACCAGTATGGTCACAAGGCAATTTATTGTGGATTGAATAATAAATCAAAGAGTTATGCTGGTAGAAATACATCTACGTTTCTGAGTGAACAATATGTACAATGTTTTCAATGTAATGGTCATGGGCACATAGCAAGGTTTTGTCCAAGCATTTTTGTATCTAATCTAAGGCAAAATAGTAGATTTCATCAGACGCAAAGAACGCAACACAGACAGGGAATAAATCAGGTACATAAAAGAAAGGAAAATAATCATTCATCAAGGATGCACAAGAGACAACCACACAAGAGAAATGTTCGAGTTCACGAAAATGTGCAAAACAGGGATGTAGTTGAAAAATCCAAGCCCGAGTCCAAGAAAGTTTGGAGAAAGATAGAAGAAAGGAAATCATGTCTCCTTGGACTGAAGGAGACTACTCCGATATTGCACTAAGCAACTCTAGGTAGCACATCCTCAGGGGGAGCAATCTTGAAGTTTCATTTTAATGCTCCTATGTATTTGTTTGATTACCTGAGGATGAAAGGCAAGTAGTCAGGGAAGTTGTTGTATAGTTGTCAAAGTGTGTTTTCAGTTCATGTAGTTTGTGGAAGTGTCGTGAAGGGTGGTGATTAAATTGAGAGTTGTCATTATTGGTAGTATTGCTATATGTCATTGTTGTACTGGTGATGGTTCTTACTGCCACTTGTCCAAAGTTAAGGATTATAATAGTTCAGATAATTTGGTTAGTGAAAGAATGTTGCCCTAGCCGCATATATGTGTTTCGATAAAAGCAGTGTGTATTTGAACTACACATTGACGTGAAGATTGTTAGATCTATTATGACGTTGTGGTGAAAAATATTGAAGCCTGATCATTGACTCATGTTTAGCTCATCAAGATGAGCAACTTTGCTTTGTGAATCATACCTATCCGAGGTCCGAAGTATGAGTTTGAGTAAGGTGCACTATAGTTGGCCGTGAAGTGTTTAACAAAATATTGTCTCCTGATTCGAATAGTTGAAAGTAAGATGTGACCAGTGGTGACTGTAGAAAACATAGACCAAGTTGAAAATGTAAAAAGGGATTTGGTTGGTGTTGTGGTACAGTGTTTGATGCTTGCACAGAGTTGGCAGTAAAATTGCAGTGTCAATACAGTGTTGGACAAAAGTTGGTACAAGTGTGAGTCACTTGTCAATTTTGTTGACAGATGTGAAATCAACATTTTTGAATTGGAAGCTTGTTGTACCTGACAGCTACCAGACCAGATATTTTGTAGGTAGTATGCATGGTAGCACGTTTTCAGGTTAATCCCAAGGAAACTCATGTGACAACATTATGGTGGTTGATTTCTGAAATATCATTGAAGGGAAAATGATTGTTTGTGGTTTCCTTTTCGAAAGTGGTTGGTTGAATGCATCAAGGTTTTCTGAATTGAGAGTTGTGTTTAAACCTTGTGTTATAAGCATAGTGGTTTAAGCCCATTGGTTGTGAAAGAACTTGAGTTAGAAAAGAACATGAGTATCATTGGTATGTGATATTTGTGGTTGAGCATTGTTGGAAATATTTGAGTTGGTTGATACATACCTGGACTAGGGTTGTGTGAGAGAGAGTTGTTCTTTGTGATGATTGGTTGAGTTGATTTGATTGAGCCTAGTCAAGTTATGTGTGAAGTGATTTTTAAAAGTTCTATGAAATAAATTATTCCATCATTCTATGTTGAAGTTGAGATTAAGTTTAGAACATATTGAGTCTCTAACAATTCTCTTTATGCTTCTATGAAGTGGATTTGATTTGAGATCGCCATTCATTGTTGAGTTCATTTTGAGTACTACTTGAGCATGATTGATTGAGCCTTTGAGAAGGCCTTTGGGAAATATTTGAGGACAATGTTGGGACAGATTTCTAGAGCAGTTTTGGGCAAGTTCTTGGTGAGCTTACTAGAGTAGATTCGGACAAGTTCTTAGTGAGCTTGTTGGAGCAGATTTGGACAGGTTTTGTATGAGCTTGTTATTCAACATTGGACAAGTTCTATGTGAGCTTGTTATTCAGGTTCTGTGTGAGCCTATTGAGTAGGTTCTTAGTGAGCCTATTGACTGAGCTTTGGAGGTGACAGAGTACAGAGGACAGAGTCTCAATGGATAGAAATCTAGCAGCCAACATAGTTGAAGATAGATCTGAGTGAGGATTCTTCAAGTGAAGAAGAGGTCCACCAATCAGTGCAGCAGAGAGACAAAGTCTTCTATAATATCACAAGGGTACTATGGAGTATGGGTTATGGTATCCAAAAGATGCAGATTGGGCAGGATGTGTAGATGACAGAAAGAGTACCAGTGGAGGTGCATTCTATCTTGGAGACAGATTGGTCGCATAGAACAGTAAGAAACAAGAGTCAGTTTCCTTATCCACAGTAGAGGCAGAATATATTGCAGCGACAACATGTTGTACGCAGGAGAAAGTTGCAGAAAGTGAGGTTAAGTTGGATTTTTATTCCAACAATAGATTGTGGAGTGGTCACGTTTCCCAAGAATTGACTAGCTACAGGGATCACATTCTCAGGGGAGCATTTAAGTATTTGATTATCTTTTTGCTCATGTTCATGATTTTTGCTAAGTATAATAAATTGTGCCTGAGAATGTTGTGCATGGACTCAGGGGGAGTCTGCAGCAGCCCTTTGGTATTATTGTCAAAGGGGGAGAAGAATTACAGGAAATTGCACGTGTGTTGCCAACAATTCCAAAGGGGGAGATTGTTGAGCAAGGTGCAACAGCAGTATTGTCATTGTTGTCAACAGAGTCAGATAGATCGGTTGATGCAGTGGAAGGAGTTAAGAGGTTCTTCAGAGTATGTACAATGACTTTCCAAAAGATCGAAGTGGCCCATATGCTAAAAATCAAAAGAAAATCACAAGGAAGAAAACTATCGCGATATCGCGACATGTTGAGCAAGAAAGAAAAACTGTCGTGATATCGCGACATGTTGAGAAGAAAGAAAACTATCATGATTTCGTGACATGTTGAAGAGAAAGTGCAAGAAGCAAAACTGTCATGATTTCATGACATGTTCGAAGAGAAAGCGCAAGCAAGCAAAACTATCACGATTTCATGACATGTTCGGAGAGAAAGTGCAAGCAAGCAAAACTGTCATGATTTCATGACATGTTGGAAGAGAAAGAAAGCAAGTGGAAAAACTATCATGATTTTGTGACATGTTGGAAGAGAAAAAGGCAAGTGGAAAAAGTGTCATGATTTCGTGACATATTGGAAGAGAGATAGTATGGAAGAAAAAGTGTCACGATTTCATGACATGTTGAAAGAGAGAAAGGCAAGTAGAAAAAGTGTCACGATTTCATGACATATTGCAAGAGAGATAGTACGGAAGAAAAAGTGTCATGATTTCGTGACATATTGCAAGAGAGAGAGTCGAAAGAAAAAGTGTCATGATTTCATGACATATTGCAAGAGAGATTGTACGGAAGAAAAAGTGTCACGATTTTGTGACATATTGCAAGAGAGAGAGTAAAAGAAAAAGTGTCACGATTTCACGACATGTTGCAAGAGATATGAAGAGAAAAAGTGTCACGATTCCGACATGTTGTGACATAGCAAGAGAAAGAGCAAAGGAGAAAAAGTGTCGCGATATCGCGACATGTCACGTTTTCATGACCTGAAGGCAAGAGAAAGAGCAAAGGAGAAAAAGTGTCGCGATATCGCGACATGTCGCATTTTCATGACTAAAGGAGGAGAGAGAAAGTAAGAAGGTAGAAGTGTCGCGATATCGTGACAAAAGTAAAAAGGAAGAGTACGAAGGTGAAAGTGTCGCGATATCACATGTGTTTTCATGGGTACAAGCCAAGAAAAGAAGCAAGGAGGTGAAAGTGTCGCGATATCGTGACATGTGTTTTTGTGGGTACAAGCCAAGAAAAGAAGTAAGGAGGCGAAAGTGTCACGATATCGCGACATGTGTTTTCATGGGTACAAGCCAAGAAAAGAAGCAAGGAGGTGAAAGTGTCACGATATCGTGACATGTTTTTAAAAAAAATATTGCCAAAGCAAGGAGAAAGTGAGAGAAGAAAAGTGTCACGATATCGTGACATGTTGTTTTCACGGTTGAGTTGAAGCCGACAAAGACCGATGAACAATCGACTAAAATTAGGGTTTACAGTTGTCATGAAAGCCGACTAAGATTAGGGTTTACAGTCGACTAAGATTAGGGTTTTCATCACAAGAATTTTGCTATAAAAGGAGGGCTGTTTGGAGATTTGAAGTGTCGATGAATGCGTCGTCGAATATGTGTCGAAGTGTGAAATGTGGTCGTAAGAGCGTAGAAAGTGTAGAAGTGGTGAGATGATGGCGAAGTGCACAAAGTGAGCAAAGAAGTCATGTTGAATTGTCCTAAGTGCGTCTGTGATTGCATAGAGAAAGCAGAAGGAGCAGAGTGCACAAAAGGGAGAAGATGATCGTGAAGTTGGATTGCAGCGAAGCAGAGTGTGCGAAGTGTTTGCGTAGAAAGAGCGGAGTGCACAGAGAATGCAAAGGTGGAGAAGACCAGTTAGGGTCATGCAAAAGCAAAGGTATCTTAATATCAAACTTATAGATTCAAAATTGAAGTCCAGGTTGCAGCTTGGCATCAGGGGTTGGTGCTCCTTCCAGTAGGTGTTGGTAAATCAGGGGTTGGTGCTCCTTTCTATTGGTACAGATAAATCAGGGGTTGGTGCTCCTTCCAGTGGATGTTGGTAAACTGATTGTAAAGTTGGTGCTTTGCAAAGGCTAGATTTGGATGGTAGTCCAAGCAGTCATTCTTGAGGAGTAGCCAAATTGGTGAACCTCGTTAAAATCTTGTGTTGTGTGATATGTTCTTTTGTGATGCTTGCTTTATCTGGTTTTAAGGTTTCATTATTTCAGTTTTAAGAGCTATAAATTCAAGTTAAAGAACTACACTGATTCACCCCCCCTCTCAGTGCCATTGTAAGACTAACATAGTAGACACAATTGTCCCTCCTAGAGATAGCCTTAGAGAAAAAGGTAGAAATAGTAGAGAAACAACATCTTCATCAAACTTAGGCTATCACAATAAGTTAATTTGTCCTCCTTTCCTATTTTTAGAAAAGAAAATTAAGTTTTTAATATTAGGTAAAGGAATTACAGAGGATTTTTGAGATTTGAAACATTCCATCTATGATCATGCTTGGGTTAAATAGCCTTTGTCTATGGTCATCCCTATCCTAGATGACCCTTGTTTTTTATCATCTCTGTCATACGACCTCTTATAAAGACCATCCCTTGTAGATACAGCCTCTGTTTGACTGCTTTGTGGTATGATTACTTGTTTCTTGTTTAAATACTGCTTATGTAGGGTTCTATATCTAATAGGTTTTTGAAATTAAAACATTCATTTATTTAGAAATATAAATTTGAAATGTTATTTCTATGCATTAGTGAAATAACATCGAATGTTCTATGATTTTACTTTCTTTTGCATGAAATAAAAAGAACCCCATACACCACGTATTATTTTAAACATCAATTTTTTGGAATTCATCACCAACTATTGATCAAGACCAACGATGGTGGGCTTCATATCCATTGGTTGGCTCACACCTTAGAAACCTAGTTAGCCAAAGCAAGTGGCTTTTAAGATTTCATCATCGAAAGGTCCGCTACTCTTGGGTGCACCATGAGTAGGAAGGATTAGTAGTGCTCTTTTACCATGGGGTAAAATAATCAGTGGAGTGTAGCTATCGTTTATGTCCAAGCATGCCTAAGTGTGAAGTGAACTCTTATTTGGGCTAGTAGTAGGAATTAGACAATGCGACATCCCTAGAGGGGTGATTTTTAATTTCTTAGGTTACCTTGATATAATATTCAATAGGAAACCATTTTTTTTTTCATTTGGATTGCATTCTCTAACAAGGGGGTGTACTAAAACTACCTTCTAGTTGTTTTTCTATTTTATTTACCTTTAGTCTCATAGGATTAGGGGTTTCAATATCAAAATGCAAAAAAAAGGAATAGGGATTCACAAAGAAAAATTAAAAGATTTAATCACATTGTATACATTATTTATTTCCTTTCTATTTATGTAATCAAAGATCATGGTAACTATATGCATCTGAGCTCACTCAAGATCCGATGATGCAAAAAAATTACAAGGAGGCACACAATGTCTTTGATTCAGTCCTAAGGACTTAGTAATTCCTAAATAGCATCTTGGTATCCATCACAATATTAAAACCACCTATAGGGAGTCATACCTTTAGGATGTCCCAGTCTAGGAGGTATATTTAGATCCTAAGGATGATCAAGAAGAGGAACTTTTTGGTTGAAGCTGATCTCGTGCCACCACTAGACATAACCTACCCATTGAGGGGACTAGTAGGTAAGTGTCACAGATTCATATTCTAGCCGGATCCATACACCATTATGAGTATGACAAATATTATACGCAAACAGCTAGCCTAGATGAGCGAGACACTCTACTTGATCGACCATGAATAAGCCATAAATTTGCTCACCTAGAAATATACGACACTCATTTTCAAGATAGGAACATGGCTTCATCTACTCACATTTATCTTGAAGGCGAGGAATAGGAAGGCTCATGCCATCCTTCTTTTCATCATGGAGATTGTTCCATGCAAGCACATTGTACCTCAACACCATCTAAGTATGAAGACTTGAACTTCAAACTTGAACACTAGGTTAATGTGTCTTCACTTGATCATGGGAAAAGGGTTTCCAATCCTTTTGAGCCCATATAATAGGCCAAGACCCTTCACATTGATGCAAGGGCTTTTAGGTATCACACGATCAATTTTCTACCTAGGAAAAACATAAACTAACCATGGATAGATAGGTTGCAAAATATTCAAGAACATCTAGATTATGCCAAATTAGAACAACAAAGGGTGCATTAGCAATATTTGCACCAAGAAATATTACAAATAGAATATCATGTGGAAGTATTTATGCCTAGTACCTATAGGAAATAAACCCATAAAATGAGCATTGTGCAACACCATGACCTACATCCTAGGCCTAATCACCCTCCTCATGTGCCCACACAAACTCATAGGTCACATCAACATCAAAATTGTCAACCTAAGTACGAGGCCTATGAAGACCTAGAACCAAAATATTAGGACCAAGGGTATCTTAAGACACTCTGTGAGGACATGGATGATGATTATGTTCAACCATATCATTCTAACATAAACCTTCTACCCCTCCTTCGTGAGCACCAATACAAGAAAATGAGATAATATCATCTCAAGCCTACAAAATGCTCATATAGCACATAAAATCATTGTAAAAACAAGGTATGGGTTACCAAAATCCCACATTGTGTCAATTGTGCAACCAAAAACTCCTCCCTTTAGTACCATGTTCACAATATCTTGAGTAGTTCGAAATGCCAAGATTAGATAAATTCAAATGGCATGAGGATGCACAAGAGCACATGACTAGCTTCATGAACCTTTATTTCTAGCTTCAATAAAATGATGCTTTCTTGCTCATGAATTTCTTGATAACACTCTTTGGCCTAGCCTTAGAGTGGTAAAACCAATTACCAAGGCATAGCATCTATAGTTTTGAGCAGAATATTTTTCATTCGATTTTAAAAATAAATCTAGGGTGACTAACCTATCTAACCTTAAACAGTTTGATGATAAGCCAGTCATAGACTATTTCTATAGGTGGAGAAAGGTAATTTCCAAATTTCCTTTCACTCTACTTGTAAAAGTATTAACTTGAATGTTCATAAGAAGTTGTTCAAAGAATATTTTGCTTCTCCTACAACTGCAACAATATTATACATTCGAGGAGGCTTTGACATAAGCCAAGGTCATAGAAGACATTAAATTCTAGGAGGGGGACATTAAAATTTGAAATAAGGAGTGGAAAAAAAATCCTAGAGGTAACCAAATGCAACAAATATAGGCTTTGGTCAATCAAGTTGTCTTAAATATTGCTAATATTGAAAAGCAGGTAGCGCCTCAACAAGCTAATTATTAGGTTCAACCCCCTCCCATGCAATACCATAATAAGCCTCCATGAAATTAGGCATAAGATAAACCATGCCATCCTCCTTGCAATTATACATCATTGCCTAAGTCTTTGGCATCCCTATTTAATCGACTATGCAAGGCAAAGGCTATCACTTTACCAGATATTCGCTCCTGCGATCCAAATCATCCAAAATCCAAGGGGCATAGAGAGGACCTGTACTGCCTATATAATTAAAAACATGGCCATGATATCCAGGCTTGTTATTCTTTCAAGAAACTAGTACAGAATATGCTTGATAAAAATCAATTACAATTTGATAATCCTCTTGTCCCTGACAACCAATAAATGGGTATAATCAAATATTCCTTACCCACACATGAGGTTAATGAGGATTAAATAAGATTGGTAAATGAAGTTCATATGGCCCCACCGAATCAAGGGTTCATAGGAATGATCAACATTATGACAAGGATCCAAAGATATGATCAAGTTGCACCACCTACAACTCTCGTTAGCATTCCTTCTACGTCATAGCCATTATCATATCAAAATACTATCCAACGTCCACCACCTCAACTATTGGTGACAATCAAAACTAGGCTTACCCAAAGTCTACATACAATATCATCCAAAATATCCATCTATAAGTTATTACAACAATCACCAAGACATAGAGAGACTGATGGAAATTTTAAAATCAATTGAATTACAACCCCGAAATCCCAATGCTTTCAACAATTGTATGGGGCATATCCAAACATGTAAGGATCATGTTATAACCTTCTAGGATTATGAGATCAAACTAGTACTTACCAACATATTGTATCCTCCATTGTACATCATATCATCCATAAATAAGATTCCTTATCAATAGGTGTTGATTGATATGGGTTCCTCTATAAACATCATCACCACAATTGCACTAGAGCACTTTAGTCTCTCATCATCACATATTTTTGTGTCCACCTTAATGCTTTGAGCATTTAATGATGCTTTTTACTCTATAGTCAGCATGATAGTCCTTCCTATCCAGGTTGGACTAAATATGATTCCTGTATTGTGCCACATCTTGGAAGGTGTGATGCAATATAATATATTTCTTGGTTGACCATGTATTAGGAATATGAAGTGCATCCCCTCTATATTGCACTAGTGTATAAAATATTTCCATTAAGGGAAATTTCATGTCATCCCTTCAGATAATGATCCTTTCAAATATGTTAATATAGTTACTAATCCATGAGAGTTCATATTTTCATCCAAAAATCTAGATATACATCTTGACAAACCTATAAAACATCTAGAGTCCTCATTAAAATCATCACCCCCATCCACCAATCCATCCACATTGGCACCCCCATCCATTGATCCATCAATGTCATCATATCCATTTCAACCTTCACCATTCATCTCATATATAACACCTTCTTCAACATTGGACCTTTCAAGTGAGAAGAAGCTAAAGGAGCCAATTAGGAAAATGTCGTAAGTCATCCCTACTGTCTCATCAACAAAAATTCCAATTTCCATGCATAAATAAGAACCATTAGTAGTTATGGATAAACCTCCTCACATCACACCTACATCATCTCAATCACCCCATTTTCCCCATCCCAAATCACAATCTACTTTCCCAACCCAAGTCTGACTGAGTACCTAGTACAAAATTTCGCATTCATACCACTCATCGAGTCTGTCGAAGATATGGGTAGACCCCATGTACCATAATTACGTATTGGTACCATTGTATCCTTGGGGATTCTCCCAAATAAAAAATATATATCTATGGGGGTTTTTATGATGCTATGGAATATTTTCCTGAGATAGATCACGATAATGAAACATTCTCTAACAACCCTAAAAAACAAGAAACACAGAAAAAAAAAATCTTTTTTTGACTAAGGAGAGGTATTCATAAAACCCTAACCAACCTTATATTGACTTAATGTTTAACAAAAATCCCTAAGTTTCTTGAAGAGCTACACCTCATAATATTTCCTCACACAAGTCTATTTGCGTAGACATATCGTATATCATACAAATAATTTTATGACTATCATCAATATCGATGAGCTAACCTTATCACCTTCAATCAATCAAAGGTATACATGCACTCCAAACTCTACACAAGTTATTCTATGTAGGTATGCTACGTGTATTGCGATTTAAGCTATCAATCTCATATTTTGACAAACTATCTTAACTCAGATGTAGTATTTCCACAAACCTAGTTACCATTCTCCCTAAGGGGTCTTAATATCTTAGGTCCACTATGTTCACCCTAAGGGGGTCTCAATCCCTTAGGTTATCCTCTAAGTTCACCCTAGAACTTATTACTTATTATTATTAGCAAGGAAACCAAGGATAGCACTAGATACTAAATCTAACAAAATATAACTCATAAAACATGCAAAGATACTAGAATGAAATCCATGTCTAAGAAGATAAACATTAACTAGAAGGGATTTAAATACAAAGCATAAATAACTCAAATAACAATTTAAAGGTACAACATCCAACATTTAAACAATTATTACATATAAGAAAGTATGGTAAATCCTCCATACTTTTAAAGAATAATATATTACATCAATTTCATTAGGGAAATCTCCCCACAAATCTAGTCTATTTGAGCATAAGTAAATGAATGGTAAGTAGAGAGCAAATTGGTGCATTGGTCTATCTGTAAATTTGGTCCTCCCACTCTTCCATCGGTCATTTGAGGATAGTAGGGTATCATGGTAGTCATAGTTCAGGATAGGCATACCTCTAAATGCATTTACTTTCTTTACTTTGCCAAATTACAACTATAGAATTTAATAAAGTCTTTAACCATATAATAGCATAGTTGATATCATAAAATAATCATTACTTTTATTATTTCCTCTCAAATACCCTTAGAGAGAGATTTATTCAACATGCACCATTTATATCATGGTTATTACTTAAATCAATCCTACTTTTGTCTTTAAAACATTAAAGTCCCATACCTTTAACCTCTAAAATAATCCTTTCATTTATTCACCAAATTAAAGTTTTTCTCTTTAATTTTTAAAAATAAAAATTTTCCTGTTCATTCCATAAACTAAAGTCCATACCTTTGGTTTATAAATAAACTATACCATTCAGTTAATGAATTAAAAGCACCTACCCTAATCCATCGATGAACCATTTGTTTACTATTAACTAAAGCTCACGACTCTATTAACAATAACAATGAAATCATTTATTTTCACTAATCAAATAATTCCTTATCTAATTAAACATAAAGACATATATTTTTCTATTTACATTAATCAAATATTTCCATTTCTAATTAAACATAAAATCATATGTTCTTCTCTTTACATTAATCAAATAATTCCATATCTAATTAAACATAAAGTCATATGTTCTTTTTAAACTAGTCTAATAATTCCATATCTAATTAAACATAAAGTCATATGTTATTATCCTTACATTAATCAAATAATTCCATCTATTTCCAAATAATTAAAACATCACTCTTTTAATTAATACACCCAAAAACTAAAGCAACACCCAACTCAACAAGCAAGAATGGTCTCTCCAACAACTAGGGCTTGACTTCACAAGGAAAATTGGAAGGCTACACAACATGGGGATGCAATACAAGGGTACATGGCAGATTTCAATCACCCTCAACATAGTTTGGAGATAAAGGAACTAGCTCACTACTACTAATAAGGCACACAACGAAACCTACCAATCACGGCCCTACTCGATGTTAACTAGTTGTGAAGGGGAGTGCTTTTCCAAAATGAAGAGAGGGTTTTACCATGGCATAGCTCATTGACCATATGATGATAGATGATGATTGCTATATCATATGACATCATTACTGGTATGGTAAACCTAAACTTATAGGGAACCCACTACCTATCACTATCGACCTAACACTAGTAGAGATGAACTCCACCAACATAGTCGAAATCACCCTACCAAAGTTAAACATAGTATAATCTCTATGAACTAACATATAGTTAGGGAAGGTGGTGATCCACTTTTGACAAGGAGGGGATTAGGCATACCAACTCGTGCACAACTCGTCTTTCTCCTCCTAAGGAAATGAACCAACATAAGATGCATAGGGACAATAACTTATCTTGACTTGGTGTGGACAAACATCCAAACCACGTGGTTCACAAGGTAAGAAGTTACTCCCAACAAAAAAACCAATGGCTTACACATTTAAAAACCTATTAAAATAAGGCTAAGTTAACCAACCAACCTGAAGTACTTCGAAATTGGTAAAGCTCTTCCTTTCTTAGGCATGACCTTCATGGGACGTTGACTGTGAATTCCAGTTCTTTCCTTCAAACTTGTTTAAAAATTTTCTCCTTCTCTCCTTTGTGAGATCAATCCAAAAAAGCAGTTATCCCTCTTCTTGCTTCATTTTTTTCCTTAATGGACCATGTTATCCCTTCAATGCTTCCATCGCCCTCATCAATGCATTCATACTCCAATATTAACTTCTATCTAATCCCCATAGACCACATGGATATATTTTCTTTTTTTCTAAACCATTAAATACTTGTTTTGGTAGACACAAATATCCCTTTTCAACATTGGAATGAAGTTTCCATTTCTTTCACTCAACTTTACCGACTAAAAATCTATTTAAAAATGAAGAACACAAGCTTATACTAAGAGTGGGGTAAAAGTATAAGATAAATTTTTACTTTTATTTCCAAATTAATATTATGCAATGTAAATATAACAATATCAACAATAGTAATCAAAGCAATGCATAAAACACCACACACAATAGACAAACAAATTTAACATGGTTCACCCAATGTGGGATACTCCATAGAGAAAATATTTCACTAAAATTTTCTCAATCAATCTCTTACGAATCCTTTACCTATTACAATATTTATGTATCTCTATCCAAAGGAAACACCAATCCCCTAATAAAGTTTGTGGATCTCTATCCACAGGAGAACTCATTTCTCCTTAGCTCTAACTGGTGATATTCTAGAATAACTGTTGTCCCCACTACTCTGGCTAATGGATCTCTATCCACTGAAGACACCTATCCTCACTACCCTGGCTAAGGGATATCTATCAACTGGAGACTATCATCCTCTATACTCTGTCACCTTAAAATATCTATCTCAAATATACACTAAACACAGTCCTTCGGTCTAGCACAAATCTGCTCAATCTCTATCTCTTTTTTATCACAAACGTATCCTCAAATCTACACCAAAATCTATCCTCAGATATGCACTAAACATAGTCCTTCAATATAGCACAAATCTATCCTCAATATGATCTACACTAAACATAGTCATTTAGTCTAGCATAAATCTATCCTCAATCTTTGTCCTCAAGCATTAACACAAAGCTTGACTCAATATCAAATTAAATTTGCTAGATCTGCCCCAAACCTTAACTCAAGGTTTGAACAAATCAATCAATCAACTTGTTGTGGTTGCTCCACAACACACCCCAAAATTGGGGACCCACCTTTTTTGCACACTTTCCAAGAAGATTGCAATGGCCCAGATGTTAAAAGAGCAAAGAAAAGCAGAAATGATAAGTTGTCGCGATATCGCGACATGTTGCTCCGTCGCGACCAGAAATGAAAAGTTGTCACGATATCGCGACATGTTGCTCCGTCGCGACCAAAAATGAAAAGTTGTCGCGATATCGCGACATGTTGCTCCGTCACGACCAGAAATGAAAAGTTGTCGCGATATCGCGACATGTTGCTCCGTCGCGACCAAAAATGAAAAGTTGTCGCGATATCGCGACATGTTGCTCCGTCGCAACCAGAAATGAAAAAATGTCGCAATATCGCGACATGTTTCTCCATCACGGTAGAAATGAAAAAGTGTCGTGATATCGCGACATGTTGCTCCATTGCGAGCCAAAGCAAAGAAGTGAAGACAAAGTTGTCACGATATCGTGACATGTTGCGTTTTCGTGATTCAAAGCATGAGAGAAAGACAAAGTGAAAAATGTCGTGATATCGTGACATGTCATGAAATCACGGTTCATAGAGGAGAGAGAAAGACAAAGTGAAAAATGTCACGATATCACGACATGTCATGAAATCGCGGTTCATAGAGGAGAGAGAAGATAAGGCGCTAGAATTGTCACGATATCGCGACATGTCATGAAATCATGGTCAAAGCAGTCAAAATAGGGCAAGGAGAAAAAATGTCGTGATATCGTGACATGTCAGGTTTTCATGGTAGGAAAGTGAGGAAGGAATAAAGGAAAGAAATTGTCACGAAATCGAAGTTGCATTTGTGATCTATAAAGGAATGAAGATAGAAAGATGTGAAATCGTGACCTGTCTCATTTTCATGATTTGTGGTGACCTATAAGCTAAGCAAGGGAAATATGTCATGATATGTGACATGTTAGAGTTTCTGACCTAGAGCAACCAAAGTGGATATAGAAGAAAAGTGTCACGATTTCACGACATGTCACGTTTCATGCTAAGTGATGAAGCAAAATAGAAAAATGTCATGATTTCGTGACAGGTTGCATCTCACGGCTCGAAGATAGAAAAATGTCGCGATATCGTGACATGTCTCATTTTTGTGGTGCATGAAGGCGAACAAGGCTGCTGATAGAAAAATGTCGCGATATCGCGACATGTCTCATTTTCGTGATACAAGTAGAATAACAAAGCTATAGGTATAAAACGTCACGATATCGTGACATGCTATTTTTTGTCATGATTCATGGAGGGCCATTATAGAATGTGCAGGAAAGTGTTGCACATGTCACAGAGGTGTAGGGGTTATGATAACACTTCAGGATCGACGGTTACAATTCATAGAGGACCAAACGTTTCATGACCGAACAAAAAGCCAAAATAATGAAGAAGCGGAAGATGAAACGAATCGATCTGGGAAATGAAACGAAGCGTCACAAGGCAAAGCAGAGAGCCGTAGTAGAAAGTTTAAAAGTATAAGCATAGACAAGCACAGGGGTCAAAAACACTATGGGCAGAGTTGCAGATCTGAAGGTGATAGGCCATTCTGGGCCTGCTTTGGAGCGTTTTCCTCCACTTTTTCTGGTTTTGATAAACTAGAAATTTTTGTCATTGTAAACTGATATATTTTAATACAGAAATTACAGAGAGTTGCATCTCATTGACAAGAAAGAAGGAGTTATTTTCTGCATGCAAGATTTAATGTTTATCTTTTCCCTTTTCAGTTTTCTAGGCTTATAGGTGAAGTTTAATGCAAGTTCTCTTGGTTGCTTCATGCGAATGTCTAAATCTGAAAACCATAGTTAAAACCCTAGAAACCAGCACCTAACTTATCTGGATTGTGCATGTTTGCAGGTTCAATAGGTTAGGTTGTATGCAGAAAACCTCATTATCTTCGGTTTTGTCAAAATAGGATTGTATCACTCTGAATGTATTTTAGTGTCATTTTCTTTGCATTTTATTTTTATCTTCTCTGCACTTTTATTTCCTAAAAGTTTAATTTAGTTTAATTTATAGTATTCAAATAAACAACTTGAAAATCTACCAAAAAAAAAAAAAGAACAATCATTAAGTGTCAAAATGAAATAAACCACAGGTGCCCCTTGTTAACAGTTACTTGCAACCACTAAGGTATTCCAAGCATTTAAATTGAATATTATTATTTATGCAAAATGCTAACATAGCGGAGACCTTGGAGAAGTTATTTATTTAATTTCTTTGCAAGAGGGGATTTGGAACCCAAATCCTATCGGAGAGTGTGTTTTCACAATCGGGTGAAAATACCACTCAACAGATTGGCGCTAGAAGGAGGGCCTGAATTGGTTTACTTTATTTTGATTTTCATACAAAAATAATGTGTTTTTGATTTGATTTTGAAATTATTTCTTAAATCCCATTAACGGCTAAACCGCAGCATTTTTTGTGTTGCAGGTTTTCTTGGAGATATCGAGAGTTTCGTCAGGCAAGCTGGACCCACCACGTCGTATCGTGACTAGGTCCCAAACAACTGGGGAAACCATATTCCATGACCTTACACTCACTTGTACTCCAAGAAATAAAACCAAGCAAGTTGTGAACCTACCAGATAGCCTTGTCACAAAAGATCTTTCTGTTTCAGGAACACCGAGCGGACCTACACCGGTGGTATCAATTGCCACTAGTGTACCTATTGTCAGTACCATTTCCACCATGCTTGTAGGGTTATCCTCATCAATCTTAAATCAGATGGCCCAACCTCCGACAGCTCCTTGGTACGGAGCTAATAATATTCCTTTGAATATTGCAGGGGATATCCATGAAATCCCTAAGAACATAGAAATATTCTTGCCCAAATATAAACCAGATGGCCCAAGGACCGCAGAGGAGCATATCCAGGCCTATAGGGATGTTCTGATAAGATTGCAAGTTCAACATGAAGATGTGGCTTGCAGAATTTTTCCCATGAGCCTAGACCCAGTGGCCTATGAATGGTATATTTGCCTACCTACTGGCTCGATCACTTCATGGACACAAATGGAGAACGCCTTTGTCAATCAGTTTAGGTCACCTTTGGATCCCGCAACCATCTACAATCAATTCATTACATGCAAAAGGAGCCAAGGTGAGCCAATCAGAACCTTTAATCAGAGATTCCAAAAATGTTATAATAGAGCAGTTCGGCATTTTGCCATAGACCCCGCAGTAGCTTTACAAATCTATTTTGGGGCATTGGATCCGATGACAGCGATGTTTGCCAGGAGAAATCCTCAAGTCACCATGCTCGCCTTAGCTTACAATGAAGCTATGACCATCGAGCAACAAATGACACCACAGGGCTATGGGTTTCCCCAGATGCCTATGATGGGACAATATGCTCCATATGGTCAAGCTCCCATGGTAAATCAGATCATGGCACCGCAAATGCCAAACATGAATGCTTTCCCATATCAACAACCATATCCACCAACACCTGCCTATGCACCCATTCCAATCCAACCGATCACATCCATTCCACCCGTTCTCGCATTTTTGCAAAATAGTCAATCGACTATGCAAGGAACCAACCAGGTTAATTCTCAGGCTATAGTTCCTTTCCCAAATCCAACTCCGATCCAAAGTGTAAATCCATATATGAATCAAATTCCTCAAAATCTGACTCAAATGTTAAATCAAGATCCCACGAATTATGCAAACCCAACGGGAACTAACAATAATGTAGCTCCACCGAAAGAGATTTATTCGGATGTTGAAGAGCTCAAGAAGATAGTTCATAAACTGAGTAATGACATGGTTCAAAAATAGAAGTATGAGTCCCATGCCCCTCACTCAAATCAAAATTTTAACAATAGAGGGAGACATTGGAACACGAAGCCAAACAATGGAGGAGTACCTGCCCCTATTGCCAATCAACTAGATACTTCTGCAGGACCCAGTCAATCCAGTTCCCTTTTGAATCTTTCTGATTTTGCATGGGAAAAGGGGTGCAGATTGCACAATACAAAAGAGCACAATGAGAGGAATTGTCCTGAAATCGCTAGATACACTCATTGTCTCCAAGCCCAAGTAGATGACCTGGAACTTGTGCCAAATGAGGGTCCACCCCAACATCAAGATGATAACATTATGGTGGTGGAAACTTTATACCGTCAAGAAGGTGAGAGTGAGGAAGAAGAAGATGAAATTTTGGAACAGGAGGTGCAAGCTTTTCGAGAGTTTAGAAAGGGGAATCACGGATATCATTTGAGAAGTAAATCTAAAGCCCCTAAAACATCATCAACACCACCAAATAACTCTATCCTTCCTCCGGATACTAAGGCGAGATAATAATCCTCCTCCTCCACTTAGAAGAGAAACGTCTAATGACACGCAGAAGACAGTCAAACTTGAAAAATCAAACTATGACATAGTGGAGGATCTAAAGAAGTCCAAATCAAGCCTTTCATTCTTAGAAGCGGCCAGGTTGCCTGGCCAAAAAGAAGCATTGATAAAGGCTCTGAACTCACCTAATCAAGTATGGAAGGGAAAGGAAGTTGAGTCTCATTTGATTTTACGAAAGGAGAGATGGGATGTCCCGCCATTCTTATTGACTCTGAGGATTGCTGGTAAGAATTTGCATAATTTTTTGGTGGACACGGGTGCCACGAGCAATCTCATGCCTTCAGAGATATGTCAAATGCTAGGTCTACAGCCTGTTTCATCCAAATGCAAGGTTTTGCAATTGGACCGATCTGAGGTAAATGTGGTAGGGACCCTATATGATGTCAAAATTCAACTAAATTCTGAACCCAGGGTCCAACAAGTGGTCGACATTCTGGTTGTTAATATCCCAAGTAGATATGGAATGCTACTTGCAAGGGATTGGATGAAAACCTTGAATGGCTATTTTTCAACCGATTGCTCACATATGTGGCTACCCTGGAAAGGAATAGCAAATCAAATCAGAGTAGAAAATGAACCGAGGCTTAAGGAAATCATAACCGAATTTAATAAGCCAAATGAAGTTCAGTTTTCTGAGCCAGAATTGGGGGTTTATGCATTTGATGTTGAAGAGGCTACTGAAGAGCCTAAAGGGGAAACATTTCATGGTAGCTCTCTTGAGGAAAATGATTTCATATGGTTGCTTAGGTTTGATGGATCCAAATCCAAACAGGGAGCAGGAGCCGGAGTCGAGCTCACTTGTCCAGGAGGTAAACCTTTACTTGCTGCCTATAGGTTACAGTTTCCTTGCACGAATAACGTGGCAGAGTATGAAGCACTGATTTTTGGTTTACAACTGGCGTTGAGCAAAAAGGTTAAATGCTTGAAAGTATTGGGAGATTCTGAACTGGTAGTCAAACAGATTAAAGGACAATATACATGCCACGATAAGAGACTGAGCCTTTATAGAACTAGGGTAATGGATCTCATTGAGGAATTCGACGCTTTCAATATAGCCCTTATTTCTAGAAAAGGAAATCGCATAGCAGATTCTCTTGCAGTCACCGTAGGCATGTTAAATCCAGTTGATATAAAAAGGTGTAAAAAGTTCTCCATCGAATTAGTTCCTTGTCCATCGATACCTGATAATGTCAAGAATTTCCAAGTTTTTGAAAATGACAGACACATATTCAAATTTGTCACGAACTCGGGTATTTTTGAAAACCAGGTGATTGATGAGGAGCAAAGATGGCAAGAAGAAGCAGAAAACGAAAGTGAAACTACATGTCAATCCAACAAAATACCTAAAGACATAGTTTCATTGGAGAAAATGTTCGATATGGGATACAAGGCCAGAAAAGAAAAAAAGGTTCCACTCCCCAAAGATGCATGTGATCTAATTAATCTAGGGAGTGCAGACAATCCACGGGAAGTGTACATCGCAAAGGCATGTACAACTGAAGAAAGAGAAAATATAATACATGCACTAAAACACTACGTGGATTGCATTGCTTGGAATTATAACGAATTGAAAACATACAACCAAAACGTCATTACACATACCATCCCTCTAAAGCCGGACTCCAAGCCTTTCAGACAAAGACAACGAGTTGTTAACCCGCTATTGGAGCCCTTAATAGAAAAGGAGGTCAAGAGATTATTGGAAGCAAAGATTATTTTTCCTGTTAGGCACTCAACCTGGGTTGCTAACCTCGTTCCAGTAAGAAAGAAGAGCGGAGAGATTAGGCTATGTATAGATTTTCGAAATCTTAACAAGGCCTCTCAAAAGGATAACTATCCATTGCCATCCATTGATGAAATTTTACAAACAATGAATGGATCTGAAATGATGTCTTTTCTTGATGGATATTCTGGATATAATCAAATTCTTATTCATCCCAATGACAGGATGAAAACAGCCTTCACAACCAAATGGGGGACATTTGCCTACGAGAAGAATGTCGTTTGGACTCGTTAAATGCTGGTGCAACATTTCAATGCGCCATGGACTATGCATTCAAAGGGCTTATAGGCAAGTGTATCATTGTGTATGTGGATGATATTCCAATATTTTCAAAGAAAAGAGAAGACCATGTCAAGGATTTGAAAAAGGTTCTTCAAAGATGCAGAGAGCATGGAATTTCTTTAAATCCAAAAAAATGCATCTTTGGAGTAACCGAAGGAAAACTACTTGGTCACATCATTTCAAAAGAAGGTATATCCATTGACCCGAGAAAGGATAGAAGCTATCCAAAACTTGCCTCTCCCGGGTAGTAAAAAGGAGTTGAGATCTTTCTTCGGGCAAATTAATTTTGTGAGGAAGTTTATTTCAAGCTTCGCTGAGATAGCCAAACCGTTGAACAAGATGCTCAAGAAGGATGTAGATGTCAGATGGAACGAGGAAAGTAGGGTGGCCTTTCAAAACATTAAGGATGCCATTTCCAGAGCCCCTGCCCTCATAAGTCCAGACTATTCTAAACCTTTCTATATTTATGCTTTCGCATCGGAACACTCTGTTGCGAGTGTATTGACTCAGAAAGGTGAAGATAGCGCTGAAAATCCCATAGCATTTTTAAGTGCTCCTCTAAAATATGCTCAATTGAGGTATTCCATCCTCGATAAGCAGATGTACGCACTGTTTAAAATGGTAAAAAAATTTGACATTACATTGTGCACAGCAGAGTTTTTGCCATTGTGCCTGACCCTGCTGTCAAGACTATGTTTTTGCAGAACGAGCTAGGCGAGAAAAGAGGTAAATGGATTTCTACCATCCAAGAATTTGATCTTGAAATCCAACCTATGAAACTAGTTCGAGGACAGGGACTTGTGAAGGCGATCGCTGAGAATAATCCGCAAATGACATGCCAATATTCAAATGCAGAATACATTTCTAAGGATGACTGGTATGTTGACATTGTGCATTTTCTATTAAATGGTAAGTGTCCATCCAATTTGAATTCCACTCAAAGAAGGGCTTTAAGACTTAAATCTATTAATTATCTGATTAGATCTGGTGTTCTGTACAGGAAAAATCATGAGGGGATCTACTTGAGATGCCTGAATAAAGTAGAAGCTGCCAAGGTTCTGCAAGAATTTCATGGGAAATATGGAACTGGCCACGGTGCGGCAAATGCCACAGCGCATCAAATCCTGAGAGCAGGATACTATTGGCCTCACATTTTTAAAGATGCACATGCCCATGTGAGATCTTGCCACATTTGTCAAGTAGCTGCCAACAGAGAAAGAAACGCAGCCATGCCATTACAACTTGTAGTTGAGATGAGACCATTCGCACAATGGGGATTAGATTTCATTGGGGTTATTAACCCAAATTCTTTAGATTCCCATAAATTCATACTAACAGCTACAGATTATTGTACAAGGTGGACGGAAGCAGTTCCTACAAAACATGCCACTACAGACGTTGTAATAAAATTCCTTGAGGATCACATCATAACAAGATTTGGAATGCCCGATTCTATCGTTAGTGATAATGGTAAAGCTTTTGTTTCCACGCAATTTGCAGATTGGGCATACGACAATAAAGTGAGTTTAAAATTTGCATCTAATTATTACCCTCAAGGAAATGGTTTGGCCGAATCCTCAAACAAAAATTTGTTGAATATCATTAAGAAATTACTGGAAAAGAACCCTCGAGATTGGCACAGCCAGTTAAAGTTTGCTCTTTGGGCAGATAGGACCAGAATAAAAGACTCAATAGGAAACACACCCTATCATTTGGTCTATGGACAAGACCCAATCTTTCCTGCAAACTTGAAGCTGCAAACCTTGCATTTCATGCAAGAATACTTGGGAACAGATAACCACACTGAAGCTAGATTAAGTCATTTATTGCACCTCGATGAAAAAAGGGAGGAAGCCATGATTCACATGAGTAAACACCAAGAGGTTGTTAAAAGATGGTTTGACAGAAGAGCTAAATTTAAGTCCTTCAGAATTTCAGATTTGGTCTTACTATGGGATAAAAGACATGAAGAAAAGGGGAATCATCAAAAATTTGATTGTCTTTGGTTAGGCCCTTATCAGATTTCAGAAATCCTAGGGAAAAATACCTTCAGATTAAGAACTTTAGACGGGAAGGATCTGACGTTACCAGTTAATGGGCATGTTTTAAAGCACTATTTTAGCCCTTAAGTCGTAGGAGATTGGAATTATATCTTTCTGTTTTGGTATGAATTTTCAAGTTTTTGTTTCTTTTTATTATTTAAGTTGTGTGTTTATTTGACATGTTTTGTTTGTCTATAAAAAAAAAAAATGATGAAAAAGTTGTCTTGAGATGCTAACTTATGCTTTAGATCAGGGAAATATGGAACATTGGAATTATGTTGTAGAAAGCTCCGCAAGAAACACAAACAGTTTAATAATATCGTTTGAAACTTGTGGTGCATGAAGTAGTCAGTTTTATATTTTTTATGGCAATACTCCATCTGCAATTCAAAGGGCAATGCATTCATATTACATCTCACTTTGCATATACATGCCATCTTAGTTGCATATGCATTTCAGATACAAATCATTAAAGTGTGTCAAATCCTCTTAGGGTTATGCTATAACATAAATAAGAAAAAATCCTAAGGTTGGGAACTGAGGCCCGAGATATCTAGAACCAAGCACATTTTATACACATTAAAAAGGATCTTGAGCAAAATGATCAAAACCTTGCTTGGAAGAAAAGGTCAAGCGAAAGAAGTATTTCATGTCTATCCTATTATGCAACATGATCCTTAAAACAGTGGTTTTTACCACTTCCATAAAGCTTAAAGCCTAAAATCAGAGTAGTAAGGATAGGGTTAAATCCTCATCGAACTTAGGTTGAGGATCCAACTCCCCAAAGCTCTGATTTGACCTACATGGAGTAGTAAGGATAGGGCATAATTCTCATCTCGCCTAGGTTGAGAATCTGATTCCCCAAAGCTCCTATGTCTCATTTCATCATAAATCTTGGATTGGAAGGATCGTACTACATGTCCTCTCCAAAGGATGGGTAGTCATCCCCAAGGTCCAAGAAATAAAAACTAAATATTTCCCATTTCATAAATATTGGATTGGAAGGATCGTACTACATGTCCTCTGCAAAGGATGGGTAGTCATCCCAAAGGTCCAAGAAATAAAAACTAAATATTTCCCATTTCATCTTAATATTGGATTGGAAGGATCGTACTACATGTCCTCTGCAAAGGATGGGTAGTCATCCCCAAGGTCCAAGAAATAAAGAAATGAAGCTAAATCATGGATTATGGGGTTAAGTATGCCCATGCATGGCAGCATGTCTTGTCTAAAAACAAGACCACTGACTATTCAAACGGATAGACTAGCATGACCATTTCATCCATAACTGGTTAAATTATTTTGCTCAAAGTGAGGTAATGAATTCCAAATCAGAGTAGTAAGGATAGGGTTAAACTCCCATCTCGATTAGGTTGGGAGTCTGATTTCCCAAAGCTCTGATTTCACTTTCACTTGCACATGGGTTCAAGATAGTAGTGACTCATAACCAACTTTGGGATCTAATAAAGCAATTCATTATACATATAGTTGATCCTAAGAGGGTTTGATAATCTTAAATGTTTGTGTATGATACTAGAAGGTCTAAGCCTTTATAAAAGCAAAATCTCTAAGCATATTTATCAGGTTACACAAATCATTCACAATCTCACATATGCATTCATGTAAAACTGACAATGGAATGTTGATCAATTTCAAACGATAGAAAATGGAACACATTGCACACATCGAGCTGATACTTAATGATTCTAATGTTTCATGTATTTCTGATCTATCGGCATTTGTTTATGTTTTATGTGCTAACGCCTGTATTCAAGTATGTATTTTTTTTTCAGGTTAGGTTCTCACCGAAATGCTCAGGAGCATTTCCTAGCAGAGTCACCATTTGTTGTGGCTGCTCCACAACACACCCCAAAATTGGGGACCCACCTTTTTTGCACACTTTCCAAGAAGATTGCAATGGCCCAGATGTTAAAAAGACAAAGAAAAGCAAGAAATGAAAAGTTGTCGCGATATCGCGACATGTTGCTCCATCGCGACCAAAAATGAAAAGTTGTCGCGATATCGCGACATGTTGCTCCGTCGCGACAAAAAATGAAAAGTTGTCACGATATCGCGACATGTTGCTCCATCATGACAAGAAATGAAAAGTTGTCACGATATCGCGACATGTTGCTCCGTCGCGACCAAAAATGAAAAGTTGTCGCGATATCGCGACATGTTGCTCCGTCACGGCTAAGAAATGAAAAAGTGTCGCGATATCGCGACATGTTGTATGGAGAAAAGAAAAGTCAGATGAAGTGATATCGTGAAATGTAAAAATTGTCGCGATATCGTGACATGTCGTTTTCGATGAGAAGAAAGACAAAGTGAAAAATGTCATGATATCGCGACATGTCATGAAATCATGGTTATAGAGGAGAGAGAAAGATAAAGTGAAAAATGTCAGGATATCGTGACATGTCATGAAATCATGGTTCATAGAGGAGAGAGAAGATAAGGCATCAGAATTGTCGCGATATCGCGACATGTCATGAAATCGGGTCAAAGAAAAAAGGGCAAGGAGAAAAAAGTCGCGATATCACATGTCATGTTTTATAGGAAAGTGAGGAAGGAATAAATGAAAGAAAGGTCACGAAATCGTGACAGTGTTGATAAGATGAAGATAGAAAGATGTAAAAATGTGACATGTCTCATTTTGTGATTTCGATACAAGCTAAGCAAGGGAAATATGTCATGATTATTTCATGACCTAAAGCAACCAAAGTGGATATAGAAGAAAAGTGTCATGATTTCGTGACATGTCGCATTTAGGTAAGAACAAAAAGAAAAATGTCATGATTTCGTGATAGGTTGCATTTGCGCATCCCAAAGATAGAAAATGTCATGATATCATGACATGTCTCATTTTCATGGTGCATGAAGGTGAACAAGGCTATTGACAAAAAAATGTCATGATATCGTGACATGTCTCATTTTTGTGGTATAAGAAGAATAACAAAGTTGCAGGTATAAAATGTCGTGATATCGTGACATGCTATTTTTTGTCATGATTCATGGAGGGCCATTACAGAATGTGTAGGAAAGTGTTGCACGTGTCACAAAGGCGTAGGGGTTATGATAACGCTTCAGGATCGACGGTTACAATTCGTAGAGGACCAAACGTTTCACGATCGAACAGAAAGCCAAAATAATGAAGCGAAAGATGAAATGAATCGATCTAGGAGATGAAATGAAGCGTCACAAGGCGAAGCAGAGAGCCATAGCAAAAATTTTAAAAGCAGAAGCGAAGACAGGCATAGGGGTCAGAAACCGCTACGGGCAGAGTTGTAGAGCTGAAGGTGATAGGCCATTCTGGGCCTGCTTTTGGAGCGTTTTCCTCCATTTGTTCTGGTTTTGATAAAACTGGAAACTTTCGTTATTGTAAATTGATACATTTTTAATACAAAAATTACAGAGAGTTGCATCTCATTGACAAGAAAGAAGGAGTTATTCTCTGCATGCAAGATTGAATGTTTATCTTTTCCCTTTTCGATTTTTAGGCTTATAGGTGAAGTTTAATGCAAGTTCTCTTGGTTGCTTCATGCGAATGTCTAAATCTGAAAACCATAGTTAAAACCCTAGAAACCAGCACCTAGCTTATCTGGATTGTGCATGTTTGCAGGTTCAATAGGTTAGGTTGTATGCAGAAAACCTCATTATCTTCGGTTTTGTCAAAATAGGATTGCATCCCCTAAATGTATTTTAGTTTCAATTTTCTTTACATTTTATTTTTATTTTCTCTGCACTTTTATTTCCAGAAAGTTTAACTTTATTTTAATTTATAGTCATTCAAATAAACAATTGAAAATCTACCAAAATCTGAAAATAAAATAGTTTTATCGTTAAGATTGATTTACATTGATTTCATTCAGATCAAACGAACAATCATTAAAGTTTCAAAATGAAATAAACCACAGTGCCCCTTGTTAACAGTTACTTGCAACCACTAAGGTATTCCGAGCATTAAAATTGAACAATATTATTTATGCAAAATGCTAACATAGCGGAGACCTTGGAGAAGTTATTTATTTAATTTCTTTGCAAGAGGGGATTTGGAACTCAAATCCTATCGGAGAGTGTGTTTTCACAATCGGGTGAAAATACCACTCAAAATAACTCTGCTCACAATTCTTCTCAAAGACTTATCTCAAATCTACCTTGTAAGCTTCCACAAAATCTCACACTAATCTATCCACAAGTCCTCTCTAGAACTTGTCCAAATATGCTCAATAAGTCCTCACTAGAACTTATCCAAATCTCAATAAGTCCTCACTAGAACTTATCCAAATCTTCTCAATAAGTCCTCACTAGAACTTATCCAAATATGCTCTCAATATATATTGTAAGCTTCCACAAAAGCTCACACAAATCTGTCCACAAGTCTTCTCAAAGACTTACCACAAATCTGCTCAACAAGTCCACACTAGAACTTGTCCAATCTCATAGAAACATAAAGAGAATTGTTAGAGACTCAAAATGCTTCATATTCACCACAATGCTTAATTACTTTCAATCACCTTTTAGAAACATATAGAGAATTGTTAGAGACTCAATATGCTTCACATTCACCTCAATGCTCAATTACTTTCAATCACTCTTTTGGAAACATATAGAGAATTGTTAGAGACTCAATATGCTTCACCACAATACTCAATCTCTTTCTCAAATCAATTCAGAATATAGAACAATTTGTTTCATAGAACTAGGACTATTACTTCACACATCCACTTGACTAGGCTCAACCAACTCTTACTCAACCAATCACTTAATGAAATAATCCTTGCTCACAAACCCTAGTCCAAGCATATGAACACTCACTCAAAATATTTCCAACAATGCTCATCAACCAATCTCACATAACAATGATACTCATGTTCTTTCCAAACCCTAGTTCAAGTTCTTCACTTAATCATTCACTTCAACAACAATGCTTATAAACCAAGGTGCATAACATTCATTTCACATATAGCTCAACAACTCAATAAGGAAACCTAATTAAGTCCTTTTCACTCCAAATTTGTTTTCCAAAAAACCAACCAATCAACTCAACCAAGGAAGAATATGCCCATACCTTTTTCTTTGATGTAGAATGATCTTCAAAAGCCTAGTTCAATTATCACAACTTTCTTTGCCAAGTACAAAGGGTTAGATGACAAGAATTATCACCCTAACACTTTTCACAATTTACCTTAAACACAAAGATAAATTAAATCCCAAATACACCTTATTGCTCCATCTCAATAATAAATTTCAACATCATAATTTTCATCAAAAACCCTCTTATAAAATATAACACAATTTCTACTTATAACTCCTTTCTTAAATTGCACTTATCAAATAAAATAATTTATAAAACAATGCAATTTATTCTTCTAAGGTAAAAATTAATTACCCTAGTTTTTACTTTATCAAAAACAACTTTTTACCATGCCCAAAAATCACTTTAACATATAGGTAAATAATCCAATTTAATTACCACCTTATACCTCCCAATTTACTCACAACAACCTTAGGGCAAATAAAATTTAAATAAAAAATTGTACCTTTGCCCTTAGTGGGTTTTGAACCCACGATGTTGCCTCCCCAAGCGCCCTAGCCATGGCCTTGGCTACCGCGTGAGCTAAGCGCTCACGTGGGAGCTAAAGTGCCCATGCGCTTCTAAAACCTTTTGTTGTCACCAAAAATTAAAACACGAAAAGGGGCTTCCCAACTTGCTACCATCGGGTTTCGAACCCATAACCTCACTACCACAAATGCCAAGCAACTGCCACCTACGCTAGCCACCGGATGGTGCTAGAAGTTAAGCACCTTGTCTTCTTCAACAACCCAAATTTTGGATATGATGCAGCACACAAAATTCCTCTCTCACATTTTTTCAAATTCAAATTGCATCCTTTTTGCCTTAGCAAAGGCAATATTTATATTGCTTTGTTATTTCTTCCAACACGTCGATGGGGGTAATATTCAACTTGCACATCGATGGAATAGCCTTAGGGTTTTGCTATTTCAAATAAATAAATATTTATTTATAAAATTTAAATTCAATTTGAATTTAAATATTTATAAATTAAATATTTAAACCTTCCTTGGACTTTTTAATTTGGAATAAAAAGCCTCCTTGGGTTTTTATGAAAACCTTTTATCTAACCATGGTTTTAATGAAAACCTTTTATTTTCCAATCCATGGTTTTTAATAAAACCTTTTACTTATGCTTCCTATAATATCAAAAATGAATATTATGAAGCTCTTTTGCCATCAACCTTTTGCATTGCTCCTTTTGACCTTTTGGCATCAATGGTGGTTCACTCCTTGGCATCAATGACAACCTCATGCCTTGACATCAATGACAACTTTATGGACTCAAAATGTCCAACAATCTCCCCCTTTGTCATTGATGGCAACCCAATAACTTTTTATCATTTCCTTGACCTTTTTATTCTGCTCCCCCTAGGAAATTGCTCCCCCTGACTCAATGCTCTCTTCTTAAACCAAATCTCTCCCCCTTACTCAAATACCAAATCTCTCCCCCTTACTCAAATCTCTCCCCCTTTGACATCAATGGAAAAGGGTCACCTTTGGGGCTCGGGCTAAGAATGAGTCTCTTAGCTTAGCCCCTCCCCCACCTCCTCTTGAGGTGGTTAATTCTAGGGTGGGAGTATTTCTACTCCCAACAAGCACTGGTCTTTACCTTTATCCTCTTTCCTTCTCATCTGATCCTTCTGATTTCTTTGATTATTCCTATTTATGTTCCTTTCCATGTCCATATTCTTGTTCCTATTCTTGTTCCTATTCATGCTTGATTCTGGAATGTCTGCTCTACACCACTTTGTTGTGTGTCCATCATTATTGCACTTATAACACTTAATGTTATTATTCCTTGGAGGTCCAAATGTCTTAGGATTTCTCCTGGTGAAGCCATATCCCTTTCTATCATGAACCCTATAATTCATTGCCTTGTGACCAAACTGATTACATGAGTAGCAATACCCATGGAAAAGTTATCTGTTCCCATATTCTTGTCTTTCATGTGTCCTGCACTATGAAGCCATGTGCCCAAATCTATGACATGAGAAACATCTTCCATTGAAGTTTCCTTGTCTTGACCTCATTGGTCTCTTAGTCTCTCTTAACCTATTCTGATTGTTGTTCCATCTATTTCTCCTTTGTGCATTGTTTCTTTCCTTGTTGAACTTTCTATTGTCCAACTCATCCTCAGATGTCTCACTTTCTCTTATACTGTCTTCTTTTGAAGTTTCTTCTTCTTCAAAACTTGAGGTTGACTCTTTTTGTTTCTTTTGAGCTTGTTCAAAGCCAAGACCTATTTTGTTTGTTGACCTTCTTTGTACCTTGATCATTTTATCCATAATATTTGAACTCTTTCCAAACTTGTGTAGCTTATCCTTGGATTTTTCTAAATCTTCCCTCAGTAGGGCTACTTCTTGTTCTAACCTTTCACATTCTAAGACTTTTGCTTCTAACTTATCTTTGAACTTCTTTGTCTTAGCCATTGACTTGTCTAGATCCTCTATAAGCATTCTTCTCTCTTCATCACATTCTTGAAACTGAAATTCCAGTTTAGAGTTTTGCTTTCTTACCCTTTTTACTGTGTCAAGAGCATAAATAAGTTCTGCCTTAAGATCAAATCCTTCTTTTTTGATTCTTCCTCTATTTGTTTGCCTTTGATAACATCTTCATTCTTTTTTGACTTGTCTTCTATAGGATCATCTTCTTCTTCTTCTAGTGCCATTAGAAGATTCTCTTCTGGTCCTTCTAGTGCATCCTCATATTCATCATCACTAAAACTGAAACCATTCCTTGTACAACTATCTTCAAGATGTCCAAAATTACCACATCTAAAGCACTTGAGAATTATTGGTGTCCTTTTCTTAACTTCTTCTTTTTCTTCAATCATAAATAGGACTTCATCTTTATCATTATTTGAAAAACTATTATCACTATCACTTGAGTACTTACTTGCCTTGTCTGCATAGTAGCTCCTCTTTTGTCTTTGAAAGAACTTCTTTCCTTGTCTACCTTGTCCATCCTTACCTTTCTTTTGGTGCCTGTATCTTTCTGATTCCCTGTTCCTGTGATCCTATTTTTCTTCATCATTGTTATTTTTAGCTTCTTGAAAATCAGTTGCATAGTGACCATATTTTCCACAATTGAAACATCTAACAGATTTTGTATCTTTAAATCTTCTTGAATCCTTATTCCTTCTACCATAATTAGCTTCTTCATCATTGGATGACTCATTGCTTGAATTTGACTTTTTACCCTTTGTCTTCTTAGTAGCTTTGAATGTTGCTTCCTTCTGGGGATTAGGTTCTTTTGTTCTTAACTCAAAGGCTATAAGAATACCAAGCAACATATCTCTTGTCAAAGAATCACCATCCTTTGATTCTTCTATAGCAGAAATATTTTCACTAAATATTTTTGGAAGAGATCTTAAGACCTTATCACAAACATCCGACTCTTCAACATTAAGTCCAAGTCCTTGCATAGCATTAACAACCTCATCAACTCGAAGTAGATAAGTACTAATGTTTTCCTCATCCTTCATTCTTAACTCTTCAAATTGTCCTTTGAGATTTCGTATCTTTGCTTTCTTGACACCTTTATCTCCTTCATATATGCTTTGCAACTTATCCCAAATTCCTTTTGCATCTTTATAGTGCATAACTTTTATGGACTCTGTTCTATGCAAACCTCTCAAAATTGCATTCATTGCTTTTGAATTGTAATGTTGTAGAAGCTTACCTTCCTTATCTGTAGGTGGATCAACTAGGGGTATGTATCCATTTTCAACTACTTCCCAAATTTCATTGCCAAGTGCCATCAAGTGAATCTTCATTCTCATACTCCAATATATATAATCACTTCCATCAAATATTGGTGTTGGATTTTCTGAGGACACATTCTTAGAATCCATTGTGTTCTTGAAATATTTTCCTTCAAGCTGTTAAACTCTTCCGAAGGAACCCACTCTGATACCAATTGAAGAACACAAGCTTATACTGAGAGGGGGTGAATAGTATAAGATCACTTTTTACTTTTCTTTCCCAATCAATATTATGCAATGTAAAGATAGCAATATCAATAATAGTAATCAAAGCAATGCACAAAACACCACACACAATAGAGACACCAATTTAACGTGGTTCACCCAATGTGGGCTACTCCACGAAGAAAATATTTCACTAAAATTTTCTCAATCAATCTCTTGGGAATCCTTTCCCTATTACAATGTTTATGGATCTCTATCCAAAGGAGACACCAATCCCCTAATCAAGTTTATGGATCTCTATCCATAGGAGAACTCCTTTCTCCTTAGCTCTGATTGGTGATCTTCTAGAAGAACTGTTGCCCCCACTACTCTAGCTAATGGATCTCTATCCACTGAAGACACCTGTCCTCACTGCCCTGGCTAATGGATCTCTATCCACTAGAGACTATCATCCTCTATACTCTATCACCTTCAAAGATCTATCTCAAATCTATACTAAACATAGTCCTTCGATCTAGCACAAATCTGCTCAATCTCTATCTCTGGTCTAGCACAAACCTATCCTCAAATCTGCACCAAAATCTATCCTCAAATCTGCACTAAACATAGTCCTTCGATCTAGCACAAATTTTTTTTGTCCTATTTGTCCTTTATCTTTGTCCTCAAGCCTTAACATAAATCTTGACTCAATCTCAAATCAACTCTGTTGGATCTGCCCCAAACCTTAACTCAAGGTTTGAACAAATCAATCAATCAACTCTGCTCACAAGTCTTCTCAAAGACTTATCTCAAATCTACCTTGTAAGCTTCCACAAAAGCTCACACTAATCTGTCCACAAGTCCTCTCTAGAACTTGTCCAAATTTTATAAGTCCTCACACAATCTGTATTGTAAGCTTCCACAAAAGCTCACACAAATCAGTCCACAAGTCTTCTCAAAGACTTACCTCAAATCTGCTCAACAAGTCCACACTAGAACTTGTCCAATCTCATAGAAACATAAAGAGAATTGTTAGAGACTCAATATGCTTCACATTCACCACAATGCTTAATTACTTTCAATCACTCTTTTAGAAACATATAGAGAATTGTTAGAGACTCAATATGCTTCACATTCACCTCAATGCTCAATTACTTTCAATCACTCTTTTGGAAACATATAGATAATTGTTAGAGACTCAATATGCTTCACCACAATACTCAATCTCTTTCTCAAATCAATTTAGAATATAGAATAATTTGTTTCATAGAACTAGGACTATTACTTCACACATCCACTTGACTAGGCTCAACCAACTCTTACTCAACCAATCACTCAATGAAATAATCCTTGCTCACAAACCCTAGTCCAAGCATATGAACACTCACTCAAATATTTCCAACAATGCTCATCAACCAATCTCACATAACAATGATACTCATGTTCTTTCCAAACCCTAGTTCAAGTTCTTCACTCAACCATTCACTTCAACAACAATGCTTATAAAACAAGGTGTATAGCATTCATTTCACATATAGCTCAACAACTCAATAAGGAAACCTAATTAAGTCCTTTTCACTCCAAAGTTGTTTTCCAGAAAACCAACCAATCAACTCAACCAAGGAAGAATATGCCCATACCTTTTTCTTTGATGTAGAATGATCTTCAAAAGCCTAGTTCAATTATCACAACTTTCTTTGCCAAGTACAAAGGGTTAGATGACAAGAATTATCACCCTAACACTTTTCACAATTTACCTTAAACACAAAGATAAATTAAATCCCAAATACACCTTATTGCTCCATCTCAATAATAAATTTCAACATCATAATTTTCATCAAAAACCCTCTTATAAAATATAACACAATTTCTACTTATAACTCCTTTCTTAAATTGCACTTATCAAATAAAATAATTTATAAAACAATGCAATTTATTCTTCTAAGGTAAAAATTAATTACCCTAGTTTTTACTTTATCAAAAACAACTTTTTACCATGCCCAAAAATCACTTTAACATATAGGTAAATAATCCAATTTAATTACCACCTTATACCTCCCAATTTACTCACAACAACCTTAGGGCAAATAAAATTTAAATAAAAAATTGTACCTTTGCCCTTAGTGGGTTTTGAACCCATGATGCTGCCTCCCCAAGCGCCCTAGCCGTGGCCTTGGCTACCATGTGAGCTAAGCGCTCACGTGGGAGCTAAAGTGCCCATGTGCTTCTAAAACCTTCTACTGCCACCAAAAATTAAAATGCAAAAAGGGGCTTCCCAACTTGTTGTCATCGGGTTTTGAACCCGTAACCTCACTGCCACAAACGCCAAGCAACTACCACCTGCGCTAGCCATCGGATGGTGCTAGAAGTTAAGTGCCTTGTCTTCTTCAACAACCCAAATTTTGGATATGATGCAATGCACGATATTCCTCTCTCAGCACATGTTTTTCGAATTCGAATTGCATACACTTTTTGCCTTAGCAAAGGCAATATTTATATTGCTTTGTTATTTCTTCCAACACGTCGATGGGGGTAATCTTCAACTTGCACGTCGGTGGAATAGCCTTAGGGTTTTTCTATTTCAAATAAATAAATATTTATTTATAAAATTTAAATTCAATTTGAATTTAAATATTTATAAATTAAATATTTAAACCTTCCTTGGACTTTTTAATTTGGAATAAAAAGCCTCCTTGGGTTTTTATGAAAACCTTTTATCTAACCATGGTTTTAATGAAAACCTTTTATTTTGCCAATCCATGGTTTTTAATAAAACCTTTTACTTATGCTTCCTATAATATCAAAAATGAATATTATGAAGCTCTTTTGCCATCAACCTTTTGCATTGCTCCTTTTGACCTTTTGGCATCAATGGTGGTTCACTCCTTGGCATCAATGACAACCTCATGCCTTGACATCAATGACAACCTCATGCCTTGACATCAATGACAACTTTATGGACTCAAAATGTCCAATAACAAATATTAAAAATAAGATCTTTTGGGTAGTCTCCCATGCAATGAGATCAACATTAAGGAACCATATTCTTCTTTATAAGAATAATTCCCTAATAATTTTTTTGAAGTGCAATTGATTCATTAGGAAGTACCATTGTTATTTAAAATAAACAATTTTTTTGTTTTTAAACAAAATAAAACAACTAATAGTAAAATTTATTTTATCATCTAAAAATAATAGACAATTTCTATTTATAATTAAATTCATTTATCATTTAAATAGCCCACTATTGTTCATAAATTAAGTTATATTATCATTTATAATAGAGCATCTACTAATTTCAAATGAAATCTATTATTATTTAAAGCATTCATAAATTTTAATAAAACCCCCTTCCTTTTAAAAAAAAAATTTCATTTTTTTTAAATAAACCCCCCTATAATTTAAAATAAAGCATTCATTAATTTTATATGAAACCTACTATATTTTAAAATAAAACATTTACTAATTTTAAATGAAACCTACTATCATTTAAAATAAAGCATTTACTAATAATTCTATTTTTTCGAGCAACACAAGGAGTTATGAAGACAACCAACTCATGCATTCTTTCCAAACCATTGAGGTAAATAGTGATGAAGTAAAAGATAATCAAACATATGCAATAAATAAAGAGGGAGTCTTTTCATCAACCTAGTCACCTGTCTCAACCCAAGAATTTATGATAGCTACTAGGCTATCAACTTGAGGCTCAAGGTGGCTAGCTATTGATGATTATCCCTAATCAATTATGCATACCTATATGAAGGTATCCATCCATGTTACCCCTGAGTTGCCTTATCATCACTTCCCCAACCTCAAGTACCCTCACCTTTTGGTGGATGACTCAACTTCTTCCACCTACGAGCGTACCTGATCCTACACATTGGCAACTTGTTAGCAGTATCATGTTCTTCCATATCAACTAACATCACATAGCTACTTAATTGCACAAAATCAAGTATTAAAGCACCATCAAATTAATACATTGTTTTCCATGTCACAAAGTCCATCAGGGAGGGTCATGACATCCTACCCCTCTAGGACTAAACATCATCCTGGTGTTTCCAGTTTTACAAAACAAACAAACAAAAGCAAATTATTACATTTATAAATTTTCAAACAAGAAGGGAAAATATTTTTGCATATCCTCCACTTTCTCCCAAGTGGTATTCCTTTTAGAGAAATGGTCCCACTAGACCTTACATTGCTCAAGAGTCCGATTTCACATAGTCTTAGAATGAAACTCAAGAATATTTACTGGCATCACTTCAATTGCCTCTGGATTTGCCATCTGTAAATTAGAAACATCCCACACATGTTCAGGGTCAGCAATATATTTCCTAAGCAAAGATATGTGGAAGGTGTCATGGATTTTTGATAGATTAGGAGGTAAAGCAAGTCGGTATGCAACCAAACTGATCTTTTCAGTGATCTCAAAGGGTCCTACAAATCATGGATCCAACTTCATGGATTTAATCACACTTTTCATTGGTTTAACCCTTAGGAACACTTTGTCTCCCATCGAGTACTCTCTCGAAGTTCTCTTCAAATCAACATAACTCTTCTGCCTATCAGCAACTTCTTTGAGTCTTTGCCTGATTACCTTCAATTGATCTTCCATTTCTCTGACCATTTTTGGCCCAATCACAACTCTATCTTCTAGGTTATCCCAAGATAATGGTATCCTACACTTTCATCCATACAAGGCATCAAAAGGTGCCATTCCTAGAGATGAGTGATGCCCATTATTGTAGGTGAACTCTACCAGATGTAGATAGTCTTCCCAATGAGACTTGTGATCCATGCAGTACATGCAGAGCATGTCCTCTAGTACTTGGTTTACCCATTCTGTTTGACCATCTATCTCAGGGTGGTATGCCAAACTCATGTTTAGTTTCGTGCCTATTGCATGATGAAGGGCTTTCCAAAATTCAGAAGTGAACTTGGAATCCCTATCTGAGATGATTACCTCTAGAAACCCATGCAATCGAAACACTTCTTTGGAAAATCTATTAGCCACCACTTGAGCATCATCCTTGGTGCTCCCAGGTATAAAATGTGCAACCTTAGTCAATTTTTCGACTACTACAAGGATTGCATCATGTTGGTACCTGGTCTTAGGTAAACCTACTATAAAATCCATAGATATGACCTACCATTTTTGCATAGGTACATCATGTGGATACAACTATCCTATGAGATGCTTGTATTCTACCTTAACCTTCTGACATTTAAGGCATCGAGTGATAAAATCGGTGATATCCTTCTTCATTCCTACCCAGAAGAAGGTTCTTTTCATGTTTTCCCTCATTTTGGCCCCTCCAAGGTGAGCATAATAAGGAGATCTATGGGCTTCTTGCATTAATAGCTTCCTTAAATCACCCACTTTTGGTATGATGATCCTACCTTTGTAGCACAAAATGTTATCTATCATTCCAAACTCCTTATTACCCTCAGGGTCTCTATCCATTCTAGCTCGAATTTCTAAGTAATACTCATCTCGAGATTGCTCTTGTCTCACTTGGTCCATCAACTTCATGTGACTTCTGGTTATGGCTACTATGTGTCTCCTTCTACTCAAGGCATCAACAACCTTATTCTCTTTCCCCTTTATGTACTCAATTTCAAATTCATACTCAATGAGAAACTTGATCCATCTTCTCTATCTCGCATTGAGTATTGGTTGGGTAAATATGTACCTTAGACTTTGGTGGTCAGATTTCAATTCAAAAGGTCTCCCCACAAAATAGTGGTGCCAGACCTTTAGAGCATGCACCATAATAGCTAGCTCTAAATCATGAGTAGCATAATTAACTTCATGCTTTTTAAGCTTTCTTGAAGTATAAGCTACTACTGACTCTTCTTGCATGAGTACTCCTCCTAACCCTTCCAGTGATGCATTAGTGCATACTGAAAAATCTCCTTGAGGGTCTAGAATTTTCAATATTGGTGTGGTAGTGAGTTTCTACTTCAGTAATGTGAAGGTAGCTTCACACTTTTCTATCCATTTGAATTCCTTCCCTTTCTTCTGAAGGTTAGTTATTATCACAACAATCTTTGAGAAATATTTTATATAACGTCTATAGTAGCCCATTAACCCCATGAAGCTTCTTATCTCAGTAATATTAGTAGGGGGTGGCTAGTTTAATATGGCTTCAATATTCTCTGGATCCATAACAATTCCTTCTACTGATATAATATGTCCTAGATATCATACCTCTAAAACATAGAAATCACTCTTGGCTAGATTTCCATAGAGTTAGTTTTCCCTTAACAACTCTAACATGATCTTGAGATGTTTATCATGTTCTTCCTTGTTTTGAGAGTATATTAGGATATCATCTAGAAATACAAGGATAAACTGGTCCAGGTGCCTTCTGAACATATTGTTCATTAAATTCATGAAGGTGGCTAGGGTGTTAGTCAGTCCAAAGGGTAGGACTATAAACTCATAGTGCCCATACCTAGTCTTGAATGTCATCTTGTGAGTATCCTCCTCACGTATTCTTAACTAGTGATACCTTGATCTCAGATCGATCTTAGTAAACATCATGGCATCTCTCAATTGATTGAATAAATATTTGATTCTAGGTAGGGGATATCGATTCTTGATTGTAGCTTTATTCAACATCTTGTAGTCAATACACAATCTTAAAGAGTCATCTTTCTTTTTCATAAATAAAATTGGTGCACCCCAAGGTGACACACTTGGTTTTATCAACCCCTTTTCTAATAACCCTTGCAATTGTACCTTTAATTCTTGCATCTCGATAGGATTCATCCTATATGGAGATCTATGAATTGGTTCCGCTCCTAGCATAATATCAATAGTGAAATCAAATTCTCACATAGGAGGGAGTCTAGGTAAATCCTCAAGAAATACATCCTTGAAATCTTACAAAATTGGGTGTGTTTCCAACACCTCTTTCTTTTGGTCTTCTCCAACTTCATTTAGCTTAATCACATAGACTATCCCTCCTTTCTTGAGAGCTTTATTTAATTGCATAGCTAACAACATCTAGGGTTTGAATACCCCTTACTCACTATGAATTCTTAGTCTTTCCTTACCTTCTTCAGAATACTCGATCCATCTATCTTGGAAATTGATTACAACTTTATGGGCCTATAACCAATCCATCCCTAGGATCACATCAAAGGCATGAAGTGGAGCTACATATAAGCAACCTTCTATGGTTCCACTAGCTAAAGCAATTTCTATCATAGGAAAACACTGGTTTACTAAGTAGGTTTATCCAGAACCATACTCGACCTTCCATCCATGAGCTAAATATCTTGGCCTTTCCGGCATATCCTTTTCTAACTTACAAGAAATGAAGCTATTAGTGGCCCCACTATCAATTAAAATATTCACTTGCTTATCAAAAATCTTACCTTTTATAATCAATGGGGTAGTTTGCCCCTCAAGCTTCTGACTCCCAGTTGCAGCGTAGATCTGGTGTGCATGTTCCTTTCCTTTAGCATTGGATGTGCTCGGCCCTGGTCGGTGTGGACACTGATTAGCAAAATATGGGCCTCTATAATGGTAACACCCATCCTTGGGCCCTTGCCACTTTTTTGACTTTTGCTCCTCTCCTTTGATTGTTGGAACTAAAGTTTATGATTTCTATGGTTGAGGCTTAGCGTTATTGGGGTTGTTGCCTTTCTTATAAAAGTTCTTCTTGAACTTCTTCTGATTTCCATTAGATTTATTCTTAGGATTTTGGGGGTTTTTAGCCTTCTGACCTTGTTCACCCTCCCATTTTATAAACCCATCGCTATTCCTCTTCTTTAGTGCCTGTTGATCTTGCTCAGATAAGGTGTCATATTTGTAATGGAAGTGTGACTCTACTTTCTTCTCTAGGTCATACACCTTTTGTAATGACTTAGGCTCATGCATGTCTACATCATGCTTTATCCTAGATTCCAACCCATGAGTAAACTTATGAACCCACATTTTCTCATTATAGGTAGGTACATACTTCAACAATCTTACCAAATTTTTGTAGTATATCTCCACTATGTTGGTTCCTTGCCTTAAACTAGCAAACTCCTCAAATTTTAGGGCATAGAAATGCTCCGTAAGGAACCTCTTTTTGAATATGACTATAAATACCTTCCATGGGATATCTATTGGTTCAATATTAGTTTCCTCATAATAAGTTTCCCACCAATCTAGGGTGGCCCCTTCAAGGTAAATCATAGCCCAAATAGTCTGGGTTCCTAGAGAATACCCCTTTATCATGAAGTAAACTTCCAATTCCCTTAACCAAGCCTCAACTGCATCTCCTTCTCCTTCTCCATAAAACTTGGAGATACAAATATTCTTTAGGTCTCTTGTCATTTCCTTTTCTAGAAGGGCTCTAGCTTGTAACTATTTTATAGTCAGTCCCTCAACTTGGTTAACCTCTGAACCTCTAGCTTGCAAATTTTGATTTGCAATGGTTTCTAACACCTGTCTCATCTGATCTTGCATGGCAACAACTATAGTAGTGAGATCTTCCATTCCCCTGTTGGAAGTTTTTGGATCCTCATTCTGGATCCTTTCTTCGATATTACTTTGTCGAGTCTATCTAAGTGGAGGTGTAGGCCTCCCCTTTCTGGCCTTGGGTGGCATCTTGACCTGGTTACAACCAAGAAAAGGATTAGGTTATAACTTCACCTTAAATTGTACCATTAATTCAAGCCACAATACATAGTTCTTCTTTCCAAAAGCATCAATAATCTAACTAGGATAACATTCCAAGATTATGATGTATCATTAATACCAAAGCCCATACTTAAGGTATCATAACATTCATCCACTCTTGGGATTAATTCCCATTAGATTCTAGCAAGTAGAGATTCTAGGTCATCCCAAATTTAGCTTAAACTTAAGCAAGCCTTCATTGGAGACATCCAAATCTCTTTAGCACATAAGAAGCTCTATACCCTCGTACCTAGAGCTCTGATACCAAATGTAACAACCCTAAAAATAAGAAACAAGAAACACACAAAAAAAAAGATTTTTTTTGACTAAGGAGAGGGATTCATAAACCCCTAACCAACCTTAGGTTAACTTAATGTTTAAAAAAATCCCCTAAGTTCCTCAAAGAGCTATATCTCATAAGATTTCCTCATGCAAGTCCATCTACGTAGGCATATCGTATGTCATGCAAATAAGTCCATCAATCTCATCATTCTTGATGAGCTAGACTTATCACCTTCAACCATTAGAAGGTATACACGCATCTCCATACTCTACACAAGCCATTATGTGTAGGTATGCTACGTGTATTACGAGTTAAGCTATCAATCTCATCTTTCGACAAGCTATCTTAACTCAGATGTAGTCTTTCCACAAACCTAGTTACCATTCTCCCTAAGGGGTCTTAATCCCTTAGGTCCACTATGTTCACCCTAAGGGGGTCTCAATCCCTTAGGTTATCCTCTAAGTTCACCCTAGAACTTATTACTTATTATTATTATTAGCAAGGAAAACAAGGATAGATCTAGATACTAAATCTAACAAAACATAACTCATACAACATGCAAAGATACTAGAAAGAAAGCCATATCTAAGAAGATAAACATGAACTAGAAAGGATTTAAATACAAAACATAAATAATTCAAATAGTAATTTAAAGGTACATCTTCCAACATTTAATCAATTATTACATATAAGCAAGTATGGTAAATCCTCCATACTTTTAAAGAATAATATATTACATCAATTTCATCAGGGAAATCTCCCCATAAATCTAGTCTATTTGAGCATAAGTAAATAAATGGTAAGTAGAGAGAAAATTGGTGCATTAGTCCATCCATAACTTTGGTCCTCCCACTCTTTCCATCGATCATTTGAGGATAGTAGGGGATCAGGACACTCATAGTTCAGGATAGGCATACCTCTAAATGCATTTACTTTCTTTACTTTACCAAATTGCAACTATACAATTTAATCAAGTCTTTAACCATCTAATAGCATAGTTGATATCATAAAAGAATCATTACTTTTATTATCTCCTCTCAAATACCCTTAGAGAGTTATTCAACATGCATCATTTAGATCATGGTTATTACTTAAATCAAATCTAGTCTTGTCTTAAAGCATTAAAGTCCCATACCTTTAACCTCTAAAACAATCCTTTCATTTATTCACTAAATTAAAGCTTTACTCCTTTAATTTAAAAATAAATCTTTTCCTGTTCATTCCATAAACTAAAGTCCCATACCTTTGGTTTACAAACAAACTATACCATTTAGTTAATGAATCAAAATCACCTACTCTAATCCATCAATAAACCCTTTCTTTACCATCAACTAAAGCTCACGACATTAATTAATAATAATAAAATCATTTCGTTTCACTAATATAATAATTCCATATCTAATTAATCATAAATTTATATGTTCTTCTCTTTACATTAATCAAATAATTCCATATCTAATTAATCATAAAGTCATATGTTCTTCTCTTTACATTAATCAAATAATTCCATCTATTTCTAAATAATTAAAACATCACTCTTTTAATTAATACACCCAACAACTAAAGTGACACCCATCTCTACAAGCGAGAGGGTGGTCTCTCCAACAACTAGAGCTTGACTTCACAAGGAAACCAAGAAGGCCACACAACATGGGGGCATAAGAGAAGGGTACATGATGGATGATAATCACCCTCAACATAGGTTGGAGATAGAGGAACTAGCTCACTACTGCCCACAGGGTGCACAACAAAATCTGCCAATCATGATCGGACTTGACATCAACTAGCTGTAAAGGGAAGGAGTGCTTTTTTCAAAATGAAGAGGGGGTTTTACCATGGCATAACTCATTGACCAATGTACCTCACAAAGATACTGGCCATGATTGATGATAGGTAATGGTTGCTATCCCATGTGATGTCATCGTTGGTATGGCTAACCTAATTTATAGGGAACACACTATCAATCACTGTTGGCCTAACACTAGCAGAGATGACCTCCACCAACACAGTTGGATTCACTCTACCAAAGGTAAACATAGTCGAACACTACACCCTAACATATAATTGGGAAATATGGTGAGCCACTTTCGACAAGGAGGGGATTAGGCATACCAACTCATGCACAACTAGACTTTCTCCTCCCAGGGAAATGAACCAACATAAGGTGCATAGGGACAACAAGTTATCTTGACTTGGTGTGGACAAACCTCCAACCAACACAACTCACAAGGTAAGAAGTTAATCCTAGCCAAACAACTAGTGGCTTACACATTTAAAAACCTATTAATGAGGCTAAGTTAACCAACCAACCTGAAGTCCTTCAAAATTGATGAATCTCTTCCTTTATTAGGCACAACCTTCATCTAACACTGACTATGAATTCTAGTTCTTTCTTCCAAATTTGTTTGAAGCTTTTCTCCTTCTCTCCTCCATGAGCTCAATCCAAAAAACCCAATGGTATCCTTTTTTTTTCTTTTTTTCCTTAAGGGACCGTGTTCTCCCTTCAATGCTTCCATCACCCTCATCAATGCGCTCATTTACCAATATTAACTTCTGTATAATCCCCACCGATCATAGGGAGATATTTTATTTTTATTTAAACCATTCAATCCTTGTTTTGGCAGGCACAAAACTTCCTTTCTAACATCGACATGAAGTTTCCATTTCCTTCGCTCAACTCTACCGACTAAAGAACTCTTCCTTAAAAATATTAAAATTAAGATCTTTTGGGTAGTCTCCCATGCAATGAGATTAGCATTAAGGAACCATATTCTTCTTTATAATAATAATTCCCTAATAATTTTTGAAGTGCAATTGATTTATTAGGAAGTACCATTGTTATTTAAAATAAACAATTCTTTTATTTTTAAATGAAATAAAACAACTAATAGTAAAATTTACTTTATCATCTAAAAATAATAGACAATTTCTATTTATAATGAAATTCATTTATCATTTAAATAGCTCACTATTGTTCATAAATGAAGTTATATTATCATTTAAATTATAGCATCTACTAATTTCAAATAAAATCTATTATTATTTAAAGTATTCATAATTTTTAAATGAAACCTACTATAATTTAAAATAAAGCATTCATTAACTTTAAATGAAACCTACTATCATTTAAAATAAAACATTCATTAATTTTAAATGAAACCTACTACCATTTAAAATAAAGCATTTACTAATCATTCTATTTTTTCGAGCAACACAAGGAGTTATGAAGACAACCAACCTATGCATTCTTTCCAAACCATTGAGGTAAATAGTGATGAAGTAAAAGACAATCAAACATGTGAAACAGACAAAGAGGGAAATCTTTCCATCAACCTAGTCACCTGTCTCAACCATAGAATTTATGATAGCTACTAGACTATCAATCTTGAGGCTCAAGGTGGCTAGCTATTGATGATTATCCCTAATTATGCATACCTATATGAAGGTATCCATCCATGTTACCCCCAAGTTGCCTTATCATCACTTCCCCAACCTCAAGTACCCTCATGTTTGGTGAATGACTCAACTTCTTCCACCTACGAGCCTACTTGATCCTACACATTGGTAATTTGTTAGTAGTATCATGTTCTTCCATACCAACTAACATCACATAGCTTCTTAATTGCACATAATCAAGTATTAAAGCATCATCAAATTAATACATTGTTTTCCATACCAAAAAGTCCATCAAGGAGGGTCATGACACATTCTTTAAGAAATATTGGGTATATTTCAAACCTGAAGTTCATCTTGCAATACTTTATCATTTTCATTAGCATGAATTTGGCCTAGGCTGATATAGTCAAGGTCTGGACACCCTACAAGCCATAATACCATTTTCCTATCGATAAATTTGTCTTAGGGTATTCCATATGCATGCAATATGAACTCCTTGAAGACTCTCTCTAGAACCTTACCTTAGACTTTAGAGAGGAAATTGATGAGAATGATTACCTCGACCCCAACTATCTACATTTGTTAGGAGATCATATCCCCATTATAGTAGTTTTTGTCAAGCCTCCTGACTCCTTCAGTAAGATATTATAAGAGTACAAGGACAATATAGAACTCACATTCCTCATTCCTCACCATAATAGGTAACCTCTTGACTCCATAAGTGAGACATTAGAATAATATGAGGATGAAACCGAAGTAGCATACGTAGGTCCTCACCACCTTCGACATATCAACAACAAAAGAATAAAATTCATTCCCATAGACTTAGATTAGTTCTATCATATAGTATTTCTTCCACATCAGCCCACCTGGAGAGACCTTATATCCTAAGAAGATCCAATTATCTTGGCTCCTCCTAGGCCTGACCTGATCATTTCATTTTTGCATTAAATTCCTTTGACACACCTTGGGATTTCCACTTTTTATAGGTCCTCCAATCCATAAATGGAAACTATCCATCCATCAATATGGTTTCCATTGATTTGAAAACACCACTCCACAATCCTAGTGACCCCTCAAAACCTTTGCACCTCAACCATGAGGCCATTGATTTTGAGTGCATCGTGTTACCACCTTCACCTAAAGAGTTCTTCCCTTGTGAAGAAATGTTACAACCATTTCATTTCTCCCAAGGGCCATATGAATATGTTTGTCAAGCTGAGATCAAATCAGACATGATCATTTCTTTAAATCTAATTGATGACATCCACTTGATCCCTACACCTCATCATCTTGAGGAGGGATCCCACATATCAATAGAGGAAACAATTGATGTAGACATTAGCATTGATCCTAAGGCTCCTAAAAATATAAAATTGGGATAAAGTCTCTCCCTTGAAGAGCAAGCCATCTACACATCTCTATTGATGAAGAATATAGAAATTTTTGCTTGGTCATACAAAGACATGTCGGGTCTTGACCCAAAATTGGTCATGCACAACCTTACGCTTGATCCAAATATTAAACTAGTCAAGTAGAAGCTTCGTAAAATGCATCCAACAATAGCCTTAATGGTGAAAGATGAATTACAAAAATTGTTGGATGTTGGATTCATCCAACCTATCGACTATCCTGAATGGGTTTCCAACATGGTACCCATAGGAAAACCTGATGGGAGGATTCACATATGTACAGACTTTCAAGATCTTAACAAAGTGACTCCTAAGGATGAATTCCCCCTTCCAAGCATTGATGTGTTAGTTGATGCCACCACAGGTCATGAGATGTTGTCCCTCATGGATGGTTTTTTAGGCTACAATCAAATCCAGGTCAAACCCAAAGATCAACCAAAGACAACCTTTACCACCCCTTGGGGGACTTTCTGCTACAAAGTCATGCCATTTGGCCTTAAAAATGCTGGTGCAATATATCAATGGGCCATGACATATATATTTCATGACTACATGCATAAAATCCTAGAGGATTACATAGATAATTTGCTAGCCAAATATCTATTGCATCACGAGCATGTCGATGTTCTAAGGAAGGTCTTTGATCGCCTAATTGAGCATAATGTTAGACTTAATCCCAAAAAGTGTGTCTTTGGAGTCACATCTAGAAAACTTTTGGGTTTTATAGTCTCCAAGTGAGGGATCAAAGTTGATCCTACCAAGGTCAAAGTAATACTTGAAATGCTCCCCCTACCAACCTTAAGCAGCTTCATAGCTTACAAGGGAAGGTAGCATCTATCCAATACTTCATAACACAAATTTTGGATAAATTTTGATCCATGAATCAACTACTACAAAAGGGGGTCCCATTCCATTGGGATGATGAGTGCCAAAAGGCCTTCGATGAGATCAAGCAATACCTAGCATCACCACTAGTTTTAGCTCTACCTCAACTAGGTGTGTCATTTTTGCTATACATTTCAGCCATCGATTTTGCCTTAGGGACCATGTTGGTCCAAAAGAACGAGGTAAATAAGGAATAGGCTATATATTACATTAGTCACACCCTATTCAATTATGAGTTGAAATATGCATACATTGAGAAGCTCTGCCTAGTAGTGGTAGTTGCCACCCAAAAATCTTTGACATTATATGTTGAATCATATAATGTATGTTGTATCCAAAGAAAACCCTTTGTAGTACATGATGAGTCACACGTATCATAATAGTCGAATTGCAAAGTGGATCATGTTGTTGATAGAATTTTACCTCAAATTTATCAATTAACAAATCCATTAAGGGTTGACTTATTGTTGATTAGCTAGCAAAGACTCCTATTTAGGATGATAAGCCTCTTGTAATTAAATTATTGGATGATGCAGTCTTTGCATTATCAGATTTATAGGAACTAGATCACCTAAAAACAAAGTGAACATGACTTTGTTCTTTGATGGTTCTAAGTGTGAGCAAGGGGGTGGCATGGGAGTCATGTTTTTCACACCACAAGGAGCTCCTATACCCCTTTCATTTAAACTCGATTTCCCATGCACCAACAATAATGTTTAAATATGAGGTTCTCCTTTTGGATCTCCAAACAACTATCATCATGAAGATAAAAAAGCTCAATATCTTTGGTGATTCCTTTCTCATTATCAACCAAGTCAAGAAAATCTATCAATGTCGATGTTCGATCTTGAAATTGTACAAATATCTTATGGATAAGCTACTAGCTAAATTAGAATGGTACAACATTGAGGTAATCCCTCGTTCATATAATCATTTTATGGATACAATGGATTCTTTGGGGTCTTTAATTCCATAAAACCCTTCTAATGATATCACAACCATCCATGTCAAAATGCTTTTGCAATCAATGATTTCACGTGAAGCTTCAAATGATGAAGAAGTTATCCACATGATCCAGATTGAACCAAACCAAGATCAGTTCTCTTAGGTACATGACTTTCTAAAACAAGCATCCTGGGGGTCCTTGGTCCCACAAGGTCCTTATGATAATGGCATGACCATTCATCTTAAGGTTGTCTCCCAATCCGCATTCATGCATGATGAGTCACAATGGGAACAAGCAGTTCATTCAGTCGAAACCCAAGCATATCAAGATTGGCTCACTCAGCTAAAATATTTCCTAAAACTTGGTACTATCCCTTCGAGATTATCGCATGCCATAAAATGAACATTCAAATAAAAAGTGACCAAATATGTCTTGCTAGGAGACATCCTTTATCGTCAGAGCTACGATGGTCTTCTCCTTCATTGTCTAGAGCCCCAAGAATCTACTTGGGTAATCTCACAAGCTCATGATGGTACTTGTGGTGGCCATTTTAGTGGTATGGCTATCACTAAGCGCATCCTCCGAATGGGTTATTATTGGCCTACTATGGAGAAATATTGTTGCATTTATGTTAGGAAGTGCATAAAATACTAGCATCATGCTAATATTTCACACTTACCTTCTCAGGCCTTACAACCGATTCAATCGGTATGGCCTTTTTCGTAATGGGGCTTTGATTTAATTGGGAAAATCTTTCCTCCATATTCAAGCCATCACATGTTTATCTTAATGGCCATAGAGTACTTCACTAAGTGGGTGGAAGCTATCCCTCTTACCACTACAATTGGATCTCATTTGGAGTTCATACTCCATAATATCATATGTTGTTTTGGTATTCCATCCAAAATCATTTTGGATAATGGGACACCATTCAAAAATAAATATGTGCATGCTTTAACTTCTAAGTATAATATCTAGCATAATTTTTCCATGCCCTATTATCCACAAGCTAATGGGAAAGCAGAGGCATCAAACAAGACCGTAGTTGCCATCCTTAAGAAAACCATCAAAGAAAATCACAAATATTGGCATCTTCAACTACCTCTAGCATTATGGGCTTATCGCACTAGCATTCGGACACCCACTGGGGCAACCCCATTTTTGCTAGTCTATGGTGCTGAGGCCATTATACCCTTAGAGTTAGAAATCCCTTCATTGCACATATCACTCCAAGAGTTCATTGATGATGATACTACACGACAAGCTCACCTTGACCAATTGACCCTTCTTGATGAATGATGAGTTAATGCTCTCGAGCACCTCCATGTTTATCAAGATCACCTTAAATGAGCTTACAATATGAAATTCCACCTAAGGGATTTTAAATTTGGAGACCTTGTGCTCAAATAAAATCAACAAAACTCCAACTTACCACCGCATTTACGTGACAAATTCATGGCAAAGTGGTTAGGCCCTTTTATCATCACATAGAAGATAGGGCCAGGGACTTACCGTCTCGCTTCTCTTGAGGGTGTTGAGGAACCTGAACCTCTTAACATTCTCCATATGAGAGCATTTCATACATAACACATAATGCATAAAAAAAGTAAAAATCAAAATCATCAAAATTTAAAAAAATTAGAAAAACATAAAACCACAAAAACAATACAAAACATCAAAAATACAAAAACATTTTGCATTACATCATCATGCATTTCATTGCATTCATTGATTAGTTGCATTAGGCATATTCATCCATTGCACTTGCATTAGGACAAGTTGTGTTTGCATTCTTACAAATGACACCATGTTTGTATGCCAATCATGAGTCTTAAATCAACCTTATCCATCATCATCATTTGCAGTTTTCCTTATGAGCTTTTGCTTATTAAGGGGTCCTCGTAAGATAGGATAGATACCGAATGAATATCAGCAATGATGTTTATATGACCATTGACTATTTTATGCACACCTTTTAGTTTGCAAAAGAGCATAGGAAAAACCCCCACATACCATATATCACTACCATCCACATTCCCCTTTGTGAGTAACTATGTTTTTCAACACAACCAATAAGTTGCTATAGGGTGTTCACTAGGGTTTTTGGTCATTCAGCCATCCCTAGTTTTCTTTTTAGATTTTGTAGAAAGCTATCTTGGCTTTTAGAAGGTAGGGTCTTGCTTTGATAGTACCTTGCATATGTCAAAATCCCAACACAATTTCACACATTTAACATCTAAGTTTGAACAAGGAAGGATGACACTACAATGTAGTCCTTGCCACCTTGAGTGAAAGGTTTCCCTTGCTCATCCTATTATGCGCATGGTCTAGGATGCTAAGAATTGACAAAAGGACAAGCTCCCCCCTACCCAAGCAATCCCCTTGCTCTTCCACAAAATGAGCAAGTTTCCAAAAAAAATAAATAGTGGTTTTCACCACTAATAAAATCCCTTGCTCCAAAAAGAGTGGTTTTCACCACTAAGCAAAAACAAGAAAAAAAATGAGCAAGTATCCCAAGCAATCAAAAGAAAAGAAGGGGGTAATGAGCTTGAATCCTTGGAATCCTCAGTTATTCAAAAGCCATGGGGTAATCTCCATTACAACAATGGGTTGAATGAAACCTGCTTGGCAATGGAGTAGCCTTACGCGTGGTGATATGTCTATCACATTAGTGACCTTATTTTGTATAGACCAATGTCGGCTTGTAGATGAGCTAGCTTTTGGTGGCTTGTATTGCCTAGTAGTCTAGTCCAACTACGTCCAAACTCAGGATAAGATGACCATAGGGTGATCCTCATTACAACAATGGGTTGCATGAAACCCACTTGGCAATGAGGTAGTCTTATGCATCATCTAATACATTCACTTTGCACACATAGGGATATTGAATATCTGGGTCTTCATAATAAACTTGTATCTTTTAGAGTCTTGTGTAGCTAGTATACAAACTTTTGACTAGTCAACTAGGGTGTTTGAGTCTCATGGAAAACCTTAAAATTCCCTCATAGCACCTAACTATCTCATCATCATTTGTAGTTTTCCTTATGAGATTTTTCTTATTAAGGGGTCCTCGTAAGATAGGATAGATACTGGATGAATATCAACAATGATATTTAGATGGCCACTGACTATTTTATGCACACCTTTTAGTTTACAAAATATCATAGGGAAAACTCCCACATCCCACATATTTCATCTCACACATTCACATCCAAATGTATGACTTTTGTGACAAGGTTAACATTTTGATTCATGACTTTTATACATTCTATGGTGTCTACCATTAGTTTGTTAAACACATTTAGATTCATTCATTATGTTTTAAGAAATTAAAACATACATCCACAATTTGCATTAGAACATCCATACAAAAATTAGTGCATCTCATACACATTAGATTTGTCATATCAAAAACATGAATTTACATTCATAAATCAAATAAAAAAATCTAATCATGCATCTAACATTAGGTACTACATCCATACATCACATAATCTAGGCATACATCTATGCATCTATACTACAATATCTAGACATACATCCATATCCATGATCACATACATCAGTGAATCCATAAAATAAAATACAAAAAGTATAACATAAACACATGATGTGACACAATAAAATATGTGTCATATATATATATATAAAATATAAGTATATCATGATACAAAACTACCCACAAAATATAATAGAGTGGGTACTCATACCTCACACTTTCAAAAATAAGGTATACATAAAAAAATTAGGTTGGCCCTACACCACTGCTCTCACCTCCACCCTTAACCCTACTACGATGAGGTTGAGAAGACCCACTAGCCTATGAAATTTAATGAGTACCTCCAAAATATGGAACATGCTACCTCACTGATGGCTACCCTGACTCAGTTTGTCGAATCTGATATGATTCTCCTAATGATGATCGAGTAGGGAGTATGCCTCCACACCACTCTACCTCATCCTCAAAGCTAATAATGTATGCTCAGCTAGACCATCGAATGGAGGAGTATCAAGCCACTTGTGCCTGCAATTTAGCCATGTCCCCTGAAACCTGCCCACTTAAACCTACCTACCATCGATTCACAGTTGAATATGCCAACCATACATGTAGCCTACCCACCTCCTCTTAGAAACTCTACAACTAGGTAGTAAGAATGGTCTTCTCCTCGGATAAGATCCTCATCCTTTATTGCTCTTTGGAAAACTAGCTCTATAATACTATTATGATGGTGTTCCACTTTACCAACTGTACCTATAGAGACTGCACCTATACCCTAAGCTAAGCACCCTCATCCTTAGGATCCTCCTCATCTCCACCCTAATCCTATGGCTCATACACTTCCTCTATGGCCTAGCCCCACTCTCCCTCCATTTGATGATGCACTCGTTGCCCTTCCTTACCTACTTAATCTCTTAAGGCTTCCCCTACCATACCCTCATCTACCATAGCTCCAACCAACCTACCCATCAATCCACCTCCCTACCATAGTCGAGACACCCACTAAGCATCATACTCTAATGTTGTGCCTACATCATCGATACCTAGATCCACTAGTGGTTGATCCACCTCATCCCCCATAAGCACTACTCATGGCCACTCCAACTGAGTCTCCACCTGTCTATATCGATAAATCATTGATTCACTAGGTACACCCTAGAAAAACCCATATTTTTGAGTAATATGAGATTACTATAAGTACACCTACTTCATGCCATATCACCCAATGAACCATCACGTGTGCCTCACATGCCTCAACTACTTTGTTATCTTAGCCCAAGGTGGTAAATTCATATATGACCTCCATGTCACCTACTCTGGCCTCAATCCCTCAAATGGCTCTACATAGTGAGCAAGCCTGCATGAATGAGGTCAGCTATGACCCACCTCTTGATATCACCTCCATCGAGCCACATACCCTATATTTTGGTCCTCCGTATAAGCTCACCCTAACCAAGGAAGTCCATATGGCCTATCCACATGAATATGCTTCAAATCCTAGATCTAGATTAGGAATTTATAGCTCAATTTGTACTTGCTCCAATGATGAATCTTGTATAAATCATAATATATTTGCATGGGTAGAGTGCTCCCCCATGCCATTATTAATGGACCCTGAGTGTTGCACTCCATCAAATATTGTACTAACTCAAGGAGGTTCCATGGGAACCTCACTCTTGAAGAGTCTAGAAGCAAGATGTTTGACATGAGTGATATCAACACTACATGTCTACTAGTAAAAACCTGTGTAGTATACCATACATCAATGAGGACTCTACCACTCTCCATGTGCTACCTCACAACCTTTGCATCATCACCAAATATCCTCTTCAATACTCTACTCTACTAAGCAAAGAGAATGGAAGTAATAGGGCACCCCTTAATAGGAACATGAAGAATCCAATATACGTCCTCCAATGTGACTATCATCTTGCTAGTTGGGAGGAGGAAGGTGTTGGTATGGCTGTCCCAATGGTAAATCAATGCAATAAGGTAGGCATGATCTGCCATCTCCACCTCGAGCCTCTTAAAATACTTAAGTCCAATGACCTTAATCCACTTCCAATCAGCCCTTGAGAGGTATCCTCACACCGTATCAAAAAATATGGTGACTCTATGTCATGCCCTCACAATATGAATACATAAGTAATCAAATAAATAAATTAGATACAAAAATCAATAAAAAACTACAATAAATTCAATAAAAATTATTCAAAAAATAATAATAATAATTAATAATTAAAAAAAATCAATTAAAATCGTGACTATCTCAAGGCGAGATATTTTGTAGATGTGACCATCTCACCCCAATATGGTCATCACAAAGGTCAAAAAATTTACCGTTGTATTTCAAACACGGTCGTCCCACCTCAAGACAGCCCCCAAATCCTTAAAAAAGGATCATCTCTACCCGAGAAAACCCTGAAAACACGACAAACATGCAAAAAAAAATGACAAAAACAAGCAATCTAACAACCTACACTACATTTCCTAATCTAAGGTGTGTTCCTTGCCTTAAATTTTAGGTGAGGTTCATTTTCCACATTAATTAGTGAGGTTCATTTTAAAATTACCAATAACAAGAGAGGGAACAAAGTGTCTACCTTCCTCACTCTAGCTCCTCCACTCGTCGAAGCCTCGGGTTGATCCATCGTCAAAATAGGTAGAAAATATGGAAGCACTTCATGTCAAAATTTGCTCTCCTCCTCCTCACCTCTCCTTTTCTCCAACTGCCAATAGTGAAAATGATGTCAAAATTTTGGAAAATTCACTTTTATATTTTTCAAATTTTGTGACCATATCTATGCTAGATGATCACATTTAATGTGACCATCCTACCATAGGATGACCCAAAAAATTGCAAAATCCAATTGTCTCTACGTAGGTTGGTCCCCAAAAACAAAAAATGACATAAAACCACAAATACAATATAAAACTCCAAAAAATACCTTAAGAAAACATCAAATCAAAAATCTTGAGTGAACCTCATATCTAGTGATCTACTCTAGTCACTTAGCGGTTGCAGTGATTGGCTATCCATGTAATCTGGTAATATGAGTACATTACCATAAGGCCACTCATAAAAAAAAATAAGAAAAGCAAAAAGCTCCAAAGGTACCCCAATTCCTTTGGTCAAAAACATTTCAAAAGGCTTCCAAATGAATTGAAGTGTTATCATCTCAACTTCCTCAGAAATCCAAGCGACTGGACTACTCCAAGGTATAGAGGTGTATATTTACCTCTTGCATTCAGCCATAAGTGATCCTCGTATACAGTAATTTATCCTATACACCTAGTGGATGTAGTGACTAATTTCCATGCAATCTAGTAGGATGGGTATATTACCATAAGATCCCTTGAACAGTGATTTACCTCATGAAATAATTGAATTGGTATCACCTCAAGTCCCTAAGAAAGTCATGTGGCTGGACTTCTCTAAGGGATAGAGGTGTACAATTACCAATAATGGTCGAAATCATAGTTGTAATAGGATTTTCCCCTTCCACTTTCATTAAAGTCCTACAAAACCCAAACAAGTCATCTTGGTCAAGCGACTCATTTCTTTCATCACCTTCCATCTCCTCATCAACTCATCGCTTGAGGGGGTAGTCATATAATCACAAAATTCATAATCAAATCAATAATCAAACACTCAATCAATGCAAATTGCATTCATTCAAGAAGCATTGCCAACAACTATCATACACTTCCCTATTTTTTGGGGTAAAAGCAAAAATGTCAACCACAAACTTGGAAGGTCTGAATCCCAATCAACGACTTCTATTTGCTATGTTTTACCCAAATTCAAGTCCACAAAACTTTTGGAAGCAATGATTCAAAGGTGTATACTCTTTCCATGATTGGGGCATCTAACATTGATCAGATCAATGAACATCATCAACCCTCAACTTGACTTTAGGTCATCTATTTTTGCTTTCATGTTGTGCTTTCACACAATGCATCCCAAAAAAGGGTATCTATAGACACCTAAAACACATCATATTGAGGAGACTACCTATATGGACACCTTTTCAAGCCATATGACCCACATTGGGCAGCCCTAGGTCTTAACAATCGTTCTCACCACTCAATAGGGAGGAATTTTTCTTTGCATTAGTGACCATCCTACCTTGAGACGACCCCCAACTATGATCGTCTTACCATGAGATGGCCCATATTCATGACCATCCCCCTCTAAGATGACTTTTCTTGAAGTATGTTTTACCACCTCAGTTCAAATGGTTACACATGCCAACTGGATATAATGGCATAACAAAGTCAATTTGCACGATGGTTATCAAGAAGAAGTTATGTTTCTTAATCCCAACTACTTCTTGACTTCTCTTATGAGCTTTGGACTCCCATTGGTAATTCTATTTAAAGGTACCTAGCCTTCATTGAATAAACATAAATTTATGCTTTGAAGTACTATCAAATTGAAGAATCAAAGAGATCTCATTATTAAAGTAATGAAGTGCTACCAAAATTCAACCATGGAGTTTCCAAGCATGCCAATGGATCATCTCAAATATTGAAGATCAAATTCACACTTATTGCACCATCCAATGCCCTTGCTCCAGTTTCAAATCCTATCATTAATTTGTTCATCATGAGCACATCGTTGAACATCAATTTCATGGATCAAACCCGACATCGCCTCACATCAACCACAAGGAATTTTATCATAGTTTAGCAACTGTCTCTCCCAAAGATAACCTGTAGATGTGATCATCTCACCCCAAGATGGCTAGCATGCAAGACCGTCCTACATAGAGATGGCCTCCCGATAGAGATCTTTTTTCCTTATTTTCTTGCTTTCATTATATTTAGCAGTATTTTAATTACTTTTTAGCATAGTTAGATTTCAATTTCATGCATTTATTTTTCATATTTCAACTTCTTTATCACTTTCTTTATCATGGATATGGGCCTTATCTTGAAAGGCTCTTCATATGCTTTTAATTCTCTTTAGATTTTCTTGTGTGCAGATTACAAGTCTTTACAAGGAAGCAATCACATCAAGATTCACACATTCATCATAACACATCATTACAATCATGAAAAACTTATCCCTAATCAGTTTGTGAGATGCAAAATTGATCCTACGAGATACACCTGGATTACTTTTCTTATTGTAAATCTTTGTATCAAATTGGTAGTAAATCCCTCAATGGGATCCCATTGTAACCCACTTGAAGGACATAATTGATATTAATAAAAGGGCACCATTATTTCATATCTTGTTTTGTCATTATGGTTACATAGTTTGCTATCTAGTTTGTTCTTTATTTCATTGCATACATGTAATTAATTTAGATAATATTTATATTCTTAGAACTCCATAACAGTGTGGAGAATCTAAGCTTATATTTTTTAAATTAATTGTATTTTTTAAAGATTCATTATTGTTCTATAAGCTAATTCATTTATATATATATGTGTGTGTGTGTGTGTGTGTGTGTATTTGTTAGATTCTAACTGTATTATTCTTCGTAATTATTTTCTCAACATATGGTGGTTTTACCATTTAAATTGTAAACAAATTGATTCAATAAAACAAGAATGTTATGTAATGTTTAAATTGTCATAATTAATAGAAAGTAATATGAAGTCCATAAACTAAAAATTTGTTCATATTTTTTAGGTTTTATACATTCAAAATATTTGATCCAATTGCCTTAAAACTATTATTGTAAACCATTTTCAAGGATCTAAAAATACAATTATTAGTGAATGAAGGATTGAAACCTCAATTAACTTCAAAGAAACTACAACTCCATCCATTCAATATATAGTTCTAAGAAGTGTCCAAACAACATGTGAATGATAATTTGATTAAAAAAACCATAGTGCAAGTTTTAATTTTTAGATAAATATCTAGAAATATTCTGTACAACATCAATATTTTTATTGATTTAAATATCATAAACTAGCAAATGCTTGCTAGCAAAAAATTGAAAGGTAAATAAAATTAAACCGTAACCTAAAAGTCAATAATTTTTTTTAACTATCAAAAAAATTCCTATTGACATGTAATTATTTTTTAAATTCTAGCCCTGGTCGTGCTCTTACACCATCCCTGTAGTGGAAGTTTGAATTGTTTGTAAGTGTTATTTGTAGAAAATAATAAAACAATGAATACACATGAATTTGGAACCAAATTTTTTGATTGTATATCATGTTTGTGCAACTAGAGATATATATGGGTTTTGATTGGTGGTTATAAGTTTTAGAAGACATGTACCAACATGTTTTTAAGAAATTTGGTATCACATCTAAATATTTAAGATAATCATCGATTTTTTATAAATATTTTGAACCATCCAATTTTAAAAGTACAAAATTAATTTATTTTTCAACACATTCATAAATTCATTTGGTTTTATATTTGAATATTCATCCAAAATATTATAGGGAAATATAGGTCCTCTTGTCTTTTTAGATTTTATGGTTGATTAGGTATACATTTACAACAAGGTTTTTTAAAGAAGTTAACAATAACAATCATTATGGGCTCTCGCAACCTGCACATACATGAATTTTAATAGTCATTAACAATTGTTTTCAATATAATGTTGGTTTTTATATCTTTTCATGTTCTTTTGAGAATAAAACATTCTCCTCTAAAATCCACTAATATATTTCAATTTATCCCATTCTATCACATCTATCCATCCACAATCAACATGTATTTTGTTGGTCATTTTATCTTTGTGCCAACAATATTTCTTACAATGATTGTTTCCACCACAAATATCACATGGATGCAAATTCCAACACTTAGTTGTCACATGTCTTGATCATCAAGAGTGACTGCAGAAAATTATTATAAATATTTTATCAATTGTATAGGTTTTATCTTTCACAAACTTGGTGTCCTCACTTGCTATTTGATAAATATAACTAGGGCCTTCATTATTTAGCATTTGAGAGGAAAATCGGTGTTGTTTGCAATTGATTGTTTAAAAGGACATGGGATGCCATTTTACAAAAGTGCTTTCAAAGACCAAAAAATGGGGTTTTTTAGAAGTGAGAACTCCTTCGGTAAGGAGGTCAATAACACCTCAACAGTCTTCCAAAAGACCTTCAATTTGAGTGAGCGTATTGCTCGTGTTCCACTATCGATGTGACCTATCCTCAAGATCTATAAGACCTAAAAAAGGAGGTTATAATGTTTATCTTGATTAGATCCCTCATATTTGAAGATAAAAATACTCAAAATGAAGCTAATATGCTACAAAATCCATGAAAATGATTACAAAACCAATTTTAGATGGTGATACTTTCTTGGAGAGTTTTTTGTCCTTCTAGTATCTATAATTGACCCTTGAAAAGGGTTGCAACTTAGGGTGCAACTATTTTGGGTCACAAGATACCTTGCATCCCTAAATATGATATCATAGCCAAATTCTAGGTGATTCTGAATAGCCTTCTACAACTATTACATATCCTACCTTCGTTGAGTCACCTTCAAAACCTGTAAAATGAACCTATTTTGGGACACAAAAAGGATGCAAAAAGATGTTTTAGGTTGTGATTTATGGCAAAGTGGGTGATGGTGTTGGAAATATGAGCAAGGTTTTTTTTCATTGATGTCAAGAGTCAGTTTCAGTGAGTAGTGCAAAAGGAAGTATGTCAAGAGTCAATTTCAGTAAGCAGTGCAAGAGAAAGATTGATTCTAGGCCTAAGGGAAATAATATTATAATATCTAAAATTATAATATTCAATGTGGTGATATTATAATATTAAAGGTCTAATGGTAAGACCTAAAGTGGTTAAATTAATTATAATAATTTCATTATAAATTAATTTATAATTTAATTTAATTAACCTTAAAGTTATTAAATTAATTATAAATTAATTATAATAATTTTATTATTAATTAATTTATAACTTAATTTAATTAACCTTAAGGTTAGGGTTATAAGGGCAAAGTTTATTTATTAAGCACCGACATCATACAAAGTTTCCCCCTCCGTTGACGTCCAAAGGGAGATGGCACAATGGTATAAATACCATGTGCATTGGTTGTCTTAGAACTTACCTTGGATCGATTCACATTTGAGAGCCTGCGATTTTCACGATTTACATGCAAGGAAAAAGATAAGTTTTATTTTATTCATCGACCATTGAAGGACAAAAGGAGAGAGGCTTAAAGCCTCATAACCAACCATGTGGTTGGGCTAGCGGCAAGTAGCTATGTGTTGAGACTTTGCAAGGTGGGAGGACCTACGATCGAATCTTGGCAATAGTGTTTTGTGGTGGTTGTTTTCATTTTGAGTGCCCAATAGAGAAGACAAAGTGCACAAGGTACTTTTGCCTTCCAAGGTGAGCATATAGCTCATGCGGCAGTTGAGCCACGACTAGGGTGCTGGTGGCAACGCAACAGAGAATCGAATCCCACCGAGGGCAAAAGAGGTATTTAATTTTAAAATTAAATTTTATCCTAAGGTTTTATTTGGCATGAGCTTTTATGTTAGGAGGGAGATATACGTTTTATGAAAATTAAATTTTATATTGTTATTTTGATGATTAAATTTGGAAGGAGTAATAAGGTGAATAAAGAAAATTAATTTTTGTTTAGTTTTTGCTAATAATTTTTAAGTGCAGATATTATAAGGTGTAATTGATATTAAAAGTTTTGTATGGTGAAATATTTTGAGGGAATATTTGAATGAAATTTTGAGAAGGTTTTTGCTACCTAACCCTTGAGATTTCCAAAGAGGGTAATTGTGATTGAGATAGGTTTTGAGGTCAATTCTCCATCAAAACAAAAGGTATGGGCACATCTTCCTTGTGAGTGAAATATTGTTGGATTGGATGTTATGAATGCTAAGTTGGAGTAAAAAGGTTTGTTTGATAAACATTGTTGAGTAAGCTTTCATGTGCATGATTGGTGAATGTTTGTGAGAACATATGAGTGAGAAATTGAGAACTATCTTGAACTAGGGTTTGTAAAATAACATATCATTGTTATGTGAGATTGTTTAATAAGCAGTGTTGGATATATTTCAGTAAGTTGTCATGTGCTTGATTAGGGTTTGTGAAAAGGCTATGAGTATCATTGTTATATGAATTTGAAATCATCTTGATTCAAGGTTGAGTTCCATAGTGAGAGTTGTTGAAGCATTGTGAAACACTTGTTTAGGTTTTGTAAGCAAGTTGTGTTTTATTGAGTGATTGTTTGAGTGGAGTTGATTGAGCATAGTTTATTGAAAGTGTTGGAGTGATAGTTCAAGTTATGTGAAACAAATTATTCTTTGCTATTTTGGGAAAGATATTGAAAGTGATTGAGTGTGAAACATATTGAATCTCTTACAATTCTCTATATGTTTCTATGATTAAACAAAATTCTGAGTGAAATTCATTTGTGATATTGAAGAGGTTTTTTGGTAGAGATCAAGTTGAGTTTTGTGAGTATTTTATGAGGGTGAAATATATTGAGTCTCTAACCATTATCTATATGTTTATGAAGTCAAACAAGAATTCTGTGTGAAACTTATTTGTGTGATTGAAAAGGTTTTCTATAAAATATTGAGTTGAGTTGAGTAATCTTTTGTGGAAGTTTACAATGCATATTTGAGGTAAGTCTTGGTGAAGAATTATTGAGCAGATTGGACAAGTTTTAGTGAGGACTTGTTGAGCAGATTTGAGGTAAGTCTTGATGATGACTTTTTGAGTAGATTGGACAAGTTCGTGAGAGGACTTGTGGAAATATTTGAGGTAAGTCTTTGATAAGACTTGTGAGAAGAGTTGATTGATTGATTTTTTCAAACCTTGAGCTAAGGTTTGGGATAAATCTAGCTGATTTGATTTATGATTGGATCAAGTTTTGTGTTAAGGCTTGAGGATATATTTGAGAATAAAGTTTGGTGCAGATTTGAGGATAGGTTTGTGCAAGACCAGAGACAAATATTGAGCAGATTTGTGCTAGACCAAAGGACTATGTTTATTATAGATTTGAGACAAATATTTGAGCAGATTTGTGCTAGACTGAAGGGCTATTTTTAGTATATATTTTTGAAAGAGATTGAGCAGATTTGTTCTAGATTTAGGGACTATGTTTAGTACAAATTTGAAATAGATATTGAGCAAATTTTTGCTAGATCGAAGGACTATGTTTAGTGCAGATTTGAGATAGAGATGAGAGAAAGCTTTGGAGGTGATAGAGCAGAGGATAGTAGTCTTTAGTGGATAGATATCCATTAGCTAGGGTAGCGAGGATATAGATATTTTGAGTGAGGATAGATTATTCAGTGGAGAGAGATCCACAAGCCAGTGCAGTGGAGACAATAGTCTTCTAGAGGATCACCAACTAGAGTAGAGGAGGAGTTCTCCTATGGATAGAGTTCCACAAATCAACTAAGGCTATTGGTGTCTCCTATAGATAGAGATCCATGAAATTGATTAAGGTATTAGTGTATCCTTTGGAAAAAGGTCCATAAATATTATAATAGGTAGGGATTCCCAAGAGAATTGTTGAGAAGATTTTAGTGAAATATTTTCTCTACGGAGTAGCCCACATTGGGTGAAATATGTTAAATTGGTTTCTCTATTGTGTATGGTTATTTGTGCATTGCTTTAATTACTACTATTGATATTTCCATTGATATATTGCATAATAGTGGTCTTATATTGTTCACCCCCCATCTCAGTATAAGCTTGTGTTCTTAAATTGGTATTAGCGTGGGTTCCTTTGGAAGAGTTTAACAACTAGAAGTAAAATCTCTCAAGAATACATGGATTATCAAAATGGATCTTCAAGGAATTAAACACCATTTTTCAATGGCAATAATTATGTACTTTAGAGTATGATAATGAAGATTCACCTAATGGCACTTGGAAATGAAATATGGGAAGCAATTGAGAATAGATACATACTACCAGCTACTCCACCTACAGATAAATATGGTAAAGCTTCTACATCTGAATAATTCAAAGGAAATGAATGGAATTTTAAAGGGTTTGCATGCAACATAGTTTATAAAGGTTATGCATTGCACATCAGCAAAGGAAATCTAGGATAAATTGAAAGGTATCTATGAGGGAGACAAAAATTTCAAAAGGGCAAAGTTGCAAAATTACAAGAGAACATTTGAAGACCTAAATATGAAGAAGGAGGAAAACATTGTTGCATATCTACTTCATGTGGATGAGGTTGTTAACTCCATGCAAGGACTTGGGCTTAAAGTTGAAGAAATAGATGTTTGTGATAAGATTTTAAGGTCACTCCCAAAGAGGTATAATGAAAATATTTTAAATATAGAAGATTCAAAAGATATTGAACTTTTGACAAGGGATGAATTACATGGAGAATTTTTGAGATGAGAATAAAAGAGGAACCTATTCCCCAGAAAGAAGCAACCTTAAAATCTACTAAGAAGACAAAGGGTAAGAATTCAGATTCAAGCAATGAGTCATCCAATGATGAAGAAGAAAATTATGGTAGAAGGAACAAAGACTCAAGAAAATATATAGCTACAAAATTAGTTAGATGTTTCAATTGTGGAAAATATGGTCACTATGCATTTGATTGTCCAAATGCTAGAAATAGCAATGATGAAGAAAACAGGATCATAAGAATAGGGAAACAAGAAAACACAAGTACCAAAAGAAAAGTAGATATGGACAAGGCAAGCAAGGAAAAAAGTTTTTCCAAAGACATAAGAAGATTTTCTATGCAGACAAGGCAGGTAAGAGTTCAAGTGATAATGATGAAAGTTCCTCAAAAAAATGATGAAGATGAAATTTTGTTTTTGGCAAAAGAAAAGGAAGTGATTAGAAATAGGTCATGAATAATTCGTAATTGTTTTAGATGTGGTAACTTTGGTCATCTTGAAGATAGTTGTACAAATAATGGATTCAATTTTAGTGATGATGAATATGAAGATACACTTGAAGGTCCAAAAGAGGAAATTCTTCTTATGGCAATAGAAGAAGAAGGAAGTACTTCTAGTGGAAATAAATCAGAAAGGAATGAAGATGATCCTAAAGGTAAAAAAATAAAGGAAGAATCAAAGAAAGGAGAAGTTGATCTTGAGGGTGAGCTTATTTATACCCTTGATGCATTAAGAAAGTTAATAAATCAGAACTCAAAACTCAAGCTTAAATTTCAAGAATGTGATGAAGAGAAAGGAAAGTTCATAGAAGATCTAACCAACTCAATAGCCAAGATAAGGAAAATTAAAGAGAGGTTAGAGGCTAAGGTTTTATAATGTGAAAGGTTAGAGCATGAAGTAGCTTCATTTAGGAAGTAAGTGAAAGAGTCTAAATACACACTACACAGGTTTGGGAGAAGATCAAATAAATTGGATAAGATTATCAAGGTACAAAGATATTCATCAAACAAGACAGGACTTGGTTTAGAATAGGAAGTAGAAAAAGAAGATTCAAGGTCAAGAACCAAATAAATAGAAGCTTCAAAAGTAGAAAATCAAATAAATAGTGATACTTATGAGGAAAATTTGGAAATTAGAAAGTTCAACAAGGAAAGAAACAATGCACAAATAAGGAACAGATGGAACAGGAAACAACACAGGGTAAAAGAGACTAAGAGACCAATAGGGTCAAGACAAGGTAGTTTCAATGGATGATGCTTCTCATGTCACAGGTTTGGAAACAAGGCTACACAGTGCAGGATACATGAAAGGGAATTTTCAAAAATAGGCATCTCTTTCAAGGGTATTGCTACTCTTGTAATCAATTTGGTCACAAGGCAGTTAATTGAAGGGTTCATGATAGGAATGGATATGGCTTCACCAGGATAAATCCCAAGACATTTGTACCTTTAAGTAATAAAAATATTAATTGTTATAAGTGCAATAATTTTGGGCATATAGCAAAGTGGTGTAGAACAAAACTTATAGAGACAAGTAGGAACAAGAACAGTCAGAGAAATTAGAAGGATCAATTGAGGAATAAGGTGGAAAAAGGTAAAGATCAATGTATGCTAGGAGTAGAGATACTCCCACCCCAAAATTAACCACCTCAACAGGAGGTGGGGGAGGGGCTAAGCTAATATTTTCACTCTTAGCCCCGATCCCCAATGGTGACCCTTTGCCATTGATGTCAAAATGGGAGATATTTGAGTTAGGGGGAGAGCATTCAGTTAGGGGGAACAGTTTCTTAGGGGGAGAAGTTTCTCAGGGGGAGAAGAACAGAAAGAGGTAAAGGAAATGGTAGAAGGTAAATGGGTTACCATTAATTACAAAGGGGGAGATTGTTGGAAATATGAGCAAGGTTTGTTGTCATTGATAACAAGAGTTAGTTTCAATGAGCAATACAAAAGGAAGGATGTCAAGAGTCAGTTTCAGTAAGTAGTGCAAGAGAAATATTGCTTCTAGGTCTAAGGGAAATAATATTATAATATCTAATATTATAATATTCAAGGTCTAATGGTAAGACCTAAAGTGGTTAAGTTAATTATAAATTGATTATGATAAATTCATTATAAATTAATTATAATAATTTTATTATTAATTTATTTTTAACATAATTTAATTAACGCTAAGGTTAGGGTTAAAAGGGAAAATTTTATTTATTAAGTGCAGACGTCATACAAATTTTCCCCCTTCATTAACATCTAAAGGGATATGGCATAATGGTATAAATACCATGTGCATTGGTTGTATTAGAACTTACCTTCGATCGATTCACATTTGAGAGCCTACGATTTTCATGATTTGCATGCAAGGAAAAAGACAAGTTTTTTTGTATTCAACGACCATCAAAGGATAAAATAAGGGAGGCTTAAAGCCTCATAACCAACCGTGTGGTTGGGCTAGTGACAAGTGGCTATGTTTTGAGACTTTGCAAGGCAGGAGCACCTATGATCGAATCTCGATGGCAGTGTTTTGTGGTGTTTGTTTTTTTTTTGAGTGCCCATCAGAGAAGACAAAGTGCACAAGGCACTTTTGCCTTCCAAGGTGAGCACCTAACTCACACAGTAGTTGATCCATGACTAGGGCACTAGTGGCAGTGCAACGGGGGATCGAATCCCATCGAGGGCAAAATAGGTATTTATTTTTTAAATTAAATTTTATACTAAGGTTTTATTTGGCATGAGCTTTTTATGTTAGGAGGGAGATATAAGTTTTACGAAAATTAAATTTTATATTGTGATTTTGATGAATAAATTTGTAAGGAGTAATAAGGTGGATAAAGAAAATTAATTGTTGTTTAATTTTTGCTAATCATTTTTAAGTATGGAGATTATAAGGTGTAATTGAGATTAAATATTTTATATGGTGAAATATTTTGAGGTAATATTTGAATGAAATTTTGAGAAGTTTTTTGCTACCTAACCCTTGAGATTGGCAAAGAGGGTAATTGTAATTAAGATAGGTTTTGAGGTCAATTATCCATAAAAACAAAAGGTATGGGCACATCTTCCTTCTGAGTGAAATATTATTGGATTGGATATTATGAATTCTAAGTTGGAGTTAAAAGGTTTGTTTGATAAGCATTGTTGAGTAAGCTTTCATGTGCATGATTGATGAATTTTTGTGAGAACATTTAAGTGAGAAATTGAGAACGATCTTGAACTAGAGTTTGTGAAAGAATATGAGTATCATTGTTATGTGAGATTGTTTGATAAACAGTGTTGGATATATTTAAGTAAGCTTTCATGTGCTTGATTAGGATTTGTGAAAATAATATGAGTATCATTGTTATGTGAATTTGAAATCATCTTGAGTCAATGTTGAGTTCCGTAGTGAGAGTTGTTAAAACATTGTGAAACACTTGTTTAGGGTTTGTAATAAAGTTGTGTTTCATTGAGTGATTGGTTGAGTGGATTTGATTGAGCATAGTTGATTGAAAGTGTTGGAGTGATAGTTCAAGTTCTATGAAACAAATAATTCTTTACTATTTTGGGAAAGAGATTGAAAGTGACTGAGTGTGAAACATATTGAGTCTCTTATCATTCTCTATATGTTTCTATGATTAAACAAAATTCTAAGTGAAATTCATTTGTGAGATTGAAAAGGTTTTCTGGTAGAGATCAAGTTGAGTTTTGTGAGTATTTTGTGAGGGTGAAACATATTGAGTCTCTAACCATTATCTATATGTTTCTTATGTCAAGCAATAATTCTTTGTGAAAATTATTTGTGTGATTGAAAAGATTTTCTGTAAAATATTGAGTTGAGTTGAGTAAGCTTTTATGGAAGTTTACAATGCAAAATTGAGGTAAGTCTTGGTGAAGACTTGTTGAGCATATTGGACAAGTTCTAGTGAGGACTTTTTGAGCAGAATTGAGGTAAGTCTTGGTGATGACTTGTTGAGCATATTGGACAAGTTATTGAGAGGTCTTGTGGAAGGATTTGAGGTAAGTCTTTGAGAAGACTTGTGAGCAAAGTTGATTGATTGATTTGTTCAAACCTTGATCTAAGGTTTTGGGATAGATCTAGCAGAGTTGATTTGTGATTGGATCAATATTTGTGTAAAGGCTTGAGAATAAATTTAAGAATAGAGTTTTGTGTATATTTGAGGACATATTTGTGCTAAACAAGAGACAGATATTGAACATATTTGTGCTGGATCGAAGGACTATGTTTAGTACAAATTTGAGATAGAGATTGATTAAATTTGTGCTAGACTGAAGGACTATGTTTAGTATAGATTTGAGACAAATATTGAGCATATTTGTGCTAGATAGAAGGATTTTGTTTAGTACATATTTGAGACATACATTGAGCAAATTTGTGCTACACCAAATGACTGTGTTTAATGCAAATTTGAGATAGAGCTAAGAGTAAGATTTGGAGGTGACAAAGAAGAGGATAGTAGTCTCTAGTGGATAGAGATCCATTAGCCAAGGTAGTGAGGATAGATATATTTTGAGTGAGGATAGATTCTTTAGTGGAGAGAGATCCACAAGCCAGTGCAGTGGAGATAATAGTCTTCTAGAGGATCACTAGTTAGAGCAGAGGAGAAGGAGTTCTCCCATGAATAGAGTTCTACAAATCAACTTAGGGGATTGGAGTCTCATATGGATAGATATCCATGAAATTGATTAGGGTATTGGTGTCTCCTTTGGATAGAGGTCCATAAACATTGTAAAAGGGAAGGATTCCCAAGAGAATTGTTGAGAAAGTTTTAGTGAAATATTTTCTTCGTGGAGTAGCCCACATTGTGTGAACCACGTTAAATTGGTGTCTCTATTGTGTATGGTAATTTGTGCATTTTTTTGACTACAATTGTTGATATTTTCATTTATATATTGCATAATATTGTTTAGTAAAGAAAAGTAAAAAGTTGTCTTATATTGTTCACCCCCCTCTCAGTATAATCTTGTGTTCTTCATATGGAATGTGGGCCAGCCTAGCTAGATTTTAATAGAGTTTTGTTATGCAAAATAGTGGATCCTTAGAAATGGAGGAAAAGAGCTTCTATTTATATAATTTGGAGAGGCTAGGGAGGTGTAGGTCAAAATGAGTACACCAAGGGAATAGAGGAGATTTATTCTTGAACTTTTACTAAGTATAGAAAATAGTCATGATTTCATGACCGACTAGGTTTTCACTGGCCAAGAGCCCAAGAGGAGCACAAGGTACAAAATAGTCATGATTTTATGACTAACCAATTTTTCGCTAGCCAAGGGCCTGAAAGGAGCACAAGGTAGAAAATAGTCATGATTTCTCAACTGACCAGGTTATCGATGGCCAAGGGCCCAAAAGGAGCACAAGGCATAAAATGGTCATGATTTTGCAATTGGCCATGTTTTCACTGGCCAAGGGCCCAAAAGGAGCACAAGGTAGAAAATGGTCATGATTTCATGATCAACCAGGTTTTCTCTAGACAAGGGCCCGAGAGGAGCACAAGGTAAAAAGTGGTTGCAATTTCATGATTAGCCAAGTTTTCACTGGCCAAGGGCCCGAAAGGTATCCCATGAAGTGTCCCTTGAGGTGTCCTCTATGAGGTGCACCTTGCAAGGTGTTCCCTTATATGGCATGCCTCATAAGTGTATCTGGATGAGAGAATACCTCACCCACCTACATGTCATAAATGAGCATGGGGATGTGGAGTGGAGTTAGGGTTAAAACCTAACTGTATTAGGGTTAACCTAGGGTTGAGAGCTAACCTAGGTGAGGTGGAAGGTGAGTCATCCTTACCCATACTTTGAAAACCAAAAAGTCTTCAAAAGTCATTTATGGATTCAAACCCACATAGGAATTTGAAATGGAGCAAGATTTAGATTTAACTAGGGTGAGGTTGACCCTAGGTCAAATGTTGACTTTTGGATGAGGTGTAGGATGACTCACCTTGTCCCCCATGCTTTAGAACACAAAATTTTCCAAATAGTATTTAAGGCCCTAAATGTAGAAATAGGATGTGTTGAGCAAGGGTTAAATTTAACCCTAATTAGGTTGACCATAGGTTTAGCTAGGATCAAATGGGTGAGGTGGAGGCTAGGCTAGTCAAAGAGTAGACTAGGTGAGGTGGCCATGAGTTAGGTTAACCATGGTTAGGATTTTGACTATGAAGTGACCTTGATCCAAGTTAGAGATTAACCAGGGTTAGGCAAAGATGATGGTCTCATAGGGACTCAAATTTAAGCATAGAAAATGGCTTAAGTGGCCTAAAGGGGCTTATGAATAGTGATTTTAATAAATAAATAATGCTATGAGGATAATATATGCAAATTTTAAGGGTTTTGCAAATTGATCAACTGGGATGATAGGAGAAGTGATAATGTGTGACTTTTTGGTATCTATATTTTACCCCATTTTGTACTACATTGTGTGAAAACATGATGCAATATAAAAAATTATGACACCACGTTGGTGGTTTGATTTTGAAGAAGAATATTTTACGATGAATAATTATGGATGATTACGGTCTTTGTCACACTATGATGATTATTTTGAAAGAGTAGACACAACATTACCTTGTTGTAATGATTAATATAAAATGCCCTAATTGTGAAAGGAGTGAATGTCTTTGAAACTTTACCTTTGATGAATTGTTGAGCTTGATTTGATTTGATTAGTTGTTCAGCCTTGTAATGGTCCCAATAGGTGTGTTAGCTCATTTATTAACCATGTCCATTCATTATTTAAGTTATATATTTATAGTAGAATCATTCATTCAATTTGGAATCATCAAACATTTAATTCAATTATGTATTTGCAAGAGACTTTGCCCTCTCTAAGTGGCTACAGGATTATGCTTTCCTTAAGTGGTGAGTTTTATTCTTCAACTCCCTTGTTCAATCATTTATATTTGCAATTTAATTAAGTACAAAGGAAATGCTTTTGTTGAGTGGTATTTTCACCCGATTGTGAAAACATACTCTCCGATAGGATTTGGGTTCCAAATCCCCTCTTGCAAAGAAATTAGACAAGTAATTTCTCCAAGGTCTCTGCTATGTTAGCATTTTACATTTTTGTATTAATAATATCAAATAAATATATTCAATTTTAATGCTTGGAACACCTTAGTGATTGCAAGTAACTGTAAATAAGGGGTAATGTTGGTTTATTTCATCATGAAGCTTTAGTGATTGTTCGTTGTTTTTTTCTGGATTTTGTAATTTTGGAACACCTTAGTGATTGCAAGTAACTGTAAATAAGTTAAAATTTCTGAAAAAATAAAATGCAGATAATGAAAATGCAATGCAGAAAACAAACTAAAAATAAAAATGCACTCAGTATGATGCTATCATGTTTTGAAAAAACCGAAGATGTGAGGTATCCATGCATGCAACCTAACCTATTGAACCTACAAACATGCACAATACAGATAGGCTAAGTGCTGGTTTCTAGGGTTTTAACTACGGTTTCTAGATTTAGACATTCGCATGAAGCAACCAAGACAACTTGCATTAAACTCCATCTATAAGCCTAAAATCGGAAAGGGGAAAGATAAACATTCAATCATGCATGCAGAGAACAACTCCTTATTTCTTGCCCATAAGATGCAAATTTCTGAACACTTATGCATTAAAAATATGTCATGTTACAATAACAGACTTTCTGGTTTTTCCAAACCAGTCTGTGGAAGAGAAACAACTCAAGAAGGCCCAGAATGGCCTATCGCCTTTAGCTCTACAACACTGCTCGTAGCGATTTCCGACCCCTGTACCAATCTGTGCTTCTACTTTTAAACCCTCTAGTGTGGCTTTCTATTTCTCTTTGTGATGCTTCATTTCATTTTCTAGATCTTTTCGCTATGTCTTCCCCAACTTTTCATTATTTTTTTTGTTGTTCGAATGTCAAAACGTTTGATCTTCTTTGCTAACTGTAGCCTTCCTGTAACCCTTACATCTTTATGCCATGTGTTCAGTGTTTCCCTGCATGTTCTGTAATGACCCTTCATGAATCATGACAAAAGATAGCATGTCGTGATATCGTGACATTTTATACCTTGCAACTTTGTTATTCTTCTTGTACCATGAAAACGAGACATGTTGCGATATCACGATGTTTTTTTTCTTTGGGCCGCATGGATGCAACCTGTCATGAAATCATGATGTTTTTCTCCTTCGCTGTGTTTTGTTGTACTTTTTCATGAAAACACGACATGTCATGAAATCGTGACACTTTTTCATTCCGTACCATCTCACTGCTTTCTGTCGCAAAATCGTGATGCTTCTTCATTATGTATCATCTCACTGCTTTCTGTCATGAAATCGTGATGCTTCTTCATTCTGTACCATCTCACTACTTTCTGTCATGAAATCATGACGCTTCTTCATTTCGTACCATCTCACTACTTTCTATCGTGAAATCATGACACTTTTTCTCTTTCGGGCTGTGCAGATGCAATCTGTTGCAAAATCGTGATGTTTTTTTGTTTTGGGCTGTGAAGATGCAACTTGTCACGAAATCATGACATTTTTCTATTTTGGGCTGTCTCGCTGCACTTGGCCGTGAAAACACATGTCGTGAAATCGTGACAATTTCTTTCATCTGCTCCTTCCTCACTTTCCTGCCGCAAAAACATGACATGTCGCGATATCGCGATGTCTTTTTCATTTTGTCTCCTCTCTCCTCTATGAACCGCGATTTCATGACATGTCGCGATATCGCGATGTTTTTCACTTTATGTTGCATCCTATTGCTCTTAGCCGCAAAAATGTGACATGTCACGAAATCGTGACACTTTTTTGTTCCATTGTACTTCGCTTATCTGAGCCGTGAAAATGCGACACGTCACGATATCATGACAATTTTCTTTTTAAAGCCGCGACGGAGCAATATGTCGTGATATCATGAAATTTTCATTTTTTGAGCCACGATGGAGCAACATGTCATGATATCATGACGTTTTCATTTTTTGAGCTGCGATGGAGCAATATGTCGTGATATCACGACATTTTCATTTTATGAGCTGCGATGGAGCAACATGTCGCGATATCATGACATTTTCATTTTATGCGCCGCGACGGAGCAACATGTCGCAATATCATGACATTTTCATTTTATGCGCCGCGACGGAGCAACATGTCACGATATCATGACATTTTCATTTTCTTGTCTTTCTTTGCTCTCTTAACATCTGGGCCACTGCAATCTTCTTGGAAAGCATGCAAAAAAATGTGGGGTCCCCAATTTTGGGGTGTGTTGTGGAGCAGCCACAACAAATGGTGACTCTGCTGGGAAATGCTCCTGAGCATTTCGATGAGAACCTACCCTAAAATATACAAGCTTAAGTACAAGCGTCAACACATAAAAGATAAACAAATACCGATAGATTATAAATACATGAAACACCAAAATCATTAAGTATTAGCTCGGTGTGTGCAGTGTGTTCCATTTTCTATCGTTTGAAATTGATTCACATTCCATTGTCAGTTTTACATGAATGCATATGTGAGGTTATGAATGATTTGAGCAGCCTGATAAATATGCTAGAGATATAACAACCTGCTTTATAAAGACTTTAAAACTTTCTAGTATCATATACAAACATTAAAATTATCAAACCCTCTTAGGATCAACTATATGTATAATGAATTGCTTTAATAGATCCCAAAGTTGGTTATGAGTCACTACTATCTTGAACCCATGTGCAAGTGAAAGTGAAATCAGAGCTTTGGTAAATCAGACTCCCAACCTAATCGAGATGGGAGTTTAACCCTATCCTTACTACTCTGATTTGGAATTCATTACCTCACTTTGAGAAAAATAATTTAACCAGTTATGGAAGAAATGGTCATGCTATTCTATCCGTTTGAACAGTCAATGGTCTTGTTTTAGACAAGACATGCTGCCACGCATGGGCATACTTAACCCCATAATCCATGATTTGGCTTCATTCATTATTTTTCTTTTATTTTTTGGACCTTTGGGATGACTACCTATCCTTGCTAGGGACATGTAGTATGATCCTTCCAATCCAATATTAAGATAAAATGGGAAATATTAGTTAATTTTATTTCTTGGACCTTTGGGATGACTACCCATCCTTGCTAGGGACATTTAGTACGATCCTTCCAATCCAATATTGAGATGAAATGGGAAATTTTAGTTTTACTTTTATTGCTTGGACCTTTGGGATGACTACCCATCCTTTGCAGAGGACATGTAGTACGATCCTTCCAATCCAAGCTTTATGATGAAATGGAAAAAATGGAAGCTTTGGGGAATCGAATTCTCAACTTAAGCGAGATGAGAATTATGCCCTATCCTTACTACTCCATGTAGGTCAAATTAGAGCTTTGGGGATTTGGATCCTCAACCTAAGTTCGATGAGGATTTAACCCTATCCTTACTATTTTGATTTTAGGCTTTAAGCTTTATGGAAGTGGTAAAAACCATTATTTTAAGGATCATGTTGCATAATAGGATAGACATGAAATACTTCTTTCGCCTGAGCTTTTCTTCCAAGCAAGGTTTTGATCATTTTGCTCAAGATCCTTTTTAATGTGAATAAAATGTGCTTGGCTCTAGATATCTCAAGCCTCAGTTCCCAACATTAGGATTTTTTCTTATTTATGTTATAGCATAACCCTAAGAGGATTTGCCACACTTCAATGATTTGTATCTGAAATGCATATGCAACTAAGATGACATGTATATGCAAAGTAAGATGTAATATGAATGCATTGCCCTTTGAATTGCAAATGGAGTATTGCCATAAAACTAACTGACAACTTCATGCATCACAAGATTCAAACGATACTATTTAAAATGTTTTTGTTACTTGTGGAGCTTTCTACAATGCAATTCCAATGTTTCATATTCTCCTGATTTTAGGCATAAGTTGACATCTCAATTTTTTTTTTTTTTTTTACAAACCAAACATGTCCATAGGACCAACACATAACTTTAAATCAAAACTTATTCAATCCAAAACCAAAATGCAATCCAAAAATGAAAATTTGAAAACACAAACCAAAACTAAAAATCAAAACCTATATACAAATGTACAATATAATACAAGATGATGCAAAGCTTGGACTATCACTTTCCTAGATCCCAAACATGATTAGAACATTTCAACAAAAATATAATGTGATGTGCATGCCAAATGTTGTAGGAATCCAAAAAAAACAATATTATACCACACCATGCAACAAATTTTAACTTCCCTTGCTTCTGCCTCTGAAATCGTCGTGATATTACGACGTCGCGATATCGCGACATCCAAAGGGCAAAAGCAAAGGCAGCAGTTTTTGTCGCGATATTGCGACATCGTGATTTTGCGACGTCGCGATATCATGACAACAGTTAAAAACAAAGGCGCGAAGGGTTCGAAGAAAAGCAAAGATGGAGTTGACAAAGGGCTCGAAAGGTGAAGGCAGAGAAGAACCAAAACATAAGGCATGGACTCAGAGGCGAAAAGTCCAAGGCAAGGAGGCTGTTTTCGTCACGATGTCGCGACAGTTTGTGGAGCAAAAGCAAGAAGGTTGTTTTCATTGCGATGTCGTGACGTCGTAATTTTACGATGTTGTGATATCGCGATGGTTTTTGAAGCAAGGGTTCGAAGGTGGTTTTCATCGTGATATCGCAACGTCGCAATATCGTGATGTTGTGATGTCATGACGTTTTTGCAAAGAAGGTACAAAAGGGGTTTTTGGTCACAATTTCGCTACAATTTTGGTAAACGAAGGCAAGGTGCCATTTTGGTCATGATATCATGACATGTCACGATTTCATGACCAGTTGAAGACGAATGAAAAATGGACATGTGGACAGGCCACACACGCAGGAAAAGAGACAGCTGTTGCAGATAAACATTCTGACAAAATGACGGTTGCAGGTGAAGGACCAATGAACTGCGTGCTTTCATGGCGGATCAGGGAGTTGGTCATTTACGGAGGGAAAATTTAAGACTCAACGGGGGAAGCCAATTTTGGTAGGTTTTGTTTAATATATTCGGGCAGGTGGATAATTAATTGCATAGAGGGTTGAGACCTCGATAAGAACTGGGAATTTTGTAATAGTGGCGATGGTGGACTAGAAGGTCGGGGGAGATAGGGAGTGTGCATGGAAAAAAAAAATACCAGACAACTCCTGATTATTGTAAGCCTGCGGGCTATTTCATCTGGATTGTAAATAATTTACATCTTAATCGAAGAAATATTTTTGGAGTTTATGCGTGCATGACTATCCCATCCCCATCAATGGTATCAGAGCTAGAAGTTCCTAAGTGTGTAACAGATCGTCGGACATGAGGCAGTTACACCAGGATCTATGGAAGGCTCGTGAGAAAGTGAGAAGATGCCTTCAAGAAGAAACCTCGTTGGTGGGAGAGGCATGGCAGTAGTAGATTTTTGAGCTTTGCAGTGGCAATTTTAGGCCCTGCAAGAAGAACTGCACAGAGGACACGAACCAAGAAGAGATGCAGACAGTGAAGATGAAGTAGATGAAGAAGAAAATCAGTTTGAAGAATAAGAGGAGGCTGTAGATCCAGCATAAGCCAGACAGGCCATATCCCAGATTGGGAAAAGGTCGAAGATGGAAGTTTCCACGTATTTTGGGAACTTGGATCCGGAGGAATTAATCGACTAGGTCAATGATCTAGGAGAATACTTTGAATATGAAGAATTTGAAGATCCCGAGAAGGTCAGATTTGCTAAGACCAAGTTGAAGGGTCATTCTAGCATATGGTGGAAGGGAGTATAGCTGGAACATAATTGAAGAGGAAAAGAACGAATAACATGATGGGAACGGATGGTAGAAAAATTAGAAAGACAGTTTATTCCGATAGATTACGAGCTGGATCTGCTAAGAAAAATGTAGAGTTTGAGACATATGAATAAAAGTGTCTAAGAATACATGGAGGAATTTTATAAAATCTCCATCAGAAATTGCCATTTAGAAGCAAGCAAAAAAAATGTGGCCCGTTATATTAATGGGTTGAGACCCAGTGTCCAAGAAGAGTTGAGCTTAGTTCGGGTGAACACCATTGAGGATTCTTACCAGTTTGCTCTAAAAGTTGAAGAAAAACTGAACAGAAGGTTTGAGAGCAAGCAAAGAGGAAGAGGGCACGGGGAAAATACTGGTGGAAGAAAATAGAAAGGAAAAGAGTAGAAGAAGGAAGAGGTTAGCAGCAGCCTAGATTAGAAGGAATATGGGGAACCCAAACCGCAAGTTCAGAACAATGGCTACCCAAGAGGAAGAGGTAGATCTGGATGCGGGTATGGAAGAGGAGTGTTTCGGGGAACATGTTTCCACTATGGAGAAGAGGGGAATCGGGCATATGAGTGTCCCCAGCACCCCGAGAGAGTGAACAGGAAACAAGTGGGTCCTGCCAGAGCCGTTATGGCAGAGGAAGATGTTGAATCAGAACATTCTGAAGAGGCTGAGAAAGGAGAAGCAATGATCGTGAGGAGAACCATGCTGATTGAGGAAGACAAACCAGAGCAGAGGAGAAGCCTGTTCCGCACACGATGCAAAAGTGTAGGCAAAGTCTGTAATGTTATTATAGACAATGGGAGTACAGATAACTTAGTCTCCGAGGAGATGGTTGCTAAGTTACAATTGGAGAGAAGGAGACACCCGCATCCATACCGGATTGCATGGTTGCGGAAGGACCACAGAGCATGGGTCCATGAACAGTGTTTAGTCACATTCCAGATTGGGAGATACCAGGATGAGGTCCTGTGTGATGTTTTCCCCATGGATGCTTACCATTTGCTATTAGGGAGGCCATGGCAGTTTGATCGGAGTGCGATGCATGATGGTCATGCAAATACGTACTCCTTGACGAAAGATGGAGTGCACCACAAATTGAAGCCATTACAGATAGTGGATGAGAAGGTGTGCAACAATGCCAAAAAAAATTTGGTAGAGGGTAAATTTTTTTTTTGCTAGGAGACGGGATTTGAGCAGGTTGCAAAGGCAGATGAGTGTTTGGAGCTGTTACAAAATATACGAACCGAACAACATAGAAGTGAAGGTCACTTCTCCATTTACCCCAGGTGTCTGATGTAGGAGCATCCGGTAGCAGATCAATCTTGCATCAACCAAATTTTCTCAAGAGTTACCAAAATTTTCCTTCTAAAGTGTCTAGCAGGAACAAGGCAGAAGTTGGAAGAACAAGGCAGAAGTTGGAGGAATAAGGCAGAAGTTGGGGGGGTCATGAAATCGCGACATGTCATGATTTCGTGACATGTCACGAAATCGTGACTCCAAAGTCTTCGGCAAGACAAAGGGGGTTTCCGTCGTGATATCGCGATGTCGCGATGTCACGATGATTTTGGAGGCAAAAGCATGAAGGGGGTTTTCATCACGATATCGTGACGTCATGATGTCATGACGATTTCAGAGGCAGAAGCACGAGGGGGATTTCTGTCGTGATATCACGACGTCATGATATCGTGACATCACGATGTCACGACGTATTTAAAGGTAGAGGTTCATAGGGTGTTTTGACGTGATATCACGATGTTGCGATATCGTGACGTTGCGATATCGCGACGTCCAAAGGGCAAAAGCAAAGGCAGTAGTTTTTGTCGCGATATTGCGACGTCGTGATTTTGCGATGTTGCGATATCGTGACAACAGTTAAAAGCAAAGACGCGAAGGGTTCAAAGAAAATCAAAGACAGAGTTAACAAAGGGGTCAAAAGGTGAAGGCAGAGAAGAACCAAAACATAAGGCATGGAATTAGAGGTGGAAAGTCCAAGGCAAGGAGGTTGTTTTCGTCGCGATGTCGTGACAGTTTATGGAGCAAAAGCAAGAAGGCTGTTTTCGTCGTGATGTCACGACGTCGCGATTTTGTGACGTCGTGATATCATGACGATTTTCGAAGCAAGGGTTCAGAGGTGGTTTTCATCACGATATCACGATGTCACGATATCGTGACATTGCGATGTCGCGAAGTTTTTGCAGAGAAGGTGTGAAAGGGGTTTTTGGTCACGATTTCGCTATGATTTTGGCAGATAGAGGCAAGGCACCAGTTTGGTCACGATATTGCGACATGTTGCGATATCACGATTTCACAGCCGATTGAAGACAAATGAAAAATGGACACGTGGACAGGCCACACACGTAGGAAAAGAGACAGCTATTGCAGACAAACATTCTGACAAAGCGACGGTTGCAGGTGAAGGACCAATGAACTGCGTGCTTTCATGGCGGATCAGGGAGTTGGTCATTTACGAAGGGAAAATTTAAGACTCGACGGGGGAAGCCGATTTTGGTAGGTTTTGTTTAATATATTTGGGCAGGTGGATAATTAATTGCATAGAGGGTCGAGACCTCGATAAGAACTGGGAATTTTGTAATAGTGGCGGTGGTGGACTGGAAGGTCGGGAGAGATAGGGAGTGTGCATGGAAAAAAAAAAATACCAGACAACTCCTGATTATTATAAGCCTACGGACTGTTTCATCTAGATTGTAAATAATTTACAGCTTAATCGAAGAAATATTTTTGGATTTTATGTGTGCATGACTATCCCGTCCCCATCAAGTAGTCTCTCTTTATCCAAAATGAGACTTTTTAAGCAAGAGCCTATTTCTAAAAATTTTAAAGCCAAATCATTTTCCAAATTTTTAGGCCAATCAATTTTGTGTAACAGTTTGCAAGCATCTAGGATATTTACTAAATTAGGATCATTAATAGTTTTTACCCTAGATTCAATTAGTAATTGTTGATGAATTTGATTTAACAATTCAAGTGCATCAACTTCTTTTCCATTCATTAAAACAATGTTGTCAAAGGTGTGATTAGAAATCATACCTTGTTTTTCATTCACCTTTAACGACATTTCACCATAAACATCATTCAAATTCAAAACATGGTCATGTACCCATTTGAAAACATGGCCCTCCTTTTCAACCCTCAAATGTTTTTGGTCAAAGTGTATGTCAAGTAATCTATTTTGATGATCACTTATTCGAGTTGCTTCCAATTGATCAATCTCTTTGTCATTTGGTTCTAATTATTTGTTCACTATCCATGGTATCTCTTCATTTGAATCCTCAAAATCATCATGCAAACTTGTATCCGCATATTCAGTGAATTTATATTCAACATGATCGAAATTTGCAACCTTCTCAAATATTGTGAATGTGAGACCTTCGTATGATGTAGAAGTTTCAACATCCTGCATATCAAGTGAAATATGAGTTTCATCTATAAGGGTGTGAGAAAAGAATGCATTATCATATCTTCCCCAACCATTATAAAAATTATATTCCAAATTTTTGGGATGAAACTCCATGGTATTTGTGACATGATCTTTTGATCATTCATCAAATATTTTTCTTCTTTGTCCTTGGTAATGGAATCATTATAATCTTTCAAAATTTTATGAGACTTGAAACCCTCTTCCAAAACATCCTCAAATTGTATAGGAGTTGTGATATCTTCCTTTGAGCAGGCGATAGTGTCATCATGCATATCAATTGGCACCAAGTTTCATTAGCAGTTTTGGAGTGAGTGTAGTCTTCCCACTTCTTCCAAGCATTGTAATAATCATCTTCCAAAATCAAGTGGTGATGTTCAACTAATTCTTCAATATCCTCCAATTCATCAATGTGTTTCTCATCAAATTCATCTTCACCTTCCTTAGATGGTTCAATTATTTCTAATAGTGGGTCGTTTCTTGAATTCAAATTTGTAAGGCTATCATCGTCCAAATTAGTAACCCATGATACAGTTTTGTCACAATTTGGAGGGTGAAGAAATTTTTTATCATTAGTTCCTAGCTTTTCATCGAGAGTTTCTTCCAAGAACAAGTGGTGAAATTCTATCATATCTTCAAATTCATTTATTGGTTTTCTTCCAATTTCACTTTCAACCACTTCATTCAATTCTATGGTAGGTTTCGTCCTATCACCTATCTCAAACCTTGTTGAATTTAGGACCCCTTTATTCGCATAATCATGCATCTCTATGAATTATATTGCTTCTGCATAATCTTCACTAGCGGATGTTGGTTTAGCACTTTGCACCTCCTCTTGGACTACATCTAAGGTGGTTGTAACATTTGGATATTCAAATTCATCCCCTTGATCATTTACCTTAGGTATCATTGGAGTGGAGGGTGCTATATTTGATGGTTGGTATAGGTTGGTATCAATATATTTAGAAGGACAATCTCTCATGTGAACATGTTGTGCCTTTTCTTCTTCAAGACCTTATCGTTCTACCTCTTCTAGGATCTCATAGATTTTCTCTAGAGACAAGCCACCCATTTTTTCCTCAATGAATGAAGCAAGTGTGGGGTGTATGGCTCCCAGGTATACTTCCATGGCTTCCTCTTCTAATGTGTTAAAATTTTCCCACATTTGGGAGTGCAACTCATGAAATATTTCATTGAATTGACTCAAGGATTCATTAGGCTCCTTACATATGGAGGTAAATTGATTTTTCAACATTTCTAAGTCAACTTGATTACCAAAATGATAAAGATAGGCTGCTTCTAGTTGTATCCAAGAAGTCCTAACCTCCATGGGTAGTTGGTTGTACCAAAATAATGGTTTATCATCCAAAATGTATGCAAATAACTTACAAGCCATCTCCTCATACAAAACTTGGAATCGACATAATGTATCCTTGTAGACATGTAGTTTTTGCAAGTATCCTAGTGGCACATCTTGATTAAAACATCATAGAAAATCCAATAACATTTTAGGAATTTTGTAGGGTATCACATGTATAGACAAACCCTTATAATGATCCTCCATCATAGATACCATTTTTTCTCTTAGAGACACTATTTCAGCTCTTAGGGATACAATTTTCTCCTCAAATGTTGCCATTAGTGAACTCAGAATATAACTTTAGAACCAAATCTGTTAGTCAAAAATGATAGAAGGAATCATGGCACATCAATGTGGAATGACTAGCAAATATCCAACCTGCAATGTATAAAAATCAAGTTAGCATCAACTAAGAGATGTATTCATTAAAATCAAATGAAAAGTAATTGCATGAAACAACACTTCGTTAGTCGAGACCAAAATTTTCAAAATTAAATCAAATCACATTATTTTTGTATGAACAATCAGAAAAGCATTAGAATAATATACAACATACCTGAATTGCTTAAAATAGCATAAAGTAAACCAATTCAGGCCGTCCTTTTAACAATCCGTTGAGTGTTAGAGGACTAAAGATAACAATCAATATAGCATGAGATATACAAAAATTTAAATTTAAATCACACTAAAATAAACCCATCATGCCCTCCTTCTAGCACCAATCTGTTGAGTGGTGTTAGAGGAGGCCGCAGATGTTAATCAAATGGACTTGAAATATTTAGCAGTGTAAAGCTCTCAAACAATTATAAAACTGTAGCATTTAAAATCATAATGAAATAAACCATTTCAGGCCCTCCTTCTAGCACCAATCTGTTGAGTGGTATTTTCACCCGATTGTGAAAACATACTCTTCAATAGGATTTGGGTTCCAAATCCCCTCTTGCAAAGAAATTAGACAAGTAATTTCTCCAAGGTCTCCGCTATGTTAGCATTTTACATTTGTGTATTAATAATCTCAAATAAAGATATTCAATTTTAATGCTTGGAACACCTTAGTGATTGCAAGTAATTGTAAGCAAGGGGCAATGTTGGTTTATTTCATCATGAAGCTTTAGTGATTGTTCGTTGTTTTTTTTTGGATTTTGTAATTTTTAAATGTTTATTTTAAATAAGTTAAACTTTCTAAAAAATAAAAATGCAGAGAATGAAAATGCAATGCAGAAAACAAACTAAAAATAAAAATGCACTCGGTATGATGCTATCCTGTTCCAACAAAACCGAAGATGTGAGGTATCCATGCATGCAACTTAGCCTATCTGGATTGTGCATGTTTACAGGTTCAATAGGTTAGGTTGCATGCATGGATACCTCACATCTTCGGTTTTGTCAGAACAAGATAGCATCATACTGAGTGCATTTTTATTTTTAGTTTATTTTCTGCATTGCATTTTCATTCTCTGCATTTTATTTTTTTAGAAAGTTTAACTTATTTAAAATAAACATTTAAAAATTACAAAATCCAAAAAAAAACAATGAAAAATCACTAAAGCTTCATGATGAAATAAACCAACATTGCTCCTTGTTTACAGTTACTTGCAATCACTAAGGTGTTCCAAGCATTAAAATTGAATATCTTTATTTGAGATTATTAATACACAAATGTAAAATGCTAACATAGCGGAGACCTTGGAGAAATTACTTGTCTAATTTCTTTGCAAGAGGGGATTTGGAACGCAAATCCTATCGGAAAGTATGTTTTCACAATCGAATGAAAATACCATCAACAGATTTGGCTGCTTCACAACAACTTCCAAGTGGTATAAGAGCCTATTTGGTAGAAGAGGTGACAATTAATTTCGTTAACGTTGATATCACTTTACAACCAATGAATGACAACTATCCTATTTTTGATTATTTTTTATTGGTCTTTTACGAGATATACCATCATAATATCGTCACACGAATCTATGTAGAAGGTGATTAAAACGAAGATTATAAAACCTAAAGGTTTTGGCTGACATCTCTATTAATTTTTTTAGCCACGTGTTTTTAAAGCAAATAAATCATTCCGTAGATGGTGATTAAAATAATATTATTCATAGTCTGCAGATGATAAAATATTAAAAATGGAAGGTTATACATTGTTGATAAATGATCATTGAATAAAATTACATTTTGGTGATTAAATTGTACCTTGCATCTCTGTAAATTCTTCGACAAGCATATTACATTCATCTAATCGACAAACATCCTGCCAATCAATCGTCTAGGTCCACAAAATTAGTTACTGTAAAATAAAATAAATTTACATAATATTTATCCCTAAATCTTCAACCAACCAATCATTTTTAGGCAACTTACACTTTTGAATTTCATGAATATAAAGTTATATACTCTACTAAAAATTGAATTTATGAAAATCGACAAGAGAAGTTTCTTTATGTCATGTAGAACAACATTTACCCCACATTCATTAGGTAGACAAAATAGTAGGGAATAAAATTTGAAACACGCAAGTTACTAAATGACCAACTTACTGGTCATTCCCTCCTCAAGTGTCCCACTTCATCAATATCCACCTTGGGTTTCATATCATTTCATACTTGTCTTATTCTCTTGTCATCGCCTAGTCATTGTGTCAATAGAAGTACTTTGTCTTGTTATCTAGTCATATTGTATTGTCCACTCAACATCGTCTATTCAAGTGTCTATCGTAGTTGCCTACTACTTACTATTGAATCCCTTTCTATCTTAGTTGTTGCTACTTACCACTAGGTTCCTTGTCTTGTTGTCCAGTCATCTTGTTTGGTTTTCTCATCGCCATCTAGTCAAGCATCCCTTGTATCATCCTAGTAACCATCATCGTGTGTCTAGTTGGAGTCCTCGTCTTCATATTTCATGTTAGGTCCATTGGTTACTAGTGTTAGGTCCACTTTGTATCAACTCATTCTTAGTTATTTTCCATCCATTTCATTTCAAATCCTTGTTGGTTATTGTCCATCCACGGTTACTATCTAGTCAACCTAATACACTGTTGTCTCAGTCTTGTAACTCGTCGGTTACAAAAATGATTATGAAAAATTTGAAGATTGTAGTTAGCCATTTAGTGGAACTTCCTAGTATCAAATATATTTGAAAATTGTAGTTATCCATTGAGAAAATTATTTGAAAATTGTACTTAGTCATTGAGAAAAATTTTCAATGGTTCATTATGTAGTTAGCCATTGGAGGAGATTCCAAACCAATATTTTACAAAAAATTGACAACAAAATACAAGTTATTTGGATCATTATAATTATGCTACAATTCAATGTGAATGAGTGATATATCCACTCCAAACAAGTGGAATAGAGGAGCAAACGAAATATTACAATGCATAGATAGACCAAATGAAATATTCTTTAATACACCTAGAAGACATTTATGAAGGAAAGGTATGCAACATAATTATCCCTTTGGAATTAACAACTTTAATCCTTATCATTGGTCCATGGATTATCCAAATAAATACAATACCATACCTCCTACTCCAGACAATAATGGTATGTCTGCTAACCTAGAAAATTTTGTTTCTATCTGAGAATATCTTGTCACTAAAATTCCTCTCATTTTGGACATCGGTGTGTGTCAATGTTTAGGATAACAACAACAAGACCTAGCCACTATGAATTCAATAGTATGTGAGATACATGACTCAGTGGATATACTTCTCTAGTAAAATAGATAATCCATTGCCAATACCCCACCTCTAAATGCAAATCCTCCACATTTAAATGCAAGCCCTCCACCTCTAAATTCCAAACCTCCATATTTAAATACTCATCAAACATTAGTACCTCCATAAACTTATCTATATTTTGATCCTTCATTAGGTGATACCTCTAGATTCCTAGAATGGCTTCATTATGTCCAAGTTCCTCGTACTGACATGCCCAATTTTGAGGGATATGATCCTAGAGGTTGGCTAGCCAAAATGGATGGTATTTTTCATCTTTACTATATTTCAGAAAATAGTCGTGTCGCATTTGCATCTTGTAAACTAGGTACTCAGGCCTATCAATGGTTGTTATGGTAGCCTCATAAACATAATCACTCTCTTATGTGGCCTAAATTTAAATATATCTTCTTAAGAATATTTGATAAATGATTTTATTCATCATATGTGGTTCACCTTATGAAACTCAAGAAAATAGGTTCAGTGGAAGATTATGTCATTGACTTCATAAGTCTTCTTACCTATACACATGAATTAAATCCATAATTAGTGGTATCCACCTTCCGTCATGGTATCAAGGATAAAATAATAAAGGAATTCAACATGTATGATCCATGTAATCTTTATGAAACCACTCGTATAGCTCAAGCAGTCGAAAGTAAATTTCAAGAAGTGGTACCTTATAAATGTGATTCTAATTTTCATCGTCCTTTCTACAATAATGAACAATCCTCAGGATTTTTATGATTTAAATGTTGTTCCTATCATCCAAGGGATCAATACTATGCATTACCTCAAACATTTTAAGTGTAATTTGACAACAATGAAGAAGAATCTATAGTTCAACCAGAGTTGCTCACTGATTCAGAATAACAACCACAAGATACTAGTGAAGTAACACCTGAAGAAGATACTATAGCCTCTTAGTAAATGCACTTATGGATCTAAAAAATAATCATACAATTAAGGTACAAGGATTTATTAGGCATAAATATGTTAATGTGTTGATAGAATTTGGTAGTACACATAAATTTATTGATTAAAAAACTACAAAATCCTTGAACTTGTATATGAATACTTCTAATCAAGATAAGTTTCAAGTATTCATTGCAAATGGAGGTAATGTTCAAAGTGTGGGTCAAACATATCTTGTTTTGATACAAATGGGAATTTATACTTGGTGTAGAAATCTCTTTATCATGAACTTAGGGAACTCAGACATTATTTGGGCACATAATGACTATCTCAACTTAGTGATTTTACTCTTAATATTTAAATATTATAGATCATATGGATAGATAATGGAAGACTATTTGCCTTCAAGGAATTCAATCTCCACCATCAAAGGTGGTGAGTTCTCATTGCATGGAGAAGTTATTAAAGAAGGGTGCTTATGGTTTTATAGCTTAAATAAATTCCATGGAAGCTCAGTCCTTGGATAATCCTATAATTCTTTCAAAATATCTTCAAACTATTATTGATAATTTTGAAGAAGTTTTCAGTGAACCAAAGGGTCTACCTCCTAAATGAACACATGACCATGCCATACATCTCATTCCTAGAATTCTTCCTCCTAATGTTCATCCTTATCGATATCCTCAATCTTAGAATATAGAAATAGAGAAGCTAGTACAAGAAATGTTAGAACATGGCATCATTCATCCTAGCATCAGTCCTTACTCATCACCCATAGTAATGGTCCATCGTAAGGATACCTCTTGGAACATGTGTCCAAATTTTTGACCTCTCAATAAAATTACCATCAAGGACAAGTTCCCTATTCTGGTCATACATGACTTATTGGACAAACTACACAATGCTAGTTATTTTACTAATTTATATCTTCATTCAGGTTTTTATCAAATTCGGGTGAGGGAAGAAGACATACCTAAAACCGCTTTTCGAAATCATGAATGCCATTATGAATTTCTAGTCATATCATTTGGTCCTACTAATGCTCCATAAACCTTTCAAAGCCTTATGAACAATGTATTTCAACCATATATTTGAAAATTCATCTTATTTTTGTTTTATGATATCCTCATTTACAAAAAATCTTGGATGAATCACATAAACCATGTTGACAAAGTCCTTCATTTACTTCATAAGGAAAAATTTGTGTTAAAGAATCCAAATATACCTTTGGAATCCAAGAAGTCGAATACTTAGGCCATATCGTATCCCATGAAGGAGTCAGATTAGACCCTTAAAAAATCAAAGCTATTCAAGATTGGATATTATCGAAATTCCTCAAAAAAATTAGAGGATTCCTAGGTCTTACAAGTTATTACCAAAAATTTGCATGCAACTATGGTAAAATTGCAGCCCCTATCACCATACTTACCAAAAAGAATGCTTTTTAGTGGAATGAAGTAGCTTCTCAAGTATTCCAAGATCTCAAAGAAGCCATGTGCTCTACCCAAGTATTGGATACTCTATATTTTAGCATACCTTTCGTCATCGAGTGTGACACTTCAGGTACAGGGATTGGCATGGTTTTAATGCAAGAAGGTCATACCTTGGATTTTGAGAGCAAACATCTCTTAGGCAAGAATTTGGGATGATCCACTTATGATAAGGAAATGTTGGCTATTTTACACACCATTGAGAAATGGAGGCATTAATTAATAAGCAGTCATTTTATTATGAAGATTGACCACAATAGTCTTAAATATTTTCTGGAACAATACCTATCTTGTTCAGAGAAGAATAAATGGATGACCAAACTTTTGGGGTATGATTCCATGATTGAGTATAAGAAAGACAAAGAAAACGTGATAGTTGATGCATTATTTTGCAAATATAAATATGAAATATCCATCAATGCCATCTCGAGTCCTTCTCCCCAATGGTTATCCCAACTTCAAGAAGAATGGTTGGTTGACAGTGAAACTGCTCAAATTATTTAAGACAATAATTTAATATCCTTAAAACACCCTTACTTCTCATATTCTGATGGTGTTCTTCGCAAGAAATATTGCATCTACCTTTCGCATGGTTCCACTATTAAATATATGGTACTCCAAGAACTACATGCATATCCTTTCGCAGGATACTCAAGTTTTTTGAAAACATACCAAAGAGTGAAACAATCATTTTCTTGGAAAGGATTAAAATTTGAGGTTAGGAAATTTGTGGCCAAATGCGAGGTATGCCAATGCAATAAAGGTAAAATAGTGAAATATCCAGGACTTTTACAACCCTTACCAATTCTAGACCGCCAATGGGAACACATATCAATGGATTTCATTGAGGGTCTCCCCAAGTTAGAGGGTAAAACAATGATTTTTGTTGTGGTGGATCATTTTTCCAAGTACGCTTACTTATGTGCTTTACAACATCCCTAATCAACAAGCAAAGTGACCAAGGTATTTCTTGAATCTATTTTAAAATTACATGGTATTCCCAAAACTATTGTAAGTGATCGTGATCCCATATTCACTAGAAAATTTTGGAAAGAATTATTTCATCTCAATGGTACCAGGTTGAACATGTCTTCCACATATCATCCATAATTGGATGGAAAAATAAAAATAGTTAACAAATTTTTGGGTACTTATCTTCATTTCTTTTCCCAAGATAAGTAATATCACTGGATTCAATGGCTTTCCTTAGAAAAATGGTGGTATAACACTTCTTACCATTTTTCCCTCAAGATGTCTCCATTCGAAGATTTCTATAGTTAGAAGCCACCAACAATCTCTGACTATGTTCTAGGATCTTCTAAAGTAGCTCAGGTAGATGAATTTTTTCAACATCGTCAGACAGTACTCAGCCTTCTTAAATATAATTTGATCCAAGATCAAAATTGTATGAAGTAGCAACACGAATTACAATATTTTGAACAATAATTCAATGTTGGGGATATGGTATTTTTACGCTTACAACCTTACAAGTAGTTTTAATTGAAGATCAAGTCTAGTCAAAATTTGGCTCCCCACTTTTATGGGTCTTATAAGATAGTTCATTGCATTGGTGAAGTCACATATCAATTGGAGATTCCACCCTCTTCTTATATCCATCCATTTTTTCATGTATCTTGTCTCAAGCAATTCATTGGTTATAAAGTGCAATCATAGACACCACTTCTAGAACTAGATGAAGAAGAGAAAATAACTCTTCAACCTGAAGCAATAATGCAAACTAGAGTACATCATATTCGATCTTGTCAGATTCATGAATTTCTAATTAAATGTAGGACCTTCAAGAAGAAGATGCTACATAGGAATCATAAAGCATTTTCCAGTCATTTCCAACTTTGAGTACAAAGATTTCTGAGGATTAGAGCCATGTAATGGTCCCAATAGGTGTGTTGGATCATATATGAGCCATCCCCATTCATTATTTAAATTATATATTTATAGTAGAATCATTCATTAAATTTGGGATCATAGAACATTTAATTCAATTGTGTATTTACAAGAGACTTTACCTTCTCCAAGTGGCTACAATATTTTGCCCTCCTTAAGTGGTGAGTATAATTCTACAACTCCCTTTTTCAATCACTTTTATTTGCAATTTCATTAAGTACAAAGGAAATCCTTCCAAGACCTTGTTCAATGTGATGATGAAAATGACATTGGATGAGTATTTAGTGGTTAGGGATGATGAAAATGATTAGTGATTGTGATTGGTTATGGCATTTGTGTTGATACATGATAATTGCTTTGAGGGATGAGATAGATGATTGTATCACTATCATTATCAATGTAGGATGCCCCAATTTTAAAAAGAGAAAATATCATTGGAACTTTACTTTTGATAGATTTTTGAGCTTGATTAAACATGATAAACTAACCAACCAAGGGTAGGTGTCCTCGTGAGGCTTCAATCAATTTTTAGTGGACTTAACTTACCACCTTGATGAAGGGGATTCATGAGTAACCATATAGATATTAGTAGAGAGCATATCAAATTTAATTAATATTTTGCTTTGTATTTACCCCAGCAAAAGAGGGGTTCAAAATGGTCTTAGGAAAAGTTCTTGGACAAATACAATTTCAAAGATTGAGTGTTTTTTAATTTATCATGTGTGAGGCATATTTTATATGATGTATACCCCCTAAAGCGATGAGCCAATGAGAGGAGAAAATATAAAGCAATGGTAAAATGTTTTACAAAGTAGTCGATGTAGTGATTGTAATGTATCCAATCACATGATAATAGAATGAGAATGAAGAAGTTGCATGAAAATCTAGTGAGAGTCACCATTTTGGGCCAATATGCAAAAAAATTGAAACAGATTTATTTTGGTTGCAAGGTACCCTATGACCTTATGGCACCCACTTATAAAGTATTAATCACAAGGCACATAAGTCATTTTGTAAATTGCAAATGAAAATATTTGCAAGGAGAGGAGAGAGTGAGATAGTTTCAGAAGTGGAGTGATACTGATTTGGAGATTGAGGTGGAATAGATGGCCATGGGTGTGACACAAGCAAGCATTGGAGGGTGTGCAATTTGGGTAGGTTGACCATGTGACCCTTATTTTTGAATCTTAAGGAATAAAAGGAACCCTAGGGCCATTTTATAGTGAAATGAAACCATAGCGTATGTGATGTATATGCAATGGTAATGAAAATGAAGTGGCATGTATGTGTGTGTATTTTTTTGGTATGATTTTTGAGGTGCGTGTGTGCATGTGTGTGTGTGTGCCTACTTGCATATGTTTTTTATTCAAATTTTGATTTTTTTTGACAAATTTATGCTAATGATCCAAATGGGTAGTTGAATCTGCCTACCTCCGTAAGATCACAAGGTGACTTGTGATCGTGCTATTGTAAAAATTTGTACAAAATTTTGTATGGATGTACAAAATCGCACATAATTCCATATGGATGTATGAAATTTTGATTTTTTTTGAGCTTTTAACATGGATGAAATATTGATGCTGAAAAAGTGAAGGATATAGAGCCAAGGCATCCATTTCATCCTTTTCTTGAGGATTTGAAGAATATTTAGGGCATAGGAAAGAGGCAATGGCTATGAGATGTGGGTTTTCATGGAGTAGTAGATATGGTGCCAGTGCATTATGACCATTCATATTTTTCTATGCTATGTGAGAGGTGGAATCCAAATCGAAACATCTTCCATTTCCCAATAGGAAAAATGACCATCATACTGGAGGATATATATCCCATATATTAATTACCAATAGAGGGATTGATTATGATTGCCACAGGGAGGAGGTAAAATAATGTCATACTATAGTGGAATTTTAGGGATAAATGTTAGGGGGTGAAGGTGAGTAGCGAAGGCATAGCATATGAGGAGTGTTGTAAGAACAAGGAGATATCATTGAAGCACTATTTGGTGATGGTCCTCATTTCAAGATTCATGTTACCTAATTCTTCTAGATGTAGGTTTCCTTAGAGGATGATGGGGATAGTATGCAACAATGTGGAATATGGGAATTATTTTGCATGGGATATAGCCTTATTAGTGTAGAAATGTAGTGAGCTACATGCACTATGAAGGTTGACACAAAGAGGAATGGGCAATAGTTTGTTACTGGAGATTTGGAGTTGGGAGCACATAGTAGTGCTGAGGCCAAGGGGGCTACCATAAAGAGATCATGATATAATGAGGATTTATATACCATATGAATTGAGATGGTGGACATATATGGAGGCATGACAACATAGGCCTCATGAGGAACAATAACTCTATTATAGAGGGGTATTTGATAATTTGATGCGATAGGAAATTATCTGGAATCCATGGAAAGGAGCACCATCATGGGGTGAGACCGAATTCAAGCTAGATTATGTGAGGCAGGGGTGATGGATGACCAAGTAGGATGTAACATAAATAGAGTGCTCTCTCTTTAGTCAAGTACTAAGGTAGTTTGGATTGTCATAGGGATTGTTTGACTCACCAATTATTATCTAGAAGGTCAAGGGAGATCATGGGAGATGACTACGAGTGGGACCCTTGGATACATCCATGGATGAAGATATCATAATTCCTAAGGTATATGATGTAGGAAAAACATCAGAGTATAATACATGATGGGCTACATATATATGAGATCCTGGTAGAGGAGTGATAGATGGATCCTTGAAGGTATCATCAACAATATCTAGGGGATTAGAGTGGACTATGAGGGGCATAATAGGGCCAATATTAGCTTAGGTGTGAGTAGCCTAGGTGGAGCAATAGGTGAATTTAACATGGATATAGAGGAGTTAGCAAGGAGGCTTTTGATGTGGACTTAGTGTGATGTATGATACAACATCTAGACATCAAGTAGGGCCTTCTAGGGTTGGTGGATAGTGTGTGGTTGAGGTGGTAGTAGGCACAAATGGGACCAGTGATTTAGTGATAGTGAAGGTTGAACTGAGTATATGCTTATGTAGTATGATGGATGAATTGGAGGAGGCACATATGTTGAAAAATAAGTTACACTAGGTGGAGGCCACAATGACATAGTGAGAGATGACCTGAATGTAGGAGAGGGAAGCTTGGATGTAGTATAGGGTGGTCTTGATGGTGGAGAGAGATCGGGTGCTATTTGACAAGGATGCAACATTGATAAGGTGACATGATGCAAATATTGATATGGAGAGAGTTAGGGGGTATTCAAATGATTTATAGTGGGACCACAATGAATTGGTAGAAAAATTAGAGAGAGCTATAGTAGAGGGTTAGAGCCACCAGAATGAGTGAGAGGTCGAGGTGAGGTGATGGTGATCGAGATGGATAAAATATGGAAGGAGGTAGAGTAGTAGAGGGCTCAAAATGAGATGGTTATGCTATGGGCTAAGCTAGATGATATGCATTTAGTGAAGGAAAATTTTGAGAAATTGTTCTACATAAAGGGCTAGAGGTTGCATAGGCTAGAGGGATTATTCACGAGTCATGAAATAGATATCTCGATATCTATAAGTTTTAAATAATAGTTGTAGCATAGGGGTGTAGTATTCCTGGTGGGGAGGTGATTTCTCAAGGCTTAGGATGATCAACTTGCTATTCCTAATCGATGGACCAAATCGTACAACCGTACAATCTTTACAACTAGCAATGTGCGACAAGTAAACAGCTTGTACGGACACCAAATCGTACCATTGTATGATCCCAAATTATACAGTGATAGATCTTGTATGATTTCACACTTATTAAATCCTTCATATTTGGTTTTGCAAGCTGTCATACACAGTTTTGTAACTAAACAAGTCGATCTCCCAAAACTACCAAATCGGGTAAATTCCCTTCAATCACATAAACTGCCAAATCGGGTAATTGTCTTTTGTACGATTTGTATGAACTCTGGTGTATAATTTGTATGAAAAAAAGGTACATACAAGTGCTAAATTGGATATTCTACTAGACCAATCTCTCTTAGATAGGTTTTGTAAGGGTTTAATATGGCAATTAATCCTTTTCTAGTAACATGCAAAACATATCAACGGGGCTTGAGAGAGTTCTATATCCAATGGCGATGCCCAAAAATCATACAATAGTGTTCAAAACATCTTCCTTGATATTACCATCATCACAAATCATTCCACAAAGCTACACCAATGTTGGTTTAATTCCATTCTCCATAGCAATACATAAAATAGCCAAAACCATCACAAAGAAGTACATGCAATAGAGATAAACTGGTAATTGCTATTCAACCATTCCAGGATCGTACAATACATGAGAGAAACCATAAAATATGCTCAACTATATTATTATTCAAAAATTTCAATCACAATTAGAGATAAATAATAACACTCATAACCAAAACTCATAGCATCCTCAAACTAACCAGAATATATCAGCATATCATAACCAAAATGTAACCAGACTATCAAAATTGAAAATGGGGCCTTATATAACATTTCCCAGGCCATTCCAAAGTGGTTCTTGAGGCAATTAGTTATTTACAACTTCCCATGCATAACGAAATGCATTAATTAAGACTTTTACTAAGTCTAACACCTTAATAATCAAATACATGCGCAATTACAACCTAAAATTACATTTCCCATGCATTTCATTTCATTTCATTGTGCCTTGTATGATTTACCTTTACCTTGTATGGTTTTCCCTCCTGAATGTATGGTTTACTCCTACCTGTATGGTTTACAAAACTTGTCAAAACTATCAAAATTGGGCAAATCCATTTATCACTTCTTCTTATGGGAGGTGGATTTTCTGCCTACATCTGCCCTCCCCTTTACTTTGGTCGGTGTCCTCACCGACTCATCCTTTTATTTTAGTCGTTCCTCATAATTTGTGACCACAAATTTCAATTCGTCCACTTGGGATTGAAGAATTATGCATTCGTTCTTCAACCTAGCTGCGTAGTTACCCATTTCCACTACTTTCACCCCATGGAAATTAGCTTTCTCTTCGGAGTCTTCAGGAGTTCCCTCATTTGCTTTTCATGATCAGTGGCACTCTTCTTCAGCTTCTCCTACAAGTGTGCTTCTATTCGAACTATTGCTTGTAATTCTTCATTCTTATCTATGATGGTCTACAGATGATGATGAATATCTGCCTCCAAAGCATGAACAATATCTTCTTTAGCACTCAATTGCACTTGCTTCTCCAGGACCATATCATTATATATTTTGTTGTCCTTTGTGAGCTCTTCTATCTTCTTGGCCTGTGCCACCATTTGCTCATATTTCTCTACCAACTGCATTTTCATATGTTCATCCTTTGCTCTGAGTTGAGCCTCCAACTCCTTAATCCTATCTTCTACCATCTGTGAGACCTGTCGCTTCTCTTCTTCAAGTGAACTAAGTCTGGCTTCAAAATCAACCCTGGTGCTTAGTAGTTCTTCTTCCAATTTCTTTATTTTCTCCTCTGCTGTAGCCTTACACTTCTGCAATTCTTCCTCCATTTCAATCATTTCTTTTTGAGTGGCTTCTATCTCCTCCTTCTAAGCTTCCTTGAGCTGATAGATCTACTCCAATCCGATGCTCAACCACTCTATCCAATGTGTTAGGAAGTTCAACTTCCTCAGAGTGATAGCCAATCCTGTAGTAACCCTCTTATGCTCCAACTCCACTATATTCATGGGGCAAGTCGGATAATTGGCTCTATCCAGGTACAACCTCGGATGTTGCCTATAATTAGTTATCACTCCCTCTGGCAAGTCGTCTCTTCCCAACATCATGGTTACCTCTTCCCTGGGTAACTTCCATGGGTGTTGTACATGAATATCTACAATTCTCCTTGTACGCTCCTCGTTGCTCACCCATTCTATTATCTTCTCCAACTCGAGAGACACTTGTTCCTCCCACAACTTCAATTCTCCCATGCGTCTAATACAAAACTATAATTTGGCACTAGCTATGGCATTGCCTATCTGAGAGAAGAAATGTTCCACGTCATCTTCTACTCCTTGTGCCACCTCCTCAGTTTTAATCTTGCTGAACTATGGTACCTTCAAAAGATAGCTTGTTTGCATTCTCCGTAGTTCCTCATCTGTAGGAGTTCATTCTTCCTCCTCTTCCATGTGGTGGCTAGAGCTTCCCCCGAGCTCTAGTAGTGCTCTCTCTATATTTATCTTTTCTCTTGGTGGATTCTATTACACAATCCTCTCCACCTCTACCTTTTCATCTATATTCACAATATCCTACTGAGATTGTTGTTGCTCTATCGATTCCTGGGCTTCTTTCTGTTCAATGGAGCCCACCTGTTGCTCTTCGATCACCTGCTCTTCTTCCTGATTCTCTTGTATCTCCATTGTTGTGACTTTTTCAACAATAGGTTCTTCTTGTTCCTGTGATGCCTTCGTCTCTTCCTGTGCATCACTCTGATTCAAACTTCCCCCCATTATGAATTTGAAACGGGGCTTCTTCTTTTCTCTAGACTCTTCCTCTGAGGCTTCCACTCTCACTTCGGTTTCCTCCTTTTCCTCCTGAGTAGTGGCTGCTACTTCCTATGCTATCTGCCCCACCTCTGTATCCTCCAATATTTTTGAAGAGTCTAAAATTTCAAATTCGTTATGCTAGAAAATCTGTGGGGATTCCAACATCTTCTCTACTTCTACCCAATTCCACTCATGCAGATCCAGCTTCTTCGAGTCTGACTGTCCCTCTTCTTGCTGATCCTTCTATACAATCTCGACTTGTTTTTCTGGAGTGGGATTATTCACCATTCTTTCCCGTTGTCTCCTTGTTCTTATTTGTATTGGGCTGGATTGCCTCCCCATAATTTCCTCCCTTTCCTAAACTAATGGTTGCTCCTACTACCATTGCTAAAATTCTTGTTGCTCTAGTTTAGGTTCCAAATTCCTAGGCCTTTTTCTTTGAGGGTGTACATCCTCATCATCCGAGGAAGTATCCTCCTGTACTTTAGTGGCTTGCTGCTCCTTCTTTGTTCGAGACTTCTCTGGAGTCTCCTTCTGAATCGGTACTGACTTTGCCCACCTCAAAATGGTTGGCTGTCCTACCTTAACATTCCTAGGTTCTATCAAACCTGGAAAGTGGATTCCCTTCTCCATAACAACATTTAACAACAATCCAATGGCATGGAATGTCATCCCAAAATTCTTTGGTCTCTTTGTCAGTACTTCATGCATATTTTTCTCTAAATAGGTACCCCAATCATACTTGATTCCTTTGGTGATACCCTCTACATACTGAGCCATCCAGATTGGCATCTCTATAGCCCATGTATCTCCTGATAGTCGAGCCATCACAATATTCATAGCACATGGCCAATCATTCCCTTTCAACTGGCTCTACTTAATTCCTCGAGTCCCTACACCCAAGATCTTTGCATCAGTCGGTGATTTCACATTGGTAAGTGAAGTGATGATTCGATATGTCTCAATCGGATCAACCAACTTCTTAACTATCTCCATGTCATATGTTGGCAATCCAAATATTTTTCTGAATGCCTCTACCATAATTTCTATTTTCATCGACCGCTTGCCCACATTAACATAGGTAATTCTAGTTGCAGGATTATACGCTTGAACCATCTACAACAAATAGTTGTAGAAGAAGGTCTTCTGGTGTGGTGGCACTTGTACTATTATAGCTACACCAACCTCCTCAAACTATTTTCTCTAGGGGTGGTTCTTGTTCTGTTCATTACTCCACCACCTCCTGCATGTCTCTCCTCCATGTTGTATGAATGATATATTTGTTATCTCGACCTGACCTTCCTCAGGTCCACTACTCAGATCCTCATATGGATATGGAAAATGTACTTCACTCCTCAATTCCCTCCTCAAGATCCTCTCTTGTGCCATCTCCTCCTCTCGATGTCTTGGTGGTGTTCTCCTCTGATCAGCCCTCCAATACCTCTGCCCTCTCCATGACCTGTATCCTCCTCTCCTCCAAGGATGAGTACCACGCCAACCACAGGACTAAAACTATCACCCTTGGTATTTCTACAGCCATGACTCTCTCTCGTGCAAGGGTCCTGGTGACCGTTCCACCCTATTGGCTACAATTCTTCTTAATCGATATCCAAACTCTTTGGCTAAAATCATTTTCTTGCCATACCTCCGGTTATATTGCTACTCGAACATCACCAATTTTGCAATTATAAGTATTCCAAAAATCATACAATCTACTTTAAATCATACAATATGCTTTCCCACTTGCTCCTGTATGGTTTCCTTATTAGCAACCACCTCCAGATCATACATTGTTCAATCTTCAAACTATTTAATCTTCAATCTGTTTTATCTTCGCTATACAATACAATCTATACATTATCCCTCTCTAGCTACTTCCTCTCTATGAATCTATACAATTTTGTATGATTTCGTATGATTTGCTCAAAATGGCTTAAAATAACCCAAAAATTGCCCAAAATCGCACAATCATTTTCTTGAGACCGTACAATCTACCTCCAAATCGTACAGTACATCTCTTGAAACCCTTGTTCACCTAAAAATCATGTTTTTCACTTTTCTTCCATGATTTCTCTCCGACCTAGTTGCCAAAATGCCCCGATCTATCTTTTCAATGCTTTTCGGGAGCAATTTCTCAAATTTTCCATACTTGGCGCAATTTATCCCCAAAAACAAAAATTTTGGCTATTCAATATGGTTGTATGGTCTTCTCCTTCCTTTCCTCTATCTTCTCCAGTTCATTTTTTTGGCCACTTTTGTCAGATTAGGGTTTGTAGCTTTCTTTTTCCCTATAATTTCTTTGCTCCAGCTCCAATCCGCAACTTTCTCGAACCCTAATGTATGTTTTTCAACAACCTGGTTCATATTTGGATGCCTTCTACTACAAACCCTCATTTCTCTTTGGTTGAACTTGAATTCTGGTTTTAATGGAGTCGAACCCTTGCTTTTTCTCCTCCAATTTGATTTCTTCGAGTGTGAAAAGTCTCCGTGGTGCGAATTAAAAGATGGGTCATGAATTATTGTAGCTTATTGATGAATTTTAATGCCCATGTAGTCGTCTCCATTTAGTTGCATGCTTTTCACCTTCGTCCTCCTAAAAATTTTGAATTCCTCCTTGTACGGTTTTAAAAATTGCTAGGGTGAGCCTTGTATTTAAACTATCTTCAAACCCTAACCGCTCCAAATTTGAAATTGCACCACTTTGCATGTCTTTTCATCTTCCTTTCCTGGATGATCGACAACTCATCATTTTTTCATGCAATTTTTAACTTTTTCTCATACTTTTTTGACAACTCATCATTCCACACATGCGAACATTAAATGCGATGGTTGAAAATTGTACAACTACACCCAAAACCATACATTGTACGATCCAAATCATACAACATGCCTTCTTGTATGATTTTGCATGTACTTTTCTCAATTTTACTTGTACGATCTCTTACTTGTGCTTTTTCAGCTTTAATTTGACTTTGTATGATCTATCACTTAGAGAATTTTTCTATTTTTCTCTCTTTGAAGAGGTCGCCATTTTTGGTTTTCAACCCACTTCCTTCTTAATTGCATCCCAAGGGATTTTCACAATTAAGACATTTTATTTATTTATTTATTTATTTCCATTTCCTAACCTATTTATACTTACCATCATGGAAATCGTACAATGACATTCACTTGTACGATCCCATCAGATTCTTCTCTTGGAGGTTCGACTATGACATTCTAAGTGGTTGTGTCACTTGGCGCCACTTGCTCTCTAGGATGATTCATCTCTACTTGTGATGTTACCGAATTCCCTGGCCTTCCCATACCATGTGTACAATTTGGAATTGTACAATTGCAAGCTAGAGTATCTTCACCTAGTGTCCCTTCCTCTTGTCATACAGGTGATTGATCCCTTGGTAGTGGTGCCCTTACTACTCTACTATCATTCGAGTGACTCCTTCGTCTATCTCCTCAAATAAATTCTTGCTCTAGACTTGGTGATCGGATCCTTTGTTGTCCTTGGTTTCTTTCATCTACAAAATGTACTCTTCCTCTCCTAGTAAGGCCTCTACCACGTGAGTGTCTTCCCCATCCTATTCCTCTTGACATCGGGATTCTCTATGCTAGTGGTGATTCCTCCCTTTCTTGGAGTACTCCTCGCCACCTACCACTCTTCGGTCCTCATCGGATTAGGGATGGTCATCCCAATGGATAATGCCTTGTAGGATTTGGTAGGATCCCTCTCATTCTTGGTAAACCTTACAGATTCCTTGTCCAGTTCCAACAAGCTAAGGGTGTATCTCCCGACCATCTAGGAGTAGGGGGTTAGAACCTTCCTCGTCCTCTTCCTCCTCTAATTGTAACATCACCTTGTCCTTGCTCACTTCGTAGTCGAATACCTCCTCCCCTTCCTGGTTGAAGCCTTAGGGGTCCTTCTCTATTCCTTCCTCCCATTGCTTGGTTATCAGGAGTTATCTCTACCAACTCAATGTTGGCTAGTGGACTTCTACTTCTTCTTGTACTTGGTGACAATTTTTGTAGTGCTCTGATTCTATGATCTGCACATGCTAAGCGATGTCTCCATATTATTTCCTCAAAGTATATTTGTGGAGATGAAGTTGCCAAGACCTCTCTATATGCATCAAAAAAATCTATCTCAAAACTTGAGTCATTCCGATTCTCTTCTCTCTATTCCACCCAATCTGTTGGTAAATTCATCAATCTCTCCAATATTTGTACTTCTCTCCTTTGTCTTCTCAACTATTTATGGGCTATTATATATGCTTGTGGATCAAGGTTGGTTTGATGCTCCTGTGATCTCCCTAGTTACCGTTGTGTTGTTGTACATGCTGGGGGATCACGATTATCTCAAGGATTCTAGGGATTCCCTGGGAAATCATCCTCATCATTACTTTCTATTCTAGGTTCCCTTACTAGCCAAGGCATTCCTTCATCACTGGAGTCACTCAAATCCAATCATGCATTACCTTGTGATTCAGGTGATGTGGTTGCTTCCTCAATGTCTCTCCAAAGCATCTTTGCATCTTCATTCATCATTGGTGGATCACTTGGTGGTACTTGTGAACTTGTGCTTGCACCATCATTTCTTATACCACTTCTTGGAGTTGTCCCCTCATCATCCTTTGGTTCTCCTTCTAGCTCTTGTAGCCTAGCTGTTCTTTGTTCATCCAGTCTTCGTATTGTACTATCCAATTCCTGGATGGTTTGTTCTCTCAACCTTGCATTATGACCTCGCAACGTTTGATATTCTTCCTGTAGTTGTTGATTCTGTAGTCACATTCTCTAATGTAATATCCCTATCTGAGCTAATGGAGTAAGTCCAGCCAATTCTTCATCGATGGTCTCATTCCTATCTTCTTCTGGAACTTCCATTTCAAAGGTGTCCACTCTATCCTCGTATCATATTGTTAACCATATCCTTCTTCATCCTTCAACTTGTTGGGGTAGTTCTCTATGCTCCACCTGAGGATACATCCTATTTATATTCACTTGGGGTGCTTCTTCTTGCCTTCCCCTATTTCTAGGTAATAGTACTATCTCCTAATGTCCTCTTTCATTTGGAGGAATCCATTCTTCATCTTCCTCTTCTACTCATTTGGTCCCATCCACAAATCTGACATGCACTCACAATATTCTTCTTTCTCTGGGTCAAGGTGCCAACTCTTTCTATTCTATGGTTGGTCTTGTCTCCTCCCCTTCTACAAATAAATGTGCGAGTCCCATGTCAGGCTCTTCCTATGATGGACCTTGCTCACCTTGAGTCCTCTGTTGAGCTTCTACTCGTCTTCTTCGTTCAATCTCTTCTGAAGAAATGAATAAGCATTGTACTTTATAAGGCTTCAACTTTGAGCCATTTACAATGTCGGGTACCTCCGTCCCATTCAAGTTATACAACTTGACTACTCCATTATTCATTACTTCTACCACTTTATAGGGACCAAGCCATAAAGAGTCTTCAACTTACCGAGCTTGATTTCCCGCTTTCCATTAAACTTTAGAACCAAGTCTCCCGGGCTAAGTTCTAACTTCCTCAAGTGTTTGTCATGCCATGCCTTCCTTATTTTCTAAGCTACCTCAATCACCCATTGTGCCATGACTCTTATTTCATCTAACTTGATCAGTGTTGTTAGTCGCTCTTCCAAACTTTCTTGATCACCCAAGTGATGCTCTATCGCGACTCTCAAACTTGGTATCAAGAATTCAACTGGAACCACTGCCTCCTATCCATACATCAACTAGAAAGGTGTATGCTCTATTTTTGGTTTAAAAGTTGTTCTATATACCCAAAAAATAGATGGTAGCCTTTCCTCCCAATATGCTCCCTCTATTCCATAGGTTTTATATAGAGTAGATACCAGGACTTTGTTTGTTGCTTCCGCCTACCCATTTGCTCTGGGATAGTATAGACTAGACAATGAGTGCAAAATCCTAAACTCTATCATCAACATTTTGATGATTTCATTGATAAAGTGTCCTCCTTGATCACTCGTGATCTATAGTGGAATACCAAATCTTGTGATTACTTGCTCGTACAAGAATCTCGTTGTACTTTTTGTTGAGTTGTTAGGTAATGCTCTTGCTTCAACCCATTTTGTCAAGTATTTCGTTGCTACTACAATGTATCTACACTTCCTTCTACGATATGTCTTCAATGGTTTGATGAAGTCCAATCCCCACCTTTCAAATAGTTCTTGGGGTTGTGATGGATGCAAAGGCATAAATTCCCTCTTTACTAGATTTCCTACCCTTTGACAAGTATCACATGCTTTCACATACTCTTTTGCATAATTATATAGTGTGGGCCACCATAGTCTTGCTAGTAATATTTTCCTAGCTATCACATCTGGTCCCATGTGCCCTCCTACTAAGCCTTCATGAGCTTATTTCAATGCCACTTTGACTTCTTCTTCCATCACACATATTTATAGGATACCATCACTTCCCATCTTATACAATAATCTTGCTATCAACTGGAAGGGTGCTGAATTAATAATCACTTTATTTTTCTTGGTTGCCATAATTTCTTGTGGAAAATCTCCTATGGAAAGGTACTGGTCAATCAACTTGTACCATGATGGGACAACATTGATGGTGAATAATTGTGCATCAAGGAATTCATCTGGAACTCCTATTCCTATATGTTCTCATAATCGTATCCGATACAACTGGTTTGCAATGACATACTTCTTACCAGGTCTCAGTACTAATCAAAATACAAACTCTTGTAGCGTGATGAGCCACCTACTGACCCATCCTTGTATCACCAGTTTGTTTATCAAGTACAATAGGACTTAGTGATCTATGTAGAAAGCAAATATATTTACCAATAGGTAATGCCTAAACTTTTGTATTGCATATACCATTCCCAAAGCTTCTGTTTCTATTATACTGTAATTTCTTTCTAGCCTTGACAATAGGTGACTAGTAAAAAAAAAAGGTTGATCCAGCTTGAATTGTACTTCTTATACAAAGGCACATTTGATTGCAAAATTTGAAGCATAGTCCAAAGGCACATCCGATTACAAAATCCAAGACAAACTCTTGGTCAGCTATCACCACTTGTTGTTCTATCAAGAATCCCTTCATCTCGATACCATACTGGTCAGCACCATATAATCGAAAGCTCAGTATCCATAGATATGGAGCACCCAATTCTAGCCAGGTCCTTTCAAGTAGCACATTAACACTGGATCCTCTGTCCATAATAACTTATATCAATTTGTGCCCCAGGATCTCCATATGCACTAATGCAGGTTTCTTTCCCATATCAATCATCAATATAGTTGGATCCATAAATTGGTCTTTTCATTTTTTTTCTTGAATCGGTTGACTCTGCACTTCCATCACCTTATGCGGTTGTATATCTTCCACCATCACTTTCTGTAATGATGGAATAGCTTCCAACAGTTTTTCCACTTTTATATCTACTATGGTGTCCAAAACATGTGCTTCCAGAATCTGCATAATCACCTTCTCTTCTGATGGCTTTTTTAATTCCTTACCTTTAGCTAACTTCACTTGTTTATATTTTTGTGCTTCATCATGTAGTATTTTATTTGCTACTTGCTAGCGCTGCTTTTACTTTGCTATATGTAGATACTTATCCTTTTTATCCCGATTCCTTTTCATGGCTAAAAATTTTTGGTTTTCCTCCTTAACTTGAGGAACCTCAATGTCTAAATAATTTACATTCTTTGGGTTACTTGAAATCACTTTCTTGGGAAATTTGCTTTCTTGTGGTTCCCCATACCACACCACCTACACATATATGTAGTACTTGCTTGTGGTGTTTCCTATCTTTGAGGTGAAGAATATTTTTTTGCAAAATGCCCCCATTATTGGCAATTGAGATACTGTATAATCAACATCCCTTTTGAGTCATACTGGAAACGACTCTGTCCTCCTTGTCGATTGCACTGGTTTAGAATTCCACCTCATTGGTTATTGCTTGTTGCTCACTTTCGAGGGTCTTCTATTTCTCTTCCTACTCCTGGATTGTTAGGACCTATGGACATACTTTTATATTATATGGACATAGCATTACATCATGTCCCATCACATTACAGATGTGACAATAGTCATTGCATAGACACTTTACATGTGTATGCCCTTTAGTCTTACATTATGTGCACTAAATGTCATTCTTGTCAGGTTTTTTTCTTTATTCTTTCATGATCTTGTTGAACTCCTGATGAAATTATGCCACTATACTTTGTATAGTATCATCTTATCCACTATCTGAATCATTAGACTTGGGATGAGATAAAATTACTATATATATATGTTTCGATTCACTTTTGAAATTCTTTGCATGCTTTCCAAATTCTTCATACATTTCTAATGGTACTACCTTCATATTATTATTATATTTTGGTAGTAATCCATATACAAACCACCACTTTATAAATACATCTACCAAAGGCATCTGCATCTTATCTACTAGCTACTTTAGTCTATGATTGTATGATTTTTCATCTTCGTCAAGATATTGATTCGTCATGAAAATTTCAGTAACAATATCTCCATTATCCTTCAAAGGGAAAAATTCCTTAATTAATTTCTCCTTCACTTGAGTCCAAGTCTAAAAATCTATAGTATTTTCCATTTTTAGATACCAATCAATCGCCAATCCTCTCAAGGTAGCAGGAAATAAGGTTACCCATTCATTCAGTTAATCTACACCATTTGCCCTCCAAATGGTTATACAAGTTTTGATGTCTTTTTGGGTCTTCCTTACCCTCACCTGTAAAATTTAGACATATCTACTTGGCTACCTTATTAGCCATATTCTAAGAATCATCCTCGTCACTTGAGATTTCCCATTGAATCTCTGTCTAATTCCTCCTTGGGGTGTCTTACTATAGTCATCGTCAAAATTTTCTAGCTAAGGTATCTTATTATATCCCACCAATCATTGACCAAACTCATGTGCATCTTCACTCCGTGACCTCCTTCACTGATGTGAGGGAGACGGTCTTGGTCCTTCCTCTTGAGACCTCATGCCCTGTTGCTCTAGTGCTTGACTCTCATACTCTACACTCCCTTGTAATCCTTTTATTAATTTCTTATGTGTCACCATAAAATCTCCTTCCTATTGCACTACTTTTTACAACTCGTGCCTCTACACTAGGTGGTTCTATTTCCTCATATTTTGTCTCTATCAGTAGTATTTCAAAATTTCCTTCTTCAGATGCCTAAACTTGCTCTATTTCTGGTTCATGTGTACTATAGTTTGAGTTACTTGCATTCTCTCTTTGAGAAATTATTATGCTCCTTCTTATTGGATTATTCTCTCATACTTCACATCTCCTAAACCTTTGTACACCAATGTATATCATTCACTTCCAATTTTATAGTATTCTTACTTTGTCAATTTGACCCGTTTTAACAAAAATGCTAGATTTGATAAGGTAACGGTGCCAAATTTATTATAGGGGTGAAGTACTACTGGTGGGGAGGTATTTATCAAGACTTAGGATTATCAACTTACTATTCCCAATCGATGGACCAAATTGTACAATCATACAATATTTTTTAGTCTCACAATGACACTGAGAGGGGGGGTGAATCAGTGTAGCTCTTTAAAACTTAAATCTTCAACTCTTAAAGCCAAAACAATGAGAACTTAAAACCAAATAAAGCAAATATAACAAGAGAGCATCACACAACACAAGATGTACCGAGGTTCACCGATTTGGCTACTCCTCAAAAATTGACTGTTTGGACTCCCATCCAAATCCAGCCTTTGCAAAGCAACAACTTTACAATCAATTTACCAACACCCACTGGAAGGAGCACCAACCCTTGATTTATCTACACCAACAGAAAGGAGCACCAACCCCTGATTTATCTACACCAACAGAAAGGAGCACCAACCCCTGATTTATCTACACCAATAGAAAGGAGCACCAACCCCTGATTTACTAGCACCAACTAGAAGGAGCACCAACCCCTGATTTATCTGCACCAATAGAAAGGAGCACCAACCCCTGATTTATCTGCACCAATAGAAAGGAGCACCAACTGGAAGGAGCACCAACCCCTGATTTATCTGCACCAACAGAAAGGAGCACCAACCCCTGATTTACCAGCACCAACTGGAAGGAGCACCAACCCCTGATGCCAAGCACCAACTTGGACTTCAATTTTGAAACTAGAAGATTGACATATAAATGCCTTCACTTTTACAAGACCTTGACTGGTCTATTGCTTACTCAACATCGCCCACAATTCACACAACACACACCCTTCTCGCTCGCCTCTCGCGCTCCTCTCATGCACTTCACCGAATAATCCCCACTTAAATTCTCCAAGCAACACTCCTTTTATAACCATCCTTTCTCTTTGTAACTCCAGTTGTAACTCCTTTCATATTCTCATACGCCACTTGTCAATTGTAACACCTTCTTTATGTAACTCCTTTTGTATATATAGAGTAGGCATTTCATCAAACACGTTACATGCAAAGAATTGACACCATATTCTCCTACCATGACTGTTCGTCTTCTCGGTCATGATTGTTCGTTTTCTCCTTTGTGCATGCATGCGTTTTGGTTTTCGAAAAAGCTTTTCATTTCTATTTTGATGACTATTCATTTTCTCCTTCTTTGACTGTTCATTTTCTCCACATGGGCATGCATCTTCTTTCCATTTGTAACGTCCATCTTAAATGATTTCAAATCATTAAAGATTCCTTATGGGTCCATGTCACTATGCGTTTCTATTTTGACATCTGTCTTGAGTCAAAAATGCGAACATGTCGCGATATCATGACACTTTTGTTTCTCCTGCCTCTTTTTGAGTCATGAAAATGCGACATGTCGTGATATCGTGACACTTTTGTTACTCTGCCTGCTTGCCCTTCTTGAGTCACGAAAATGCGACATGTCACGATATCGTGACACTTTTGTTACTCTGCCTGCCCCTTTTTGAGTCACGAAAATGCGACATGTCATGATATCGTGACACTTTTGTTACTCTGCCTACCCTTTTGAGTCGTAAAAATGCGACATGTCACGATATCGTGACACTTTTTCTTTCTCTGCTTGCCCTTTTTGAGTCACGAAAATGCTACATGTCGCGATATCGTGACACTTTTTCTTTCTCTCTTACTCTTTGCATCAGACCGCGAAAATGCACATGTCGCGATATCGCGACACTTTTTCTCCTTGCTCTTTCTCTTTGCTTTGGCCGTGAAAATACAACATGTCACGATATCGCGACACTTTTTCCTCCTTGCATTTTCTCTTTTCTTTGGCCGTGAAAATGCAACATGTCGCGATATCGCGACACTTTTTCTCCTTGCTCTTTCTCTTTGCTTTGGCCACGAAAATGCAACATGTCGCGATATCGCGACACTTTTTCTCCTTGCATTTTCTCTTCTCTTTGGCCGTGAAAATGCAACATGTCACGATATCGTGACACTTTTTCCTCTTTGCATTTTCTCTTCTCTTTTGGCCATGAAAATGCAACATGTCATGATATCGTGACACTTTTTCTTGCGGTTTTTTCTTTTTCTTTGATCTTTAGCATATGGGCCACTTCGGTCTTCTTGGACAACCTGTAACAACTTCACCCAAACATCAAAAACATCCTCATAAGCATTTAACTATCACTGTACATACTCTGAATAACCTCTGAACTCCTATCCACTGCATCAACCGATCTATCTGATCGTGTTGACAACAATGACAATATTGTCGCTGCACCTTGCTCAACAATCTCCCCCTTTGGAATTGTTGGCAACACACGTGCAATTTCCTATAACTCTTCTCCCCCTTTGACAACAATATCAAAGGGCTACTGTAAACTCCCCCTGAGTCCATGCACAACATTCTCAGGAAAAAATTATTACACTTAGCAAAAATCACAAACATGAGCAAAAAGATAAACAAATACACAAATGCTCCCCCTGAGAATGTGGTCTCGATAGCTAGTCAATTCTTGGGAAGCGTGACCACTCCTAATTTATTGTGAAGGTACTCAAAGACTTCCTTGGGCAATTGTTTTGTGAAGATATCTACTACTTGCTCTGTTGTTGGAACAAAATCCAACTTAACCTCACCTTTTACAACTTTCTCCTATGTACAACACGTTGTCGCTGTAATATATTCTGCCTCTGCTATGGATAAGGAGACTGACTCTTGTTTCTTACTGTGCCACGCAACCAACCTGTCTCCAAGATAGAATGCACCTCCACTGGTACTCTTTCTATCATAAAGTCTTCTTGGATAAGCACTCTAATCTCTGCTCATCATATTATAATTCTTGTTGTACCTTGCTTTTACTTATTTAGTATAGTTTGATCAACATGCAACTCTCAGCTGCATAAAAGTTACTCCCAAATCAAAAGTGATCGACTCTCCAGGTAGCCTGCGCGTAATTTCTTCAGCCTTTTGACTGCCACCTCCTCCGTGACTGACGACTTTGCCTCGCATCCGTTGTGCAGCTCAATGTCTCTGGTTTCTAACGGCTGCCATGAATGTTTTCATCACCTACGCAGGTATTGATAGTGGACCGTTACATCTAGCATTGGAGCCTCAATCTACGCGCAGTCATCAACACTCGGTATTCTGCTTCTTGCTAGGGCATATGTCAGGGCTACTCAATGTCTTAGGTGAACGTTCTTCACGTGATTCCAGGGAGCATTTCTCCTCGCTGCGATCAAGGGATTCCTCGGGAAATATCTCGCATTTCTCAAATAATGCAAGACTTTCTTAGGTGCATAGGCATCTTGTCCTCCTTGGTGCTTCACCACCGGGCGCTATTCTCTCAACGTCTCTACCTTGCATGTGCCACTTGGCACTCTTGACCAATTGGGTGCTAGTGCCACTGTTTGCTTTGACTCGGCATCTCTTTGATAATGGCTACTTCTTTAGAGAAAATTAATGCTCTCTTATTACCTCCACAAACAACTACATGAACCTGAAACACACTTTGACAACTATACGACAACTCCCCCTGACTACTTGCCTTTCATCCTCAGATAACCAAACAACATAGGAGCATTAAAATAAAACTTTAAGATTGCTCCCCCTGAGGATGTGCTACCTGGAGCTGCTTAGTGCAATAGAGGAGTAGTCTCCTTCAATCCAAGGAGACATGATTTCCTCTCTTCTTTCTTTCTCCAACCTTTCTTGAACTTGGGCTTGAGTTTTTCAACTGCATCCCTATTTTGAACCTTTTCGTGAACTTGAACATTTCTCTTGGGTGGTTGTCTCTTGTGCATCCTTGATGGATGATTATTTTCCTTTCTTTGATGCACATGATTTCTTCCCTGTCTGTGTTGCATTCTTTGTGTCTGATGAAATCTACTGTCTTGCCTTAGATTAGATACAAAAGTTCTTGGACAAAACCTTGCTATGTGCCCATGACCATTACATTTAAAACATTGCACATGGTGTTCAACCGAAATAACGAGATGTATTTCTACCAGCATAACTCTTTGATCTATTATTCAATCCACAATAAATTGCCTTGTGACCATAATGGTTGCATCTAAAACAATAGCCATTAAAAGCATTATTATGAATAAAGTGAGAGTGATAGAACCTCTTTTGTTGTGGTTGCTTTGTTGTAGATCTCCTTTGAGATTTTCTTCCTTTTGAAGATTCAACTTCAAGCTTTTCTTGCTTTGATCCTTCAGTAGTGGACTTCTTCTTCTCTGCAGATTTAGAAGATGAAGGTTGTTCAGCTTCACATCCAAGACCAAGCTTACACATGGGGCTTCTTTGTTGCCTTATCATTTTATCTAGCAACTCTGTGCTCTTCTCAAATTTGAGATTTGTATTGGCCTCTTCTAGTTGTTTCCTCAATAAAACAATCTCCTCTTCTTGTTTGCAGCAAACAATCTCTTTCTCATTGATCTGTGACCTAAGAGTTTCTTCAATCCTTTTGGACTCTTCTACTTGCAGCTTTAGATCATTAATAACTTTGTTAGATTCCTCTTCACGTTTGCTACATACATCGCCTTTATCATCCAGGTGTGACTTCAAGGCTTCTTCTATTTTCTTGGCTTTATGAATTTGTAAGAAGAGATCTTCAATATTATCCCCATATTCTTCCAACTTCTTGGACAGTATTTTGTTCTTTTTCCTTTCTATACCCAACTCTTCAAGTGCAGCGATCAACTCACCTTCTAGATATACTTCACCCTCAAGGTTTTCATCACATACTTCAGAATTCACTCCTATCTTTTCTAGTTCAATTTTCTCTTCCACAGGAACTGAAACTGACTGAGATGCCTTATTTGAGGAAGATCTATTCTTCTTACCCATTGCATACTAATCCAAGATCAACCCTAGCTGATTTAGCCTGACAAGGGAAACTGGCTCTGATACCAATTGTTAGTCTCACAATGACACTGAGAGGGGGGTGAATCAGTGTAGCTCTTTAAAACTTAAATCTTCAACTCTTAAAGCCAAAACAATGAGAACTTAAAACCAAATAAAGCAAATATAACAAGAGAGCATCACACAACACAAGATGTACCGAGGTTCACCGATTTGGCTACTCCTCAAAAATTGACTGTTTGGACTCCCATCCAAATCTAGCCTTTGCAAAGCAACAACTTTACAATCAATTTACCAGCACCCACTGGAAGGAGCACCAACCCCTGATTTATCTACACCAATAGAAAGGAGCACCAACCCCTGATTTATCTACACCAATAGAAAGGAGCACCAACCCCTGATTTATCTGCACCAATAGAAAGGAGCACCAACCCCTGATTTATACGCACCAATGGAAGGAGCACCAACCCCTGATTTATCTGTACAAATAGAAAGGAGCACCAACCCCTGATTTACCAGCACCAATAGGAAGGAGCACCAACCCCTGATTTATCTGCACCAATAGAAAGGAGCACCAACCCCTGATTTACCAATACCAACTAGGAAGGAGCACCAACCCCTGATGCCAAGCACCAACTTGGACTTCAATTCTGAAACTAGAAGATTGACATATAAATGCCTTCACTTTTACAAGACCCTAACTGGTCTATTGCTTACTCAACATCGCCCACAATTCACACAACACACACCCTTCTCGCTCGCCTCTCGCGCACCTCTCACGCTCCTCTCACGCACTTCATCGAATAAAATCCCCACTTAAATTCTCCAAGCAACACTCCTTTTATAACCATCCTTTCTCTTTGTAACTCCAGTTGTAACTCCTTTCATATTCTCATACGCCACTTGTCAATTGTAACACCTTCTTTATGTAACTCCTTTTGTATATATAGAGTAGGCATTTCGTCAAACATGTTACATGCAAAGAATTGACACCATATTCTCCTACCATGACTGTTCGTCTTCTCGGTCATGACTGTTCATTTTCTCCTTTGTGCATGCATGCGTTTTGGTTTCTGAAAAAGCTTTTCATTTCTATTTTGATGACTGTTCATTTTCTCCTTCTTCGACTGTTCATTTTCTCCACATGGGCATGCGTCTTCTTTCCATTTCCATCTTAAATGATTTAATCATTAAAATTCCTTTGGTCCATCACTATGCGTTTCTGTTTCATCTGGTCTTGTCAATGACGAATGTCGATATCATGACACTTTTTTTCTTGCCCTTCTTGAGTCGTGAAAATGCGACATGTCGTGATATCGTGACACTTTTGTTACTCTGCCTGCCTGCCCTTCTTGAGTCATAAAAATGCGACATGTCATGATATCGTGACACTTTTGTTACTCTGCCTTCCTGCCCTTCTTGAGTCATGAAAATGCGACATGTCATGATATCGTGACACTTTTTTCTCTCTGGCTTGCCCTTTTGAGTCACAAAAATGCGACATGTCACGATATCATGACACTTTTTCTTTCTCTGCCTTGCTGCCCTTTTTGAGTCACGAAAATGCGACATGTCACGATATCACGACACTTTTTCTTTCTCTCTCTTTCTCTTTGCATCGAAAAATGCAACATGTCGCGATATCATGACACTTTTTCTCCTTGCTCTTTCTCTTTGCTTTGGACCGTGAAAATACAACATGTCGCGATATCGTGACACTTTTTCCTCCTTGCATTTTCTCTTTGCTTTGGCCCGCGAAAATGCAACATGTCGCGATATCGCGACACTTTTTCTCCTTGCTCTTTCTCTTTGCTTTGGCCGCGAAAATGCAACATGTCGCGATATCGCGACACTTTTTCTCCTTGCATTTTCTCTTCTCTTTTGGCCGTGAAAATGCAACATGTCGCGATATCGCGACACTTTTTCCTCTTTGCTTTTTCGCTTCTCTTTTGGCCACGAAAATGCAACATGTCGCGATATCGCGACACTTTTTCTCTCTGTGCTTTTTTTTTCTTTGATCTTTAGCATATGGGCCACTTCGGTCTTCTTGGACAACCTGTAACAACTTCACCCAAACATCAAAAACATCCTCATAAGCATTTAACATCACTGTACATACTCTGAATAACCTCTGAACTCCTGTCCACTGCATCAACCGATCTATCTGACTGTGTTGACAACAATGACAATACTGTCGCTGCACCTTGCTCAACAATTTACAACTAGCAATGTGTGACAAGTAAACAACTTGTACGGACACCAAATCATACCATTGTGCAATACCAAATCATAAATTAATATATCTTGTATTATTTAACACTTATTAAATCCTTCATATTTGGTTTTTCAAGCTGCCATACATAATTTTGTAACTAAACAAGTCGATCTCCCAAAACTACCAAATCGGGTAAATTCCTTTCAATCACATAAAATGCCAAATTAGGTAATTTTTTTCTGTACAATTTGTACAAATTTTGGTGTAATATTTTTATAAAACGAAGGTACATCCAATTGCTAAATTGGATATTATACTATACCAATATATGTCATATAGGTTTTGTAAGGGTTTAATATGGCAATTAATCATTTTCTAGTGACATGCAAAACATATCAACGAGGCTTGAAAGAGTTCTATATCCAATGGTGACATACATAAATCATACAAAAGTGTTTAACACATATTATTTGATATTATCATCATCACAGATAATTCCATAAAGCTACATCAATGTTGGTTTAATTCCATTATTTATAGCAATACATAAAAATAGCTAAAATCATCACAAAGAAGTACATGCAATAGAGATAAACTGGTAATTGCTATTCCACCATTCTAGGATCATACAATACATGATATAAACCATAAAATATGCTCAAATATATTATTATTCAAAAATTTCAATCATAATAAGATATAAATAGTAACACTCAGCCAAAACTCATAGCATCCTCAGACTAACTAGAATATATCAACATATCATAACTAGAATGTAACCAGACTATCAAAATTGAAAATGGTGCCTTATATAATGTTTCCAAGGCCATTACAAAGAATTACTGAGGCAATTAGTTATTTACAACTACCTATGCATAACATAATGTATTAATTAAAACTTTTACTAAGTCTAACACCTTAATAATCAAATACATGCACAATTACAACCTAAAATTACATGTTCCATGCATTTCATTGCACCTTGTACAATTTACCTTTACCTTGTACGGTTTGCCCTCCTGACTGTACAATTTACTCCTACCTGTACGGTTTACAAAACTTGTCAAAATTGTCAAAAATGGGTAAATCCATTTATCACTTTATCTTATGGGAGGTGGATTTGCTACCTACAATAGTTGTACTAAAGCAAGAGGATCACACAATCAGTTGTTGCATCGATGATATAGAAACCAAACGTGAAGCTAGTTTATTATTCAAATGCATAGAATATATAGGAAATACATAAGATAGTACGTGGTTAAGTGGTTGTAACAATTGCCAAACATGGCCAACCACTTAACTAATAGATAACAAATCTGCTAACTATGGATGTCAACTAACTGCTAGAGGACAAATGACAAGATATACCAACTAACATCTAACAAGACATCTAAACAACTTAATAACCTATTTCTAACATGTGCATACTATGCCTCACATGAATACAAAGTGCAATGAAATAGGAAATTAATATAATAATAATAAATAATGAAATATTAACTTAGCCTTAAGTGGATAAGCCTAAGTATCCTCAATACTCCTCCCAACCATAGAAGCATTGGAACCCAATGCTCTAAAAAAATATGGAAATTAATGGGGCATATCATGGTGAGAAATCCAGTGAGCCATATGTGGAAAGTTACCACGATGAGTGAAAAGGTATGAAGTGGAAGAACGTTGTCTAGTGTGATGAGTCTTCATCTCGAAAACTCTATCTAAAATGAGGGAAAGCTGATGATCATGTGCCACTGCTATTGTAGGGCTAAAAACAAGATCAGGTACCAAAAGAGAATCCTAAAACAGTGTCTCTAGAACCCAAAATCTTTCTCCAACCTATGATGAGTGAGGATTATGATGCTTATGCACCACTCTCTGTTGTTCCTGTAAAGTCTCCTGGAAGTCCTATAGTATCTTGCTGAGAAGGCGTTGTCGGTGCTCAATGAATAAAGTAACCTTATCTTGCTTCTCCATGTGTGTAATGGTGGGAGTGGACAAAGACAAAGGTAAATTCTATGGAACGAGTGGTTGTGTAGCTAGATGTGTACCCAAATTGATACCAATAGAGTGAATGAAACCTTTCTCGTGGGTGAGAATGATGGGTTCCTTAACCACTTGTTCTTGTGATTGTTCATTAGGTGGGAGTGAAACTTCTTCATTTTAGTGTGCCTTTGATGGTGCTTGTTCTTTATTTTGTATGGAAACAATGCTAGTAGCAGCCAAAATTAGAGCTTGACTTAGTGGCTTCCTTACTTGCCTACAACTTAACATCAAATTGGAAGTAGGTGTAATGCTTTATATCATGTAAGTTTTATCATGCAACTCCAATGTGTAGGTGTTATTTTTAGCATGATAAATAGCATTCCTATCAAATTTATAGGGTATACCTAGCAATAGCCCATAATAATCCATATCTATGACATAAAATTTGAATTTATCCATAAAATTGTCACCAAAAGCAAAAGTCAAGGTGCAAGTGTGGGTGATGTTAGATGTGGAGTCTACATATTTCCACCCAAGTGCATATGGTTGGTGATGTGGCTTTATGGGAAGTTTCAACTTCTCCAAAATGAACTTCATAATGAGGTTCTTTTATGATGCATTATATATGATACAATCAACATAATAATCATGTGTAAGGTGGTCTCTAGTGACAAACAAATGGTCACGATCCCCTTGAGAAAATACATTTTATATTAATGTAACTTTGTCCAGTTTACCCTTTAAAGCAAGATACTCTTCTTCCATCCTTGTAGCCACAATGGAACCATCATGTGGTTCCTCATGTGTAGGTTGTACAAATAAGGATTTCTTCTTCTTAAAATTTTTAAAAGTAAAACATTTGGATTTTATATGACCATGTTTTTTACAAAATTTACAATACATTGAAGAAGAAAGATCTTTAGCATGAAAAGAAGAAGAATGTGCTTTAGGAGAAATTGAAGCAGAAGAAGAATTAGGATAATAATGAGAAGTGTTCTTCACCTTCTATTTATGTTGATTCCCACCTCTGTAAGAGCTCTCCTGTGGTGAATGAGATTTGTGATATGCACCAAATTTATCCTCTTTGATAATGTCATGATTGAATGCCACATCCAAGGTGAGGAAAACATTGAACTTTATTTTCCTAAAAAATTGATCTTGCAAGCCACGAGTGAATTTGTTAATCAATTCCTCTTCTGAATCTTTCACACCAAGCAATACCCTTAGCCTATTGAATTGGAAAATGTAGTCAGAAAAAGACATACCATAGGCTTACCTCAATCTATACCACTTGGTAGTGATGTCACTTTGGTAGTTTGGTGGAAATAATGTGTTTTTCAAAATTTGGATCAATTATTTCCAAGTCATTGTGGCATTATGGCTTTGTATATCTACAATTAAGACTTTTGATAGGCTTGTAAGACTGTAGCAAATGTAACCCATTCATCCTCATGAATTTTAGCATAAGCAAACCAAATTTGCATATCTAAAATCTATATAGATAATACATATGGATCCCTAGATCCGTCATATAATTTGACCTTATATTTGGCTTTACTTTTATGATTGTGATGAATTTTTATATCTCTAGGGTTTAATTGCACCATAATGTCTTTTACCTTCTCTAGTAAAATGTCTACTACAATAGTAAGGTTTTTCATGTTTGATTTGAGGTCTGAAGCCATATGTTTCCTAGTATATTCCAGACTAGGAGGATTACAAAATGGATGCAAGAACTAATCTAGGCTTAGGAATTTTGACAATTTTCCTAATGCAAGAATTGCCTAGATTTTTACAATAATTTTCCTTCCAAATTTTTCAAAAATGGGCTATTTAAAGTGCTTTTACAAAATTAAATCAAATTTTGCAATTACAATTTAGCACTAAAAATTTGAAAATTTAGCCCTTACAATGCCAAAAATTGGGTTAGGAGGCAAAAAATTTATCAAATTTGCATAAATTTGTAAAAACTTGCAAAACATTTGGTTGACAATTGACCAAAAATGGAAAAATTTCACCTTGCTTTGCTATTTTTCTGCTTTTGGTGTTAATTTTAATTGGGTGGGCAGTCAAATCCCACCCACTGCCAAATAGTCTATGGTAACAATGGACCACAGGACTGATAACAACTACTAACTATAAAAAATTCATAAGTCCAACATGACCACATGGTGCAACAACAACCACAAGCACCTTGAAAGGGCACAACCATGCAAGCGGTCTATGTGAGCACCATGAGGTGCTCACGTTTACTATAAAGCAAGAAAGCACTTTTAAATCCCCATTTTCCCTTCACCAGGAAAATTTGGGATAATAGCACCTTTTAAAATGATTCTTCCTTCCTTCCTCGATCACCGATGGTGACTAAAAAATTTATCGGCGATCGTGAAAAATCCTAACCTTAGGATTAAAAAAAATAAACCTTTATCATTTTATCTCTGCACGTCAAAAAAACCAGGAACTCACTAAAAAAACCAAACCTTGCTAGAAAAATTTGCGATCGGTCTATTTTTTGTTTGTCAAGGGCTGAACTTGTGTTGAAATTTTTTTTTCCCACCAAATAATGGAATCATTTCAAGATCACATCACAGACTGGAGGTAATTTTCACACTGAAAACCATTGACAAAATTGTTGCCAACATCACTGGGTATTTCCAGATGATTTTTTAGTCACCTAAATCACGATTGTTCATTGGACGTAAAAAATTTATGATATTTTTATAGTTCTATATTTGCAATTTTTGTGATGATTCCAGGATGCAAGAACCCATCGAAAGGTTTGACGTTGAATTGCTATTGGAAAACCACGTCGGGGTGGTGTTGCGAACACCGAAGGATGTTTTAGGCCATCAAATTCAAATCTTCTCAGGTGTCATCTATAATTTTTTGTGAACTCACGGTTCTCTTACTCCTTTGCCATGCAATCTGATGTGTCATAATCGTAGGCATTCCGTAGTCTGCCTCTAGGGATGGGCCACAATGTTCCTCTACCCTTCGGTTGTCTAGACTATGAAATAAACCTTCTGATTATCCTCCTGATGGGAAGTGTGCTGGAAAGCCACCTATCTGTGGGAGGCTCTGGCACTCCCTTCTATGGGGGTAGGGGCTCGTCCAAACTCTAGGCTAAGCGACACCCGCTTGTACCCACCGGTGGTCGATGATGGTTGACTACTGGCTGGTTGCTGGTTAGCACGGGTGTTGGGTGGCTGCCAATTGTCTTTTTTTTTAAGTGGTGAAGTGCTACTCTCGAGTGTTCTCGCTCTATTTACCCAATATAGAGTAACTATATATATATATATATATTTTGGAAAATTAAATATTAATATTAATAAAATATTAATATTAATATAAAAAATTTATCTTCTCCTTCCACTTGGAGTAAACATGCAAATATCCTCTTTTTGGCCACAAATTGGTCTCAACTGAAGGAACTTCTCCTCAAGATATGCCTTCTTGGTGATCTCTGATCTTCAAAATAGACATGCAATTTTTCTTCACAAGGTTTTTTCCAGGGATAATTGGTGTAGGGGTAATTTCTTCCCTCTGCTACCTTAGCTTCACCTGATGCTATGGGTGGCTTCAAGCCAATTCCCAACAACACCTACCTAGGATCTTGATGAACTAGTTGTGAACTCCAACTAGGGACCTAATAAAAAGTGGATCAACTTGCCCTCATTTCTGCCAAAACTTGTCCTTGGCAATCTGATATCAGTGATATAGAAACCAAATGTGAAGTTGGTTTATTATTAAAATGCATATAATATATATGAAATACATAATATAGTACATGGTCAAGTGATTGTAATAATTTACAAACATGGCCAACCACTTAACTAACAAATAACAAATCTGCTAACTATGGATGTCAACTAACTGCTAGAGGATAAATGACAAGATATGCCAACTAACATCTAACAAGACATATAAACAACTTAACAACCTATTTCTAACATGGGCATACTATGCCTCACGTGAATACAAAGTGCAATGAAATAGGAAATTAATATAATAATAATAAATAATGAAATATTAACTTAGGCTTAAGTGGATAAGCCTAAGTATCCTCAACAATCAATGTATCGAGAAAGGGAGTGAGCGGTACCATAGGTAAAGGGATATTACCTAGGATAGAGTGGTGAGGGAGTGTTAAGGAGGGTTGAAAAGAATCTTGGTAGAGATAATGGTAGTGAAGAGACTCACAATGGGTAGAAGGATTGAGATGTCCTCTATTTTATTATTTTTGGTGTGGCAATTGTGCCACCAGTAGGTAATTTTTACTATTTACTACCCATTTTATGATATTATATATAATGTGTTCTTTTGATGATGTACAATGGTGTGATGTGTATTTAATATGTATTATGTATGTTTATGATGCTTTTTCACATGTGAGTATGTATTGATGGTGCAATTGGATAGATGGTATATGAAAATGTAGCATTAATTTGACTAGTTGTGATTGTGCTAAAATATAAATGTATGGATATGAAACATATATTGTATATAGATGTGAGATGCATGTATGTGATCATCCTTTTTGAAATCCCTTATTTTATGTTGACCATCTCAAATACTTCAATTAATGAAATATGCAAGAATAGTCACACTAACTGGTTACTCTAGCATGAAATAAGTGAACATGTAATATGCAAGATGAATGCAATGCAAAATGCACCTATGTAGGTGATGTAATTCATGGTCTAAATGTGTAGCGAATGATAATATGCAAATATCATGAAGAGAACACTTGTTATTGGTAGATCTAGTGGTGATGCGATTCACTCCTTCTCGGGATTGTGGGATGTTTAGAAGAATTCCAAGAAAGTCAAACATCATAGTTTGAAAAATCAAACTCATCTAGTAGTCAATCAATATCCTATAGAAATATTGACTATTCTAACTACTTTTCTCTCTCCCTTTTTTTGATATTTTTCTTTTTTTATCATTAGGTTTGGATCATGCAAATGATAGGATGAGTAGAGGAAACCATTCACTTGATAGTAAGGCTTATGCAAGGTGTTGTCCTCCCTATACTCAAAATTTTCTTAATGTGTGAAAAACATGATTGGTCCATGAAATAAATCAAGTAATCCAAGGGATGCTTTGAAATGATTCATAATATGATGGTATTCGATGAATATTGATTGGAATAGCTATGAATGGTTGAGTAACAGAAGAACTTATCATTACCATGCAACTAAAAATAGAATTGAACATCACTACAGTCATGCTAATGAGTGTATGTTTAACTCTTCAATAGTTTATTATATGCAAAATATTGTGTGCATATGTACAAGTTGAGTTATATGATAACGTAACAATAAATAATGTAATATAATGGAAATCATGAGTGAGTGACATGATAAAATTCCTATAAATGTAAACTAATATGACCGATCTATTCTTGAGGAAGAAAACCAAGTGAGATAGTTTAGCATGAATTTGTGAATCCAAATAACTCACCAATTGTTATGGACAAATTATGATGGTATGCATGGATGCATATGATGATAGAAGTGAATGCCAACATTTGGCAACATCAACATGATTGATGAATATGGGTTATGATGGAAGAGGTTGGAAAGTGATCTTGTGAAATTAAGGAAAAGGGGATAGAGAAGAAAGAAAGAAAAGAAAAAGTAGAAGGAAGAAGAAATAAGTAAATGTAACCAATCAAAGGTATGTAGTCACTCGAAGCATGACCATACAACATTGATCAAGAACAGAGAGAGAATAACATAATGGAATAATAAAATAGCACCAAATAAAAGGTATATAGTCACTCTAAGCATGACCACAAGACATTTATATGAGTCCAAGAAGAGGAGAAATAAGAAATGAGAGTAAATGAAGGCAACAATAGATGAGTTTCAAAGGACATCATAGATGGACGATTTTGATCTTGTTTTCATTTTTATTATTGTTGCTATTATGTTTAAAATGTACATGTGTAATAATTGAGAATAGGTCTTACAAAATACAAAGAAGCATAATGGATATTAGTCAAGCATAAAATTGGTAGAGGTGGATGATGCTATGGGGTTCAGGCTCCTTAATTCCTTTGAGATTGGCTAGGCGATAGGTCCCAAAACCAAATTTTATTATGATGATATATGGCCCTAACCAGTTTGGTATAAATTAACTATGAAGATAGCATGATTGATTGGTAATTTTTTGATTCTTTTTTTAGAACTAAATCACCGATTTGGAACTCACATTTATGGACCTTACTCTTATGTGCATGTCAAAGTTGATCTTGATAAATGCATGTGTGTTCATTAGCATTGATACAATATTCATATAGAAGGGTAAGTTGATAACCATACTTGATGAGTAGTATCATCATTAATAAACTCTTGTAATGAAATACTTAAAGAAGGAATTTTAAGTTCCAGGGGTATGATAGCTTTTGTACCGTAGGCCAAAGAGAATGAAATTTCCCTAGTAGGTGTTTTGATGTTGGTTTTGTAGGACTAGAGTGCCAAAGGTATTTGGTTATGCCAATCATGATGTGACTCTATAATGATTTTACAAATAATGGCATATATTATTTTGTTGGTAGCTTTTGCTTGACCATTACCCTAGGGGTAATATGGAGTTGAGAAGTTATGTTGAATGTTGTATTTATCATACAATGCATTGACATTCTTATTCTTGAAAGGCATACTATTATTAAAGATGATTTTTGAAGGAATACAAAAATTATAAATAAGGTGTTGTGTAATAAAATCCACAATTTTAGGACCTATAATTTGGATAAGAGAAATAGCTTCAACCCATTTCATAAAATATTCGACAGCCCTAATAATAAACTTATGATTGTTGAAATATGCTAGAGTGATTTTGCTAATGAGGTCTAATCCCCATTGAGAAAAATATGACATGGATTGGATAAATTGTAAAGATTGAGATGGTAGATTCAAGAGATAGAATGCTATCGGTACTTGATGCATTTCTTGATATACGTACAATAATCATGCTCCATGGTGGGCCCATAATATCCCATGCAAATGATGCACTTGATAATGGCCATTCCACTGAAGTGACCATAACATGTATCATTGTGTGTAGATGCAAGAATGTGATTAGCTTCATGAGGCTCTAGGTAATGCATAAGGATGATGTCTTAGCCATGTTTGTACAAGATGTTCCCCAAAAAAGTAAACAAAATTTCTCTTTGTTTGAAATGCACACTTACCAATGTGAAGAAAATCTAGTGAAAGAATACCTAGCTTGATGTATTCCTTGATTTGGGAAAACCAAGGGTCACAAGGTTCAACTTGGATAAAATTGATATCCACATCATAAGAGGAAGTTTATGGAGATATAGATAATTTGTGTAGCATTTGGACATGTACATGAGTGATTTCATCATGCATATTTTAAGGGATCAAGGAACTGAGAGAGGCCATTGTATCGAATAAATTATTAGTAAACCATAGTGATGTGTTAATTTTATACCATTAAAATTGATCAAGTAATTGAGTAGTGACTTGCTTGTATTAATTAAGCATAGAGTATCAACATCGGTAAATTTATCTTACTTGGTTGACAATGAGTAGGGAATCAATAAATATTTGCAGTCTCTTGATACACATAGCAAGTGTTATTTTAAGGTTGAGGATGAATACCTCATATTTGATGTTATTATTTTTACAAGGAAAGTCTATTTCAAATGAGAAAATGATTGGTACTCCTTGTGGTGTAAAGAATACTATCCTTGTGCCTCCCCCTTGTTCACAATGAGATCCATTCAAAAAGAGAGTCAGGTCTGAATTTGTGTCAGGTTCCACATGTAATTTAACTTTAGTAGCATGGACCATAAAATCATTAGGAAGCTCAATGAGAAGTGGTTTATCACTAGTTAAAGGAGCTTCTACAAAGTGGTCGATAATGACCTAGCTTTTAATGGATTTTTGATTGATAAATTCAAGATCAAATTTAGTTAGCAACATTATCCATTTGGTAATGTAACTATTATTGTAGCTTCAATCCATCATGTATCTGAGTTGATTTTTGTGAGACACAACATAAGTTGTATGATTTACCATGTAATGGTGTAACTTCTTTATGGTGAATACCATGACAAGACATAATTTATCCATGCAATCATATCATTTTTATAGCTTAGTAACATGTGGATAATGTAATAAATGGCCTATTCTCGTCTAGCCTCATTTTTGGGTTAACAACGTTTCTAACACAAAATCCATGGTGGATGTGTATAGATGGAAGTAAAATCATGGTGAGGCAAATATAATATAGGTGGTGAAGTAAGATAGGTCTTGATAACATAAAAAGTGGCTTAACACTCATGGTCCCAATTGAATATGACCTCCTTCTATAAGATATGGTTGAATGACTTACACTTGTATGATAGTTGGGCAATGAAGTGATGAATCACTTAGATTTTCCCTAAAAGATACGTAATTATTTCAAGTTTGTAGGGGGTGGCGTGATGATGATAGCCTTAACCTTCTTTGGGTCAACTTTGATTTTGCATTGAGAAACAATGAACCCTAGAAGTTTGATTAAGGTTACACCAAAGACACACATTTTTAAATTCAAACGTACATTGTACTCAAGAAGTCAAATAAAAATTTTGTGCAAATCATCAATGTGCTAATGAAACTTTTTAGATTTGACCAGTAGGTTTTCCATGTAATATTCCATAATTTTTTGCATTTAGTCATGGAAGATGTAGGTCATGGTGCGTTGATATGTGGTGCCTGCATTCTTAAGACCAAATGGCATGAAATTGTAATAGAAGGTCCCCCAAGGAGTGGTAAAAGATATTTTGTGTTGATCATCAGGATTAATCCATATTTGGTTATATCCTAAGAACCCATCCATGAGGAACATCATTTCATGACATGTTGTGGAGTCGACCATTGTGTCAATGTTGGGTAGGGGGAATTTATTTTTAGGACATGCTTTATTGAGATATCTAAATTTAGTGCCTATATGAATTCATCCCTTTGGATTTGCAATGAGGATCATGTTGGAAACCCATTCAGGGTAATCAATCAGTTGGATAAATCCCACATAGAAGATTTTTTGTAACTCCTCCTTGAGAATTAACGTTATTGTAGGATTCACATTACAAAGCTTTTTCTTAATGGATTTAGTGCTATTATCAAGAATGATGTTAAGAAAAACCAGACATGTGTTGAGACCTAGCATATCAATTTAATACCATGCAAATTATTTTTTTATACTATTTGTAGAGTGCGATAAAGCTCTCCCTATCTTCAAGGGATAGACCCTTTCCTAGTTTTATGATGTGAGGATTGGAAGAATAATCACCAATATCAACCCTTATCTTGCTTGGGTTATCAATGTGAACCACTATCAATCCCCGCTAGTAGAAGAATTGGAAATAACATCTCATAAAATTAGGATTTGGTATATTATCAAGATTATTACAAACATTATCTTCAAACTATTTGGGCTCAGGTATGGGGGAGGATGTATTGAAACCCCCATATATGAAGTTTGTGGAATTTTTGGGTGATCCAAAAGGAATTATGACACCAATAATAATAGGTGTGTTACAAGGGTGACCAAACTTTTGAATGTATTGGAGGTTGGGAGGAGAGACATGAGTATTGTGAATATTGTACTCTCCCAAACCAGAGTTGGTCATGAGTATGGACACATGAGGCATGCCATAATGCTCATAATGGGGTGACCACCCTTTATTTGATGAAGAAGATGATAGTTGTAGTTTTTGGGGAAGTGGAATAGGAGGAGTAATGGATGGAGGAGAATGATTGAGTTGGGTATCAAGTCGAGTGGTGTAATGTTCCTAAGAATGACACTTAACCAAAGTAGAGATAATGGGATGGTTAGCATATGGGAATTGTGAAGTAGATAGAGAGTGAGATCCATCAAAAGTAATATTAGCGTAAGATAGACCTTAAAGTGGTTGTGGATGAATTGGAGTAATTTTTGGAATGGATAGAATGGGAGCATTAGAAATGATATTAGCAAATGTAAGAGGTTGTAGCCCAATATGAGTTAAATATAAGGAGGATGGTGGAATGTACCTAAGAGAATAAGGTCTCAAGGGTGACTAAGATGTGTGTCATGCATATGTAGTGGGGTGACCAAAAGGGTTGAATGATGCATTGGAAAAAGGAGGAGATGGTAGGATTGGGTGGTTTGATTAAGTAGTGGATTAAACAAATGAATGGTCAAGCTTATCAGGTTGTACTATGATAGGTGTAAATTGAGTAGAAGATAGTGATGAACCTGGTGGAGGAGAAATTGTGTTACAAAATTAGAAGGGATCTTCATCAGTCTGAATGTGATGTACTTAGCCCCCATGAATATACTTCAGACAATGATGAAGCATGGACGAGAAACATTGCATGTCTCTAATCCATGACCACCTGAGGAGGATATTGTATTATATTTCTCCCTAACTGATATGGCATAGAGTGGGTATTATCTTGATGCCAACTTGGATTGGCAAGATAATGGAACCCATTTTTTTACTCATGGAACAATAAAACACTCGTAGATCCAAATTAGGAGTAGTGATATGGGCGGATGGAATGTTGAGATGTTGCAAGGCAATGGTAGAAATAATGCTTCGAGATGAACCTGTATCAATTAGAACATGCTTGTAGGTAGTGTTGTTTATACAAGCCAGGATATGCATTGGAGGGTCAATACCCTCACCATCAAGAGTTGTGATCTTGTGGTCATAGAACACAATAGAAGGACACATACATGTTTGGATATTATTGATAAACTACACGAAGGCATTGGTATCATGTTTTTCCAAATTGATTGATCGTAAGATTTTATTTAAAACCTCATGATGAGGATGTGATTGCTACAAGAGGTCATATATGTATAATCTATCAGGAGTTATGTAGAGTTGGTGAGTGAGACTACTATGAATAACGATTATATTACATGATATCGATGATATGTTGCTTTGTATAGATGGTGTGAATGACGAAGTGGTGATGATAGGTCAATTCTCTTAATGGTCAAAATGAGTGGGGTAACATTGATTTTGTATAGTGAAATTGATCATGCCCATGAAACCCTATCAAGATAGATCTTGATTTATATGATTAACTTGCCAAGATTTAGGTTATGGTGTGGAAGTATTAGGTTGCATTTTTCATTGCCCATGTTTTGGTAGAGTTGTTTTGTATATCCCAAAATTTTTATTTGAGGGAGCTAATGGATTTTTAGCAAGGATAACCCCATTTTCAATAAGGTCTTGTACCATATGGTGAAATATGAGACAAATATTGATATCATGTTCCCACTACCTATGATACTCATAAAATGTGTGCTCATTATAGTTATTGGACATTGGATAATTTGGATCCTTAGGTATTGCTTCTGGTAAAGCAATGTGCATAACGTCATACAACTTCTAAAATATGTTTTTTAATGGCTTCGATAAAAGAGTCCAATTGTATGACACACACTGTTGATGTTTTTGCCAATTATGGACCTGATTCGTTGGGGTAGCAAACTTAAATTTTTGATACCCCTACTAGCATTGCTGAGATTGTTGAGGTGGTGGAGTAGGTGTTGAGTTCAATATAACTTGATTTGCCTGTTATGGTTTTGGAGGATTTGTATTTGGACCATATTTATTGAATAAAGTGTTGGGAGTGTAATTAATATTCTTGAAAATCTTAACTTTACTCTCTTACACATTTATATATTCAATTATTTTGGCCTAAGCAATGACATCATTAAAAGAGCAATGTTGTTTTATTTGGAGTGTAGCCGATATGTGCTTGACACAATATTTTACAAACATCTTGACTAACTCTAGTGGTGGTATTATAAATGTCAAATCATAGATGACCCAATTCCATTGAGAAACATATTTTTTTATTGTTTCATCATTAAACTATCATAGACTATAAAGATCTAGTAGCGATAATTTATTTTGATGTTGATAGAGAAATGCTCAATAAATTGATTGGCCACTTGCTAAAATGTAAACAATTTGTGTTGAGGAAAGTTATTGAACCAATCAAGACCTTAAAAACTAAGAGAGAGAGGAAAAGTATTGATCATAAGTGCATCACTACCTTGGAGAATGTGGCAAGCATATCGATAATTGCACAAGTGCTCTTGAGGGTCCTCTTTGCTCCTAAATTTATCAAATTTGGTCATCTCATACTTACGAGGATACCGATGAAGGGCCATTGATGGGTGAATGAGATCATTGAAAATTTGACTGTAAGTTATTTTCTGTGGCCCATAACCACTAGTTCACAACTCTATATTTTTAAGTTTTTCTCTCATAAGCTACATTTCGATCAGGGAAGCTTATGATGTATGGGTGGAGAGAAGAGTGTGTTTCGTAATAGGCCACTCAAACTAATAATTATGGATGGTAGTAGAATTATGAGGGAGTGATAAGTGATTGCATTTAATGATCAAGAGGATTTTGAGTATGATATGATGTGGGGTTGACTTGATGTGAAGAAGAAGGTATTTGTTGTTGTTGTTGATGTTTTTGGTACAACTAATGTTTTTGTTGTTGATGCAACTAATATTGGTAGAATTATCATTGATTGAATTATTCCTAATGGATTTATTGTTGATGTAGGTGATCCCAATGGAGCTATTGTTGATAAAGCTACTCTTGATGGAGCTATTGTTGATGAAGTTGGTATTGATGAAGTTTTTGTCATTGAAGTTATCATTGTTGAAGTTTTTATTGATATGATGAAGTCATAGAAGGATGGTTTGGATTGTTAGGGGATTAATGTTGCACTTGTGATGTCACTTGTTGATTTAATTGAGTTGGAATTTGTTAGAGATATTGATCAGATTCCTAAATAGGTGCACGATATGTATGCTACAGATAGTCTTGACTGACTTGGTGGACATGGCCTTGAGTTGATGCCTATTGATATGTGGAAGGCTAGTAATATTGAGATATAAGGAGAGGGTGGGAAGATGGTTTTTTGGAAATTATGGAAGTCCATGTTGGTGGTGAAGTGAATAAATTGCTTTGACCTAAAAGAGGTATTGAATTGAATGTAGGAATTTGAGATGAGGGGTAAGTGGTGTAAACACGTACCTGGGAGGATGTAGGTATATGATGTTGAATATGTTGAGAAGAAGTTTGTGGAGAAGAAGAATAGGTTGGAGGATTTTAAAGAAGTTGAGAAATTTGAGAGTGGACTAGTATCTATGCATAATCAAAAGAATAAGGGGCATTTGTACCGATGCTATACAAGTTTTGAAGAAAAGCATTGAAAGAATATTGATAAATATTAAGAAAATTAGCTTTGAGATGAGGGTTGGTGGAATATAAGAAAGAAGGTGGTGTTTTTGAGAGAAAATGAGAAGGAACTTGTAGGTGTGTATCATAGAAGAGATCAAAATCTATGAATGTATACAAGGGAGTATTTTACATATGTTGTTTTAAAGAAGAAGGAATGTTTGAAGAGGAATCCCCCTGACTGTTAGGAGTTGTTGTAACGAATGCCATAGTTACAGCTAGAATGGTAACCTTGATGTCTTGATGAGTAAGGACTAGATTTTCTTCCTCATTTAAAATATGTTGTGATGGTAATTATAGAAATGGGTGTGTGGGATGCGAAGAAAGTGATGAAGGGTCTTCATCATAGGTGAATTTTGGTTTGAATTCACTAGGTAGAAATTAAACGACCCCCAAAAAAGTAACCACTTCTTGAGTTGATTTCTTAGAATATGGGGATGGCAAGGCATTAGTAAAATTTTAAATGATGTATTGAGTGCAATTCACTATAGTGGATAAATTTGTAATCAATTGAGACTGATTGAGAGCATGGGTTGCAGAATTTGGTACCATGAAGGCACCAAATTCAGTAGAAGAGCCAACAAATAGAGAGGGATTTGCATGGGAATATTCCATTGCAATACGAGCTTGCTCTCATACTTGGCTATGGGTTAAAACCATGTTTTGGTAGATAACAAGTTAAGAAATCAAGTTTCTATCAGATTTAGGTTAAGGAAACAATTGTAAGTGTGTTTTTGTAGTTTTGGAACCTTTATGTGAAATTGAGGTTTGGGTTGCGAGGTAGCCCATACTATTTTGGGTCACACCTTACCCTATGACTATGATGAGACTAGTTACAAAGGTAGAAAAATTACCTAAATTATGTCCAAAAGTGTTTAGAATATTGTTTCGAGGTTTTACAACCTATTTTGAAGGTTTTGTAAGATATTTTCCAATATAAATCAACCTATTTAACAAGAAAAACAATGAATATGGATTTTTTGTAAAAGTATGTTTGATATGTTCCAAAAAACCATAAAACAGAGAAAGAGATGATGGATGTAACCTATGAAGGTATGTTCATGTATAATTTATTGTTATAACCAAAGGTATGTGAGGGGTAATTGTACATAAACAAGTGAATGGATTTTTATGAAGGCCATGGCTCATAAAACCTAGAGGGGAGATATGTAAGAACTCATAAGAAAAGGGTGACACTATCTAAGACTTGATACTAGTCCAACCGAGCTTTGGCTTCATACTTAGATAGGTTTAGTCACAAACAATAGTTGCAAACTCACCAATTGTATTGAGCCCTATGATCAAGGGCATCTAATCCTAACCTACTTTGAGGATCTCTCAAGAGTAGAGGATTCTTTAGTGATGAAGTCTAGAAAATTACTCAAGGTGGATACTATGGTGTTTATGAGGTGAGCCAATGTAAGGAGATGAATTCCAATGTTGCTAGTCTCGATTGGGATTTTGTGATGAATTCTAACCTTACCAATGTAAAAATATGTGAAGTGTGTGTGGATACTACATAGAGAAGTTTGAAATGCTTGAAAGAAAGCTAGACTAAGCAAATGTAAAACATTTTTATTTTTAAAATTTTGATATTTGGAAAATGAAATACCTTTTTAGAATGAAAATATTGCAAGAGAAACTATGAAAATTATGTTTTGAGAAAAGCAAGACACCTTATGTTAGGCGGGAAAAAAAAAAGGTTGCTTGATCTTAGCAAGCTATTCTAATATCTGGTTAGGTGCATACCTGTTTATACTAGCAAAGATATGCTTGTTAAGGTTATGGCTAAATATCTCTTAGAGATTTATTTATGAGGTAAAATCAAATTTTTTGTCTTAGCTCATGGATATGAAGAGGTTAGAAGGCCTCTTTGCACCTTATGCAAGTGTTTTAACTCTAAATGATGCATCTATTGAACTCACTAAAATGTATAGAAGTGAATAAAAGGGTTTAGAAGTTTGACCAAAGTGATTTTGGAGCCTTTATAAGCAATTAAAAAGAAAAATTAAGGTTCACCAAATGGATTTGGGGTATTTTGTAAATCTAAGAAGGAAAATATATGAGTTTTGTAAAGTGCCCAAAGTAATTTCAAGGATTTTGTAAAAGAAAAATATGCTAGATAGTTTAACCAAACTTGCAATTTTTACACCAGAAAGATAGGTTTTTCATACTTACCTATGGTCTCCAACTCCTAAAAGTGCTTGTGATTGTATTTATAGGGCTGAAATTTATCTCAACTTCGATCATAGGGTGCCCTACGACTAAAAATAGTTGCACCTTGCCTTGCGACCTATTGTCCCTACACAACACACCATTGTTTTACACTCTAAACAAGACCTCTCTTTTTGTACATTCTAGAGTTAGTTTGATACTTTTTTCATGAACATTTGAGGTTATGAAGACTAGTGAGCTCATGTTTATAAAATTCTATTTTTTTTTTATGTTTTCAGTGTTTTTGGTTGGATCTAGATCTTGCAGAGTTTTGGGTTTTCAATTTTATGTTCAAACTAAAAAAACCACACAAAATAAATAATTGTTGGGAATGTTTTGGGTCTTCTTTAGTCTTGGATGAGTTCCTTCTTTGGAATTTTTGAATTTTGAAGATTTTTTGTTGGCAAAATGCATTTTGCCAAATCCCAAAACCTCATAAACTTGAAATTCCAAAATCCTGCGTAAAGAATATATGAAACATGGAGTAATTTATTAAATAATATTTTCCCATGCAAATTGATTTTTTTATCGTATTTTGGTAGGTAATATTTTAGAGGCCATAACTTTTCATCGAGAGCCTTGATTGAGCTCAAACTGAATTCGTTGGAAAGCTTATGAAGATATCTACTCAACCCCAACAATTGGAAAAGTATTCTGGATGTCCCCATTCCACCTAGAAATGCTTGATTTAATGAGCTAGAATAATTTGTCATTGTAATGTACAAAGACTTGGAAAAGGGATTCAATTTAAAAGTATTATTTTGTGGAATTCCAACTTTGAAAATGGAGAAAAATTTACTTTCCTCGGATTATAAAATAAACTTTCACTCATTTGTAACTTCCCCCCTCCCAAAAAAATAGAAAAAATAAAACTCAAAATACTCTTAGCGACAACATTAGAATAGGTTTATTTTTTTGCATTTTTCTTCTAGAGGCTCCTAGTTATTATTGCAAATGTATGGAAAATTACTTCATGAATAGAGAAATTTGTTGAAGATACTATTGTAATTGTAATCTATGCATGTTTATGGTAGCTGTAATTCTATTTTTGACAACTTTTATTCCTTGCAACTATGTGCATATTGGTTGCCTAGAGGTGTGTTCATGTTTGAATTTCTTATTGTATGTTGTGTTGAATCAAGAAGATTCAATTTTTATTTCTCTTAGCCCTCTTACTTTTGTATTTTTTAATCTCCTATGGTAGATTAGTGGTATATATTATATGGTTGCTCCTCTTAGTTAGTTGTAGTTTTAGTGTGTATGTGTGTATGTCGAGGTTGGAAATTTTTTATCTTTACTAAATTTTGTGGGTAGTATTAAAGTTAGATCTCATATATTGAATGTCCTATAAAAAATCCCAAAAAAAATCTTGTGGATCACCAACTTAGCTTCCATTGAGTAAACCCTTCATGATTGAGACACAACCTACCTAAACCTTGGAGGCAATATATTTCCTTTTCAAGAGGGAATATTTGTTGTGTGTGTGTGTGTTTCACCTATTGGAAAGCATGTAAAAAATGTGGTTCAATATGACCCGGTCAAAAGTTGAATTTTTACCAAATCTAAGCTTGTTGACAGTCTCTATGGTATGTAGTTAGTTTGTGTGTAGGTACCTACAATAATAGAGGATAGAATTCTAGTTTTGATAACAAAAATATTGTCTGCTAAATTGAAATAAAATCCAATTTTTTTTTTTGTAAGATGGATGATACCATGTTTTGTAAAACCTAAAAACAAGAGAAAGGTGTTTAATTATACATATGCGGACACCATTATCATTGGGTAGTTTGGCCTATCAAGGCATGGTGGCAAGGGATATAACAATATATTATGAGGGTAAATTAGTCCCCTAAACATATCAACAACTATGGAGTTGCTATTGGCTATGTAGAAATTGGTTTTTAAACAAGTTTCTAGAGCACTTTGCATAGTTATAAGGTACCTTGAGACTACAAATGGTTGCACCCTACCTTGCGACCCTAGGTCATAGACCAAAAGGACTTCTATCTTTGACACGAGTTGTACTTTTAGGATTTTGTAAGGTTCTACACTAGTTTTGTAGCACCTAAAGAACAAAAAAAACAAAAAAAAAGTTAACAAGTGAGAAGGTTAACAAAAAAAATAACATGGTGGAGTCCCATTGAGCATGCCAAAATGAACTCATGGAAAAATGATGTTATTTGTAATTGATGGTTTAAATAGATACAAGGGGTTACCTTTTACAAAAGTACCTTTGAGATCACAAAACATGGTTTTGAGAAGTGAGAACCCCTTCTTTAGTAAGGAGGTCAAAAACACCTCAACGGTCTTCCAAGATATCCTCAAGTTGAGTGGGCTTATTTCTCATGTACCACTATCAATCTGACCTATCCTAAAGATCTACATGACCTATAAAATGGGGTTAGAAAATTTGGGGGCCTATCTTGACCGTATGGGGGTTTTCTAACTGGATTTTGGTAGATTTTTGTTATGCAAAATGGTGGATCCTTAGAAATGGAGGAAAAGATCTTATATTTGTAGAATCTAGAGAGTCTAGGGAGGGTTGAGGTATCTCATGATGTGTTCCTTGAGATTTCCCCTATGATGTGTTCTCTACAAGGTGTAACTTTATGTGGCATACCTCATAAGTGTATTTGGGTGAGAGAATCCATCACCCATATCATAAATGAGCATGGGAATGTGGAGTGGAGTTAGGGTTAAAACCTAAAATGTAGTAGGGTTAACCCAGGGTTGAGATTTAACCTAGGTGATGTGGAAAGTGAGTCACCCTTGCCCATGCTTTGAAAACTAGAAAGTCTTCAAAAGTCACTTATGAATTCAAACCCACATGGGGATTTGAAATGGAACGAGAGTTGAATTTAACCAGGTTTAGGTTGATCCTAGGTCAAGTGTTGAATTTTGGCTGAGATGGAGTGTGACTCACCTTGTCTCCCATGCTTTGGAACACAATTGTCTCCAAATGGCATTTAAGGCCCTAAATACATATAGTGAGATTTGTGGAGAAAGGGTTAAAATTAACCCTGATTAAGTTGACCATAGGTTTATCTAGGGTCAAATGGGTGAGGTGGATGCTAGGCTAGTTAAAAAGTAGACTAGGTGAGGTGGACATGAGTTAGGTTAACCATGGTTAGAATATTGACTATGAATTGACCTTGATCTAGGTTAGAGATTAACCAATGTTAGGCAAAGATGATGGTTACATGGGGATCTAGATTTAATCATATGAAATGGCTTAAGTAGCCTAAAGGGGTTTATGAATAGTGTATGAATAGAAAATTTAATAAATGAATAGTGTTTTGAGGCTAATATACACAAATTTTGTGGATTTTACAAATTGACCAGTCAGGATGATGGGAGAAGCGATAGTGTGCAAATTTTTGGCGTCTACAAGATTATGATTGGATCTATGGAATTTCCTATACATTACCCATTCCTTCCCAATACTTTTCCATTATATCCATTTTTTATTAATTTAGAGCCAATACCATTGATGTGCTTTTCAAAGCACCCAATATATTCATCATGACTATGGTCTTCAACAACATGGCCTTTATCATGGCCAACATAATAATCAATATCAACAAGATTATAATGAGCATCCATTATTTTTTCATCATGATGATCATATTCAATACAAACACCACTATAACCAATAAAATTCAAATCACCAATTGTAGTATCTAAAAATTGTACACCCAAGCAATTATATGAAATCAAATTTAAAGCATAATCATGTAACCATCAAGATCAAAAATAAGAATTAAATAAATGGTGTCCTTCTCATTAATATTGAAATGAAACTTCACAAGGCGGTTACAAAGATACCCCTCTTAGGGATTTATAGCAATTTGATGCAATTCACAATAAATAACCAAAGGTATGTGTATCCCACATAATATTTGCACCATCAAAAATAATTTGGGGAGGGTTTCTTATGACCTACGTAAGGTAATATGAATATGTGATGAATAATTATGTTGATAGCTCCTGCCAATATTTGAAATATGCACACAAGAACACTTACAAGAAATTAATAGCAAATGAGAAACCTCTCATGATGAGATCCATATCCATGAATAGACACTGAAAGAAATATTCTAAAAACAATAAAAATATGTATGAAAACTAAATGAAACTATGTTAGAAAATAAATTAAAAGTTGCTAAAGATACTGTAATTAAGAAAAATAGTAAAAGCAGATGTCACCAAGAGGTCATTATGAGGTAGAACAATTTGGCTTAATAACTACCCTAGGGTAGGGTGACGATGCCTATGGGTCACTTCAGGGTGAAGAAACCACTAAAAAGTGAACTATTTCTTCATGACCAATGCGAGAAAATACTAGATTGATCTGTAGAATTGATGTTCAAGAGTTGCACTCTTTGAAGCACGATTAAATCATGGAAATTGGTATGAAATTGGGATTTTTTAATGGCAAAATAGTGTTTAATTTGGTCTTCAAACTCCAAGAGACTACATTGTTGCATTTGATAGCTTCATGATGAGATTTTAGTAGCACTCCATCGCTTATGAGAGGATATTCTCTCTAGTAAACAAATTGAAAGTACTTTTTTGTGGAGAATTAAGATCTTTAGGAAAAATTTGTTAGCACTTCGTTATAAAAGAAAGCCAAATTTTTTAATGAAGGCAAGACTCCATTTTATAGACTTTCCCAATGGGAATATTGGCTTCTTTGAGAATCCAAGAAATAATTAGGATCAAGAAGGGTAACAAACCATTATAGAAGCTTCATGCAATTGATTGCGAATGTTTTTGGACTTGGTTTGTCGTTGAAACTATTTTTTCTTGTGGTGTTGGTTTTAAGTTTTTTATAGGGATGACCATCCTAGGGTAGAGTGGCCATGAATTCTAGCCATCATAGGGTATGGTGACCTCTATAGGCCGTCCCTTGGTATGATAGTCCAGGCTGTAAAGGAGGAATCCTTCTTGTTGAAGTGATAAAAATCATTGTTAATCCCTAAGGCTGCCCTAGGTGGGTCATATGGCCTAAAAAGGTGTCCATATAGGCATTCTTCTCAAAATGACATGTTTTAGGTGTCTACACCAATATCAAAAGCAAAATTTATGCTTTGAATAAGCCGTGCATATCATAAAAAATATTTTCTACCATAGGCTTAACCTTAAACCTTTCATTTGTTGTCTTTCATATTTTATACTCCTCCTTGATCATGCCAAGAATGGTTAGTGCCTTGTATATTGTATTCACAGTCACAATAGGGAATATAATATAATTTTCAAAGTGATTTTCATAAACATCGATATATTTGAGAATCATTTGTAACCTGAACCTAAGTATTGATAATTCTCCTTCACCTACTTCTTGGAAATAAAAAACTTGGTGTCAAACACTTTTGAGTTTTGACTTACCTTTTGGGTTGTTTCTTCCTTGCCTTTCCCATTTATTCAAGTGATGCAAATGCTTCTTCTTGTAGCCTTTATAATTTATCTTCTTGAACATAATAGTAAAATGTGCCATGCCCCCGATCATATAACTCAAGTACAACACTTCTTTGATAAAATAAACCCTTATTGTCCCTTTCTAATCACTCACAATTGTAACCTAATCTCTCCTACCCATGACATATTATATGTGACTCCATTTAACACCATAATGTTTCACAAACCATGATATATTACCATGAACATTATGATATTTAATGATTCTTAATAGATCTTTCATACACTTAGATTTTGATCTCATATACACATTTTTACATCATCAACTATACCCAAAATCATAAATTAATTTCATGTCACATTCATCTCTATAAGCTAACATTTTTACATATAAGATTCACCTTTTTTTTCTTTTTATGTTTCACCCTAACCAAATCACACAAACATTTTTTTTAATACGATGTAGAGTAAACAAAAGAATTCCTAAGTGCCTTAGCTAGATTTTTAGATTACAAACAAAGTGCTATGATGTTCAATATGCATAAGGCACCATGGAGTAGCATTCACCACATAAACACACACTTCTAAAATTGTGTGCTCTCTATCTCCACCATTTTCTTTATTGTTTCTTGTAGGTAGTGTTGTTTATACAAGCCAAGATATGCATTGGAGGGTCAATACCCTCACCATCAAGAGTTGTGATCTTGTGGTCATAGAACACAATAGAAGAACGCATACATGTTTGGATATTATTGATAAACTACACAAAAGCATTGGTATCATGTTTTTCCAAATTGATTGATCGTAAGATTTTATTTAAAGCCTCATGATGAGGATGTGATTGCTACAAGAGGTCATATATGTATAATATATTAGGAGTTATGTAGAGTTGGTGAGTGAGATTACTATGAATAATGATTATATTACAAGATATCGATGATATGTTGCTTTGTATAGATGGTGTGAATGAAGAAGTGGTGATGATAGGTCAATTCTCTTAATGGTCAAAATGAGTTGGGTAACATTGATTTTGTATAGTGAAATTGATCATGCCCATGAAACCCTATCAAGATAGATCTTGATTTATATGATTAACCTTCCAAGATTTAGGTTATGGTGTGGAAGTATTGGGTTGCATTTTTCATTGCCCATGTTTTGGTAGAGGTGTTTTTTATATCCCCAAATTTTTATTTGAGGGAGCTAATGGATTTTTAGCATGGATAACCCCATTTTCAATAAGGTCTTGTACCAGATGGTGAAATATGAGACAAATATTGATATCATGTTCCCACTACCTATGATACTCATAAAATGTGTGCTCATTATAGTTATTGGACTTTGGACAATTTGGATCCTTAGGTATTGCTTATGGTAAAGTAATGTGCCTAACATCATACAACTTCTAAAATATGTTTGGTAATGGCTTCGATAAAAGAGTCCAATTGTATGACACACACTGTTGATGTTTTTGCCTATTATGGACCTGATTGGTTGGGATAGAAAACTTAAATTTTTTATACTCCTACTAGCATTGCCGAGATTGTTGAGGTGGTGGAGTAGGTGTTCAGTTCAATATAACTTGATTGGCCTATTATGGTTTTGGAGGATTTGGATTTGGACCATATTTATTGAATCAAGTGTTGGGAGTGTAATTAATATTCTTGCAAATATTAACTTTACCCTCTTACACCTTTATATATTCAATTATTTTAGACTAAGAAATGAAATCATTAAAAGAGCAATGTTGTTGTATTTGGAGTGTATCCGATATGTGCTTAACACAATATTTTACAAATATCTTGACTAAATCTAGTGGTGGTATTATAAATGTCAAATCATAGATGACCCAATTCCATTGAGCAACATATTTGTTTATTGGCTCATCATTAAACTATCATAGACTATAAAGATCTAGTAACGATAATTTATTTTGATTTTGATAGAGAAATGCTCAATAAATTGATTGGCCACTTGCTAAAATGTAAACAAGTTGTGTTGAGGAAAGTTATTGAAGCAATCAAGACCTTAACCACTAAGATAGAGAGGAAAAGTATTGATCATAAGTGCATCACTACATTGGAGAATGTGGCAAGCATACCGATAATTGCACAAGTGCTCCCGAGGGTCCTCTTTGCTCCTAAATTTATCAAATTTGGGCATCTCATACTTACGAGGATACTGATGAAGGGCCATTGATGGGTGAATGAGATCATTGAAAATTTGACTGTAAGTTATTTTATGTGGCCCATAACCACTAGTTCACAACTCCATATTTTTAAGTTTTTCTCTCATAAGCTACATTTAGGTCAGGGAAGCTTATGATGTATGGGTGGAGAGAAGAGTGTGTTCCATAATAGGCCACTCAAAATAATAATTATGGATGGTAGTAGAATTATGAGGGAGTGATAAGTGATTGCATTCAATAATCAAGAGGATTTTGAGTATGATATGATGTGGGGTTGACTTGATGTGAAGAAGAAGGTATTTGTTGTTGTTGTTGATGTTTTTGGTACAACTAATGTTTTTGTTGTTGATGAAACTAACATTGGTAGAATTATCATTGATTGAATTATTCCTAATGGATTTATTGTTGATGTAGGTGATCCCAATGGAGGTATTTTTGATAAAGTTGCTCTTGATGGAGCTATTGTTGATGAAGTTGGTATTGATGAAGTTTTTGTCATTGAAGTTATCATTGTTGAAGTTTTTATTGATATGATGAAGTCATAGAAGGATGGTTTGGATTGTTAGGGGATTGATGTTGCACTTGTGATGTCACTTGTTGATTTACTTGAGTTGGAATTTGTTATATATATTGATCAGATCCCTAAATAGGTGCATGATATGGATGCTACATATAGTATTGACTGACTTGGTGGACATGGCCTTGAGTTGATGCCTATTGATATGTGGAAGGCTAGTAATATTGAGATGTAAGGAGAGGGTGGGAAGATGGTTTTGTGGGAATGATGGAAGTCCATGTTGGTGGTGAAGTGAATAAATTTATTTTACCTAAAAGAGGTATTGAATTGAATGTAGGAATTTGAGATGAGGGGTAAGTGGTGTAAACACGTACCTGGGAGGATGTAGGTATAATATGTTGATAAGAAGTTTGTGGAGAAGAATAATAGGTTGAAGGATTTTAAATAAGTTGATAAATTTGAGAGTGGACAAGTATCTATGCATAACCAAAAGAAGAAGGGGCATGTGTATCGATGCTATACAATTTTTGAAGAAAAACATTGAAATAATATTGATAAATATTAAGCAAATAAGCTTTGAGAGGAGGGTTGGTGGAATAGAAGGAAGAAGGTGATGTTTTCGAGAGAAAATGAGAAGGAACTTGTAGGTGTGTATCATAGAAGAGATCAAAATCTATGAATTTATACAAGGGAGTATTTTACATATGTTGTTGTAAAGAAGAAGGAATGTTTGAAGAGGAATCCCCCTGAGTGTTAGGAGGAGTTGTTATAGCGAAGGCCATAGTTACAACTAGAATGGTATCCTTGATTTCTTGATGAGTAAGGACTATATTTCCTTCATCATTCAAAATATGTTGTGATGGTAGTTATAGAAATGGGTGTGTGGGGTGCGAAGAAAGTGATGAAGGGTCTTCATCATAGGTGAATTTTGGTTTGAAGTCACTAGGTAGAAATTAAATGACCCCCAAAAAAGAAACCACTTCTTGAGTTGATTTCTCAGAATATGGGGATGGCAAGGCATTAGTAAAATGTTGAATGTCGTATTGAGTGAAATTCACTATAGTGGATAAAGTTGTAATCAATTGAGACTGATTGAGAGTATGGGTTGCAGAATTTAGTACCATAAAGACACCAAATTTAGTAGAAGGGCCAACATATAGAGAGGGATTTGCATGGGTATATTCCATTGCAATACAAGCTTGCTCTCATACTTGGATATGGTTTAAAACCATGTTTTGGTAGATAACAAATTAAGAAATCAAGTTTCTATCAGATTTAGGTTAAGGAAACAATTGTAAGTGTGTTTTTGTAGTTATAGAACCTTTATGTGAAATTGAGGTTTGGGTTGCATGGTAGCCCATACTATTTTGGGTCACACCTTACCCTATGACTATGATGAGACTAGTTACAAAGGTATCAAAATTACCTAAATTATGTCCAAAGGTGTTTAGAATATTGTTTTCGATTTGAAGGTTTTGTAGGATATTTTCCAATATAAATCAACCTATTTAACAATAAAAACAATGAATATGGATTTTTTGTAAAAGTGTGTTTGATATGTTCCAAAAAACCATAAAACAGAGAAAGAGATGATGGATGTAGCCTATGAAGGTATGTTCATGTACAATTTCTTGTTATAACCAAAGGTATGTGAGCGGTAATTGTACATAAACAAGTGAATGGATTTTTATGAAGGCCATGGCTCATAAAACCTAGAGGGGAGATATGTAAAACCTCATAGGAAATGGGTGACACTATCTAAGACTTGATACTAGTCCAACCGAGCTTTGGCTTCATACTTAGATAGGCTTAGTCACAAAAAATAGTTGCAAACTCACTAATTGTATTAAGCCCTATGAGCAAGGGCATCTAATCCTAACCTAATTTGAGGATCCCTCAAGAGTAGAGGATTCTCTAGTGATGAATTCTAGAAAATCACTCAAGGTGGATACTATGGTGTTTATGGGGTGAGCTAATGTAAGGAGATGAATTCCAATGTTGCTAGTCTCGATTGGTATTTTGTGATGAATTCCAACCTTACCAATGTAAAAATATGTGAAGTGTGTGTGGATGCTACATAGAGAAGTTGGAAATGCTTAAAATAAATCTAGACTAAGCAAATGTAAAACCTTTTTCTTTTTAAAATTTTGATATTTGGAAAATGAAAAACCTTTTTAGAATGAAAATATTGCAAGAGAAACTATGCAAATTGTGTTTTGTGAAAAGCAAGACACCTTATGTTAAGCGGGAAAAAAAAAGAAAGTTGCTTGATCTTAGCAAGCTATTCTAAGATCTGGTTAGATGCATACCTATTTATACTAGCCAAGATATGCTTGTTAAGGTTATGGCTAAATGTCTCTTAGAGATTTATTTATGAGGTAAAATCAAATTTTTTGTCTTAGCACATGGAAATAAAGAGGTTAGAAGACCTCTTTGCACCTTATGCAAGTGTTTTACCTCTAAATGATGCATCTATTGAACTCACTAATATGTATAGAAGTGAATAAAAGGGTTTAGAAGTTTGACCAAAGTGATTTTGGAGCCTTTATAAGCAATTAACAAGAAAAATTAAGGGTTACCAAATGGATTTGGGGTATTTTTTAAAGCTAAGAAGGAAAATATATGAGTTTTGTAAAGTGCCCAAAGCAATTTCAAGGCTTTTGTAAAAGAAAAATATGCTAGATAGTTTAACCAAAATTGCAATTTTTACACCAGAAAGATAGGTTTTTCATACTTGCCTATGGTCTCCAACTCCTAAAAGTGTTTGTGATTGTATTTCTAGGGCTGAAATTTATCTCAACTTCGATCATAGGGTACCCTATGAATAAAAATAGTTGCACCTTGCCTTGCAACCTATTGTCCCTACACAACACACCCTTGTTTTACACTCTAAATAAGACCTCTCTTTTTTTACATTCTGGAGTTAGTTTGATACTATTTTCAGGAACATTTGAGGTTATGAAGACTAGTGAGCTCATGTTTATAAAATTCTATTTTTTTTTTATGTTTTCAGTGTTTTTGGTTGGATCTAGATCTTGCAGAGTTTTGGGTTTTCAATTTTATGTTCAAACTAAAAAAACCACACAAAATAAATAATTGTTGGGAATGTTTTGGGTCTTCTTTAGTCTTGGATGAGTTCCTTCTTTGGAATTTTGGAATTTTGAAGTTTTTTTTTGGCAAAATGCATTTTTCTAAATCCCAAAACCTCATAAAATTGAAATTCCAAAATCCTGCATAAAGAATATATGAAACATGGAGTAATTTATTAAATAATATTTTCCCATGCAAATTGATTTTTTTATCGTATTTTGGTAGGTAATATTTTAGAGGCCAAAAATTTTCATCGAGAGCCTTGATTGAGCTCAAACTGAATTCGTTGGAAAGCTTATGAAGAGATCTACTCAACCCCAACAATTGGAAAATTATTCTGGATGTCCCCCTTCCACCTAGAAATGCATGATTTAATGAGCTAGAATTATTTATCATTGTAATGTACAAAGACTTGGAAAAGGGCTTCAATTTAAAAGTATTATTTTGTGGAATTCCAACTTTGAAAATGGAGAAAAAATTACTTTCCTTGGATTATAAAATAAACTTTCACTCATTTGTAAATTCCCCCCTACCAAAAAAATAGAAAAAATAAAACTCAAAATACTCTTAGCGACAACATTAGAATAGGTTTATTTTTTTGCATTTTTTACTTCTAGAGGCTCCTAGTTATTATTGCAAATGTATAAAAAATTACTTCATGAATAGATAAATGTTTTGAAGATACTATTGTAATTGTAATTTATGAATGTTTAAGGTAGATGTAATTCTATTTTTGACAACTTTTCTTCCTTGCAACTATGTGCATTCTGGCTGCATAAAGGCGTCTTCATGTTTGAATTTCTTATTGTATTTTGTGGTGAATCAAGGAGATTCAATTTTTATTTCTCTTAACCCTCTTATTTTTGTATTTTTTAATCTCCTGTGGTAGATTAGTGGTATATATTAGATGGTTTCTTCTCTTAGTTATTTGTAGTTGTAGTGTGTGTGTGTTTGTATGTCGAGGTTGGAAATTTTTTATTTTTACTAAATTTTTTGGGTTGTATTAAAGTTAGATCTCATATATTGAATGTTCTATAAAAAATCCCAAAAAAAAGCTTGTGGATCACCAACTTAGCCTCCATTGAGTAAACCCTTCATGATTGAGACACAACCTACCTAAACATTGGAGGCAATATATTTCCTTTTTAGGAGGGAATATTTGTTGTGTGTGTGTGTGTTTCACCTATTGGAAAGCATGTAAAAAATGTGGTTCAATATGAGCCGGTCAAAAGTTGAATTTATACCAAATCTAAGCTTGTTGACAGTCTCTATGGTATGTAGCTAGTTTATGTGTAGGTACCTACAATAATAGAGGATAGAATTCTAGTTTTGATAACAAAAATATTGTCTGCTAAATTGAAATAAAATCCAAAAGAAAAGTTTGTAAGATGGACGATACCAAGTTTTGTAAAACCTAAAAACAAGAGAAAGGTGTTTAATTACACCTATGCGGACACCATTATAATTGGGTAGTTTGGCCTATCAAGGCATGGTGGCAAGGGATATAACAATCTATTATGAGGGTAAATTAGTCCCCTAAACATATCAACAACTATGGAGTTGCTATTGGCTATGTAGAAATTAGTTTTTGAACAAGTTTCTAGAGCACTTTGCATAGTTATAAGGTACCTTGAGACTACAAATGGTTGCACACTACCTTGTGACCCTAGGTCATAGACCAAAAGGACTTCTATCTTTGACCCGAGTTGTAATTTTAGAATTTTGTAAGGTTCTACACTAGTTTTGTAGCACCTAAAGAACAAAAAAAAACAAAAAACAAAATTAACAAGTGAGAAGGTTAACAAAAAAAAATAACATGGTGGGGTCCCATTGAGCATGCCAAAATGAACTTATGGAAAAATGATGTTATTTGTAATTGATGTTTTAAAGAGATACAAGGGGTTACCTTTTACAAAAGTACCTTTGGAGACCACAAAACATGGTTTTGAGAAGTGAGAACCCCTTCTTTAGTAATGACATCAAAAACACCTCAACAGTATTCCAAGAGATCCTCAAGTTGAGTGGGCTTATTTCTCATGTACCTCTATCAATCTGACCTATCCTCAAGACCTACAAGACCTATAAAAAGAGGTTAGAAAATTTGGGGGCCTATCTTGACCATATGGGGGTTGTCTAGCTGGATTTTGGTAGAGTTTTGTTATGCAAAATGGTGGATCCTTAGAAATGGAGGAAAAGAGCTTCTATTTATAGAATCTAGAGAGGCTAGGGAGGGTTGAGGTATCTCATGATGTGTCCCTTGAGATTTCCCCTATGATGTGTTCTCTACAAGGTTTAACTTTATGTGGCATACCTCATAAGTGTATTTGGGTGAGAGAATCCCTCACCCATATCATAAATGAGCATGGGAATGTGGAATGGAGTTAGGGTTAAAACCTAAAATGTAGTAGGGTTAACCCCAGGTTGAGATTTAACCTAGGTGATATGGAGAGTGAGTCACCCTTGCCCATGCTTTGAAAACTAGAAAGTCTTCAAAAGTCACTTATGAATTCAAACCCACATGGGGATTTGAAATGGAACGATAGTTGAATTTAACCAGGTTTAGGTTGATCCTAGGTCAAGTGTTGACTTTTGGCTGATATGGAGGGTGAATCATCTTGTATCCCATGCTTTGGAACACAATTGTCTCCAAATGGCATTTAAGGCCCTAATACATACAGGGAGATTTGTGGAGCAAGGTTTAAAATTAACCCTGATTAAGTTGACCATAGGTTTATCTAGGGTCAAATGGGTGAGGTGGATGCTAGGCTAGTTAAAAAGTAGACTAGGTGAGGTGGACATGAGTTAGGTTAACCATGGTTAGAATATTGACTATGAATTGACCTTGATCTAGGTTAGAGATTAACCAATGTTAGGCAAAGATGATGGTTACATGGGGACCTATATTTAATCATATGAAATGGCTTAAGTAGCCCAAAGGGGCTTATGAATAGTGTTTTGAGGCTAATATACGCAAATTTTATGGATTTTACAAATTGACCAGTCAGGATGATGGGAGAGGCGATAGTGTGCAAATTTTGGGCATCTACAAGATTATGATTGGATCTATGGCATTTCTTATACATTACCTATTCCTTCCCAATACTTTTCCATTATATCCATTTTTTATTAATTTAGAGCCAATACCTTTGATGTGCTTTTCAAAGCACCCAATATCTTCATTATGACTATGGTCTTCAACAACATGGCCTTTATCATGGCCAACACAATAATCAATATCAACAAGATTATAATGAGCATCCATTATTTTTTCATCATGATGATAATATTCAATACAAACACCACTATCACCAATAAAATTCAAATCACCAATTGTAGTATCTGAAAATTGTACACCCAAGCAATTATATGAAATCAAATTTAAAGCATAATCATGTAACCATCGAGATCAAAAATAAGAATTAAAGAAATGGTGTCCTTCTCATTAATATTGAAATGAACCTTCATAATGCGGTTACAAAGATACCCCTCTTAGGGATTTATACCAATTTGATACAATTTACAATAAATAACCAAAGGTATGTGTATCCCATATAATATTTGCACCCTCAAAACTAATTTGGGGAGGGTTTATTATGACCTCCGTAAGGTAATATGAATATGTGATGAATAATTATGTTTATAGCTCCTGCCAAGATTTGAAATATGCACACAAGAAAACTTACAAGACATTAATAGCAAATGAGAAACCTCTCATGATGAGATCCATATCCATGAATAGACACTGAAAGAAATATTATAAAAATAATAAAAATATGTATGAAAACTAAATGAAACTAAGCTAGAAAATAAATTAAAAGTTTCTAAAGCTACTGTAATTAAGAAAAATAGTAAAAGCAGATGTCACCAAGAGGTCATTCTGAGGCAGAACGATCTGGCTTAATAACTGCCCTAAGGTAGGGTGACGATGTATGTAGGTCACTTCAGGGTGAAGAAACCACTAAAAAGTGAACTATTTCTTCATGACCAATGCGAGAAAATACTAGATTGATCTGTAGAATTGATGTTCAAGAGTTGCACTCTTTGAAGCATGATTAAATCATGGAAACTGGTATGAAATTGGGATTTTTTAATGGCAAAAGAGTGTTTAATTTGGTCTTCAAACTCCAAGAGACTACATTGTTGCATTTGATAGCTTCATGATGAGATTTTAGTAGCACTCCATTGCTTATGAGAGGATATTATCTCTAGTAAACAAACCGAAAGTACTTTGTTGTGGAGAATTAATATCTTTAGGAAAAATTTGTTAGCACTTCGTTATAAAAGAAAGCCAAATTTTTTAATGAAGGCAAGACTCCATTTTATAGACTTTCCCAATGGGAATATTGGCTTCTTAGAGAATCCAAGAAACAATTAGGATCAAGAAGGGTAACAAACCATTATAGAAGCTTCATGCAATTTATTGCAAATGTTTTTGGACTTGGTTTGTCGTTGAAACTAATTTTTCTTGTGGTGTTGGTTTTAAGTTTTTTATAGGGATGACCATCCTAGGGTAGAGTGGCCATGACTTCTAGCCATCATAGGGTATGGTGACCTCTATAGGTCATCCCTTGATATGACAGTCCAAGTTGTAAAGGAGGAATCCTTCTTGTTGAAGTGATAAAAATCATTGTTAAGCCCTAAGGCTGCCCTAGGTCGGTCATATGGCCTAAAAATGTGTCCATATAGGCAATTTTCTCAAAATGACATGTTTTAGCTGTCTACACCAATATCAAAAGCAAAATTTATGCTTTGAATAAGCCGCTCATATCATAAAAAATATTTTCTACCATAGGCTTAACCTTAAACCTTTCATTTGTTGCATTTCACCTTTTATACTCCTCCTTGAGCATGCCAAGAATGGTTAGTGCCTTGTATATTGTCTTCACAGTCACAATAGGGAATATAATATAATTTTCAAAGCGATTTTCATAAACATCGATATCTTTGAGAATCATTTGTAACCTGAACCTAAGTATTGATAATTCTCCTTCACCTACTTCTTGGAAATAAAGAACTTTACTTGGTGTCACATACTTTTGAGTTTTGACTTACTTTTTGGCTTGTTTCTTCCTTGCCTTTCCCATTTATTCAAGTGATGCAAATGCTTCTTCTTGTAGCCTTTAGAATTTGTCTTCTTGAACATAATAGTAAAATGTGTCATGTCCCCCGATCATATACCTCAAGTACAACACTTCTTTGATAAAATAAACCCTTATTGTCCCTTTCTAATCGCTCACAATTGTAACCTAATATCTCCTACCCATGACATATTATATGTGACTCCATTTAACACCATAATGTTTCACAAAACATGATATATTACCATGAACGTTATGATATTTAATTATTCTTAATAGATCTTTCATACACTTAGATTTTGATCTCATATACACATTTTTTCCTAAATTTTAATTGACATCAACTAGACCCAAAATCATAAATTGATTTCATGTCACATTCATCTCTATAAGATAACATTTTTACATATAAGCTTCACCTTTTTTTTCCTTTTATGTTTCTCCCTAACCAACTCACACAAACATTTTTTTTTAAATACGATGTAGAGTAAACAAAAGAATTCCTAAGTGCCTTAGCTAGATTTTTAGCTTACAACCAAAGTGCTATGATGCTCAATATACATAAGGCACCATGGAGTAGCATTCACCACATAAACACACACTTCTAAAACTGTGTGCTCTCTATCTCCACCATTTTCTTTAGTGTTGCTATACTTATATTTTTTCTCCATTACATCTCCCTTTGTTTGTGCTCCACTTAAACAAACAACACCTTGCTCACTCCCTTGGTGATTGTTGGATGCTATCATGTTACTAAGTATTTTGGTTCATTTACATTCAAAAAGGCAATACAATCTCATAACTTGCACATAGACATGGATGTTTACATAAATATTATAAAGAACAAAATGAAATTTTCCATACTTTTCCTTTGATACACCCTATCACCAATACTAGAAGGAGATGGAAAAAAGAATTTTCCAAAGTCTAGACTAGCACTGTCATTAGTCCTTCATTTCACTAAAATTATAATTGAGACTCCGAACTCAAAATAGTTTGAGCATTTAAACCACACAAATTCCCTCACCTTATTTTTCACACTAAATCCTTGAACAAGCAATTCCAAAATTTACGATTATAAAATAACATGAGTTCAGAACCAACTCCAACACAAATCCTACTTGAAAAACTCATGCAAAAACATGCCTTAAGAAAGATTAAAAACCATTAAATTTTAGAACAAAATAGATAAAACTTTTCTCCTTTGGTCGCGGCGTTACATCATGTTGCGATATCGCGACACTTTTTCTCTTTGGCCGTGATGATACAACATGTCGCGATTTCGCAACACTTTTTCTCTTTCGACCGTGATGATGCAACATGTCGCGATATCGCGACACTTTTTCTCTTTGGTCGCGATTATGCAACATGTCGTGATATCGCGACACTTTTTTCTCCTTTGGCCGTGGCAATGCAACATGTCGCAATATCATGACACTTTTTCTCTTTTGGCCACGACGTTGCAACATGTCGCGATATCGCGACACCTTTTATCTTTGGCCGCGATGATGCAACATGTCACGATATCGTGACACTTTTTCTCTTTGGCCGCGATGATGCAACATGTCGCGATATCGCGACACATTTTTTTTATTTGGCCGCGACAATGCAAAATGTCACGATATCATGACATTTTTTATCTTTTTGCTGAGACGATGCAACATGTCGCAATTTCACGACACTTTTTCTCCCTTGGCCACGATGCTGCAACATGTCGCGATATTTTGACACTTTTTTTCCTCTGTCCATGACGATGCAACATGTCACGATATCGCGACATTTTTTCTCCTTAGGCCACGATGATACAACATGTCGCAATATTGCGACACTTTTTCTCTTCTGGCCATGACATTGCAACATGTCGCGATATTGTGACACTTTTCCTCCTTTGGCCGCGACAATGCAACATGTCGCGATATCGCGACACCTTTTCTCTTGTGGCCGCGACGGTGCAACATGTCGCGATATCATGACACCTCTTCTCCTGTGGCCGTGACAATGCAACATGTCGCGATATCGCGACATATTTTCTTCTTTGGCCTCGACGATGCAACATGTCACGATATCGCGACACTTTTTCTCCTTTGGCCACGACGACGCAACTTGTCACGATATCATGACACTTCTCTTCTGGCAACGATGTTGCAACATGTCGCGATATCTCGACACTTTCTCTCCTTCGACCGCGATGCTGCATCTTGTCGCGATATCGCGACATCTTTTCCTCCTTTGGCCGTAACGGTGCAACATGTCACGATATCATGATACTTTTTCCTCCTTTCTTTTTCCCTATGCTTTGGACCGCAAAAATGCAACATGTCACGATATTGCAACACGTTTCTTCTTGTGGTGTTTTGCTTTTCTTTGATATTTAGCTCTTGGGCCTCTTCGGTCGGTTTGGAAAACGTGCAAAAAATACTTGTACAAGGTTCAGGGACTTTTCAACACCCTTTCAACCAATCAAAAAATAAAAATGCTCAGACATTTGTAGGCATAAAAAACAATATAAACCAAATACAAAAAATTTGGATGATGAAGAAGATATAACTTTTTTTTAACATATAATGTTTGTGCAACTACATATATTTGGTAGGCATTAGAAGGCATGACATCATCTAATCGCTCTTGATATTGTTGTTGTGAGTCCCTGAATGTTATAGATAATCATAATATTCCAAAAATTTCCAAAACTATCCAACTTAAGCATAATATTAATTTATTTTCCAACACTACTAAAGTCTTCATTGTATATTAGTAATGATCAGAAAGATGACATCATCTAATCACTCTTATATTGTTGTCCGTGCCTGAATGTTCTAGATAATCATAATATTCCAAAAATGTCCAAAACTATCCAACTTCAAAGCATAAACTTAATTTATTTTCCAACACTATTAAGCCCTTCCACATTGTGAATTACTAATGATCAGAAAGTTGGCCATATATGAAGTATGCAATCACTTGATGGCCACGTCTGTTTCGGAGAGAAAGCTTAGAATCCGTGACTTCTCTGTGGGAAAGGACAAACACTGTCGGGATGAGAGTGAAATTTGATCTCGCAACCTCCTTGTTCGTTTGAAAGCCGCTGCAACAGTAGGCACAACCATTTTTCGAATAAAGCAATAGTAAGCATTGACAAGGATGAGAAATCTGTCCAACTGTTTTTGGTCCGACTTGCTACGATTTCTTCGTTGCGGTGCTATTATGATTTCTTCGTTCTGGGCTTTGTGTCCATCAAGCTAAAATATGTTAAACTTAGAATGCATTAAATAGATTTCATGAGAACAAATCGATATCCACCATGAGAACAAATCGATATCCAACCTGTCATTATCCAAAAATAATTTGAATACTCGCATACTGCCAACAAAAAAAAAAAACAAAGCAGGCTGGCTGTCTTCTCGCCCATGTGAGTCTTCCAACTGTTTTAATTGTTTTAATGAACACTTAATTTCTTTTTATATATATTGAAAGCAGAGTTCAGTAAAAGTTAACATTTCACGAGATATTAGGTTATATTAAATATTAAAATATTTTGATTTAAATTTTAAATCTTTTGTTTAGAACTTTAATTATGTTTTATTAATTTTCTTAGAGGGGTACATACACATACTTTATTATGATTTTGGTGTGACTTGAATTTGGTTCTCGATTTTTTTTTTAATTTTTACAATAATTTAAATTGTACATTATTAAAATTTTTAAAACTATATTATTATAATAATTATATAAATTAAATTTTTAACATTTTTTTTTTTAATAAAACTTCTTATATACATCTTGAGCCTATATCACATCATCCATAATGCAAGTGACATCCTTGTCGGTAGACCATCTTTGACGGTAACAAAGGTTTTCTTAACTAAACATTCTTACCAATTGAACATCAAACTATATTTAACTTTTATAATATAAAATAAAATATTTCAAAAGGTAAAGAGACTATTACTTCTCCTTCTCGGTCGAAGAAACCTATTGAGACTCATGTCTCTACTAGTAAGGCGTCTGTACCTGGTAGGAAGGGTTCTCTGAATCACTCTTCGCGTAATCTGGAGGTGGTTCTCCATATTGACACTGCCGGTAATTCTATTGATTTACCTTTTTCTAACTACTTTGGGTGTCTAGAAAAGGAAAATAATGATGGTGGTGAAGATGGACAAGTGTTTGTGGATGAGGTGGCTTTATTCTCTCTGATGCCTTCTTCGGCAATGCCTGTATTGGAATCTCTGGTTGTGGAGAAGGTCGCTAAATCCCCTTTCGCATTGGGAGAGGGAGTATTTGAGATGGTGGGGGGTCATATCCCATCATTTTTTCTGTCGCCAGTAGTGGAGAAACGGTCACCAGGTCCTAAAAATAGAAGCCATCATAAGATAGGTATGGACACTAGGTTGGTGCGGAAGCCTGGTAGATCCCGAGTATGGCGGGTAGGAAGAGGTCGATGGATGATGTTGTGGCAAATGGTGGTCAGGATATTCTCTTGGAGAAATAAGGGAGTGAAGGGACTGGTGATAAGCTTCTGAAGCTGGAAGGTTCCAAATCCTCCCCTCTTGGGGGGGTGGGTAAGAAACTCTCTTTTTAATTTTTTGATAAAAATATGTTCTTGGAATGTTAGAGGGCTCAATAGCTCCTTTAAACATAGATTTCTTGCTTCGTTTCGGAGGAATAACTCTCTGGATATCTTGTGTATTCAAGAATATAAGTTGGATGCAGCTTCATGGGAGTCTGTTCATCAGTTGGTTTGGAAGGAATCAAGTTTTATGGCAAGTGAGTCGATTGGTTCCTTTGGGGGTCTTCTCTCCTTCAGAAATTTATCGTGTCTTGATGGTCATGTTATTTCTTCATCCAGTAGGATTATTAACATTTTATTTTGGTGTAATATTACTAATAGGATATGGGTCCTCTCCAATGTTTACGCCCCTAATTCGTATATTGATAGACATAAATTTTGGCAGCTACTTCTTGATATGCAAAGCACCTTTCAGAATGAAGACTGGGTGGTATTTGGTGATTTTAACTCTCCTCTGTATCCCTATGAGAAAAAGGGGGGCAATCCAGTGGATGATAGAAGTCTCTTTGATTTCTCTGATTTTGTTTTCTCCACTGAGCTTCGGGATTTGGATCTTAAGGGGGTGAAATTCACTTGGAGTAATCGACACTCTAGTGATAGTCTGATTTTGAATAGACTAGATAGAATGTTTGTTTCTTCCAATAGGCTGAATATTTTTGGTGATGCTTCTCTTTCGACCTTACCCAGGATTGGATCTAAGCATAATCCCATATACTTGGAAGTTCCTGATGGTTTGCCGTTCCTTCCTCGCCCATTTCGATTTGAATTCATGTGGTGCTTGCATCCTGACTTCAAATATTTCTTGAAAGATTGGTGGCAGGAGGATATCGAGGGGAATGGTATGTTTCGGTTAACTAATAAAATAAGAAGGCTTAGGAATTACCTAAAATTGTGGAACAAATTCTCATTTGGGAATTTATTTAGAGAGAAAGAAATACTGAAAGCTCAGCTGAAAGACATCGAGGTTGTTATGGAGGTTCAAGGGTGTTCAGAGGCTTTTTTGAAGGAAGAAAGATCCTTGTTGGTGGACTATCACAACAGAAGAACACAAGAAGAATTATTCTGGAAATAAAATCCAGGGAGCTATGGCTAAAAGAAGGATATCGTAACTCCCATTTTTTTCATGCCTCCACTTTGCAGAGAAGGGCGTAATAGAATCATAGAAATTGTGTGAAGCGATGGCGGGGTTGTATTGGGTGTTTTGGAGGTTCATGAGGAAGCAGTTGATTTTTTTAGCAGTCTTCTTTGTTCAGTGCTCGACCGTGATCTCTGACCTCTCTGCTGAAAATGAAATGCTAGAAGCTATTCCTCTAATAGTTTCTAATGATTGGAATAGGAGGCTTATGGCCCCCTTTTCTGATGAAGAAATTTTTGAAGCGGTTAATGGGATGGGTCCCCTTAAGGTGCCGGGCTCGGATGGTTTCCCTCCGGTGCTTTTTCAGAAATTATGGCACATATGCATTGAAGATTTCTATGAGGCCATGAGAGATGTTCAATGCTCTTTGTTTATTTATTTCAAAGGTAGTGAATTCAACTTTCTTGGCCCTCATTCCTAAAAAATACTGGACCTCTTATTTTAATGATTTTAGACCAATTAGTTTATGTAATACTGTTTACAAGATTTTTTCTAAATCTATTGCTAATAGACTCAAGCCACTTCTTCCATCACTGATTGACTCGGCATAGAGTGCGCCTTTGTCCCGGGCAGGTAAATTCTTGATGGTGCTATTGTAATTCATGAATTGATGCACTCTGTGTATAAGAGTGGGCGGGCGGGGTTTTTCCTTAAGTTGGATGTTAATAAATCTTATGATCGTGTCTCATGGGCTTTCTTGGTTAGAGTCTTAAGGAAGTTTAGGTTTTGTGAGGATTGGATCAACCTTGTTATGACATGCATATCGTCTGCATGATTTTAGGTTCTTGTTAATGGGTCTCTGGTAGGTTTCTTTCGCTCTTGTCATGGTATGAGACAAGGGATACGATGTTTCATTTTCTTTTTATTATCATGGCGGAGGCTTTGGGAAGATCATTTTCTAGGCATCACAATGAGTTGGGAATGCGACCTACGGTTCCTTGCAACTCAATATCTCATCAACAATTCATAGATGATACTCTCTTGTCTTGTTTGGCATCGGTGGTTATTGCAAGGGAAGTGAAAGCCATATTGTACTATTATGAGAGGGCAGTTGGGCAACATATTAGCTTTTTAAAGAGTAGTCTATTTCTCATTAACACCCCAGAGGTGCGGTAGAGAAGAATTGCTGACATTTTGAATTGTTGAATAGCCTCTCTCCCCTGCTCGTACCTAGGTATACCTCTTTTTATTGGGAGGGTTAAGACTGAGATGTAGTCACCGATGGTTGAGAGGATTCATCACAAGCTTTATGCTTGGAATCAGTTACTTCTGAGCCAAGCTGGTAAGGTGGTATTGGTCTAGAGTAATTTGCAAAGTATCCCAATCTATTTTATGTCTTTGTTTCATGCTCCTAGGAAAGTGGTTTCTAAGATAGACAGTATCTGTAAGGCCTTTTTGTGGGTAGGTTTGGAGCTCAAAGGTAGGTTTCATCTTGTCTCCTGGGAGCAACTTTGTAGAAGGAAGAATGCAGGAGGTCTCAATTTGAAATGTGTGAGTAGAATGAACAAGGCTCTTGTTGCTAAGCTTGGTTGGAAGGTCACCTCTAATGATAGCAGGTTATGGTGTAACATTTTAAAAGTGAAATATAACTTTGATTCTTTTATCTCTGACTATCTGCCCTATGGAGGCTCGACATTTTGGAATAGCCTGGTGAAATCGAGGAACTTTATCAAACAAAATTGCAGATGGATCGTAGGGAATGGTAGATTAGTCAATTTTTGGGATGACATGTGGCCAAGACACCAACCTTTGAATGAATATGTTCGATTTAGGGATCTCATTGATGGGTCTAGGCCTGTTGGTTTGGATAAAGTTATTAATTTCAATGATATTCGAGGGAACAACACTATTTTGTCAAACCGTCCAAGATTTGTGAGGAACATTAGGGAATTTCAGTTGTGGTCTCTTCTTATGGAGGAGCTTCGTATCGATGTTATCCATCAAGCTAACGTGGAAGACTGTCTAATCTAGAAGGAGGAGAGTGCGGGAACCTATTCTATGAAGTCTACCTATGGTTGCATCAGTTATGATGGTGAAGGTTTCTTCCCTCATCGTGTGATCTGGTTCAAGCACCTAACTCCTAAAGTGAACATGTTTTTCTGGCTGGCTATTCAAAATAAGATTCTCATGATTGAGAACCTTCATAAAAGGGGATGGAATTTAGTAAACAGGTGTTATATGTGTAAAAATGACTGGGAATCGACATCGCATTTGCTTCTCAATTGTAATGTGTTTAAGGAGATTATGAGGTCAATTCTTGGATGGCTGAGTGTGAATTGGGTTTTTCCTAATTCGATGTTATATTGTGCTCTTTAGTGGGATCCTATATTTTCGTCACCTAGGCTAAGATACTTCTAGAGATTTATGCTTCCACATGTCTTGTGGGGAGTTTGGAAGGTAAGGAATGCCCAGGTGTTCAGGGACAGAGAATATTATTCTCATATTCTGAGTTCTTGTATCCTAGGTAAGACTATGGAGAATGTGGAAAGTGTGTGCTTAGTGTTGGACCTCCCTAGAGCTTCTTCTCCCAGAGAAATTTGGGTTGAGCAAAGTTTAGATTTTGGTCATGTGGATCGCCCTCCTCTGGCTCCTAATCCTAGGAGCTCGGTTCGATGGTCCCCTCCTCCCGTAGGATGGGTTAAGTTAAATTTTTATGGGGCATCCAAAGGTAATCCTGGATTGGCTAGTGCAGGGGGGTCATTCGTGATAATGAAGGTAACTTACTCCTAGCCTACGCGGAGCCCATTGGTAGGAATTCTTCCCAGGTTGCTAAAGTAAGGGTGGCTTATTTGGGTTTATCTTTGCTAAAATATTATGGATATCAAAGAGCAATCATGGAAGGTGATTCATTGAATGTGGTCAAAATGCTTAATGGCTCCTACCACTTCAGTTGGAGGGTGGCCATATTAATTGACGAAGCATTAGAATTATCTCATGCTCTTGAGCAAATTCAAATTAGGCACATTTTTAGAGAAGGCAACTCGACAATGGATTTAATGGCTAACATGGGGGTAAATCTTTAGAGATTTATAGTCTGGTGGAGGGATTTCCCTCTTGATATCATCAACCATGTCTACAAGGATGTTAATTAATTGGTGGTTTGTGGCTGGTGCCTTTATGCTAGGATTGATGGGAGGTACGATATATTGTGGTAGTAGGAGGAACGTTGGTCTTCCTCCTTGTGGCATCATGACCAGGCCCTTTTTTCAAATATCAAACTTCAAAATCTGCCTGTCTTTTCACCTTGGGAGTTAGGGAATGTCTCGAAGCCTCTTAAGCTTCCATCAGAAGGAGCTCATTGCCCAAGGCCTGCCTCTTGCTATATGTTTGTTCTGTGGACTTTGGTATGTTGAATGGCCTTGGAGTTTTCCTTGGGTGTCGCTCTCTATGAGCCAGATTTTTTTGTGGCCTTCACTACATTTATGTTATCAGAGATTTCAAATTTCAAACTTTAAAATCTACCTATCTTTTTGCATTAGGAGTCAAGGAATATACCGAAGCTTCTTAAGCTTCCGTTGGAAGGATTTTGTTTCCCGAGGTCTTCCTCTTTTTGTACGTTTGTTGTGTGGACTTTGGTATATAGAATGGCCTCAGAGTGTTCCTTGGGTGTCGCTCTCTATGAGCCAGATGTTTTGGTGGCCTTCGCTACATTTATGTTGTGAGAGATACCCTGAGATCGGAGTATCGCGGTTTGGAGTTCGATGAAGATGGCATTAGACTATGTTGAGGAGGCTACCTAGATGTCTAGAGAAATTATTCACGAGTTTGATTCTCTATTGTAGAACCACCTCGGTTCTCTCTTTGGTCAGTTCATTGGCTTTTCTGGAGTTTTTGGGATTCTCCTTTCTTTTTGTTTTGTTTTTGCTTTGTTTATTTTTTTTTATATTAGTTTGAGCTTTGTAAAAGGTTGTGGGGTCCCTTTCAAAACCCTCTTTTCTCTTAATATTACCAATATATATATATATATATATATATATATATATATATATATATATATATATATATATATATTTTTTAAAGATACATATTACATGTATATATTTGTAAGAATGTATATAATATTATATTAGAAATAATATATTTATTATTATTTTTTAAAATTTATTTAGAGTGAGAAACCCCTACAACCCAATGCATAAGGTTGAGCAGTCTCCTCCCAATGATGATCCATCATAAAGATGAGAGCTATGCTTATCAATAGGGAATTTAACACACAACCACCACACACCCACCCGTTCACACTCGTCAACACAACAATTTTGGGACATAATATAATCAAAATCTAATCATCTATGAGTAAAATTTATATAAATTTAATAGAAATAAAATACTAAATTTATAAATTTTACCTTTTGTAATGATAATTTTTTGTTACTATGATTGAACATCTCTTAGTGGAGCTTTTGCAAGTTAATATATTATTTTCACATAATAATATTATCAATATTTTATTAAATTCCTCAACTTTTTAGTATTCAATTTTTTTTTTCTTGTTAATTTCTTATATATAAGTAAACTTTTGATACAAAATTCTTACCCAATTCTCATAGATAAAACCAAAAGATATGAATTCTCTCGATCTAGACTATCCTATGGCTAATGAAATAAGTAACATATATAATATGTATTACTACTAAAAATATTGTATCTCCTTATCCACACATAACACGCTACTAATTACATTAAAAAATTGTAACACCTAGATGTGTAGAACTTATGATGTGTAGCACCAACAATGTGTAGCATCAATTATGTTTGGTAGTAGTGATGTGTAGCACTATGAACATGTAGATCCATTGGAATGTAGTACCAACAAAATAGCTCCAATCGTATGTAGTACCAACATCTGTCACACTTTTCTCCCTTACTATTATACTATTTTGTAGCTCATTTGAATCATGTTGGTCCTTTACTAGTAACCACTTTTTAGCATTGTCAAAATATCTTATTTTGATCTTTCCAAGATCCATTTCAACTACTTCATTGTCATGAACCACCCTAGATTGAATCTTTTGATTGCTATTATAAATATTTTATGATCAAATTATTATCTTTCCTTGAATCTTTTGATTGCTATTATCTTATGATTTGATATTTCGAACATGGTATTTTAAAAAAAAATTGTGTTGAAGGTGCATGTCCTTAGAAGCAAAAATGAGAAATAATGGTAGGTGAAAACTTTTACCTACTGTGTGAAATATTCATTATAAGTTAAAGGGCAAAGGAGCCTTGGCAGTGAAACATTCACCAGTGGCTCAAGTGTACATGAAAGACTTATGGATACATTGATATAACTACATTGTGAATGCATGCCTGCACATGTGTGAAGTAAATGATTTCTTGCATTTAAACCCTCCAACGACAAGGAAAGAGCCACAAAACATGGGAGCTATATATTTTTTTGAATAATACTTCTTATACACATCCACCATGGGGATTGAACCCGGGTCACATCATTGATAATGCAAGTGACATCCTTGCTAGTAGACCACACTCATGGGGATATGGGAGCTATTCTTATCAGGCATATGATAATATCTTTGTTAGCATTAGATTGTCTGTATAAGAAGAAGAATTATTGGAGGTATGATTGATTGAAAATTTATATTTTAATCTTAAATTTGCATTTTTATACATTTGCCAGATTTACATTAAATATAAAAAGGAAAAAAAATATAAAATAAATAAAATAATTTTATTTTATTTATTTTTATAAAAATATACATAATAATATATAATAATATTTTTAATGAATTAAATAAATCAAAATTTATTTTATGTATAAAAAGCTTTTCTTGTAAATACTAAATTGAATAAAAGATTATAGTTCCTTTATTAAGGAAATTCATCTCGTAATAGCACAAAAGGGAGAATTGGCCATTGGCATGTGATTCCACCTATCTAAAAAAGCCTTCACCATCAACCTTTTTAAATTGAAGGAGAAGATTTAGGAGGGACATAGAGAGAGGGACAAAAAAAAAAGGAAAAATGAGAGTGTCAATAGGAGAAAGGAAAAGCAAAAGACACAAGTTGGATTCTGCAAGGATGTCATCTATAGTCTCATATTTCATTTCTTCATTTATAGAAACTTATTGCACTTGTATTTTCCATAGATACAGTGTCATTTTATATAAAGCCGCAGTTCATATTTATATTCTATGTTAAAAATATTAGTCTAGTTTTCCCTGATAACATCCAAATTATTACATAATCCATATTTTAGCCAGAGTTGTAAACCATAGTGTTTAATAGCTTGCCTTTTTGCTTAAAAAACTGCCTGCAAAGGTCTACCATAGGGATCATTTTTTTAACCAAAAACATCGTCTGTGATGTGTATCCTAACTCCAGGTTGGAGACATCTTAGTTTTGTTGATATATAAATATTGGTATTATAAAGTTACTTGACTCAGAAACATCGACTGGGTACAATTTATACCTTTTATAAGGTTTTGTCATTTAAAAAAAAACTAGTATTTTCTTTTAAATATTTGTAGAGCTTTCATTTGGGTTGTTGGTTTTGAATATGGTGTTATTGTCTCAACCTGCCATTATAATATACCCTTCAGATAGATGTATTAATGCTTTGGTTTGGTTGTGCGCTAAAAGAGGACCGCTCGACCTGTTGAGAGACTACAAGTTACTACTCTGAGTATGGTCGTAGGTAGTAGAAAACTGTATGTTAACAAATAGAAAATATATCAACGCTTAATAAATTGTTGGTTTAATCTTCTTAATTTCACCGTGTGATTAGTCATCCAGAGTGCATCTTGAGTTATTGGGTATGGCTATACTTTGAAATTAAATATGCATGTGAGATATTTTAGACATGCTATTGTAAATACATTACACTTAAATCTCATTAAAACGAGTCACTCTGATCCCCGGAGAAAAACTTATATCTTTTATCTTTTTACGAAAGAGAAAACCGACACTAGTCAATGAAGGAGACATCAATTGAGGTAAGTACATTGTTTTTAAAACCTCTAAATTCTAACTTTTATTTCATAGCCAAGATACTTAGGAGTTGTATTGGGTTAAATAATTCATTATTGATTCTTAATGGACGAGCTCGATTCAATTTATTACAACTTTATAATGAATGTAATTGAACCATTTTGAATAAACCAGAAGGTATTTCTGAACACAATATCTTGTTTCTTGAAACTTTGTTTCTTTAAATATTCTCCTTCTTGGATATTCATTTTGGACAATGTCTTAATATGCATTTCCATTTTATTAGATATTAGTATCTTTCTTTTTATTGTGAGTTCTCTTATATGATAATAAAAGAAAACCTTAGGAAGTAAGCATCAATAATTATAAAAGGTGTTATCCTTTAGGTAAAAGAGTTCTCTTTTAAACAAAAATAAATATAAATGGGTGTTGTCTGAAAATGAATTGGATAATTAAATCTCTTTATTCATGTTTATTTAAAATATGTTTTTAAGTCTATCCAGAGGGAATGGTTTTAGTAAAAATAATTTCTTTATATTCTTAAGTTCTTTTTTTAAAATGAAGATTTTTATTGTGAATATTATCTACCTCTTGTTAGAATGCTTCCTCAATCAATGAGTTTTATAAATTTATTTATAAAAAGAAGACATTCTTAGCCTTTTCAAAGAAATAAATAGAGTTAAAATGATAAATGATGTGAATTTAGTTAAATAATAACTAGTTTGAATTCGCAAATAACTGGATATACCTTCTTAAACAGTAATATGAGAATGAGAATGAGATATTAGGTTAGAGGAAAGAAGGTTTTAGGGTTTTAAGGTTATTAATAATAATTTGGAAAAGTATTTATATTTAAGCTTGTATTTAATTAACTTGTTGTGTAATGCTAAATAGTCAAATGTATTAACTTGTTATTTAAAATTGAAATAGACAATTTTTTTAAGTATTTAGCTTTCATAAATGAATGGTGTTATAGCTTGAACGAAAATCATGAAAGGGCAATTAAAAGAAAAATATTGTGACTTGAAAAGAGAACTCTTATTATGAATAGAGAACTGTTAGGAATTATTTGTTTTATTTGATAGAGACATATCAATTTTATGTTCCTTATTAAAAAAAAATTATTCCTAGTAGAACATATTTAACCTTAAAAACAAACCTATCCAATTGGATCATGGGGAAGGTTATCAATCATCTCAAATGCCCAATACTAGTGGTTGCACAAAGGTAATCACTAAGATTTTAGAATGATCTTTTTAGGGTCAGATAGGTGGGGACAAATAGGTAAGGAGGGACAGTATGGGATGCTTCTCTAGGCCCTTGAGAAAGTATTACAATGATGCCTTCTTTTATATTTTATTAATAAGAATAACCTAACATGATAAAAGAATCTAGACAAACTCACGATAGTTGGAATGGGATAATTTATCGTTATTCGTAACTTATAAAGTGAGACAAAGACTAGAGTTAGAGAAATTGCATGGCCTTAGTTGACTCTAGAGTGGTGGACAATCAACTAAGCACTAGGCATATATGCTAAGAAAATATCTACTTGGAAAAACAAATATAGAGTAGGAAAAGTAAGAGACCCCTATAAGTGTTATGGGCCTTAGAGGATAACCCCAAGCCTATTGGAAATAGATTCTATTCCATCATTTATCTTATGTAAATGTATCCTCCAAGATACATACTTAGATTGCTTTTTGTGCAATTTATCTAGTTACTTCATGCAATGTAATAAATGCACAAGTGTTAATGTGCAAGTTGTCCCTTGCATAGCTAAATAGAGTGTTGGCCAAGTGTCCTATTTTACCTATATAATGATGACCTTTTAGATAGATAAATATGGAGTCAGGGGACATAGTTTGATAGTGTATCTTAGTGGATAGTTTAGTTCTATGTGCCTCACCATTCATTGTTGATGGATATAATGTATATTAGTAGCTTTATTAATGGACTGATCATTTCCTCCATATCTACATTGTAATATTTTATATAATTTCTATTTGTAGCATACTTCAGTGATCTAGTAGATTTAATTTCTTTCATATTATTCTACATCTTGTGATTTTTATCTCCCAAGGCTCATTCATCAAAATCTAACGATGGTATCAGAGCCATAGTAGATCTAGTCTATGTACATCAATAGGAAAACCACCTGTATCATTTAGCCTATGTGTTTTGTCAAATTGGCGTGCCATTGGACCAACCATTGTCAAAATATCTTAGATCAATTTAGGTGGTATATTTAGGGAAATTCAAAAAGTTAAGACTAAAATAAATCTCAATTGTAGAAAATATTGAGATCATTTTTATCTATAGTCTTTTCCACATATTTGTTACAAAATCTTGTGAAGACCAGGACTTAGCATTCAATCCACTAGATTGAAAAATCATCTATTCAAGATCATCCAAGTTATCTAGAATTTTCTAACTAGTGCCTAAAGTTTCTTTTGTTGTAGAAAATTAATTCTAAGAGAATTAAGATTCTTCCTACGATAGAAAGATAGGAGACTCTAACTTCGTTGCTCGAATGTCAATGTGCCCTTATAGTGCAGAGGTTAGTTCATTATGCAAGAGGAGAACACTATGGAAGAAGACTTCAAGTGAAGGATTATGGTGAATATAGGAGACTAAAGATCTCCATTGTTGGATTACAGAATTCCACAGTTGAAGAACAAACCATAGGAGCCTTGATACATAAAGGCCATAAAATCATTGAAGAAGAAGCCACAAAAGTCTTGATACTAAAAAGGCCATAGAAGCCTTGATACTAAAAAGGCCATAAAAACCTTGATATTGAAAATGCCATATAAGCCATGATACTGAAAAGGTTACAAAATCCTTGATACTAAAAAGGCCATAGTAGCCTTGATACTAAAAAGGGAATAAAATCCTTGATATTGAAATAGGCCATAGAAGCCTTGATCTTGAAGAAGAATTGAAGAAAAATATCTAATTTAGAAGTAAACTAAATATTTTAGTACTAACATATTTCTTGCAAGAGTAGAATATTTAGTGAGTTTGAAAACTTCCTACAAGATATTTAGGAAGAGTATCTTCTTCAGAATCAACTTAGCCCTGAAGCAAAAGCAAAGATATCAGGATATAATCTCATTGAAGAACTTCTAATCTTGTAAGAGAAGGAGAAGGAATAGGAGAGTCCTACTCGAATCCAGGAGCAAAAAAATTAGAAGATCAAAGATCCAAGAGAAGATCTCACCACCAACACTTCCAAGAGCAGAAGGTTGAAGACAAGATCTCAAGGAAGACCATTAGAAACTACCAAATCAAAATACCTTGTGAAGGTCTCACCAAGCATCCAAAAAATTCTAGGAGAACCTTGCTAAAGATCAAGAGATTTATTTGGATAACTCATTGAAGAAATAACTATCAATGTGAATTCCTTTATAGTGAAGGACTTGGTACAATTATGACCATACAAAAACAAGCTTAAGAGGAGAATTTGGTAAGGAGCATCAAATATATGAAGGATGATTTGAAAAGAAGTGCCAAATCCATGAAGGAGAATTTGATAATAACTAAAAAATATATGAATAAGAATTTAAAAAGGAGTTCCCAATCCGTGAAGAAGAATTTGGCAAGGAGTGCTAAATCCCAAAAGAAGATCCTTCTTGAAGTCAAAATTTGACAAGAAGACTTGAAGATAGAAAAATCTCACCAAATATTGAATATTTGAATATTACCTCTCACAAAAAGAAGGCACCATTTTAGAGATATAGAATTATCCAAATCTACAATAGAATGAAAAGAACACAATAGGAGAACAAGCCACAAAATATTAGGCTTAGGAAATAAAATTCGAGACCATCATTTGGTGAAGGAGTTATTCAGGACATCCTACATCCTCTACAAAGGTGGTAGAAGAGCTACAAAAAAAGGTATGCAAATTTTGGTGCAAGAATATTTATTTACTTATTAGATTTATTAGAGCACATGAATTTGCAGTAAAGTTACAAGAAGAAAACTAGATTACAGTATTCTAAAGTGCAAAAGAAAAAAATTATTTTTAATAATTTATTTGCACATTTATTAGGATTTTATTAGATTTCATATTAGATTCTATCAACTACCCATCATATACTTTGGAAAAAAAGAAGACTAAGTCCTACAACATTGATTGTAGTGAAATTGCATAATAAATCTTAAAGATTCATTTTAGGTTATTCTTGATTAGTTGCAATAAATTATTAGTGCATGACTTTGAGAGTTTATTGGAGTGATAAGGTGTAATATTAGTGCAAAACTTGTACTATTATACTAATCTCAAAAAGAATTTAGTTTTGTGTTTCATGAAGGGCACAAAATCTGATTTATATCGTGTCTAAAGACACTATTGAAGCAAAATAATCTGCAACTTGTAGTGGCCAAAATAAGCCACCAAAAAGGTTAGAATCCTCCAAAAAAATTGTGGAACTTGACTAACCAAAAACAAAAATAGAAGCTTCAGATATTGAAACTTGGTGAGTCTCAAATCAAAAAGCATTACAAAGTTGAATGCAAAAACAAAATGTGCAAAAAATTACATCAATTGACAAGATTTTATCTACTGTTATTGAAGCTTGGATTTTTTATCAAAGTATCAAAGAAAAATGGAAAGGTGTGTCTACTCTTAAAATACAACCTCAAAACCCTTGTATTGCAGGAAAAATCTACCACAAAACCAAAATTTTAAATCTACAAATAGAGTGCAAAAGAAGGTATATTAAAAAAAGCCTTAGTATACATCATATTACACTACTCTAATATGGTTTTGATAGCAAAAGAGCAGATTTGGAAGTGCCATAAAAGGACATGTTAACCACAGGTTAAATCATCCAAGGAAGGTCGGACGTTAGCACTCTTCTTCCCAAGATAGAAGAAGCCAATAAAGGGCTCATCTTGGACATTCGTACCTGTAGAATCAAAGTTTATATTAGATAATTCTAGAGCTATATTTACATAGACAAATGAGTGCATATCAATTTCTAAAAGACATAAAAAATATACACAATTGGAGGTATAAAAGGGAAGAAAAAAGGTGTTACATTCATGGTCTCTAACTTGGAGAAGACCATTTACCAAAGGAAGCTCCAAATCATTATCCAATATCCATTGTACATCATTATTCCACCTAAAAAAGAATATCTTGTTGCTTCCCAAGCAACATAGCAAAGCAAAGGAATGGTTAAAAAAGGATTTGAGGAGGTATAATATCCATATTCAAATATGTTACAAGAATGGACTCCATGCAAAAATACCACTTGGAATTATAGACATAATTTTTCTCTCAACATTCAATAAACTCCCACATAGGAGTTAAAGTGAAGTAGTGACACTTAGTATTCTCCACTAGCCTCACATAAGTGGCCATACATTTTATATTGCTTCAAGAACTTTGAACAATGAACCTGGAGTGTTATAAAAAGAAGGAAGTGCTCACTTGTAATGGATGTGATACATGTCAAAAATTCCATGATCAATTATCCTTAAAAGTTATTCAAAGTCCAAGTTCAACATGTGTGAGCGAAGCACAATAAAAGATGTCCAAAGAAGAACCAAAGCACAGTCAAAGAAGGAGTGAAGCACAATAAAAATTTCCAAAGTGCAGCATGGAAGGAAGAAAGGAGAATTAAAGGTTCCAATTTTTGAAGGTCAAACCTTCAATGCCTATATACCAACATTAAAGACTAGCTACTCTAGATGTTATACTTAGCCACAGATAACACTGAATAGTGAGGAGATATTGCATCTTAAAAGGTAAGGTTTAATCCCATTTATTATTGCTTTCATAGTTGGAGATATAAGGGTTATAAAATAACGTTAAAAGTTAGATTTGGAAAGCAAATGGGGTAACTTATATTTTTAATTTAATATTTGCAATTTAACCTAGGAGAAATAAGGAATTCAACTTGGATTAAATTATTTTTGCAAATGTTATTATTTTTCTAATTTTCCAAACTTGGGAGCCATAAGGATTACTCCATAAAATTTATTTTATTAGAAATAAAATAAGGGTTCTATTATGTTTGGATAAATATATTTTTACTTGTCTCAAACCTTCAAAAATGGACAAAATAATTCCAACATCAAAACCTCTTCAAAATTTGAAAAGTGCTTAGTTCAATTAGGAGTAATAAGGTGTTAAGAAGTTTATTTTTGATTCTTACAAAAATTGTACAAAATAAACCAAAATTAAACTATATTCTTACAAAAGCACTATATCATACTTCAAACATTAGGGAGTCATAAACCTTTCTACAAAACTTGATATTTATCTAAGATTATCAAGTTGGGAATATATAGGCTTTCTTCAAAACCTAAAATTAGGTGTTCATACACACTAGGGAGACATAAGGTAGTCCACAAACCTAAGAATATATAAAGGGTTTACAAAATAAAGCTTATATACTTCAATTAGGAAGCACATATCTTAATACTTGGGAGCTATTAGAATTCATGTCATAAAAATGTCTAGTGGTATACTTGATAATGCTCTTACAAGTGGAATGAGGAAAATACCAATATGGATAAAGAACATTATGGACTACAATCATGAAAAAGTGGAAAGAAAATGAAGAACCTCTACAATATGACACAATTTATGAACTAAAAAAATATGTAAAGGAAGATTCATATAATAGATCAAATGAATAAAAACAGGAAAATATTGATCAATAAGACTTTATGCAAAATGGAATAGCTTCAATTGTGCACATATGGTTTGAAGACCTTATTAAGGAGATAGAAAATCCTGATATTCCTAAAATTGACTATAAAATTTCCAGATCATCTCTAATTTGCACTCATTGTAATCAATATGGTCATTAAAAAATGAATTGTTGGAGTTTACATCCATGCAAATATTGTGATGGAATAAATCACTCATATTTTTCCTGCCACTTCAAATATAGATATTATAAATATTATGAAAGAATATTACTTCAAATATTAAACTGTTATCTTCAGAAATTTATTTTAGATAGATCTACTAACATTGAGCTCAAAGTTGATACTTATGAAGGATAGAGAACCAGTTCTTACCAAGGTACAAAATAAGGAACAAGGATCAATTCAGATCCACTCAAGACATGCACCACCATGGGAGCAATGAACCACCATAGACGCTTGACATAAAGGAGCAAAGAGTTGAAAAAGACATGAAGCCTTGACATGAAGACTATAGAAGTAGAAAAAGAATGATATCAAGTTGAAGATGAAGAAGATCCATATTGAAGACTAAAGTCTTCAATACCCAAATAATGTAATACAAGAGGGTGTTGGAAATATAGTCTATTCCATAATTTAGGTTATGTAAATGTATCCTCCAGAATACATACTTAGATTTCTTTCTGTGCAAGATATCTAGTTACTTCATGCAATGTAATAAATGCACAAGTGTCAATGTGCAAGTTATACATGTGCAAGTTGTCCCTTGCACAGCTAGATAGAGTGTTGGCCAAATTTTTTATTTTACCTATATAAGGATGGCCTCCTAGATAGATAGATATAGAGTCGATGGACATAGTTAGATAGTGTAGCTTAGTGGATAGTTCAATTTTTTGTGCTTCACTGTTCATTGGTGATGGATATAATGTATATCAGTAGATTTATTAATGGAGTGCTCATTTTTTCCATAGCTACATTATAATATTTTATAGGATTTCTATTTGTAGCATACTTCAATCATCTAGCATATTTAATTTCTTTCATATTATTTTGCATCTTGTGATTTTTATATCCCAAGCCTCATTCATCAAAAGCTAACAAAATCGTGGTTCCATGACCTCATACTAAGCTAGAAGGTGAGAATGGAAGAACCACTAAATGGCACCATCTATGATATTTTTTCAATCTCATATTCTTAGGGATAATTTGTAGTGACCTTAATAAAAAAGTGGTTGTCTATACCTCATATTGATTAAAAATTGGGTGATTCAATTAAACCCAATTCAAAAATATTTCTTGATGAAACGATGAGCTAAATTTGGTTGTCCAACTAGTGAGATTGACTGGTTTGTTACAGTTGGTATTAGATCATACGTCATTTGATTTAGGTTCATAGGGCTTGTAGATGTTTTAAATCCAAAATATCTTATGACCCCCCAAAAAAGCCTAAAACATTAATTTAACATAGGTCTTTTGTACTTAAGTAAGATGGCACCTATGCTACGATAAGGGTCTTCTAATACACCAACTAGATAGGAAGATGTTATTTTTAGACCCCGAAGGGAAAGGTGATTAAAATAAATAAATGAATCTATTAGGGAAGTAGGAAACTTGACTAAGCTAGTACAATTACTTCAAGAATAGATGCAACAATAGAAAGAATAGATGGACCAACAATATGAGTTGATTAACCAACAACAAAAAATAATAGAAACTCTATCCATAGGTAAGGAATCTGTGAAAATATAGGAAGAAGCTCCTAATAGGTTAGGATAAACCGATAGAACTCGGGTATGGGTTGAACTAGCAAAGAAAATGAAAAATGTAAATATTTCAAAATTTAATGGTAAGGAAGATGGTGATGTTGTAGAAATTTTCCTGAGTGAAATAGAAACACATTTTTCTATGAAGACCTTATCATTTGAGTCCTAAACTACATGGGCTATCCTCCACCTAGTGGATACAACCTTAGAATGGTGGAGCACATATAAAGAAGAAAATAAAATTCAAGCTCTAGGTCTTAAATGGGAATATTTTGTGAAAGAATTTAAGAAAATATTCTTATCAAAGTAATTTTACGTAGATAATTTGTAGAATTCACTAATCATTAATAAGAGACTTTATCTATTAAAGAGTATTACCAGAAGTTTTCAGAACTCTTCAAATATGTTCCAGAATATAAAAATAATAAACATATGAAATGTGCAAAAGTTTATTTTAGGGGTTCATCTGAAAATCAGGACTATAATCAATTTGATTAATCTTGAAGATTTAAATAAAGCATATGACTTGGCTCAATAGGAAGAAAACAATTAGAAGACAAAAAAGCATATTTTAATTATCAAAATATATCTAAAAATGAAAAATATGAAATCAAGAAAAGGAAAAGTGCAGGCTTCATGAAATGAGACTAAGAACACAATAAGATAATTAAATAAGGGGAATGATATATGATTGAAAATAGGAATACAAATAGATTCTATGGAAACACAGATAGGAGGGATAGAAAAGGTTATTCAATAAATAATGAGCAAAGATACTCTTTCTAGGAAACAACCAAAGAAACATGTAAGATAAGATTGAATATAGTAAAAGAGATAATAAGGCACCAATAGTAGGATGTTATATTTGTAGCAGCCCCCATTTTGCAAATAAATATCCTCAAAGAGAAGATCATAAGAATTTACCCGAAGAGTAGTCCTATCACATCTACATGGCAACAAGTAGTTCCACCCTAGATGGATAAGATACACCTTTTATTTTGAATGGTAAATTCTTTAACAAGGATGTGCATATTTTAATTGATAGTGATGTAACAAATAGCTTTATTTCCACTAGTGTAATCTAAGATATACCAAAAAGGCTTGGATTTTTTACAAATGGATGGAAGGTATAATATGGGTCAAGATAAACCTATTTTGTTAATCAATGTCTATTTGACCCCCACATTACCTTACCTCAAGGAAGGACCAATTGACATCTTTATGTAGCTCCCTTGCATGCCTTTGATATTATTCTTGGGATAGATTAGCTAAGAGCCCATAAGGCTCTTCTTAAATTTGAGGAAATATGGTTAGAATTCACTAATGAATTCAATCAATGGATTAGGGTCCATTATTACCGCAACTCTTTTAGACCACATTTGCTTTCAACCTTGCAACTAAATAAGGTAATAAAAATAGGTGGAGTGATATATGTAGTCAAGATGAAAAAAAGGGATGAGTATTAAAGCAAATTTAGATATTTTATAGAAATATCCTATATTAAATGAATTTAGGGAAATATTCCTTGAATATTTGTCGGGTATTTTTCTCAACGAGAATCTTATTTCTTCGCAAAAAAATTACCTAGGGATGCCCCTATCACCAGGTCACCTTACCAGATGACTCTAATAGAGTTGTAGGAGCTAAAAACACAACTTGAAGACTTATTAGAAAAGGGACTAATTAAACCTAGTATATCACCATGGGGTGCTCCTATTCTCTTTTTAAAAAATAAGTATGTCTCCTTAAGGTTATGTATTAATTATCGAATGCTCAATAAGGTCACTATCAAAAATAGATATTCCTTGCCTAGAATTGATGATCTATTTGATAAATTAAAGGGAACCACCATTTTCTAAAAAATTGATCTTAGATTAGGTTATCATTAGCTAAGGATTCATGAGAAAGGTACTCATAAGAATACATTAAGAAAAAGGTATTGGCATTATGAATGTCCTACCTTTTGGATTGAAAAATGCCCCAACTACCTTCATGAACCTCATGAATAGTATTTTTTGGGAACAACTAGATCATTTTGTACTTATATTTATATATTGATTTATTATCAGACTAAAGAAGAACACAATCAACATATGAATATTGTACTTGAGGTACTTAGGAGAAATCAACTATATGGAAAATTATCAAAATGTGAGTTTTATACCCCTTAGGTGCAATATTTGGGGCATGTGATCTCTATTGATGGAATCATTGTAGACCCTAAGAAAATTGAAGCTATCATAAATTGGCTTGCACCCACTAGTGTAACTGAAGTACATAGTTTTATGGGTATGGTTGGTTATTACAGATATTTTGTAAGGATTAAAAATTGCTCATCCTATGATAAATCTACAAAGAAAAGGGAAGGTATTAAAATGGAAAAACCAGTGTGAGGAAGCCTTCAATATTCTAAATAAAAATTTGACAACTACTCCAATACTTAAGATACCTGACACTTTAAGAAAATTTACAATTTTTATTGATGCTTCTATTGAAGGTTTAGGGGGAGTCCTAACACAAGATGAAGCAATCATCACATATAAATCATAAAATATTAAAAATCATGAGATGAATTATGATACTCATGACTTGGAATTAGAAGTTGTACATGCACATAAAATTTGGAGGTATTATTTGCTAATAAAATCCTTTGAGCTAAAGATTGATCATCAAAGTTTGAGATACATATTTACACAACCTTTTTTGAATACAAAGTAACATTGATAGATGAAGTTCCTGTTAGAATTTGATTTTGGCATTGAATACATTAAGGGTAAGAAAAACAAGATAGCAAATATCTTGAGTAGAAGAGGGCACATAACTTCTATGTCCTAATGTCATTATGACTTAATTTATTGAGTCAAAAATCATCAATATAGAGATGATTATTATGATAAATGTTGAACATGGATTGGGTTTGAATCTGAAATGGATAAATATTTTATAGTTAGGGATGGTCTTTTATATTTTAAAAATAGGTTAGTCATTCCAAATACAGGTGGGGTTAAGGTATGTTAGGTTTTGATGAGTATATGATATAGAAAATGCAACCACAAGATGTAATATAAGAAATATAAGATATCTATATGATAATGAAACTATAATATGTAGGAAAATGATAATATAAACTTCTACAATAACTCAAAAATATGCCATTAATGAAAGCTTACAAAAATAGTACAATGTAGTATAATGGAGGACATGAACACTCCATAAATTGATATGAAAGGACTACATTGTACCACACTACCAATTTACACTATGCACTCTCTATATTTCACTCACTATAATACCTTTATTTAGGAATATAGGTTCCTTGGACCTTACTCTATTTTTTGACTCTATCATATGACTCATGTACATGTGGACTACATGCATATTTACATCATTGTACATTCTAACACTTTTGCATTTATTACATGCTAAAGTAACTACATAATTTTACTCTAAAGTAAATTCCTACTCTAGTGATGTACCAAAGGTGGTACATTGACATGTACCAAAATAATTTAATATACTCTAACATCCCCATGTATTACATTATTTGGGTATTGAAGACTTTAGTCTTCAATATGGATCTTTGATCTTCAAATGTTCTTCAGCTTGATTTGGTCCTTTGTATTATCTTTAATTCACATTGCATTGTATGCCTCCTTGATTTGGTTCCTCTTCTTATTCTTCTTCTTTATTCTTGTCTTTGGAGTAATTACTTTCATAGGTGAACATACTATCACCTGATTTTTGCAAAAGTATATTCTCTTTGCCTTTGTCCTTTTTATTATTTTCTATATTCTATAAAGAAGTTTTTGAACAAACACTTAGGACATCATGAAAAAATTTTGTGTTAGTAAAACTTGAACTATCAATATTGCACGAGGATTGAAATATCTTCTCTAGGTAGTATTCATCCAATTTTATTTTTAATTTAAGTAAATTTTATCAATTCTCTTTGTTCTACATTCTCATCCTTGTAACATTTGAATGTAAGTAATGCCATATATAATATATTACCAAATTCTAAAGGAATTTGAATGTCACTCTTTCCATTATTAATTGCTTCAGTTAGTTGAGCATGTAGATAATATTCCATGGTTTCAATGTTGTCTTTTAAAGCTTCACTATGAATCCTTTTTGAAGTAGGGTCTAAGTCTCCCTCAGACTTTATAATTAAATTCTTGATTCAATTTTTTATGACACTTGCTCTTTCCTTTCTGATAGTTTTGTTCATATAGGGCTATGCATAAGGGGTTGGACTCAAAATGTACTTATAAAAAATGGTGAATCTTATTCGAAATCAAGGTGAATCAAGGTGAATCCTAATAAAATCAAATTAGTCATCTTCACACCAAAATTTGGGGCATTTGAAGCCCTAAAAATTAAGGTCATATTTGGGGTAAATTTTGACCTATTAAATTACCTTATAACTTCATAAAAAACACCACCATTAATATCAGGCTCAAAAAGAGATTTCTAGTGAGTAAAACTATGTATATTTGGATATATATTGTGGCAAATTGACCCTAAGAAAAACTTTGTCTCAAAATTTTCAGGCGAATGGACCGACGTTGAGGATCCTCATATTCACCAATTTCCAATTTTGAAAATCCTAATATTCACCCAATTTGTGAATATTCATCACTATGCATAACCCTAGTTCATATCATTGTTAACTATATTATTTGAGGTAGACATCTTTCTTAGTTTTAGCTCTTTATGTTTTAAGGACATTTTTTGTAGATCCTTTGTACTTTGTAGTAAATTGGATAAGGTTCTTAGCAAGTATAGTCTAATACAAAGTACAAAGTATCAATAACTCCCGAGTTTAGAGTATGTGAACTACTTCAATAAAATATTTCTAATATTTAGGTTTTTTAGGATTCATTATGTCTCCCTAGTGATTAGAATATGTTGTAAGTTTTGATAAGGTTCTTACCAAGTATAAGTTCACATTTTGGGTTGATTTCGTAGTGTTTTGTAAATAAAAATAATCAAATCTTATTTCACCTTATCTCTCCTAATGAACTATGCACTTATCAATTTGAATTTATCTATAGTTGGATTTCTTTTGTCACTTTAGTATGAGTATGAGACAAGTGTAAGTAAATACTTGCAACTCCTTAAAGTAAATAATGAACTTTTTTTTATACCCCTTAATATCTAATAGTTTAATATTTATAAATTCCAATAATCTATGTTTGAAGTAGTATTCCTTATAACTCCCTAATTTGGAATTTTTACAAAATAATATTTAATTATCTAAAGTAGAAACCCTTATTTCTCCTACTTAATTATTTACAAATATTTATGTTATTGGAATTTTAAGCAATAGAATTTGAAATTATTTTTCCAAACTAAACTTCACCCTTCAATTAGTTTTCTTGAACTTAATAGAATGTCTAAGGTTTTATCTCCTTATTTCTCCTATTCTACAAACTAAATACTTTTTAATAGTTCTTTTGCTTGTTCACTATTCACTGCTTGTTGCTCGTTGTTCTACATTCAACATCAGTTTTGACTATGAATTTCAACCTCTTTAATTCTCACTCTTCATGATATTCAAGGTATTATATTAGGCGTTGTTATGGGTGATGTTATCAGCATCCTTTAGATTGCACTCTCTCCCTTCTTAATCATTGTTTTATTGTGTAGCGAATGTCACCTTATGTGTTCTTCTTATTAGTAGAGGTATTTAATGAACCTCACCTATTTATGTAACATATGCCAAATGGCATATATATTTTTGATTAATCCTATTGTAGTGATCCTAAAATAAATAAACAAGAAACACATAGAAAGAAAGATATTTTTTTTGACTAACAAGAGGGATTCATAGACCCCTAACCAAACCTTATATTAACTTAATGTTTAACCCCTAAGTTTCTCAATAACTATACCACATAGGATTCCCCTAACGCAAGTCCCTTCTACATAGGCATATCTCATGTTATGCACATAATTTCATCCATATCATCATCCTTTATAAGTTAGACTTATCACCAAGGTTATGCATAAGGGGTGGGCCCAAAAATGTATTTATAAAAAATTGGTGAAATAGTTTTTAAATTCAGATGAATAGTGTCCAAACGCATGTAGAAGGTTCATTATTATTAGGGACAATGTTAGAAATTTAAAATTAAAATGTTAAAATTATTATAAAATTGGAGCTAATCAACCCAAAACAAATTTTCACCCAACTTTTTTTGGCTAATGGGCCTTGGTCAAGGATCCCAAATATTAGCCAATTTAAAATTTTTAAAATCCTAATTTTAGCCAATTTGGAAATAAATAGCCACTGTGCATAACCCTGCTTATCACCTTCAATCATTAGAAGGTGTACACATATTTTCATATTCTACGCAAGACATTATCCGTAGGTATGCTACGTGAACTATGAGTTAAGCTATCAATATTATCCTCTAACAAGCTATCTTAACTCAGGTACGATCTTCTACAAACCTATTTACCAATCTTCCTAAGGGGGTCTCAAGACCTTAGGTTATCCTCTAAGTTCACCCTAGAACTTACTACTGAATTCTTATAAAAGTTATTCAAACAAGGAAATAAAAGATAGATCTAGATACTAAATCTAACAAAACATAATTCATTAAACATGCAAAGGATAACTAGAAACATAGAACAATAATTAAAGAATAAACATGCAATAGAAAGGATTTAAATACATTCACAATATATTAAGTAAAATACAAAGGTACATTTGCCACATTGATCATTTATTACATAAGTGTGTATGGTAAAACCTCCATACCCTTTAAACAATACATTACATTAATTTCATCGAGGAAATCTCCCCACAAATCTAATCTATTTGCATAAATTAACAAGATGTAAAGTAGAGAGCAAACTTGTGCATTGGTCCATATGTAACTTTGGTCTTCCCACTCTTTCATAGATCAAGTGAAGATAACAGGGGATCAAGACAATCATAGTTTAGGATAGACATGCTTCTTAATGCATTTACTCATTTCATTCTCAAATTGTAACTTTACAATCAAACCAAGAAAATTTTAACTATCTAATGCATAGTTGATATCATAGAAACTACTCTTTCTATTTTACCTCTTCTTCCCCTATGAGAGTCTTTCAACAGTACATCTAGATCACAAAATTTACTTGTAATAAATGACTCAACCCTTACTCAAAAATTAAAGTCCCATACTCTTAATTACAAAAAAAATTAGGTTCATATTTATTTACCAAATTAAAGTCAACTACTTTAATCCATAAATAATCCCTTTCTTTTCATTTCATAAATTAAAGACCCATACCCTTAATTTACAAAATAAACCATTTTCATATTTATTTATTAAATTAAAGCCAACTACTTTAATCCATAAATAATCCCTTTCTTTTCATTTCATAAATTTAAGTCCCATACCCTTAATTTACAAAACAAACATTTTCATATTTATTTATTAAATTAAAGCCAACTACTGTAATCCATAGATAATCATTTTATTTTCATTCCATAAATTAAATTCTCGTGATTTTTAAATAATGAAATCATATAAGGTTTCCTTTTTTCATCATCTAAAATTCACCATTTTAAATAATGAAAACTATATAAAGAACCTTCCCTTTCATTAATCTAAAATCTACCATTTTAATTAATGAAACTATATAAAAGAAGCCTTTTATTTCCAATAATCTGAAATATACCGTTTTAATTAATAAAACTATATAGAAGAATTCTTTCATTTCCATTAATCTAAAATCTATCATTTTAATTAATGAAACTATATAGAATAAGCCTTTCATTTCCATTAATCTAAAATCTACCATTTTAATTAGTGAAACTATATAAAAGGTTTCCCACTAAGATACTCTACGTCCTCCCATTCAACAATTAATCCATTGCTAATTATGGAGAGTAAAGGATGGAACACCATAGAGTAAACTAAGCCACATAGTTGATGAGAGTGTGGGTTGAGACAACATATGATGCACGATGAGGTACAGTGAGGGTGGAGTGCTCAAAAATATTATTTTGTGTTTAGACGACAACCAAGATGTGGTTGTTGGTTCATCAAGGGTTCAATTAGCCATAAGCCCATTGTGTGGACCTTACAGGATATAAAATATCAAAGGGAGGGGTTATACATAGGGACCCAATGCATATGACTCACCTCAAGGATACAGAGCTCTAAGTGTTGTCTACATTCTATCCAACACAGTCTAAAAATTAGGGTAATGATCATGATAGGGAGATAGGGAGGACCAACCATCCAATGTGATATGCAAATTTTATAGTTAGGTTTATTCTTTTTTTGGATAGCACAATATTTTTATCACATGGGGCTAACACAACCACAACCTAATGAAGGTTTCACATATGTGGCAATAATGGCGACAACCAGAGAACCACTCTACTGGTTTAGCACTAAGACTCCTTGATGGAGTAGGTCTACCTTGATCAAAGAGATAACGTACACAATGAAAACCCATAGTCCAACAACAATATAAAAACCAACAAAGGAGAACCTCAAACACATCTATCTAAGAGTGGTTCCATGAATCCAACCTGGTTATTTAAGTGTGGCTTGTCTTCCTTGGTCGCACTAGTGAATGTCCAGCATGCCTTTCCCTCCTCTTCACATGGTGCCTCTCCTTCTACTTCATGGTGGTTACTGCCTCTCTCTCCCAATGCTCACTGCTCTTTTTTCCTAGTACATCTCTCCTACTTCTCTCTCATGCCTTTCCTTTTTACTTTCATCCACTTCCAATCTACCATTACTTCCCATCTACATCTGTTAGGTGGTAGGGGGGATATTTTTCCTTTCACCTTCCTAAGAAACTACCATAAATGAAGCCATCTCTTCTTGTGATTTAGAATCTTCATATGGTTGGCTCAATCACATTCTTTGAAGGGCGGTTCTATCATTTTTTTAAACCAATAATAGTTTTCCATTTTATTAAGTGAATTCTCATATCATTAAGACAATAAAAGCTTTTTCTATAAGTTTAATGAATTTCATTTATCATTATGAATAGAGCAACCATTTGTTTATAATGGATATTCTTTTATTACTTAATATGAAACAACTGTTTCTTTTTCTTTAAAAGAGGTTTCTTTATCAATCTAAAATAAATCAACTATTTATTTAAAATGAAATCTCTTTATCATTCTAAAATAAATCAACTATTTATTTAAAATGAGATTTATTTATCATTCTAAAATAAATCAACCATTTATTTAAAATGATATTTATTTATCTTTCTAAAATAAATCAACTATTTATTTAAAATGAAATCTCTTTATCATTCTAATATATACAACTATTTATTTAAAATGAAATCTCTTTATCATTCTAAAATAAATAAACTATTTATTTAAAATGAAATATATTTATAATTCTAAAATAAATGAACTATTTATTTAAAATAAAATCTCTTTATCATTCTAAAATAAATCAACAATTTATTTAAAATGAAATCTCTTAACCATTCTAAAATAAATCAAATATTAGAGCAGCGATGAGCGGGAAGGTAGCGACAAGAGGGCATGGGAGCGGGAGTGCCAGCACTGTGAACCTAGGCACCGGCAAGTTGGAGGGCTGTAGCAAGGCGGAGGGAGGGCAATCAGATAATGGAGGCTCAACGAAGTTACTCGAATATGGAGGCAGATGCGGGAAGGATCTGCCTAACAAAGGGAGAGACTGCCATCAGAAATCGTATGCAGAGGCAGCGGCTTCTGAAACCCCAAATGGTATTTTCACTAAGGACCTATTTTCATCCGGGGATGAATTGGACATCCTGGAGGAAATCTTATCAAGTTTAGTCGAATTTGAAAAATTTACCCTAATCGGGAAGTTTATTGGAGGGTGTCTCGATATGGAGACCATCTGCAAGTGGGCAGCAGGAAAATGGCAGACCTTGGGTCATATGGAGCTGGCTGCCCTATCCCGAGGTTTTTTCGCAATTAGGATGAATAATGTAGAGGATTACTATAAAATTTTAGCTGGGGGCCCTTGGTTTCTGGGACACAGGAGTCTCTTTCTTAGGAAGTGGTGGATGGATTTTAACCCCGAAACCCAGAGTATTAATATTGCCTCAATATGGGTTAGGTTGCCAAACCTTCCCCTTTTTTGCTGGCATGAAAATGTTATCAGGGGTATCTCCCGTTCCATTGGTGAGTTGGTCACCATTGACCCTCCCACTCGGGCCCGATCCAAATTTGTCCAAGCTCGCTTCTATGTCCTGGTAGATTTGGAGGCGAACCTTCCATCCTCCATCACTCTTCGATTTGGAGGCTCCGTTCTTCATAAGCAAGTCATTAAATATGAAAATAGACTGGCATTTTGCCCATGGTATAGTTCCTAGGGGATCTTTAGTCAAATTTTCCTCTTCAAAAGTCGAGGATGAAGGGTGGGGCTTCTGGAAACCCCCCGGAGCAAGAAGGAAAACAATCGAAACACCCTGTAGTGACAGTGCCTGAGTCTCTATATCCTTCTAGGGTTCTTCCTGAGTCAGACGTCATTCTGTGCAATGCAAGTTCACAACTAGAACCTCAAGTGGAAAAGTTTCAGTCTCCTTCTCGTATGTCTTCTCAGGCTGATTCCCCTATTTTTCAAAACCAGAAATCTCTCGAGTCCCTAATGGAAGAGTATCTACTGGGCAAGAGGGACGAATAGCATGGCAAAATTATTCTATGAAACACTAGAAGCCGAAAGCAAGGGGTGGATTTCAGTTGTAAAAGAAAATAGGGGCAACCTCCTAACAAATAAAGAAGGGATAAGGAAACGACAGAAAACATTGCAAATGGATCCCAGTGGTTGCTTTTTCAAGAATATTTCGACTCCTTGGTGGGTGATTCACCTGTCCCAAAACCTCCCATCCAGCAGGGAAAGGGAGTCAAGAAAGTCTTTAAAATTTCTAGATGAAAATCCTCTCATGGAATGTGAGAGGTCTTAATGGAGCGGCCAAACGTAGGGTGGTGGCCGATCTCCGAAAGAAGTCTAACCCATCCATCCTCATTTTGTAGGAGACTAAGTCTGATGCCTCTGCCTCTGTCAAAGTTGCCAGGGCCATTTGGGCCAAGGCAAAATTCCTTTCCATCCCTGCAATAGGTTTTACAGGCAGTCTCATGGTGTTTTGGGACTCTGACAGGGTCGAGGGTAGTCTTCTATCGGCTTCCAGTAGGACTATTGATGTCCTGTTTCACTCCAAGGTTGATAATTTTTTATGGATTTTGACCAATTTTTACACCTTGAACTCTGCTTCAGAGTGAGCTGAGTTGTGGAAAACCATATCTCTAATGAGAGAAAGTTTTAGTGACTTCTCGTGGGTTGTGGGAGGGGATTTCAATTGCCCTCTTCATCCCTTTGAAAAGAAGGGAGGCGCTGAGCTAGCCAGTCATAGCATGGAGGATTTTAGATATTTTATTTCATCCAATAATCTGCTTGGCATCGAACTTAAGGGGGCATCCTTCACCTGGAGCAATAGGAGGATTGGGAGCAATCTCATCCAGGTCAAGCTCGATCGGTTCCTTATTTCCCATGAAGCTATTCCCTTCCTTGGTGCTACAACTCTCTTAGCTTTGCCAAGAATCGGGTCGGACCATAATCCCATTCTGTTAGAGGTCACTGGCGGGCCTAGGTTTAATATCCCTTTCATATTTGAGTCCATGTGGATTTCCCACAAGGATTTCAAATAGTTGGTTTTAGAATGGTGGCAGGTGATGGTGGTTGGTTCAGCTTCCAAAAGACTGGTCCTAAAACTTAAGATGATTAAAAAGAACTTAAAGGCATGGAATAAGGAGGTTTTTGGCAACATTTTTTAGTCTAAAAGGTCCATATCTGAGCGCTTGAAGATTTTAGAGGAAAATATGGAGGTCGAAGAGTATTCTAAAGGCCTCAGAGAGGAGGAACGAAGCCTCCTAGTGGACTATCATTCCATTCTTGCCATTGAGGAAATGTTTTGGCATCAAAAGTCCAAGGATCTCTGGCTGAAGAGCGGTGATTCATATTCAAAGTTTTTCCATGCGTCTACCATGAGACACAAGGGGGCCAACAAGATCAGATAGGTGTTGTGTAATGATGGGTGCACTAGCAAGGAGATTGAGGAAATTTGAAGCAAAGCAGTCGATTTCTTCCAGGATTTGTTGGGTGCTCCTCCTGATAGCATCCTCCAAGTTCAGAAATCCTTGCTTGCTAATTTCCCTACCAAGGTCCCCCATGAGGCAAGTATTAAAATCCTGGAACCTTTTTCCCATTCCGAGATTAAGGATGCTCTTTTTTCCATGCAACCAGATAAGGCCCCTGGGCCTAATGGGTTCCCCCCCCGTTTCTCTCAAGTTATGTGGGATGTTGTGGGGCCTGATGTCTGTGAGGATATATTAGAAATATAAGCATTAAGATCCATCCATTCGAAGCTCAACTCTACCTTCCTAGCTCTCATTCCTAAGTCACACGCCTGTAAAAGTTTTTCTGACTATCGTCCCATAAGCCTCTGTAATGTTTTCTACAAGATTCTTACCAAGACCATTGTCAATCGTCTGAGATCCCTCCTCCCCTATTTGGTAGGTTCAGCTTAGGGGAGCATTGTTAAGGGTAGAAACATCCTTGACGACATCATTACTATTCATGAAACCCTCCATACTACCCAATGTTCCAAGAATGTTGTGCTTTTCCTTAAACTAGACATGAATAAAGCTTTTGATAGAGTGGATAGGAGGTTCCTCTGTGTTGTCCTTTGCAAGTTGGGCTTCCATCATCATTGGATTGACCTTGTGAACAGTTGCATTTCCACTCCATCCTTTTCTATGCTGATCAACGGGTCCCCCGCTGGATTCTTCCAGAGTGCTCGCGGCCTCAGACAAGGTGATCCTCTGTCTCCTATTTTATTCATTCTTTTGGCAGAGGTCCTTAGCTGGTCTTTGAATGAAGCCCTCCACCGAAGCAAGATTTTTGGCATTATGCCTACTTCCAAATTTGATCCTGTCACTCACCAATAGTTTGTGGATGACACGCTCATATCCACTGGAGCATCTGTCACTCAGGCAAAATCTATCAAGCACATTCTATCCCGGTATGAGAAGGCTTCTGGCCAAAAAGTTAATTATTTGAAGAGCAAAATTTATTTTTTTAATACCCCTCTGCATAGGCAAATTCGCATTGCTAGAATCCTCGAATGCACTATTGATTCCCTACCTACAACTTATTTGGGGTTGCTGCTAGTTTGCAATGGGTGAGGTGGTGGGAACATCTAGAATTCAATTTTGGAATGGCTTCATAAGAAACTCAGCACTTGGAAAGGCAAATTGCTATCTCAATCTGGGAAGGCAACCCTCACCAAAGCCTATCTTCAAGGAATTCCCACCTATTTCATGTTTGTTTTCATGCTTCCTGTGTTTATCCATTCCAAAATTAAGCAGATTCAAAGGAATTTTCTCTGGTTTGGCAGCGAAGAAAAATCTAGAATTCCTTTGGTGGTGTGGATAAGGTTTGCCTTCGAAAGGACCAAGGGGGCATGGGATTGAGAAGATCCAGGATCATGAACACTACCTTAATTTCCAAGCATGCTTGGATAATTCTTATTAATGCACCGGCAGAATGGGTCAATATAGTTAAAAGAAAGTATCTTGGGGAAAATTTTCTCCTGGAAGCTAAGTCTCCTCATGAAGCTTCAGCTTTTTGGAAGACAGTACTTCAGGGTCGTTTGGTGATTAACAGGGGTGCTCATTGGATCTTGGGGGATGGATCCATGATCCTTTTTTGGAGAGATAGGTGGGATACAGATGAAGCTCTCGCTGTAAATCAGAACTTGGCTAGCTTGAGGGCCCAGATTGATCCAAACAGTCATCTCAAGGTTTCAAATTGCATTGACCGGAGTTCCCTTCCCCCTCGGTGGAAACTTCTGACGGTGGATGGGTTTGATAATGAGGTGAATTTCTTGTATAGTGTCCTCCAATCGATGTTAATTCCTTTGGTCATAAGAGACGATAGAATTATTTGGAGCAACACATAGGATGGGCAGTTTTCTGTTAAGTCCGCTTATGATCTTCTGTCATGTGAGGCTGCTATGGATCCTAGGTGGAAAGCAATTTGGAGGAAAGGTATTATTCCTAAGATAAATTACTTTTCTTGGATTACATTTTATAACAAATCCCTTACCATAGACAATCTCCACAAGAGAGGCCTTGCAATTCCCAACAGGTGCTATCTTTGCTTAGCTGACTGTGAAACATTCGATCACTTATTTTTGCATTGCCCCTTTTCCCATTTGGTCCTAAGTTGTGTGTTGTCTTCCTTCCAAGTTCTCTGGTGCTCCCCTCGCTCCCTTAAAGATGCCTTCCTCTAATGGTCTAAGCCATTTAATAATTCTAAGCTTTGATTCCTTTGTGAGGCTACCTTTCATCATTCCATCTGGCAAATTTTCCTGGAGCATAATGCTAGAGTCTTCGGCAAGATCCCTAGAATGGCTCCCTCTATTGCCCAGCGGGCCTTATCCTTTGTTGTTGATAATTCAAAAACTATTCCTAGATCTCGTCCTCACAATCCTTGGGAGGCAATTATTTTCAAAATACTGGACCTTGGCTCCTCTTCCAGAGTTGACTCAGTGAATGGCCACAAGGAGGTCACTTGGACCAAACCTCCTTTGGGGTGGATCAAAATTAATTTTTACGGGGCTACTAAAGGCAACCCGGGGCCCACTGGTTTCAAGGGGCTTGTCAGGGACCATAATTGGAAGCTTATCTTGGCCTACTGTGAAAATCTAGGCCCTCAGACCAATCATTTTGTCGAAGCCCATGGTGTGTTGAAAGGGTTGCAAGTAATATTGAATGATCCTAGGCCTTTAATTATTGAAGGCGATTCTCTAAACATTATCAACTACCTTCGTGGCTCCAAAGACCCGTCATGGCAGGTCCTGAATATCATCCTCGAGGCTAGGATGCTCCTATCTCGGTGCGTCAGGTGGGAGGTGGGGCACATCTACAGAGAAGGTAACCGGGTGGCGGATCACTTGGCCAACAAAGGACTGATGACCACGTGCCCGATTTTTTGGGGTTCTCATTTCCCAACCGAGGTGGACAGTTTGGCCAAGGCAGATATTCCCTCATGATGAAGAATTTATATCATAGGTCTTTGATATATTGTCTTCGGCTACTATTCTATTTTAATGTATTTCAAGATCAAGATTTCCAGGACTGTTTGCGTCTTCTGGGGCCCTCGGGCATTTTGTATTTCCCTATATTTTTTACGAACTGCTCTATTTACCCAGCCATCCGGCATGAAATATATTTTAGCAAGGATGATTTTGTACATAAGGTTTTTGGATCCTTTATAAAAACCCACAATTAATCTATTATTATAATTACAAAAAATAAAAATAAATCAACTATTTATTTAAAATGAAATCTCTTTATCATTCTAAAATAAATCAACTATTTATTTAAAATGAAATCTCTTTATCATTCTATTTTCCATAGCACACAAGGATTTATGAAGATAACCTATCCATTCATACTTCCCAAATTATTGAGGCAATGCTGAAGTGAAATACAATTAGGCATGTGCAATAGATAAAGAGAGAAATATTTCCATGAATTTAGTCACTTGTCTCAGCATCTAGAACTTATGATAGCTACTAGGCCATCAATTTGGGGCTCAAGGTGGCTAAATATTGACAACTATCCCTAAATGAATGCATACCTATATCAAGGTATCCATCCTTGTTACCTTTGAGTTGCCTTATCATCACTTCCTCAACCTAACATACCCTCACCTTCAGTGGATGACTCAAGTTATTCTACTTACAAGTGTACTTGGCTAGGGAGATATAGAGGAGCTACGAGCATATGTAGCTACTCTATAGAGCTAGATGACCCAAATCTAAGAGGATAGGGACAAGAGGCTAGAGGGAATGTAGAGCACACTAAGTATCATAAAGGCTAAGAGGGATGCAGCTTGGGTAGAGGTCAATTGAATTTGATGGTAGGTGACCCATCTGAATGGAGAGTGCCAAAGAGCTAGGTTGGTGGGGATGGCTATCAGTAGGAGCATCCAAGTAGGTGATGATATGTAGCCACTATAGTTAGAGCTACAGAGGATAGGAGAGAGGTCTAAACCTACTATAGGGATAACACTTTTAATATTGTAGAATTTCATTGGAGTCTGAACCACTATGGGTGGTTGATACCTTATTGAATTCTATGAGGTGATTACCCACTAGGATTTATGCCAAGGTCTATTGATACCAACCAAGGAGCTTATCTTGTAATGGGGTGTTGAACCTGCTGAGTCAAAAGATAGTATGACCCGATAGAATATCAAATATAATACATGCTAGGATGTATAGGTATACCATGTGGGGTATAATATGTTGATGAAATGTTTAAGTGCTATCCCAAATAGAGGATTTTTATGAGATGAAGACACTATGACAGTGTGTGCTATTGTGGTAGAAATATTGCTTATGTTTTTGTTTTTTAAGTCAAGAAGAAGAGAAGAAGCAAAACATCAAAGAAGAAGTAGAAGAAGGATTCCTAGATAGGTATCCTGCTAGGCATCCGAGTCCTAGTGAAATTGCAATGCATGTGAGCTACAACCTAACTAGGTATCATCACATGTCACTGTCGTAAAATCCCCAAAAGCCCATATGCACAGAAAGTCATGAACATTCAATCATGCAATTTTATGACATGCAAACATGCAAGTTGTTTTAGATTTTAGATAAACATGAAAGAATGACAAACAATAATGCAATATGAGCAAGCAGGTGGATGCAATGGAAGTGTAGATGCAGTTAAATGATGATTGTTTTTTTTCTTTTTCTTTTTTCTTAAATAGGATTACACTTAATGCAAAACCTAATAGCACCATTCATTTTATTATAATTAATGAGTTTACCACGTTCTGTTGCACCGAAGGTTTCCCCAAATAAGATGTCCTCATGATAATGAAAATCATGGAGGAGTTCCTTGAGGGTCTTTCTCTTGAAATCCATGACACGATAATTATTATATTTAAGAAAAAAACCATTTTTTTAAACATAAGAAACACCATATAACAACTCATAATCTTATTTTAAAGTAACAGGTTCATTTTTAGATCAAACAGAACCAATCATGTTACAAAACATCAATTTTGGAGGAAAAGTAGAACTTATATCTTTATTGTTATATTTTGTTATCTTTTGATAATTCATATATTTTGCATAGATTATAAAATGATCATCATCCTCAAATAGTAAAGGTTGATTTTTATTAGGTATAAAACCTATACCACATCTCCCAAGGCAAATCTCAACATCCAAGGGCTCTTGAATGCCCTTCTATTATGGCCCCAAAACTTTACCTACATATCCCATACTAGATAGGATCTATTTAGGAAGAGGATAATCATTAGTGAGATAACATTGAGCAAAAGAGCACTCATTATGATGGTAATTGCTACCACAAATAATTTCTTCAAATGTCATTCATCCAAAGATAAAGGTAGACGTGCCAAAGTGTACAATATCACCTTTCTTATGGGGTAATCCCATGGTTCTTGGTGATGGTGGTAAGGTAGTTAGATCTAGAATAGGCTCTTGGAGGAACTGATTATCATGATCTAGAGATGAAAAAATGGATGTATGTTCCTCACTCACTTTTAAACTTTGAAGAATTTATAAAATTTGAGATAAGGAACATGGATAAATTATTGAATAAATAGAAGGACATGAGTTAAATTCAGATTGAGCTAACTCGATATTTGAACAAAATTCAAATGGTCAAGGGTCACCCAAAATGGTGACAACTTGATTTTTATATTCAAATTTTAGACATTGATGAAGAGTATAAGGGACATCCTTCATTGCATGAATCCACAAACACCCAAGAAGGAGATTAAAATATGCATGAAAATATACCACATAGAACAAAGTATCCATTATGCTAGGCCCAATTTTTAAGGGAAGAGAAATGACACTGCAAGTTTCTTGGGACTCATTATTGAAAGCTTTTACAATGATATCATATTTTGTTAAATATTTGTAACACACCTAAAGTTACCAACCAAGGGATGAGGGATTTCATTATAATTGTTTTTGAATTAATTAAGAGTTACAAAATTAATCCATTTTGTAATAATCAAAGAATAATATGAACTAAAACATCCATTCAAATAAACATAAGAATCCATCAACAAGACACATTAAAGCAAATACAAGGAGAGAACCAATATCCATAACACATTCATATACCCTGGGGAAAACCCTTATGGGAAAACCCAAACTCAAATATGTTTATTTTATTGCATAAATTTGATCTGTTACAAATACAAGGATCAATAGTCATTTTTTCCCAAAAGTATCCAACACAATGCGTAGAACACATAGTTCATACGACTTAGCCATGGGTAGTTCATTTAACCCACATAGTACATTGATTAACTAAATTTTCCACACTTTAGTTAATCCAATAATCCATTTCTCCTTTACTAAATTACCTAAAGTCCCATACCTTTAGATAATTTAATAATCCATTTCTCCTTTAATAAATTACCTAAAGTCTCATACCTTTAGATAATTTAATAATCCATTGCTAGATGGTAAACCATTATAACATCTATACTTCCCAATATATACCATGTTACTTCCATTTTAACATAATTCAAGTATTCAGTAGAACTATGTTATTCACCTAAAAACATAACTTATCATTAAAATGCAACCATGTTATCCACCTCATAACATAATCCAAAATTCCTCTAATCACAATCTATGTTAGCATCTCTAACATAATCATAACTTCTCTTATGACAATCTATGTTAACATCTCTAAAATAATCATAACTGCTCTTATGAAAATTTATGTTAGCATCTCTAACATAATCATAATTGTTCTTATTGCAATCTATGTTAGCGTCTCTAACATAATCATAATTACTTTTATTACAATCTATGTTAGCATCTCTAACATGATCATAATTGCTCTTATTACAATCTATGTTAACATCTCTAAAATAATCATAATTTCTCTAATTAAAATCTATGTTAACATCTCTAAAATAATCATAATTACTCTAATTACAATCTATGTTTACCTCTCTAACATAATTATAATTTATCTAATTACAATCTATGTTAACATCTCTAACATAATCATAATTGCTCTAATTACAATTTATGTTAACATCTCTAACATAATCATAGTTACTCCTATTGCAATTTGTGTTAGCATCTCTAACATAATCATAATTTCTCTAATTACAATCTATGTTAACCTCTATAACATAATCATAATTCCTCTAATTACAATCTATGTTAACATCTCTAACATAATCATAATTTCTCTAATTACAATCTATGTTAACCTCTCTAACATAATTATAATTTCTCTAATTACAATCTATGTTAACATCTCTAACATAATCATAATTTCTCTAATCAACCAATTATTGTTTAAAGCATTAAAGTTCCATACCTTTAATCTTTAAACAATCATTATTTCATTCCCTAAATTGAAGCCCCATAACTTCAATTCACAAATAAATCCACATCCCATTTAAGTTAAAACTCCTAAGATAATCAACATTAATCAAAGGGGTTCTCTTTAAATAAACCTTCCATATCTTTCCCTAAGATCAAAGGTTCCTTTTTAATCAAACCCTAACATTTACATATCCGATATAAATCAAATGTTCCTTTAAATAAAACCCATTATATATCTCATATAAATCAAAGGTCCATTTAATTAAAACCTACTATATGTTTCACATATAAATCAAAGGTCCATTTAATTAAATCCATATAAATCAAAGGTCCTAATATATGTCTCTCATATAAATCAAAGGTCCATTTAATTAAATCCTAATATATGTTTCACATATAATCAAAGGTCCATTTAATTAAATCCATATATATGTTTCACATATAATCAAAGGTCCATTTAATTAAATCCTAATATATGTTTCACATATAAACAAAGGTCCATTTAATTAAATCCATATATATGTTTTTTTTTGAAAAATTTGAAAAAAGCTTGCATTAAAACAAATTACAGTTACAAGAGGGAGAATGGGCATCCCAACCAAGAGCAAAGAGACCAGAAGAACAAAGGGCGCGAAAACGTGACAAGTCGCGAAAACGCGACAAGTCGCGAAATCGCGACACCAAACCTAACAACCGCCGCGCCACGACAACCGGTCGCGAAAACGCGACATGTCGCGAAATCGCGACATGTCGCGACATCGCGACAAAACTGCGCCGAGGCCACACAACTCAAAAAATGTCGCGAAATCGCGACAACACAGCTCCAAAGCACCCAAACGCCAAAAACGTCGCGAAATCGCGACGAGAAAGCCAGAAGGCACCTGCTCACCAAAATTGTCGCGAAATCGCGACGAGTTCTCCCTTAGACAGCAACCTTGAGAAAGTGTCGCGATATCGCGACGACTTTTCCTTAAAGCCCCAGTTGGCCGAAAGTGTCGCGAAATCGCGACAAGAATTCCATTGGGCGCCCCTTCCGCAAAAGTGTCACGAAATCGCGACATGTTCTCCCCCATGGTGCCCTTTTCTTAAACTAGTCGCGAAATCGCGACGTTTATCCTTCATGCAGTTTGTTCTCCAAAACTGTCGCGAAATCGCTACAAGTTTGCCCCTTTGCTTCCTTTCCTCAAAAATGACGCGAAATCGCGACAAATTATCCTTTGAGAAGCTTTTCACAAAAAATGTCGCGATATCGCGACGGTTTTTCCCCTTAACGCAATTTTGCTCAAAGCGTCGCGAAATCGCGACGACTTTCCTCCAAAGAATGGAACCGACAAAAAAGGTCGCGAAATCGCGACATGTTCTCCCCGTGGTGCCCTTTTCTCAAACTAGTCGCGAAATCGCGACGTTTATCCTTCATGAAGTTTGTTCTCCATAATTTTCGCGAAATCGCTACAGGTTTGCCCCTTTGCGTCCTTTCCTCAAAAATGGCACGAAATCGCGACAAATTTTCCTTTGAGTAGCTTTTCACAAAAAATGTCGCGATATCGCGACGGTTTTTCCCCTTCACGCAATTTTTCTCAAAGCGTCGCGAAATCGCGACGACTTTCCTCCAGCAGCAGAACCAACAAAAAAGGTCGCGAAATCGCGACACCTTCTCATCAAAGACCGCGACGACGCAACAAGTCACGAAATCGCGACAATTTTCCTCCCAAGGCCGCGGCAACAAAATAGGTAGCGAAATCGCGACAATTGTCCAGGAAAGGTCGCGACAGAGCAGCATGTCGCGAAATCGCGACAGCTTTCCAAACAAGGTCGCGACGGCGCAATATGTCGCGATATCGCGACAAAAACTAACCTTAGCCATTTTTGAGCTCATGGATGCAGGGATCGTTCCAGACCACTCCGAATCTCTTCATCTATCATAGGCATATCACTGTGCAGCTGAACACCTACCTCTTTCTCAACACCCATCTTCGCAAGGAAGTCAGCTACCGTGTTCAAATTTCTACTCACATACACAGGGATAACATCATCTAACTCCCTCCATAACTCCTTGATTTGGGATATCAAAATCCGCAGTCTCCAGGCTTTTAATGAGAAATTCTGCAAGCAATCAAGAGCGCCGATCAGGACTTGAGAATCTGATTCAAGAATTATCCTCCGGTAACCCTGCTTAACAGCCCAGATAGACGCTGACTTAATGGCAAAGGCTTCGGCTTCATTGTTCGTGGCTCTGCCCAATCCCTGCAATTCCCAAGAAAGAACCGCACTCGAGTGATCCCGACAGACAACACCAATTCCTGCGCTGCCCGGGTTGCCTTTTGCAGCCCCATCAGTATTGATCTTTATCCAGCCAACTGGGGGAGGTTTCCAACATGCTCTGCCTTGCCCCTCATGTCCCTCAACCCCCTCTTCAAGATGCCCAAGAGCCGCCTGATTCTCTTCATCAACATAAATAGCAATAGTTTCTGTGACTTTGCTCCAGATGACCTGCCAAACGCCGTCAATCGAGGAGAAAGTGTCTCTAAAGATCCGGGCGTTTCTCTCCAACCAAACTTGCCACCAAATGAAGAGAAAGCCTAACTGCCAGCCAGTTCGGAGAGCTATGGATTTGAACCTGCCCCTTTTCCATTTTTCCCAAATATTGGTACGATTGAAAACACCATTAGCCTGGAGTTTAAATTGAGAGAACCAGCGTTCCCAAATCTGATGAGTAAAAGGGCACTCAAAAAACAAGTGATCTGTAGTTTCCTCATGTTGGAGGCATAAAGCACATTGAGAGGGGCCATTGAAACCCCTACGTCTGAGATTGTCAAAGGTGAGAAGTCCATTATGCATAAGTTGCCAAGCAAAGAAATTCACTTTCGGCCAGCCCTTTGAATGCCAAATCCTTCTCCAATGCTGAACCGAAAAAGAGTGTGGGGGAGGCTCAGGGAGGATCTCTTCATATCCAGCCTTAACTGAGTAGACCCCAAGGCTTCCATAGCCCCAGGCTAATTCATCTTCCTCATCCCTCCCCGTGAGGAACCTTTCTGACAAGATTTTATGCAGGATGGGCGCCAACTCCGGAGAGACAGTAATTGGCCACTCCTCCCACCGCTTAAACTTTTTAAATTTATACCCCCCCAATTGACTGGTGTGTAGATAATTATCAATATGGATCCAGCCCTGGGCTTCTAAGGCGGTCATGATTGGTTGTAGCTCAGGGAACATGACAATAATGGGCGGATGTTGGTCCCAAGAGTCAGTCCAGAAACGAGCCTTGTCTCCTCTCCCCACTTTCCAGAATAATTGATCTTTGATAATCTGGGACCCAAGCTTGAGAGTCTCGCCACACTAAGGATCCAAGGACCTTCCAAGGGAAAGCGACCCACCTCATTGGGATGAACATGCCCCAAATATTTACCGGAAAGAATTCTCGTCGAAGAGGGAGGTTGGCCGAGAAATCCACCTCCAATACAGCTTTTCCAGCCAAGGCTCGTTATTAAGCTTAGAACTTCTCGATGCCCAGCCTCTCCTTTGTCCTTAGGCCGGGTAACTTTGTCCCACCCAACCAAAGCCCATCTTTTCTTCCCTTTTGCGCCTTCCCATAAAAATCTTCTAGCCATTTTGTCCAGCTCTTTCCAGATGGTATGAGGGGCAGCCAGTATTGAGAATTTATAGATCGGCAAAGCCTGTATAACTGATCACAGGAAGGTTAATCTACCCCCGTAGCTTAACCATTTATGAGCCCAATGATTCATTCTGTCTTTGATGCCTGCCAACGTATTCTTCCAGATGTCAATTTTTAACTTTTTGAAATGAAGGGGAACGCCCAAGTAAACAATTGGAAGAGAAGTCCTTGTGAAGCCCAGGATCTCAATAACACGCTCCCGTAGCCGTTGGTCAAGATTGAAAAAGACCACTTTGGACTTCCTGACATTTAGAACCCGATTTGAAGCCCTTAGGTAGATATTCGTAGTATCTCTCGATTCCTCTAGCTTCCCGAAGAGTGGCCACACCAACCAGGCCGAGATCGTCCACAAATTGCAAGTGAGTCAAAGTTTCCTCCCCAACCTTGATACCAGATAGCAGACCTTGTTGCCTTCTCCTCAGAAACAGTCTGCCCAAACCTTCAGCCAAGAGAAGGAAGAGATAGGGAGAACAAGGGTCTCCCTGGCGAAGACCACGAGTGGCACCGAAAGGATGCGAGGGAAGGCCCTTGATGAGAACAGAATAAGAGGGAGTAGAAACACAACTCATAACCCAATCAATCCATTCCTGAGAAAAGCCAAAGGCAGCCATCATTTTCGACAAGAAGCACCACTCCACCCGGTCATAAGCCTTGGACATATCCAGTTTAATGAACATTCCTTTGTTGCCCGAAGTTTGCATTGAATGGATGGCCTCCTGGGCCAAAACCACCCCATCCAAGATTTGTCTTCCCTCAACAAAGCCCCCTTGTTCAGGAGAAATGATGTTATGAAGTAGGGGTTTAAGCCTCTCAGCCATTATCTTAGTGATGATTTTGTAAATCACATTGCATAAAGCAATAGGCCTGAAATCAGAGATATGAGTCCCCGCTTCCCCTTTTGGAATTAAAGCTATGAAGGTGTGATTGATCGCCCTGAGCATTCTTCGATTGGATCTGGATTCCTCAAGAACAGCCAAAACATCCTCCCCCAAGGTGTCCCAGAAAGCCTGAAAAATTCAATAGGAAAGCCATCTGGACCAGGAGATTTTCCAGTACTCATACCAAAGACCACATTTCTCAATTCATCCCTTTCAATGGGTCTAAGCAGGGCCTGATTGTCTTCTTCAGAGATAATAGAAGGAATAACATTAAGAACTTCGTTCTGAGCCTCAACATCTTGCTCCATACTTTCCTTAAAAAGTTTAGAAAAGTAATCGATTGCATGGGAATGCATACCAGGAAGAGTATCGAAGACATTTCCATGTTCATCTTTAAGAGCTTCCATATTGTTCATCTGTCTCCTAGCACAAGCTGACCGATGAAAAAATTTGGTATTTCTGTCCCCCTCTAATAACCAAGTATTTCTAGCCCTCTGTTTCCAGAGATATCTCCTCTTGGTTGTCAATGTCCTCAACCGCTTTACGCAGTTCATCATCTTCAAATTTGAGTTGCTCAGTAATTGATCCTTCCCTAAAAATTTTCTGAACCTCCTCCCATCTAGCCACCAAGGGGGCCCTTTGGGACTGGAAATCCGACTTGTTTTCTTTCCTCCACTGTTTCAATTGAATTTTGACAAATTGAAGTTGTTTATGAAATTTGAACATTGCTGTCCCAAAAGGTGGACGGCCTTCTGTCCACCATTGAGTAATTTTCTGTCGAAGGTCCTCCTTTTGTAACCAAAAATTCTCAAATTTAAAAGGCCTATGGTGCTGCCCTCTCGAAGTCCCTCCCTCTAGCAAAATGGGAAAATGATCCGAAATAGGGCCCTCCAAAATCTGGAACTTAAAAGTCCATTTAACAAAAGCCTCCTCCGAGACCAAAAAGCGATCTAACTTGACCTTCCTGCTATGTGGCTCCTTTCTCTTGTTTGTCCAAGTGAAAAAAACACCAGGGCCTTGAACGTCCACTAAATGAAAGGCCCGAACTTGGGCAATCATAAGCCGGTCCCCTGGATCCAAAACAGGGGTGCCACCTCCCTGGTCACGAACAGATAATTTTGCATTAAAATCCCCTGCAATAATCCAGTCATAACACTCCCTGTATGCCCTCATGTTGTGAACAGCTTCCCATTGGAGCCTCTGGCCATCTAGGTCTTGGGCCCCGTAAAAGTTGGTGATTAGGACATGCTCAGAAGTGAAGTTATTTCTGAAGAGAGAAGTAAGAACACCCCTCCAAGCTATATGTTCTAAAGCAGTCCAATCCAGAGGGTTCCAAAGGGTAACAATTCCACCTGAAGCTCCTTGGGCAGCCACATCCATATGACCAGCTCCCCGCCAGATTTTAGTAGCAGTTTTACTCATAATATCTAAAGACATTTTGGTCTCCTGAAGAAGCAAAAAGTCTGTTTTACGGTTTTCTAAGAGTCTTTGAACAGCAGATTGATGGGTTCTACTGTTTAAACCCCTAACATTCCAAGATTGAATAATCATTGAAAACCTTGAGAGCAGTAAGAATCAATGGTCCTCACCAATCCTCCATTGATTAGCTTATCTCCTTGCGCTGTTAGTAGTTCCTTATTGGATTTTCTTCCCGCTCCTTGAGAGTTATTGTTTCTAGATCTCTTCTCCACCTGGGTAATCCCTAAAGCAGGCCTTTCTCTGTTTTTATCTGCATTTCCCATGGTGACATCTTTGATAGCCGGTCGTGCTGGGGAGTGTATAACCAATGCCCCTGGATTCTCTGATCGTAGATTCTCAGCTGGCACAGTCACTGTTCTACTACAGGAGTAAAAGAAGGAGAAACAAGAGGTGGAGTGTTGTCATTCACACCATTCCCATCCACTCCCTCCATAGTTTGGTCCTCCTGATCCACTAATGACTTAAAAATTTCATACCGATTGTTTGGCTTGAGCTGCACCTGCTCCTTGCCATTTTTCTTTTTGTTTCTCTTTCGTTTCACCTGTTCAAAGCCATCCTGCTGAGCATCAAGACCTGGAGAATTGCTAGAAGGTTCATTGACAGGACTGGACTTACCCTCTCTAGGGCGGTTTGACATTCCGCTCGGAACCTCCGTTTTTGTGCTCAAGATGTTTGGGCAAAACCTTGCCAAATGTCCATGCTTATGGCATACTCGGCACCTGAAAGGTAGGGCCTCATAGTCTAGCTGCTGGATCCAGGGTACTCCTGCTAGCTCAAGTTCCGCCTCAGCTGGTAGAGGCTGACTAATGTCCATCTCTACACAGATTCTGGCAAAGACAGCTGTATTTCCCTCTATGGTATCTTTGGAGACTCCCAAAAATCTGCCTAGGGAATTACCTATTAGTTCCAACACCTGCTCACCCCAAAACTCCATCGGGAGAGCGTACAGCCGAATCCAGACCGGGACAGCCGTGGGTTCGATGCGGGGGTCGAAACCCACTCTCCAGGGTTGGACAAATAACCCTGCTGGTCCGTGGTTTCTCTTTTCTGATTCAAATGCTCTGTTTCTATCTGCTAAAGAAGAGAAACTAATGATGAAATACCCATTGCTTATAGGCCATAAAGAGTACTCACCGTGTGGCTCCCAGTTCTGGCGAACCCAGGTATGCAAAAAATTCAGTGTGGGTCGGATGCCCATGAATTTGCAGATCAAGTCGTGATTAGCTCGGTAGACGATTGTATCTTCGACAAGCATTGGTTCTATAACAATCTTAGGCCTGGAAGTGGATTGCGGGAGGCATCCATTAACGCGGTGAGCATTTGGGCCATTGCCAACATTCTTGAGTATCGTTTGAAAAGCATTCCGCTGAGCTCCATCAGTGGAAGGCGAGGGGTTATCTTTCAACTTCTCAGCATATGAAGTCTTTCTCCCAGTAGGAGAAACTGGAGGAGACCCCATCGGGCCCTCCCGGGACCACGAATGTACCTTCAGATGAATTCAAAATCAACCCCCCAAAGCCCCTGGCAAGATCTTCGGGCCAGAATCCCTCGAGCAACACCAGACGCCTTCTCAGAAATTTTCCCGCCAAATTGCCAGAGCTTAGGTAGATACCAGATTATGTCTGTAGGAATCATGTTCAATAAAATCCATATATATGTTTCACATATAATCAAAGGTCCATTTAATTAAATCCTAATAGATGTTTCACATATAATCAAATGTCCATTTAATTAAAACCTACTATATGTTTCACACATAATTCAAAGGTCTATTTAATTAAATCCCAATATATGGTTCACATATAAATCAAAGGTCCATTTAATTAAAACCTATTATGTGTTTCACATATATAAAATCAAAGGTCCTAATACATATATCTCACATATATTCAAAGGTCTATTTAATTAAACCCTAACACATGATTTACATATAAATTAAAGTTCCATTTAATTAAATCCCAATATATATATAATCAAAGGTCCTAATACATTAAATCCATATAAATCAAGGGTCCCAATATATGTCTCACATATATAATCAAAGGTCCATTTAATTAAACCCTAACATATGATTTACATATAAATCAAAGTCCCGTTTAATTAAACCTAACATATTATATATATAATCAAAGGTCCTAATTTATATATCTCATATATATTCAAAGGTCTATTTAATTAAACCCTAACATATGATTTACATATAAATCAAAGTTCCATTTAATTAAATCCCAATATATGTTATATATATATATATATATATATATATATATAATCAAAGGTTCCCTTAAATAAATTAAAACTATAATTTACAACCTTCAAATATTGTGGCTCTTTTACGTAGCCCATCTACAGACAGTGTTACACCTTACAAGGCACACCGAACATCCATGGTGAACCTGGTTTTCTCAACCTGCACTCCCCAACCCAGGGGTTTCTTCTACCAGACAATACATTTTAATTTGCCAAGTTGTTCCAAGGTAAACAAAGCATTAATGTCACTCTTTGTCGTATTGGTAAAACATAGTGCTCTCTAATGGTGCCAGGATCTCTGACTCAAACATAGTGCACCAAGCGGGTATAATGCATAGTGCTTTCTAATCAAGGTTGGTATTTCAAAACGTCTGGTTCTCCCCTCTCACATAGGTTCCACACGAAACAAAGTGCATAGCACCTTTCCAAGCAAAGGATGGTGTTTCACAACATCTGGGTCTTCCCTACTCATGGAGGTTCCACACTAACACAACACACAGTGCTTTCCAAGAAAATAAATACATTAAAAAAACATCTGGTTCTCCCCACTAATGGAGGTTCTACACCAAACACAGCATACAATGCTTTCCAAGCAAAGGAAGACATTTCTCAACATCTAGTTTTCCCCACTCACGGAGGTTCTACAACAAACACAGTGCGCAATGCTTTCCAAGCAAATAAAGACATTATAGAAATGTTTATTTTTCCCCACTCATAGAGGTTCTACATGAAACATAGCGCACAACACTTTCCAAGCAAAGGAAGACATTTCCCAACATCTGGTTTTTCCCACTCACGGAGGTTCTACACCAAACATAGTGCACAACTCTTTCCAAGAAAAGGAAGACATTATAGAAATGTTTGGTTTTCCCCACTCACAGAGGTTCTACACCAAACATAGTGCACAACGCTTTCCAAGCAAAGGAAGACATTTATCAACACCTATTTTTTCCCACTCATGGAGGTTTTACATCAAACACAATGCACATCACTTTCCAAGGAAAGGATGCTATTTTAAAAATGTATTTTAAATAACACCAAGAATATATTAGAATACCTGACCTATATTTTAGCTGATATGTGCACCCGACAAGATTTGATGCCTGCCCTTTAGGCTTTTGGTGTGCTATCACTCTCTACCTTTGCCCCCCTCCTCTGTTTCTCCTTACGTTTTTGTTCCTCCTCTTCCTCTCATTCTACCTCCTCCTTATGTGCCCTCTCACCTTGGTGGTCCATCCATCACCTTCTCGAAGCTTGCACCAGCACCTTTCCTTCAATTCCCGTCCCCTATCCCTTGTGCATTTCTACCATGTTTTCCTTATTTAGCAAGTTTAATAGCATCATAGGCCTTTCCTTAGGTTGCACCATATAGGGTAGGTATCATTATGTTTCATTATTTTTTTGAAGAATGGCTCTCTTAATATTTAAAATATCTTTCTCATGATATTTATAAACCTTAATATATATATATATATATATATATATATATATATATATATATATATATATATTCATAATACCCTCTATTATGAATAATCTATTGTTATAAATAATCGTTTATTTATAACAACCTCTTATTATAATAATATATATATATATTATTTATAACCTTTTATAAATAATATATTATATCTTTTATTTTCCTATTATACTATATATAATAGATTATATTATAATTAAACCATTTTAATTATAATATCCTATCTCCCTATTATTATATATATACAATAGCCTATATTATAATTAACCCCTGTTAATTATAATATCTTATCCTACTATTATACATATATAATACTCTTTTAGGGTTGATTCTATACATTGTAACTACCTTCTTGAAATCGAACTTCACACAAGCTGACTTCCAGCAATCCATCGTTCCTTTGTCCTAAGACCCACGAGGGAGGGTCATGACATCCTTCCCCACTAGAACTAAACATCGTCCTTGATGTTTCATATACAAAAATCATATATTCCCATAAGCATTGCTTATCAGTGAATGAGCAATGTATTTTCACAATCAATAACTAGGCAATACACTTTCACCAACAACAATTATTCCTATTTTTACTCTATAGGAGTTGTAATCCTGATTGTTGAGCTGCATAAGTAGTAGTAATTCTCTTTCAGATTTAACCAAAAGAAGAATTTTGTTCCTAGTTTCCCACAAGGTAAGAGAAAGAAGGAAACATGGCATACCACATTGTCTCAAGCTACTGATTCTAAGTAGAAATACCTCATTCACAAAGCACAAGAATCCATTATTTGTGCTAAAATCTTAATTTCTACTAAGTTTTCTTTATTTTTATCTTGAAATTTATCGCATCTCTCACCTAGAGATCGAATTTCCTTGATTTGTTCCATTAAATCCTAAGGATTTCAAGTATAAACTGCTATATGCCTTCTTTAAGGCTTGAAGCTATTAAGAATTTCTTATTTTCAAAACTTGGGATTTGCTCTCTAGATGGCTCTCTATGCCCTGTAGAGCTTACAAATCTCAAAATCTGATTTATTCTTTAATCAAATTAAGGAGAGGATCCCATAATCCCTCCTTAGAGTAGATTCCTTCCTACTTCCCTTTAGGTAAGCAAGCTCAAATCTGAAGAATAGAACTTCGCATCTATTCTCTCTTATAGTAGTTTCCCCCTATTCCTTCTTATTAAGTACACTTAACTTAACTAGGAATAGCTACTTCACCCAAGATGAGCTAACTTAAAGTATCCTCCTCACCTTTACCGATGAGATAACTAAAGTTACCCATCTCATCTTGCTATGAGTCATTACTATACCTTACACAAGTACCCTCTGTGTAGGTATACCATGCATAGATAAACTATCAATACCATACACAAGTACCGTTTGTGTAGGTATACTACATGTTTTACCGTGAATAAGCTTTATCTTTATCATCATTCTTGATGTGCTAAAACTTATCACCTTCAGCCAGTCGAAGGTTTACGCCTATATCCATACCATACACAAGTACCATCTATGTAAGTATGTTATGCATATTGCCCATTCTGTAATGATCCCAAGATAGAAAACAAGTATACAAAAGACACACACAGAAAATAAAAACCAAAATACAGAAAATAACAAATTATGAACCCCTAAGTTTTTTGAAAGAGCTACATCTTACAAGATACCCTCCCACAAGTTTCATCTGTGTAGGTGTATCATGTAATACCACAAATAAGCCTATCTCTCTCATCATCCTTGATGAGCTAGACTTACCACCTTCAACCATTAGAAGGTGCACATGCATATTCATACTCTATGCAAACCATTATGCATAGGTATGCTACGTGTACTACAAGTTAACATACGTATCTACATACTCTACGTAAACCATTATGCGTAGGTATGCTACGTGTACTATGAATAAGTTTATCCATATCATTATTTCTAATGAGCTTAACTTATTACCTCCAACCATTATAAGGTATACATGCATCATCATACCTTACACAAGTACCGTCTGTGTAAGTATGCTACATGTATCACGAGTTAATCTATCCATCTCATCTCCACGATGAGCTATCTTAACTCAGATGTAGTCTTCCCATAAACTTAGTCACCATTCTCCCTAAGGCCTTAATCCCTTAGGTATTCCTATGTTCACCCTAAGAGGTCTCAATATCTTAGGTCCCTGTAGCAACTAGACTACAATTATGAGGCTCTTACCTCTATTGAAATTTCTTCCAAGTTTTTCCTTAGGGGTCTAGCTTTAGCTTTATCATGTCTAGCTAGCTTTGGATTATGAGGAGATCCTCCTCTTCTCCTCCTTATCTTGATGTCATCACATCAAGGAGTTAGATTACTTTCATTGTTACTCACCAAAGGTTGGTTATATTAACCTAGATCAATAATGGTCACCACCACCCTTGTTTTCCTCACAAGGCATCATCTAGGTTATGACCAATATTATCTCTTTGGTAGTAATCTAGGTCACACTTATCTTGATACAAGGTGCCAACTTCCTGAATCCCCAAGGAATCGAGTTTCATCTATCTATAGAGACTAACTCATTTTATCTACCTTCATCTGTGAAAGGTTAAGGTTATACTTGCTTTACGCAAGATAATATACCAAAATAAAGTTGCTTTACCTAGGACTAATCCTTAAGCAACCCTTAGCTTATCTAAGGAAGCTTCTAGCCCATCATATCTCTACTTTAAGTAACTTTTTTAGTTCAAGGTCTTCCCAGCTTTAGCTTCTCTAAGCAAAGGCCTTCATTGGAAGATACCTAAACCTTAACACATTCTAAGAAAACCACTAGTCCATTATCTCCTAGGGTTTCTTTCATGCAAGCATTTTGTCCTACGCCTTACTGCTCTGATACCAAATGTAACACCCCCAAAGTTCCCAACCAAGGGATGAGGGATGTCACTATAATTTTTTTTTAATTAATTAACAATTACAAAATTAATCTACTTTATAACAATCAAAGAATAATATGAACTAAAACATCCATTCAAATAAACATAAGAATCCATCAACAAGACACATTAAAGCAAATACAAGGAGAGAACCAATATCCATAACACATTCATATACCCTGGGGAAAACCCTTATGGGAAAACCCAGCCTCAAATATGTTCCATTTTATTGCATAAATTTGGTCTGTTACAAATACAAGGACCAATAGTCCTTTGTTCCCAAAAGTATCCAATACAATGCGTAGAACACATAGTTCATACGACTTAGCCATGGGTAGTTCATTTAACCCACATAGTACATTGATTAACTAAATTTTCCACACTTTAGTTAATCCAATAATCCATTTCTCCTTTACTAAATTACCTAAAGTCCCATACCTTTAGATAATTTAATAATCCATTTCTCCTTTACTAAATTACCTAAAGTCCCATACCTTTAGATAATTTAATAATCCATTGCTAGATGCTAAACCATTATAACATCTATACTTCCCAATATAGACCATGTTACTTCCATTTTAACATAATTCAAGTATTCAATAGAGCTATGTTATTCACCTAACAACATAACCTATCATTAAAATACAACCATGTTATCCACCTCATAATATAATCTAAAATTCCTCTAATCACAATCTATGTTAGCATCTCTAACATAATCATAACTTCTTTTATGACAATCTATGTTAACATATATAACATAATCATAATTGCTCTTATGGCAATCTATGTTAGAATCTCTAACATAATCATAATTACTCTTATTGAAATCTATGTTAGCATCTCTAACATAATCATAATTACTCTTATTACAATCTATGTTAGCATCTCTAACATGATCATAATTGCTCTTATTACAATCTATGTTAACATCTCTAAAATAATCATAATTGCTCTAATTACAATCTATGTTAACATCTCTAACATAATCATAATTTTTCTAATTACAATCTATGTTAACATCTCTAACATAATCATAATTACTCTAATTACAATCTATGTTAACATCTCTAACATAATCATAATTGCTCTAATTACAATCTATGTTAACATCTCTAACATAATCATAATTACTCTTATTGCAATCTATGTTAGCATCTCTAACATAATCATAATTGCTCTAATTACAATCTATGTTAACATCTCTAACATAATCATAATTACTCTAATTACAATCTATGTTAACATCTCTAACATAATCATAATTGCTCTAATTACAATCTATGTTAACATCTCTAACATAATCATAATTACTCTAATTACAATCTATGTTAACATCTCTAACATAATCATAATTGCTCTAATAAACCAATTACTATTTAAAGCATTAAAGTCCCATACCTTTAATCTTTAAACAATCATTCTTTCATTCCCTAAATTGAAGCCCCATAACTTCAATTCACAAATAAATCCACATCCCATTTAAGTTAAAACTCCTAAGATAATCAACATTAATCAAAGGGGTTCTCTTTAAATAAACCTTCCATATATTTCCCTAAGATCAAAGGTTCCTTTTTAATCAAACCCTAACATTTACATATCCCATATAAATCAAAGGTTCCTTTAAATAAAACCCATTATATATCTCATATAAATCAAAGGTCCATTTAATTAAAACCTACTATATGTTTCACATATAAATCAAAGGTCCATTTAATTAAATACATATAAATCAAAGATCCTCATATATGTCTCTCATATAAATCAAAGACCCATTTAATTAAATCCTAATATCTATTTCACATATAATCAAAGGTCTATTTAATTAAATCCTAATATATGTTTCACATATAATCAAAGGTCCATTTAATTAAATCCTAATATATGTTTCACATATAAACAAAGGTCCATTTAATTAAATCCTAATATATGTTTCACATATAATCAAAGGTCCATTTAATTAAATCCTAATATATGTTTCACATATAATCAAAGGTCCATTTAATTAAATCCTAATATATGTTTCACATATAAACAAAGGTCCATTTAATTAAATCCTAATATATGTTTCACATATAATCAAAGGTCCATTTAATTAAATCCTAATATATGTTTCACATATAATCAAAGGTCCATTTAATTAAATCCTAATATATGTTTCACATATAATCAAAGGTCCATTTAATTAAATCCTAATATATGTTTCACACATAAGTCAAAGGTCTATTTAATTAAATCCCAATATATGGTTCATATATAAATCAAAGGTCCATTTAATTAAAATCTATTATGTGTTTTGCATATATAAAATCAAAGGTCGTAATATATATCTCACATATATTTAAAGGTCTATTTAATTAAACCCTAACATATGATTTACATATAAATCAAAGTTCCATTTAATTAAATATCAATATATATATATATATATAATAAAAGGTCCTAATACATTAAATCCATATAAATCAAGGGTCCCAATATATGTCTCACATATATAATCAAAGGTCCATTTAATTAAACCCTGACATATGATTTACATATAAATCAAAGTCTCGTTTAATTAAACCTAACATATTATATATAATCAAAGGTCCTAATTTATATATCTCATATATATTCAAAGGTCTATTTAATTAAACCCTAACATATGATTTACATATAAATCAAAGTTCCATTTAATTAAATCCCAATATATGTTATATATAATCAAAGGTCCCCTTAAATAAATTAAAACTATAATTTACAACCTTCAAATACTGTGGCTCTTTTATGTAGCCCATATATAAATAATGTTATGCCTTACAAGGCACGTCGAACATCCATGGTGAACCTAGTTTTCTCAACCTGCACTCCCCAAACCAGGGAATTTTTCTACCGAATAATACATTTTAATTTACCGATATGTTCCAAGGTAAACAGAGCATTAACTTCATTCTCTACCACACTGGTAAAACATAGTGATCTCTAATGGTGCCAAGGTCTCTGACTTAAACACAATGCACCAAGCGGGTACAACACACAATGCTTTCTAAGTAAGGTTGGTATTTCAAAACATCTAGTTTTCTCCTCTCATAGAGGTTCCACATGAAACACATAGTGCACAGTGTTTATCCAATAAAAGGATGGTTTTTCACAATGTCTAGGTCTTCCCTAATCATGGAGGTCCCACACTAACATAATCCACAATGCTTTCCAAGCAAAGGAACACATTACAAAAATGTCTGGTTCTCCCCACTAATGGAGGTTCTACACCAAACACAGTGTACAACACTTTCCAAGAAAAGGAAGATATTTCTCAACATCTGGTTTTCCCCACTCATGGAGGTTCTACACCAAACACAGTGCACAATGCTTTCCAAGCAAAGGAAGACATTACTAAAACATCTGATTTTCCCCACTCATGGAGGTTCTATACGAAACACCATGTACAACACTTTCCAAGAAAAGGAAGACATTTCTCAATGTTTGGTTTTCCCCACTCATGGAGGTTCTACACCAAACACAGTGCACAACACTTTCCAAGCAAAGGAAGACATTACAAAAATGTTTGGTTTTCCCCACTCACGGAGGTTCTACACCAAACACAATGCACAATGCTTTCCAAGCAAAGGAAGACATTTCTCACTCATGGAGGTTCTACACCAAACACAGCGTAAAGCATTTTCCAAGAAAAGTATGGCATTTTAAAAACATATTTTAAATAACACAAAGCATAGCTTAGAATACCCAACCTATGTTTTAGCTAATATGTGTGCCCGACGAGATCTGTTGCCTCTCCTTTCGACTTATGGTGTGTTGTCGTTCTTTTCCTTCATCCCCCCTCCTCTGTTTCTCCCTGCATTTTTTTTTTTCTCCTCTTCCTCTTGTTCTACCTCCTCCTTACGTGCCCCCTCACCTTGGTGGTTCATCCGTCGCCTTCTCAAATCTTGCACCACCACCTTCCCTTCAATGCCCATCCCCTATCCCTTGTGCATTTCTCCCATGTTTTCCTTCTTTGGCAAGTTTAATAGCATCGTAGGCCTTTCCTTAGGTTGCACCATATAGGGTAGGGATCATTACATTTCATTATTTTTTTGAAGAATGGCTCTCTTAATATTTAAAATATCTTTCTCATGATATTTATAAACCTTAATTAATTAATATATAAATATATATAGATTATTTATAACATTTTATAAATTATCTATTATATCTTTTAATTATAATATCCTCTATTATAAATAATCTATTATTATAAATAATCGTTTATTTATAACAATATTTTATTATAATATATATATATATATATATTATCTTTTATTTTCCTATTATACTATATACAATATATATTATATTATAATAAAACCATTTTAATTATAATATCCTATCTCCCTATTATTATATATATACAATAGCCTATATTATAATTAACCCCTGTTAATTATAATATCTTATCCTACTATTACACATATATAATACTATTTTTAGGGTTGATTCTATACATTGCAACTACCTTATTGAAATCAAACTTCACACAAGCTGGCTTCCAGCAATCTATCATTCCTTTGTCCTAAGACCCACAAGGGAGGGTCATGACAATATTCCTCTTTTAAATTTTTTTTTGAAAGAATTGATATGTACACAAATTGAGGGAAGAACCATTATCAATAAAGACTCACTTGATGAGGGTGTCCCCAATAAGTTCAATGGTGTACAAGGAAGAATCTCCATGCAATTTTGAAGAAGGTTTATCATCATCTAATAATGAGACATGATGTATCCCAAAAGAACCTACGACATCAACTATAGCATTAGTGGAGATATTTGTGGAAACTTATTTTTGTTTTAAAAATTCCATCAAAGCATTTCTATGATTGGGAGAAGTTTGTAGAATTTTTAAAACTTATATCTTTGTTGTATTATTAGATAACTTCTTCTGGAGATCAAATGAAATTTTTAGTTGTGGTTTCAACACTGAAGGTGGAATTCTTGTGGCTAAATATTTTCTATGATTTTCCTTTAATAATAAACTAGACCATGATGCTAAAATCTATCCTTACCGATTCTACTGATTAGGAGCTTATATTCTTGTAGTTATCCCGACCATGCCAACCACATTATTATGGTGAGCCACCCAATTCACCATATGTTAATTACATTTGGGAAATGGATCCTTGAATATTTCCATGTCTTGATTTGTTGTTGGAGCTTGTTGAGTACGAGCTTGATTATTTGTTGCTTGAGAGTTTCCCAAATCAATACACCTTGCATCGATTAAATATTGGATAACATACTTCAATATTTTACAAGAGTTTGTCCAATGTCCTACTCTATGATATGCACAATATTGACCTGCCATATACCGATGACCTATAGTATCTGGTTGTCTTACAGGAGGTAACTCAATTTCATTGGCTTCTAATAGTTGCTTCAAAACTACTTCCATAGGTATGTTAAGTATTGTAAAACTCCTTTGAGGAGGTTTTTGAAGTATTATATTTTGTAAGCTACTAGTGACATTATTAATAGGCCTACTATCACTATCACCTCTTGTATGCTTATTCTTATATTGGGATTTAGTGGATTTCTCTTCTTTAATCTTAAGTTGACCTCTTTTAATAAGGGCTTGTTCCACTTTCCTTGCTAGATCAATTGTTTGATCAATAGACGTGACAGTAGTAGTCTTTAAGGCATAAGATATTTGTTCTTGTAGATTTCCAATAAATATATCAAGCATATCTTTCTATGGTACAATATGTCTTAACCGACCCACTAAAATTTTCCAAAAAACTAAAAATTTAGAAAAGATTTTTTCATTATTTTTGTTTCAGATTATAAATATCTTTCACCGATACTTCTTTCTCAATGTATGTATATGAACAAATAATTGTGTTGTCTCTCAAAAAAAAATTAGAGAATACTTGGGAAACTGATAATACCATTCTAATTGAAGAGAAATAAAGAGCCCTAATAAAATAAAACTAAAAAATTAGTAATTACAGAATCAAAGGAAGAAGATAGCAGATTCACATGTTACACAATATTTGTCGTGGAAAACCTTAACCGGGGAAAAATCCAGCACATTATTATCTTATTATTGCATTAACTTGATTATCTCCAATATAATAATATTCTTCTTATGTCTCTACAAACCCTAATGCAAGCGTGATATATATAACAAAGGCATATGCACAAATTTTTACAATATCATGGGCGAAAAAGCATGGGTTCAAATATAGTAACCCTAAAAGCCCATATGGGTCTAAAAATAACTTAAACCCTTAACATTTTTGTAGGGGGTTGCCACCCCTAGACCTCTACTTTTTGGAGGGCTACTGCACCCAAACCCCAACGAGTATAGATATAAAGTGTACAATACCTTTTAGTATTAGCCCCACCACCAGAATAACATGGAAAAAATTCAACATATTTCCAACATTCTCTCCCTTGTTGAATACTTTCCATAGGAGCCAAAAACTACCATTGTCAACTGTCAAGGACAACCATACCCATAGATCTTCTACACCAAGAAATTTTTTGAATAGGTACAACCTTTGTTAACGAAACAGTAGTATTCTTCTCTATATCAATTTTCTCCAATATCACGTGGTTATCTTCAACCATCTCTCTCACAAAATGGTACTTGATATCAATATGTTTTGACCTATCATGAAAACTAGGATTATTGACCAAAAATATTACAATTTTACTATCACTATTAATTCTCATAGCCTTATTTTTAATACAAACTATTGAACACAATCTCTATAGCCACACTACTTCTTTACAGGTATGATTTGTTGTAATGTACTCTACTTCTATAGTGGATAAAGCAACAACTGGTTAATTTTTACTCATCCAACTTACTGCCCCTCCAAACAACTTGAACATGTAAGAACTAGTGGATCTTCTCTTGTTAAGATATCCAACCCAGTCAGCATCCACAAACCCTTGTAAATTTACAATGTCATTACCTCCATAATTTCCTCCATAACATATAGCATAATATATAGTTCATGGCAAGTATCTAAAGATCCTCTTTATAGAAGTCCAATGTTCCTTTCCTGGATTTAAAATATATCTGCTAACTACTCCCACTATATGTGCAATATCATGTCTAGTACATACCATTTCATACATCAAAATGCCCACAGCAGTAGCATAAGGAACATGGTACATTTCTTCAATCTCCTCATCTATTTTAGGACATTGTTCAACATATAAATTTTGACCAATCAGATATGGAGTACATGCTGGTTTACAATCATGCATACTAAAATTTTGTAGTATCAAATCAACATATTTTCTTTGATTTAACTATAACTTTCTATTTGCATGATCCCTTATTATTTCCATACCCAAAATAAATTTTGTAGTACCCAAATCCTTCATGTAAAATTCAGAAGATAACTGAGATTTAAGTAACTTTATCATCTTCTTACTATTACCAATTAACAACATGACATCCACATACAATACAATGATAAAAAAAAATCCACCTTCCTTTTTGAAATATACACATAGATTTGATTTGCTTTTTCCAATCCCAAGTGTCAAGACAAACCTCTCAAATTTTTGGTTCCACATCCTTGGAGAGTCCTCCTTACATTTTACCTTAAAGCATTATGGTTGTGATATATATATTTTCATCAAGTTCACCATGTATAAAAGCTATCTTTACATCCATCTATTCTATTTCAAAATCAAAAGCAACATAAATAGCCAACAAAAATCTGATTGAAGTTAGTTTAGCCACAGGAGAAAAAATCTCACCAAAGTCAATTCCCTCAACCTGAGAAAATTCTTTTGCTACCAAGAGAGCCTTGTACTTCTCAAAATTTCCTTCTACATTGTACTTCTTCTTGAATAACCACTTACAATCAATAGTTTTTCTACCAGGAGGTAATTTCACCAAGTCCCATGTCTTATTTTTATCCAAGGATTTCATTTCTTCTTCCATAGCCCTTTTCTAAGACTTATTCTCACTTGACTAAAGTGCCTCCTTTATAGTTTTGGGTTCTTCATTAGTAATATAATTATATTTGAACCCCAAAAATTATAGGTACAGAGTGTCCAATACCTTTTAGTGTTAGCCCCACTAGAATAATATGGAAAATATTCAACATATTCCCGACACTAATGCCATGCCAGCAAGAATTTTTGGAAAAGTTTTCAATAATAACATGTCATAATAAATAAGATCATGGCAAGATATTTTGAATATTCTTAAATACTCTATTGGATCTTCTATCCCCTTATAAATTGGTGAAACTGGAATAAGAAAATACTTTGGATAAGGCCTAGTAGCAACAATAGGATCCAATGGTTGATTACACATCTCCTTATAACTGTAAGTGAAACCTGAAGGTTGAATCATATCCATTCTTGAAACATGTTGATTCACCATATTTTCCAAATTCTGCATTTTTGGATTACTGCTATGTGTGTTCCCTAGATTCCCTAGAGGAGAAATGTATGTATGTTGAAGTCCTGATGTTTGATTTAAATTGGAAATTTGAATACCTTGGTTATATGTGGTGCTTTGCAAAAATGGACAACTAACATTTAATGGGACAAAAGCAATAGTGTTGACATTATAATATGAAGGATCATATTGAAAACAATTTTGGGTGCCACTACTAGTTAGGAAGACTTGCAAATCCCTCCTAATGTTGGTGGTTGTAGTAGTGATACTAGACATTTGTTTTTTTTAGATTATCAAAATGCAATGATTGGGATGTAGGGTTATAATGGTTAAGCAAAAGATATCTAATGGGAGGATAATGAGAAGAATATTCTTTTTCAAGATGAGCTTCTCGCTCTATGCATTCCAATAGATTTTCCTTATTAGCTTTCATGAAACCCCAAATATGATCAAATGATGAGAAGACAAATCCACCATTGGGTCCTTCATAAGGATTAAAATTTGTATCAGTTTCCATATCCACATCATTTTGCTCTTCTAGACCTATATTAGGGTTTTCTCTATTAATCTGATCATCTTCAAGAGGAACATAATCAGATTCTAACTGTCTTCTCTGAATTCTAAGAAAAGGAGCCATTAAAAGTAGTGAAAATTATATAGGGAAAACACTAACACATAAACTTTAATTTATTAAATATTTTTAAACATAATTAATGATCTTATTTTTAAACTTTTCAAAATAAATGAGGTTTTCATGTTGGGTTCACCAAAAATGTAGAGGGGGAAAACTTTCCTACCACGTATAGTTCCCAAATAAGGTTGGATTCGCAAAGGTAGAAAGCCTTATGGGGTGAAACATAGGGGCTACATTGTTCTCTACACTCGGTGCTTGGGGAGGAAGGGTTCACCAGGAATGGTTTAAGGACTCACTCTAAGTCCTTAGGATATTCATGAATGTTTCATATGTACAGATTCAAGCAATTACTTAAGTTTGGCCTTTCTAGATCTATGCTATGAAAGATAAAAAATGATGCAGAAATATAGAATGTAGAAATACAATAGCTAACCCTAGAATAATTCTTTCTTTTAATGCTTTCTAATCTAGGGTTTTAGATAAATAATCTTTAATCAAGGGCTCAAGAAAGAATGCAAAAACATAATTAACCTAGATGTAAACTATATACTATTGTCTTTTAATGCCTAGAACTTAAGATATATTTTTATAAAATCAGATCTAGAGTTTACAACATAAATATAAAGCACTCAACAAACAACCTAAATACTAATCATAACACTTAGCTTATCTGGAGGTTGATCCTTGCTTTTGCTTCCTCTTGTTCAATGATATCAATAATACCTGATCCTACAAGATAACTCAAAAATACTTGAAAATAGAATTAGCATTAGGGGGCCTTCTTAGGCCACTATATATTAATTCTTAGAGGTGCAATAGTAAAGCCCCCTAGGTCCTTTATATGACATTTAAAAATATAATTGGAAATTGACCTTTGGATTTTTAATTATAAAATAGTAATGCAGCATAGTAGAAATAAAAAATAGAATATGCCAATATGACCTAGATGTAGTTTAAGACCTAATAATGCAATTATCTTCGCTAGGTTTCCCCCAATTTGTCTCTAGGTGAAATTTCAAATTGCAAAGAGTGGGTGCGATGATGTAGTAAGCAAAGTCATGCCCCGTCGGTACCAAGCGTGATCTCACTCCTACATGCAGAAGACCCTAACTTTGGATCTACGAAGTTGCACCTCGATGACACCGGGCATGATTTCACCTATGATGCAAGAAAAATAAAATAAATGTGCAATAAAGTGCAAAAACATAAAACTTAAAATAATAAAACCTTATGGACGATACAAAGGTAGATAAAAATAGTGATATATCTAGGTATTTAATCTCTCTTCCCAAACTACGTCATAGATCCATCGGATCAAACAACAATTATATCAATGCAGTAGAAGAAAAAATCTAAAATTTTCACTTCGAGGTTAGATTACAGAAGAGAAAATGAGGTAGACACAAAATAACTTGTGAGCATGTTCAAATAACCAGGCGTGTGTTAGAAATCCTAAGAGAGTAAGATTGATTATGTGTGTGTAAAATGTGATATCATCCCTCATTTTATAGGTGATATTAAAGGTGAAAAGAGTGGGAAAACATTAGGAAAGCTGACGCCAAACATGCTAAAGATAAAAATTAGGATTTCTAAGGAAGAAACCCTAAAAACATGAAATCGCGTCCCATCTTGACCGAGCGTGTTCTCACTGAGAAGGGAAAAAAAGGTAGGACAAGGGGAAATAGGCCCATTCCTTACATTAGATAGGGGTTATGGACCTCTTAGAGGGCTCTAGGAAGATTTCCCACTAAAAGAGGATCAATTTTTCATGTTTATAGTAGCAAACTGATCAAGGTTTTAACCCTTTGCTAGAAGATCCTAAGTTTTAGTTTTTGCAAAATCAGATTGATAGCTTGGCCATGCAAATATCGGGTATGCAATATCAGAAACCCACTTTAAGGTAGCTAATAAATCACCCCATTCATTCTTCGGTACCATCACCACCTTACCCGATAGATTTTCAATTACCAAAGTTTGATAAATTCAAGGGGGATGAGGACCCTTGGGAGCATGTGAGTGGATTTATCAATGCATGTTTTAGAATCCAAGAAAATGATGCTCTTATGCTCTACACCTTTCCTCAAATATTTGGAGGGGATGCCCTAGATTGGTATAATCATCTCCCACATCAAAGTATTTATACTTTTGAGCAATTAGCAGACCAATTCTTGGAATGTTTCTCTCTGAATGTCAGAAAGAAAACAACATTGATCGACTTGTTCAACTTATGACAATTTGAAGATGAGTCGGTTTATGACTTTGGAAACCATTGGAGGGTAGTCATTACCAAATTGCCATTCTCCCTCCCCATGGTGGAATTGACCCAAATGTTCACAAGGAGTTGTTCCAAACCAATATCCTTGTTACTACAATTGCAACAATATAGAACATTCGAGGAAGCACTTGCCCAAGCTAGAGTGATAGAGGAAATCAAAATCCAAGAGGGTAAGATAAAATTGAAAAAGAAATAATGGCAAAACAAAGGTCAAAAGGGGAATAACCAGGGTCAATCCAAGGCTGGCTAGGTTAATCAAGTAGTCTTGAGCCAACCTCCACAGCAAACACAACAAGCTCAAGCCCAAGTACAACAACCCCCACAATAACAACAACCACAACAACAAATTTATCAAGTGGTTCCACCCCCACAAAAAATGCAAAATCAAGCTCAACCTATAGATAATCATCAGTATCAATACAATCGGCCACCCCACAATTACACCCCATTACCCGAACCATATTCATCTCTCTTCCAAAAGTTGTATGATGCACAAGCCATTACATTGCTAGAAATGAAACCTGAAGATCCAAATAAACCAAAACCTAAGAGCTATAAGGAACATTTGTACTGCACCTTTCATCGATAGAAAGGTCATGACATCAACAATTGCTATGCATTCAAAAACATTGTGCAAGATCTACTTGAAAGGGAACATATCAAGATTGATAACCCTTTAGCCCAAAAAAACTAGAACCTTGGTATCTATCAAACACCACTACCTCATCATGAGGTAAATCAAAAAATAACTAGGAGCATCAACTTCTACAGTTCCTCCCAACCAAGTCAATCATATATCTCAAGTGTACCAAGGTTTTGTAGGGGCCATTCATGTAGTCACCCGTGGGTAGAGAAACATGAATCACACATAGCAAGCAAATGGACCAACTCAAGCAGTACCCACTCCTATAGCACAACAAACAAATGTGCCCATACAACCAAACCACACCATTCCATCTCCACCCATCCATATCCAAAGTCATCCACCCAGACCAATCATCACATTGAGAAGTCAATTGACATAGAGCTTAAGGATGGCCTCAACCAAGTTATCCATATATGAGCTCATACAACAATCTCCCCCACATCATGAGGTATTGATGGAGATCTTAAAATCCATCAAACTTCAAATAGAAGATCCCAATACCTTCAACACTTTTGTGGGGAGTGTTCAGAATTGTATGGAACCTTCAATTGCATTCTATAATTTTGAAGAAAAGAGCATATCATCAGAGTTACCTGATCCTCCATTGCATATTGTAGCTCATATTGATCAAAAACCCTTCAAATGGGTACTCATTGATACTAGCTCCTCTATCAATATCATCACCACTGAAGCCATCCAACATCTCAAACTACCACCATCTCACATCACCTCATCCACCTTCACCTTATGGGTATTCAATGATGCTTTGTGCTCCACTATAGGAAATGTAGTTCTACCCATGATAGTGGGGGTGAAAACAATCCATGTACTCTTCCATATCTTGGAAGGAGCCATGCAGTACAACATACTTCTTGGACATCCTTGGATTAGGGAAATGAAGTGTGTTCCCTCAATATTACATCAATGCTTGAAATATGTGCATGAGGGAAAGGTCCATTGCATTCTAGCTGACATCAAGCCATTCAAGTACTACAACTTGATATCCAATCTATATGAGCCATCCCTTCCATCCACTCATCTTTCCATTTAGCCACTCATCATTCAAACCACCCTAAGTAGAAATACTTCATCCAAAGCACCCATCCTAGAGGCTTTGCCAATCATTGATCATACCTTTGCATCTCAATCCATCAACCCAAGTCATGTTTCTTCATCCACTTCATACCATTTTTCCATTACACCTGATCATCCTACCAATAAACCATCATCTTCATAAACTACAACCTCCCACTTTGCAAACACCCTTCATATTTTCATCTCAACCCAATCCACCAACTTCTAGCCAATCCATTCAACCAAATCCATCTCAACCCCCACCACCCATTGTCTCATAGATAGGGCCACCTATCCGAGAGGAACCCTTACCACATGAGCCATCTCCTCCATCTGAGCCATAAGCCACCATTGAAGCCTCCACCTTCACACCTGATTCATCCACATCCCAGCCAACTCAAGTTGTAGTCCATCTCACCAATCCAAGCATTGGTGAGTACATAGTTGAGAGTGTCACAATAACACCACCTATTTAGTCTATTAGAGATTATGGTCACCCATGTGACCCACCTTTAGCCATAGGTGTAGTGTATAGAATGGGTTTCGAACCAAATAAGATTAATTTTGTATATGGGGGAGTGGATTCTTCATTCGATCCACCTCCTCCTAATGAAGAACCCATACAAGAATTTTGTGCTAACTTAGAATATTTGTCCAACCTAGATTTCCCCATGTGATATTTTCATTGGGTTAACTGGTAGGGATTTGGTCTTGGATGACATGAGTAGGGTCCACATCATATCATTGAGCCCCACTATCGAGAAGCACATGATCACTCTAGCTTAGGATATAGGCCATCATCTTCAAACTCCTCCTTTGAGCATACATTTCAACAACTCACCCTAGAGTCCAAAGAGGAGGATGAAGAGAGCAAAGATAATGATGATAGTGAGGATGAGTATTTAGACCCTAAGTTTACACCTTATTTACATGAGGTCTTTCTAGAAATGAGACCACATATAGTTATGATCAATTACATTTTTGATGATGATTTTGAGGACTTTCTAAAAATGGGACCAAACATGGACATGATCAATCCCATTTTTGATGGTCCTCAAGAAGATGTGGCCCTTATAGCACCCATTGAGAGAGATGAGTACTACATTAGAATGTTTCCCATCCATCGACCCATATTTCACTTGCATCTTCCATGAGAGCGACCTGAACCAGATCCACCACCACCACCTTGGTTGCATTCATAAAATCATTATCCATCCATCATAGGTTAGTTTCTCCCTAGAGAGAGTGAGCAAGATAGTTCACTCTCCAAATCGTAACCACTTCACTTCCACCAAGTTAACATGATTTATGTTGACTTGTTCACCCCACTCCACAATCCATATGATTTGGTAAAGTTGATTTTGATCGATGCTAGCCTTATCGACATGGATAGGATTTCATCCCCACCATCCATAGTCGAGTTCATCCTATTCAAAGAATTGCTAAGAGCTTCTAATGCTTATATTCCTCAATAATATTCATCTTCACCTACTTCTATTTTCCAAACCAAAGTAGAAGAAGCCTCACCCGAGTCCTTTGAAAATGTGGAGGATGATATTCATCTCATTCCTACTCCACATCAGTTAGAAGAAGGTTCACACATGCTTATTGAAGAAGCAATTGATGTGAACATAAGTCAAGATGCGAACAATCCCCAAATTATGAAAATAGCAAAAGATCTATCCATAGAAGAGAAAGAGTACCTCCTAGATGTATTGACAAGGAAGAAAGAGATTTTTGCATGGTCATACAAAGATATGCCTGGCCTTGACCCCAACTTGGTGGTCCATAACCTCACCTTAGCTCCCGAAGCAAAACCATTCAAGCAAAAATTGAGGAAACTTCATCCTACCATAGCCCTCATTGTCAAAGAAGAGCTACAAAAATTATTAGATGTGGGTTTCATACAACCCATTGATTATCTTGAATGGCTCTCAAACATGGTACCCATTCACAAACCGAATGGGGGGATACACATTTGCACATATTTTTGAGACCTAAACAAAGCATGTCCCAAGGATGATTTTCCATTACCAAACATCGATCAACTAGTAGACTCTTGCATCGGCCATGAAATGCTTTCTCTAATGGATGGTTTTTTAGGATACAACCAAATTCGAATCAATCTTGATGACCAACACAAAACAACATTCACCACACCTTGGGGCACTTTCTGTTACAAGGTGATGCCATTCGGTCTCAAAAATGTAGGAGCTACTTACCAATGTGCCATGACGTATATCTTCCATGACTATATGCACAAAATCATTGAAGACTATGTGGATGATTTAATAGCCAAATCCAAAACATGTCTTGAGCACATCGATGTACTAGAAAAAGTCTTTGATCGGTTACTTGAACACAAGGTGAGGTTAAATCCTAAGAAGTGTGTATTCGAAGTCACATCAGGTAAACTTCTAGGATTCATTATCTCCAAGTGAGGCATTGAAGTGGACCTTGATAAGGTCAAGGCCATTGTTGAAATGCCCCCTCCAATAAATCTTAAAGAGTTGCATAGTTTGTAAGGAAAGATTCAATCCATTCATCGATTCATTGCACAACTCTCAGACAAATGTAGGCCATTCAATCACTTTCTACAAAATGGGGTCACCTTTTCCTGGACAAAATAATGTCAAGAGGCTTTTGATGATATCAAGAAATATCTAGCTTCACCACTAGTGCTAATGTCACCTCATCTAGGAGTCCCTTTTCATATTTACATCTTTGCAATAGATTTTGCATTAGGGACAATGCTTGCACAAAAGAATGAAAATCAAAGAGAGCAAGCAATATATTACATTAGTCAAACATTGGTGAGTTATGAGATAAGATATGCTTATGTTGAGAAGTTGTGCTTAGCAATGGTTTTTACCACTAAGAAACTCAGATATTATATGCTAAGTAACACTACCTATGTCATAGCTAGAGAAAATCCTCTATGTTATATGATGACTCACACATACAACAATACCCATACTACAAAATGGATAATGCTCTTAATAGAATTTGATCTTGAATTCATTAGCCAAAAATCCATCAAGGGTCAGGTGATAGTCGATCAACTCGTAGAAGCTCCACTTCCAAATGATCAACCCCTTTTTATCGAGCTTCTAGATGATTCAATATTTTTCATCACTGAACAAGAAGAACTAGTCCCTCCTGAGGATGATGTTGACATCACTCTCTTCTTTGATGGGTCAAAGTGTAAAAAATGACAAGGTGTTGGAGTCATGTTTTATACACCTGAAGGAATACCAATTCCTTTATCATTCAAACTTGACTTTCCATGCACAAATAATAATGTAGAGTATGAAGCCTTAATATTGGGGCTTCAATCAACATTAGCTATGGGCATTAAGTGTATAAGAATTTTTGGTGATTCCTAACTTGTCATTTTCCAAGTGAAAGGAACTTACCAATGTAGAGAACCAGTCTTGAAATAATACCATGAAATAGCAATGAAATTGCTAGCAAAATTTGATTGGTACAAGATTGACAACTTGCCTCATTTGACTAATAGATTTGTGGATGCGATGGCTTCTCTAGGATCATTAATTCCAAAGAATAAAAATGGAGAAGTCCAACCACTCATCATCACAACAATGTCCAAATCTACAATCTCACGAGCAGAATCTGAGGATGAAAAGAGTGTTTGTTTCATTCACGTAGAACCATATGAGTCTTGCCTTAGTCAAATAAAGGACTTTCTCAAGTTTGGGACCCTCCCATCAGATTTGATGTGAACTACAAAGAGAACATTCAAACAAAAAGTAGCTCGTTACACTCTCTTGGGGGACGTGTTGTATAGACATGGCTATGATGGAATCTTACTTCGATGTCTAGATCTCGTAGAGGCACAAAGAGCCATATCCAAAGCCCATGATGGTACTTGTGGTGGCCACTTTAGTGGAATGGCCATTGCAAAGTGTATTTTGTGCATGGGTTATTATTGGCCCACCATGGAAAATGATTGTTGTCAATATGTGAAGAAATATCAAAAATATCAACAACATGCCAATTTGACCCATGTACCATCACAAGCATTACAACCCATTCAAAGCCTTTGGCCCTTTTCACAATGGGGCCTAGATTTGATTGGTAAAATTTCACCTACCTCTTCGGGACAACACAAATTCATCATAACTACCACATAGAATACTTCACTAAGTGGGTCGAGGTGATACCAATGACCACTATGATTGGACCTCGAATTATGGAGTTCATACTCCAACATATTATCTATCATTTTGGGATTCCCTCAAAGATCATTTTTGATAATGGTAAGTCTTTCAAAAACAAGGATGTTCGAGCATTATGCAACAAATATAATATCCAACATAGTTTCTTGACTCCTTATTACCCACAAGCAAATGGATAAGTTGAGGCAACCAATAAGACCTTGATAGCCATTCTTAAGAAACTTGTCAAAGAGAACCATAGAGATTGGCATACTCAAATCCCCTTGGCATTATGGGCTTATCGCATAAGCATTCGAATGCCAATAGGGGTAACTCCATTTTCATTGGTCTATGGAGCCAAAGCAATCATGCCTCTTGAGCTCGAGATCCCTTCTTTACAAGTTGCATTACAAGAATTCATGGATGATGACACAACTAGACAAGCACATCTTGACCAACTCACACTCCTTGATGAAAGGTGAATCAATGCCTTAGAACATTTATGAGTATATCAAGATCGCATCAAGCATGCTTATAATGCAAAAGTCCATCCTCATGAATTCCAAGTAGGAGATCTCATTCTTAAAGAGAATCAATAGAATACCAATGCATTACCACACTTGCGAGACAAATTCATGGCTAATTGGTTAGGTCCATACATTATCAAGCAAAAGTTGGGTCCTAGAATGTATAGACTTGCAAATTTAGAGGGAACATTGGAACCTGAGCCATTAAATATCATACACCTAAGGGCATTCTATACTTAGTGTGGATTATAAATATGTACATATACATGGCTTAAAAAAACTCATTGCATTTCATGCATCCATCCATACATTCCACCTACATTGCATACACATATTTGAGTCATTTACATTTGTTCATACCATTCATCATATTAGAGATCATTTGGTTAATTTGGATAATTTCTAGTCCACTATGTCTTGTTGCCTTAATCAGGGGCACCTTAGGTCAAACATTAGTCACCAATCCATCAGCCACAATAATTCACAACTTTCCTTATGATATTTTGATGATTAAGGGGTCCACATAAGATAGGATAGATATCGTATAGTCATCAACAATGATGATTATACGACCACTGACTATTTTATGTACACCTTTTAATTATCAAAATCTTGTAGGAAAACTACCACCACATCTTGCATAACACCTTGTTTGCTAAACAAAATCTAGGTGTTTTCAATCACTCAACCACCCCTAGTGTTTTAAGCAACCTCCATTGAAAATCAAACAATCCTTAGGTGCCATAAGTTGTTCCTGGTCAATCAAGTTTCCTCTTGGACCACGCACATCAAAACACATTAAAACATTGTGAAGCCTAGGAATGACGAAGTCATGAGTTGCTATTGCCATAAAGTGAAAGGTTTCTCCTATTCATCCAATTATGTGCATGGTCTAGAAAGCTAAGAGTTGATAAAAGGACAAGCTCCCCCTTCATCCTTTAAAAAAAAAAATAAAAATTCCCTTGCTCTTCCTCAAAATGAGCAAGTATCCCAAAAGATCCAAAAAAATAAAAATAAAATCCCTTGCTCTTCCTCAAAATGAGCAAGTATCCAAAATCCCAAAAGCAATAAAATTCCCTTGCTCTTCCTCAAAATGAGCAAGTATCCCAAAAGCAATAAAAATCCACTTTGCTCCAATACAAAAATGAGAAAAATCAAAATAAAAATCCAAAATCCAAAATCCAATGCAATAAAATAAGGGAAAGGAGCTTGAATCCTTGGAATTCTTAGTGTTTCAAAAATCATGGGGTGATCCTCATTACAACAATGGGTTGAATGAAACTCGCCTAGCAATGGGGTATCCTTATGCATGGTACCAAGTCTATCACATTAGCGACCTTATTTTGTACAGACCTATGGATGCTCATGGATGAGCTAGCTTGTTGGCATAAGTTACCAATGGATTAGTCTACCCTTACTCATAATGAGAAATGAACATTCATTGCACACATAGTTGGTCCTTGAGAAATTTGAAACCACTAGGACAACCTTAGCATCATGAAGATTTGTGAGATAAATAGATGAGTTTGTTTAAGATCACTAGGATGTTTGAGTCTTTGCAAAACAACTCTAGATACTTTATCCAAAACCATTCCATATCATTTCCATTATTACATTCCATAATCCATTTCATTTATAAATATCAAATGTTAGTGCCCCTGATTAAACAATGAAGATAAAGTTGATCAAGCAAAAGTCTAAAACATACACAAATGATCATTAGAACATAACATTCATCTCATTCATTAAACTCAATCACTACATCATTTCATATGCATCCATACAAACATACATTAAAATAAAAGTGCAATACAAAATGATCAAAATAAAATCCATGTATATGTATATATATAACCACATAGTACAAAAATCACCCAAAAGGTTGTATACATCAGAGCACTAAGGCTCATAAGCAAAAATGAAAACTATAAAAAGAGGTAATAAGTACTCCTAGCTAGCACCACTAACCTACTTGATGCCCCTATGAGACCTGATCCTTGTGAACTTGAGGGAGCATGGAAACTAGGAGCTCAAGAATGTGAACCACTAGGTCTAGACTCACTCCACCAACTAGATCCTAAAAGCTGATGAAGAAGGTTGCATAGGTAGTGAGATGTGATGTTGAGCAAGTGTGTCCTCAAGTAGATGAATGTACCTAACTTGTGATTGTGAAATAGATATATCTTAATTTTGATGTACCTCTCATTATGCTATCTCAGCATGAAGAGCCACAACCTTAGAACCATCACCACCTCCACTAGATCCACTTTGTAGCCCATCCATCTCACTCTATAGTTGAGCTATCTCAGCATCCTAAGATACCAATGCACTCTGTAACCTCGTAATATCTACATCATGAGATAGTACAATCTATCTAAGGTGATCCGCTCCTCACCCAAGCTAACCTCACTCAGATTGAAGGACACCCCAATCCTCCTTAGTGTGGTATGGAGGTAGATCCTACACTCCATCACCACCACCTCCATCACCACTAACTCCATACCATCTCCATCTCCATCACCCTTATCCTAGTGTTTGTAGGTTGATCTACATCTATCCTAGCTCACCTCCTACTACCACTACCTCGATGATATTTTTATCATTGAGGAGTCTACTCACTAGCATCTCGCTCATCACCACTCACTACATCATCAATAACTTGACTCGGTGCCCATGGAGGTTATGAAGTAAACCATGCATCATACTCAGTTATAGTCCCAACATCATCTACACAACATCATCATCATGGTCATCATCCATAGTCCAAGGATTAGGAGTAATAGGGAGACTAAGCTCATCATCCTGATGCCTATATACAATTGGAGCATCAAGAACTCCTTGAACTAAGCCAAACTATCGCATCACTTGAGAGAATTGGATAAACTCTCTCTCACCCATGTTTCCCAATCACCCACCTACCTCACCTCATCCATCAAAGTTATGCCACATCATCATCCCAAGTGAGGCCTCACCATGGTCACCAAATGATATCATCACTAGTCAATGTTGCCAACATATCTCGATACTCCTGGCCACTATGGCTAGGGTGACTCGGTAGAAGCTCCTCGTTGGTCCACCAATGAAGAGCACAAGGTAATGAGTGATCCCACTCACAAGGTAGACCCTCTAGTTATGTAATCTTGATATGCTCCCATCCCCAAAGCTGAAGAAGCAAGCTACAATCGAGTCCCTTTCACTCCTACCTCTTCACCTCATAGAGCTCCACATATAGCTGGTAAAGTAGGGTAGGAGCCCAAGCATAGACTTGTGGCTCATAAATCATATCAAGAACAAGTCTCACCTGGTTCCAAGGGAACCTAGATCCCATACTATTAGGCAACAACATGTTGCCTAAGATGTACATCACAAATGTAGGAAGTGCTCCTAGCTTCCCATCTTGGTATATAACTAAATATTGGATCCCACCCTTGCTCACATCCACATCATCCCATCCATCACCATATATAGGCCTCAACTCATGCTCCTTGTCATGGCCAACCCAAACTGGTAACCCCTCGATAGGAACATGAAAGATGTGGTAAACATCCTCCAGGGTAATAGTAAGCTCCCCTATCAAAAGCTAAAATGACCCCCTATCAGGGTCCCACCTCTCCACCAAAGTAGATAAGTACTCCTCATCCACTCTAACCACCTCCACCCACCCACATCCATCCAATCTCACCTCCTCCAACCACTTCCAATCATCATTAGTAAGTGCCTTCCGCACCCGAGAGATGATAGGAGGCCATCGATGTCGAGCCTCAATAAATTTCACCTACACAAAGCATAAAGTAAATCCAAATTAGTGCATATGTCATTTAAAAAAACATAAAAAATATTTTAAAGCATTATTTTCATTTCAAAAACATAAAAAAAAAAAAATTTTATGCATTCTTTTCATTTAAAAAATACAAATACAAAATTTATTTTTTTAAAAAAAAAAAACAAAAAAAAATTTTTATCCTCTTTTCAAAAAAAAAAAAAATTTTTATTATTTTTAAAAACAAAAAACAAAAAAAATTTTACCATCCCCTCTTAGTTTTTCCAAAAAAATAAAAAATTTACCATCCCCTCTTAGTTTTCAAAAAAATAAAAATAAATAAAAAAACACAAACAAAACAAAAATAAATAGAAGGGCCTCAAAATCATATCTCCACCACCCATGTGCCAATTCAAGCTCCAACCGAGCTACCAACCTCCGTCCCACCAACGATTGTGCTTGTCTCACCAACCGTATCCATCACTCAATCTCTCAACTGCTCAAAAAACTTCAAATACACACATGAATCCAACTTTCCAACTTATGCATATTTATAGCTATATTTTATGGTGCTAGCCGCGCATCCACGTTTGGCAAGCACATTCAGTCGTACATCCGAGTTTGTCAGTGCCAAATGCGGATGCACGATTGTCTAGTGTAACCAACCACAAACACACAATTAATAAATATATATAAACAAAAACCCACATCAAATCAACACAAATGCATTCAAATCATCATCCCCATCATCATTTAAAGTGAACCTTGTATCTAGTGATTTACTCTAGACACCTAGCGGTTGCAGCGATTGGTTATCCATGCAATCCGGTAGGATGGGTAACTCACCATAAGGACACTTGTTCAAAATCATTCCACATCATCACATGTGGAATTAAATCAGTTGGGTCCCTCAATTTTTGAGTGTGACTATGTTCAAGCAAATTTGCACAAGGTTATCATTAAGCCCTTTCCGTGGGGTTACAAATGTGGAAAACTATCACAACTCTCAATTTGGTAAGAATTGCTAAAATCACTAAGGTGTCCGAGCTCCTAGGGTGGTTGGTTCCTTTAACACCATATCATTTGGTAGGAATTGCTAAAGTCACTAGGGTACCCAAACTCCCAGAGTGGTTGGTTCTTTTACCACATCATTTTGCACTTCATTGAAACCAAAGGCAAATTTGCAACATCACAAAACCACCCCAAACTTGGGGTATCAAGATGTATAAGGTCCTACCTAGGGTAAATATATGATAATGAATGTAATTACCCCACATGTGGGGACATGTGGGAGAGGTAGGAAGTTGAGTGGATAATATTTATTGTAATAGATAGTGGAGTGACAATACTTTATTATAATTGGTCATATGGCACTTTCATAGTGCCCACCCCACTATCCTAGTGGAATTGTTATGCCACTATATTTTATTATAGTGGATTGTCATAGTGGCTAGTGCTCACCCCACTACCCTAGTGGAATTGTTATGCCACTATATAGTGGTTAATATTTTATTACCACTAACATAGGCTCATATGCCTATATAATGTCCACCATTGAATCAAAGATTTATGGAAGAGTTATTGTATAAATCTTGACTTCAAGGGGGTTGGCCCCTTTCAAAGGCTTGTATGGTGTTCCCCTACCTCAAGGGTTTGGTGTTGCCCTACCTCAAGGGTTTTATCTATCGATTGAGATTTTTTGACCAATTTCATTGAGTGCATTGAGTGATATTGTTAAAGATTTTTTGTATGAATAAATCATGTTCATAACACGTGGTATCGTAGGAACAATTTTGGCAAGTTGGGGTTGGTTTTTTGTAGGGTGAAGGCACACTTCCAAAAAAATCATTAAATTTTGTAAAGGCCATAATTTTTTTGAATGCAATCATCTTCAAAATCTGTTTACACCAACATGTAGATTAGGATGAGTACTACAAAATTGGGACTCACACGTTAAATTTTGACACGTATTGAGAAAAATAAGGCTATCTGGTTGAGTTCTTTTTGTTGTTATTTGGGTCGCGCAATTTTTTTTAATTCATATTAAATTTTTTAGCTGTTATTTACAAAATATTTTAGCACCAATAAATATATTATTTTGATACTATAAAAATGACTACTCATTTATAGATTTATGATAACTTTTTATAGAGTTACAATTTTTTTTTTTTTGGTAAGTTGGAATTATATTACAAGCGGGTTTTGAAAGGATCCCAAAAACCTTCTTACAACAGGTCAAAAGACCAAACCGAGGGTTAAAACCCAAATGACACATCCCACCCAATGGGAGACTTATTACAAGGATGAAGATAAAATCTCGTCTAGCGGGAAACATTCGAAGACCACCACAAAGGAAATCCTGCCCAACGGAAAAAATCGGTAGTCAAAAAGGGAAAATCCCGCCCTGCAGGGACCCTAGCACATTTAAAAACCTTCCCAACAGGGAAAAAAAAACAAAAAAAATTACAATCCCGCCTCATGGGAAAAAAATCGCACAATCTAGAAATCCTGCCACATGGGGAAAACAAGCATGTTTAGGAATCCCACCAAGCAGGAAAGGCACACAAACCCTAAACTAGCATGTTTGAGAAATCCCGCCTAGCAAGAAAACCAGCAAAATTGGAAGATCCTGCCTGTGGGAAAACCACCAAACCAACCCTAAATCGGGTGTGAAGGGTCCCGCCCTACGGGGAAAAAAACTAGCAGCAAAGGAAGGTCTCGCCCCGCGAGAAACCCAATAGCAACAGAAAATCCTGCCTTGTAGGAAAAAAATAGCAGCATGCCCAGAATCCCACCTTCAAAAAAACCAGCAAGAGAAGGCGAATCCACCTAGCAGTAAAAACCATTAGTATGCCCAAGACCTGCAGACAAACCCATGACCCCCCATCAGGGAAAACCAGCACGCCCTGAACTTGCAGAAAATATTGCAAACTCGTGGATCCCGCCCAGCGGGAAAACTAGCAGCATGCCTAGAAGAACACAACCCCTACCTAACAGGAACCCCGATCTGGGATGCAAGTTGTAGAGAAGAGACAGGGAAGCTGTCCCGTGAGCGTCCATGACTGAGAAAGATTTTGACGGGTAGAAAAAATAGCGGAAGCCATTGCATTGTAATATCTTGAGCCCCCATCCCAATATCAAACCCTGCAAGGAAACAATCCATTAAAACCACCATCAAGAAAACTTCTAGCCCCACCATTGTCTATCAGGGAATGGATCCAAGGAGAGATGTAACTGCATGCATGGGCACCCCCCCAGAACCCAAACAGTAGACTACAGAAAGATCCCTGAGATCCATCCACAAGAACAAACAAACCCCGGATGTATAAGGAGATCTCGAAGACAAGGGTTTCATGGGGTGACTAGGAAAACCATCTACAGGAAAAGGCACCCCCCGAATCCAAAAGAACGCAGATGAAAATCCTGAGCAGTAACCAAAAAACCAAAGCCAACCCTCTTCCAACAACCCCGAAAGCACGCTGAAAACCTGACAAACTAGGAAACTTAGGGCAAGAAACCACCAAACCCTCCTTGTAGACTAGCAACCCCGACAAGGGGGAAACCTGAGAAAACAAGGGAACCTAGAGACTAGGCCTGAGAGCAGACCTAGGAGGGGGGCAGGGAAATGGAGAAGTGGGACTGGTCAGTCCCAAGGAACCTGGTGCTGGAGCCATCCCTCCTTTGCCCGGAGTTACAATTTTTTGAAGTTGGGTTGTTCGAGCTATTTTTTGGTTGCACAAATTTTTTTTGCAAAAAGAAAAAGTTTGTATTAAATTCTTTAGCAGTCATTTTCATAATATTTTTACATCAGCATGTATGTTATTGTGAGTGCTAAAAAATGACTACTCGCTTGTGAAATTATGTCATGTATTGAGCAACTTACAACTGCTAAAATTTGGGTGTTTGTAGGTGTCTTGGGGTTGTGCAACATATTTATATGAGGCACATCGGTTGCCATTTGTTTGGATTTTTGAAAAAAATATACAGCTGTAGTGGGTGACAAAAAAGCTAGTTGCCTTGTTTAAAAAAAAAAAATTATTAAAAGATTAACCATAAAAAATCCAAGTTTTTTTTTTTTTTTGGTCATGAGATTGCCACAATTTTCTAGAGAAGATGATATTGATGCTAGGAATGGTGAAAAAATTTTAAGTCTTTATTTTATTTTGATCTTTTATGGAGAATTACAACTAGCATTTACTTGCAAGGGGAAGTTTCATCTTGGTATATCCACTATATGAAAAATCATAACAATATATTCACATGGGAAGACTTTGAAGTTGCATTCTTAAGCAAATGGGGATCAAAAGAAAAATATAATAATGTGCAAACTATGGAAACTACACCTTGTGTGTTAGGTCCAAACAATGGTCAAAAATGGTCAAAAAGCTTTGTTTGCATGTAAAAATTCTATTTTGCAAGTTCATGGAAATATTCAAAAGAAAAATATTATTATTTCGATTAACCCTACCAAAAAATATAATTTTATCAATATGTATTTGACTAAGAGGTTGCAAGTTCACACAAATAAAATCAAAGACATACAAATTGAGGACTAAAATATTCAATTTTTTTAATATTTGAAGCTCACCATGGATAAATATGTTTTGCATTCATATTTTCATACTATTGAGATGGAGGATGTGGATATTGTTCTTGGTTACCCTTGGTTAGATTCCTTGGGTACTATTAACATTAATGTGCAAAATAAGTATAAGAAGAAAAATAACATTACCGGATATTTCTCAATGTAAGGAAGTACTTGTCACTATTGCAATGGAACAAAGTATAGAATACATAAACGAACCTGAAATAGAATCTCAAGCATAGGTTGTACCACATGAGGAAAACAAATAACAAGCTAAGTTTGGCATATACCACCATCCACACCACCATGAAAGGCAACAATCATGGTGACAAGGCATAATACAACCAAGGACTGATGAGGGATATACAAGAAATCAAAGGAGCCTAAACTTTGCATATGCTACAAGTCCCAAATACAAACATGTATGGATGAAAAAAAGTGAACTTTATGCTTCCAACATAGGGCATCCACATCATTGACGATAAGGCCTAGAGCGTTAGTGCAATTATGATAGCAAGGCACATTAGCATGGACGACCACCAATTAAAGTTTCATTGGGATGGATGGATGTTCAATATCAGTACCAGTTCACAGCCTGGATCCGAAGATCATATTATCTAGCTTCTTCTTATATTTTGAGGATGAAACATTTGTAAGGGGGATGGAATGTAAGGTACCTACCTAGGGTAAATATATGATAATGAATGTAATTACCCCACATGTGGGGACATGTGGGAGAGGTAGGAAGTTGAGTGGACAATATTTATTATAATAGATAGTGGAGTGACAATACTTTATTACAATTGGTCATATGGCACTTTCATAGCACCCACCCCACTATTCTAGAGGAATTTTTATGCCACTATATATTATTATAGTGGATTTTCATAGTGGTTAGTGCTCACCCCACTATCCTAGTGGAATTTTTATACTATATAGTGGTTAATATTCTATTACCACTAACATAGGCTCATATGCCTATATAATGTCCACCATAGAATCAAATGGATATTGAAGAGTTATTGTATGAAGCTTGGCTTCAAGGAGGTTGGCCCCTTTCAAAGGCTTGTATGGTGTTCCCCTACCTCAAGGGTTTGGTGTTGCCCTACCTCAAGGGTTTTATCTATTGATTGAGAGTATTTGAGCAATTTTATTGAGTGCATTGAGTGATATTATTAATGATTTTATGTATGAACAAAGTAGGTTCATAGCAATTTGATCTTGAATTTCACACATTTGCATCTATCACATCCATCCCTTTTCATTATCCACATTTGGTCAATTGGCTTATGAGTTTCATTCTTTACCCATTCTCCAATTGATGGGTAAGAAAAAAAATCAAAATTTTCAAAAATCATTCAAACTTGTACATCAAAAATATTTGAGTCCATTTATCCATCCAATAAGGATAGGTGTCTCATGTTTTTGTACCACATTGTGTTTTACACAACACAGTACAAAAGGGGCATACGTAGACACAAAAATCTAGGCACTTATACTTCACCACATAATAAAATATATGCCTAAGTCTAAACTTAGGCATATTAATACTTGCACATTTCATCCCACATTGTACATTACAATCTTGCATAATATATTCCTAAGTCTAATCTTAGGCATAAAAATATGCACATAAAAAGTATTTTCTAGATTTTCTAAATCTAGAAAATCTTCCAAGGATACCATGTCTACTCACTAGACATGTGTCCTAGCCACATCACCACCATCCCTAACCACATCTCACACAACCATGTCACCCTTGTCCCTTCACATGGGACATCCCTCACATCCCACTCCACTTGCACCTACCCACTAGCCACATCACCCTAGTTAAGTGAGACACCCTAGGTGACTCACTGTAACTACCCTTTCCATTTGGAAGCCCTGGCTTGCCACTTAGAAATCCTAGCTTACCACCTCCCTTTCCATACAAAACCCCAAGCGGCCTATAAAGGCACCTTCATCCCATAAACCCAAGGATGCTAAGAGAACATACTATCATGCTATCGAAATCATGCTAGGAACTCATGTGCATCCTGAGGAGATTGACGATTCAAATCCTAGAGTGTCATTTTGAATGTTTCTACCATCCAGCCTCAACCGCCCATTGGTGGTTACATAGTCGCAACCTCCCTCCTGCGGTTCTCCAACCACCTGCTGGTGGTTGAACAAAACCACTCATGCACCTGCGGTTACTCAGGAGAAATTTTCAATCAGTCATAACAGAGATCAATAAGCTAAAATTTGGCAAGGCATTTAGGTTTAGTTTTTATGTTTTCTGCACTATACTTTTGATTTCTACAAGCATTCATTTAAGGTTCTATTGCATTGGTTTTCAATCATATATGCAGGTGCTACTAAATCCTTGTTTGTATTTTGTGTGTGTAGGAGACATATCCTTGAGCAGCTACTAAAGTTGAAGTGGTCCTATTCCCAAGATACTCAAGCCCACTCAATCTTTGAAGTTGTGGTAGAGGAGCATAAGACACCAATTTAACCTACTTAGAGAACAAGAGACTATCATTTGAGTATTATATATTGTAAAAAAATGCATTGTAATACTTACTCCTTCACATTGGGGCAATATCATTGTAAAAATGGGAAATCAAGGCTCCCCTATTTAATACAAAGATCATACAATTTATTGCAATCACTTTATTGTCAGTTTATGTGTTTGGTATCATTTCTTTTGCTACAAACAATCTCCATACAAGCTTTGCTCCTAATGTCAAATTCATAAGTTTGAAATCATGCAAGCTTGATCCTCCAATATTATTTCCTTTGCAAACCATATCCCACTTACAAAGAGGAAACCTAATTTTTTCCTCACAACATTTCCATAGAAAGTCTTGTTGAATCTTATCAATTTTTGATGCAATACCTATTGGTAGTATTGAAAGTAATATCATATAAATAGGAATGAATTTCAATGTAGTATTTATGAGTTGTAGTCTTCCTACCATGGTTAAGAACTTATATTTCCAATATGACAATAAAGCTTTCATTCTATCCAAAAAAGAGATCCAAAGCTCCTTTTAATTTCCTTTATAAGACAAAGGAATACCCAAGTAGGTTGATGGAATTTTTTAATTTTAAAACCTAAAATATTCACAATAATTTATTGTAAATCTAGGGTAGTATTAATGAAAAATATTGGATTTTGTAGTATTTACCAACTATCCAATAGCCTTATCATAGCATGATAATATTGATTTAAAATCCATGGCCTCATTGTCTCAGGGATAGACCAAAAGAAACATATAATCAATAAATTAGAGATGAAATTTGGAAGGACCATTTTTTGCAACTTGAATACCCTTGATTTTTTTGAAAAATATTACATCATTTGGTACATGCCAATGTACCACCTTGGTAAATATTTGTAAATATTATATTAGGGTTGTGTCTTATATTAATGAGTGAGTAAATATTTTATGTAATGTAATAATGTGCAAGAAATGCACAAGTGTCATGTAAATATGTGTGCAAGTGTTATATGTGTAAATGTGCACAAGTGTCCCATATGTAAATATTGGAAATAAAGCTAGTAAAAAGACCAAAAAGAAGTAAAAAAGGTGTAAAATTTTATTTCAACTATAATCTTTGGATCTTACCCCTTTTACCTCCTTGGACGATAGTTGATTGGACAGGTAAGTTTGACTTGGATGGCGGCTAACTTGGTAGGATTGGACGACAAGGGCATCAAGGCAAACCAACTCAATTTCATTTTTCCCTTTCCTCACTATTTCTTCTATTTTTCTAACTTCCCTATATTTCGTAATTTTTATTAATACCACGAGTATATATTCCAATGTAACTGAGGTTTACAAAGGTTGAATATAATATTGATTATCTAATTTTTGCTCCTAAATTCTCTCAAATCACATCTGGTATTAGATCCGAAGGCGAGGGAGGCCCGAGGACTGAGAGCTAAAGCCAAGGATAGCATGATAATCGAGGTAAAGGAAGCTCGAGGATCGAAGTGAGAGAAACCCATAGAGCACATCTTGTAGCTAGACCAAGGTGGGGCCCGTAGCTCGAAGCTCGAGGCTAGAGAAGCCCAAAGGCATGCGGATCGAGGTGAACATCGGAGCAGGCCAACATAGTAGCTAGCGAAGACAAGAGCGACGTAGAAGGACCGATCATAGAGTGACATGTGGTGATAGGAAGACAAGTCAAGAGCTAACACAGACAAACAACAAGGCACAAGGAGCTGATTCAAACACGCACATGGCATGCAGAGAGAGGAGCAACATGATAGACAAAGGTGGGTGGACAAAAGGCAAAAGGGGTGATCGAGCGATTTCTCAAAGGAAATCAAGAAGCATACTGCTTATCTGTGCTTTTAAAGCACAAATCCCCTCCGCATAACGGATGTGGGATTATTATTTTTTTAAAGTTGTTTGCACGGTTGATGAGATAAAGAAGACAAGCCTCCTTTGGATTCTCGTCAGGCCACACAGCTCTACTGGCTCGAGGAGCCAGCCATAAGTTGCCTAACCCCCTACAGGTCGTAGGTTTGAAACCCAACGACAGTGAAATTCTTTTTTGTTTAAAATTGACACAAAAATCCATAATAAATATATGACCTTCCTCCTCCATACCCAGCTGTGGGTGTAGCTCAATCGGTGAAGGCAGATTGTTTGAATCGCATGTCTCGGGTTTGAATCCAGCGAAGACAAGTTTTATTATTTTTTTTTAAGAAAAAAAAAAAGCTAAAAAGGGTTCGAATTAGGCTTTATAAGGAAGTTGGACTTCCTTAGCTCACGGTAGGTGAGCTACTGTCGTGGCAAATACACACGCTATAAGGCCCAAGGCCTCATTTCTATAGTTGAACTTTTTTTAAAATTATTATATTAAAAATATTTATATTATATTTAATAAATTAAAACTTAATTGTTTTAAAAAAAATAAAAGCAATTATTTTATTTTTATTAAATAAGAAATATAATTTTTTTTTATTATAAAAAAAAGGGGCATTGCCTAGGAGGCAATTAATTGTAAAAGCAAAGTTTTTTTATTCAAGGAATCATAAAGAGTGTGTAATAAGCCTAAGAGGCTTAGTTTTTTTTTGTAAAAGAGACAAAGGATCAAATTGTAAAATTGTAACAAGGCATTGATGATAAGACCAAATGGCTGTTATCATGCCTTATGTAAAATTTTAGCATGAGAAGGTGTAGAGAGTTTTGATAACAAAGTCAGAGGTTATGGACTCAACATTGTGTTTAGTCAAATTCAAAATGCAGTGATAGCACATCAAAGGCATCCTGACTCAGGGTACAAGGCAAAATTTGAAGATAACTCATTCAGGAGTGAATTTGAACAATCAGAATCAGTACAAGCTGAAGCACAAGAATTAGAGTATACACACTACAATAATTCAATAGAAATCCTAGAACCAGAATCACCGAAAATCATATAGATAAGTGACGACGAAGAAGAAGTGGTAGATAACTTTGTAACTCAAGAGATCGCATCCCCACATCAAGAGGACCAAGCAGTCCATGATAGATTAGAACAAGTCAAATTTGACTTAAATTTGTAATCTCTTCCTTCTTCCTTCTTCTTCTTTCCTTATTTCAAAAAAAATACTTTATTGTAACCATGAAATAAATAGAGATTTTTGGTAACTATGGCCTCATACAATAACTTACCTATACCATAATTTAACGATTATGAATATGAGTATTGGTCTATAAATATGAAGACCTTCCTCATAGGTAAATGTTTGTGGGACATCATAGAAGAGGGCTACACAGAACCTTCAGACTGGACAACACTAAGTTTCATAGACAAGAAAACACAAAAATAAGAACAAAAGAGCAACTCTTCTACTCTTTCTCATCTCCAAGCTGCATTGGAGAAAAGCATATTTCCCATAATTTTTGCCTGTACGACTTCACAAGCTGCATGGAAAGCATTGAGTGATGGATTCCAAGGTAGTAATCAAGTGAAGCAGGTAAGGCTTCAAACATTGAAGTGAGATTTTAAAAATATTCGAATGAAATATAATAAAAAAGTCGATGATTATTGTGTTAGTGTAAAAGCAATTGTAGATAAAATGGTTACACTATGCGAAGAAGTCAAGCCTGAGATAATTGTAACAAAAGTGTTGAGAACACCTACACAAAAATGGAACCACATTGCCATAAAAATAGAAGAATCCAAAGATCTTTCCCTTTTAACATTCGATGCATTGATCGGATCGTTAATGTCACATGAAGAGAGGTTTCCTGAAACTCCTTCAACCAGCTATGAAGGCGATGATAAGGCCTTCACTTCCAATGAAAATAATGGAAGAGGACAGGGAAGAGGTCAAGGTCAAGGCAAGCAAAGAGGTAGAGGCAGAGGCACCTACAGAGAAGGCAATTCCAATAGAGGAGGCAACCAGAATAGAGGAAGCAATTCCAATAGAGGAGGCAACTCATACAGAGGATGCAACCAATAAAGAGGTGGAAATTAGAATCAAGGTGCAAATCAAGGACAAAGTGGCAATCAATGGCGAGGAAGTGACAAGTCCAAATCAGCTTGTTTCAACTGTGGAAATCCAGGTCACTTCTCTCGCGACTGCTAGTCAAAATATTCACAAGACAACAGCAGTCAATATGGAAATTATGGAGAAGAAGATGATGCTTCTAATATTTTTCTATCATATGGAAAATCAGATCAAAATTTAAATGACACATGGATTCTAGATATTGGTTGCTCAAACCATATGAGTGGAAAAGAAAAAACTATTTGCTACTCTAGATTCCACTTATAAATCCCAAATCAAATTAGAAGATAACAAAGCATTGCAAGTAGAGGGCATTGGATCCATGGTGGTTCCAACCAAAGAAGGACTAAATAAAGTGAGTGACATCTATTACACTCCAAAGCTCCAACACAATTTTCTCAATGTTGGACAAATGATGGAGAACAATTACAATCTTGTCTTTGATGAGGGAAAATGTATTATTCTTGATAAAAATAATTGTAATCGTGTCATCACCCAAGTCCCCATGACCAAGAATAGGTTATTCCCTCTTAAATTTTGTGATCTAGGGGGAGATAAACTTGCAAATGTAGAAATAACAAATCCAAGTGTGTTGTGGCACTTGCGATATGGTAACCTTAATTCTGCTAGCTTGAAATTGCTAACTTCTCAAGCTATGGTGACAAGACTTCCAAAAATCAATGATCAACAAGAGGTCTATGAAGGATGTGCTTTGGGAAAGCACTCTAGATTGAAGTTTTCGAGAGGAAAAACATGGAGAGCTAGCAATCCACTTTAGTTAGTACATTCGAACATCTATGGTCCGATGCAAACACAGAGTCTCGAAAACAATTATTATTTTCTCACTTTCATAGATGAATTCTCTAGGATGTGCTAGATTTATTTCTTAAAGCACAAATATGAAGCATTTGATTGCTTCATAGATTTCAGAAACAATGTAGAGAATCAAAGTGGGAATTATGTAAAATGTCTTTGAACAGATCAAGGAGGTGAATACTCCTCAAAATAATTTTTAAACTATTGTAAAGCAAGTGGGATCAAAAGGCAATTCACCACAGCCGATACCCCACAACAAAATGGTGTGGCCAAAAGAAATAATCGCACCCTCGTTGAGATGGCGAGACCGATGCTTCAGACAAAGCATCTCACTAAGATGTACTAGGCTGATGCTGTAAAAACAAGTGTAGATCTTCTAAATAGAAGTCCAACTTCTAGTTTAGATGGCATCACTCCTTATGAGGCGTGGTATGCAAAGAAACCAAATGTAAAGAACTTCAAAAATTTTGGTTCTTTAGAATATGCCCACATTCCTGATGATAAAAGGAGGAAGCTTGATCCAAAAAGTCAAGCTTGTATATTTGTCGGGTATTGTGAGTCTACAAAAGCATATAGGCTCTACAATCCCAAGACTCATAAAATTGTACTCTCCAGGGATGTAATTTTTAATGAAGGGGGAGAATGGAGTCATAAAATAATTTTTGTTGATGATGATTCCCAAGATGTAAATTCTTCACAAGTACAGTAGGTGTCTCAAAAGAACAGGAAAGGCATGCCACCCCCTCCAAGATCAAGCAGTTCAATTACTTCAACTGCCACTCCAAGTCTTCCATAGAGATCAGTAAGTTCTTCACAAATGGACATTGAATCTCCATAAAGAGGCATAATAACTTTACATCATCCATCCTTTCGGATGTTGGATCAAAATTTTTAGAGAAGATTCACTAGAAGCCAAGCTAGTGAAATTAATATAGTTTTGCAGCAACTTGAAAATTTGCAATTGTATGGGGATGATGACTCCTAAGAACCTAGAGGAGATGAAGTCAATTATGCTTTATTGACTAATGCACAACTAGAGCCAGCTAGCTATGAGAATACATGTACTCAAAATATATAGCAAGAAGCCATGAAAGAGGAAATAACCTCTATAAAAAATAATGATACATGGGATCTAGTAAAGCTACCCAAAGGTAAAAATGTGTTGAATGTAAATGGGTCTACAAGACCAAGTACAATGTTGATGGAAGCATTACGAGGCATAAGGCGATACTAGTAGAAAAATTTTTTACTCAGAAATATGGCATTGACTATGAGGAAACATTTGCTCCTGTTGCAATACAAGACACAATCAGATCAGTTCTTTCCTTAGAAGCCTATAAAGGATTGAATTTTCAACACATGGATGTAAAGAGTGCTTTTCTGAATGGATACTTGATAGAAGAGGTGTATGTTCAACAACCTCAAGGTTTCCAAGAATAGGGAAAAGAGAACCTTGTTTACAAATTGAAGAAAGCACTTTATGGCCTCAAGCAAGCACCAAGAGCTTGGTACTCATGCATTGATGGGTATTTCAACGAGTATAGATTCACAAGAAGCAAAAGTGAACCAAATTTGTACTACCTAAAGCATTGAGTAGACATTCTCATAATTTTTTTATATGTGGATGATCTAATATTTATGGGGTAGTAACAATAAAATGAATATGGAGTTCAAAAACTCTATGATGAAGTTGTTCGAGATGAAATATCTTGGTCTAATGTGATACTTCCTAGGCATGGAAGTGCATCAATCAAACAAATGGAACTTCATATGTCAACACAAGTATGCTCGAGACATGATCAAGAAATTTGCCATGGAGCAGTGCAAATCAGTTGCAACTCCAACTGGACATGGGATCCAATTGAGCAAGGACAACAAAGCATCAAAGGTTGACATGACCACTTATAGAAGTATGGTTGGGAGTTTGATGTTTCTCACCAGCATAAGGCCCGATATTCAATATGTTGTTTCTCTAGTCTCAAGGTTTATGGCTAGTCCTTTTGAGCTGCATCTACAAGCAACTAAAATAATATTGAGATATGTAAAAGGTGCATTGGATTTTGGAATCTATTACCAAAAATGTAAGTTTGTAAAATTAGTTGGCTTCAGTGACAGTGATTGGGGCAGTATTATAGATGACAGGAAATCTACATCAGGGAATTGTTTTAGTCTAGGATCAGGACTAATTACATGGAGTTCCAAGAAACAAATTGTTGTAGCATTGTCATCAACTGAGGCTGAGTATATAGCCATCACACATGCTAGTACTCAAGCCCTATGGTTGAGAAAAGTTCTTGAAGAGATTGGAGAAATTCAAAGTGGTCCAAATAGGTTGTATTGTGATAACATAAGTGTCATTTAGTTGGCATACAATACAGTCCACCATAGCAGATCAAAGAATTTCGATATGAAGTTTCACTTCATTCGAGATATGGTGGAACAACAAATAGTTGAGCTTCAACATTGTAACACTTTGGATAATATTGTAGACATCTTCACCAAAGGTATAGCTAAAGCTCAATATATAAATTTGAGAGACTGTATAGTCAGTCCTCTCAACTTTAAGGGGGAGAATGTTGGAAATAAAGCTAGTAAAAAGACCAAAAAGGAGTAAAAAAAGTGTAAAAATTTGTTCCAACTATAAGCTTTGAATATTACCCCTTTTACCTCCTTGGATGGTAGTTGATTGGACAGGTAAGTTTGACTTGGATGACAGCTGACTGGGAAGGATTGGACAGCAAGGGCATCAAGGCAAACCAACTCAATTTCATTTTTCTCTTTCCTCCCTATTTCTTCTATTTCCCTAACTTCCCTATATTCCCTAAGTTCGGTTAATACTACGAGTATATATTCCAATGTAACTGAGGTTTTCAAAGGTTGAATATAATATTGATTATCTAATTTTCACTCCTAACTTCTCTCAAATCACATTAAGTGAGCACATGTGTCCTTATATTAGGAAAATGAAGAGTTGTAAATAAGGGATAAGTTCAAGAGTGTAGCATATGAGAAGTCACACAAATGGGCATAGCTTTATGCTTGCATTAGTAGACCATAATTCTATTGTATTCTAATATTTTATTTGTAGTATTATGAAAAATAGTGATTATTATGTGTGTATTATTATTCTAATTTCTTACATCCATTATTATTATATTGCAGCTTTCTTATATTTGATCCTATGAGTTTTACATTAGTATCAAGGCTTCAAAATCTAACAGTGGGATCATAGCTACAACAAGAGAATTCTTGCATAGGATTTGTTAATTTTTGAAATAAATTTGTGTCCAACGTGACAAAATTGGTTAGATAATATCTACTTTAAAGGGAGTTATATTTAGGCTTTATTTGGAAAGTTGCAAAAATAAAAAATCTAGGGTCTTTCCACTAGGTTGAATAATAACCAGTGAAGACTAAGACTCAACTAGGATATTTCCACTAGGTTTAAGGATAACCAATGAAGACTATGACTCCTATTTGGGTGAGTCAACTTGAAGATAATTGATTATTTGGAGAATAGTCAACCTTGAAATATATTTGAATATTTGAAAATTTAATATTGAGGCAGAACCAACTCAGGATAAAGTTGTTCATTTATGAAATAGCCATCCTTACATTGAAAAGTGATTTTAGGTATGTAGACAATTTCTTGGAAACTGGTTTCTATCAAGAGAGTTGAAGAAATTGGTATAGTAAAGTTATCTTGTTTGGAGTATCAAGGAAGTTTATTGTCACATTGGAAAAGAAGAAGATTTAGGTTACATCAATATGAGATATTACTATAGTGAATATTGATTTTCAAAAGTGAGAAGCTTCCTTCAATATATTTTCATCTTCAATTGCAAGAAGAAGGTAGAAATATTTCTTCAATAAGGGATTGACTAAATTTGTAGTCTATAGGAGAATTTTTGAAAGAGATCCCATTGAATAAAGATATAGGAGACTTGAAGAAAGATATCCCATTGAATAAAGAGATAGGAGACTTGAAGAAAGAGGTCCCATATAAGACATATATAGGAGACCCAAAGAAAGAGGTATCATTGAAGATAAATATAGGAGACCTGAAGAAAGAGTTCCCATAGAAGACAGAGATAGGAGATCCAAAGAAAGAGGTCCCATAGAAGATAGAGATAAACAACCCAAATAAATAGGTCCCATTGAAGATTGAGGAAAGTGAATGAGACTTGTTGAAAGAGGTCCATCATAGTCACTTATTAGCAAAGATAAGAAGCCAATATTTAAGCTCCTTATTAAAGAAAATAAAATGAGTTTGAAAAAAAAAAATTAAAAGTTTATTTCAGTGAACTAGAGATAGAAGACTTGAAGGCTCTAGAGATAAGATAAAAGAAGTCTACATATGAGAAAAAAAAATTGTTAAGTTTCTGCAAGGAAAAGTAATTAAAAAGAATCATCTCTATTCAAGCAAGTAGAAAGATATATGTTTGACCAGATAATGGATAAATATATTCAATAAATTATTGACATAAATACATGGCCAATAGTATAAGGAAAGTACAGTCAAATCCTCAGAGTTAAAGATAAGAGCAATCAAATTTAATATATTCCTCTCAAAAAAGAGTATATAGAAGATAAAACAAGTGCAAGGATATAGTAAGAGATTAATATAGTGATCCTATAGAAGCCCACATCTAGAATTGGATAAGTTTTCATTGAGAAATTCTCAAACATGCAGATAAGAAGTGCTTGGAGAAGCACTCAGATAATGAAAGGGAAGTGCTCAGATTGACCATATTTGAATAGAAACAGTAATAGAGTGTGAAATTTTGGATAGAATAGACATCAAAGGCAATAATATTGAAGACATCAAGGGTATATTTAAGATAGAGAAAGAGTGCTATGCAACCCATAATAGATATGTCTAAGAAGATAACAATTTTGGTAACAAGTTTAAATTTTAAAGGCAACAAGATTTTGAATGTTGAATAGTATACGTGAGCAAACTATTAGAGGAACACATTCACTATAATACGGTAGTGTAAAGTTCAAGGTTGTAATAAACCTGCATATAGAATAGAAGAAACACCTACACCTACACCTACATCAAGAAAACAAATAATATTAGTGTTAAAGTACAACACAATCATCAATCGGTTACACAAAATCATAGGATATGTAATTTCAGAGAACAAAAGAACATTGAAACAAATAAATGTTAGTCATTTGAAAATATATACCTAAGATCACAGTTGATGGATTCCTAAAACAAGGCTACACACTAAAGCATTGTAGATATGTAGGAGACAAAGTGTTAGGGCTAACCAAGAGGAAGTGAAGCATTAGTGCCATTCGAGTAAAGACTAGTTGAGAGGAACTGAAGCACCAACACCATTTCTAATGAAGACTAACCTAGAGGAAGCAAAGGGCCATCACAAGTGTTTAATGGAAAGGAAACCTAAGCAAAATATCCAATCACCAAATTCAAGAGACTAAGGAGTCAACCATTACACTCAAGGAAACATCAAGCACCAAATTTGAAGCAAGTGGAAGTCAAAAGAATTGAAGTACCAAAGGGAGACATAGAGTTTAAGTAACATACTCATAGAAGTAAAGTGTCATAGGGAGATGTAGAGGAGTTGAGCACCAAGCTTAAGGAATCATTGTAGTAGTTAGAAATCCAAGCATTGCAAGTTCTATGATTTGGAATATTGAAACATTGATATGAAATGGATTGAATCATCAAAGTGCCAAGATCCATGCAAACAAATGTTCATAAATGGAGTGGGTAGACACCCAATTTTTACATGCCAACAAATCCAAAGATGCCAAACAAGTCACACACATCATAAAAAATCAATCCAAACTAATCCAATTAATTTGAGCACATTATTTAACCTCTACAAAATTCACCACCTTGACCAAAAATACCAGTGGAAAATTTGGTAATCTTCACTAAATAAAATCTTGTCGACGAGATTCGATCTTTGACCAGAACTACTATTCAAAACAAAAATCCTCACTGGAAAATTTGATCACAAATGGAAAATTTTACTAATGGTCAAAATATCTCAGAGCAAGCCAAGGGCACGTGGATTGCATCCTTCCACTACCTACTCTAACCTCACATGCTCTAGAAATGGATAAGACCTACAAAATTCAAATTCATCCTAACTAATTTTCCCCCTAATCCTTCCTTCCAAATTTATTTAAACAACCCTTAGGGCAAGGTATAGGTAGGATTCTAAAAGCTAATTACACTCTATTAAGATTCTTCTAGCAAATCTTCTTCTTCAACATTCTTAACTTACAAGCATTATCAAGAATTTTCAATCATTTGCAGGCATTTTGGAGGTAAATCAAGCAAGTAAAAAGAGAGATTGGAGGCAAGGAGACATTCTTGGGGCAAGGGATAGACTATTTCTATGTGATACCACTCCTAGTGCATCTATCCTCTCCATTATTTTGCTACCCATTTTTCATTTAGTTCTCTTAGCATTAGCCTTGCTAACTTGAATACTTCATTTACTTGCAACTTTATTTCATTTTTATGCTCTTAATCTTCTTGTATAGGGCTTATATTTGTTTATAGGCCTATATTCATTGCAAGTCTTTTTTGAGAATATAAACTCTCATTTCAAGCATCTAACATCTCTTTGTAGGATTAGTGGAGCTATTCTACTTGCCATCTTGATTTTGTTCACTAATCTCTCCATTTTGCAAGGTTATTTTTATACATTTCCTTTCATAGCACTTAAGTACTTGTTGTTATTTTCATTCACTGTCTTATTTACCTTCATTATAAATATTCTAATCTTCTCTTTTCATGTCCATGCTCATACATTCTTAATCCATTTTCATTTACCAAGCACTTAGCATTGATATTTCTCTTTTTCAAGCAATTTTTTTCTTTTAATTTGATTACTTTTTTAAATAAAAGGGTAAACATTTATTTATAAGAATACAATATTACAGAGTATAGTGAAGCCCCCAACCAGGACTCAAATAAATAAAAAAATAGGCTAAAACCACCCAACAGGGTCAAAAACCAAAGAAAACAACAAGAACAAACCACATTAAGTTTGTACATCTTTGTGGATCAACTCCCAGAGGTTTTGAAAGTTCCAAGTCGGGAAAATTTTCCAATTATCCATAATCCAATGACCCAAAAAGCTTATAATATCTTTTGGTAAAATAATCAGCAACTCCGTTCCATTCCCTTGGTATGTGCACAAAGGAGATAAATTTGAACTCTTCACTAATTTTGAGAATATGAATGGTCATAGAGATCAACTGTCAATTAACATCTTCTAACTTTTTTTTTTTTAAATATTAACCAAAATTTGAGAGTCGGACTCACAAATGCTCCTACACCAGCCAAGAGAAAACCCCCTCTACAAGGCCTTGAGAATTGCAAGAAATTCCATAAAATTGTTGGAGTGAACATCTTTATAAATGGAAAAGAAAAATCTGATCACACCAGTAGAGTCTCTCCAAACACTTCCAATTCAAACATGTTCAGGATTGCCCCTAGATGATCCATCAGTATTAATTTTTAAAACTCCTCCAAGGGACAACCTCCACCTACCATCTCTTCAAAATTTCTTGCTAAGTCAAGGAACCCTACTAGGGCGATAAGAGTATGCACCAAGCCCAAAGATACCAAGGGCCTACCGTACCTTCTCCTCCCTAGAGTCCAAAAGAGGATCCACATAACATTTTCTATGGATAGTTTCCTGAACCATACACAAGATCCTTTGCTAGATTTAATGAATAGCCAAATGTCTACCCTAAAATATGTGACGATTCTGTTCGATCCAAATCTGTTAGATGATTCAAGAAGGGCCCAAATTCTAAGCCACTTGGAGGAAGAGGGTATTTTCTAGAGGTCTACCTAGACTGCTCCAAAATTCTACTAGGGAGAGCACATGAAAACAAGTATGGGTATAGGCACTCCATCAATGGTACCAAATTTCTTTGGTAAGGGAGCATTGGAAAAATAAATTAGTCATCCTCATTATTACCACAAAGGACACAAAAAAAAAGACTCTTAAATCCCCTCTTCCTCACATTATCCCAAGTGAGGCATTTATTACAAGTGATCATCCACTGAATGAAGTTACATTTAGGCCAAGAAAATTTGTTCCACACATTTTTCCACCATGTGATAAGGAGGATCCTAAAATTTTGCATATCAAGAACCTGATAACCATAGGCTATATATCAGGTTCCCTTAGGATCATGGTTCCAAGTCAAATTGTCTTTACACCTCAATTAAGAGCAGGGCCTACCCACAATAATAATAGTAAGCACATCTCTATCCTTGAAAAATCCCCCCTGGGGCCATTCCTATAGATATTTCCACTTGTACATTTCTAGATTACCAAAACACTGAATTATTTTGAAGTCCTCCATATGAGACCAGATTGCTTCCAAGAAACAAAAACTTAGGGAACATAACCTGGGATATTGATTCAAGATAGTAGGGTGGCCAACCCAAGAATCCTCCCAAAAAGAGCATCTGATCCTCGATTGCAAATTCAAAAAAAAACCTGCTTAATTAAAGTATCCCCTCTTTTTAGAGTGTCCTAGATAACCGAACCTTTCCCAACCAATATGAATCTAGGGATATCAACCTCAAAAATACTTCTAAAGTAATTACAAGATAATATTTTAGCCCAAATATAATCTTAATAAGTACACCATCTTGAGTAGAGTTTCACAGCTAAAGCTTACCTAGAAAGAGTTTTATGTCACAACCCAAGGCATCCCTCTTGAACCAACCTATAAATAGAATCTCATCTAACAAAGCTCCATTTAGATTGATCAAGTTTTCTAGACCACAAAAATTATCTTGACAAAGCATCCATGTTCTTGATAAAACAAGAGGGAGATGTTTGTACAAAAAAACTATAAATGGGTAAGTCTTGAACAATAGATTTTAAAAGAAACACTCTACCCACAAAGGAGAGCATCTAACAATCCAGTGATTCACCTTCCCTCTAAACTTATCAAGCACAAACTACCAAGAGGATCTAGATAGAGGATGATATGAAGTGGAAATACCAAGATAAATGAAGGGGGGAGTCTCGACATAGAATCTTAGAATTCTTGCAATCCTAATTTATATAAGAGGAGGGGTGTTAAATAAGAAAATAGAAGACTTTTCCTCATTAATAAAATTCCCAGAAGCACCAATATATATGTCAAGAGACCATCTAATATTGCCAACTTCCATGGTAGTGGCAACTCCTAGAAAAGTTGTATCATCAATAAATTAAAGGTGCAAAAGAGGCAGCGAACTACTATCCCACTTCCAACCCTGAATGAGACCATTCCTAACATGAGACTTGAGCAATATTCCAAAACCTTCTACCATAATGATAAATAAATAAGGAGATAGAGGATCTCCTTGCCTCAATCCCCTTGAGGCCTCAAACATCTCTGATGGATCATTATTAACAAGAATATAGAACAAATAAGAAGAAACACAAATCATCACCCATCTAATCTATTCCTCCTCAAAGCCAAAAGCAACAAGAAATTTTTGAAGAAAGGACTATTTGACCCGATCATAGCCTTTGGCCATGTCCAACTTAATGAACATATATTTCTCCTTAGAATTTTCCATTGAGTGAATAGCTTATATAGCAATAACAACCCCATACATGATTTTTTTACCAACAACAAACCCACCTTGCTCTTCAGAGATGATTTTTATCAACCATATATTCAACCTCTTAGCAATAATTTTTGTAATGATATTCTACACAAAATGCAGAGAGCAATAGGCCTAAACATATCCAGAGAAATTAGTCCCTCTTTTTTGGTAATAATCACAAAAAAGGTAGCATTTAGGGTCCTTAGCATCTGTTTGTTCTTTTGGGACTCATGGACCACCTCTAGAAGATAAAATTTGATTAAATCCCAAAACTCCTGATAAAACTCAATCAGGAATCCATCCGAGCCTAGGGTTTTCCTTTTTTTCATCTTGAATACAACATTTTCCAACTCCTCAAGTGAAATTGGACCCATCAAATGCTCATCCATCTCTCTAGAAAAAATCGAGGGAATACATTTTAGAATAAGTTTTTCATCCTCATCATTTGAGAGGGAGTCCTCCTTGAAGGGAGAAAAATACCTCATAGTCTCTTCTAAAATCTCCTTGAAAGAAGAGAGAAGGACACCTTGAGAATTCACAAGAGATGAAATCAAGTTACCATTACGACGAGCCTTAACTGAGTTAAAAAATAAGGTTGTGTTCATATCCCCTTCCTGAAGCCAATCCACTCGAGATTTCTGTTTCAAAAAAAAATCTTCCCTCAATTCTCATTCAGCAAGTTCTTTCGTAGTCTTAGATTCCTCAAAGAGAAGCTCCTCCATGAGCCCATGATCTCTAATATTCCTTGAAGCTTCTTCCACCTTCTTAATAGCCACTAGCTTAGCCAAGGAAAGGATCCCAAATTTTAGACTATTCCACCTCTTTAATTTTATGTTTAACAAATTGTAGTCGCTTCATAAAGGAATACATAGCGGTGCCATGAGAAGGTTTTCCATTGGTCCACCAACCTCGTATGAAATCATGAATCTTAGGATCTCGAAGCCACAAAAGTTAAAAGTTAAAGGAAGGATTGTTATTTAAACCAAACTCAAGAGCAGAGAGTTTGATAGGCCAATCATTAGATCCCCTACCCTCCAAAATCATATAACTAGAGCTTCTGTTATTACCAATCCAAAAACTTGAGATCAAAAACCTATCCAGTCTCTCTGATGTGGACTCTTTCCCACATCTTCTATTGTGCTAGGTAAAGATCCTATTATACAACTTGATTTCAACCAAGTTTAGGGCCTGTATATGAGCATTGAATATAGAATAAAAAGGCTTTATATGATCAACTCCATCGTTTTTATCTTCCATACATGTGATAGAATTGAAATCTCCAACCAAAATTCATGGGTACAGGGGAGCCAGACTTATCACAAAGTCAATGTGCTCCCACAAATTTACTTTACGAATGTAATCAATAGGAGCATACACATTTGTAAGTAGGATGGTTTCACCAAATTCATTATCATGCCCAATCATCAAAATAGATCATCTACTGGAAATCTAAGTAAGAGGAGAGATCTTAACTGGATTCCATAAACAAGCAACACCACCAACATATCCACATGCACCAATACACTAGCATTGACCCCTTATCAACAACTTGGTAGTAATATTTAACATACTATTAGTAGCCAATTTAGTCTCCTAAATAAACACCACATCCGGAGAATGTACATGAATCAAATCATGAATAACTTTTTGTTTGGAGATGTTGTTCAACCCCCTTACATTCCATGAGAGGATAATCATTTCTAGGGGTTAGAAAAATGGGATTCCAATGTTCTCACCAAACCTATCTCCACAAAAGTATCCCCCATTAAATTAATTTTTTCCTAGTCTTTATTTCGACCCAACTTCATATTCTTATCTGAAGCACCCTTTTTAATTATTTTTTGCTGCAATCCCAGCACTGTAGGATTTTTGCAGTCCAAGGATGACTGCACTAGTACTTAAGTAGGAGAGAAAAAATATATATATGTGCTAATTTCTAAAATATTTTTCCTTCCAGGGCTAGAGCCAACCATATCACTTGTACTCGAAGCCAAATCCATATGTTCTTTATTTAAACCCACTAGATCTGATGTCTTAGGTTCCACCTCAAGAAGAGATATCTTATTTGGCCCTGTTATATCTACATCAGGTAGCAACATTTTAGGTAACTCCATGCACTAATCAAGATCATCCAATATCTCAAAACAATTGAGTAAAGCATATGGTTGGCTATCCTTAAGGGTTCTTTTTACCCTTCTTCCTCTATTTTTGGGTTTTACAAGAACAAAGCCTTCCTTATCCCGATCCCCTTCATTTATCGAGGCTTTTTCTTTATCCATATTTTGTGCAAATCAAAAGGGATCAAGATTTGAATCCTCTTGCATGATAAACTTAGGACATTTTATTTGCAGGTGGTCGTATTCATGATAGATCCAACAATGAAATGGAAAAGCTTCAAAGTCAAGTTGTTGAACCCATGTAGACTATCCAAACTGTATTTCAACAGAATCTAGAATAGGAATGTTTAAATCAATTTTGACACAGATACAAGTAACATAAATTACTTTTTTCTCCATCGTCTGTTGTGATGGTCCAACCAGCTTCCCAATAAGAAGGGCAATCATATGCAAGATGGCATTTATCTATAATTCCAATGGGAGCCACGAGAGCCGAACCCACTCCAGAATCCATGACGACCGCTCCTCTAATGGGTTAAAACCCACATGCCAAGGTTTAAGAAAGAGTCCAGCTTGGTTACAAAAATAGGGACCCCCTTCAAATTCTTTGTTACAATCCACAAGACAAGATAAAACCACCATAAAATAGCTACTCGCACTCAACATCACCTCCACATCACTATTAGGGTTCCAAGTCTTCCTAACCCAAGCCTCCACAAAGGGAAGAAAAATTTGAATGCCCATAAATTTTCCAATAAGTGCATGCTTGGTTAAATACTCCACATCTTCCACCATCAAGTCTGGTTGAACCACTAGAACCAACCTAGCTTCACATCATTCCAAACATCCATTGTTCTTTAACAAACGATTCTCGGCATGCATTGGGAAATACTATTCCTTCCAACCATTTTTAGATGAAAAAACGTAATTAGCATGCACACTCTGTGATAAACCTAATGCCATTGCAACATTCCTCCAATCCTTTTGCATGTTAGAAGACAACAATATTATTTCTCTTCACTACCAAATATTTGTTACCATGGGTTCCATAGACTTAGAGGGTTCTAAATTTAATTAAAATATCTTTCATTAAATAAATATGGATTTACAACCACACAAGGAGTTCGGTGAACATCCCAATAAGATAAAATAGTCACATATTACCATAGATGGGCCATAAAAATTAGTCTTGTCGAGTCTCGCAGATGAAGATCCTCTGATTTTAACACCAGATACTCGCTAGTATTTTAAGGATTATAAATTAGCCATGACACTTTCGAGGACTAGATATTAACCCGACATTCTAAAAAAAAAATCCCAAATATAATTCATCTTCCAAAAGGCAAAAAAATCAAACTAGAAAAGTTAGAGTGAAAATATTTGATTTAAAGGTCTTAGAAAAGTTAAAGTGAAAATATTTGATTTTTGTGAAAATTTCAAAAAGAAGACCTCTGTGTGATAATGAAAAATGCATGAGTTCGAAACCTTATAAGGAGAGAATAATATTTAGCGAAGTAAACGAAAGGCACTATGGTTTTTTGAAAATAATATGAAGGTCGCTAGTTAAATAGTAATATACATAGGGAATGATGGGGGATTGATAAGGCTGGACGATTTTCGCAGGACTGCCCAAACTGCCGAACTCGTTTCGGCCATATCTCACTCATCCGAACTCGGATTGAGCTGAAATTTTGAGGGTAGATGCCTGAAAAACCCTAGAACGTCTCCACCAATTTTCATATCATTTGGAGCAACACATATCCTAGCGCAGCCCTATGTGTGAACGATATATTTGGCAAGCGGCTATGCGAGGGTTTCATTCGGGTTGAGTGCAAGCAGCTCTAGAGGTTGGTTTTTAGGGCCTTCAGGCCCTAGCGGCCAATATTTTTGTGGTTTATGCTCAATATTTTAGCAAGAAATGTTGCAGGGGATACAAGATGGGTTAGAAATTTGTCTTTCAACAGATCATCCTGTGAACTTACTACTCAAAATGAAAGTGAAAACCATACCTTTCCACGACGTCTAGGGCAAGGATTAAAGAGATCTCGAAACAAGTTTCAAGCAGTTGATCAAAAAATGGCTCATATCTCAAATGAATCTGGTGCTAAGGTGCACCCACAAAATAATTCTACTGTGAAAACCCCTGTCAAGGGTAAGAATTTTGAAGACTCAGTCCCAAAAATGAATTTTAGGGATGCCCTTCATGGTGGACAGCCTCAGCCCAATGCTAATATCAATATTAGGGCTTCCCATAAACCTCTAAGAATGCCTAAGATTGATCCCAGGAAAATAGAGTCAGGATGTCTTAAAGCAGCTGATGGAACTCCTATTGTTAAGCTTGATATGGGGAACATTCAGACTGGCATTGAAGATTTGGAAAAAAGAGGACTAATTTGTCGGTTCATGGGTTTTCATCCAAGTCTATCTGCTTTCAAAGTCTAGGCTGCAAAAAGTCTGGAAAACTAAAGGTGAGTTACAAATCTCTATTTATCCAAATGGTTATTTTCTTGTTTTATTTGCTAATAATGAAGATAGAGAGAAAACTTTTCAAGGGGGTCCTTGGTTTTTTGGAAGGGCGGGGCTTTTCATGAAGCCCTGGCATACTAAATTTAAAGCCGAAGAAGAGATGCCTTCTATAGCTCCCGTGTGGGTTAGACTCTTTGGCCTCCCTATTGAATTTTGGAATCCTACTATTTTTTCTTCAATTGGAAACTCTTTAGGAACTTTTATGATGTCTGCTGATTGTACTCAAAATTTTGAACATATTATTTATGCTCGAATTTGTGTTTTAATGGATTTTGACAAACCCCTTCCTAAAAATATCACATTACAATTTGGGGAAGACACTTGGGAGCAAGTAGTGGACTATGAGAACATTCCTTTTCGTTGTAGAATTTGCCATGAATATGGTCATTTGGCCAGTGCTTGCCCAAATAAAATTCCTGATCAAAAGAAAGAAGATATAAACTCAAGCAGGTTTCCAAATACCTAAGAAGAAGAACACTCAGAAAAAAATAGTTATGAAGGATCAATCAAAGTCATTTGCTAATATGTTTGAAATACTTTCCACAAATGATGTCCCAAGTGAGGAAGAGGAAATAATGGAAACTGAAATCTTAGAAACACAATTTGAATATGAAGGGAAGAACTCAAGAGACAAACCAACAAATCAAAGGTTTTCAACGAGAAAAAAAAGGAGAAAATTTACACAAGAAAAACAATATTTCAAATGTCAAAACTTCAAATAATGCAGGTCCCAATATAGACTCCATTGAACCATCTAGTAAAATTTTGGCAGTGTATGAGCATTCTTCAAGGTTAGAAGCCATCTCAGATTCAATTGGAATAAGTCAAGAAATAGGGAAAAAAAATTGAAGATGGATTCCAATCAAAAAATAGGTCGCAAGACCAATCAATATCATATGGTAAAAGAAGGTGAAAAGCTTGTAGAGGAAGGTAAGATTAATGCCCTTCCCAAATTTTTTAGCCCTGGTATTAATGAAGATCATCACTTGGAATATTAGAGGACTCAAAGGGAGTCTTTCAAAACAAAATGAAATTAGAAGAATGATTCAAATAAATCATCCACATCTTGTTTTCCTTCAAGAAACAAAGATGTCAATGGAGGATATGGACTTAATTGCCAATAAAATTTGGCCAGTTGGAAAAGTGGTTTCCCTCAGTTCCCAAGGGACTTCGGGTGGCATTGCTTGTCTTTGGGACCCAAAAGAGGTAGTTATTCACCATATGGTTGGCAGTTGGGGTTTGTTGGCTATAGCTATTCAAAGTAGACATTCCAACCAGATTATGCTCTGCATTACTGTTTATGCCCCGACTTCTTTAGAGGAAAAAAGAAGACAGTGGAAGGATATTACTCATATTATCTCTCATTTTCCTAAAGCTTGGATCTTGATCGGAGGAGATTTCAATACCATCCTCTCTCTGGATGAGAAAATGGGGGGAAATAGAAATTTGGACAAAAGCACCGACCTCATGAGCGAATATATTGCAAACCTCCATCTTGTGGATATCCAACTAGATAATGGCCTTATGACTTGGTCTAACAGAAGGCAAGGCTTAGCTTGTATAATGGAGAGATTGGATAGGTTTTTGCTCTCTGAAAATTTCTTAATCCATGGTCACATTCCTAAAGTGAAGACTCTTAATAATGCTGGTTCGGATCATTGGCCAGTCATGGTGGAAATGTGGAAAACCAATGTGAGTTTCTCTCCTTTTCGTTTTCAATTAATGTGGCTCAGAGACATTTCCTTCAGACCTCATGTGCAACAATGGTGGAAGGAAGGTAAACCTAGGCATGGGACTAAGATGTTCTGTTTTGCCAAAAGACCGCAATACATTAAATCCAAAATCAAGACTTGGAACTGGAAAGAGTTTGGGGATGTTCATAAAAAAAAACATGAAGTTATTGCTCATCTTGAAAATTTGAATAAGAAAATCCGTTTAGATGGCCTCACGAGAGAAGAGAAGTGCAGATGAAATTAAACTCACAACTCGGTTAGAGGAATGGGAAAAAAGAGAAGAAATCTTATGGAAGCAAAAATCTAGAATTCAATGGCTCAAAGAAGGAGATCGAAACACAAATTTCTTTCACAAATCTCTTCTAGCTCGAAGATCTCACAACTTTATTTCTTCCTTAACTTCAGATCATCGGAGATGTTGTTTATACTTGGGATGGCATGAACTCTATTGTTGTTGATTACTTTTCCAATATTTTTGTTGCTACTCCTCTTGACTCGGCTTCTCAACAAAATGTTCTTCAAGCAATCCCTTCTCTTATCACTTCTGAGGAGAACTCTATTTTGACTGCTCCTGTTACTATCAATGAGCTTCAACAAGTAGTTTTTAAAATGCAAAAGGGAAAACCCCAGGTCCTGATGGTTTTCCTATTGAGTTCTACCAAGAGTTCTGGGATATCCTTCATGTTGATTTATTAGAGGTGGTGGAAGAAGCCAGGAAAGCCAAAGAAATTTTGAAGGTTATCAATAAAACTTATATTACTCTTGTTCCAAAAGCTCAAGAGGTTGATCATATCTCAGCTTTTAGACCTATTGCTTTATGTAATGTTCTTCTCAAAATCATTACTAAAATCATGGCGAGAAAGGTTGAAGCCTCTTTTGCATAAGATTATTTCCCCGGAGCAAGGGGGATATGTGGAAGGACGTCAAATAGTAGATGAGATAGTTCTTGCTCAGGAAGCCATCCATTCCATGGATATGCAAAATTCTCCTTCTATGTTCATTCGGTTAGACTTATCCAAAGCTTATGACAGAGTGGATTGGCACTTCCTTATCAAAGTTTTGAGGCAATTTGGTTTCTCTAAGGATTGGATGGATTGGATTATGGGATGTATCTCTTCGGTTTCCTACTTAGTTCTTATCAATGGCAGGCCTTCTCAGTCTTTCCCAGCTTCCAGAGGTATTAGGCAAGGTGACCCGCTATCCCCTTATTTATTCATCATTCTTGTTGAATGCTTGGGTAGGACTATAACCAAAAAGAGGGAAAACAAAACCCTTGAGGGAGTTACCATTGCTCATGGAGCTAGACCTATCTCTCATCTTCAATTTGTGGATGACTCTACTCTTTTAGGTAAAGCTACAGTTAAGGAAGCTTCTAATATTAAGCAAATAATTAGTTGTTTTTCTAAGGCTACTGGGCAGTTGATCAATGAAGACAAATCTAAAGTTATTTTCTTTCACTGCTCTGCTAGACAGGAATCCATGGTCTTGGATAAATTAAGATATAAGAAGACCTCTCTTCCAATCACTTATTTAGGTATTCCCATAAATATTCAAAGGCAGAAAAATAAAGATTGGAATTGGTTGTTGGACAAAGTCAAGAAGAAAATTGGAAAGTGGACCAACAAGTGGCTTTCTTCCGGGGGTAGAATCACCTTGGTAAAATCAGTCCTTCAAGCTATTCCTATTTATGTTTCTTCCGTTTTGAATATCCCAAAGGTTGTTCTTCGAGAATTGGATCAAATCAGTCATCGTTTCCTTTGGAGTGGTACTAAGGAGAAAAGAAAATGGGCCTTGGTGAAATGGGATACTTTATGTCTTCCTAAGAGTGAAGGGGGGTTAGGATTCCGGTCTTCAATTAATAACAACAAAGCTTTAGCTGCTAAATTATATTGGAGGATGTTGCATAACCCCAATGCTCTTTGGGCCAATAATCTCCGTGCTAAATATCTTGAGAACAAAAGTCCTGAAGACCTTGTTCGCTATCAACTTCCTACCAAAGGTTCTCCCATTTTAGCAGTTCTTAAGACTGGTGAGGATTTGATAAAGAAAAAATTATTTTGGATCATTCATAATGGTCAACATGCAAATTTTTGGACAGATTCTTGGGATGGTCACAAGCCTTTGATAACTCGGTTTCCCGATTGGAGGCCTTTGATGGAGGAGCTTCACCGAGCTAATTGGATAAAGGTGGCTAATTATTGTCGGTACCATACTGGTAATTCAAAGGTTGGTAGATATTGGATCCCTATTGAGGACTGGCCTATTCAAATCCCAGAAAGGCAAAGACAAGATATCCAAGGCATCCTTCATATGAGATCCCTCTCTTGGTCCCATGAAAAAGATTGTTTTGGATGGAACAACACTACTAAGGGTGAGTATTCCGTTGCTCAAGGTTATTTGACCTTATGCCATAATAATCCCAACCATTCTTCTGACATATTTTCTCAATTGTGGGCTCAAAAGCTTTGGCCTAAGGTGAGGTTCTTTAATTGGCTTTTATTGCATCGTAGGGTGCTTCTTGGTGAGCAACTTATGAAGCGTGGTTTTCATGGCCCTTTTAGATGTGAAATGTGTGAAGAGAATGTAGAAAATATCAACCATATTTTTATTGAGTGTACTTTAGCCTCTGAGCTATGGAGGAGAATGGCCACTTTACTTGGCTTACAGTGGTCCAATTTTTTTACTTTTGAACAGATTTGGAGGGATTGGCCTAATCAAGAGGGTGTTGATCATTTTATTAGGCAGTTAGTTTGGATGGGTTCTACCATTCTTCTTTGGAATATTTGGAATGAAAGGAACAACCAAATTTTTAATCAAGATAGGAAGGATATTCACTATATTTGGCAAAAGACCATAGCCAACTTAGTTGAATCAGTCCATCAACTCCTTAATCACCCTCAAAACTCCCACCAAAGATGGGATCAAGTGATGCAAAGATTGAAGATTAAACCTTCTAAGGGCAACCAACTTAAAGGGAATGTGAGTATTAGTAAGATGGATAGGACTAGAAATTGGCAACCTCCTCCTAAGGATTTTGGAAAAGTCAATACTGATGGAGCCTCTAGAGGGAACCCTGGAAAAGCCGATGTGGGAGGAATTGGTAGACTTTCGGATGGCTCCCTGGTTTTTACTTTTGCTGAGAATTTGGGTATTCTTTCCAATAACCTTGCTGAGGGGTATGGTATCCTCGGAGGCCTTCAGGAGGCTACTAAGGTTGGATGGGAAAAGGTGTTAGTTGAGTCTCGACTCTCAACTTATGATTAATCTCTTGAAGACTCCTTCTAAGAATCATAAGGTGGATTGGAGAATAAAAAGAATTATTGAGAAGATTCGGTTAATCCAGATGGGATTTTTGAAAGTTGATTACAGTCATGTGGTCAGAGATCAAAACAAGAGTGCTGATGCTTTAGCTAATTGGGCTTTGGACAAAGGTGATCTTACTTGTTATGGCCACCCTCCTATATGGTGGGCTTCTCAAATTAGGGAAGCTCTTCTTTCTATCATTTCTTTGGATGGCTCCAGCTTCGAAGGTACCTAGTTTCTTCTTGTTTTTTTTTTTTTGCTTCTCTTTGGTTCATTCAGTTTTTTTTAGTTCCCTAGCTCATTCTATTCTTTATTTTGTTTCCTCTGTTGATTCTTGCCTTAATAGTCTTCTGGTCTAGATAGGTCATTGTTTTGTTCATTGTTTTTTTTTTTTCTTTTTTCTTCTTTGTTTTTTTTTTTTTAGTTTTTTAAGGTGGGTGGGTTCTTTTGTTTTGTTTTGTTTTTGTGTTCTTTGTGTTGTTTTTCGTTGTTCTTGTGTTTTTGTTGTTTTTTTTTTTTTTATGTTTTTTGTTATTGTTCTTGTGTTTTTTTCATTCTTGTTCTTGGGTTTCTCTTTGTTTGTGTTATTTCGTGTTTTTATGTGTGAGTGTCTTCTATGTCTTTTGTTTTTGTTTATTGTCTGTTGTTGGTTGTTTTTTATTTTTATTTTTATTTTATTTTTTTTAGGTTTTGGTTGTGTTTATTTTTCATGTTTTTTTTGGGTTATGTCTTTGTAGTGTTCTGTTGTTTTTGTCTTGTTTGTGTTTTGTTATGTGGTTCTTGTGTTTTTCTATGTGGTTTGTGTTGTGGTTTCTTTTTTCTTATTGTGCGTGTTTGGTTGTGCTTTTGTTTTTGACACACTCAAGGAGCATGTTTTTTATTTTATTTTATTATTTTTGTTGTTATTTACTTATTTTTAAATTGGTTTTGTGTGTTTGTTTGCTCCTTGAGTATGTCAAAGGTGGTAGGCCAGGTCCGAGTCCTGGGCATTTTTGGTGGAATGGATACCCCTGCCTCCTTGGGTCTTACCCGAAAGTGGCATCCCTTTTGGGATGTTTTCCACAAATAAAAAAAATATTTGATTTAAAGGTCTTATGTTAAGAGAAGGTTTTAATTTGCTATTTACTTGTTCGTTGTAAACCATTAGAATCAAATTATAATGTAATTTAGGAAGTTGAATTTTAAAGGTTGCAATTTGTTATAAACCATGCTTGTACCATTTAAGAACTCACGTCAAGTGTTATGAAACTTAATAACTTTCCTCTTTGTATCTTGACCAGCGGTTCTTCTTTAAGTAGAACGCACTCAGTATAAAAAATAATTAAATCTTGTTTAGAGTTATTAACTGTGTAAAATCTGGTTGGGGAAAAAATATCTTCCAAATTACTATAAAAACCACATCGAGAAATATGTGGAGCGTGTGTTAATATGATTTTCTCTTAGAGTTTTACATGATGGCTCGTATAGATAGACTTAGAATTAGATTTTTTTTACGAGAATGTTTACAAATTACATTAACAATTATTTTCAAGGGGTTTGAACATAAGGCCATTTAAAAAACAACCATTATTTGAGTCACTAGCAACTGCTTTAAAATTAAATTATTAATTTATCCTTAATCATTAAGAAATCAAATCATAAGAATCTCTTAATTATTAAAAAATATTATAAAAGTTAATTTAATTTGTTGGGATGATGAATAACTTGCCTTTTTAATTATACATTTAACCTTCGATAATATAAAGTTAGTTTGAAAGGGTATTATTTGGTAGTTAATTGGATGCTTCATGACTAAACTAATTCATGAATGCTTTTTATCCTTGGAAACCATAAGTAGATAAAGTATAAATATTATTGTAAATTATGTAGTTGAAAAGTCAAATTCATTTTATGAATATTATATTGATTTGAAAATTTAAAAGAAAGCATAAATAAAAGCATCGCTGAATTTGTGAAGACATAGGAAATTCTTTAGTTATGAAAATTGTGGATGTGTACAAACATTTATTTGTGTAAGGATGTGCAGTATCTTTAAAAGGAAATACAGATTACTTTATTAATCAAGACATAATTGTTTGGAGATAATAGCTTAAAAATATATTTAGGCTTTTCTTTAATGAATTTTTTTGTTGGTAATGTTTAGAATTATAGAGATTTATTTTTAAAGTTTACTTTAAATTAGTGTTCTTATAGACTCATTTAATTAAAGTCATAAATTTACCTTCCTTTTTAGTTTATGAAAATATTTCAATGTTTACTGTTGAAAATAAGTTGTTATATTTAAATCTTTAGAAAGGATAAATACTTTATGTTTTACATATGTAACGAAGTTTCTAGATGTAGTAATTAGATTTTAAGTTGTAAGTTCTATAATTCACAAAGATAATATAATAGTTAATTTTTAAAGGTTAAATAATTAAATTATAGTTATATTTTTATTTTTTTGAAAATATTATAGATAATTTGGTTAGAAGGCATTTGTATGCTTGATTGCTTTTGATATGGGAACATTGGTTAAATATAAATAAATAGAGTTATACTTATTCTTTCCAAGTTTGGAATAAATTAAATATTTTACTTAGTCTTTTACTTTAACTATAACCATTTTATGGAATCCTTTCGTAGAAACCTAAATCAAGGAGGATGTGGAATTCTATACACTCAACACCAATGAATGTGGGAAGGGCATTCACCATGATTATTACACCCAATACCAACAATTGTAGGAAGGATAATTGTTGTGAATCGGGGCAGTTGCACTCTTGACGGGAATGTAAAAGAGGACGGTATGGGACATCGCTCTTAGGCTGTTTAACGAGTAGTATTGTGAGGGGGTCACTTGATCATTGAACAATTAGGAGTTTACTCAGTGATGATATGGAATGGGACATCTCATCGTCAACTATGCCAAGTCAAGGGTTACCTGGTCCTGAGCCAAAGTATTAGCAGACCCTAGTTGAGTTCCAGGGAAGGTGGTAACTCAACTAGACACAAGGCATGTCTACGCTACACCCTTGCATGACATTTCCTAACATAGAAAAATAAATTTGGAGCTAGAAATATCGGGTTCATCATGCTAAGGGACGGGGAAATTATGCATCCAACCTCTAGGTGAAATGGTCCCTAGAGGAGAAACCCCAGCCATGAACCTAAGATCTCGAGATGAGTGAATAGGTTCACTAATAGACACTTTTATGGGACCTTACCAATATTGACTACTTGGGTGATCATCTACAATGGTCAATTTACCTAAACAAGGGAATATTACATACTTCGTACTAATTAATTATTGGGTGAATATCTAAGTATCCCATGATGTTTGGTATATGATCCTAAGTTTGAATGAATTTTTCATTTTGTGATTGGACAACCAGGTGGGCAGGACCTGGGTTGTTACAACTATGAGGATGACCTCTTAGGTTGATCCAAAAAAAGACAAAACCATACTCTAGATCTTAGATACATTTTTGAAATATTATGAGATTACAAAGTGAGGCTAAAACCCTAAAAGTGCATCTTTGGGGTGACATTAGAAAAAATATTAGGGTTCATTGTATCCCATCATGGGATCAAAGTTGATCCTTCAAAAATTTCAGCCATAATAGACATGTTGCCACCTACAAACATAACTAAATTACATAGCTTTCAAGGCAAATTGTAAGCTATTTTTAGATTCATATCACAACTCGTAGAAAAATATCAATCCTTCTCTAAACTACTAAATAAAGGTATAAAATTCAAGAGGGATGATGGATTTCAAAAGGTTTTTGAAGCTTTAAAGACTTATCTCTGAACACCACTCGTCTTAGTACCACCAAACTCAAATCAATCACAATTGCTATACATAGCTACTATTGAACATGCCCTTGGAACTTTATTAGCCCAATATGATGAACAACATTAAGAAAGGGCAATCTACTATATATGCAAAACTTTGGTGAACTACAAAACTTGTTACACACTGTTAGAGAATCTATGCTTGGTCGTTGTCTTCTCATATCTCAAATTAGGATTGTCTATGCTTAGTCAAAAGACCTATGTCTTAGTAAGGGTAGACCCATTGTGTTACCTTATATCAAAACCTTACCTATCGAGGAACACAAAATGGATCATAGCCCTTAGTGAATTTGGAATAGAATTCATCAATCAAAAATAACTGAAAGGGCAGGTTATAGCCAATCAACTCGTTGTGGCCCCTTTAGGATCAAAATACCCCATGGACATATTTTTCCCTAATGAAATAGTTCTTTCAATAGAAACTCAAGGATCCAAAACTTAGATCTTGTACTTCGATGGAGTTAAATGTGCTAAAGGCATATGGGCAAGAATTATCTTGGTCACTCTATAACAACTCATTCCATCACATTTTAAAGTCTATTTCTCATGTACCAACAACATAGCAAAATATGAGGTATTGATCTTAGGTCTTAGGGTTGCATAAAAATTAAAAATCAAAAAGTATAATAGTATTTGTGATTCACAATTGGTGATCAACCAAGTGAATGAAACTTATCAAACAAAGGATAAAAAATTAAAAGCTTACAAAGATATTGCAAACATGTTGAAAACTCACTTTGACCAAATCACCATAGAATCCATCTCATAGTCTAACAATCACCATGTTGATGCTATGGATATTGTTGCATCTCTCATTCTATTAGATTTGAAATATGAAGAAGCTTCTATTATCATAAGATCAATAAACGAGTCCTCCACACTCAAATCATGCATGCAAACCCTCAATATGTGCACCATTGAAATCATGCATGCAAACCTTGGTACCAATGCGTCTTTAAGTTTCTTAAAGAAGGAACATTTATTGAGCGATCCAACTCTCAAAAGTGAAGATAGTTTAGACTGAAAGCTTACAAATATGTCATCATTGGATATATCTTATATGGATGTTCCTTCAAAGGCATACTCCATTGATGCGTAAGTACAAAAGAAGCCCAAACTATCCTAAAATAAATCCATGATGGATCATGTGGTAGACATTTTTGTGGATTAGTTGTAGCCAAGAAACTCCTTAGGATGGGTTATTATTGGCCCTCTATATAAAATGATTCTCACAACCATCTTAGGAAATGTGACAAGTGTCAGTGACATGACAATCTTGTCCATGCACCCTCTCAAGAATTACAACCAACTATATCACCTTGGCCTTTCTTCTTGGGGATTAGACATCATAGGTAAAATCAACCCTCAATAATTAGATGGACACAAATTCATTATCACTACCACAAAATATTTCACTAAGTGGATCAAGGCAATTCCCCTATCCACCACAATAGGAATTCAAGTATCCAAATTCATTCTTAATCAAATCATCACTTGATACAAAATATATTCTACCTTAATAATTTATAATGAAACCCCCTTTAAAAATAAAAAGGTTGTCAAATAATGTGCCAAATATAAAATTCAATAAAAATTGTCAACACCATATTACCCACAAGGAAATGGATAAGCTAAATAATCCAACAAGACACTAATCAAAATCCTCAAGAAACTAGTAAACAAAAATAACTAATATTGGCACTAAAACTTTATCTTTCCCTATGGGTATACCACACCAGTTTGTGTACTCCCATGAGGGTAACTCCATACACCTTGTTCTATGGTACAATATCATTTTTTCCTTTCAAACTAGAAATACCTTCTCTAAGGGTCTTATTGCAAGATACTTCAATAGGATATGGATATCATCTAAGTCACCTACAACAACTAATCTCTTGGAGTAAATACACATTAATGTTCTAGAACACCTTAGGACATACCATAGTTGACTTCAATGTGCTTATCACAAGAAATTATGTCCAATATCCTTTGAAATTGGGGACCTAGTCCTCAAAGAAAACCAAAAGAACACCATTGTTGACATTGACCTCAAAGGAAAATTTGAGCCTAATTGGTTAGTACCTTTCATCATCATAGTCATATTTGGATCTAGAGCCTACTGTCTAGCCACATTAGATGGCCGAGATGTTAGCATAGTACATAGCTTATCACACCATATATTCATATTTTATTATGCATATTTACATTCATTTGCGCTAATCCAAAGTTAGGTGGTTAGGGGTAGTTTCCAAGGTGGTTGGCGTAGTTCAACCAAATCTAAACTGCATCTTGATTGTCCTATTTAATAACCACTATTCTAATACAAATGTTAATCGTTTATGCTCAATATGGTATCAGAGCATGTCATTTTTTTGGGTAATGTAATAAGGTTGGTGGGCAATATGGTTTACATCTACAACCATTCCATCATCTGTAGAACCCTACATTTGACGCAAGTATCACTCTAAATTTGAGGTTTATATGAAATTCACACATGACCTGAAGGCTTATGCATGCTGATCGAGATAGAAGTTACACGTAGATTGAGATGGAAATCACACGTGAATCGAGAAATATTTGCTTGCACATAGATTGATATATAATGTTTTTACACATAGACTGAGACTAGATGGCTAACATGGATCATTGACTAGAACAAAAGTTCTAATAGTTCAACATGTGGTAGGTTGATGTGGTGTTGACATGGAATCTATTTTGGTTGATATGGTATTGTAGACAATAAGTTGCAGGTAGGCAGTTTGCCAAGTGGTGGCCAAAAGTGCTGGCTTCGAAGGGCTGACCGCCCAAAGGCATTCATTGTACTACCTATGAATTATTATTTTTAAACAATGTTGAAAGCACCTGTGTGGTGCATGTGGGATAAAATCCCATATTTTATCCTTTGTCAGTGGGCTAGGAACATAATAAAGAAAATATATTTTCTTTTTACCTTCATCGGGCACTGCAGCTTGACTGGTTGGCAACCCAGTTCTAAGACTCTTGGGCGGATGTTAGGGGTTAGACTCTTGCACAGAGTATACATAATATTTGTTTTCCTCCAAACGATGAGGGGGCCAATCTAAATAGAAGCTTTCACTTCTTCTCCTCGTCAAATGTTGTGGCTGATATGTTCATGGTCATCTAGCTAAGTCGCTCTAAAGCACATCAGGGGTTCAAACCCCACTAAGGTATTTTTTTAAAGAAATAATTCATTTAAAAAAAACACACTTCATTTTTTTCAAATGCAAAGAAGAAAATAAGAAATGCCACAAAGCAAAGACAGATAAAACCAAAATTACCACATTTTTGAACACTAGTGCATCATTTTTTTATCATGGAGGGATAAGAACACTTTTGAACTTAGTTTATTTTTGCCCATTGAAAGGGTATATCAAATTTTTTCACCCTGGTTTATTTTACAGCTAAAAATGGGGGATTGTTGTGGAGTTTTCCTGCTTACCCTTCTAAGATTTTTTAAGTCATAGGAAACTTGAAACTCACGAGTATTGTGGATTCTGGCTTATCCACATCTTTAACCTAGGAACATGTTACTCAAAAAGCTCTAGACAGATCATGGGTAATAAAATCCCCAAATAGTGGGTTCATTCTATTTGATTTTATGGTGCAATCACCCACTTTCACCAGACAAAATGATTCTATATCATTTTGATTATTTTATGACCAAACCTATCATAAACAAATCTTATCAAGCCTAGACCGATGCCTTATCCATTGAGCAGTCGTAGCAAATTTATATTTATGATCCAAAGTGAAAAAGAGAGGAGAACTAGTTTGTTTTAAGTCATTCGAATAACATAATGTAATAAAATGATTAAACTAGTGAAAATAAAGCGTCATCTATATATTTTGATTGCAATAACACATAGATGAGCATGACACAAACCATAAAACATAGAATATATGCCAGGAATCAAGTTGGATTTGTATTAATATGAATAATATTTACATAAAACTGGCCCAACAGAGTGCTTGGGTCATATATGCCAATGGTTACAATAAACCCTCATTCAAATGATGTAATAAGAGGTTGTTCCTCCCCATCCTAATTGTAGTGACGTAGAAGTCTCCAACTCTGCTGTGTTCCATAGGAAATGATCTCAGTGAAAAATGCTCCCTAGCAATCCTTGGAAATGGTAGAAGGAAGGGTGATGTAAGAAAAATAGGAGAAACACACAGGAAAATATGACTAACGCTAGACAAGGCTATACCTGGACTTGGATTTTTTCTCTCAAGGGTTTGATAAAAAACTCCCACTATAGTAGTCTTCCTTTTATAATGTAGACTCACCTGGGTGATGTTGTAACTACCTGCTCCAACTAGATCAATCACATGATTCTCAAAAATAATATGTAATAAAAAATGGACACATAGCCCATGACTTCTGTCTATGCAGGTGGTGGCTGCAACTGCATATCATCTCCTGTACTGCCCTGGTATGTTGGCTATGTATCACCTAGTGTGTGTGTTATGGGAAAACTAGGCCCCAATCCCTCTCTAAGGTTATGTATGGACTGATCTATGAACCCCCATGCTTCATCATGGAATGTTAATGAAAACAACAACAAATTTAGGTCCTGTGTGGCCTTGTTCACTCTCTCTCTTGCCCATTCCAAGGTGTTCTCAGCAAAGATATATAGGCGGTCTACCATTTACACCAAGGTTGTAAACCATTTGGACAACTTGCCATCGAGTCCAAGTCAAAATCTTGGATTTTTTGGAGCACTAACTCCTTGATGTTGGGGGCCTGCATGAAATCATCCAGCTTGAAGCTGTAATCCTCCAGCTCATCATTGACCTCTTGCTCAGTGTTGGCTACTTCTTGATTCCATTGGAGCCAATTTTATCTATTTTGCAAGAATATGAAGACCTTGGCATATTATTTAGCAAAGAAACAATGGGATTCATCTAATACTGTAGTCTTAATTCCAGTGATCGGTACATAATTCTCCCTAAATCTTTTATACATAGGAAATATGGTATTTTCTCTATGATCTCCCTGTTGTAGATGATCCCATAAAATGCCAATAGTATGCCTTATGGCATAAATATATACAAATATGGAATCCATATCTTTTATCTTTTCTGTTATTTTCTCTTTCATCTCTTTTTTTGAGCTCCTCAAATGATCCAAGTTGTGCAACAATGACCTGCAAGAGGGGAGACATCCTCAATTGATCAACATTAGCCTTAAGTTGTTGCACTTTGAGCTGCAAGTGTCATGTCTTTGAAACCTTAACCTTTAAACCTTATATCTCCTTTTCCACAACTACTGCCACATGTGCCTGGGTGGCCACATGGGATTTCATCATCTCGACTGGTGCAACTTTAGCCCGCATGACACCTCTACTTACATCAATGGTGGCATCCCTTAGACTTGTTGGCAAAGGAATATCAAATGTGGTAGTAGAGATGTCAACTATTTCTTGTATTACCGTACTTTGAGGTCTATGTATTCATTTTCTCAAGGACCTTTGTTCTTCTATATCTTGTATCTGGTCCTCCTTGTCAGTAGTAAATTGACATGAGTCACTCACTCTCATTAGTCTAAGATTCTCGATGCCTTCAACGGAAGGCCCAGTTCTTACTTTCTTTCTAGTGGGGGGCCGTGTGTGACTCTCCTCCTACACCTCATATTCTCTGATTATGTTAGATAATCCCCTGACTTCAATTATTTTCTTCAATGCCTTGGGGAGATAGGACGTTCTTTCTGGTTAATCACTAAGGTGGAGGAGAATAATGAATGTTGGTCCACCACCACCTTGATCCTTTTTTATAGACACATAAACAATAAAGTTGATTATGTTGTACTTCAGGATGAGGATCATACCAACTCCTTTCATTTTGAGGTGGTAGCTGATGAACTGGAGGAAGAGGGGATCTTGGCTTGCTCCTATTGTGCTTCACCCACTATTTTCATCATGACCTCAAAAAGATTAGTATTCTTCTGGACAACCTAGAAATTTTGGACCTGAAACTCTTCTGTAGGAGCATCCGAGACCAGTGGCACCACCTTATCCACCAATAATTGTCTCTACAGTCTTAGTTCAGAGGGATAATCCCTGACCACTTCCATTTTGCTATAGGGCATTTTTTCCATCTTCCATACTAGATCTAATTATTGGTTCTTCCTGAGGTCCTTCTGCATATCATCCTTGAAGTCATCCTCTCTATGAGTGAGTTTAAGGAGAGCAATTTTTCTAGCAACATTATTTCTATGAAGACCCTCAGGGTCATATGGCCTGCATGTGACTTTGGAGAAGTAGTATGTTTCCATATTTCATATGTCACATAACAATATAAAGTGGACTAGGTATGTGTAGGGGCCCATAGAGCATGGTATGGGTAACCTATAGATACCAAAACAACACCAATACGATTATGTGACTACAAGCACTGATTGAATTGGCACGCATACCCCTAGGGCAGCCTCCAGAGGTTAAATAGTGGTCCTAACCACTCCTAAATTAGTTTTGGAAGGTCAAAGGTCATTTTTACACCTTTTAAGAACCTTGCTCCCTATTCGTCCCACCCTGGGATGATTAGAATGCTATTCTCTTGACCTCGGGATGATTAGAAGCAATCGCTCTAGGGTGGGACCATTAGCAAGTTTGACTAGCAAAAAGTCAAGCCTTGACAAATGGCAGCCCAGATCCGCCACCCAACTTCGCCTTCAAGACATGCAAGTGTAAGGAAAAATTTCAAATCAAAGAGAGGGACTTCAGTCAAGCATACCCTGATCATGGAGGCCTCATTCAAGGAGTCCCTAAATCAGGGAGGAATATTCCCTCCCTAAAAAAATGCATGGTGAGCCAAGTGGCACCCTTGCATGCACATTCAAAGGAGACCCTTAGGTATATAAAAAGGTGAGCCTCCTCATCCCAAAAGGAAAATAGATCTAGAGCATTTGGATCAATGGAGTGCTGCCAAATTATACCCCCATTCCTCTTTGTGCTTCCTACATCCCTAATTTCTCTTTTGGAAGAGAGGTTATCGGGTGAACACTAGGCATGTAATCCAGACCCAAAACCCAATAAATAAACCATAATCCCACCCCAAACTCATCGACACATCCCCTAGGAGGTTTTTGACCCATCCTACTTGAATTGGTACCAAAACTAAGCCCCAAATGGTGGGCATCCTACCCTCGAGTGCCCCCCGCACTACTGTAGTCCTAATTGCCCCACCCCTGAGTGATTAGAAATATGTGCATAATTTATTTACTATTGTTTTTGTATTATGTTTTATTTGATGTACTTATGTTGTTGTCCAAGTTTCATTCCTTTCTGACATGATTTGACCTTGTTTTTATCATTTTATGTGTTTACTAACCTACAGGGAGTGCCTTCGAATACAGGATAATTTGGGCAGAATCTGCCCAATATGATCTTCTGGGTCATCTCAAAATGCCCATTTTAGTCTAACCCCAAGTTTTTAGGAATTTTAGAGGCCTCTGGGCAGGACATTTGCAAGGTCTCTCTTGCACTTTTTGTGACAGTCCCCAGCGTCTCACCCTAGAGCGATTAGAAATTTATGCATGATTTCCTGACTGTTATTTTTGTAATGTGTCCCTGATGATGTCTCCATTCCTCTATCAAATTTTGAATTTATTATGACATGTTTTTACCATCGTTTCATTCTTTTATATATTAACTAGTCGGAGGCTTTTGGGATTGCATGTTTTCCTATATCTGCATATGCTATTAACTATTTGTTGTTTTTATGTGTGCAGGATCTCACCACCAGAAACACCAGAGGGGTAATAAGGAAGGATGAACACACAGACACAAGCAGCAGCAACTTTTGGCCCACCCATTTCAAATGTGGGCATGTGAAAGACACTGGAAGCGTACCATCCATTTATGTAACGAACTGTATCAAACGTTCTAAGCCCTAGAGGGGGGACATATTGTAATAGGATTAAAAGAAACATTAATAAAAGAGGCCCTATTTTTTTTTGCTTACATCTCATTTATGCATCATTTCCTTCATTCAAAGGTTCATCACATTCATAGGACTTAGCATCTATACCATATCAATTTTGTTTGCATCGTATTTGGTATGCCGTCCTTCTGCATTCGCTTTCAATGATGATCATGGTGGGACCCTATCCCCTGCTATTAGGATCAAGTTTTTAATTCAAATTTTGTGGCTTCTTTATAGGTGTTACACATTCAAGAACTGGACTGCTACTCGTTCCACGCTGGGACGAATACGTATTCACCCCACCCTATGATGAATACAGACCTGCTATTCGTCCCACCCCGAGACGATTAGAACTCTATGCATTTTATGAGTAGAAAATCAGAGGAATCTAGTTTGGATAGAGAATAGGTAGGCCTTATGAACATCCTCTGTGTTTTTCTACTTTCTGTTTCGGTAAATTTTTTCCTTCTTTGCTTTATTTTCAGACACTTGCGTAGAAAGGTTAAGTAGTTTGTTTTCCTTTATTTCAATAAAAAAAAAAAACATAGAGTAAATTAAATGGGAGGAATTTGATTAGGAATGCATTATTCTCTGGTTTTCTTGCATGATACTTGCACCAATGGAAAGTCCTCATAATAGGTTTCAGTCCTAGGTAGGTTTTGTGATTTCTTTTTTTCTACTAATTGTTTCTGAAAGATAAAACGTACTTTAAAGCATTACATTAGTGAAAATCATCTTTTGTTGTATGTTTTATTTTACACGATTAAAATGAATCACACGCACACCACCTAATAAAGTTAACATCAAGGATTTGGTCTTAATACCCCAACACTTGATCAAGACCAATGGTGGATTTCATCACCACCTTGGCTTGGATTTTGCATACATATACCCTGATCACAACTATTGCTAGACATAAATCCTTATGAAAGTTGATCAAGTGTAATGGGGGTGATTCCTTGTGCATGAGGATAATTCTTCTATGGTAGGTTTCAAAAATAGAGTGATACACCTTTCACACTGCCTATGTTCCACATATTGTTCTACTCTCGTGTACCAATAGTTTCCCTCACATAGGGCGGGTATATTGAGAGGTTAGGTATAACGGTCTGGAAATGGTATATTGAATGGGCAACCATTTTGGAGATACAAGAGCCCTCATTATGCATGTATAACAAAGTTTCCTTTACAATATTCACATAACAAAAATAAAACACACCAAACTAGATCTAGGGCACACATTTAATCTGTAAACGAGATAATCATTTCTTTGTTTGTGTGGTCCCCTTTTATTTGGTATAGCATAAAAATTGTAAAGGAGATAAAAATACATGTATCTTTTTAGAAAAAAAACCACCACCATGGTGTATACCCGTAGCCAAGCCTAATCACGAGAAAAAGCTATAGAAAGTATACAAGGAGGCACAAGTCACCTCTGTTATAGCCCAAAGGACTTGGTTATACCACCCTGGTAGCCACACCCACAATATAGTCCACACTATGCCACTACATAAAAAGACTATAGAGGCACCCCTTTGAGGGGCAATCCCATTCAACACAGACCCTCTAAAGATAAGTACACACATGGGAAGGCACCCTTAGACACTCATTATGAGTGGCCACTGCACGATGAAGCACTAGAGCAGTATAGGGTTCATAAGGAGGGGCCACATGACTATATCGTTCCTCCTCCACCCCTCATTACTATTAGAACTAATAGGCCAAATCTAGAGCGTAGGGCTCTTCAGATAGGGCGAGCCAACTCTGCCCGTCCCCTTCACATGTACGAAAGGGGACATGAGGAAAACTAGTATATTCCTCAAGAGCAATACGCCGTGTGGGAGCAATGCGCCTCTACACCTGTTGATTATCAATATCACCTATTGATGCTAGAGCCTTAGGTGAATGTTGATAACCTCGAAAGAGGAAAGAGATCCATAGAGATATCAGATCACCACGACTGAGATAGATTTGTAGGGGAGGCATCTAGGCCTCCTAGACCTAGGATGGTGGAACAAATTGACTTGGCATTTGCCAAACATGTCACCCACCAAGCACAAATCACATAGCTTAGGCAAGATCAGCAGCATTTATAACAACTGTATCATCTTAAAAAAGAGCGCATTCAGCGCTAGATAGATGAGTTGCTCCAGAACACTATGCATGAGAGGATTCCAACTCCTCACACACATAAGACAAAAATTTATGAGAGGCACAATCTTTTAGTACGGGATAGGTCTTCGTGACCTTATCAAGCGTTGCCTCCAAGACCTCATAGACCCGAGTAGGAGGACACTCCTAGAACTAATGACGGGCGTCTTCCTCGAGCACCCGTTAATGTTTATAGGTCATGCCCAAAAACTCCTCAAGAGGCCTATGATGAATTTGAGTGAGAATAAGAGTAGGCTAAAACACCGTACCAAGGTAGGGAGGTGCTATCCAGATACCCCTACATAGGCCTCAAGTTCCTCATAATTCACAATGGGAACAAACCAAAGAAGAGGAAATCAAATCCTCTGATGCATACAAAGCACTGTTAGAGTGCTTAGAGTCTGTGGAGACTAAGACTTCGGGGCCCCAAAAGCCCACCTTACACTAGCTCTGCAGTCACCCTATACATCCTTCAGTGCCGACACCCCCATACCTCGAACACTTCAAAATGCCTCAATTAGCAATTTTTAGGAGGGATGAGGATGCCCAAGAACACGTAACAAGGTTCTTGAGTCAATGCTTTGGCATTCAGGACAATGATGCATTGCTTCTGATAATGTTTATAACCACATTCATAGGCCCTACCTTGGATTGGTTTACCCAGTTGTCGAAGCATAGCATCAATAATCTAGACCAGCTAGTGGAATTTTTCCTTGACCATTTTACCTTCAACACCAAGAAGAAGGAATCCTTAAGCAACCTAGTTGGCCTTAAGCAGTATGATGATGATACCATAGCTACTTATGGGAATCGGTGGAGGACATTGCTTTCAAAGCTGCCTTACCTCCCTCCCATGGCCGACATGACTCAAATGTTTTCAAAGAGTTGCATAAGTTTGATCTTTGTGCTATTGTAGCTGCAGCAATATGCCACCCTAGAAGAAGCCCTGGTGCAATCTAGGATAATTGAGGAGATCAAAATTCAAGATGGTGAGATTGCCAAGCCGTGCAAGAAAGAGTGGACCAAAAATGTCAAAACTGGGCCCATGCAATCAAAACCCGCCACGGTCAATCAGGTTGCCATAACTATACCAAAGCCTACACAAATGACACAACCCCCAAAGGCTAATTATTAGGCAGTTCCTCTTGATAAATATGAAAAGTAAAATCACAAACAAGAGAAAAATTAGTAGCATCGCCCTAAGCGAAAATTCACATAATTCACAGAGTCTAGAGACTCCTTGTTTGACCGCTTGATCACGGTAAACCTGATAAAATTTCTAGAAAGTCAATCCATAGACCCCAATGCACCAAAACCCAAAGGGCTATAGGGAAGACTTATATTGTAGATTTCATTGATAGAAAGGACACGACATCTTCACTTGTTGGAAATTCAAAAACTTAGTGTAGGACTTGATAGACAACAAAACACTCACGGTAGATAATCCCATAGCACTGAGCAACCAATAGATGGAGGTCTTCAAAGACCCCCTGCCTGCCCATGATGTGTAGGCAAAAACTTTACAAGTGAACGAGGTAACACAAAACTACCCCATGCAAGGATACGTGGGGATGATAAGCATCATGACACAGAACAAAAGATACCCAAACACGGTTGCACCCGCTGCAGCTACAAGAGATGTTCCATCGGTGTCACAACCTCAAAAACACCCTATGCAACCTCCCTCACCTAGGCCAATGGCCACAATTCGTACTAAACTTACTCAAAGTTTAAGGACCACGTCGGCTAGGCTCTCCATTTATGAGCTCATCCAATAATCACCACCCCATTGGGAGGCTCTGATGGATATACTCAAAGCCATTGAGCTACAACCCCATGAACCCAATTCTTTCAACAACTTTGTGGGACATGTGAGACGATGCATAGAACCAGTCATAACCTTTAGGGAAGACAAACTAAAATCGGTGATCGATGATATGGTGGATCCACCCCTGCACGTCATTGCGTGGGTCAATAGGATTCCATTAAAGAGGGTGTTGGACATTGGCTTGTCCAGCAACATAATCATGACCACAAAATTAAAACACCTTAAGCTACCAGCATCCCACATTGTGGTGTCCACTTACACTCTTTGAGAATTCAACAACGCATTATGCTTGATGGTTGGCACAATTGTCTTGCCCATCCAAGTAGGAAAAAATACCATTCCTACATTGTGTCACATCCTTGAGGGTGAGATGGCCTACAATATCTTGTTAGGCCGACCTTGGATCAGGGACATGAAGTGTGTCCCTTCAATAGCCCATCAATGCCTCAAATACACATACGAATGGCAAGTACATGTAGTCCTAGTGGACCTAGAGCCCTTTAAGTTTTGCAATGCGATAAAGTTGATGCCATAATCGACCCTCCTATTGAAACATTTGGACTTTCAATTGAATCCATCCACATAGGGTCTGATTTCACCTACATTCCCACTATTAAGTCTCTCAACTCACCAACCTGGCGCATCTTCATCGTCTGTTACTTCACCAACAATGCCACCTATGGTGGCCACACCAAAGGAAAATGGGAAGAAGCCCCTAGAGGAGGTACCACCATTAGTCTCAACCATATCTATCGAAGAGGTGCCCAGCCAAATGGAAGTCGAGACACCTGGTTCACCCAAAATGGAGTGGACTCAGGGAGAACTCCCATTCCCTCCCCCTCAACCATCGAATATTACCATTGAGATGGCCAATATGGTCCTGAAGGAGTAACTTGTGTGGAATGTTGTGGCAACACCCACGCTCGAATCCATGCAAGACATGGGGATACCTCGCCTCCCCATCAGCATTATCGCCCCTTTAGATTACCCACCAAATCAGATCAATTTTTTATATGGAGGCCTTGAGAATGGCATTGAACCCTACCTACAAGAGGAAGAGTACAAAGAGCCATTTTTTGAGAATATTGACTATCTTTCCAACCCAAAATTTGCCTTGAAATACTTAAAACAATGTAATTGGCATGGATATGGATTGGGCAGATACAAACAAGGAATGCGCATTCTTTGTCAATCGAGATACCAGATGCCATATGATAAATTAGGAGTAGGGTTCAACCACCCTTTGCCCCTCGAAATATTGGTAGAAACCATGCAAGGCTTAGGTCTAGGCAACAAGGATGGGTTGGCACAAGATCCATATGCCAATCCCAACACTACATACACATTGGGGAATTATTTCCCATTGTTAACAAAAAACTTTGTTGACCTCAACAGCCCCTTCCCTTTGATTGAGGAAGGGGAAAGTTCAAAAAGTAACCTCCGAGAGGGATATGAACAAAATCAAGGGGGGTCTTCTAAAGATGAGTCATATTATGAGGTAGCACCTTGGGACCCATTTGTGTCTGATAGCAACCACTCACAGGTGACACCCATTGACGACTATCAGGAGGACTTTGTTGCAATGTTCCCATTTAATGTTCCAATCGGGCAATTACTACCTCCAAAGAATCTAGCCCTCCCGTAGAGAGCAGAACAACCCAAAAGGGACCAAATCAACATGCCAAAATAAAAAGAGCCTCCCACACTGGCCATAAGGCCAAGTGATCCACCAGAGGAAGAAGATCGACTACCCGAGTGCCAGAATTTTGACTTTCATAGAGAGTGAGGATAGTGATCAAGAAATGCCTAGTGGGAGGCTATACCCGCCAGAGGGGCACATAGTTGTCAAATCCAATGAATGCCTATGGATCTCTGATAGCGACTATGAGGATGAGACTAATATGGCATATCTCAACCATATGAGGTAATAGGAATACCCCATAGACATCGAGGGTATGTTTGAACATCTCAATATGGGACCAAGGCATAGGTGGCATTTAAACCAAGTATAGTTAAACTAAGTGCTTCATCCACCACTTTGAGCATATAGGGAGCACCTCCCACCTAGAGACCCTATAGGTCAATCAATGCCTATGGCAGACCCTGTACTTCTATCTGCACATAGGGCTGATCATTTTGTGCCAATACCCACAGAGCTAGATCCGGGGTACAAGGATCACAAAGGATGTCTGAACCAACACCCACACAGTAATGGAGACCAAATTTAGTCCATAAATGTGATCTCCATTGATTTGAACGCCCCCATCTATAATCCATTTGATCCAACATGACCATTGTATCTAGACCTAGATTTCAAAGACAAAGTGAGTCCCAAGGATGATTTCCCCTTGCCTAGCATCAACGCATTGGTAGATGCTACAGTAGGCCATGAAATGCTTTCCATCATGGACGGTTTCTCAGGATACAACTAGATTCGTATCAATCCCAATGATCAACTAAAAATGGTGTTCACTATGCCTTGGGGAACATTTTGTTATAAGGTCATGCCCTTTGGCCTTAAAAATGCTAGCGCCACCTACCAAGGCGCTATGACATACATCTTCCACGATCACATGCATTAAAATTTGGAAGATTATATGGATGATTTGTAGGCAAAATCTCTTTTATGCCAAAATTATCTCGATGACTTACGCAAGATCCTTGATCACCTCATCGAACACAAGGTTAGGCTAAACCCCAAGAAGTGCGTATTTGGTGTCACATATAGAAAACTCTTGGGTTTCATAGTCTCAAAATGAGGCATCGAGGTAGATCCAAATAAAGTCAAGGTAATCCTTGAAATGCTTCCCCCAACCACCATCAGGAAGATCAAAATATTACAGGGTAAGGTTGCATCGATCAAGCGTTTCATAGCATAGTTATCTAACAAGTGCCGACCCATGAATAAATTATTGCACAAAGGGGTAGCATTTCATTTGGATGACGAGTGCCAGTCCACCTTCGATGACATCAAACAGTACTTGGCTTCATCACCAACATTGGCACCACCTAGACCAAGAGTGTCATTCCATTTATACATCTCAGCTACTGAGGTGGCACTGGGTGTCATGCTAGCCCAGAAAAATGAATTACATAAAGAACAGACTAATTATTATCTTAGCTGCACCCTAGTCAGTTATGAACTTAAGTATGCATATGTTGAGAAGCTATGCTTGGCGATGGTATTTTCCACCAAAAATCTATGCCATTATATGCTAAGCAATACGATGTATGTTTTGTCTAAGGAGAATCTATTGCGGTACATGATGAGTTGTACTTATCATAGTAGTCGCACAAAAAAATGGATCATGTTGTTGATGGAGTTTGACATCGAGTTCATTGGACAAAAGTCCATCAAAGGTCAAGTCATCGTCGATCAACTAGCAGAGGCTCCTCTCAAAGACGATCAGCCTCTAACCATAGAGCTGCCCGATGATGGGGTCTTCCATGTATCAGAATTGCCAGACTCTGATGATCCTGAGTCACAAGCTGACATAACCTTATTTTTTGATGGTTCTAAATGTGAGCAAGGGGGTGGTGCGGGAATCATGTTTTTCACACCGCAAGGGGCTCCAATGCCTTTATCATTTAAACTTGATTTCTTGTGCACCAATAACAATGCTAAATACGAAGCCTTGCTCATAGGTCTTCAGACAACCATCACCATGAACATCAAACGCTTGAATATCTTTGGTGATTCGCTGTTAATTGTCAACCAAGTGAAAGGGTTATTCCAATGCAAATACCCAGTTCTACAGACCTACAAAGCCCTTATGGATAAATTCTTGGAAAATCTTGAATGGTATGACATCGATACACTCCCTCGATCATCAAATCATTTTGTGAACACTATGGCCTCTTTGGGGTCATTGATCCCGCAAGACATTTTCAGTGAGATGACAACCATTCAAGTCAAAATGTTATCGCAATCCGTTATGGAGCATGCAAGCTCTGACATAACGCCAGGAATCCACCTGATCTAGATTGAACCATATCAAAATAGGTTCTCTTGAATCCATGATAGTCTAAATCATGCCAACTAGGGGTCTTTGTTCTCTCCAACCCCTCTTAACAACAACACAATGCTATTTTTACAAGTTCTTTTTCACTCAGCTTTTGCTAGGGATGAACTTCAAGATGGATCAGCCGTTCATACCATCAAGGTTTCTGATCAGCAGGATTGGTACACACCCATAAGAGACTATTTCAATTTAGGTAGCCTCCCAATTGGATTGTCGCACACCGCAAAAATATCATTCAAATAGAAAGCGGCCAAACATGTCTTGCTAGGAGATATTTTATACCGTCGAAGCTATGAAGGAATCCTCCTCCATTGCTTAGACTAGTAGGAGTCCACTTGGGCGATCACCCAAGTGCACGATGGTACATGCGGTGGCAACTTCAGTGGTATGGCCATCGCAAAACACATTCTTCGCATGGGCTATTATTGGCCATCTTTAGAGCGAGATTGTTGCGCATATGTACGAAAGTGCATGAAGTTTCAACACCATGCTAATTTGACACATGTACCTTCTCGGGCCTTACAACCGATCCAATTGGCTTGGCTATTTTTGCAATGGGGCTTAGATCTCATCAAAAATATCTCCCCTGCATCGTTAGGTCATCACACATTTATCATAATGGCCACAGAGTACTTCACTAAGTAGGTGGAAGCAATTTCGCTTACCTCTATGACTGGGCCCTGCATTATGAATTTCATTTTACATAACATCATATGTCAGTTTGGTATTCCATCCAAGATCATCTTGGATAATCGGACATCATTTAAGAACAAAGATGTGCGTTCTTTGATAGCAAAGTACAAAATTTAGCATAGTTTTTTGACACCCTATTATCTGCAGGCAAATGGGCAAGCAGAGGCGTCAAACAAAATGCTAGTCACTATCCTTAAAAATATGGTCATAGATAATCATAAGGATTGGCACATCCAAATACCACTTGCCCTATGGGCTTATTGCACTAGAATTCAGACGCCCACTAGGGCAACTCCATTTTTGCTAGTGTATGGCTTCGAGGCAGTCATGTCTCTCGAGTTGGAAATAACCTCCCTATGCATATCACTGCAAGAGTTCATCGATGATGACACTACACGATAGGACCGGTTAGACCATATTATGTTACTCGACGAACGATGCGTCAATGCTCTTGAGCATTTACGTATCTATCAAGGTTGACTTAAGAAAGCATACAACATGAAAGTTCACCTGAGGGACTTTTAGGTTAGTGACCTAGTCTTAAAAGAGAACCAACAAAATTCTAACTTGCCGCCCCATTTAAGGAACAATTTCATGGAAAATTGGTTAGGTCCTTATGTAATCGACAGTAAAATTGGACCTGGAACATATCGACTCACATCTCTTGAAGGAATCAAGGAACTAGAACCCTTGAACATCAGTCATTTGAGGCCATTCAACATTTAGAGAGCCATAGCCCACCCCAAAAGCTCCAAGGATTCCAAAAATTGCTTGGTCAACCTAAAACACCCCAAAGGTATCCATAATCCCTTTGGTCAAACCAAAAGCCCCAAGGATTCCTGCAATCACTTGGTCAAACCAAAAGCCCCAAGGGTTCCCACAATCACTTGGTCAACCAAAAATGCCCCAAAGGTATCTATAATCCCTTTGGCCAAACGAAAAAAAAAAATCCAAGGGTTACCATAATCGCTTGGTCAACCTAAAATGTCCCAAAGGTATCTATAATCTCTTTGGTCAAACCAAAAGCCCCAAGGATTCCCATAATCGCTTGGTCAACCTAAAAACGCCCCAAAGGTATCCATAATCCCTTTGGTTAAACCAAAAGCCCCTAGGGTTCCCGCAATCACTTAGTCAACCAAAAATGCCCCAAAGGTGTCCATAATCTCTTTGGTCAAAACATCCAAGGATCCGTAAGAATCGCTTGGTCTACACCCATTTGGGTTAAACCGTCCATAACAAATATTAAAAAAAAATAGATAATCAAAAAGAACAAAAAAAATCTCACTTTCATGCATATTCTTCATAATCAAAACACAAAAAAGAAAAGAAATACCTGCATTAGGCATCGCATACATACATTGCATATTTTTTGGTCATACATGTCAAAGGCACCATAGACTGTAATTACTCTGCCATCATTTTCCATATTTATCCATTTTGTAAATTATCCAACAAGAATAATGCCCTTCGCATTTTCGCCATATCATAGTCAATTTTCTTCTAATGTCTTTAGGGTTTTCGTCATTTAGTTGTCTTTAGATTTCTATTCAAATGTTGTACAAATTCAGACTAATTTTTACAAGGTAGAGTTTTACTTGGATCACGCCTTGTTACATAGCATCCCAACACAAGCTTAAAACACATAAAACTTCCCAAGTTGTGTGAACGAAAGATGAAACCTACAAAGCAGTCTAGGGGACCATAGGTGAAATGTTATCCTGCTCATCCCCATGTGCAAATGGTTCAAGAATGCTGAGAATTGACAAAAGGACAAGCTCTTCCCCATCCAATTCCCAAAAATAAATAGTGGTTTTCACCACTATCAAAAATTCCAAACACCTTTGATCCCCAAAGTCATAAGGATTCATACTACATGCCCTTGAGAAGGATGGGTAGTCATCCCCAAGGCCTAAAATATCAATGCCATTCCAAAGAAAAAATCCCAAAAGTCCACCATAAAAAATCCCAAACACCTTTGATCCCCAAATTCATAAGGATTCATACTAAACATCCCTGAGAAGTATGGGTAGTCATCCCCAAGGCCTAAAAGGATCAATGCCATTCACAAAGCAAAATCCCAAATTTTCACCATAAAAAATCCCAAACACCTTTGATCCCCAAAGTCATAAGGATTCATGCTACACACCCCTGAGAAGGATGGGTAGTCACCCCCAAGGCCAAAAGGATCAATGCCATTCACAAGCCAAAATCCCACAAGCCCAACTTTGAAATCAAAATTCAAAATCTCAATCCTCAGAAGGCAACAATAAAAATAAATAACAGTGGTTATCACCACTATTCAAACCCCTTGCTCAAGAGAAGAAAAGAAGAGAAAAATAAATAGTGATTTTCATCACTATATATGATAGCAAGTATCTCAACAAATTGAAAAACCGAAAGACGCCTGAGCTTGAATCCTTGGAATTCTCAGCATTTGAAAAACCATTTAGGTGATCCTCATTATGGGTTTGGTGGATAGCCTACCTAGCAATGGTGGTATCCTAAACACATGACGATATGTCTATCACATTAGCTTTGTGTGTGTGTAGACCAATGTTTGCATGTGGACGAGCTAGCTTATGGTATCCTAGATAGCGTCGTAGATTAATCTTACTAAATACAACAAAGGATTTAGTGGAGCTAATTAGGTGATCCTCAGTACAGGTTTGGTGGACAGCCTACCTGGCACTGGCGGTATCCTTACGAATACCACATAAATGAACTCAATCGTACACATAAGGATGTGAAATAACTTGGTCAAACTCAAGTCTAACTCGTACCTTGTCTAAAAATCTTGTAAGATAATGTACAGTCTTGACTAGTTAGTTAAATCATCTAAGTCTCAAAAAAACCTTAACTACATTCTAAAACAATTGTTGTACATTTCATTACTTACATCACCATCAGAAAATACAAAACAAAAATTACAAATGCAAAGTTATTCCATAAAGCACTCACATAGTATAGAAAGATAGTAAATTTTGTGTAGTCTACGAAACCACCGCCTGCATAAAAACAAATCATTCCATTAATTCCATATGCATACATCTATATCATATAGTTAAAATCATCCATAGTAATAATAGCATATGCATACATCAACATAAATAAATGTGCATAAAAGATCAATAAACCATGACAAGGATATAATCAAACCAAAAAGAGTCATGTATATATATCAAGTCAAAATTCCCTCAGGCTACAATAAGAAGGTCCTCTAACCTCACAAAAACCAAAAATTCAAAATCCCCAAGGCCTAGGTATTTGGCCATCATGGTCACGCAGGATCGGTGCGACTAGAACTATCCCCAGTAGTATGGGTCCTATGGGACCTCTCAGGGCAGTTGCTGCTAGCCCTCGCATCCTGCCCACCAACACTACCTTCACCTAGCTACCTACAATGAGATGATGCAGACTGCTCAGTCTCACTGCCTCTCGTACGATGTAACGACCCACCTCCATCAAGCACAGGTAACTGTCCATCAAGGTAGACAAAATTTGTCTCTAAATATATCCAGTATCGACCCCACTCTAGATCTCGTCGATGATACACAACTAATGCACTATCTCGTTGTGCCAACTGAGCCCGTAGGAGATCCCGCTCCCGTGTTATCTCCATAAAAGCATCCCTATGATCCTCCTCCCATCTCCATAGGAGACACTCCAATTATGCTATCTCAGCATGAATCCCAACCTCCACATCCCCTGAGACAACTTGAGGTATGGGCACCTTCAGGATGGCCTACTACTCTGGCATCCACTGCTCCGGGACATCTTGTACATCTGGCTGCTCCGAAACCCCCAAATTGTCTCCATAAATAGTGAAGTCATCAAACTCCACCATGTTAAGATCATCAAGCGGAGCACACCAAACCTCCACTAGTGCCTCTACACCCCCACCTCCTACTGCTGTCGTATCCATGTCTCCCAGAGGCCCCTCACCCCGCCATCGCCACATAATCTACCACCATTCATACTCTGTAGTTACCCCAACATCATCCATGTTGGGTACATAAATAACTGCATCATACCGCTCACCTAGTGGCTCAATGATAGGCCAAACTAAGGTCCTCTCATCACCGTGGTGCTGATAGATCAAGGGATAACCAGGAAATCCCTGGTGCACCCCAAACCATCGCATCACCTGGACATACAAGAAGTACTCCTACTCTGTCCCATGTTGCCCAATCAACCACCTACCCCTGTGCACACTCTAAAGCCACTCTCTAGCCTTATTCCAAGTCAAAAAGTCTTGGTATGACTGACAGAACACTTTCCCTAGAATTAGACAAGAGAAGGCATCAGTATAGTGACCTACATCACCTTCCCGTCGTCGACTCTATCCATGCTCCTCTGACCACCGCCATAAATTGGCATATCCAATCTCTCGATCCACAATATCACCTCAGGTAGTCCAAGGCAAACCCTACAGCTGCTCCACAGCTATGTGCTGCTACCCCCAGCACTGCAAGATATAGTTGCACTTGATCCCCTTCTGCTTTTGATAGCAGACATCATAAAACTCATCGTACAACTATGCCAACAACGTCTGACCCCATCTCATAATAAGTGGAGCTAATGTATGACATTCCACCAATGTGAAAACCAACTCAACTAGGTTCTAAGGGAACCTCTCACCTGAGGAGTTAGGAAGCAACATATTGGAAATGAGGGCCATGAGCAAAGCATGTCTCACCCCTAATATGCCCTTCTCCAGCCACCATCGCACTAGAATACCGCCTATCTGGTAGTCAGCCTCTGCCCTCTCCACAGCCCTCTCCACCCCCATCTCCCTTGCCTGACCAAAACATCATGTCAATACCACTATTCGTTGTTCCCGATGGGTCATCCGGATAGGAACTCCATCTATCGAAATCTACAAAATCCGATACACATCCTCCAGAGTCACAGTCATCTCCCCTATTGGAAGATGAAAAGTGTTGGTGTGGGGATCCCACAGATTGATCAGGGCAGTCAAATATGCCCGATACCCCACCACAGGCTCCAAAAATGTCACGTGCTTGAGCCCAAGGGCATCAAGCCACTCCCAATACCCAAATTTCAAGGCATCCTAGGCATCAGAGAAAATAGTCGATTGGCGGTACTAACTCTTCACAACCTAAAAAACAATAAAACACAAAAAGGGATATTAAGTACATACTTAATATAAACAGAATCATTAAAATAAAATTGTATAGAAGAACAACAAGCTACAATTTACAATTGTACAACACAAGTACAGGATAAAAATTATAGAAAAACAATGTACAACACAAGTACAGAAACATTAAAATAAAACTGTATAGCATTAGTATAGACTACAATTTATGATTGTACAGTGAAAGTACAGATCATTCAAATAAAAATGTACAATGAAAGTATAGAATCATTCCACATAAAACTATACAACAATGACAACATACATGAAAATAACTGTACAATCAACAAAAAAACAAAAACAAAACAAAACAAACAAAATCATACTAGGGTTTCAACCTTAATGTGAAAAAAAAACAAAATAAAACAAAAAATCGTACTAAGGTTTCAACCTTAATGTGAACAAAAAAACAAAAACAACAAAAATATAAAAATTAATATTAGGGTTTCAACCTTAATATTAATGCAAAACAATACAAAAATATAAAAATTAATATTAGGGTTTCAACCTTAATATTAATGCAAAACAAAACAAAACAAATCATAATAATTAAAAAATCATATATTAGGTTTTCAACTTGATATACGAATAAAAACAAAATAACGCAAACAAACATTTATATGTGAGTTTTTAACTTCATATTAAACAAAAATGAATAACAGACAGTGAGAAGGAACATCATACCAGTCTTGCCTTAGCTCGTCCACTTGAAGATCTGGTTCTTGCACTCATGATGTCCACAAAATTTTAGTAGCGCTCCGCTACACACACTCGCACTCCTCACTGCTCCAAATCGCCAATTGTTGCAAATGAGCCCAAAACCTAGTTTTGGTCCTTATATAGGCTTTTAGGCCTGTAATTGTTCCACCCTGGGACAAGCATTCTAGTTAGCACTCATCCCACCCTAGGATGATTACCAAATTGGTATTCATCCCACCCTAGGATGATTATAGAGCAAGAAATAAAGCAACAAAAGCTGCACCCAAAAAATACACCAAAAAAAGCAATAAATCTACCGAACAAAGGTGCCTTTGCACCTAACATTCATGGCATGAAAAACCACCGTCGGGGTCACAAATACTCACTATCCTACTCCCTAAGAATGCTAGCATAGTTGGAACACTCCATGGGAAGGAGGATTTTTGATAATTTCTACCCCAATCGACATCACAAAAAGGGTCAAAACCCACCAAAAATAGGTCCGATGGTTGGAAAACTGCATAAGAGTTCAATGGAAGACAACTAAAGACACCCTTACAAAGGTCATCTTGGGTCAAACGACTCATCGCTTTTCTTATTTTTTGTTCATTCCCTCATCGATTCATCGCTTGATAGGGTAGTCACACTTAGTCACCAATCAACAAATACACACCCAATCAAGGAAATGGCATGCATTCAAAGAATCATTGACAAAGACAATCACGCTCCTGCTTAGGGCAGCAAACAAGCAATAATCATAAGATAAAAAAACACTTGGCATTCTGGAAGCATGAATAAAATGTTCCTCAAAAAAAAGGTTGTGCCTTTTGCCTATTCATGTCTGAACAATGTCCAAGATCAAGTACACCTCACTGAAAAAAGTTACACTTGAGTTATGCTCCTTATCTCGTCAGAAGCAAGGATTCAAGAATGCGAGCCCTTCCCATACTTGGGGCATCAAAAGTTTGTTAGGTTACTAAGAAACCCTAATCATTAAGTGCTTTTGTCATCTATTTTTGCTTAGCATTGTGCCACACACAACGCATCCCAAAAGGGACATCTGTAGATACCAAAACAACACCAATACGATTATGTGACTATAAGCATTGATCGAATTAGCATGCATACCCCCTAGGGCAGCCTCCAAAGGTTAAATAGTGGTCCTAACCACTCCCAAATAAGTTTTAGAAGGTCAGAGGTCAGTTTTACATCTTTTAATCACCTTGCTCCCTATAGAATCCTATTCGCCCCAACCCAGGATGATTAGCAGCAATCACTCCAGGGTGGGATGATTAGCAAGTTTGACTGGTAAAAATTCAATCCTTGACAAATGGTAGCCCATATCCACCACCCAACTTCACCTTCAAGACATGCAAGTGCGAGGAATAGTTTCAAATTAGAGAGAGGGACTTTAGTCAAGCATGCCCTGATCATGGAGGTCTCATTCAAGGAGGCCCTAAATCAGGGAGGAATATTCCCTCCCCAAAAAAAGGTATGGTGAGCCAAGTGGTGCCCTTGCATGCACATTCAAAGGAGACCCTTAGGTCTATAAAAAGGTGAGCCTCCTCACCCCAAAATGAAAAGAGAGCTGGAGCATTTGGAGCAACGGAGTGCTACCAAATTATACCCCCATTCCTCTTTATGCTTCCTACATCCCTAATTTCTCTTTTGGAAGAGAGGTTATCGAGTGAACACTAGGAACACAATAAAGAACCAAAACCCAAGCAATCGGCTATAATACCACCCCAAACTCATTGAAACAACCCCCTAAGAGGTTTTGGACCTTGGTGCCAAAACTAAGCCCCAAACGATGGGCGTCCTGCCCCCGGGCACCCCCTGCACTATTGCAGTCCTAATCGCCCCACCCCAAAGCACTTAGAAATATATGCATGATTTCTTTATTGTTATTTTTGAATTATGTTTTATTTGATGTACTTATGCTGCTATCGAAGATTCATTGTTTTCTGACATGATTTGACCTTGTTTTTATCAATTTATGTGTTTACTAACCTATAGGGAGCGCCTTCAGATATAGGATAATATGGGAAGAATCTACCTAATATGACCTTTTGGGTCATCTCAAAATGCTTCTTTTAGTCTAACCCCAAGTTTCCAAGAGTTTTGGAGGCCTCTGTGCAGGACATTTGCAAGGTCGCTCTTACACGCTTTGTGATAGTCCCCGACGTCCCACCCTGGAGCGATTAGAAATTTGTGCATGATTTCCTGACTGTTCTTTTTGTAATGTGTCCCTGATGATGTCTCCATGCCTCTATCAAATTTTGAATTCACTATGACATGTTTTGACCATCGTTTCATTCTTTTATATATTAACTAGCCGGAGGCTTTGGGGATTGCATGTTTTCCTATATCCGCATATGCTATTAACTATTTGCTATTTTTCTGTGTGTAGGATTTCACCACCAAAAACACCATAGGGGCAGCAAGGAATGACAAACACATGGACACAAGTGGTGGCAACTTTTGGCCCACCCATTTCGAATGTGGGCATGCGAAAGACATTGGAAGCGTACCATCCATTGATGTAACAAACTGTATCAAACATTCTGAGCCCTAGAGGGGGGACGTATTGTAACTATATTAAAAGCAACATTAATAAAAGAGGCCCCATTTTTTTTTTCTTACATCTCATTTCCGCGTCATTTCCTTCATGCATTTGTTCATCGCATTCGTAGGACTTAGCATCTATACCATATCAATTTTGTTTACATCATATTTGGTACGTCGTCCTTCTGCATTCGCTTTCACAACCATGGCACACTACCTTATTTTTTATGTACCTTATTTTAACCTCTTCTAAAATCTACTGAGATATCTCCAAGATGGCAATTGAGGTGGGACAGTGCCTTGGTAGTGCCTTTGGAGGCAGTTTGGAACCACAAATCTGAATGTAAGATAATTTTTCTATGTAGAAGAAATCCCCTACCTTGGTTTTGTGTAAGAAGTTTCTTACCCCAACTCCAAATCTATCTAGCTCTTATCCACACAGTCATGTATGCACTACTAGGAGGATCTTCTTGAAGAAGGTTTTGTAACTGGAGCACCCCTCTTGAATGCACAACAACTAATATTGGACGGTGGTAGCAGTCACCCCTCCTATTTTAGCTACCAGATATTTATCCAATTGCACCACAAAAAAATGAATTAAAAAGGAATAATAGGAGAAGGGAGGCAATTCCTCCTTATCAGCCAATATGACTTTTTGCAACTCACATAACTCCTAGTTGATGTTTTCACTGATTACATCCTCCCAATGGTAGAGAGGGATATTGTCCATCCTCTTGAATTTAATTATCAAAAACATGACCTCCTTAGTCACCCATTCCAAATCCTTTACTCCCAACACCAAGTTAATCATATCGGCGTAATCCTGTGCCTAGGGCCTAAGCAAGAATTTTTTTATGGGGAAACTAGAGGGTTTGTTTTTTCCTCTCTTCATCAGCATGTGTTGTTGAGTATATAGTTGGCTTGGAGGGTCAATGCTTTGAAGTCCACCACCTTGGATGTTGTGGTGAGCCCGAAAACTTTTCCAATATGGTCTGCTATCAACCTAGCCATCACCTAGTTTCTATGGTCACGGATGGTGTGACTTCTATGATAATAGACCATTGCCAACCAGGATAGAAGGTTGGAGGAGTGGTAAATCTTTGGATAGGTCAAATGCCCCAAATTAGTGTTCCACTTATTGCAAACAAGGGTTGGCTTAGTGCTATCTCTCTGTGCCCTCATAAATAAGATTCTAATTAACATAGGGTGGTGATGATTGTCCTCCTCTATGGGGTCAAAACTATAAATGGTTACCCCATCCACTTATTTTTGATGCTCGACTGTGATATCCCAAGCTGTGTCTAGGGGGTTTGTGAGCACCTTTAGATCTTGTGCTCTCCTTGTTCTCCTCGTCACAGGCCATGCCTTGGTTATCTTACCAATTTATGCCTTAACATCCAACACCCCCATACCAGAAGATCTCATAGAAGCCATGAGTTACACAGTGAAAGACGGTGAAGGCTTCTCTTTTATCTTCTATGCTCGACCTCATCGAGACACAATTTTGCATGCATGAATGACACGGGGAAGTCCACCACCTTCTTATTAAAGTGCACACATTAAATTTTGGTAGGTGGAGTTTATGCGCTTTTTTGTATGACGAGGCACGGTGATTGGCCAGGTGTGCCACATCACCTACACTTTCAGTAGTGCATTGTTCTTTGTAGATCAAATTATGTCTTGGGAGCAATGTGGCGGTTCTGGGTTGGCCGGGGTGGGGTGCACTTAAGTGGAGTGCATGCGAGGCCCACACTTCATTAATTTTTTGTGCACTCTAGCAAGGTTGAGTGCATGAATTCATGCATCGAAGAAAAAATTATGCACTCCATTAGGGACTTGTAGCGCATAGGCCTCAAAGTGAGCGCACAAACCTATGCACTCACTCAGACTTCATGCACACCAAGTGAGTGGGGCATGTGGGACCCGATGGGTGTACAAGCTTGCACACCTTTATAATTTTTGTGTTCTCCACAGTGGAGCACACGAGCCCAAAGTTGGGCGCACACCTTCGTGCACCCAACTAGACTCTCGCACGGTCTGAGGGGTTGGAGTGCACAAACATTGTTTAGGGTGCATGAGCTCGTGTTCCCCTCAGGACTTTGTGCACTCCACTAAATAATGGAGCGTACCGATTGGGGATCAAGCACACAACTCGTGCACTCCATTGGCTTTCATGTGCTCCATTAGAATGGAGCACACATGGAGTGGGGATTTCTGATCATGTGGAGGTGTGTGCTCCTAATATGGCTTTGTGCACCCCACTAGATATTGGAGCACGTAGGGTGAAAGTGGGCACATGCTTGGGGGATTTCGTGTGCACCACTACTAAGTGGAGCACATAGGCTTCTTTGAGGTGCACTACTTCATGTTCCCCTAAAGACCTTTGTGTTCTCCACCTCATCGTAGAGTGCATGGACTTAGCATAGGGTGCATGGAATCATGTGCCCCTTATGGACTTTGTGCACCTCCCAAATGGGATGAACGGGCTGGGATAAGATGCATGAATTCATGCACACAATGGGGTGTTTGCACACTCCAATAATGGAGTGCACAGGCTTGGTTTGGGGCACGTAACTCGTACACTCGGGGGGAATTTTCATGCACTCTACTCCCCATTGGAGTTCATGGGGCTAAAAAAGGGTGCACCACCTTGTGCATCTTTAAGGGAAAGGGGAATTGGACTCCTCAAGGGGAACCACCCTTTTGGGATAAACACCGAATCTGACTAGGATACGGGGATGGATGGAAGACATCAACCTAAGAACTCCAGACTCTCTAGGTAGATTGACACACAAATTTTACTTCTTTTTTTTACATCACACAAGCTCCATCAAGGTGACTGAAGGATTTCAGGTGTTCTCCATTCACAGGGATAGGTACTTATTCTCCCTTCATGTCCTCAAGCCTGTAAGTATGCTGACTAATTATTTTAGCAATTTTATAAGGTCCCAACCACTTAGGTTTAAACTTGTCATTATCCCTTTGCTTGTCATTCTTTGGGTCCCAATAAAGCACTATTTCACCCATAGCAAATGTTTGACCTTTGGACCTTTTGTTAAATAGTTACACGTCCTATTACTCTGATTGATCATCCTTGTAACAACTTCCCTCATATCTTCTTCCAATTGCACCAGTTGATCCATTCTCCTTTGTAACACATTTGGTTGTTCATGATCCTAGAGTAATAATGAGAGGGCTACTATTTCCAGCTGAGGTGGCAGTAGTGCCTTTTCCCCATAAACCAATTCATATGGTGATTTTCTAGTGGCTCTTTTTACTGATAGCTTGTCTACCCATAAGGCATACTTTAGTTCATTGTCCCAACCCCTTTTATTCTTCCCCAATGATATTTTAATCCTGGTGATTATATTTTTGTTGGAGGACTCAACTAGTCCATTCCCCTAAGGATAATAATTTGTTGAGTGGGCCAACTCTATACTGTATTTTGTATAGAAATCAACCATATCATAGGAAGTAAATTATTTGGTATTATCTATCACTAGCTTCCTGGGTACCCCAAATCTAGTTAATATGCTTTCCTCCAAGAAATTAATGACTGCTGCTATTGTAGATCTCCTGAGGGGGGTTGCTTCAACCCATTTGGTTAGATATTCTATGGCAGTGACAATCCATTTATGACCTCCTAAAGAATTCGGGTTGATTTCACCAATCAAATCTATCCCCCACTAGGAAAAAGGAGTTTCAATAATTACTGATTGTAGTGGTATTATAGGCAGACTTTTCTTGTCAGTGAAGTCTTGACATATGTAGCATCTCCTAACTAAATTTTATACATCCTTGAACAAGTATGGCCAATAATACCCTACCCTCATGATTTGATTATCTGTTGCCTTGGGAGCAAAGTGGCCACCACAGAAACCTGTATGAAATTCTCCAATAATCCTAGGGGCTTCCATCTCTGTCACACATAGCAATAATACTCCATTTGGGTGTATCCAATACAACCAATTTTCTTGAAGGTGGTACTTTTGAGCCTATTTCTTAATACTCCTCATTCTACTAGCAGATCTGCTAGGTAGGAAGGACAAATTTTTTAAATAAAATAGTACATATTTCTTCCAGTTAGACCATTCATGCTCAGGTTGTTCATATTCTTGTTCTCTTTGCACCAATATGGCATTATTTATCTCCTCTTCTCCTTTGCAGGCCATGTATTTTTCCAACCCTTGGAATTTAATAAATTTTACCGCTCTAAACTCCACATCATACTACAGTAGTTTTACCATCCACCTTGTTGAACTTCCTGTGGGTTTGGGTTGGGTCAGGACATCCTTAATGGCAATGTAGGGGATATAGGAAATAAATTTACTAGAACTAAAAATGCTCTAGAGCTTGAATAAGAGCAAAGGCTTTTTTCTCAATTGGATTATACCTCAATTGGGATCCCTTCATTCCTAAACTCATAAATGCTATTGGCCTCTCATTTCCCTCTTCATATTTCTAAGAGAGTACATCTACTATGGTATGTTATAAGGTGAAAGAATACATATTGAAATTCTTTGAATGGTTTGGGCAGGTCAACACAGGTGTAGTGGTAATTGCCTCTTTAATCTACTGAAATACCTTGATATTATCTTCATCCCACTTGATTTTAGCATCCTTTTTAACCATATCATTTATAGGCTTAGCAATCTCAAAAAAATTTGGGACAAACCCTATTACAATTTTTTTTTTCCGAAGAAAGACCTGACTCCTTTGAGGCTCTTGGGAGGTCGTATTTATGCAATGACCTTTGTTCTTTCTATATCGATATTTATTCCCTCTTTTGAGACCACATATCCCAAAATTTTACCATGTGTGGCTCCAAATAGGAAATTTTTTGGATTTAATGAAATTCCATATTCCTTACACCTTTGAAAAACTTGAGACAGATGGGAAAAGTGGTCTACAAGATCCTTGGAAAATATTGTAATATCATCCAAGTACACCACCACAATATTGAACATCAATCATTTGAAGGTAAAATCCATAGCCCTCTAAAAAGTGGCTCCAACATTCATCAATTGAAATGGCATTCTTTGATATCCAAAATTTCGCCATGGTGTAGTGAATGCATTTTAGAATCGGTCCTCTGGGTTGACCAAGATCTAATTATATCTAGATAAGCCATCCAATAATGAAATCCTAGAGGACCCTACCACTACCTATAGAAACTGTTCCATATTGGGAAGGGGGTGATTACCATTAAGGGATTTTTTATTCAAATTCCTAAAATCCACACACAGCCTTATCTCCCCATTCTTTTCCTAACAGGGACTAAATTTTCTATCCAAGAAGAGAACCTCACCTTTTTAATTATTTTTGCATTGAGCAACTTTTAGAACTCTTTTTGCATGATAGGATGCAAAGTAGGATTAAACTTTCTTTATTTCTACCTAAAAGGCTTAGCATCCTCCTTTAGGGGAATAATATGGGTCATCACATCAGTGTTAAATGTTCTCAAATCCTCATAGCTCCAAGCAAAATTGTCCCTATTTTTTCTCAAATATTGGATATACTACTTTTCTTTCACTGGTAATCCTTTGTCAATCCTGACCATATTTGGATCCCTTGCTGTCCTAATATTAACCTCTTCACCTTCTAATTCATGGGGTATAGTTCTATGTGCCTTAATAAAATAATCAAATAGAGATTCCAAGGCTACTAGCCCCCTAGGTATTTTATTAGTTTTAAGTTGTATTACTTCTATGGGGGTTCCTATAACATGCTACGATTTTTATTCATCTTCCTCATCACAAATCATCCCAAAATTTTTGGTTTTGTACTATCATGAGATATTTGATATCAAAATCATATTGGAAAACTTGTAGGTAAACCACATTATTAGGGACATAGGAATGATACACATATATGGTGGGAAATCTATCCATGTATTCTCTATCAATTTTAGGATTGTCTACCACAAAAGCATTCACAACCAACAGGTTAGCAACATGGTTTTTCTCCTTGGGAATGTGTGATATATTAAAGGCTAGGAACTTTTCAATCTCATCTAAGACAACATGCTTGTATTACTTAAGCCTGGGGTATTTCATCTGGTATCTTTCTTTTATTTGTTGTATAATTAATTCAGCATCCCCATAAACAATAAGGTAGTTAATACCCAATTATTTAGCTTTTCTCAATCCCAGCAGTAGTGCCTCATATTTGTAGCGACCCCGGGATGCACGCACCGCTTTACTCTACTTGCAATATTATACCCAAGATGAAATGAAAGACCATGAAAAAGCATATAACATGGAAGTAACAAAGATAGATCTCTTTATTTGTATTGAAACTCGGTTACATGTCGGTCCCTCTTAGGGATACCCATTTTGATACAATGAATTACAAGTGAGGAAGAAGTCCCCTAGCAAGGGGTGGTGCGCTTTCACAAGCTTCCCGGTTCCACACACGGAAATGTATGAGGGCTTACAGATGCCTCCTTCTCTAGGTCTGATTGCTAGAGGGATCCTCTTGCTCTCGTATGTTGTAGCTTCCATCCGATGAACCTGTGGCCCTATAAGCAATGAAACAACAACACACGCTTAGATGTCCGAGATTGCCTCCCTAGATGAGGTTGTTAGCAATGAATATACTCAAATGAAAGCAAGTGCAAATGGAACTAATGCTATGGATGTGAATGAATAAAAGCTATGCTAGTGATATGCAAATATGAAGAAATCAAAGTAATGAAACTAATGTCTAAAACCCTAAGCTAGGCCCACGGGCCACTGTCCAATGACAACGACCGCTAAAGTGAATCTCGTTCTCTTTGGTCCAAGGCTATGGATCAAAGCTTGTATCCGATGTTGAAATGGTGGTTGCTATGCTCTCCAATTTGTCAGGGCTTCACCGTAAATGTGATCTCCAAGGGAAACTCTCCAAGTCTTGAAAGCTCTCCTCAATGATCTAATGCATTCCTGTATCTCTAGATTGATTGATTCTCTCTTGGTGCTCTAAGCTTGCACCTTTTAAAGTGTGTGAAACCCTAAAGTCTATGCTCAAAACCCTAGGATTGAATCCCTCATGCATAGTGAATGTTAGCATGAGAAATTTTTTGTCTTTTCTATGTTTAAAGACTAGTTAACTGAAGTCTAAATTCAGACTCAAGTCTTCTATGTGAACTGGTTGTGAAGGGGAATGCAAAGTTACTCCCGCTCACCTTTATTGCATGCAGACTACCACTTCCACCTTTGATTAGGCCTATTTGTCGGCAAAATGATTTTTATGGCTTAGCCACTGTTATCTGCAGTGACTAAGATTTGGCCACTGTCATCTACAGCAGCTAAGGTCTGGCCACTCTGAGCTTGAGCGGCTAAGATCTGGCCACTCTGGCCTTGAGCGGCTAAGCTTGGATGGGCTCAAAATGCCCCAAATGGGTGGTGAAAACCACTTTTGATGCTTGGAAAGTCCAAGGTTATGTCTTATGATCTTATGAATGTGCCTATGTGAGTAGCTCCCCTAAACATGACACGTTTTAGGTGTCTACAGATGCCCCTTTTTGCGATGCGCTTGTGTGGAAAACACAACGCTGAGCAAAAATGTAGACTGATCTGCTTGTAAGGTGTATGATGGTCAATGGTCTGACCAACGCCTGATGGCCCAATCATGCAAGATGGCACACATCCTTTGAATCATTGCTTCAATGTTCTGAAGACTTAACTTAGCCAAGTGGCTTATGCATGTTCAATTTGCACTCATTCCTCAAACTCAATCGGGTAGCTTCAGCTGCTACAATCAGATCCGATCGGAAGGATAGCTACAAATTGAAGATGTTATGTTTGCTTACGTTCCCAAAAAACAAGGGAGATGTTGTGATTGTTGTATGCAATGATTCATAGGATGAACACAATTTTGATATGATCGAGTGATCTGTTGTTGATTTTGACTATGATTATTTTGAAGATTTGAACTACCTCCTCACACAGTGAATTGGTGAGAAAAAGGCGATGAATAAAGTGACAAGTCGCTTGACCAATATGACTAACTTGGTTTCTTTCTAACATTTGTTCTTTCAATGGGTGAACCCCCATCCAAGTGTGACTCCAACTATTTATGATAATCATCCATCCTTATCCCGAGGAGTGGTCCGACTATCAAGAGCCTTCTTAGGGAGTTAGGATGAGTGATTCTATTTATGCTCATATTGTATCACTTTGGCTCAATGTTTTTGATTTCATAAGGGAACGAAGATGATTTTATCGCACCCGTGGAGCAGTCCAACCATTTTGGTCTTCTTTGGATTTGAAATGATGCATCGTGGTTCCAAAATGAATGTTTTTGCCCCAAGTAGCCTTATGGTAACTTACTCATCTTATCGAGTTGCATGGAGTGTGAGTCGCTGCAATCACCAAGTTGATAGAGTAGGTAACTGAATACGAGGTCTACTTGAGAATTTGTTTTTATGCAATTTTTTTTGTTATTTTGATCATTATGGTGATTATGAACCACCAAAATATGCTTATTTGATGTTTTTGGTTGCTTCTCTTGGAGGGAAACAACTTATTTTTGCTTAGGATCTCGACCGTTGTCAGGTCCAATGGCCACCAAGTGCTTGGTCATGGCCGCTCCCATCTTGGGTGGCTACAAGATGCGGGCCACTGACGTCAAAAGTGGCTAAGGCAATATAAAAGATACCCTAGGGTTTTTGTCCTTTCACTTTGCCAACTATCAATTCTACTTTCTTGAGCTCTGAGGTGAAAGTGACTTCTACAACTTGGAGTGTTTCTACAATTTGGAAGATCATGGCTGCACAGGGTGAAGCGTCTTTGGGTGGAGGAGCCGGAGCTTCTCGAGTACTCCCTCAAACCTTAACCCTGCTTGTTTATTTTTGTTTTGGGTAAAACTGAACCACATTAAGTAATCGGTAATTGAACCCCATTAAGCTTACTGGCAATGAATCAAAACCCGTAGCTAGGCTTAGTTTAGGTTTTTATGTGGTGGGCTTGTCCCCATTTTGTCTTTTGTTATATTTTTTTGGTATTTTTTGGCCTAGGGTCGACGCGTCTGCCTCGCTACCCATTGGCCGCTATCGATCAGAGCGGCCAGGAAGGCCTGCAACTTGGCCGTTGTCACTGGCAGCGACCGATTTGAATCCCAACGGTCAAAAAATTGACCATTGGGGCTTGGCCACTATCAGCTTCAACGGCCGATTTCTGGCCGCTGTAGGCGACAACGGCCAAGAACACTTAGTGAAATTTTTTATTTTTGGTGCATTTTTTGGGTTGACTTATTGATTTTTTTGAATTTTTGATTTGTTTGATTAGGTGCAATTTTGTCCCTTTGCTTAGACTTAGAATAGCCTATCATATTTTGCATCATTTTCATGTTTATTATGAATTATGCCTTAGATGCATTATAGTTATGATTCATTTTCTTTTGTTGTTAGATTCTTACTGCTCGAGCTCGGGACCCAAAGCTCATGAATACACTTCTACCCCTCTTGGATGGCGATGATTGGGCTTGGCTCAAAGCCCATGGGCTATAGTATGTCACCAGACTGCCCACCATTATGGCAGATCATGCCTACCTTATGACTTTGGTCCATCGATGGGACCCTCGGACCAATACCTTCCACTTTCCTATCGATGAGATGACCATCATGCCGAAAGATGTGTATAGGATATTTCGGATCCCCTTTGATGGAGTGGCCATTGTCTCTTCGACCACTAATGATCAGACTACTATTTTCACTCGGGTGTTTAGAGGATGCTCTTCTCGAGCTCTCAAGGACACCAAATCTGGGGGAGTGTCCATCTCGCAGTGGTATGAGGTGGATGTCTTCTCTGTGAGGCATGCAATGTTGTTGATAATCATCAACAATATCTTGATTCTAGATTGCTCAGGTTTGAGGTTCCCATGGAACCTTTTGGTGATGGTTTAGGATTTTTTGGATAGTGAGGAGCCTATCATCTATGCATGGGGTAGATCTTTGTTGGCTTAGTGCTATGATGAGTTGTACCACATCCATCGATGAGGTCACATCGACATTGCTTGCAGCTTGCTTCTATAGGTTTGGGGATGGGAGCACATCAAGGTAGATCATCCCAGAGGGCTTCCTACTATGATTATAGTTATGGAGGAGCATATGTAGTGCTATGCTGCTAGATGGGCTTGAGAGTGTGAGCTATGCAAGAGCCACCCTCATGCGGGGGAGCTTCCCCACTACACTACTACTTTTACTAGGTTGAAGGTCGATGATGTCATGTGGTGACCATATCATGAGTGCCCAGCTTGGGATGATCCTGCTAGTTTCATAGTGAGGATGTGGTGTGAGTGGTGGCTCATCGATCGTAAGGTTGGCATCTAGGAGTATTTCTTCTACTCTCGAGTTCTTCGTCAGTACGGGCTGTAACAGGATGTGCCTCTGGTTCCATTTGTATACAGGTGCATCATAGTAGAGGGAGATCTCCCCCTGCCATGGATCATAGAGTTGTTATATGAGGAGGATGCCCTAGAAGTTGACCTAGGAGTCACTAGGGGTGTCACAGAGGCATACACTCAGTGGTGGGGGATCGGATGTGGCATGGTGATGGTAGCTTGGGTCATGAGGATGATGGTGGAGGTGATGATACAGATCCAACAAGGCATAGAGTCCGAGCTAGGACTGAGGTATGGGGCCAGCCAATAGAGTAGGTGGTAGTAGAGGAGCAGGAGGCTCCTAAGGAGGATGAGGAGGAGCTAGAGCCCGAGGAGAGAGATTCTCCTCTGAGAGCATAGTTGCACGAGGTCGAGGCCGAGCTCCAGTCGACCAAGATCTAGGTAGAGCAATGAGATGCTACTATTGCACAATGGGATGCCACCATAGAGCAGCTCACACTATAGATCTAGGCTTTGTAGGCTACTATCGGGGGTGGTGCTACTAGGATGTAGTTTGTTGTACCTCCCTCTACTCCACATGGTGCTACAGGGATAGACTCAGGGGCAGAGGTTCTACACCTGAGGTCACTATTAGAGGAGTATGAGGTGATGATCCATGGGCATGTTGGTCATATTACCACCCTCCAGATGCAGCTCAGGAGGCATGGGCTTGTCCCTAGGGAGGCACCAAGTGCAGGCGGTTCACAGGTCAATGGGCGCTCCACCTCAGGGTAGTCTTCCACCCATTCTAGCCAGAGGACCAGGACTCGGATAGAGAGACCAACAGGTTCACACCATTCGACCCGTGACACCACCATAGGGGAGGTGGCACTAGGAGAGGTGGTGCAGGAGGTTCAGGCCCTGTATTTGATTGATGATGCTCTTAGTTTGTCATTTTTGAGGTCGGCTTGACCTATATGACTGTAGCCCTATGGGCAGTTTTGTATACCCATCTATTTGACACACATTTATATGATATCTTTATGTTTATGACTCATTATGTGTATCATTTATTGCTCATGTTTTTGTTGTTATTTGTTTTATGATGAGATGTGATGATGGTATTATGATGATTTGACATATATGATAGATGATAGATGATATTGGTGGTGATGTGGATATTGGGATAGATGCTCATGTAGATGTGATATGATCTACCTATTGTGATATGATGTGATGTATTATGCAGTGATTTGATGATGGATTTATGATTGTATGCAAATGGATATTGCTTATGTGTTTTATGATGTGCTTTATAATGTGATGATGGATGATTAATGACTTGTGTATTTGTGGATGCGATGTTGGTATGTTAAATGCATGTTTGATTTTGATTTCAGTGTGCGCACTTAACTTATGTTATGATATGGTAAATGCAATGTGCAATGTGCTATGTATATGGTGAATGTAATATGTAATGGGTTATGTATATGATGTATGCAGTGTGTAATCTAATGTGAATGAACTTGTATGTTTTAATTACTCAAAACACAAAGAATGCATATGCTATGATTTTGACAATCTAATGGGTGATACCATAGAAAGTATAACAACCATGGATTTTGTTTTAATAATCATTCTAATCATGAGAATTGATCATTTACTCCATCCATGTGTGCAATGTAATGGTGTGGGATGAATGTATTTTCTGGATAAGCTTCTGTAATTTAAGAAATATAAAATAATCAGTGGCCGTCTAAATATCATTTCTGACATATAATCGGTATCTCATATATTTTATTAATACCCCCTAATTTATAGAAGCTTATGAAGAAAGTTGCTAGTGTGATTGGTGATATGATTTGTTGCTTATGTAGGAATTATTTTTGGTTGTTCCTGAAACTCAACCACTCTAGTTATCCTATCAACAATTGTCTATTGACCATTCTAGACTTTTGAAAAGTAAGGCTTTTACCATGGACCTGGATATTCATGATCTCTCTGTGTGCAAGTGATTGTATATTTTGAGATAGAACTCAAGCATTTCCTCCGATGTCAGGCGGGATTCTTTCAGCCCATTGCTAAGATCAGGGATTCTCAAGTGTTCCTCTCATCCTAAGTTGGACTTAGTTGGACTATACCACTAGGCAATATTGGGTTACCTAAGCTAGCTCATCCACATTCAAACATTGGTCTACACAAATGCATGAAGCAATTGTGGTAGACATATCATCATGCATAAGGATTTCTCCTTCCGATTTTGTACAATGCTAAGAATTCCAGGGATTCAAGCTTCATTCCCTTCTTTTCTTCCTTTTGGCTTTGGATATTTGCTCATATGTAGTGATGAAAATCACTATTTATTTTTTATTGATTTTTTTTCTTGAGCGAGGATTCTTGTAGTGATGATAATCACTATTTATTTTGCTCATATGTAGTGATGAAAATCATTGTTTATTTTTTATTGATTTTTCTTTGAGCGAGGATTCTTGGAATCTCTGATTTGTGTATCGGATCATTGCTTTGAAATCTGGAATGTATGCTTGGATTTTTGAATTTGTACTTTGTTTCGAGCTTTTGCTTATTTTGATTTAAGCAAGGGATTTGGATAGGGTGAAGCTTGTCCTTTTGCCAATTCTCAGCACCTTTAAACCGGTCACACAAGGGGATAAGCAAGGAAGATCCTTTTCGCTTAAGGTAACCTAGACCACTTCGCAACTTTCATATTTTCCTTGTACCAGCTAGGATTTTAGTGTTTCAATTAGTGATGGGATCCTGAATATCCAAGGCATTATCACAACTAGACCTTACCTTCTACTAATCAAGGTGGCTTTCTACAAAAGTTGATAAGACCACTAGACATGTTTGAATAATAGGATAATCTTAGCCTATTTTGTATAGCAACATGAAATGGTTGTGTTGACAAACACAGTTATACACATGAGTGCATGGATGGAGGTGGATTTGAGCTTTTGGGTTGTGATACAAAATGTGGCATATTTTTCTAGAATGTGATCATAACATATGTGAATGCAATGGATGTAATGCAACTTATGTGAATGCAAGTGTGAAATGCAAATGTTTTTGTATTTTTTATTTTTGCATTGTTTTTGTGCTTTTTGATTTTGTTATTTGACCAAAGGGCTTTAAGATGCCTTTGGAGCTTTTTGTTTGATTTGACCAAAGGGCTTTAAGATGCCTTTGGAGATTTTTATTTGATTTTGACCAAAGGGCTTTAAGATGCCTTTGGAGCTTTTTGTGATGAAGGTGACCAAGCGGTGTGAAGATACCCTTGGAGCATTTTTGATTGATTTTGACCAAAGGGCTTTAAGATGCCTTTGGAGATTTTTTGATTTTGACCAAAGGGCTTTAAGATGCCTTTGGAGATTTTTGTGATGAAGGTGACCAAGCGGTGTGAAGATACCCTTGGAGCATTTTTTATTGCTTTTGTATTTTGATTTTTGACATATTTGAATGTTTTTTTATTTTTGACATATTTGAATGTTTTTTTATTTTTGACATATTTGAATGTTTTTTTTTTGACATATTTGAATGTTTTTTTTTGACATATTTGAATGTTTTTTGATTTTTGACATATTTGAATGTTTTTTTATTTTTGACATATTTGAATGTTTTTTTATTTTATGTATAAAATACCTTCAAGTGAATGATATTGAGAGGTTCAGGCTCTTCAACACCATCCAATGATGTAAGGTGATATGCTCCAGGCCCAACCCTTTCTGAAATCATGTAGGGGCCTATCCAGTTTACCATAAATTTGTCTCGTAGGTGCGGTGGCAGATTTGAGTTCTGTTGGTTTTCTTTGAGCACAAGATCCCCAACTTTGAATTCCCTCAAGTGGACTTTACTATTGTAAGCTCGTGCAAGGTGATTCTGATAAACATGGAGATGCTCCAAGGCATTGACTCGACGTTCATCAAGAAGCGTTAGCTGATCAAGGCGGCCTTGTCATGCGGTGTCATCATCTATGAAGTCCTTCATGGCTACTCGCAAGGTTGGAATCTCCAACTCTAAGGGCATGATGGCCTCAGTGCCATATACAAGTGAAAATGGTGTTGCCCCAGTGGGCATCCGCACACTAGTCCTGTATGCCCATAGTGCAAGAGGTAATTGCAAGTGCCAGTCCTTATGATTTTCTTTTACCGTCTTCCTCAAGATGGAGATGATTGTTTTATTTGAGGCTTCTGCTTGCCCATTTGCTTGTGGATAATAAGGCATTGAAAAACTATGCTGAATATGGTATTTGTTCATTAAAGCACACACATTTTTGTTCTTGAAAGATGGCCCATTATCCGATATTATCTTCGAAGGGACCCCAAAATGACTTATGATATTATGGAGTATAAACTCCGCAATCCTTGGTCCAATTGTCGATGTTAAGGGGATCACTTCGACCCATTTAGTAAAATACTCAATGGCCATTATGATGAATATGTGTCAGCCCGAGGATGGGGGTGAGATCTTCCCCACCAAGTCTAGTCCCCACTATGAGAATGGCCATGCTTCTTGGATGGGTTGCAAGGCTTGTGATGGCAAATGGGTGAGATTTGCATGATGTTGGCACTTAATGCATTTCTTGACATACTCACAATAGTATTTTTCCATAGTGGGCCAATAATAACCCATCCTTAAGATACGCTTAATAATAGCCATGCCACTGAAGTGGCCACCACATGTACCATCGTGAGCTTGCAAAATTGCCCAGGATGCTTCCTGGGGCTCAAGACAATGAAGGAGTACTCCATCATAACCTCACCTATAGAGGACTTCTCCTAGAAAAATGTACCTAGTCACCTTTTGTTTAAATGTTCATCTTTCACCATGCGATAGGTCTTGCGGTAGCATTCCCAGCTTCAGGAAATCCCACAATTGGGAAAGCCAATCCTGATAAGCCATAACTTCTATTGATAAAACAACATGTTCCTCCTATGATCTAGCATGTGTGAACACAGATTGAGAAACAACTCTATGGTGAATGGTCATGCCACACTCTGTAGGTCCTTGAGAAACCAAAGATGCCCAAGGTGCTGTTTGCAAGAAGTCTCTAGCTGTGATGGACCAATCCTGATTAGGTTCGATGTTGATCATGTTGACTGATTCTTGATTGTCCAAAGCCTCACGTTGTATTGCTGAGTGTGAGAGCACTTTCACATGAACGGTTGTAAAATCAGTGGATGGATTCTGAGGGATTAAGGATCCCAGAGAGGCCATGGTGTCTACAAATCTATTTGATGTATGAGGGATTGCCTCGATGTCATACCATTCCAGCCGGGCTAGGTAGGTGTCAACAAGTTCCTTGTAAGCTTTCAGGAGTGGGCACCTGCATTGGAATAGGCCTTTAACTTGATTTACTATGAGCAAGGAGTCACCAAAGATGTTCAATATTTTAATGCCCATTGCTATGGTTGTTTGGAGTCCCAAGATCAAAGCCTCATACTCTATGTTGTTGTTTGTGCAAGGGAAGTCTAGTTTGAATGATAAGGGCAATGATGTGCCCTACGGTGTGATAAATACTATCTCTGCTCCACCCCCTTGCTCACATTTTGAACCATCGAAGAACAATGACATGTCTCTTTCTTTCTCAGGTTCTTCGAGTTCAGGCGGATCTGATAATGCAAAGACTGCATCATCAGGCAACTCTATGGTGAGAGGCTTGCTATCCTGAAGAGGAGCCTCTGCTAGTTGATCTGCTATGACTTGTCCCTTGATGGAATTTTGGCTTATGAACTCTAGATCAAATTCTATCAGTAGCATGATCCACTTTGTAGTACGAGTATTGTGATATGTCTTGTTCATCATGTACTGCAAAGGATTTTGTTTGGATATAACGTAGGTTGTATGGCTCAACATGTAGTGTCACAACTTTCTGGTTGCAAAAACTACTGCTAAACACAACTTTTCTACATACGCATATCCCAGCTCATAACTCACCAAGGTGCGACTAATGTAATATACGGCTTGCTCTTTTTTTTGCACATTCTTTTGGGCTAACATGGTGCCCAAAGAAAAATTAGTAGCCGATATGTATAGCAAATATGGAATGTCTGGCCTTGGTGGAGCCAACACTGGCGGTGTGGCCAGGTATGTTTTGATCTCTGCAAAGGCTTGTTGGCACTCTTCATCCCAATGAAATGGGACATCCTTGCATAGCAACCGGTTCATGGGTCGACACTTGTCTGATAATTATGCAATGAACCATTTGATGGATGCTATCTTGCCTTGTAGGCTTCTTAATTCCCTAATGTTGGTAGGGGCGGCCATTTCTAGTATAGCCTTCACTTTTTCCGGATCGACCTCGATGCCTCTCTTAGAAATGATGAATCCCAAAATCTTGCTAGAAGTTACGCCAAATACGCACTTCTTAGGATTCAATCTTACATTGTGCTCAATGAGGCGGTTAAAGACTTGTCTAAGGACTTCAACGTGCTCTTGCCATAGCAAAGACTTAGCGAGTAAGTCATCCATGTAGTCCTCTAAGATCTTGTGCATGTAGTCATGGAATATGTATGTCATGGCTCACTGGTAGGTGGCACCAACATTCTTGAGCCCGAATGGCATCACTTTGTAATAGAATGTTCCCCATGGAGTAATGAAAGTAGTCTTGTGCTGGTCTTCAGGTTTAATCCGGATTTGATTGTATCCAGAAAAACCATCCATTAGGGAAAGCATCTCATGACCTGCGGTGGCATCAACAAGAGCATCTATGTTTGGCAATGGGAATGAATCCTTTGGAGTTGCCCTATTTAAGTCTCTAAAGTCTATGCAAATACGAACTCTTCCATCGGGTTTCCCCATGGGCACCATGTTGGACACCCACTCAGGGTAGTCGATAGGAACTATGAAAACTGCATCCAATAGTTTTTGCAATTCATTCTTTACCATCAAAGCGATGGTTGGATGCATTTTCCTCAACTTTTTCTTGACTAGTTTCTTCATGGGATCCAATGAAAGGTTGTGAACAACTAACTTTGGATCTATCCCAGGCATGTCTTTGTAAGTCCAAGAAAAAATATTTGGCCTTTCCTTGAGGAGGGGGATTATGATGGCTTGTTCTTCTGGAGATAGACTTTCTCTGAACTTGACTTTCTTTGGTTGAGTAGGATCATCATTGATGTCCACCTCAAAAGTTGCTTCTACAGCCATATGTGACCCATCCTCTAGTTGATGAGGTGTGGGTATCAAGTGAATGTCATCGATGGGATTTACAGGTCCTACTGACTCAGGATCCAAACCAACATGAAATACATCATATGCATAGCCTGATGCAAAATGAAATGGTTGTAACATCTCTTCATTAGGGAAAATATCTTCAGGCTCTATGGGTGAATCAACATGGTCCCAATCAATTGCCTCTGTATCAATACACAAAGGTTTTGTGGGATCGACTGGATTATGAAGTGGAGTGGTCAAATCAATGGAGATTGTGTTGATGGATGGAATGAAATCTCCAGGACCACATGGGTGCAATATTATCTTAGAGGTTTCCCTTCCATACTCATGATGAGGCTCTAGAGGAATGGGAATTTTTGGATCTAGCCCATGAGCAGGGCGGATAATAGGATCATTGGGCTCTAACCACTCTCTGAATGTAGGTGGAGGGGGATTGACCATCTGGTGAATGGCAGCTAGGTCAATAGGTCTCCCCAAAAATCATAGATGAGGGTCTATGGCATGAAGTGCCACCTCTCTCTCTACCAGCATGTCAACTTGCTACAAGTGGCGAGGCCCAAGATAAGCCATCTCAGTTTTAGAGTCAAAGTCATCATCACTTATCCAGAAATCGTTAGCATTGGTATGCGGCCCTAAGACAAGAGGCTCATGCCTTGGCCCTAGGTAGGCCATCTCTATCTCATCTTCATATTCTTCATCACTTATGAAGAATCCATTGGCATTAGTGTGCGGCCCTAAGATATGGGGCACGTATCTTGGCCTCAAGTAGGCCATCTCTATCTCATCCTCATACTCCTCATCACTTATGAAGATGCCATTTGCATTAGTCTCTTGCCCCATGCCATGGGGCCAATGCCTTGGTCCTAAGTAGGCTCTCTCTGTCGAGTCCTCTGACTCATAGCTACTTTCATATGATATGTATCCACTCTCATTGTGGATGGACCAAGTAAATCTTTGTAAATAGTGAGGCCCATGATAGGCCAAGCCCTCTTGTGCTTCATCATCACTTGCCACATATCTATTTTCTTCTTTCTCATCATCCCATGAGTTGTATCCTATTGGGATGGCATCAATTGTGAGTCTTGGATGATATGTCTCAGGCGGTGGGATGTTCACTACGACCACTTGTCTATTGCACATAAGTCTTGAACTTAGTGGGTGATAAGGAATAAAATCGATGTCTTCTCCTAACCCCAAGCTCAATCTATCTAAAGCTACTACCAAAGAGTCATCCCGACATCTGATGTGGTAACCTACCCCAAACCTATCAGTAGGAAGTTGGTATTGCGGCTCGAGTGGCCGCCTACGCCCCTGCTCATATATACCAAGACCGTAACCATGCCAATGGCAATGTTCAAAGTAGCTTAGAGAAAACTCAGGATTAGAGAGGTAACAAACATTAATAGTGAATAATTCATCATTGTCCTCTTCCTCTTCAGTAGACTTATGGGCATAGTCTAGTCCAGCATAGACAAAGTTTGTCTGGTTGGGAGGGATTCCAAGCGGAACCACTATTCCCACTGGTGGTCTCAAGTCTTTTGGTTTTCCCATGTCTTGTGTAGATTCTATGATAGGTGTGAATGTTATGTTCTACACAAGGTATTCTCCTATCCCTATGCTTGCCAAGTGTATGGTTGCATGCGATGTGGATGACCCCATGGATGACACTGGCAAAGCAGGGTGGTAATCATCATCTTCGACTTGCTCTTGGAGATCTTCTTCATCCATGGGACTTGGACCTTCCTCAATGGCTATGGTTAGCACTTCCCTAGGATTTATTTCCTCAACTAAGGGTACCTTTAGCTTCTGATTATCTTTTGGCTTAGATGTTGATGGTTTCTTAGAAGCATTAGTCATGTTGGGTGCATGTTGAGGTGTTGATGTGGATGGGTCTTTTTGTACCCCTTTGTCTTTGTCCTTCAGTTGCGTAATTGGAGATGAAGGCCCTACATACAGGTGGGTAGAAGGGATCACAAACTCTCCTAGAAAATCCACCTGATGGACATACTTGAATGGCTCATCATCGGCCAACACCATATAGACTTTGTTATCATGCACATACTTGACACATTGGTGTAAGATTGAAGGGACACACTTCATGTCCCTTATCCAAGGTCACCCTAAAAGGATGTTGTATTGCATGGCCCCTTCCAAGACATGACACATCACGGGGATGGTCTTATGCCCTACCTTGATAGGTAAGACTATCGTTCCCATAGTATTGCATAAAGCATCATTGAAAGCTCTTAATGTGTAGGCTCCCGAAATGATATGTGACTTGGGGATTTTTAGGTGTTCTATGGCAGTTGTTGTGATGATGTTGATTGATGAACTGTATCGACCAAGACCCTCTTGAAAGGTAAATCATTGATTGACACCACAATGTGCAATGGAGGGTCTGGTAAGGCAGTAGGTACTATCTTAATCTCGTAATCATAAAATTGGATTACAGGTTCTTGGAATTCTTGTACTTGTCCCACAAAATGGGTGAATGCATGTGGGTCTTCTGGTTGAAGCTCAATTGCCTTTAAAATTTCCATCAAAGTCTCCCTATGCTTTGGGGACTATTGTATGAGCTCATAGATAGATAGCTTGGCCGAAGTCATTTGTAAATTTTTCTCAAGTCTACTCCGAACAGTCACCACAGGTCAGGTTGGTGGACCTGGAGGGTTGTTTTGCTCTTGTCTCTACCTAGGTGCAGCTGGGACATTAATGGGTGCCATAGGAGGTTGTGGTTGACCATACCGTCTACTCTTGGTTGCTACATTGACAATTTCTACCATCCCAACACATCCGTGGGTAGGTGTATCAATTCGGACCAGATTGACTTGGCCTCCTTGCCCTTTAGGGGCCTCATGATTTGGTAGTAGGTTTTTGTAAATGCCCATATCTCTGTTATCCGGAGCCAATGGGTTGTCCACTTTGAGTTCTCCCACCTCAATCATGTTTTGAACTTGGTGCTTAAAACCATTGCAAACCTCAATGTTATGCCCCGGTATCCTATGATAAGGGCAAAATTGATCTTCCCTATATCCTTTTGGCTTAGGATGGTTGGGATCTATAAGAGGTATGTTAGGGAATCTGATATTTCCCACCTCGCTCAATTGGTTGAAGATTGATTGCATTGATTCTGTTAATGGTGTAAAGTAGTGAGGGGGTTTTCATTCTTTGTTTCTCCCCTGATTGTTCTTTTGATCATAGTTGGCTGGTGGGGGATGTGCTTGATAATTCTGGGGTTGCTACATAGCCCCATCCTTAGGCACAACCAACACTACTTGATTAACTAGGGCAGGGTTTGCCTGCTTCTGCTTATTTTTGCCATTTTTGTCATTCTTGTTCCACTCCTTCTTGTTTCAAAGTTTGATGGTTCCCTCATCTACTTTTATGTCCTCAATGAGTTTGGCCTATGCCAAAGCTTCCTCAAATGAGGGGTACTATTGTAGTTGTAGCAAGAGGGAGATGTGTTTGGAACAACTCTTGGTGAACATGCAGATAATCTCTTCTGTGGGGATAGAGAATGATAGTTTTGCCATGATCTTTCTCCATCTATTCCCATAATCCATTACTGGCTCATCATCATAATGTTTCAAATTGGCCAGGTCTGAAAGGTTCACTTTTCTCTTAGCACCAAAGGATAAATGCTTCAGAAAAGCATTTACTAGTTGTTCAAAGTTGGTTATGCTATGCTTGGGCAATTGGTTGAACCATTGAGTGGTAGCACCCAAAAATGTCATGATGAATGTCCTTAGCATAAGAGCATCATTGTCTTCAAGATGAAAACATGCATTGATGAAATTGGTGACATGCTCTTGTGCATCTTCTTCACCCTTAAAATTTTCTAACCTAGGCATCTCAAAGTGCTTAGGATATGCAGGGCTAGGAACTGATGGGCACAATGGTTGATTATGTATTTTTCTCAATGTTGGTTGGTTCCCAACCATCTCTTGTTTCTCAAAGGACTTCATATTTTTAGCAAGAGCTTGAAATACCTTTGAGGTGAGGAGTTCCTCTTCTTGTAGGCCCCCTCATGGTGGCAATGGAGGTAACCCCCTATCCACTTGATTTGTTCCATTTTCTTCCCTCCTATGAGGGGATTCAGGATGTGTCTGCTCTTGATCTATTAGGCTTACCCATTCCCCACCAGTTGGATTTCACTCATGATTTGGTGGGTGATTCCATTGTGGGCTCTCTTGTCTAGTGCACCTTTCTCTTGGTGAGTCAGTGCATTGATCTCTTTGATGATCATTACCATTTGTTTGATGGTTGATGCGAGCTAGCTGCTCAGCTTGCTCTCTTAAACACTGCTCATGTTGGCACAAGAGTTTTTCTCTTTGCTTTTCATGTTCAAGAGCTTCCACAAGCTCTCACTCTTTGTATAAGGCATTCTCTAACTATCACATGTGGTTAGCATGCACTTTCATAGAGGACTCATGCTTGTCTGATCTTGTTTTGGTGGTTCTGACATGTAGATTCCTCGAGGAGGTTTCTACTATTTCTCTACTCTTGCTAGCTAATGTAACTTGTTCAGTGTATGTTTGAGTGTTTTCATGATCAGATTTTGTATGTTTACTACGGGGCCATTCTGAGGCACCCCCAGATTGAGAGGTATGCTTAGAAGTCATAGTTCATGAACTTCCAGATGCAGAGTTCTTAGCTAAATGGTTCTTTGAGTTGGCCTCTGATGAAACTTATCCAACTCATCCAGTTGTCTTGTTTTCCATGGCTGATCCTGTGGGGTGCCATTCACTCCAATAAGGTCATAGTCTATGGGAATCCTTCCTCTTGTGTGAAGGGTATCTTCTGTTTGATGCCTATGACTCGATGTTTCTCTAGTTTCTTGCCCTTCAGTAGGCAGACATGTTCCATATGTTTCTTGTGAAGCTTGAGAAGTTGTAACTCTTGTGTGCCCTCTTGATGAAGAAGGCTTTGTGGTCACATGCTCTCTCCATGAGAATGGAGATGTAGCAACCTCGTCATCCTTATGTGAAGATTGAGCTTTAGAACCTTCTTTATGTCTATGTGAGGAGGAAGCCTTTGAAGCTTCTTCATGCCTTTGAGAAGTTTTTGTGTGTTTAGAGGAGGCCTTTGAGGTCCCCTCATGTCTCCTCGATGAGGATGGCTTTGAAGCCTCTCTTTGTTTATGTGACTTTGTTCCATGATGTGGTTCCCTACTTGGGGTTTCTCGAGGAGAACCCCCAAGGGTTGAGTTATCACCCCTTAGGCTCGTGGACCTACGTCTCACGGTCTTGCGGGTAGGTCATCCAATATGACTATGACTTCGCCTATGGGTATGGGCTGCTTTAGACTCTCCTTCGACATCAGACCGAGGGTGTTTACTTCTTGTTTTGACCATTTTTGCTTTTAGGAATTTGTCTTTTGAGTTGCAATTCAATGTACACAAACAATATCAAGCAAATGTTTATCTTGATTATCAATTTAAGTGTGTCCTAAACTGTTTGTTGTATTTTGATGATTTGTTGTTCCTTTGATTTCTTGCTTTTGTTCTTGGATTAAGAATGAGAAGGCTCATCCATAGTGATAATCAAGTACACCCATGCCAAACATGATTTTCCCAAAAGATGCTAGGGTACACCACTGAAGTCCCAATGGGGGGTTCGCCTAGCTCTTCCACTCTGAACCAATGATTGTTCCAATAATGGGAGATAGTTTGAGCACAAGTAACTTAGTACCACTATAAGTAAGTTTCTCAATCCGTTTCTAGGAAGCTCTAGGGGGCAAGCCAGTGGAAGGAGATGAATTCCAACGTCACTAGACTGAATTGAGGGTTGGTGATGAAATCCAACTCCCCAATGTTTAAATGATGCGTATGTGTGTGGTGTTCATTTTAAGCTTGCGTAAAGTAAAATGCATCATATAGCAACAATGAATCTTTCCTATATGCCTAAATGCAAAGAGACATTTTGATTTTTAGAAAAATGCATGAACTACCATGATTTGTATGGACGCACTTTATTCCGTGCAGCTATGGCCTCTAGCAGGGCCTCAAAGCAAGCAAACAACATACAATGTCTAGCATGTTGGATTCTAGGGTAAAATTTACAAGCAAAAGCCATTGTTCCTAGCAACGCCTAGTGGAAAATCTAAAAAGGAACTCTAAGATGTGCAAGATGCAAGTTCTTTTTCTTTCATTCTTTCAGTTTTCCAAATAGAAATGTGTTTTAAGTTCACTATTTTAAATAAATAGAAGTAGACAAAAAACTATAAAATACCAAAAAAGCTATACCAACCTCTAATCCAGCTCAGAGAACCAAGGTTTTGGCCTCTACTGCACTCCTGTGTTGGCCGTTGTCGACCAGAGCGACTGGTTTATGGCCCTTGTTAGCAGGAGTGGCTGACTACTGGCCATTGTAGATCAGAGCGGCTGATTTTTGGCCACTGTAGCTCAGAGCGGCTACACCTGCACACAAAACTAAGTCAGTTTCTAGGCAAAAAAATGAAAAATCAGTGGAGGTCCCACCGTGATCGCCATCTGTAGCGACCCCGGGATGCACGCACCGCTTTACTCTACTTGCAATATTATACCCAAGATGAAATGAAAGACCATGAAAAAGCATATAACATGGAAGTAACAAAGATAGATCTCTTTATTTGTATTGAAACTCGGTTACATGTCGGTCCCTCTTAGGGATACCCATTTTGATACAATGAATTACAAGTGAGGAAGAAGTCCCCTAGCAAGGGGTGGTGCACTTTCACAAGCTTCCTAGTTCCACACACGAAAATGTATGAGGGCTTATAGATGCCTCCTTCTCTAGGTCTAATTGCTAGAGGGATCCTCTTGCTCTCGTATGTTGTAGCTTTCGTCCGATGAACCTGTGGCCCTGTAAACAATGAAACAACAACACACGCTTAGATGTCCGAGATTGCCTCCCCAGATGAGGTTGTTAGCAATGAATATACTCAAATGAAAGCAAGTGCAAATGAAACTAATGCTATGAATGCGAATGAATAAAATGATGCTATGCTAATGATATGCAAATATGAAATGAAGCTATGCTAAAAAAAATAATGAAACTAATGTCTAAAACCCTAAGCTAGGCCCACGGGCCACTGTCCAATGATAGCACCCACTAAAGTGAATCTCGTTCTCTTTGCTCCAAGGCTATGGATCAAAGCTTGTATCCGATGTTGAAATGGTGGTTTCTATGCTCTCCAATTTTTAGGGCTTCACCATAAATGTGATCTCCAAGGGAAACTCTCCAAGTCTCAAAAGCTCTCCTCAATGATCTAATGCGTTCTTGTATCTTTGGATTGATTGATTCTTTCTTGGTGCTCTAAGCTTACACCTTTTAAAGTGTGTGAAACCCTAAAGTCTATGCTCAAAACCCTAGGATTGAATCCCTCATGTTTAGTGAATTTAGACTTCAGTTAACTAGTATTTAAACATTTTTGAACTGGTTGTGAAGGGGAATACAAAGTTACTCTCGCTCACCTTTGATTAGGAATTTTTGTCGACAAAATGCTTTTTATGGCTTAACCACTATCGTATGCAGCAACTAAGATTTATTTGCTATCATTTGCAGTGACTAAGGTCTGGCCATTTTTAGCTTGAGCGGCTAATTTTTGGCCATTCTAGCCTTGAATGACTAAGATTGGATGGGCTCAGAATGCCCCAAATGGGTGGTGAAAACCACTTTTGATTCTTGGAAAGTCCAAGGTTATCTCTTATGATCTTATGAATGTGCCTATGTGAGTAGCTCCCCTAAACATGACACATTTTAGGTGTCTACAATATTCTAACATATTATTTGTGTAAGGGAACTCTAATCGATAAGGCACACCTAGGTAATTACCCTTTATATTAGTTAAATTGATCCCTGCTCCAACCCTTGTTTGTGACTTAGCTCCATAAAATGTCATAGTCCACATTTTAGTAGTGAGGACCCTATCTGACTTGGCATCCACAACCACTTTAATTTTGGGATCCAATCCTTCTACATTGGGTACTTCCTTGAGGAAAGGGGTGTGCCAAATGGAATAAACACCCAACTCCTTCTCTTCTATGGAGCTGACTAGATTGACCGTAGTATTTTCAGGTTTCATAAGCTCAACTAATCACTTGTTAAAGGGATCACTCCTTAAGGTTACCTATTCTTTAGAGGATAGAGGTATTATGGCATATGACCAATCTAGTTGTATTGAACCCCCTAATTGTTCTGCCAATGCCTAGACAATAACAAGGAAAATAATGGGTCTACATCAACCACTGTTACATCCATAACAATCCCCTTTTTTGGATACTAGTTTAGAAATACCAAGACACCTATTATTATCCCCACACAAGGCATTTGTCTATTGTCCATGACAAAAATATGAGGGGAGTCTTTGGTTCATATCAACTCCAACTGGTCATCCACTTTCTTTGGCATATCATTGTGAGATGCCCAGCTATCAAGCATGCAATTGTGTATCACATAGTGGTCACCATACCTAGATGTATATCAGAGAGAGATATAGAATGGCCTTACTAAAGTAGAAGTTCTGCTCGAAGTATTTGATGTTGCAAAGACATGGTTTTACCCCTGGTCAATCAGCCCAAAGGCTCTACAAATTTGTTCCCTATACTTAGGGACAATCATCAGTTCCCCAAAGGTTATATTGATCTTTTGCTTGGCTAATTATAAAACTATATCAAATTCTAATTTTCTATTTTCTGGCCCATCACTTATAGGTTCAGTCCTATCGTGAGGAGGATACTAATGGCCATCATTGTTTTTCTTTGTATTAGCCTACTCCTTTTCCTCAACTGCACTCTTATTATTAGGTCAGGAATGGTCTTGTTGTGAAGCCTAGTGGTATGGACTCTTTTCAATGTCTTGACATATTTGATTGTTAGGGTCAATTTGCCTTGCCTTATCTGCTCAAAGCAGTTATTTTAGGGCATTTTTAGGATTTTTACATCAAGGACAAACACCGTGGGCCTGATATCATAACTGGCAGGTTGGATGATTTCTTCTAGAATTTGTGGGGTATCAATAGTTTCTTCCCATGTCCAATAGGTATTTATCCTAATTTCATCCTCTAATTCTTCTTCAAGGTTAAAACCTGAATGGAGGCTATGACATATGACACAATCAAAGGGGTTATGAGGACCATCGCAAGCTAGACAAAATAAGGGAAAATAAAAATCTACATTAACAGAAGCCATGGGGTTTGGGATAGCATCCTGGTCTTTTTAGACCTCCTTAATTTTCCAATTGTTGTTTGAACTCCTACCCCCATAAATATTCAAATTTATATTAAATTTTCTCCTAAAATGAGGTCTACTCTCATTATGGTGCTGAGAGGGTTCTCCACCATCTGTTTTATTCCTTTAAATTTTGGATAGTCAGTTATTCATGGACAAGAACATTTTTTTCATTTGTGATGACAACTTATTGATAGGATCGGGTTCTAATTTCTTTAAGATACCAAACCCCACTTTCTTAGTTCTTCTTTTTTGTTTATCTAGGGTTGTGGTCTACCAATGTAGGTCTCATTTTACCACTATCTATCATATCTGTTTCTATCATAGTGGCTCTCTCCATACATACATCAATGGTGAGTGTTGGTTGTTGTCTCAGTTCATAGTTAAAATCACCAGGGAAGATATTTTTATAGAAGCATATGGATTGGTGATCATTGGGCCTCAAATCCCTAGGGATTCAGTTCCTTAGTTTAGAAAACCACATATTGAAGTCATCTACTATTTTACTACCCCTCTTCTTCATTATGACCAGTTCATTCAACAACGATTGTTCATTATTTTTCTCCCCATACTTTCTAAGGAAGGCAATTTCTAACTCTTGGAAAGTACCAATAGAGTTTGTCTTCAAACTGTTGAACCATTATCTAGTGTCCTTTTCCAAAGTTTAAAGGAATAACCTAAGGACAACATACTCATGTTCCACCTCTAGGCTATCCATAGCATACAAGAAGTCTTTTACGTGGTCCTCCCCAATCACGGTGTTGTCCCCTAGGAACTTAGGTAGGTATTTGTGGGCTTTTGGGGGTAGGGGATTAAAACATTGTGGTAATAAAAAGGGTCTATACCTATTTAGGTGCCAATTATTCAAAGACAAATTGGCCATGAGTATGTTTGGGGCCCTCAGGACAATGGGTGTAGTAGATGGGTAGTACTTGTTTGGAGACTTTGAGGAAAGTGCATAGTACTTCTACTACTATGATTAATAGAAGGAACATAAATCAAAGATTGCTTTTTACTTTTATATATTTTAAAAAGTACCTGTGGGTCTAGTAGTTCGGGATAGAGCTCCTTGTTGCTTCACCTCATGGCCGCCAGATCAGCTCCCTGTTAGAGTTTTAAATTTCTTTAGAGTTTCTAGCACAAGGTGCAAAATAGGGGGGGTGCTTTCTAGCTAATATTGATCAACCCAAAATAGTCTCACAGGGAAGCAAAAATATATATGTCATAAGGGATTAAATTAAAAAATAAATAAAATATCCTCCTTAGAAACAGTGCCAAAAACTGTTGTGAAGTTTTCCTGCTTACCCTTCCAAGATTTGTCACATCATAGGAAACTCAAAAATCATGAGTATTGTGGATTCTGGCTGATCCACCTCTTTAACCTAGGAACATATTACTCAGAAAGCTCTAGACAGACCAGGTTGGGTAAGGAGACCCCAAAATAGTGGGTTTATCTATTTGATTTTATGGTGCAATCACCCACTTTCACCAGACAAAATTATTCTATATTGTTTTGATTATTTTATGATCAAACCTATCATAAACAAAGCTTATCAAGCCTAGAACGGTGCCTTATCCATTGAATAGTCATAGCAAATTTATATTTATGATCCAAAGTGAAAAGAGAGGAGAACTAGTTCATTTTAAGTCATTCAAATAATGTAATGCAAGAAAATGATTAAACTAGTGAAAAGAAAGCATCATATATATATTTTGATTGCAATAACACACATATGAGCATGACACAAACCATAAAACATAGAAGATATGCTAGGAATCAAGTTGGATTTGTATTAATATGAATAATATTTACATAAAACTATCCTAGAAGAGTGCTCAGGTCATATATACCAATGGTTACAATAAACCCTCGTTCAAATGATGTAACAAGTGGTTTTTCCTCCCCAACTTGATTGTAGTGATGTAGGAATCTCCAAATTTGGCACATTCCATAGGAAATGATCTCAGTGAACAAAACTCCCTAGAAATCCTTGGAAATGGTAGAAGGAAGGGTGATGTAAGAAAAATAAGAGAAACACATAGGAAAATATGACTAACACTAGACAAGGCTTATACCTGGACTTGTATTTTTTTCTCTCAAGGTTTTGATAAAAAAATCTCGTTGTAGCAGTATTCCTTTTATAATGTAGACTCACCTGGGTGATTTTGTAACTACCCACTCCAGGTGGATAAATCACATGATTATAAAAAATAATATGTAATAAAAAATGGGCACGTAGCCCATGCCTTCTGTCTACGCAGGTCGTGGCTGCAACTATGTATCATCTCCTGTATTGTCCTAGGCTAGCGGCTATGTATCACCTATTGCATGTGTCATGGGCAAATTGGGCCCCAATCCCTATCTAAGGTTAGGTATGGCTTGATCGATAAACCCCCATGCTTCATAATGGAATGTTAATGAAAACACCAACAAATTCAGGTCCTATGCAACCTTGTTCACTCTCTCTCTTACCCATTCCAAGGTGTTATCAATAAATATATATATATATATGTGATCTACCATTTGCACCAAGGCTGTAAAACTTTTGGATAGCTTACCACTAGATTCCAAGTCAAAATCTTGGATTTTTTGGAGCACTAACTCCTTGATGTTGGGGGCTTGCATGAAATCATCCAGCTTGAAGCCGTAATCTTCCAGCTCATCATTGACCTCTTGCTCAACGTTGGCTACTTCTTGATTCCACTGGAGCCAATTTTATCTATTCTACAAGAATATGAAGACCTTGGCATATTCCTCAACAAATAAATAGTGGGAGTCATCTGATAATGTAGCCATCATCTCGATGATCGATACATAATTCTCCTTGAATCTTTTATACATGGGAAATATGACATTTACTCTCCAATCTCCCTGTTGCATATGATCCCATAAAATACCAAAAGTATTCTTGGTGGCATAAATATATACAAATATGGATTCTATATCTTTTATCTTTTACGTTATTTTCTCCTTCATATTTTGTTTGAGCTCCTCAACTAATCTGAGTTGTGTAGCAATGACCTACGAAAGGGTATGCATCCTCAATTGATCAACCTTGACCTAAAGTTGTTGCACTTTGAGATGCAAGTGTATTGCCTCTATAGCCTTAGCCATTAAACATTTTATCTCCTTTTCCATAGCTACTACCACTTGTACCTGGGTGGCCACTTGGGATTTCATCATCTTGACTAGTGCAGCTTTAGTTTGTATGACACCTCTACTTACATCAATGGTGGTCTCCCTTAGAATTGCTGGCAAAGGAATATCAAACATGGTAGTAGAGATATTAATTGTTTCTTATCTTGCCATACTTCAAGGCCTGCATATTACTTTTATCGGGGACCTTTTTTCTTCTATATCTTTTATCTAGTCCTCATCATCAGCAGTAAATTAACACGAGTCCCTCACTCTCGTTAGTCTAAGATTCTTGGTGTCTTCAGTGAAATACCTAGTTCTTACTTTCTTTTTTGTGGGGGACTACATGGGAATCTCAACCTGCACCTCATATTCTCTAAGTATGTTAGATAATCCCCTAGCTTTAGTTATTTTCTTCAAGGCCTTGGGGCAGACGAGATGTTCTTTCTAGTCAATTACTAAGGTGGTGGAGAATAATGAAGGCTAGTCCACCACCACCTTGATCCTTTCTAACGGAAAAATTAGCATTAAATTTTATGACGTTGTACTTTGGGATGAGAAGGAGACCAAATAATTTCCTTTTGAGGTGGAAATCGAGGAACTGGAGGAAGAGGGGAGCTTGGTCTGCTCCTATTGTGCTTTGCCCACCATTTTCATCATGACCTCAAAAAGGTCAGCATCCTATTGGACAACCTAGAAAGTGGGGTCCTCAAACTCTTCTAGGGGAGAAAACGAGACCAATGGCACCAACTTATCCACCAATAATTGTCTATGCAATATTAGTTCAAAGTAGTAATCCTTGACTGCTTCCAGCTTGCTAATGGACCTTTTTTCCATCTTCTATACTAGATCTAATGATTGGTTGTACCTAAGGTCCTTTTGTATATCATCCTCGAAGTTGTCCTCTCTATGAGTAACTTGCAATAGAGAAAGTTTTCTAGAAATATTATTTCTATGAAGACCCTCAAGGTCGTATGGCCTCCATGTGACTTCGAGGAAGTAGTATGTGTCCATATTCCATATGCCACATAACATTGTAAAGTGGCTCAGGTACGTGTAAGGGTCCATCAAGCATGGGATGGGTAACCATGGCACACTGGCCTTGTTTTTGATGTACTTGATTTTAACCTCTTCGGTAATCTACCAAGATATCTCCAATATGGAAATTGAGGTGGGACAATGCCTTGGTAGTGCCTTTGGGGGTAGTTTGGAACCACAAATCTGAATGTAAGAGAATTCTTCTACGTATAAAAATTCCTCCACCTTGTTCTCATGTAAGAAGTTTCTTACCCCAACGCAAAATCTATTTGGATCTTCTCCACATAGTTGGGTATGCACTACTGGGAGGATCTTCTCTAAGAAGGTTTTGTAATTGGAGCACCCCTTATGAATTCATAGCATCTGATCTTGGATGGTCGTAGTAGTCACTCCTATTTTAGCTACCAGAGATTTATCCAGTTGCACCACAAACAAATGAATTAAAAAGGAATAATAGAAGGGAGGTAATTCCTCCTTATCAGCCAATATGGATTTCTACAATTTGTATAACTCCTGGTCCATGTTGTCACTGATTATGTCCTCCCAATGGTAGAGAGGGGTCTTGTCCATCCTATTGCACTAAATTATCAGAAACATGATCTCCTTAGTCACACATTTCAAATCCTTTACTCCCAATGACAGATTAATCATATAGGTGTAATATTGCACCCAAGGCCTAAGCAGGAATTTTATGATGGGAAAACCAGGGGGTTTGTTGTTTTCTCTCTTAATCAACACCCGAGGGAATGTTGTGTTGAACATATAGTTGGCTTGGAGAGCCAATGCTTTGAATTCCACCACCCTAGATGTTGTGGTGAGCCTGAAAACTTTCCCAATGTAGTATGCTATCAACCTGGCCACTGCCTAGTTTCTATGGTTGTGGATGGTGTGATTTCTATGGTCATAGACCATTTCCATCCAGGCCAGAAGGTTCGAGGAGTGGTAGACCTTTGGATAGGTCAAACACCCCAAATTAGTATTTTTTGGAGCAAAATCTACCTTTGGTTACGTTTGCACCCAAGACTTTGCCAACATTGAATGACCAGGTCAGAACAGAGTCTACCTGGTTCAATCTCCAGAGGAGGCTGGTTCCTTTGTTTCTTTTAGGAAAAGAGGGAGAGAGGGAAATGCATAAAGAGAGGGAAATATAGCTAATGCTAGAGGATTAAAATGGTATAGATTAAGCAACAACAACAACTACTACCACAACCTTTTGCAGAGAAGCATAATAGAACCAAAACGTAGAAACTTAAACCCTCGATGAATGCTTTATGATAATACAACTCTATTTGTGAAGTTAAATTATAGATCTTAACAGAATGTTAATGCAGGAATTCAGATTAAGAATTGATGCAGATTACATTCAAACTAGATTTAATTAGCAATAGACAACACATACATACTTGATTTCACAACACCAATGAGCCAAGAACTAGAATGTAGATCTTTATTTAGCTTTCAGAAGTCTGTATACATAGCCTTGTAAACACCTAAGAGCCGACCATTTTTTTGGGTCACTCATTCTATATATAAGAGTTTTACATAATAAAAAACTAAAAGTTGTTACAATAGTATGCTCGTAGGCTCATTCTAGTATAGAAGAAAGTTAAGGAGTGATGGAGCTTCTAACTGAAAGAGGTTAGGATATTCTTGTTACATCAATATTTATCTGATATCTCAGACTTCATGGTCTTCGTGGCCTTCAAAATGTCATGCCATCATGACTTTTAGCCACTGCTTGGTCCTTGGCCTTCAAAATATTGTGCCATCATGACTTTTGGCCTTGCTTGGTCCTTGGCCTTCAAAATGTTATGCCATCATGAATTTTGGCCTATCTTGGTCCTTGGCCTTCAAAATGTCATGCCATCATGACTTTTGGCCTCTGCTTGGTCCTTGGCCTTCAAAATATCATGCCATCATGACTTTTGGCCTTTGCTTGGTCCTTGGCCTTCAAAATGTTGTGCCATCATGACTTTTGGCCTCTGCTTGGTCCTTGGCCTTCAAAATATCGTGCCATCATGAATTTTGGCCTTTGCTTGGTCCTTGGCCTTCAAAATGTCATGCCATCATGACTTTTGGCCTTTGCTTGGTCCTTGGCCTTCAAAATGTCGTGCCATCATGAATTTTGGCCTCTGCTTGGTCCTTGGCCTTCAAAATGTCATGCCATCATGACTTTTGGTCTTGGTTTGCTCCATTACTTCTAAAATATCATGTTATCATGACTTTTGATTTCTACACTTAGTATCTGGAGGAGATTATTCCTTCTTTCCCTGGATGTGGTCATTTTGACCAACATTCTTGGTGCCTCCTGGGGTAATTCTGTCAGTTGAATGTTAGAACCTAGAGCCTTTATCCATTGGGGAATGGAGTCAAAAAAATAAAATAATAATAAAAATAAGGGAAAGAAGGGGAAATATACCAAGTAGATAGGAAAAATAAACAAAAACTCGCTTTGAAGCGATCATTCTTCCGGAGTACTTCCGCTAGAATTTCCTGTTTCCTTTGACCTGAAGGTGGTGCACTGTTGGATGAGGCCTTCTTGGCTTTTATTTGTTTCTCCTTTTCTTGTTTGTTCTTCTCTTGAATGACCTCATTGTAGGTGGTGCAGGCCTTCTTCCAGGTCTCTTCATATATATCAGCCTTTTCCTTGAAGGTGAGATATAGGTATTCTAGCTCTTCGACCTTGTCATACGATAGAGATTTTGCTTTCAAGCTTAGTTCATGTAGACAAGCGTTCATCTGAGTGATATCTTGAGCCATAGTGAATATTGAATTCTCTTGAACTGGCTCTTCCCAACTGTCAATCTCTGATTCATCTTCTAGGAACTTTCTCCAAGAGGCCTTCAGCTCATCTTCTACCAGGAGTTTTGAATTTCTATCCTAGAAGCTAGGCATGCCATAATTTTTGGCTATACCCACATGTTTGGTAATTGCTTTAGCTTCTATCTTTAGCTCGTACATTATCCTTGCACCTTTTGTTATCAACTTGTGTCTCTTGAAGAAATTCTGGGCAACCAATTTGGCCTGAGACCAATTTGCATCATGAGCTCTATACCCTGCTATCACTTGAGTGCTATCCTCCAGGACCTAAATTTTATTAGCGATTGACACCCTTGTCACCAGGAGCTTGATTGATGCTTGGAACTCATCTTCTACCTGGCTTAGCATGCTTTGGATTTTGAGTAGGTATGCTAATGTGGGTCTAGCCCTCAAGATTATTTGGCTGACCTTTTCAAGCATCTCTTTTGGACTACTTTTGCTTTCTCTTTGGTCAGTCCACTGGTCTTATCTGCACTGTCAGATAGCTACTTCTTGAGATCTTCAACTTGTTGCTGCAACATTTGAATTTGTTCTTCAGCCTTTGCTACTCTCTCTTTGTAAGGGGTGGCCTCATTGAACCTCTCCTCCCATTTCTTGGCTTCATTTTTCAAAGCCTTCTCTATGGTTTTCTGCTGGTGAAGGGCTTCTTCTAAATGCTTTCTTGATTGCTCTACCCGAAGGAATTTTTCTTTGTAATACTCTATGTTTAGATAAATTGTCCCCATATGAGACTAAGCCTTGCTCCACTCATCATCCATGGGCAGCTGAGTCATGTCTTCCTGAGTCACCTCAGCCTGGTAGTCCTCCAAAGTCATTTCCTTTTTTGGCTTCTGCACTAGCGGGGTCATCTTCAGTGTAGACCGTTGCATGCTGATGGGATCTAACATTGTTCCTTCTCGGATATGGGCTACATATGTAGAGATTTGGGAGCTCCATGACTTCAACCATGTGGTAGCATTGATGTTGGCCTTCTTCAATTTCTTGAATTTGGCAATAGTAGGGTTGTTTGTGGGGGAAGCAGTTTGCATGGCTTGGAAGCTTAATAGGTTGGTAGAGAAGGGGAAAGGAGTGGTGGCTAAGGAGGCTTCCATACTTAATTGTCTAGAAGGGGACCCTTCATGAGTAGGGGGAGACATTGGTGGAGTTCTCTGCATTGATGGATTAGTTGGTAAAGTTTGTTGAGTGGAAGGGGGAGTTTGATGAGGAGGTGATGGAGGAGGTTGATCGAAAGATGATGGGTTGCCCTGTATTTCAGAATGGGGAGGGGAATTTCTCTGGGAATGAGGAGAAGAAGGAGTATCAAGGTCAATGGGAGACATACCTGAGGCCTTTGGTGGAGTGGCATCCTCGGTTCCCTATGACTTCTCGATGTAGACTTCTACAATTTGTTTTAGGCTTGAGTTATCAACCTCAGCTATTGTCTTTGTCAGGGATTGCACCTCACCAATGGTTTATTTTTTACTAGGAGCTTCTTTCAGGGGAGGTTTCTTAGTCATTTTTTTTATCAATCTTATTTTATTTTTTGTTTTTTGTTCATCAATCCTCTATTTCTCAGAAGCCTATTCAGGATTATATCCTATTTCTGTTTGATCTCTAGTCTCCTCATGCTCTTCTGATTCTGTGTATTCCTCGGACTCTTCATCTTGTTTCGATTCTTCATATTCTGACTCTTTCGAGGATGTTTCTATTCTTCTCCTTTTCTAGGGGCCACCCTTCTCTGACTCTACTTTTCTTTTCTTGTGTACAAGCTGAGCACTATCATCTGACTCTATGTCTGATCCCGAAGGGGGATGAACACTCGATGTCTCTTCTTTGGGGTTTCTACTTGTTCAACTGCTATTGCTTTCCCCTTATCTTGTTTTGTACTACCTTCAACTTGTTTGATAGGGATGCCATCAATTCCCAGGGGAACCTTGTCCACTAGAGTCTCAGACCATTCCTCATGACTTGCATCATACTTCATGGAGAACTCTGTGTCCATATTCAAACCATACCTGGTGAATGTTTGAATGTGGCACCTCATTTGCCACCATGCTAATATTTTAGTATGATCCTAGTATTGTCCTCTTTTCTTCATCCTTTTGATGGTTTTATCAGTGAGCTTGTGCTTTGGGTTTGAAGCTGGGCTCCAATATGCCAGGTGCTCATAGAAATCATGCCATGGAGGAAGTGGTTGCATCCTCTCAACATGCCATTCTAGCGGTTGGTCTTCACTATTATTCCTGCCCTATTTGTCAAGTTGCCTATCAGAGGCATGAAATTGCTTGAAAGGAGCCTTGTTTAGGGTGGCCTACCTCTGGGTGAATTTATCTTCAGGATCATATTTCCACTTGTGTGGCAACTCTACCAATTTTAGGCCTCTTAGAACCTGAGCGATTTTCTCATGATCTCCCTTCTTCGACACTGTCACTCCCTCATATTGAAAAGGCATGAGGCAAGTGTGTGTCCTCTGAGCACCTATCCCATATTTTTTATTGATGAATTCTGTTTGCCTTACGTACTCCAGAGCAAAAAGTCGCTTGGTGACATAGTAAGGCAATAGGAAAGGCTTCTCTATGAAGCCATAAAGCCTAATAACTACCCCCTATGTTAGGATGAACCAGTCCCCTTCTTCTGCATGGGGGTGTCTCAAGGTGTTCTCCATTTGTTTAGGAATTCTTGGCATTTGACCATTTATGAGTTTTAGAGCAGGGCCCAAGAATTCCATGTTGAAGTGATAATATGAACCCGCGTTTGAAAGAAGCGGTGTCCATTCACATACTGGTAAGTGTTCCCCTTTCTGATCCTTCATGGTGGTAGAAATAGAAACCAAATGCTTGGCTTGAAAGAAGAAAAATATCCATACTAGATATGAAGAATACCTGAATGTATCTGGGATCTCCCTTTGTAGCTTGGAGAGGCCTATGTGTAACTATTGGGCTAGGTACACTAGCCAATCAAAGAATATAGGCACTCTATCTGGATCTACGCATGCTTTATCATAGAATTAGGGAATAGACATACACTGTGCTACTACGATCTGCCACCCATAAACTTGGGTGTCATCCTCCAATCCCACCACCATGGCCATCATAGAGAAAAGTTCTTTGTTCTTGAATCTAGATAGGGGAATGGGGGACTTGGGCATGAACTTCTCCGAAAGAGTGTCTGACAGGTTCTATTGTAGAAATACCCTAATGTTTGGGGCATTGGTGTAGTACTTCATAGAATTCTTAGGGTCGAACTGGATGGGGGAACCATAGGTTTTCTTCCATAGGTGAAGATGACCCTGATCGTATCTGGGTCGAGTGTGAACATGGCTTCCCCTTTGAAATTCTTTACCACCCTATTCTTGACATCATACATTTTTGCCATCGCCTGGATTAGCTCTGGATAGGAGTGAACTTGGGGGTAGATGTACCAGTAGAGAAAAGAATGGTATGAGAATGTGCTTGGATTAGATGAAGATATGTCTATGGTGATTCTTGTAGCTATATCCCTCCAAATTTGTTCTGGCTCCTTCCATGTTATCTTTACATCTGTAATATGAGCATCGGGGTCCATGAAGCTACTTACTTTTTTGCTTGAGCTTCTCTTTTTCTTAGAGGGTGTTGCCAAAGAACTAGCAGTTGGGGGTGTGGCCACCATGGTCATGCTTTGTAACTTGGTAGTTAAGAACAATCGGGAGAGTGAATAGCAGTGTTGCAGAGCTCTCTGAATAGAAAATAGACACAAGAAAAGTAGAAGGTGAAGAAAGGAGATGGAAGATGGGTGAAAAAAGGGCTATGCATGCTCATGCCAACCTGACATGCAATAACTATCAAACTGATGTGGAATAATTTTGGTTGGTGGTACTCATTTCAATGCAGATTTTGAATACTACCTAGAGTCTTGGTCTGTATGCCAGTATTCAAAAAGCTACCAACCATCAGTTGCCATTTTTGGTTAGGACCAATGATCTACTCTACCACTGTACTGGGCTAATAAATCAGTATCATTTCTATATTGGGCCAATAGATTTCTACCACTTTTTCTTTGTGCCAATTGGTGGGTATGATAGTACCTTAAAAAGGACACTTTTTAGAGTTTCGAGGTCACTACTTTTATTGCCAACAATACCCTATTGTTCTGACATGGCACTTTCTGCTCCTTGTAATAGTGCTAGGCTATTGTGATGTGGTACTTTTTAAAGAATCTTCCCTTTTGTCTGACGTGGCATCCACTACCAGCCTCATGAGTGCTAGATCTGACGTGGCACCCAACTACCCAAAAGTTGTGCCATCATGACAATTTTCTTTGAAGGGGCACTCAACTGTCCAAAAGTCATGCTATCATGACAATTTTGCTTTGAAAGGGTGCTTGGACACCAAAAAGTCATGCCATCATGATATTTTGCTTTGAAGGGGCACTCAGTTTGCCCAAAAGTCATGCTATCATGACATTTTGCTTTGAAAGGGTGCTTGTACACCAAAAAGTCATGCCATCATGATAATTTTCTTTGAAGGGGCGCTCAGCTACCCAAAATTTGTGCTATCATGACATTTTGCTTTGAAAGAAAAGGAAAATGCATATTTACATAAAAATACATACAAGGGGAGGAGGAACTTATTACTTGAAGTACAACTTTAGATGGAAGTCGTTAATAGGGATAGGTTGAACATGGCCCTGCTCATATTTCAACTGGAAGGAGTTGTGTTGCTTTTCTTCTATTATCTCAAAAGGGCCTTCCCAGAATGCATCAAATTTATCATGATTTCCAGGTTTAGACTTCTTCTCATTCCATCTGAGGACTAAGTCTCCCACCTTAAATTTCCTTAGGGTGGTCTTCTTGTCAAACCATCCCTTCGTGGCGACAACATGCTTTAGGTGGTGATCGTAGGCCCATTCCTTTTGCTCTTCTGAATGTAGGAGTTGGATCAACCTATTCTCCATTGGCTCTACCTCTTCTGTACCAACTTGATTGAGCAACTTTAAAGCTGGTATTTCTATGTGCACGGGTAGGACTGCTTCTTTGTCATAGACTAAGGAATAAGGAGATGCATTGATGGATTTCTTGATAGTTATTCTATCAGCCCATAGTGCTTGATTTATCAGGGAGTGCCAACTTCTCTTGTTGTCTTTCAGAGTCCATTTCAAAATTTTGAGCAGGTTTTTATTTGTAGATTCAGCTAGTCCATTTCCTTGAGGATAGTAGTTTGAGGATGTTTTCAAATAAATCTCGTATTTGCATGTAAATTCAATCATCTTGGTACCTATGAAGGATGAACCATTATCTATGACTAACGCCTCTAGGATGCCAAATCTGGTGATCAAACTTTCCATAAATTCTATCATGACCTCTTGGTCTACCCTTTTGGTGGGTATAGCCTCTGACCATTTTGTGAAGTAGTCGGTGGCTATCAGGATATACTTATGTCCGGTGGATGAGTTGGGTTCTATTATCCCGATGAAATCCAGTCCCCATTGTTGGAAAGGTTCTTCAACCTGGATGGACTTTAGGGGCAATGGAGCATTCCTATTTCTCCTAACGTACCTTTGGCACTCCTCACAACCTCTTGTTATTTTGAAGGTATCTACAAAGATGGTTGGCCAGTAGCACCCGATCCTGATGATCTTTAGGGTAGTGGTTCTCCCTGAATAGTGTCCTCCTAACAATCCCCCATGGAACTCTTCCAGGATCTTCTATTTTTGTTCTTATTTTATGCAATGGAGAAGTACCCCATCCAAGTTTTTTCTGTACAATCCTTCAGGAAGTAGGGTGTACTTCAAAGCCTGGATCTGGTACCTCCTTCTTTGTGAGGAATTTAAATTTTTTGGGCATCTCCCAGTTTGGAAGTATTTGATCAATTCATCAGCCCAGTCGAGCCGTTCTGGGAGTTGATCATCATCTGATACTACTTCTTGAGTCTGGCACGCTACGTACTCTGGTGAAGCATGCTTGGCGAGTTCTTGGCATAATGCTCTACCTCTTACTAGCTTGGTCGGGTGTATTTCTACATCATATTCTTGTATTTTGGTCACCCAACCAGCTCTTGTGTCACCAAGCTCTCCTTGTATGATGAAGCTTCGTACATCAGGGTGGATGGTGTAGATGATTATCTTGCTCTGTGATAAGAAATGCCTAAACTTTTTTAGAGACTTCATTATTGCATATATCTATTTTTCAATGAAGTTATATTTTTCTTCATGTTCCTGCATAGTTTGGCTCAAAAAAGCTATGGGTCTTTCTTCATTGTCAGCTCCCTTCTATGTGAGTACTATGCAACGTAGCTTTCTTGTTCACCTATAGCATATAAAATAAAATCCCTGGAATAGTCTGGATTTACTAAGATAGGGGCTTGAGCTATCTGTTCTTTGATCTATTGGAAGGCTTATTTCCTCACATCCATCCACTTGAACATGACATCCTTTTTTAAAATCTCTATCATTGGTTTGATGATTTGTGCAAAGTCAACTATGAATTTACGCATAAAATTGATCTGGTCAAAGAATGACTATAAGCCCTTTTTTTTAGGGGGAGGGGAAGATCTAACAGTGCTTTCACCCTATTAGGGTCTATGGCTAGACCAGACTTAGAGACAACATGACCAAGTAGAAGTCCTTCCTCCATAACAAAAATAGATTTTTTGGGATTTATGGAGATACCAAACTCCCTGCACTTTTCAAATACACTTCTGAGATGTGCTATGTGATCTCCTTTCTGGTGAGAGAAAACTATCATGTCATCTAGGTAAATCACTATTATCTTATTCACCAATTCTCTGAATGCTACATCCATAGCTCTTTGGAAAGTCACTCCAGCATTGGATAATCCGAAAGGCATTCTCTGGTAAGCAAACGTTCCCCACTTAGTTGTGAATGCGGTTTTAAACTGATCTTCATCTTTGACCCATACCTGATTGTACCCAGAGAAACCATCTAGGAGTGAAAACCTTTGTGCTCCTACTATTGTGTGTAGAATCTGATCAATCTATGGGAGGGGATAATGATCCTTCAGGGAAGCCTTGTTCAAATTGTGAAATTCGACACATAATCGTATGTCTCCATTCTTATTTCTGACTGGGACCAAGTTAGCAACCCATGTCGAATGCTTGATTGGGTAAATGATTTTAGCTTCGAGGAGTTTCAGTAGTTCCTGTTTCATTAAGGCTTCAATTTTGGGGTTTACTAGCCATTGCTTTTGCCAAAATGGCTTTGCACCTTCCTCGAGTTCGATCGTGTGTTGGATCATTTCTTTTGAATAGACTTTCAGGTCTCTGTAGGTCCAGGCAATGATGTCAGGGAATTCCTTGCACAATTCTCTGATTTCTTCCATTTCTACTTTCGTAGTGTTCACTCCCAATTTGATGGCTTTGTCAGGCTCCATTTGAGTTTCTTTGTACCTATGTTTGTCGACTTTCATTTTGTGACCAATCGACCTATCATTATTATCAAATAGGCTTTCAAGAGTAACCAATCCTTTCGGGATGTGGTTATTTTTTAACTGGATGATGTTCTCATCTTCTTCATCTTCAGCCATTCTATTGTTAGAGCAATTCATCTCATGGATGAGGAAATCCACTATTTGTCGATCATTCTCAAAAACTTGCCAGAAGGTATCTTTATCTAGCACATAAGGTCTGTAAATTAGCCTGACTATTTTAGACTTTTGGATGACATTGCTTATAGGACAGAAGTTTACCCCCACTGAAGCCAATAGGTCTGCATGAGTATTTTTCTCTCTAGGAATCACCTTTATGTTCAGATATTCAAAGGATTCTAGTAGATCCCAGACTTTGTTTCGGTAAGCTTTAAGATAATGTTGTTTGCTTACACATTTTTTAGTGACTTGATTCACTATCAACTCAGAGTCATCGAAGATCTGTAGTTGCTTGATGCCCATATTTTTAGCTTTCTTGAGGCCTAAATAGAGTGCCTCATACTCTACTGCATTATTAGTGCAACTCCAGGTTAACCGGTAAGAAAAAACCTTTTCCTCGCCTGTTGGGGAGATTAGGACGATACCTGCTCTAGCTCCATTTTTACATCTGGCCCCATCAAAGAAAAGCTTCCAAAGCTGATCAGTGGGTTGGTTTACCAGAGGGGGATCAATGGGATTGCTCTTCTCAGGTTTCAGAATCGTATAACTCCCAATGTCAGTCTCGATCATAGCATTGAAATCTTGGAGGGAGAACTGGTCTTCTTCTTGTAATACATTTAGAGCTTCTTCCATCAAGTTTAGGTCTTCTAGTTCCTCGGTCATCATGTTCACTATGGTGGGCTATTTACTTTCATCTTCAAGTTTTCTGATATGGAAATTTGATGGTTTCTCATTGAATATTTTCACCCTTTTACCTTTGAATGAGATTTCCAGGTGTGAAAAATCCAATGATAGATATCCTCCTATCTTGGTTGTGAACTCTCTGGAAAGGCACATACCAAAATAAGGCTCTAAGTCCACTACTACCACTTCCTGTATGACTGTGAGTTGGGGCAGCCTGTGGAGTACTATCGAAATATCTTTGATTACCCCTATAGTTTTCATAGGGGTCCCATCTAGCTGTAAGATGCCAGGACTACTTCTTGTATATTCCATGCCCATGATGTCACATACTACTTTGGGCATCACAGTGGTTGCAGCTCTAGAGTCTATCATGCAGTTGTGAACAACCCACCCCTCCATTTGGAGAGACAAGTAAAAGGGGGGAGGTCTATTTTTTCCGAAGTGGACGTTAGACTAGCTTGTGCAGAATCCATCTGAGTGGGGGCCTTGTTCTTATTTTTCATAGACCTCAAAGATTCTTGCAACAAATCAATCTGTCCTGGAAGCTGCAGAGTTTCATACATAGTTGCTTTAGAGGGAGTTTTCTTCATTTCTTCAACTATGTTAAATGGGAGGGGTTCAACACTCTTTTCCTTTATTGTTGTATCATACTTGTTTCTATACCCCTGAGTAGCATCAATCCTTTGATGTTTAGTAAGTGAAGGATATCTCAATTTATCCCTGGCTTGCTCTTGTATTTTAGTTTCTTTCTATCATGGTACTTCCTTGCAAGTCTCTATATCTTTCTGGTTTGAACTCGGGGGAGATCTTTCATAAGAAGTCCTTTTCTCAATGGGGTTCCTTAAAGGTGAAGGTACTTTCAAGGGGTTGAGGTCTTGGGGATCAACCTGCAAAGGTTTCTTTCCTGACCTGGTAAGGATGACTACTTGTTCCATAGAAGGCATCATGAAATTTTGATTCTCTTCCCTGATTATGTTAACTTGGCCCTTTAGGCTTCTTTCGACTTTTCTCTGGCTATCTTCTATATTTTATGTTGATGGATCATGCAAGAAGTCTCACCATGAGGGTCATTGCATGTGGAACACCAAAACACTGATTCTGTTGAAGCATCACTAGGCTCACTATCTTCATTGGCATAAATCATACTGGATTTATCATAGTTCCTAGCACTCGTAGAAGCTTGATCTCTAGTCACTTGTGGAAACCTTCTCGGTTGGGAATTTCTTTTTACCTCTCTTCATTCCATGGATATGAACTTGTTTTCCATAGTCTTATAAGAAGCTTGTAGATCTTGCAGAACTGCCAGTTGGGGATCTGGGGTTGATGGGACCATAGCCATGGGGAGTGCAGGGATAGGGGGAAGTAGTGGAAGTGTAGGAGGAGCTTGTATTGATGGGATGTTAGGTTGTCCGGTCCACTTGGGGAGACTGGTATTAGTTGGGCATGTGGCATTTGATGCCTGAGGTAGATTTGGAAAAATAGGCATCATGGATTTGGGTGGAAAATGACCAATAGCAATTAGGTCTTTCTCTGCCCTTTGTGCTTCTTGATAAACCTCAGGGAAAGTGCGTACATGAGACTGTCTAATCGCCATACTTATATCTGAGTTAAAATCTCTCAAATAATAATACATTGCTTGCTCATGAGTTGGTCTCAAACCATCAGGTACTCTCTGCCAAGTTCTATTGAATCTGATATTAAAATCTATGATCTCCTCTTATGGGTGTTTCTGAACAATAGTGAACTAGTTCAGTAGGGAGAAGGGATCTGTCTACTCATTGAATTCTTCCACTAATTTTCTAGCAAGCTGGGCCCATGTAGATATGGACTGATTTTCAAGAGCTCTATACCAATAGAGCATTTTCCCTTTCAAGGAAATTACTAGTAATCTTATCATAACATCCTCTTCCTGAATGTCATGGATGGGGGCCAATGCAGCCACATCTAGACAATGTTCATAAGCCATATTTCTAGTACCATCATACTAGGGTAGAGCTTTTAGGGCTACTATGGGGATCGGATGTTGAACTTCCAGGTTCAAGGGGCCTGTATGGTTCCATGTGGGGTAAGGTAGAATAGGAAGATTCTCGACCATTGCGGTTGCATGGATAATTGGAGCTAAAATTCTACTAGCGATAGTGCTAGGGAGGGCTACATGGGAAGTATCAGAGTGTTTTGAATTGTTGATGTAAGCAAAAGTTGTTCTAGCAACCAAAATAGGGTTAGCCCAGAGGCTACCAAGGTGTAGTTCGAAAAACTCTATGGGTTCTTCTAAATTTTTTGCCTTAGATCTGGTTATCATGAAAGATGGTTCATGACCAGACTCTGGGTAAGGGATTTTCTAAGGTTCTCTTCTGGTGTGGAGTCACTAGGTGATATAAAAATATTGATAGGGCAAAGCTATTCACCAGGGCTTTGATCTGTATAATGCATGGGATTTGTGTCCCATCGGGCGTGCCAAAAATTATTGGAGCAAAATCTACCTTTGGTTACGTTTGCACCCAAGACTTTGCCAACATTGAAGGACCAGGTCAGAACAGAGTCTACCTGGTTCAATCTCTAGAGGAGGTTGGTTCCTTTGTTTCTTTTAGGGAAAAGGAGAGAGAGGGAAATGCATAAAGAGAGGGAAATATAGCTAATGCTAGAGGATTAAAATGGTATAGATTAAGCAACAACAACAACTACTACCACAACCTTTTGCAGATAAGCATAATAGAACCAAAACATAGAAACTTAAACCCTTGGTGAATGCTTTATGATAATACAACTCTATTTGTGAAGTTAAATTGTAGATCTTAACAAAATGTTAATGCAGGAATTCAGATTAAGAATTGATGCAGATTACATTCAAACTAGATTTAATTAGCAATAGACAACACATACATACTTGATTTCACAACACCAATGAGCCAAGAACCAAAATGTAGATCTTTATTTAGCTTTCAAAAGTCTGTATACATAGCCTTGTAAATGCCTAAGAGCCAACCATTTGTTTGGGTCGCTCATTCTATATATAAGAGTTTTACATAACAAAAAATTAAAATTTGTTACAATAGTATGCCCGTAGGCTCATTCTGGTATAGAAGAAAGTTAAGGAGTGATGGAGCTTCTAACTAAAAGAGGTTGGGATATTCTTGTTACATCAATATTTATCTGATATCTCAGACTTCATGGTCTCCATGGCCTTCAAAATGTCATGCCATCATGAATTTTAGCCACTGCTTGGTCCTTGGCCTTCAAAATGTCATGCCATCATGAATTTTGGCCTCTGCTTGGTCCTTGGCCTTCAAAATGTTGCATCATCATGAATTTTGGCCACTTCTTGGTCCTTGGCCTTCAAAATATCATACCATCATGAATTTTGGCCTCTGCTTGGTCCTTGGCCTTCAAAATGTCGTGCCATCATGACTTTTGGCCACTGCTTGGTCCTTGGCCTTCAAAATGTCATGCCATCATGACTTTTGGCCACTGCTTGGTCCTTGGCCTTCAAAATGTCGTGCCATCATGACTTTTGGCCACTACTTGGTCCTTGGCCTTCAAAATATCATGCCATCATGACTTTTGGCCACTGCTTGGTCCTTGGCCTTCAAAATGTCATGCCATCATGACTTTTGGCCACTGCTTGGTCCTTGGCCTTCAAAATATTGTGCCATCATGACTTTTGGTCTTGGTCTGCTCCATTACTTCCAAAATATCATGTCATGACTTTTGATTTCTACACTTAGTATCTGGAGGATATTATTCCTTCTTTCCCTGGATGTGGTCATTTTGACCAATAGTGTTGCACTTGTTACAAACGGGGGTTGGATCAGTGCTATCTCTCTATGCCCTCATAAATAAGCTTCTCAGCAACGTAGGGTCGTGCTAATTGTCCTCCTCCATGGGGTTAAAATTGTAAATGGTTACCCCTCCACTTATATTTGCTACTCGATTGGTATATCTTAGGATACGTCGAGGGGGTTTGTTAGAACTTTTGGATCTTGTGCTCTTCCTCTTATCCTTATCATAGGTCATTCCTTAGTGATCTTACCAATCCGCACCTTAACATACAACACCCCCATAGTAGAAGAGCTCGTGGAAGCCATGAGAATAGACAGTGAAAGACAATGAAGTCTTCTCTTTTCTCTTTTTTGCTCGACCTCATCGAGAGATAATTCTGCATTTGTGAATGGTAAGGGGGATTCTACCACCTTATTATTAAAGTGCACATATCAAATTTTGGTAGCTGAAGTTTGTGCACTTTTTTGTCCAACGAGTCACAGTTATTGGTCGAGCATGCCACATCACCTGCACTTTCAATAGTGCATTGTTCTTGGGAGATCAAATTGTGGCTTGGGAGTGATGTGGCAGTTTTGGGTTGTCTGAGGCAGAGCACACTTAATTGGAGCACATGCAAGGCTCGTGCTACATTAATTTCTTATGTGCTCCAGCAAGGTTGAGTGCATAAACTTGTGCATCGAAAAAAAAAATTGCATGCTCCATTAGGGATGTTGAGTGTGCAAGCCTCAAAGCAAGTGCACAAACCTATGTACTCACTCAAAATTCACACACACCAAGGGAATGGAGCACATAGGATCCTACGATGCGCACAAGCTTGTGCACCTTTAGAATTTTTGTGTGCTCCACAATGGAATGCATGAGCCCAAAGGTGGGTGCACATCTTCATGCACCCAAATAGAATATTGCATGCTCCAAGGGGGTGGAGCACATGGATGCTATTTGGAGCACATGATATCATGCACCCCTTGAGACTTTGTGCGCTCCACTAAAGAGTGGAGAACACCGGCTGGGTACTGAGTGCACAAATCATGCACTCCATTGGCTTTATGGAGTGCATGCAAGGTGGGGTTTGGGGAGTGTGCAAAGGTGTGTGCTCCTCATTAGGCTTCATGCACCCCACTAGAGAGTGGAGTGCACATAGCATATGTGGATACGTGAAGGCACGTGCCTTGGGGGGGCTTCGTGTGCTCCACTACTAAGTGGAGCGCAGGGTCTTTTTGAGGTGCACTACTTTGTGCACTCCTTAGGACCTTTGCATGCTCCACCTCCTTGTGGAGTACATGGACTTAGCATGGGGCACAGGGACTCGTGTGTCCCTTAGGGACTTTGTGTGCCCCATTCCCCAATGGATGCATGGGCTGGGATCGGGTGCACGACTTGGTTTGGGGTACATGGCTCATTTTCCCAAGGGGGATTTTCATGTGCTCTACTCCCTAGTGGAGCACATAGGGATAAACAAGGGTGGACCACTTTGTGTGCCTTTAAGGGAAAGGGGAATTGGACCCCAAAAGAGGGACTGCCCTTTTGGAGTCAACAGGGATCAAAAGAATTTTATTTTGCAAAATTTTAAGACAAAGGGGAGGAGAAAATTTGTGGATTTGAATCTCATTTTTGCAAACAAAAATCTTGAATTTTTTTCAAAAATCATTGTAACAAAGATATATTTTTCAATATAAACCGACATCTTGAAAATAAAACTGGCATTGTAATAGGTGCATTTTCGGTGGAAAACACCTAAGTTAAAATTTGTGGGCACTTGTGATTGTTTATTGCTTTCATTTCCTATTTTTAAGAATTTCAATAATAAGTTAAAATTAAAAACAAGCAAAGAAAAGACCCCAAATTTTACACCTATTTGTGCAATTTATTGCACTATAGTGTTTGGTATAAATTGTACCTCTGGCCCACACTTACAGGTAATGATGTCATGCTTTGGCTACTGTATGTGATGACTAAAATAGTTACAACAATGACATCTAAGCTATTGTTCTCTATAAAATGTTAGAGAGAAATAAGGAAATCCAATTTTAATATTCACTCCATTTAATACCCTAATTCATTCTAATTTTTTGGCTTTAACTCCTCCAACTAGTTATCATTTTTTGGAAGGGTTTTGAGGTAGGTGCTATCAATTTTATTGAATTACCTTTAATGTGCTCTTTATAAGTATAAATAAAGGGGACAATTTAGTGATATAAGTAACCTTCACAATGGCCATTGCTCATAAATATCTATCAGATTCATAGTTGTTCAAAGGTTATAATTTTACACCATGGAAAACAAAGATGAGAGATATCCTTCAGGTTGAAGATTTATGGGATGTAGTTATTGGAACTATAAAAAATCCTACAATAGTAGGGCCATATCAAGAGGTATTTTATAAGAAGGATAGAAGGTGTCTCATGTTTATCCTGCTTGCTACTGTAGATGAGGTACAACCTCATATTTGTGATGCAAAAAATGGTAAAGAAGCTTAGGATGCTTTGATTACCATTTATGAAGGAAATAATCAGTCCACTATTCTTAACATTCAATCTCAACTACATACACTCAGTATGAAATCTGGTGAGACATTTGAACTATTTGTATGTAGAGTGGTAGAATTAAAAGCCAAATTGAATGCTATGGGAGAAGCAGTGACAGATAATCTCTTAAATTCAGTCATTTTGAGAGATTTTCTAGAATCCTACAAGGTGTTGATCACATCTCTACAAGTTTCTGGTAGACAAGTTACTTTTGTGGAGTTGGTAAATTTTCTTCAAACTAAGGAGGCAAATCAACTTCAAAGAGATGAAGTGCCAAATAATGCACTTTACTCAAAACAAAGGAGAAAGAAGCAAGGTAAAATTTAGAAGGGAGGATATTCACCCAAAGGAAAAGAGAAACAATCTCAATAGAAATAAAAGAAATATTTTAAAATATGTTATATAAATAACCATGACACCAATAGTTGTTGGTTTAAAAATAAATAACCCAATGACCAAGATCACAAGAAAAATGGAAAGGGGAAATACAAATCACAAAAGAATAATAAGCAACCCAAGGCACATATTGATTATGAGGAATTAGAATTAGAATTTGAGAGAGCACACAAGATTATCATGACCCACACATCTTCTCAGCTGAAGAATCCTATGTGGTATATTGATTTCGATGCCAACAAACACATGACTGGTGATAGATCGTGGTTTGATACTTTTGAGGCAAAGGAAGGCAAACTAGTGACAATTATTGATGATAAGACCTACCGAGTCCAAGGTGAAGGAGATGTTTAAATAACTCTTATATATAGACATTTTCATATTGATAAAGTTCTCTATGTTCCTAGATTGGAAAATAATTTGTTGTTAGTCCCTTAGATCTTAGATAAAAACATGGATGTTATTTTCAGATTTGAGGATGGTAGGAAGCAATGCCTCATCACCAGAAAGGGAAAACATGTAGCAATAGGTTCATTCAAGCATGGATTTTTTTATCTTAGATTACATTGCTACACCTCATGTTACCATGGCAGAAACCACAAAGGAGACCACTTCTCTTTGGCACAAGAGATATGGGCATCTAAGTTCAGGATATTTTCTCGATTTGAGTAAATATGAGATGGTTAAAGGTCTTCCAAACCTTTCACCAACTTTACCAGTTTTCTCAGATTGCTTAGCAGGGAAGCAACACTAAGTACCATTTGAGGTGAGATCTTCATGAGCTAAGAAACCTTTGGAGTTGGTACACATCGATCTATGTGGTCCTATGCCAAAAAATTATGGTGGAAAGAGGTATTTTTAGTTTTTTGTTGATGATTACTCATGAAAGATGTGGGTTTTATTTTTACCATTGAAATCAAAGGTATTTATTTTCTTTCAGTAGTTTAAGAAGATTTTTTAGAAGGATTTAGGATGTTCCATAAAGACCCTCCACTCAGATCGAGGGGGGAATATACCTCCAAAGAATATTCATCATTTTTAAATTCACATGGGATTAAGATAAAACTGACAAAAACCTATACTCTATAGCAAAATGGGGTTACTGAGAGGAGGATTTATTCCATCATGGAAATGATTTATTTTATTCTTAAGGGGTCATATCTTGAGCAATAGTATTGGGTAGAAGCAGTGAATACATCAATGTACCTCCTGACCAAAGAAACCATAAAAAATCTATAAGGTATGACTCCAAAAGAAGCATGGAGTGGTAGGAAACCCTCCATTTCTCATCTAAGGGTTTTTGGGTGTAAGGAATTCATGCACATTCTAAAATAGAAGAGAAATAAGTTAGATGAGAAAACCTTGTAGTGTATTTTTCTTGGTTATGATGAGCATTCCAAGGGATATCGATTGATAGATCCTAAGACCAATAAAACACACACCAATAGAGACATGGTATTTTATGAAGCCTTCATATCAGATAAAACATATATAGCTATATACCTGGATGAAGAGGAGCCTAAGAAAGAGACTCCACTAACACAGAACAAAGTTCCAAAATGGTATACTAGCACATTGAGAGATTCAAATTTGACTTCACTTCCAGATCTAACTTTAGATCAACCTTGTACTCATAGCATGACTCAGTAGATGAGAGTAGAGGTATCAAATTTAGAGGTTGACAAGCTTTACCAATAGTTTGATGAATTTTCTATAGATGCATAGGAAGATAGAGAAGCAGATATGGATGATAAAAGGGTTTATATATATGCATTAGATGAGAATGAACCCATAATAGTTCAAGATGCACTTAGTGATCCTCAATGGAAGACTGCTATGGATTTTGAATGTACATATCTCATAAAAAATAACACATGGAAGCTAGTTGATCTTCCTTCAGGAAAGAAACCCATTGGTTGCAAATGAATATTCAAAATTAAGTATAATGTAGATGGAACTATTGATAAGCATAAGATCCATATTTTTGCAAAGGGATATGCTCAGAAAGAAGGTATTTATTATGAAGAGAATTTTGTATCCATAGCAAGAATGACTACAATTTGAGTACTTTATGCCATAGCAACTCATTTTAGGTGGAAGTTACATTAGATGGATGTCCAAATTACCTTCTTGAATGGTGACCTGCAAGAAGAAGTGTATATGACCCAACCAAAAGGATTTGTGGTTGAAGGGTAAGAACAAAAATTTTACAAGTTGGTCAAATACTTGTATGGGTTAAAACAATCTCCACAAGCTTGGTACATCAAAATGGATAGTCACCTATTGTAGCATGGATTCAAAATAAGTCCTTCAGATGCTAATATCTATATCAAGAACAATGGTTCTAATATAGTAATTTTGGTACTCTATGTGGATGATCTGATCATCACTGGTAGTTCAAAGAACATGATTGATGCAATGAAATATGACTTGAAATAATATTTTGAGATGATAGATCTAGGACTTCTTCATTATTGTCTTGGTTTAGAAGTGACTCAAAAAAATAATCATATCAGAGTGATACAAAAGAAGTATGCTAATACATTGACTGAAAAATATTGCATGACTGATTGCAAGCCAAAATAATCTCCAATGAAACTAGGGATTTAGTTATCATGATATGATACTTCTCCATAGGTATATGGTACTCTCTATCACCAGCTGATTGGGAGTCTCATATATATGACAAACACCACGTCATATAACAGTTTTGTTGTGGGTTATCTTTCACAGTTCATGCAAGAACCTAAGGTGCATCATTGGAAAGCAAAAAAATGGGTTCTACATTTATGTCCATGGTAGAACATAATCTAGCTTGGAGTACAATAAGAATGACAATTTATTCTTATAGGGATACATGGACTCAGATTATACCTGATCCATTGATGATTGAAAATAAACTTCTGGATACATTTTCCATCTTGGATTTGGACCTGTCTCTTGGCATAGTTATAAGTAGCAAGTTATTATTTTATCTTCAATAGAGGCAGAATATCACACAACACCTAGAGTTGTCTATGAGGTGATATGATTGAGTCGCATTATTTTAAGTATGGGCCTTCCAAAGAAACATCCAATTCACTTGTTTTGTGACAACCAAGGTGTCTTGAAGCTTTTTAAGAATCTGGTGTTTCATGAACATACCAAACACATTGACACTCATGTCATTTCACTCGAGATGAAGTTCCAAGACACAAGATACAACTCCAGTACATTTCCACCAATGAATAGGTTGCAAATATTTTCACTAAGGCATTTTCCCATGTTAAATTTGAATTATTTCAAAACACACTTTGTATTTCAAAATAATGTAATAAGGGGGGATGTTAGCATAGCACATAGCTTATTATATCATATGTTCATATTTAATTATGCATATTTATGTTCATTTGTGCTAATCCAAAGTTAGGTTGTTAGGGTCAGTTTCCAAGGTGGTTGGCACAATTCAACCAAATATAAATTATATCTTGATTGTCCTATTTAATCACCACTACTCTAATGCAAATGTTAATCGCTTATGCTCAATACAAGAACATAAGGAACCAATCAATATCATGCATATTAAAAGATATTATGCATAAAATACTATGTTGTTTGCTTGCTCATATGATTGGATGCATGAGAAACCTCATAAGAAAACAATATATTACATCCCTTGCATAATTGACTAGTTTTTTTAATCATACCATAGAATCAAGTTGATTTATTATGATACAAAAGATAATCCTTTTTATAAAATCCATTTGCATTGCATTCACATAGGCAGACTTCATGTTGAGTAAATCCTCTCAGTCCCAAAAATATCACTTTCAAATATTCTTCTATATCCTGCTTCACTACTATCATACTTCTTATATCCTTCTCCCTCTTGGGTTAAGTGATGTATGACATGATAATACATGGACCTGATGACCTAGAATTCCCCATTCCTTCTATCCCAAACTTGGGATACCTAACAAAAAGCAATAATTACATTTATTTTTCTACCTTCTTATCTCTTGATCATCACATTTCCTCTCTTCTTCTTCCTCTCTTGAGTTAAGTGATGTATGATGTGATCATATACAACCATGATGACTTGTCCTCATCCCTTTATTTCATTCTATACACATTCACATTATTACTATCAACATTGTCTCACAACAATAATATCAATCTTACATATCTATAATATCCTTCATCAAACAAAATTTTTATCAACACACAATTATTTGATAGGCTTCTTAGAGGTATTACTTCTTCCTCTCTAATGCATCACAATCCTAATTTTTTTTGTAAGCATACCATACGGTATAGGATAAGCCATCACAAAGCATACCATACTATATCTTTGATAAACCACATGGATTAGGGAGGCTCCATATATCCAATATATTGAAGATATATAGTCGTTTGTAAATCTTACCAGGCATTGGATCTATGTTGTCTTCCTAGCCACCTAGTTTATTTCATTGGCATTCTATCAAAATAAAATTTTATAAACTATTGTTCAAATATATTAGTTAAACTACAAAGCTCCCTTGATCCAATGGCTCTTGAACCTACAATTATTTTTAAGCTTCACAAGACACTAGATCAATGGTTTCCTTGTAGCTTCTTGGTATTCTACAATAAAAGACCATCCATAAATCATAATCTCTCTACTAGCTACTTGTCGAATAAGTAATTGGACTAAAAGAATGATTTTTCCCAACTAATTTATTATGCAAGTATGCAATAACAACAAATATCAAAATTATATGTAATTACATAAGTACCTATTAATATGGCTAGATATTCTCTATCTGTTTATACAAATGTTAGTCAATATATAGATAAATTCCTCCATATTGATATGCTACAACAAACTATCACTTATTATCTTCTTCAAAAATTATTACATCTAACAAAACAAAAATATCCTATCTAATTTGTAGACCCTTTGGGAACATTGGGATTTGATGATCAACACTTTGCATATCCATAATCATTTATGACTATGACAAGTAGTCAATTATCAACTTTCTATGCTTCCTAACAATATATAAGCCAGTATAGATGTTATTCATCTACAACAAAATCCTTTAGACTAAAGGCCATGCTATCATATGGACCTCCTAGAAAAGGGGATTTATTTTTGCTATATTTTGCCCATATATAATTCTTTGTATACACACCGAGAAAAGGGTTTCTTGTCTCAGATTTTCCATATGAATTTATCCTCAGTCTAAAAGATTTTTTTTCTTTACAACTCTCAAATATTTTAATACATCTGATATGCTCCAATTACTATCTCTACGTATCATGTATCAATAAATCATTGCATATGCATTAGATAATAGACCTATGTCCCTGGAGTTTTATCTTATGCATTTAAAAGTTTAAGGAGCAAAAATTCTTAAACAACTCATCCTACACAATAAAAATCTTACCTCTTAGGTAAGCTTGTTCATCATATCCCTAAAAATTACATACTTACAATTACATTGTAAATACGCCAATTTAGGATATATGATCTTCAAGATAAAACTTAATGACAACTTCCATAATATAATATCATTTAATTCCTTTAACAAATCAGAGGTGACAACGAGTATTAAATCCACTTCCTCATTTACATGTAAATATTTTTATATGTGTTAGGTAATGGATTTAGATAATCTTACTACCCTCTCTCATGTGTTAAGAAAATTTGCAATAAATATCATTATCAGTACAAAAGCATTTGCTTTCAAACCAAAGGGGCAACTTGCTTTGACATTATAAATATCATTATATTTTATGGCATCATTTGCTTTCAAACCAAGGGGGCAACTCACCTCAACAAAAATAAAAACATCTCTTCGTATGCAAATTTAGAAAGCCACCATTATCTATTTGTAGAGGGGAAAAACTACCCTACCATGTATGATTCTAAATTGGATCCACTGGAAGCTGAGGTGATTGCGGGAGTATTTTATAACTCTATAATTGATGGATAAGGAAAAGGGCTTTAGGAATCACTCCAAGTCTGGGGTGGAATGTGTTTGAATGTGTCAATTAAGCATGCACCTATGTTTGCCCTCTCTAAACTATGCTAGGAAAATGAAAGAACAATGCAATGCAAGACACATAAGATGCATAAATACAATAAATAATCCTAGTATGATTCTTTGTTTGAATTATCACTAACCCTAATTTGCAAGAGATAAAATTATTTTTTTTTGTAGCAAGGGTTCAAGTAAAATGCACAAACAAGACAAAACCCTAATATGCAAACTAAATGAGTTTTTCCAGAAATAACCAAATGTATTTATTTTTCTTTTGCTTTTGTTAATGTTAAAATAGAAAAAATAGAAAACACCATAGAAAATAGCCTAAATATTTACTTTAGAGCAATAATTTATTTAGATGTTTGATCCAAGCTTTATCTTGCATCCAACAATGTCCCACAACTTCAATACTACAAAATAACTTCACAAAGATATCAAAAATATGATCGGTGTTAGGGGTCCTGCTTAGGTTGTTATATAACTATGCTTGGAGGCACAATAGTCAATCACACTAGGTTATTTTAGGTGACCTTTAGAACACAAAAGTGAAATTTGAGATTTTTGGAAAATGAACAAACAGAATACAATAAAAAATAACATGATGAAAAAAATGTAAATTATACTATTATGCTCTAAATGTAACATGAAATGCAAATCTAGGGTTTGGAGGTGAATTTATACCCCCAAGCTTGATGCAGAGAAAATCATGCCCTGTACAGTGCTGCCATAATTTCATTGCTAATAAAATCATGCCCTATGATTATGGGGCATGATTCACAACAAAAAGTAAAAGCAATAGATCAATGCAAACAAACTAATGAGAAATGTCAAATTAATAGTGTATGAATGCAAATGAAAAAAACAAATCTGGTGGTACTAAAAAAGTATACAAAAGGATGAAGACCTCTAATATAGTAGACTCCTCCTTAGGGTTCCAACACTTATCCACCAAGGTCAACAACACACAGTCAAAGTAGCAGAAGAAAATCCCAAACAGATTAAAAATATTCAACAAATCACTTAGCACTTTACAATAAGAATGAAAACTTTTCATATTAGAATATTTCTCTATATTTTTGTTTGTGTATCTTCCTTATTTAAAAAAGAAGCCTCAAACCCTCTATTTATAAAGGATTTGAAACAAGGATGGGTAGGAAAACCTAAGGAGAACCAATGTCAAAGAAGTCAATTAAAAAATAGGTTTTTATTAAGAAAACAAACACAATGAAATCATGCACCATAAAGGTTGACCCCGATTTTGTTAAAACTATAAAAAATGGGGGGAAAGGAGGAGGAGGACCAAAATTGCTTTGGACAAGTTGGAGGGTCTCTTAAAGGATCTAGGGAAAATGGCTCGCTTGAGTGGGTTAATTTTCCATGTCTACATCTTGTCCCCTCTTTGACGCATTTATGGCATGATAAAAGTTTCAAAGAAATATGTTTACACCTATGGGTGGAGGACATCAAACAAAAAATGGGTGGTTGGGATAGAAGAAAGGAGTGGTGCAAAAATGGTGTCATTCTAGATACTTCCTTGTTTTTGCATGCAAATTGAGGAATTAGGTACATTAATGCCTCTCAGGTTGGGGTTCCCCCTCAATTTTTATAAGGAATGCAAAATTCTTACTAAAAATTGAAATGGAAGATGTAGAAGAAGGGAGAGCAAAAAGAACAAAAAAGTGAGAGGAGAGAGAAAATAAAAGCAAAGAACAAGAACAAAAGAGCAAAAAGGAGAAAAAAATGTGTGTATGTGTGTGTGTGCTTATGTGTTATTAATTTTATTATTATTATTATTGTGTTTAATTAATGATGAGCATAAACATAATGGATGAAATGCATGATGGACTTAACTAAATGGAATGAATGAATGAATCTAACTAACATAATGCCTAAAATGTAAGCTAAAATGAAAGTGAGAGTGGAATGCAAAAATGAAATGCAATGGATGGGTGGGATGAAAAGACACAAAGAGGTGAAGTGAACATAACAGAAGAGAAAGTAGAAGTGAACAAACAAAAATCCAAAGAGGCCAAAGAAAAAAAATAAGAAGAACAACAAAAATTGACAAGGATGTATACTTGCAAATGACCAAGATGGAGGTTTTCCCTTGCGTGTGGCCATGAAGCTATCCTATAAGAGTTGAAAATATGGATAAGTATGGAGATGTACCTACTATGGGTGTAGTTATCAATAATATGGACAAAAGAGAAAGAGATACCCGCTAGGATTTATGTTCTCAAATGACCGAAATGGAGGCTACCCCTTACATGTGACCATGAAGCTATCCTACATGGGGTATGTTATGTGTGAGTTATAAATTAGAAAGTACTACTTGATAGGTATGTGATGTGTGCAATAAAGTGTGTGGACAAGGCCAATGAAGCAAAACAAGAACCATATCCCTTGACTTAGAGAGATATAAGCAATGAAATATTTCAAGGTCAAGGAATAAGAAAAATATGAGATGGATGGATGCAATGATAGAAATGCACAATGAAACCTAGGTTGGGGATTCGCTAGGCATCAAAGCCCTAGTTATAGTACAATGCATGTGAGCTACATCCTAACTAGGTGTCATCACTTGCCATTGATGAAGATCCCAAAAAACTATATGATCAAGCAACCATGAGCAATCAACAATGCAATTATGACAAGCAAAAATGCAAAATGCAATGAAATTTTAGGTAAATCATGTAAAATATGATAGGAAAACATATGTGATAGATGAAAATTCAAGGTATGCCTGATTGATAATTTATTATTTATTTATTTATTATTATTATTATTGTTATTATTATTGTTATTATTATTATTATTATTATTAAGAAGAATGATAGTCATCACATAGCCTGATTGTGCCTCCTATCTTAACAAAAATAACATGCATACAAGGGACTAATCCATCAAATAAAAATAGAATAGGGATCATCCCTATGATCAAAATCACAAGGAATATTCTTTGTAGCTTTTTCTCTAGTAGGCTTTGCACATATAATCTTCAAAAATATTAACTAAACCATCTTTATTAATAAAAGGATGGGAAATTCCTAATTTTATAATATCTCTATAAGATAATGAAGTAGGGTCTCCTTGAGAAGCAACATATTTACCATACGAATGCATAAAATTCATCATATTACAAAACATAACATTAGAGGGATAAGGGGGTCCTTCATCCTCATAACTCTGTTTTAATCTTTGATGATACAAATATTCAACATAAGTTTTAAGATGATCATCATTATAAAATGGTAAAGGTTGTTATTTTTTGGTAATGTAGCCTACACCACACCTCCAAGGGTAGATTTTAACATCCAAAGGCTCTTTAATGCATTTCTATCACGGTCCTAAACCTTTACCTACATATCCCATGCTAGATAGGATCTATTTTGGAAGTGGGTAATCATTGGATACGTATCAATGGGTAAAATAATGCTCACAGGAGAAGAATTGCCACCACGAACATTTTCTTCAAAGGTTTTTCTTGCAAAGACAAAGGTACATGTGTCAATCTATACAAATTCACCCTTATTACAAGGTAAACCCATAGTCCTTGGTGAAGGTGGTAGCTTGGAAATATCTAGAAGAGGCTCTTGAAGAAAATGATTAACTTGATCCCATGATGAAACTTCTATTAGAGGTTCATCACTCACTTTTAGACTTTCAAGTTGCAGAGATATTTGAGATGAGAAACTTGGAGAGATTGATGATGAAACTAGAGGACAAACGTTGAGATTAAACTGAGCTTGCTCAACCATCAAATAATATTTGAATGGATGAGGGTTACCTAAAATTGTGACAACCTGATCCTTAAATTTAAACTTTAAACACTGATGAAAGGTATAAGGGATGACCTTCATTGCATGTATCCGAGGACATGTAAGAAGAATATTGAAAGATGTTGGGCAAGACACCATATAGAACAAAGTATCGAAGATCTAAGGTTCAGACCTAAGGGGGAGGGACACAATGCCATAGGACTCTTGGGACTCGATGTTGCAATATTTGATGATAATATCAAATTTAGTTAAGTATTTCTCTTTTAATCCAAAATTTTTGAAACATAGATAAGTGCATAAATTAAGGGAATAATCGATATCAATCAAGATTTGTTTGATAAAATATCTCCTAATAAATGTTGTGATGTAAAGGGAAGAATCCCCTTATAAGTTGAAGGAAGGCATATTGTCATCCAAAAATGTGATGTGATGTATCCCAAGAGAACCTACAACATTGGATACAAAACTAGGGGAAATGTCTACATGGATAGACTATTGTATTAGAAGTTCCAACAAAGCTTCCCTATGAATAGGAGAAGTTTTTAAGAGTTTTAGATATAGATCTTTGTTGGGGTACTAGCTAACTATTTTTGAATTTCAAAGAATATTTTAGGTTGATATTTCAACACTAAAGGTAGGGTTTTTACTCCTACACCTTTCCTTTGAGTATTCTTCAAAACTAGGATGGGTTTTAAGGATGGGTTTGATGAATAGCTCATCTTTTGCTAAGAATGTTGATTTGGTTGAGCTTGAGCCTATTGCCTTGTAGTTACTGTTATCATATCAACCACATTATTATAGGGAGGTGACACATTTTTATATGACACTTGATTAACTGTCTGTTGTTCATGCTTAGGTAGGGGATCTTGTAAGATTCCCATATCTCGATTAGTTGTGGGTGTTTTTTGAATAGGAGGTTGGTTTTTGGGTGGACAAGGAATTTCTATGACAATGCGATCTTCATCAATCAGGTCTTAAACCACATATTTCAACCTCTTACAAGAATTTTATTAGTGCCCCTCCACTCTATGATATTCATAGTGTTATCCAGCCTTATACCAATTAGCTAAGGTATCAATTTGCCTTATGGTATGTAACCCAATCATATTAGCTTCCAAAAGCTATTGTAGGACCATATTCATGGGCATGTTGAGTATTGTAGAATTCCTAAGTGGGGTTTGACTAAGCACCATATATAGGTTGTTAATAATACTATTAACAGACCTACTATCCGTTACCCCATCACCAACCACATGCTTATTCTTATACTAATTCTTAGTGGTCCTAAACTCTTTCACTTTAAGATATCCTATTCTAATAATAGCTTTCTCTACCTTTCTTTGTATATCAATTAATTGATCAAAAAATGTGATAGTTGTAGTTTCCAATGCGTAAGACAATTTCTCTTCCAAAATTTCAATAAATATCTTAAGCATATCTCAAGGAGGTAAGTTATATCTTAAGCATCCAACTAGACTCCTCCAAATAGACAATAATTCTGAAAATATTTCCTTCTTATCTTACTTCAAACTATAAACATATTTAATGGTTATATTCTTTTCAACATAAGCACCAAATTGTTACACAAATAATTGAACTATTTCTTCAACATTCCTCAAAGAATGGTTGGATAACCGATAATACCACTCTAATTCCATGCCACCAAGGATCTTAGGGAACATATTTAGAAATAACATGTCATCATATATAATATCATGACAAGTTATTCTAAACATTCTCAAATGATCAATTGGATCTTTTGTTCCCTTATATATAGGTAAAATCAGCATGGGAAAATGCTTAGGATAAGGCTTAGCAACAACTATAAGGTTTAAGGGATAGTTACAAATTTCTATGTAGTTTTAGGTGAAACTAGGAGGTTGAATCATATCCACTCTTGAAACCAATTGTTTCACCATATTAGTTAAATTTTGCACCTCATAATTGTTGTTGTGCAATACCCCTAGATTCCCTAAGGGATAGGTAGGTTGTTGAATGGGTACTTGGCCCATGTTGACGATATTGATACTGTTGTGATATGTGGTATCTTTTTAGAGAGGATAACTAATAGTTGGTGGAACATAAGCAAGAATGTTGAGATTAGTAGAATGAGGAGAAAATTGAAAGCAATTTTGAGTGACACTGCTATTTGGAGGGGCTTGTGAATTCCTTCCAATGTTGGTGGTTACAATATTAGCATAGGTTGGTTGATGGAAAATATTATCATGATTCAAAGATTCAAACAAAGGATTAGTATGACCACATCTAGGAGATACTATTGGAGGAGGAGGAGTCTCACCTTTTTCAAGTTGAGCCACCTCATAACTACAAGCAAGTATTCCTTATAGAATTAACTAAAATCTTGCATATGATCAAATTATTTAAATATGCAACACCCATAGAGCCCTTCAAGGGGATCATATTTTGTTTTAGTTTCCTTATTTTCTTACTCTTCTGCATCAAGGTTAGGGTTATCTCTATCAATCTAATCATCTTCTTTGAGAATATGATCAGACTCTAGATTCTCTTGCTAACTTCTAATAAATGGAACCATTAGGAGAAGTGAAAGGATAAAAGAGAAGACTAATGAAAGAGACACAATAAGGTTTTTAAGATATTTATTAATGTTCTTATAATTCTAAGTAAACAAATTAGTGGTCTTCATCTGTATATCCAACCGAGAATCATATGCAGTAGGGCAGTTTTCCCCACTACATCTTTGGTGAACCCAATGTGAATGCATGTCTTAGTGGCCAAATTAGGAAGACTTTTCCTTGTGTGCTTTTATTTTGAAAATATTTTAACAAGACCACTAATTTATTTTCTTATAATTAGAAGAACATTAATAAATATCTTAAATACCTTCTTCTATGTCGTTCATTAGTATTCTCTTCTATCCTTTCACTTCTTCTAATGGCTCCATTCCTTATAAATAAACGAGATTAGCTAGAGTCTGATCATATGCCCCAAGAAGATGATCAAATTAATAGATAGAAACCTAATAATGATGTAGAAGAGCAAGAAAATGAAGAAAATAAAACAAACTATGATCCCCTTGAAGGGCACGATAAGTACTACATATTTAAATTATTTTATCATATGTAAGGTTTTATGAAATATTACAAGGAAGACTTGGTTGTAGCTATAAGGTAGTAAGATCAAATCCAAAGAGGTGATACTTGATGGTTTTTGCACTATTATATCTAATCAAGAAATATAATTAATAAGAAGAAAATGAGCTACATGAATAAGAAGTATCACTTCATATTACATAAATGAAATTGTACAATGAAGAATGGAACTAAGAGTCCATTATATAGATTTTACAAAATGACCCTTGGTCTTCCTCTAGTGACACTTGGTCTAACTTACATGACACTTGGCATGAATACCAAATAATGGAATATATTCTAACACCCCCTGTATTACATTATTTGGTATGAAATTCCCTTGAGTTGCATAAATGATCTTTGAATGTTTGAAACTTGTTTCTCCCAAGAGCTTTTGTAAAAATATCTGCTAGTTGTTCTTCTGTAGGAATATGCTTCAAGATGATATGATGATTTTGAAAGTGATCTCTGATGAAATGGCATTGTGCTTCAATATGCTTAGTTTGTTCATGTACAATTGGATTTTTTATCAAATTGAGTACTCCTTGATTGTCACAAAATATCAAGGTTGGAGTTCGTTTGATGCCCATGTCAGATAGTATATATTGTAACCACAATGCTTCACATGTTGTATCTCTTGTTGCCTAATATTCTACTTCAGTAGATGATTGTGCCACTATATGTTGTTTCTTACTGTGCCAAGATATAGGTCCTGACCCAAGATAAAACATGTACCCTGAAGTAGACTTTCTGTCATCAATAGAACCAACATAGTCTGAATCTGAGTAACCTTGTAGACAAAAATCCTTAACATTCTTCATATAAGTTAGTCCATAATCAATAGTCTTCTTAATATATTGCAATATTCTCTTTGTAGCTTTCCAATGACTTTCTCTTGGTTCTTGCATGAATCATGAAAGATAATTTACAACAAAGACTAAGTCATATTTGGCTATTTGTTAAGTATAGAAGACTTCCAATTAATTGATGATACATTGTTGCTGAAACCAAAGGTGTTTCATCATTTTTGGATAATTGAATCCCTTGTTCCATAGGTGTATATTTTGGCTTACAATTCTTCATCCTATATTTTTCAAGTAAGGCTTCTGCATATTTTGATTGAGTAATTGTAATATTATCTTTATTTTGATGGATTTCTAGGCCAAGACAATAATTCATTAGTCCTAGATCTATCATTTCAAATGCCTTCTCAAGATCCTTTTTAATATCACTTATTAGTTTTTTGGAGCTTCCAGTAATCACTATATCATCAACATATACTATAAGGATTAGTATATCATTTCCAATTCTCTTTGTATACAGACTGGGATCAAAAGTACTTCATTTGAAGTTATGTTGTAATAAGTGATTATTGATTTTTATATTCCATGCTCTAGGAGCTTGCTTTAGACCATATAGGGATTTTTTTAATTTGCAAACCTTATATTCTTGTCCTTTAACAACAAATCCTTCTGGTTGTGACATGTAAACTTCCTCTTCTAAGTCACCATTAAGAAAAGCACTTTTAACATCCATTTGATGAAGTTTCCAACCTTGATGAGCTGCTAGAGCACAAACTGTTCTGATAGTAGTCATTCTAGTTGTTGGTGTAAATGTTTCTTCATAATCAATTCCCTCAGTATGAGTATATCCTTTGGCTACTAACTATGCTTTGTACTTGTCAAGTGTCCCATCTACTTTATACTTGATTTTGTAAATCCATTTGCAACCCACAATTTTCTTTCTTGGAGGTAATTCCACTAGATCCCATGTTTTATTCTTTTGTAGTGATGCATATTCAGACTCCATAGTTGTCTTCCAATGTGAGTGATTTAGTGCTTGAAGTGTTGATGTTGGCTCTATTGTATTGCTTAGTAACCCTCTGTTTATTCTACTTTGACTACGAGTTTGAGGTCTAGTAGTAGTAAGATCTGGCATTCTTTCTAAGTTTGATTCCCTGAGTGTGTCTCTAAGCCATATTGGTTCTTTCCTATGAGGAATTGTGGATGTTTCCATGTATTCATTATCTTCTTCTAGAGATTCTGACTCTATTTCTTCACTTGTTACATCTTCCTCTAAGAAATTTAGAAAAACTTTTGCATCAATATTTTGTTTTTCGGTATCTATCTTGACTTTCTCATCAAAAACTACATCTCTGCTTATGTATACCTTTTTTGTATGTGGATCTATTATTATGTACCCTGTAGATTCATCATCATAGCCAAAAAATATTCTTGCCATAGTTTTATCATCTAATTTTGTCCTTTTTTGTTTTGGAATATGCATATAAGCTTTGCATCCAAAAATTCTTAGTTTTTCTATATTTGGTTTTTGTCCTGACCATGCTTCTTCTGGTGTAACATGTCTGAGTATTCTTGTAGGTAATCTATTTTGTAAGTATACTATTGTTTTAACTACTTCTACCCAATATTGATGATCGAGATGAGCTTCTTTTAACATACACCTAACCATTTCCATTATAGATCTATTTCTTCTTTCTGCAATTCCATTCTGTTGTGGAGAATATGTTGTAGTGAGTTATCTTTTAATTCCATTCTCTCCTAGAAAAGAATCAAATTATTTTGATACAAATTCACCTCCTCTATCTGAACGAAGAGCTTTGATAGTCTTTCCTGATTCTTTCTCTACTTGAAGTTTGAATTGTTTAAAACAACTAAATGCTTCTGATTTATACTTCATGAAGTATACCCACATTTTCTTGGTGTGATCATCAACAAATAATTGAAAATACTTATGTCCTCCAATACTAGTGATATTCATTGGGCCACATAAATATGTATATATTAATTCTAATGGTTGTTGAGTCCTATGTTGACGAAGTTCAAAAGGAATTCTATGTTGTTTTCCTGCTAAACATTCTGGATAGACAATAGATTCTAGGGATAGATTTGGTATTCCTTCAACCATTTGATATTTGAGCATTTCATTCAAAGAAGATATACTGGTATGTCCTAGACATTTGTGCCATAGATCTGAAGCCTTAACTGAAAAAGTTGAATGTGTAGTAATATCCAAAGCAAATAGACCATTTTTATAGGTACCTGATGCTACCTTTTTTCCTTGTTTAAGAATATGACATTATTTTCTTCCATTGGAAACTTTGAACTCTATAGTCATATTTTGATCCATGAGTTGAGAAACTGAAAGGAGATTAGTAGTCAATCCTGGGACATATAAAACATTTTTAATTATCCCTTTTCCATTTACTAGATCAACTAAAATATTTCCTATCCCCTTTACTTCATAAGTTTTACTATCTGCTATAGTAATTGGTTTCTCATTTTTCTTTTGTAGAGAATCAAACAATTGTTTGCTTTCTAGTCATGTGTTTGCTTGCTCCTGAATCTATATACCAAGGCTCCATGGTTGAGAAGTTTTCAAATTTTCTAATATGAAGATGTCTTCTATCTTGCAAGTGTTTGAATGTACTATGAACTTGATAGTATGTTTAGCTTTCTTAGTTTGAGTTGAATCCCTTTTGTCTCCCTAATGTTCAACTTTAATGTATTGCCTTATTTCTCCCTAATAATTAGTAAGTAGAAAGCTAAAGATAAATGATGATGCACCTTCAAGTTTTAATAAGGTTCTTTTCCTTCAAGACCTTTTAGTTGGATTAATGTCTCATAAATTAGTGTAAGAGACTAATGTAAAATGCAATTTCCAACTTTCAAGCAATTAATGGTTTTGCTTCTTTAACCTTCAATTTTCAATGGTTCAATTTTCTAAATTCCAAGAAACTAAAGTTTGATGTAGTATTCCTTATATCTCCCTAATTTGGAAATTTAGAAAGTAATAATATTTGCAAACTAGTATTTCAATTTTCCAATGTTGAAAACCTTATATCTCCTAATTAATTATTTGCAAATATTTTAATGTTTGAATCTCATGCAATTTGTAATATCTTTTAAGATATACTCCCTTTGCTTTAATTGCCTTCTAACTCTCTAAGGTTGGTATTTGCTTAGTTCTTCAATGCAGTAATAAATAAACTTCAACCTTATATTAAGCACCTTGAAATATATCTTGAGATTTTGCACTCCATTAGTTTAATTGCTTTCTATTCTAAGGTTATAAATTCTCTAAAGCAATATAAGTTTAACCTTAGATATATAAAAAAACCTTATATCTACTTTTTCACTTTAATGAAATCAAATATCAACATAAATATAACTTTTAAATTTTGTGTGTTGATTGGATTTGGTCTTGACTTCACTGTGCAAACTTGGGATGCTAGAATTTCTATGTCTTCACCTTAAGACACCAAGCATTCAATTATATCCTTTGAATGGAACTCCCCTGTGATGGTCTCTTGATCCTTTACTATGCTTTGACCAATTTTGTGCTCAATACTTGTTGGAGATATGCTTCCAATATTTACACTCTTCCCTATGATGGCTATTAATATGCTTGTCCTTATTTAAACAAGTTCCAAGTGGCACTTTATGTTACCCAAGAGTTTTTTTCTTCTCCTTAGGTGGAACAGGAATATTATTAACCTTGTAATATATTAATCCATGTGGGTGCAGGCCTACGAATCGTTCTTGAGCATTGGCTAAAGTTTTGAGAGTTTAAAATGCTCATTCATGAGCATTAAAATAATGATGATGGCATTACTCCCTTTGAGCACTCTTTGATTTCTTTTTCAAGTGTTAGAATATGTAGACACATATTCCACCTTTTTTCCAAGTGGCACAAGATACCTATATCTATTAGGGTAAGTGGAGGTGCTCCTTTGAATGCACTCAAACAACTAAACATATCTTATCACCTTGGTGCACTTTTAATACTTTTGCAAGTTGTATTAAGATCTTTCCAGTGTGCATCAAAATATTTCTTGCTCCTAAACATATGGAGGCTCTTACTCGATGGTGGTGGCTCTTGCTATGGTAGTTTGTAGCATGCTTTAGTGAAGGTGGTTCATCCAAGATCTTTTATATGTATGCTTGGGTAATATTTGATGGCAGATCTTCTTTGCACCTCATTTTTTACAACTTGTTCTATTCTTCTTATCAATTTCACTATGTAATTTATTTATCTTGTAAAGGCACTATGCTATCTCACAAAAAACTCCTTCAATGCTATAGGTTCCTTACTATATAGGCACTATTTTTATGGACTTTGGTACTAGATTCAGTGTCTCTAGACACCTTTGAAACCTTAGCTTATGAGCCCTTTAGATGGCTCTACTTCTTTCTGTTTTTTCCTTATTTTCTTTTTTTTTTTTTGAATATTTATTGCTTCTTTGATATAATGACTTTCTTCTCCAATATTTGGAGGTTATCTTATTCCTTTTGGTGGCTTCTCCTTGCCACAATATGCTGTATGATTTCCTATGCTCAATAGTGTCTTTTGACACTTCACTTTGACCTAGTTTTGTGCACTTAAAATTCCTCCTTTGATATATTTGAAACTTAATACACTTTTAATAACCTTTAAGGATAACTAATATAATGCACTATAAATTTCTCCTTATTGCTCCTTTGAATGAACTCTTAAAAGTAACTTGAAATATGCACTATAATCTATGCAACTCTCACTTAAGAGTAATGTCTTCTTGCTTCCAATGAATAATAGAAAGCTGATATTCTTCATTCTCTTGAAATATATCTACCTTCCTTTTTTGTGTGAAAGTTATAACATTATAAGAAACAATCTTCTGCACTCCCTTGAAGACTTTAAAATGCAATCTTCTCCTTGCAATTTTTAAACTCTAATATGGTGCTTAATGAAACTTGATAATGAACCAAGTAACTAATGTTCAAGTAATGAACATCTTGCACCAAAGTTGCTTACCTTAATGACCTCTGTAGATGATAGAAATCTTGGTGATTTGAATCACCTAATTGCTGCCTTGTATTAGATGAAATCGCACCTCTTCCTTGCTGTCCAAAACAGCTATTTATCCCACCAGTTTGCAGCTTTGAAACCCTCTAACTTGCTGCCCAAAAGTGTAGTTTGGTGGCTTTAACTCTTCTCCAAAATTTGGAAACCTCCTTGCCAAATTATTCTCCTTTTGGGCTTGTTGTCGGATGGTGATAATTGTCCCAAAATATTCAATCTGCAATAAGGCTTCTCTAGTATTTTCTCTCTCTACAACTCTACAAGTCTTCAATGGAGATCTCCAATATTTAATCTTATCTTGGACTCTTTTTCTGGAGTCTCTACCTCCTTAAACATTTCTTCAGGTCCCCTTGTAGCTCTGATACCAATGATGGTTTTTGCACTATTATATCTAATCATGAAATATAATTAATAAGAAGAAAAGAGCTACATGAATGAGAAGAATCACTTAATATTACATAAATAAAATTTTACAATCAAGAATGGAACTAATATTTAATTATATAGGTTTTAAAAAATAACTTTTGGTCTTTCCTCAATTGACACTTGATCTAATTTACATGAGTATGAATACCAAATAATGGAATACATTCTAACAAGACTCCTCCTCCAAAAGTATCTCATAGACATGTTCATAGTAACCCTTTATTTGAATATTTGAATCATGGTAATATTACACATCATCCAGCTTATGCCACTACTATAACCACCAATGTTGGAAGTAATTCACAAGTCCCTCCAACTAGTAGTGTAACTCATAATTACTTTCAATTTCCTCCTCATTCTGGTAATCCCAACATTCTTGCTTCTTTTCTACCAAATATTAGTTATCCTCTCTAGAAAGATACCACATATAAAAATAGTATCAATGGCATCAACATGGTCCAAGTACCCATTCAACAACCTACCTATCCCTAAGGAAATCTAGGGGTATTGCACAACAAAAATTTTGAGGTGCAAATTTTAACTAATATGGTGAAATAATTGGTTTCAAGGGTGGATATGATTCAACGTCCTAGTTTCAACTACATCTATAGATAAATATGCAATAAGACCTTATACCCTATAGTTAATGCTAAGCCTTATCCTAAGCATTTTTCCATGCTGATTTTGCCTATAGATAAGGGAACGAAAGATTCAATTGAGCATTTGAGAATGTTTGGAACAAATTGCAATGATATTATATATGATGACATGTTATTGCTAAAGATATTTCCTAAGAGCCTTGGTGGCATGGAATTAGAGTGGTACTATGAATTAATCAACCATTTTTTGAGGAATATTGAATAAACAATTGAATTATTTATGCAAAAATTTGGTGCTTATGTTGAAAATAATGTAACCATGAAAGATGTTTACAGTTTGAAGTAAATTAAGGAGGAAATTTTTTCAGAATTATTATCTCATTGTAGGAGTCTATTTGGAATCTTAATATATAACTTACCTCCTCAAGACATTTTTGAGATATTTATTGGAAACATGAAAGAGCAATTGTTTTATGCATTGGAAACTAAAACTATCACATATTTTGATCAAGAAATTGACCTAGAAAGAAAGGTAGAGAAAGATATTATCAGAAGAGGATAGCTTAAAGTGAAATAGGATAGGACCAATAAGAACCTATTTAAGCATAAGCATGTGGTTGGTGATGGGGTTATAGATAGTAAGTTTGTTAACAGTATTATTAAAAACCTACAAAATATGGTGCTTAGTCAACCCCCAAACCCCCCACGCAGGAATTTAACAAGACTCAACACACCAAAACTATAGGGTATGATTTCAATTGGATACTTTCTCAAAGGTTTTGGTTTACAATCCTATGTTTAGTGATCATTCAAGCAAAGAATCATTCTAAGGTATCTTGCATTGGTCTTTCTCTTTTCATAGTGTAGTTTAGAAAGGCCAAATGTAAGTGCATGCTTAATTGACACATTCATATACATTCCACCCTACACATGGAGTGAGTCCTAAAACCATTCCTAGTGAACCCTTATCTTGGTTGCCCATCAAGTGTATATTTATAACATACCCCTGCGGTTCACCTTGTCTCCCTATAGATCCAACCAAGAATTATACATGATAGGGTAGTTGTATCCCTCTACACCACTATCATAGGTATGTTGAATCTTGTAAAATTCCTTCATGGAGATTTTGAAGGTTGGATAAGCACCATATTTTGTAGGTTTTTAACAACACTATTAACAAACCTACTATTCATGACATGGTGACTCCATCACCTACCACATGCTTGTTCTTATACTAAGATTGTATGGTTCTATATTATTACACTTTAAGTTGTCCTCTTCTGATAAGAGATTGATCCAAATTTCTTCATAGGTAAATTGCTTGATCAAAAGTTGTGATAGTCATTGTTTCCAATGCATAAGATAGTTGCTATTGAAAATTTCTAATAAATATCTCAAGCATATCTTAAGGAGGTAAGGTATATCTCAAGCATCCAATTATACTCCAACAAGATAGAAATTCTAAAAAAATTTCCTATTTACCTTGTTTTAACATATAAACATCTTTCATGGTCACATTATTTTCAACATAAGCACCAAACTATTGAAAAAATAATTCAGTTGTCTCATAAAATTTTTCCAAAGAATGGTTGGAAAACTGATAATACCATTCTAATGCCATGCCACTAAGAATATTAGGGAACGTATTTACCAAAAACATGTCATCATGTATGATATCATGACAAGCTATCCTAAATATTCTTAAATGCTCAATCATATCTTTTGTTCCCTTATAGATAGGTAAAATTGGCATGGAAAAATGCTTAGGATAGGGCCTAGGGGTAATTATAGGATATAAGGGTTTATTGCACATTTATCTATAGCTATAGGTAAAACTAGGAGGTTGAATCATATCTACTCTTGAAACCAATTGTTTCACCATATTAGTTAAAATTTGCACCTCAGGATTATTTTTGTGCAATACCCCTAGATCACCTAAGGGATGGGTACATGTAGGCTATTGAAAGGGTGCTTGTCCTATGTTTGCGGTATTGATATTTTTATGGTATGAGTTATGATATGTGGTATCTTGCTGGAGGGGATAACTAACATTTGGAACAAAAGTAAAAATGTTGAGTTTAGCAGAATGAGGAGGAAATTGAAAACAATCTTAAGTGAAACTATTAGTTGGAAGAACTTTTGAACTCCTTCCAATGTTGGTGGTTATAGTAGTTACATAAGTTGGTTTATGAACAAGATTACCATGATGCAAATATTCAATCAAAGGGTTGTTATGAACATATCAAGAGGAAATGGTTTGATGATGAGATGTTCCAAATTACATGAGTCGGGATTCCTCTTCCATATATTTATTTAAGGCATCTTTATGATGCTTGTAGAAATTCCAAACATGTTCAAATTATTTAAATATAAGGTTCCCTTTGGGTCCCTTAGTAGGATCAAGGTCATTCTCAGTCTCTTCATTTTCTTCCTCTTCTAGATTATGATTTTTTTCTATCAATTTGATCATCTTATTGGAAAATATTATTAGACCGTGAAATATTTCACCCAATTCTAAGGTTGATATCCATTGGGAGAGAGAGAGAGAGAGGATAGAGTGTAACAGGAGGAAAAATAATGACCAGTGAAAAGAAACAAAATATTTTAAAGATTTTTTTTAATATTTTCTGATATAATAAGCAAAATTAGTGGTCTTGTTTAAGGTTTTCAAAGGAAAATAAAAAAATGAAAAGGCTTCCTAATTTTGCCACTAAGACATTTATTTCACATCAGGTTCACCAAATATGTAGATGGGAAAAACTACCCTATTGCATATGATTCTCGATTGGATCTGCTAGGAGCTAAGGTGATCGTAGGGGTATGTTATAACTCTACACTCGATGTATAGGGAAAAGGGGTTTACCAAGAATGGTTTCATGACTCACTCCAAGTCTAGGGTGGAATGTGTTTGAATGTGTTAATTAAGCATGCACCTATGTTTGGCCTCTCTAAAATATGCTAGGAAAATAAAAGAACAATGCAATGCAAGACACACAAGATGCAAAAAGATAATAACTAACCCTAGTATGATTCTTTGTTTGAATGTTAACTAAACCTAAGTTGCAAGAAATAAAATTTCTTTTCTTTAAGCAAGGATTCAAGTAAAATTCACAAACCAGGATTAACCCTAATATGTAAACTAAATGAGCCTTTATAGAAATAACCAAATGTATTTCTTTTTATTTTCCTTTTGCTAATGTTAAAATATAAATAATAGAAAACACCAGAACAAACATCCTAAATATTTACTTGAGAGCATTTATCTATTTCAATGTTTTATCCAAGCTTTATCTTGCATCCAACAATGTTCCACAGCTTCAGTCCTACAAAATAACTTCCCAAAGCTCTCAAAAATATGAACAATGTTAGGGGGCCTACTTAGGCCACTATATAATCATTCTTGGAGGCACAGTAGTCAAACCTACTAGGTCCTTTTAGATAACCTTTAGAAAACATGCAAAAGTTGACCTTTTTAGAAAATGAAAAAACAAAATACAATGAAATAGAATAGTATGACGAACATAATGCAAATTATGCTATTATACTCTAAATGTAACATGAAATGCAAATCTAGCATTTGGAGGTAAATTTTTGCACCTAAGCTTAACACAAACAAAATCTTACCCTATACGGGGATGCCATGATTTCACTACTAACGAAATCATGCCCTGTGATTACAAGGTACGATTTTGCAACATAAATTAAAAGCAACAGATCAATGCAAATAAACTAATGAGAAATGTGAAATTAGTAGTGTATGAATGCAAATGAATAAAAACAACCTGGTGGTAGTGAAAAAGAAGAAAAAAGGATGAAGACCTCCAAGATAGTAGACTCCTCCTTAGGGATCCAACACTTATGCACCAAGGGCAGCAACACACAATCAAATTAGTAAAAGAAATTCCCATAAATATTAAAAGGCTTCAATTTATCACTTGGCACTTTGCAATTAGAATCAACACTTTTTCAGCTTAGAATATTTCTCTATATGTCTATTTGTGTCTATCTTCATTCTTAATAAAAAATAAGCCTCAAACCCTCTTTTTATAAAGGGTTTGAAATAAGGATGGGTGGGAAAACCTAAGAGGAACCAACGTCAAAGAAGTTAGTTAAAAAATATGGTTTTCTTAAGAAAAAACCCAAACATGATGAAATTGCTCCTTGCAAGGGATGACCATGATTTCATTGGAACTAAGAAAAAAGGTAAAATAAGGAGGATAGAGGCCCAAACTTGCTTTGGGAAAGTTGGAGGGTCTCTCTAAGGATCTAAGGAAAATGACTTTCTCGAGTGGGTCATTTTTCCATGTCTACACTATCACTACTATACAGTACCTATATAAGAAAAGACTTATTAGAGAAAAATATACAAATCACTCATTACAAAATCACATTGCAAACATTACATTACATATCTCTTTCAAAATATTACAAAAATATTGTGAAACCTTACAAAATCATACTATAAACATTACATTACATATCTCTTTCAAAGCATTACAGAATATTGCAAAACATTGCAAAATCATACTACAAACATTACGTTACATATCTCTCAAAGCATTAAAAAACATTGTAAAACATTACAAAATCACACTACAAACATTACATTACATATCTCTTTAAAATAATTACAAAAATTTGCAAAACTTTGCAAAATCACACTGCAAACATTACATTATATATGTCTTTCAAATATTTATAGAACATTGCAAAACATTGCAAACTTATACTACAAACATTACATTACATATCTCTTTCAAAGCATTATAGAACATTGTAAAACATTGCAAAATAAAACTACAAAAATTACATTACATATCTCTTTCAAAGCATTATAGAACATTGCAAAATCACACTTCAAACATTTCAAAGGCATTACATTACTCTCAAAATATTACAAAGTATTACAAAATTATTAATCCTTTGGGTATGTCTCTCAAAGCATGCGTAAAAATCCTTAGGGTACACCTCCCAAAGCATGCATAAAAATCCTTAGGGTACACCTCCCAAAGCATGCATAAAATCCTCTAGGTATGCCTCTCAAAGTGTACATAAAATCATTTGGTTATGCCTCTCAAAGCATTCATAAAAATCCTTTGGGTATGGCTCTCAAATCATGCATAAAATAATTTTAGTACTCTTATGCATATACAATTGCTTAGGTGTGCATAAAATCCTTCGAGTTAACTTAAGCATATAATATTGCTTAAGTGTGAATAAACTAACTACTAACAACTAACTATACTAAACACAAATACATATATCTTGTACATATTATGGATACCTAGTTATATCTTAAATATTTTTATTTATGTGGCTTCATAGGACACCATTTAAGCATAATGAGATCATGTTTTCATCTATGAAAACACACAAGGGATATCTAGGCTCAAAGGATAATCCTTTGTGTCTCATCACATGAGCGCTTACCTTTTATTAGGTTTGAGAGACCACTGCTCATTGCATAAATCTAAATGATTATCTATCATCAAACATTAAGTTATAACTCAAAAAATTAACTGCTCTCCCTTAGCATTTAGACATCATCAGACTCATAAGGTCATCACTAAGTAATCAATTAATTTCTAAAGAATGTCATCAACAACCAATGCATCATACAATCAATGCATTAAACATCATTCAATCAAACCATGAAATTATATCATTGTAAATAATTTTAAAATCCAAACATAAATGTCATTACTATATTACCTCAAATCATACTTGCCACTAGAGAAGGTGTATCACAAATAATAAAATGATATACTCAACCCATATGAAATAAGGGTGTACCACATATCAAAATTGTTACACTCACTCCTAAATTACTAAGAGATAGAACCAATATCTCCTCCTACAACTCTTGATGGAGGTGATGAAGGAGGAAAACCAACAAACCCCTAAGAAAAATTGTTCATCAACTATGTCCTTGATCATATCCATGAAGTTGAATCTGCTTGTTACTTCATAGGGACATCTATATGGTATAACTATTGATAATAGGTAGTCCTACCCCACTCCCTCTTAGAACAAAGCTCTATGGATTGTACCCTCTCTAGCAAGCTAGCTAGTTCTACCCTATAAAAAGCCAACTCTGCCTTAGAATCCCATAGCTCCTACTCTAGTGGCCTTGTAATCATGGTCACTACCCCAACATCCAAACCCTATCCAATCCTCATGTGAGCCTCATCCCTCTCATGAGTCAACTGCTCCACTATCAAATCAAAGCTAGTCATAGTCTCTCTATCTAATGACCTATTCTATCAAAATTTCTCTAGCTCCAAATATAGGTTGGCAATGATCACCTGATCCATATTTTACTACTTTCTAACCCCACCTAAATTTGATTGGATATGAGTAATAGTCTCCCTGCCAGCAACCCTCACATGAGATATCTCCTCTCTAAATCTAGTCATCTCATCCACTTGATTAACCTTGGAAGCCACTAAATATCTCACATCCTCGAAACTCCAAATATTTTCTAGCTATGTTTCCATGCTCTTAGTAATTGTACTACTAGGACCTGCATCCCTTGAAGTACTAGGACCCAATCCACTGGATGGTGCTACCAAAAGAGGGATCATGGCTCGTGGGGGCACATACAAAGGAACACTAGTTGATATGGATCCCTATCCATATCGTTATATCATCCATATAGCTACCACCTTATCATTTCAATCCTTCCCAAGTCATAACTTCACCCCTCTCAAAGCACTGGATACACTCTAGAATGCTTGTGTCTAGTCCCTCGTTGGTAGGCCCATTTTCAACTGATGAGGCCTGAACCATCTATATCATGCAATGTAGTCTATTTTCACCCCAACTTAATCCCTCGCAAGAGTCAATACTATAATATCATCCATATTTACCTCTATAAAGATAAAAGGACCAATAGGATCCCACCATGTCTCACGTTGGACCCACTACACCCACACCTCTCTTATAGTTGGTATACCTTGTACCTTCCTATACTAACATAACACATAATCATCCTAGTATAGCTCATATGCCTAGTTCCTATCATCCAACCATTGCATCCACATCACCCTAGCAAGCTCTTGATGACCATCTACCCACATGTAGCAATCTCTCCATGGTCATCAAACAATATACATAGGACTCAAATCATAAATCAAACATTGACCCTGATCTAATGAAGTGTGAGAAGGATAAATACATCTCACCAACCTATAGATTGTTAATCACTCATATTTGTAGCTTCTCATCATTACCATAGGTTTCCTGACCAATATGTGATTCCAAGCCCAAACCTAGAGAAGAGTACAATATACCAACCTCGTACCTTGCCTACATACCACTCAATATAAGGTATGGTAAAGCCTTACCAAAATTATTGGAGCCTAGGCATAAAAAACCTGATCATCCCTCAATTTAGTGATGATATCTCCCCATCACCACTACATAAAATACTTGCTAGTATCGCCCCTAAATAACCCTAATACAATAGACTCCACTAGCATAGTCGGACAAACAATATTCCCTCCTAGAAAGGCATTATTGATCCTTAGATGTAATTTCATCCTAGAAAAGTTGTCATCCTCTAAAAAGGCCAACTTTCTAGTTGTAGCATCTATACCTAAATGAATGGACTCACCTTAGATAGGAACTCGAAGTATGCACCAAACATCCTCCAATGTCATAGTCATCTCCCTCATTGGTAATCTAAAATTATTAGAGAATGAATGCCATATCTTCGCTAAAGTTGTCAACAAAGGCTATTCAAACTCTAGCTTGGGCATGCATACCACATAGTACAACCCCACAATTGATAACACTTCTAGCTCCTCTACCTTGAGCATGATTTCCAATATGTTCTTCATGTTGTCCGAGCAACGATCTTGACTCACCAAAACTTGCATCCCCTATCAATACCATTTTCAAAGCATAGTTAGACCACAACTAGCACTGTTAAGCTCAGGATCCTTAAGCTGAGCAAAATCAGTTACAATGAATAAAATTACAACGGTTCTTGAGCATTTTTGGGCTATGAAGCTTCCAAAGGGTTCCTCCCAACTGCTCAGGCCAACTGATTCTTGATCTTGGATTCCTTGAGAAGCCAAGATTAGGATTTGGGATAGTCTATTTATAGACCTACCAAAGAGGCATAATGATCCCTGAATCGAATATAGAAAAGCCCTACCAAATTGTAGAGCCATTTCACATCACTTAAGAAGTAGTGAGATGTTTTCCATTTATGAATTGATACCTGCATTTGTTTCAATGGAGCTTCCAACAACTTAAGAAGCAAGATTGTCATTCCACATCAATTCATCACAAATTCAAGGGATTTCAATCACAAATTTTTGTTTAGACACCTAGGTGACCCTTGAACATTAATTCATAAAGGAAATTGAGCATAAACAAGGCAGATTTAAGAGGTAGAACACTTCTCCCATGATTGATGTCTTCAATAGTGGCTCGTAGGCTTAGCTGTTGATTGCAATAGTGGCTAGAAGCCAGGGTTTGATGTGCAATTTTTCTTGATTTAGTCATAGATTTCGTATTTTATTCATGCATGTAGTTTTGTTTAGCATAGATTTACCATCTTTACTGTATTTCTATGGTTCATTATTAGTTGTATAGGTATATTTTCTTTCACTTATGCATTCTTTACACATTAGCTTTATTTCTTGCATTTTCTTGGAAATAAGCCTCATATTGAGAGGCATCATGTGCTTTTAATGTTTCTTGTTGTTTCCTTGCACACAGGTAACAAATATTTCCAAGGATAAGGTATCATTCAAGATCCTACCTCTTGACATTAGAGAAGGAGGCATCTAGTAAGCCCTCAAGCAAAGTGGTGTTGAAGTGAAGACCCTTGAAGTGCATCTCTTCCCGTTGAGGGGTTCATAAATTTTGTAATAGTTGTATCAAATTGAGGGACTCCCTAAGAGGGAGGAGTTGTAATCAAGATTCATCATTATTAATAAAAGAGCACCCCCATTTCTTGAATATATTTTATCTTTTGCAATGATTACTTGATTTTATTATTGTCAATTTGTTATATGTTTACAATAGTGTAGATGCATGGTTTTTACCTTCATACACTAGGAGTATCTCTAGCAACACTTTTAAAAGAATTAAGTATATCATAATCCCTATGGAAGACCCATCTCAATATGATCATCTCTTCAAAAATTAAAGTAAGGGGTATTTCTTGCAATACATTTTTGGTAGTGCTCTAAGAGATTCTTTTAGGTTTTGCTTTCACTCCTAGTGTTTAGTTGGTTGTGAATAAACAATAGTTTATAGTGCATTGGTCATGTAGAGGATGTATGCATGACCAAAAAGAACTAGCAAACTAGAAATTTCAACAAGCATCACAACTTCCTACCAAATATCAATAGCTTTGACTAGTGCATCCCTTATTTAAATGTCATGGATTGTTGTATCCATTGAGGATTATTGTGTAGAGTTCACAAGTCTACTCACCTACACCTATCATTTGGATCCAATGGTGGTGGTATCACCCCTTTTCCAAGGTCTTAAGAATGAAATGTAATGAGTAGTCAACATGCATAATTTATGCACCTTTAAGGATGTTGAATGTATGGCTCTAGAAGTAGAAAATAAACTCTAATTGTCCCTCCCCCAACCACAACATGATTTCAACACTCAATGACCTTTATTCAATAACCACAATGATGATCATCCCTAGGTATTCTTTTGTTACAAAAGTCATTCACACCATCTCTAACATTAGGCCTATGAAGTATGCCATAATTTCCTAGTTGGTGACAAGGAAGCAGTAGTGTCAAAAGATGAAGATCAAGATTCCTCATAGCAAGAGACACTGCCTAAAGTATAATATTTTGATCATGATCATGATACCATGGTTCTCTCCATATTTGCCCTAAATAAAATTTAGTCTCATCATGCCATCAAGGTACAAGGATTTATCAATCATCAATGCATCAATGTGTTGATTGATTTAGGTGTCATGTATAACTTTATTGATAGCAAAATATCAAGTCTTTGAGACTATATATCAATACTTTGACCTAGGAGAAATTTTATTTTTTGATTGCAAATAGGGGAACAACTTAGTGTGTGGATCAAAATTCTAAGGTTTACATGCATGTGGGTCAAAATAAACTTGACCCACACTAGAAGCCTTTCAAGATATTTTTCTCCATAGATTTTTTTAATTATTCAATCTTAAATACAAGTCAATTATCCGATAAACAATGTGTTGCAATGTATTATTTTTCCTTTGAATTTTAAATTTGATAAGGTGATGAGAAAGTCATTACACAATGTGAATTCAATCCTCAATTTCTTTCAATACACTATTCAATCTTCAAAAAACTTGGTCAATAGCCATTAAACTTAGATATTAACCTACTTTTAAGAATCATTTTATCATGCTTTATCATCTCATCCTTAATATCACTTCTAGAGAATCATCTAATGCATGAATGGAGATTGTCATAGATTTTTTCTTTTTTCTCAAGTACTTCCTTCAAATAAAGCTTCTTTAGATGAATTTTTATTGCTACCTAATTTTTCCTCATGAAAATCCTTCATCCTTAAAATTTCTTCAAAGACCTAAAACAATTTGAATGGGCCTAACTATTAAGACTTTGGAATTGTAAATAAGATATCCAAGGTTTGAATCCAAAATGATGTAGGATTGTACACTAGATTTCAATATGGGAAATAAAGGATAATTATATTGTCCCATATGGTCTATGGCTTCATGGATGTTAAAATTATTTTATTTTGTTCATTTTTTTTTTTAAGAATTAATTATATGGGATTGAAATAGGTCCCTTTTGTATTACATCATCACAACATTGTGGTATTACAACAACTTGGCTATTATGCATATATTATTTAACAAGATTCAAACTTAGATCTCCTTTGTAAAAGTCAAAGAATTTATTATGTTAAACTAATACTATTTAATCAAATTTTAAGATTCATTTAAAAAAATTTACACTTAATAAAAATATTCAACTTTACCCTTGAGGACTAGGTGGATTGGTAAGTGCTTGTCTGGTCAGTTATTTACCAAGAAGACATCCAAGTTCAAAAACCAAGGGGCAACCTATTTGCAAAGGTAGTAGTCTAATATGAATCCTCTAAGCGTGTGCCAAATCGATGATGATGATACAAATTTCGAGCGATTGATGATCCTCTTCACGTCAGGTCAACAATAATGAAGTGGAATAGGTTTGGTGAAAATAAGCCCTGTGGTTTGAAACTTACGATTGTCAGTTACTAAAAATAGTGTGATTGTAACCAATTTTCCTATGTAACCAAAAAAAGTTATTCAACTTTCATTTCCTACCGATTACTCTACACCTTATAAACTAATTTATTTATTAATTAATTTTTAATAATATACTTTTATTTTTAATAAATAATATTATTTTTACTTATTTTAAAAATATTTATAAATAAATAGATAAATATTGACGTGAAGGAATATAATAATTAATTAATAATAAAATATAATGTATGTAACAAATATATTTTGTTCAAACGTTTATCCCGAAAAATTTGTTTATCCAGCCATGTAGGATTTAGTTTGGAGTCCATCAAATCACATGTACAAACTTACCCTTTTACATTAAAACCTTTAAAAAATAAAAAATAAATTATATATATTTGAATTTTTTTGAGATTTAGGTTTAAATTTTAAAAATATATGTGAATGATTTTGTTAAAAAAATAAGAATAAAATAATTAACCTTTTGTAAAATATATAATAATTTGGGTTTTAATTTTTCATTAAAAAGTTTAAATTATATAAATATATATAATAATATAACTTAGATCTTTCCTTCTAAAACAAATTCAAAGGTCGAATATATAAATGTGTATTATAAAAATCATAATAATAAAATAATTTAAACGAATACTACAACTTTTCAGTTTGACGTAAGAATTAACATAAAGAAACATCAACAAAAGTTTCAAATTGACAGGTTGACCGGACATCTCCAAGTGGAAGCAAACATCAATGTCGTATCACGCCATTTCAAAACCATTTCATTTTTGGAAGACCGAACTTCTAGTTTGTAATATGCTGATCCTCTGCTCAAACCCAGCACCTCCCTCCCCTCTGCAATGCTCTCTTTGCTTATCTCAACCCCTTCTCTCCTAAATCCACACTTTCTCAGAAGTTCGCATATCTTACCGTACATAGATTCTTTGTCGTCTAGTTTGCTTGCGCAAACAGATTTCTGGATTTTTGGAGCCACGAATATGTGTTCCACCACGCTTCTGGGCAACGCATCGTCCGGTAGCCCTGCCTCCAGAGATTCCAACAACGCACTGTAGTACTCTACCGTTTTGCTGAGGTGGCCCACGTACTCGCTGCTTTCGCTTTCCATGCAGGCAGATGCCAACGTCAGAATTGCGTATGGCAGGCCACGTGCGACCGACAAGAACTCCACGATCTCCACTTTGCTTCGCTGGCACGTCATATGTGGCAACTGCACCATCATATTAAATACCAAAGTCGCATCTTCTGCCGCTCCCGCTGTCGCAAACACGTAGTTTTTGAGGTCTTGCAGGCGGATTTCCTCATAAAAGAAAGGAATTCCGAGAGAAGCCGCCAAGGCTGAGAGCCTCCATCCCGTCTTTCCAATCGGCACACCGATGCCCTCGTTGCCGGCGGCCTTCTCATCATCCCATCTGATTGCCGTAATACGAAGCAGCTCTAAAGATTTATTTGTCAGAGCTTGCATCAATGGCGGCCACTGCAGGCCCTCCATCACATCAAAATCAACGATATGCAACTTCTTTCTATGCCCAAGGGACTCCAGAATGCTCTGGTTGGCCGTAAAATGAGCAATCCTCGCATAAGGGAAAATCTCATAGAGTGCTTGGAACGCAATTAAACTGCTCTGCATACAGATCTCCTTCATTAAGCTTCTGCTCTCTGAATCGCATTGCGCCTCCTGGGGCCTGAAACTCTCAAGGAGATAATACGCCACTCTTTCTAGATGGGTTCCCATGGGAGAAACGACCCGTTGGAGTCTTTTTTCAATAACTTTCAGTAGATCCCATGCCTCCCTTTCCCGGGCTTCGGCCCAAGCTTTCAGCAGGTTTCCTACTATAAGCCGATTACTCTCGCCTCCCTCTTCAACATGACAAGGAAGAATTATCCGTGGACGAGAGGAAGGCAGGGATTCCGCACACTTTTCATATTGCATAGTCTCTTCTCCCTCTCCCTGGAAGTCAAAGACCAAATCCATAAAATTTGGACTTTGAGGAATCACCGTGCGCTGATCATCATAATAACTAGGCTCCGAGACGCATGAAGTTATTGCGCTCTCGTTCATTCCACTGTAGATTAGTGTTTCCCCCAACACAGGGGAATCCATATCATTGAATTGGGCGATCATGGCTTCGGCCTTAGAAAGTGCATTCTCGCCGCATTTTGGGAGATCTAGTCCGAGAAACGGAGAGCATTCAGTGATTTGCTGAGGAAAGGTATAAAAGGAAGAACTAAACTCTGTATTTTCTGGGACTATTCCTTCAATATTGAACGTCCACTTGGGCAAAGGTTCGAAGCAGAGGTTCATGTCGTTCGTATCAGAGAAGAAATTATTTTGGTCACTGAAATTCCAGGTGGAATAAGTGTCTAAGGCCATGGTGATAACAAGGCTGAATACTTTGAGTCGACCTCCGTTGCACGGCGGTTCTGAAAAAGGCAGATTTATACTGTGATTCCAGCCAGATTTCCAAATATTTATTTTAGAATTGGATGAGACTCCGACAAGTAAAATCATCTTTGTTCGTATCGGGGGATTACAATGTGTACACGGTTGCAGGGTCAAAGATATCGGTGACGGATACGGGCTCGACACGGAACGGCCAACGACCAAAGAGAGAGAAAGACCAACGGAGTGTTAAGAGAAAGGAAAGACCAACGGAAGGTTAAGAGACAGCTAATTTGTCCCTTTGTCTAATGTTCTCGAAGATCTTATATCTTTAACAGACAGCTAATTTGTCCCTTTGTTTTGAAAAACTACCGCTTACATTCTCCCTTTTCACGTTCTCTTTTCTCATTGAAAAGCCAAATTCATACCGGGAAAGTTATGCTCCTCGTAAACCGTTTTTTAATTGGTTAAAATATATTAACTCTTTAATGGTTATTATAAAATTTGTTTAAAATAAATTTAAAATAATTATTTAAAGTTAGATTGATTACCATTTTGTTTGATGAAAAAGGTCGAAACTTAATTTTTTTAAAAACAAAAGAAGTGATGTTGTTTAAAAATAATTTAATAATATATTGTTGAACTAGACTTTATAAGAAAGAAAGCTATCCAATTATACTACCCTAATACTTTGCTTACTTCAATAAAAAATAAAAAATAAAAAAGTGACTCTTACGGTATTTAACCGCAGTATACACTAAAATGTATTTAAATCCAAACATTGTTAGTATAGATTTTTATTTTTAAAATTAAACTTAATCTGATTGACGTACATTGATGTCTAGTGAAGAAGTCTTTGGTCGAAATTGACGTAGATATTTAGGTTTTTATATAAATGTCAATTGTGAATTCGTTGCTTTCAATCGACGTGTTTACACATTAAAGGGGATTTTACATAATCCACTATAACCACTAGAAAAACCCAATCGAAGTAGTATGCTGATTATAAACGTCGATATACTATTTTTTCACTGGCCTGTTTTATTGGAAGACGTAATTGTGTATTTGGTGTTCCTTGCATACCATATTAAATATGTGCAATATTCTGGATAAGATTTTGAATCGCCTTGCAAGAAAGATAATGCTGTCGAAGAAAGATGGTTTAAATCTGGCACTCTAATTATGGTGTCAATCGTCTTCTAATGTCCTCAACTTGCGGATCTTAGACTACAAGGCGGATCTTATACTACAAGTGATTGTGTCCCCGACCTTAACTTATTTTGAAAATAAATAATATTAATATAATATAATTGATATTTTAGGTTCCTGTGGAGTAGCATGATGATTCTCATTAATCCTTTAAGTATATTTTAATATTACTTAGATTGAGTCTAGGATCTTTAATTTATTAAGATTATTATTTAAAAATAATTATTTCTAAGCGTTTAAAGCATTATGATTTTAAAACGTTGTAAAGAGGGATTTATTATTACAATCTCTCCAGCATATTGTTGAATTTAGTTTCACTTTAATACTTTTTTAAAAATAAAGAGTATGATAATATAGATTCATCCAACATTATTAAATATTAGTTTATTAAAATATTATTATAATATAAAATTTATATAAAATAATTAAATAAATTACTTAATTATTATAAATTTGAAATTCATATAATCAATTGAAAAATATTCATGTAGCTAATAAAAATTTAATATTAAAATATTTAGATTTTATTGGTGTTTACATCTATGATAAATAGAGTAAAGTAAATAAGCACCACCAACAATAACAATATATAAAAACAAGGGTAAATTAGCTTTTAACATAATATTTACCTAATACAAGCTTATCTACAACTTACCCTTACAAGATTCAAACCTTGGACCTCTATTCAAAGTTCCAAAGTCTCCATCTTCTCTAAGATACATGCAATTTTAAATATAAAATAAACCACAATATAACAATATCAAATTATGTTCATGGTCTTTTCAAGTAGTAATAGGTTAAGGGGAACCAAGGTTCAAATTTTATAAATTAACCTTAACTTTAAACCAAGGTTAGAAATGTATGGATGAAAGTATTTAATCAAAGGACATGAATGCAAGAAATTAAAATTTTAGAATTACAAGGTGTTGCCTGAGTTAAAATCTTCTCAAATTATATATGCATAGATGCCAAAAATATTATTATAAAATGCTATGCTAGTTTATTGAAATACAATAGTAATAATAGTAATAGGAACTCAAGTCATTAACAATGCAAAATTTTAAAGCAAGACTTAGTAAAAATATTTCTAAATAATATATTCGTAATTACTAAAATTATTATTATAAAAATGCTATATGGTTTATTGAAATATGGTAGTAATACTTTAATAATCTAATATGGATGTGTACCCATTTCAAATTCATATAACAAATTAAAAAAATAAAAATATGTAATAATTACAAGTCATATAAATGATCATACAAGATAACATTAACTATTTAAAATAAGTCATATTTAACTAATAATTTGGAAATAAGAAATGTGAAACCTAGTTATCCAAAACCTATGTATTAAAATTTGAAGTCGTTTATTTTTACTTTGTTTAAATATATTAAATTAACATTACTTCTATGTACATGTTCTTATATGAGTTATTATAACTATAATTGATACATTTTTAAAATTTTAAATTTTAATATTTTATAGCATATTAGAGTGCTAGTAGACTAATACATTGTAAGCAAAAATATAATATTGAATTATTTGTAAGGTCATTCTTGTACCAATGTACCATTTAACAAGGCTACTTATTGGAAGGTAATTTATAATTAATATGATTTCATATGCCCATTAAATATGGTATCCCATAGTATACCTTAAGCAATTCATGGTTGAGTTCAATAGGAATGGTGATCCATAATACCGAATCAATAGATTCCTTAAATAACATAGTTCATTGTACTCACTAAGCAAAACTTATTCTACATATTAAATATGCAAAAACTATTATCAACATGGTTATTTTTAGCATACAATAGTTGAGGTGAATTATCAATCAACCATGCTCTATACTGATCTTATAGAAAGAACAACAATTTCACACAATAAATTTTTATTAAAACAAGACCGTTGATTGTAGATGTATCCCATTACTTATTACCTATAATATTATTCATTGTTTATTCATGTTAGTGCATAAAATAAGCAATACCATCCATTAAAAATTTATGCTCCTACACAACATAATAAATACTATCCATTGCACATTCATGCCATTGCATAAAACAAGCAATACTATCTACTAAATATTCAAACATATATTCCATAGACCAGGCAATGCCAATCATAATAAACAAAGTCATTGTAAGGTTCTAATAGGTTTTTCTATGTATAATATCCTTTAAAGGAACCATAACCTAATTATAGAATTCAAACTCAACTAAAACAATATCACTCATAATAAATTTGCTAAGGAATTCCTAATTTTAAAGTTTTTTACTTGTCTTAAATAAAGGTTGTTGAGTTTCTTTAGGTTCTTCTACCTCTTAAGCATATCAACCAAAAGTTCAAGCATGAGAAGATCTTTTAAAGCTAGATTTTTTTAAAATAAGTTATGTGTGGCTTTGGCCACTTCTATTAAAATAACAAAATACTATATTGTTCTCGTTACAATGCTCTCGGGTTAATTAAACCATATCCAAAATACCTTTTTATCAAAGATATTTTTCATTTACCTTTCTATTAAATATGTTTTTCATTTGTATTTCTATCAAATATATTTGTTATCTTTTTCAAATTGTTATGTTTTTACAATCAACTCTTTAGAATTATTTTTATTAAGAGATAAACTCTCATCCATCCAATTACCTTATGAAATTTGAATTTTGTCAAGATGAAAATCAACACCATGAATGACTAAAATATTTGCTACCCGAGTTTCATATCTATAAATATGTTGTCTTTAACAACTTGTCAATTTTATAATATTTTTTTAGGGGTCTTATTCATGCCCCTAATTTTCTAAGATATCATTTTGTCATCACTTTTTATTTGTGGATTTAATCATACTTCTTGTTAACACCTACGATAGTTACTTTTATTTTTCATATCAATATCCCTTTGAGTTTATTTTTTATTTGTTTTTTCTTCATGGGTTTTCCTCTCTTTTTGTATGCCCACCAACACTCACATATTCATTAATCTCTTCGATTTTTCATATTTCTCATAGTGAGACTTATTATCTACATAATTATCTTGCTTTAAAGGATTTTAAGTGTAAGGAATAACCACCCAGGCATTGTAGGTGAGTTGGAGAGAAGAGGGCAATCCTACAAGGGAGGTCCCAAGTTTGAATCTCCACCCTACCAAAAAGTTGAATTGGGTATCCAAAATCCAATTGATAATGTTGGTGCGGGCAAGGCCGGGCGTGACTCCCAAGTGACTTTGACGGTGTAGAACGCCCTGGTCGTGGTCTCTCAGACCAAGAAGACCCTGCAAGGATTTTTTGTTTAAAACAAAGTGTAAGGAATAACATCAAAAGCACTTTCCTTTCATGTTATCATAGAAACCCTCAAGTGTAAGGATGCTCCTCCATAACAATTACCTTCTTATGCTTTCCTAAAAACCCTAAATTATGATGGATTTCCTCCATTATCATTTTATTATTATGATATTCTTGAAACCCTAAAGTACAAGAGATAACCTCTACACTAGTTCATTTCTATTGTCATATACTTTACAAAAATTAAGACAATTTACTTGGAATAAATGTGACCTCTTCTGTCATCTATAATATCAAACCTTTCTCCACATATTCTATAGTGAATTCTCACTACACTTGGGAGGAGTATAACCTTAGGCTAATTTTGAAATAAGGAGGACCAATGAGAAGCAGACTACCCTGAGTCTAAAAGAGAGCTAAGGTAAAGCTAGAGGAACTAGATCCTTGAAGGAGAGCATAGTTGAAGATAGATATAAAATTTCTAGTTACCATACCCCTTAGAGTCAAAATCCAAGAACAAGATAACTAAATTGGAATTCTTGTAGCCCAAGGAAGATCAATTAGAACCAAAATAGGGAAGGACCTAGGCAAGTCCAACAAATTAAAGTATATAATAGTCATGAAATAATGATGATAAGCAAAATATTGGATGAGATTAAGGGAAAGGTCAACTACAAGGAATGTCAATCAAATTAGAAAAATACACAAAGGGACATGCATTGAAATCTAAGCAAGTCGACACCGCCTAAGCTTTGATTTTTTAGGAGTCCAAATTTTCTTTGGGATATCCTACCCACAAATCACATATAAAGGGTCATTGGCCCTCATACCCCTGGATAGAGCCATAGCCCTATACCTCGTGCATTATGACAAGGTATCAGGTCCCTAAGGATGTACTATCATCTCTGTAGGAAAGTACAACATTAAAATCATCATCATGAAGCTTGTTGAAGTGACCACAAACCTAATAAGCATTAATGATAAGAAATATCTATAGCCGACATCCAACATGGGAAAAAATATCTTACCTCAAACAACTCTAGTTTTAGAGTTCTTAGGATTGTGCACGATTAATGCAAAAGTATATTAGGTGGGATTTTGAGGAACAAATTTTGAATTCTAAGAAGGAAATGTCCTTAATTTTTGTCTATAAATACTAGTATTTTTATCATTGTAAAGGATGTTGATTTTTTTCATGTATAGTATCTGACCTTGAGAAAATTTTCCTCTTTCTATTTTGTATTTTAGTCTAGACTCAAGCCTTGGGTCAAGTTCATGTACATGTCATTGAGCCTCTTTCAATTATGTATGTATGTAATGCAATTTAACATGAGTGCAATAAGTTGTGACTACTCTAGTATTTTTATCATGGTCTATTCATGTATTTATGAGGTGCTATGACTAGCATCTATCCTAGATTTTATATGAAGTATTTTGATTTGCAACCATACATGATTAAGTTTGTGTTCAATATCATTGTCATGTTTGGTTCATGTGTTCACTAATTCTATTGATGTGTAAAATAGAAACTATAATCTTTGGTACATCACCACCCATAGCTTAGGATAGTTAGATTTAATTTTACTAATTTTATCTCTTTTTTTATTTTCCCTAGCAAGAATGCTATTATTTTAGGCTGGCGTAGGATAAAGTGAAAGTGCATCAAAAATCACACACAAAAAATGAGCCAACCCCACAAAGAGAATTGTTAGAGACCCAATGTGATTCATCAACCTCATAGAAGCATAAAGAGAATTGTTAGAGACTCAATATGTTCTATACTTAACTCCCAATATCAATCTCAACTCAATCTCAATCTCAAAAGAATAAGATAGATGTAGTATGCTTTTCTCAAGAACATGAAACACAACCCAACAATTGCCAACCATGCAATATCTCATATAACAATGATACTCATGTTCTTTCCACAACCAATATCTTTTCTCAACCAATTAGGGCTTTAACAACAATGCTTATAGACAAGGTTTAACCAACATCATTCAACTCAACATTAACCTTGAAGCATTCAACCAATCATCACAAGAAAAGGAAACAAGTAGAAATCCTTTTCCCTCCAAAGATATTTGAACAAAACAGCCACCAACACAATATCACCAAATGCAAAGAATAACTTGCTCAAATCAACTCAATGGAGTAAGCCCAATATCATGAATCAAGTAAAGCAATAACTTGATCAAACAACCTCTATGGAAGCAACTCAACCATCAAACTCAAAACAGCCAACCAAGGGTTCCACCAACTCAATGCAAGTAGCTAGACTCACAAATATAAACCCTAGTGCACAAAGCTTCCACTATCTCAAACCAAAAATTATGCATTCACCAAAAACTCTCCTTAAGGATAACAATGCATAAGTAGTCTTCAACAAACCAGAAAATAGGATTTACACCTAGCCAAAGGATACCTAGTAGAATACCTTTTCACTCCAACCTTATTTCAGAAAACATACACCAATCATACTCATAAGAAGAATGTGCCCATACCTTATTGGAGTAGAAGATAATTGAACCTTCAAGTTGTCACCACACACAACTCTCAAACTTCCAACCAAGTTAGGGTTAGAATAAAAAGAAATGAGCAATAATATAAACTTCCTTTATTACACCTTTTAGCTCCACTTCTTTAAACATCAATAAAATAATGTCAAAGCAAAATATGACAACTTAACCTTATACCTCCATCAATTATATTTGCCAAGTCAACTCAAAATACTCCAAGCAAATAATAAAAGATATACCTTGGCCAACCTTAGTTCTCCAACCTTTGGAGAAAATGAATAACACCACCACAAATGCTAAAGCGCTTTCATTGCTGCTATCCTCGTGCATCACGACCAAGACGAAATTGCCCACAACATGGGTCAAACTTGGCACCTCTGCCCAATGCTTCTTCACTCAACACACCACCACCATTGGAGCACAAGTGCCCAATGAAAAATATAATGTAATCCTATGTGTTGTCTTCCTTCAATCGCCAAGGATTTGAAAACGTAAACGTTTTCCTCAAGCCACCACCATCATCATGAGCGCTGTCCAAAAATGTAACTCCCAAAAAACATAGTTCGCAGTCTTATCAAATGTCAGAGAAACGCAATCTTCCGGACGTCAAGCGCAAGAAAAACTTGGGCAATTCAATATGGATGGACAACGAAATACAACGAAAAACATCGCTTTTTCGGAGGACACAAAGCTACGAAATTGCATCGATCGATGGTACCATTACTTTAGAAAATCATCCCCACTTATATAGCCATTTCTCCTTAATTGTTTGACGTCGGCGCTCCTCCAACGATGGCAACACGTCGGCGAATGAATTCTTTATGTGCGTCGCTTAAGGGTTAAAAGACCCTTTAATAATAATTAAAATAATAATAATTATTATTTTATTAATAATAAATTAAACTTAGACCTTTGTCAAAGGTTTGAGTTAATTTAATTATTAATAATAAACATGGACCTTCAAGGTTTTTCAAGAAGTAAAAACCTTTGCATTAAGTTAAGCTTGGTTTTAATAAAAACCCTTAATGAGTCCAAATGGTTTTAAGAAAAACCTTTAACCTTGTCACCATGGTTTTAATAAAAACCCTTTAACATTATGAAGCTTCTCAAGATATTTTTGACATCACACTCTTTTTGATATCAACACAAAAATGCCTTTTGACATCAATGACAACTTATACACTTGAGCAAAGGCAATGTACCCAAAGTACCCAAAATTGCCAACAATCTCCCCCTTTGTCATTGATGGCAAACCTTTACTGAAAACACTTCTCAAGAGCCAAAACTGAAACCAATCGTGCTAACAACTGAGAAACCGTGCCCACAACCGAGAATCTTCCTTTGAAGTTTTGCTCCCCCTGACTTGAAGCTTTCCTCTTCACTTTGAAGCTCTCCCCCTTACTCATATCTCTCCCCCTTTGTCATCAATGGCAAAGGGCCACCTTTGGGGCTCGGGACTAAGAATGAGCCTCTTAGCTTAGTCCCTCCCCCACCTCCTGATGAGGTGATTAATTCTGGGGTGGGAGTAAAACTCCCATTAGGCACTGATCATCATCAGCGTCTATAACTTCCTTGCCGGGCCTTCTCTTGAACTCTTTGTCCATATTCTTGTTCTTGTCACTATTCTTGTTCTTGTTCTCATCCCTGTTCTTGTCCATGCCTTGATCCTTGGACCTGATCATGCCACTATTCCTATTCCTGTATTCTAGAATTTCAGCTCTACACTGTCTGATTATGTGACCTTCATTGTTGCACTTGAAACACTTGACGATGTTGTTTCTCTGAGGTAAACCTGATCTTTGAATCCACCTGTTCTAACCAAACCTATTCTGACCAAACCTATTCTGACCAAACCTGTTCCTGTTATTTGCCTTGCAATAAACTGCCTTGTGCCCAAACTATTGACAAGAGTAGCAATACCCTTGAAAGAAACTAGCACTTCTGAAATTGTCATTTACCTTCTTCACTTGAGCCATGCAATGTGAAGCCATGTGACCAAACCTGTGACAAGCAAAACATCTGCCTTGAAACTTTCCTTTATTTGACCTCTTGGGTCCTGAAAACTTCTTCTTCTCATTCTGAATTCTGTTTTCTGTTTCTGTGCATCTATCATTCAAGGACTCCTTTTCTGAAATACTTTCCTCATCAGAACTCTCTTCCTTTTGGAGTCTCTTACTAGACTCTCCAACTTGTTCCTTGTGTGGCTTAACAAAACCAAGGCCTGTTTTATCTGTTGTCTTTCTTTGACCTTTGATGAGTGACTTAACCTTTTTGGAGCTATCTTGAACCCTGTAAAGCTTATCCTTGTACTCTTTAGTTTCCTCTTTCAAAGAAGCCATTTTCTGTTCTAACTCACTATACTCAAGAACCTTAGACTCTAACTCATCCTTGAGTTCTTGTGTCTTAGCTATAGAGAAATCAAGATTTTCTATAAGATCATCTCTCTCCATACAACATTCATCTAACTTATCCTTGAGTCTAGCATTCTTCTTTCTTTCCTTTTTCAAAGCACTAAGAGCACTAATAAGTTCACTTTCAAGATCCTTTATTTGATTGCTTTTTGAATCATCAAAGCCTTTTTCAGATTTCTTATCACTAGAGGTGCTACCTTTTTCAAAAACCATACATGCATCTTCCTTATAGTTTTCTGAAGCATCCTCATACATACTAGAAACCAAATCATTATTTGTGCAATCATCCTCAAGGTGACCAAAATTTCCACATCTAAGACATTTCATGATAATGAATCTATGTTTCGGTTCTTCCTCTTTTTCTGATATGAACAACATCTCATTTTCATTATCACTTGAAGAACTTTCACTATCACTACTAGAACACTTACTTGCTTTGTCTAGGTAGAAACTCTTCTTGTGCTTGTGAGAATACCTCTTTCCTTGATTGTTGTGCTCATCTTTGATTTTCCTCGTGATGCTTGTGCTTTTCGAATCCTTGCTCTTAGAATCCTGTTTATCTTCATCACTTTCATTCTTGGAAATAGTATGATCAGTAGCATAATGACCAAACTTTCCACAATTGAAACATCTTATATTTTTCATACTTTTGTGCTTTCTAGAGAACTTGCCTTTCTTGCTGTAATATGCCTCTTCATCACTAGAAGACTCATCACTATCTTGAAGCTATTTACCCTTGGATTCCTTGGTAGCCTTGAAAGCTGCATTACTACTTGAATGATCCATTGTGTTCTTTACTAGCTTTTCCTTCAAGCTGTTAAACTTTTCGAAGGCACCTGCTCTGATACCAATTGAAGAACACAAGCTTATACTGAGAGGGGGGTGAACAGTATAAGACCTCTTTTTACTTTTTCCTTTATACTTCAAAATAGTAAAGCAATATACCCAAAGCAATATCAAAGCAATGCACAATATCATCCACAAAGTGACACCAATTTTAACGTGGTTCACCCAGAATGGTTGGGCTACGTCCACAAAACTTTTCTCTAAAAGTTATCTCAAAGTTCTTTGGGAAACCTTCCCAATTACAATGTTTATGAGCCTCGGCCCAAAGGAGATACCTTCCCCCAATCTGAATTTATGAGCCTCTGCTCAAAGGAGATACCTTCCCCTCTATCTAAATTTATGAGCCTCTACTCAAAGGAGATACCTTCCCCTCTACTCTGGATATGATCCCTCAGAAGATCAACTGCCTCTACCTCTTGCCAGCACGTGGAACTCCTTTCCATCGAAGACCTCCTATCCTCAATGCTTAGCCTAAGAGACCTCTGCCTTCTATGATCACGTCCACAACAGCTCAACAACCTGTACCAAACACAGTCAATCGGTCTAGTACAAGTCTTCCTCTGTCTGTCAGATCTGTCCAACTCTTGAACAAATCAATCCTCTACACACAAGCCTTCTCAAAGACTTGCCAAATCTATCCTCAGGTTCTTCTCAAAGAACCAATGCTCCTCTGTCCTCAAGTTCTCTGATAGAACTCTCAAAAACTCAGCTCACAAGTCCTCTGCTAGGACCTGTCCAAATCTGCTCACAAGTCCCCATCGAAACCTGTCCAAAACTGCTCACAAGTCCCCATCGAAACCTGTCCAAAACTACTCACAAGTCCCCATCGAAACCTGTCCAAAACCTCAGCAAGCTCACCAAGAAAAACTTGCTTAGCATGAACCCACAAAGAGAATTGTTAGAGACCCAATGTGATTCATCAACCTCATAGAAGCATAAAGAGAATTGTTAGAGACTCAATATGTTCTATACTTAACTCCCAATCTCAATCTCAAAAGAATAAGATAGATGTAGTATGCTTTTCTCAAGAACATGAAACACAACCCAACAATTGCCAACCATGCAATATCTCATATAACAATGATACTCATGTTCTTTCCACAACCAATATCTTTTCTCAACCAATTAGGGCTTTAACAACAATGCTTATAGACAAGGTTTAACCAACATCATTCAACTCAACATTAACCTTGAAGCATTCAACCAATCATCACAAGAAAAGGAAACAAGTAGAAATCCTTTTCCCTCCAAAGATATTTGAACAAAACGACCACCAACACAATATCACCAAATGCAAAGAATAACTTGCTCAAATCAACTCAATGGAGTAAGCCCAATATCATGAATCAAGTAAAGCAATAACTTGATCAAACAACCTCTATGGAAGCAACTCAACCATCAAACTCAAAACAGCCAACCAAGGGTTCCACCAACTCAATGCAAGTAGCTAGACTCACAAATATAAACCCTAGTGCACAAAGCTTCCACTATCTCAAACCAAAAATTATGCATTCACCAAAAACTCTCCTTAAGGATAACAATGCATAAGTAGTCTTCAACAAACCAGAAAATAGGATTTACACCTAGCCAAAGGATACCTAGTAGAATACCTTTTCACTCCAACCTTATTTCAGAAAACATACACCAATCATACTCATAAGAAGAATGTGCCCATACCTTATTGGAGTAGAAGATAATTGAACCTTCAAGCTGTCACCACACACAACTCTCAAACTTCCAACCAAGTTAGGGTTAGAATAAAAATAAATGAGCAATAATATAAACTTCCTTTATTACACCTTTTAGCTCCACTTCTTTAAACATCAATAAAATAATGTCAAAGCAAAATATGACAACTTAACCTTATACCTCCATCAATTATATTTGCCAAGTCAACTCAAAATACTCCAAGCAAATAATAAAAGATATACCTTGGCCAACCTTAGTTCTCCAACCTTTGGAGAAAATGAATAACACCACCACAAATGCTAAAGCGCTTTCATTGCTGCTATCCTCGTGCATCACGACCAAGACGAAATTGCCCACAACATGGGTCAAACTTGGCACCTCCGCCCAACGCTTCTTCACTCAACACACCACCACCATTGGAGCACAAGTGCCCAATGAAAAATATAATGTAATCCTATGTGTTGTCTTCCTTCAATCGCCAAGGATTTGAAAACGTAAACGTTTTCCTCAAGCCACCACCATCATCATGAGCGCTGTCCAAAAACGTAACTCCCAGAAAACATAGTTCGCAGTCTTATCAAATGTCAGAGAAACGCAATCTGTCGGACGTCAAGCGCAAGAAAAGCTTGGGCAATTCAATATGGATGGACAACGAAATACAACAAAAAACATCGCTTTTTCGGAGGACACAAAGCTACGAAATTGCATCGATCGATGGTACCATTACTTTAGAAAATCATCCCCACTTATATAGCCATTTCTCCTTAATTGTTTGACGTCGGCGCTCCTCCAACGATGGCAACACGTCGGCGAATGAATTCTTTATGTGCGTCGCTTAAGGGTTAAAAGACCCTTTAATAATAATTAAAATAATAATTATTATTATTTTATTAATAATAAATTAAACTTAGACCTTTGTCAAAGGTTTGAGTTAATTTAATTATTAATAATAAACATGGACCTTCAAGGTTTTTCAAGAAGTAAAAACCTTTGCATTAAGTTAAGCTTGGTTTTAATAAAAACCCTTAATGAGTCCAAATGGTTTTAAGAAAAACCTTTAACCTTGTCACCATGGTTTTAATAAAAACCCTTTAACATTATGAAGCTTCTCAAGATATTTTTGACATCACACTCTTTTTGATATCAACACAAAAATGCCTTTTGACATCAATGACAACTTATACACTTGAGCAAAGGCAATGTACCCAAAGTACCCAAAATTGCCAACAATCTCCCCCTTTGTCATTGATGGCAAACCTTTACTGAAAACACTTCTCAAGAGCCAAAACTGAAACCAACCGTGCTAACAACTGAGAAATTGTGCCCACAACTGAGAATCTTCCTTTGAAGTTTTGCTCCCCCTGACTTGAAGCTTTCCTCTTCACTTTGAAGCTCTCCCCCTTACTCATATCTCTCCCCCTTTGTCATCAATGGCAAAGGGCCACCTTTGGGGCTCGGGACTAAGAATGAGCCTCTTAGCTTAGTCCCTCCCCCACCTCCTGATGAGGTGATTAATTTTGGGGTGGGAGTAAAACTCCCATTAGGCACTGATCATCATCGGCGTCTATAACTTCCTTGTCGGGCCTTCTCTTGAACTCTTTGTCCATATTCCTGTTCTTGTCACTGTTCTTGTTCTTGTTCTCATCCCTGTTCTTGTCCATGCCTTGATCCTTGGACTTGATCATGCCACTGTTCCTGTTCCTGTATTCTAGAATTTCAGCTCTACACTGTCTGATTATGTGACCTTCATTGTTGCACTTGAAACACTTGACGATGTTGTTTCTCTGAGGTAAACCTGATCTTTGAATCCACCTATTCTGACCAAACCTTCGACCAAACTTGACCAAACTGTTCGACCAAACTGTTCGACCAAACTGTTCTTGTTATTTGCCTTGCAATAAACCGCCTTGTGCCCAAACTATTGACAAGAGTAGCAATACCCTTGAAAGAAACTAGCACTTCTGAAATTGTCATTTACCTCCTTCACTTGAGCCATGCAATGTGAAGCCATGTGACCAAACCTGTGACAAGCAAAACATCTGCCTTGAAACTTTCCTTTATTTGACCTCTTGGGTCCTGAAAACTTCTTCTTCTCATTCTGAATTCTATTTTCTGTTTCTGTGCATCTATCATTCAAGGACTCCTGTTCTGAAATACTTTCCTCATCAGAACTCTCTTCCTTTTGGAGTCTCTTACTAGACTCTCCAACTTGTTCCTTGTGTGGCTTAACAAAACCAAGGCCTGTTTTATCTGTTGTCTTTCTTTGACCTTTGATGAGTGACTTAACCTTTTTGGAGCTATCTTGAAATCCGTAAAGCTTATCCTTGTACTCTTTAGTTTCCTCTTTCAAAGAAGCCATTTTCTGTTCTAACTCACTATACTCAAGAACCTTAGACTCTAACTCATCCTTGAGTTCTTGTGTCTTAGCTATAGAGAAGTCAAGACTTTCTATAAGATCATCTCTCTCCATACAACATTCATCTAACTTATCCTTGAGTCTAGCATTCTTCTTTCTTTCCTTTTTCAAAGCACTAAGAGCACTAATAAGTTCACTTTCAAGATCCTTTATTTGTTTGCTTTTTGAATCATCAAAGCCTTTTTCAGATTTCTTATCACTAGAGGTGCTACCCTTTTCAAAAACCATACATGCATCTTCCTTATAGTTTTCTGAAGCATCCTCATACATACTAGAAACCAAATCATTATTTGTGCAATCATCCTCAAGGTGACCAAAATTTCCACATCTAAGACATTTCATGATAATGAATCTATGTTTCGGTTCTTCCTCTTTTTCTGATATGAACAACATCTCATTTTCATTATCACTTGAAGAACTTTCACTATCACTACTAGAACACTTACTTGCTTTGTCTAGGTAGAAACTCTTCTTGTGCTTGTGAGAATACCTCTTTCCTTGATTGTTGTGCTCATCTTTGATCTTCCTGTGATGCTTGTGCTTTTCGAAATCCTTGCTCTTAGAATCCTGTTTATCTTCATCACTTTCATTCTTGGAAATAGTACAGTCAGTAGCATAATGACCAAACTTTCCACAATTGAAACATCTTATATTTTTCATACTTTTGTGCTTTCTAGAGAACTTGCCTTTCTTGTGTAATATGCCTCTTCATCACTAGAAGACTCATCACTATCTTGAAGTTGTTTGTAGCCTTGAATAGTGCATTACTACTTGAATGATCCATTGTGTTCTTTACTAGCTTTTCCTTCAAGTTGTTAAACTTTTCGAAGGCACCTGCTCTGATACCAATTGAAGAACACAAGCTTATACTGAGAGGGGGGTGAACAGTATAAGACCTCTTTTTACTTTTTCCTTTATACTTCAAAATAGTAAAGCAATATACCCAAAGCAATATCAAAACAATGCACAATATCATCCACAAAGTGACACCAATTTTAACGTGGTTCACCCAGAATGGCTGGGCTACGTCCACAAAACTTTTCTCTAAAAGTTATCTCAAAGTTCTTTGGGAAACCTTCCCAATTACAATGTTTATGAGCCTCGGCCCAAAGGAGATACCTTCCCCCAATCTGAATTTATGAGCCTCTGCTCAAAGGAGATACCTTCCCCTCTATCTAAATTTATGAGCCTCTGCTCAAAGGAGATACCTTCCCCTCTACTCTGGATATGATCCCTCAGAAGATCAACTGCCTCTACCTCTTGCCAGCACGTGGAACTCCTTTCCACCGAAGACCTCCTGTCCTCAATGCTTAGCCTAAGAGACCTCTGCCTTCTATGATCACGTCCACAACAGCTCAGCAACCTGTACCAAACACAATCAGTCGGTCTAGTACAAGTCTTCCTCTGTCTGTTAGATCTGTCCAACTCTTGAACAAATCAATCCTCTACACACAAGCCTTCTCAAAGACTTGCCAAATCTGTCCTCAAGTTCTTCTCAAAGAACCAATGCTCCTCTGTCCTCAAGTTCTCTGATAGAACTCTCAAAACTCAGCTCACAAGTCCTCTGCTAGGACCTGTCCAAATCTGCTCACAAGTCCCCACCGAAACCTGTCCAAACTTCACAAGTCCCCACCCAAAACTGTCCAAAACCTCAACAAGCTCACCAAGAAAAACTTGCTTAGCATGAACCCACAAAGAGAATTGTTAGAGACCCAATGTGATTCATCAACCTCATAGAAGCATAAAGAGAATTGTTAGAGACTCAATATGTTCTATACTTAACTCCCAATCTCAATCTCAACTCAATCTCAATCTCAAAAAGAATAAGATAGATGTAGTATGCTTTTCTCAAGAACATGAAACACAACCCAACAATTGCCAACCATGCAATATCTCATATAACAATGATACTCATGTTCTTTCCACAACCAATATCTTTTCTCAACCAATTAGGGCTTTAACAACAATGCTTATAGACAAGGTTTAACCAACATCATTCAACTCAACATTAACCTTGAAGCATTCAACCAATCATCACAAGAAAAGGAAACAAGTAGAAATCCTTTTCCCTCCAAAGATATTTGAACAAAACAACCACCAACACAATATCACCAAATGCAAAGAATAACTTGCTCAAATCAACTCAATGGAGTAAGCCCAATATCATGAATCAAGTAAAGCAATAACTTGATCAAACAACCTCTATGGAAGCAACTCAACCATCAAACTCAAAACAGCCAACCAAGGGTTCCACCAACTCAATGCAAGTAGCTAGACTCACAAATATAAACCCTAGTGCACAAAGCTTCCACTATCTCAAACCAAAAATTATGCATTCACCAAAAACTCTCCTTAAGGATAACAATGCATAAGTAGTCTTCAACAAACCAGAAAATAGGATTTACACCTAGCCAAAGGATACCTAGTAGAATACCTTTTCACTCCAACCTTATTTTAAAAAACATACACCAATCATACTCATAAGAAGAATGTGCCCATACCTTATTGGAGTAGAAGATAATTGAACCTTCAAGTTGTCACCACACACAACTCTCAAACTTCCAACCAAGTTAGGGTTAGAATAAAAAAGAAATGAGCAATAATATAAATTTTTAACTTTTACACTTCTTTTAAAATCAATAAAATAATGTCAAAGCAAAATATGACAACTTAACCTTATACCTCCATCAATTATATTTGCCAAGTCAACTCAAAATACTCCAAGCAAATAATAAAAGATATACCTTGGCCAACCTTAGTTCTCCAACCTTTGGAGAAAATGAATAACACCACCACAAATGCTAAAGCGCTTTCATTGTTGCTATCCTCGTGCATCACGACCAAGATGAAATTGCCCACAACATGGGTCAAACTTGGCACCTCTGCCCAACGCTTCTTCACTCAACACACCACCACCATTGGAGCACAAGTGCCCAATGAAAAATATAATGTAATCCTATGTGTTGTCTTCCTTCAATCGCCAAGGATTTGAAAACGTAAACGTTTTCCTCAAGCCACCACCATCATCATGAGCGCTGTCCAAAAACGTAACTCCCAAAAAACATAGTTCGCAGTCTTATCAAATGTCAGAGAAACGCAATCTGTCGGACGTCAAGCGCAAGAAAAGCTTGGGCAATTCAATATGGATGGACAACGAAATACAGCGAAAAACATCGCTTTTACGGAGGACACAAAGCTACGAAATTGCATCGATCGATGGTACCATTACTTTAGAAAATCATCCCCACTTATATAGCCATTTCTCCTTAATTGTTTGACGTCGGCGCTCCTCCAACGATGGCAACACGTCGGCGAATGAATTCTTTATGTGCGTCGCTTAAGGGTTAAAAGACCCTTTAATAATAATTAAAATAATAATTATTATTATTTTATTAATAATAAATTAAACTTAGACCTTTGTCAAAGGTTTGAGTTAATTTAATTATTAATAATAAACATGGACCTTCAAGGTTTTTCAAGAAGTAAAAACCTTTGCATTAAGTTAAGCTTGGTTTTAATAAAAACCCTTAATGAGTCCAAATGGTTTTAAGAAAAACCTTTAACCTTGTCACCATGGTTTTAATAAAAACCCTTTAACATTATGAAGCTTCTCAAGATATTTTTGACATCACACTCTTTTTGATATCAACACAAAAATGCCTTTTGACATCAATGACAACTTATACACTTGAGCAAAGGCAATGTACCCAAAGTACCCAAAATTGCCAACAATCTCCCCCTTTGTCATTGATGGCAAACCTTTCCTGAAAACACTTCTCAAGAGCCAAAACTGAAACCAACTGTGCTAACAATTGAGAAACTGTGCCCACAACTGAGAATCTTCCTTTGAAGTTTTGCTCCCCCTGACTTGAAGCTTTCCTCTTCACTTTGAAGCTCTCCCCCTTACTCATATCTCTCCCCCTTTGTCATCAATGGCAAAGGGCCACCTTTGGGGCTCGAGACTAAGAATGAGCCTCTTAGCTTAGTCCCTCCCCCACCTCCTGATGAGGTGATTAATTCTGGGGTGGGAGTAAAACTCCCATTAGGCACTGATCATCATCAGCGTCTATAACTTCCTTGTCGGGCCTTCTCTTGAACTCTTTGTCCATATTCTTGTTCTTGTCACTGTTCTTGTTCTTGTTCTCATCCCTGTTCTTGTCCATGCCTTGATCCTTGGACCTGATCATGCCACTGTTCCTGTTCCTGTATTCTAGAATTTTAGCTCTACACTTGTCTGATTATGTGACCTTCATTGTTGCACTTGAAACACTTGACGATGTTGTTTCTCTGAGGTAAACCTGATCTTTGAATCCACCTGTTCTGACCAAACCTGTTCGACCAAACCTGTTCTGACCAAACCTGTTCTTGTTATTTGCCTTGCAATAAACTGCCTTGTGCCCAAACTGTTGACAAGAGTAGCAATACCCTTGAAAGAAACTAGCACTTCTGAAATTGTCATTTACCTTCTTCACTTGAGCCATGCAATGTGAAGCCATGTGACCAAACCTGTGACAAGCAAAACATCTGCCTTGAAACTTTCCTTTATTTGACCTCTTAGGTCCTGAAAACTTCTTCTTCTCATTCTGAATTCTATTTTCTATTTCTGTGCATCTATCATTCAAGGACTCCTTATCTGAAATACTTTCCTCATCAGAACTCTCTTCCTTTTGGAGTCTCTTACTAGACTCTCCAACTTGTTCCTTGTGTGGCTTAACAAAACCAAGGCCTGTTTTATCTGTTGTCTTTCTTTGACCTTTGATGAGTGACTTAACCTTTTTGGAGCTATCTTGAAACCTGTAAAGCTTATCCTTGTACTCTTTAGTTTCCTCTTTCAAAGAAGCCATTTTCTGTTCTAACTCACTATACTCAAGAACCTTAGACTCTAACTCATCCTTGAGTTCTTGTGTCTTAGCTATAGAGAAATCAAGATTTTCTATAAGATCATCTCTCTCCATACAACATTCATCTAACTTATCCTTGAGTCTAGCATTCTTCTTTCTTTCCTTTTTCAAAGCACTAAGAGCACTAATAAGTTCACTTTCAAGATCCTTTATTTGATTGCTTTTTGAATCATCAAAGCCTTTTTCAGATTTCTTATCACTAGAGGTGCTACCCTTTTCAAAAACCATACATGCATCTTCCTTATAGTTTTCTGAAGCATCCTCATACATACTAGAAACCAAATCATTATTTGTACAATCATCCTCAAGGTGACCAAAATTTCCACATCTAAGACATTTCATGATAATGAATCTATGTTTCGGTTCTTCCTCTTTTTCTGATATGAACAACATCTCATTTTCATTATCACTTGAAGAACTTTCACTATCACTACTAGAACACTTACTTGCTTTGTCTAGGTAGAAACTCTTCTTGTGCTTGTGAGAATACCTCTTTCCTTGATTGTTGTGCTCATCTTTGATCTTCCTGTGATGCTTGTGCTTTTCAGAATCCTTGCTCTTAGAATCCTGTTTATCTTCATCACTTTCATTCTTGGAAATAGTACAATCAGTAGCATAATGACCAAACTTTCCACAATTGAAACATCTTATATTTTTCATACTTTTGTGCTTTCTAGAGAACTTGCCTTTCTTGCTGTAATATGCCTCTTCATCACTAGAAGACTCATCACTATCTTGAAGTTTGATTCCTTGGTAGCCTTGAAAGCTGCTTTGCTACTTGAATGATCCATTGTGTTCTTTACTAGCTTTTCCTTCAAGTTGTTAAACTTTTCGAAGGCACCTGCTTTGATACCAATTGAAGAACACAAGCTTATACTGAGAGGGGGGTGAACAGTATAAGACCTCTTTTACTTTTTCCTTTATACTTCAAAATAGTAAAGCAATATACCCAAAGCAATATCAAAACAATGCACAATATCATCCACAAAGTGACACCAATTTTAACGTGGTTCACCCAGAATGGTTGGGCTACGTCCACAAAACTTTTCTCTAAAAGTTATCTCAAAGTTCTTTGGGAAACCTTCCCAATTACAATGTTTATGAGCCTCGGCCCAAAGGAGATACCTTCCCCCAATCTGAATTTATGAGCCTCTGCTCAAAGGAGATACCTTCCCCTCTATCTAATTTATGAGCCTCTGCTCAAAGGAGATACCTTCCCCTCTGCTCTGGATATGATCCCTCAGAAGATCAACTGTCTCTACCTCTTGCCAACACGTGGAACTCCTTTCCATCGAAGACCTCCTGTCCTCAATGCTTAGCCTAAGAGACCTCTGCCTTCTATGATCACGTCCATAATAGCTCAACAACCTATACCAAACATAGTCAGTCGGTCTAGTACAAGTCTTCCTCTATCTATCAGATCTGTCCAACTCTTGAACAAATCAATCCTTTGCACACAAGCCTTCTCAAAGACTTGCCAAATCTGTCCTCAGGTTCTTCTCAAAGAACCAATGCTCCTCTGTCCTCAAGTTCTCTGATAGAACTCTCAAAACCAGCTCACAAGTCCTCTGCTAGGACCTGTCCAAATCTGCTCACAAGTCCCCACGAAACTGTCCAAAATGCTCACAAGTCCCCAAAATTCAAAACTTCATACAAGTCCCCACGAAACCTGTCCAAAACCTCAACAAGCTCACCAAGAAAAACTTGCTTAGCATGAACCCACAAAGAGAATTGTTAGAGACCCAATGTGATTCATCAACCTCATAGAAGCATAAAGAGAATTGTTAGAGACTCAATATGTTCTATACTTAACTCCCAATCTCAATCTCAACTCAATCTCAATCTCAATCTCAAAAGAATAAGATAGATGTAGTATGCTTTTCTCAAGAACATGAAACACAACCCAACAATTGCCAACCATGCAATATCTCATATAACAATGATACTCATGTTCTTTCCACAACCAATATCTTTTCTCAACCAATTAGGGCTTTAACAACAATGCTTATAGACAAGGTTTAACCAACATCATTCAACTCAACATTAACCTTGAAGCATTCAACCAATCATCACAAGAAAAGGAAACAAGTAGAAATCCTTTTCCCTCCAAAGATATTTGAACAAAACAGCCACCAACACAATATCACCAAATGCAAAGAATAACTTGCTCAAATCAACTCAATGGAGTAAGCCCAATATCATGAATCAAGTAAAGCAATAACTTGATCAAACAACCTCTATGGAAGCAACTCAACCATCAAACTCAAAACAGCCAACCAAGGGTTCCACCAACTCAATGCAAGTAGCTAGACTCACAAATATAAACCCTAGTGCACAAAGCTTCCACTATCTCAAACCAAAAATTATGCATTCACCAAAAACTCTCCTTAAGGATAACAATGCATAAGTAGTCTTCAACAAACCAAAAAATAGGATTTACACCTAGCCAAAGGATACCTAGTAGAATACCTTTTCACTCCAACCTTATTTCAGAAAACATACACCAATCATACTCATAAGAAGAATGTGCCCATACCTTATTGGAGTAGAAGATAATTGAACCTTCAAGTTGTCACCACACACAACTCTCAAACTTCCAACAAAGTTAGGGTTAGAATAAAAAAAATGAGCAATAAATAAACTTCTTTTCACACTTCTTTAAACATCAATAAAATAATGTCAAAGCAAAATATGACAACTTAACCTTATACCTCCATCAATTATATTTGCCAAGTCAACTCAAAATACTCCAAGCAAATAATAAAAGATATACCTTGGCCAACCTTAGTTCTCCAACCTTTGGAGAAAATGAATAACACCACCACAAATGCTAAAGCGCTTTCATTGCTGCTATCCTCGTGCATCACGACCAAGACGAAATTGCCCACAACATGGGTCAAACTTGGCACCTCTGCCCAACGCTTCTTCACTCAACACACCACCACCATTGGAGCACAAGTGCCCAATGAAAAATATAATGTAATCCTATGTGTTGTCTTCCTTCAATCGCCAAGGATTTGAAAACGTAAACGTTTTCCTCAAGCCACCACCATCATCATGAGCGCTGTCCAAAAACGTAACTCCCAAAAAACATAGTTCGCAGTCTTATCAAATGTCAGAGAAACGCAATCTGCCGGACGTCAAGCGCAAGAAAAGCTTGGGCAATTCAATATGGATGGACAACGAAATACAACGAAAAACATCGCTTTTTCGGAGGACACAAAGCTACGAAATTGCATCGATCGATGGTACCATTACTTTAGAAAATCATCCCCACTTATATAGCCATTTCTCCTTAATTGTTTGACGTCGGCGCTCCTCCAACGATGGCAACACGTCGGCGAATGAATTCTTTATGTGCGTCGCTTAAGGGTTAAAAGACCCTTTAATAATAATTAAAATAATAATTATTATTATTTTATTAATAATAAATTAAACTTAGACCTTTGTCAAAGGTTTGAGTTAATTTAATTATTAATAATAAACATGGACCTTCAAGGTTTTTCAAGAAGTAAAAACCTTTGCATTAAGTTAAGCTTGGTTTTAATAAAAACCCTTAATGAGTCCAAATGGTTTTAAGAAAAACCTTTAACCTTGTCACCATGGTTTTAATAAAAACCCTTTAACATTATGAAGCTTCTCAAGATATTTTTGACATCACACTCTTTTTGATATCAACACAAAAATGCCTTTTGACATCAATGACAACTTATACACTTGAGCAAAGGCAATGTACCCAAAGTACCCAAAATTGCCAACAATCTCCCCCTTTGTCATTGATGGCAAACCTTTATCGAAAACACTTCTCAAGAGCCAAAACTGAAACCAACTGTGCTAACAATCGAGAAATCGTGCCCACAACCGAGAATCTTCCTTTGAAGTTTTGCTCCCCCCGACTTGAAGCTTTCCTCTTCACTTTGAAGCTCTCCCCCTTACTCATATCTCTCCCCCTTTGTCATCAATGGCAAAGGGCCACCTTTGGGGCTCGGGACTAAGAATGAGCCTCTTAGCTTAGTCCCTCCCCCACCTCCTGATGAGGTGATTAATTCTGGGGTGGGAGTAAAACTCCCATTAGGCACCGATCATCATCGGCGTCTATAACTTCCTTGTCGGGCCTTCTCTTGAACTCTTTGTCCATATTCCTGTTCTTGTCACTTGTTCTTGTTCTTGTTCTCATCCCTGTTCTTGTCCATGCCTTGATCCTTGGACCCGATCATGCCATTGTTCTTGTTCCTGTATTCTAGAATTTCAGCTCTACACTGTCTGATTATGTGACCTTCATTGTTGCACTTGAAACACTTGACGATGTTGTTTCTCTGAGGTAAACCTGATCTTTGAATCCACCTGTTCTGACCAAACCTGTTTTGACCAAACTTGTTCTGACCAAACCTGTTCTGACCAAACCTGTTCTTGTTATTTGCCTTGCAATAAACTGCCTTGTGCCCAAACTATTGACAAGAGTAGCAATACCCTTGAAAGAAACTAGCACTTCTGAAATTGTCATTTACCTTCTTCACTTGAGCCATGCAATGTGAAGCCATGTGACCAAACCTGTGACAAGCAAAACATCTGCCTTGAAACTTTCCTTTATTTGACCTCTTGGGTCTTGAAAACTTCTTCTTCTCATTCTGAATTCTATTTTCTATTTTTGTGCATCTATCATTCAAGGACTCATGATCTGAAATACTTTCCTCATCAGAACTCTCTTCCTTTTGGAGTCTCTTACTAGACTCTCCAACTTGTTCCTTGTGTGGCTTAACAAAACCAAGGCCTGTTTTATCTCTTGTCTTTCTTTGACCTTTGATGAGTGACTTAACCTTTTTGGAGCTATCTTGAAACCTGTAAAGCTTATCCTTGTACTCTTTAGTTTCCTCTTTCAAAGAAGCCATTTTCTGTTCTAACTCACTATACTCAAGAACCTTAGACTCTAACTCATCCTTGAGTTCTTGTGTCTTAGCTATAGAGAAATCAAGATTTTCTATAAGATCATCTCTCTCCATACAACATTCATCTAACTTATCCTTGAGTCTAGCATTCTTCTTTCTTTCCTTTTTCAAAGCACTAAGAGCACTAATAAGTTCACTTTCAAGATCCTTTATTTGATTGCTTTTTGAATCATCAAAGCCTTTTTCAGATTTCTTATCACTAGAGGTGCTACCCTTTTCAAAAACCATACATGCATCTTCCTTATAGTTTTCTGAAGCATCCTCATACATACTAGAAACCAAATCATTATTTGTACAATCATCCTCAAGGTGACCAAAATTTCCACATCTAAGACATTTCATGATAATGAATCTATGTTTCGGTTCTTCCTCTTTTTCTGATATGAACAACATCTCATTTTCATTATCACTTGAAGAACTTTCACTATCACTACTAGAACACTTACTTGCTTTGTCTAGGTAGAAACTCTTCTTGTGCTTGTGAGAATACCTCTTTCCTTGATTGTTGTGCTCATCTTTGATTTTCCTGTGATGCTTGTGCTTTTCAGAATCCTTGCTCTTAGAATCCTGTTTATCTTCATCACTTTCATTCTTGGAAATAGTACAGTTAGTAGCATAATGACCAAACTTTCCACAATTGAAACATCTTATATTTTTCATACTTTTGTGCTTTCTAGAGAACTTGCCTTTCTTGCTGTAATATGCCTCTTCATCACTAGAAGACTCATCACTATCTTGAAGTTGTTTACCCTTGGATTCCTTGGTAGCCTTGAAAGCTGCATTACTACTTGAATGATCCATTGTGTTCTTTACTAGCTTTTCCTTCAAGTTGTTAAACTTTTCGAAGGCACCCGCTCTGATACCAATTGAAGAACACAAGCTTATACTGAGAGGGGGGTGAATAGTATAAGACCTCTTTTTACTTTTTCCTTTATACTTCAAAATAGTAAAGCAATATACCCAAAGCAATATCAAAGCAATGCACAATATCATCCACAAAGTGACACCAATTTTAACGTGGTTCACCTAGAATGGTCGAGCTACGTCCACAAAACTTTTCTCTAAAAGTTATCTCAAAGTTCTTTGGGAAACCTTCCCAATTACAATGTTTATGAGCCTCGGCCCAAAGGAGATACCTTCCCCCAATCTAAATTTATGAGCCTCTGCTCAAAGGAGATACCTTCCCCTCTATCTGAATTTATGAGCCTCTACTCAAAGGAGATACCTTCCCTCTCGCTCTGGATATGATCCCTCAGAAGATCAACTGCCTCTACCTCTTGCCAGCACGTGGAACTCCTTTCCATCGAAGACCTCCTGTCCTCAATGCTTAGCCTAAGAGACCTCTGCCTTCTATGATCACGTCCACAATAGCTCAACAACCTGTACCAAACACAATCAGTCGGTCTAGTACAAGTCTTCCTCTGTCTGTCAGATCTGTCCAACTCTTGAACAAATCAATCCTCTCCACACAAGCCTTCTCAAAGACTTGCCAAATCTGTCCTCAGGTTCTTCTCAAAGAACCAATGCTCCTCTGTCCTCAAGTTCTCTGATAGAACTCTCAAAAACTAGCTCACAAGTCCTCTGCTAGGACCTATCCAAATCTGCTCACAAGTCCCCACCGAAACCTATCCAAAACTTCTCACAAGTCCCCATCGAAACCTGTCCAAAACCTGCTCACAAGTCCCCATTAGAACCTTTCCAAAACCTCAACAAGCTCACCAAGAAAAACTTGCTTAGCATGAACCCACAAAGAGAATTGTTAGAGACCCAATGTGATTCATCAACCTCATAGAAGCATAAAGAGAATTGTTAGAGACTCAATATGTTCTATACTTAACTCCCAATATCAATCTCAACTCAATCTCAATCTCAAAAGAATAAGATAGATGTAGTATGCTTTTCTCAAGAACATGAAACACAACCCAACAATTGCCAACCATGCAATATCTCATATAACAATGATACTCATGTTCTTTCCACAACCAATATCTTTTCTCAACCAATTAGGGCTTTAACAACAATGCTTATAGACAAGGTTTAACCAACATCATTCAACTCAACATTAACCTTGAAGCATTCAACCAATCATCACAAGAAAAGGAAACAAGTAGAAATCCTTTTCCCTCCAAAGATATTTGAACAAAATAGCCACCAACACAATATCACCAAATGCAAAGAATAACTTGCTCAAATCAACTCAATGGAGTAAGCCCAATATCATGAATCAAGTAAAGCAATAACTTGATCAAACAACCTCTATGGAAGCAACTCAACCATCAAACTCAAAACAGCCAACCAAGGGTTCCACCAACTCAATGCAAGTAGCTAGACTCACAAATATAAACCCTAGTGCACAAAGCTTCCACTATCTCAAACCAAAAATTATGCATTCACCAAAAACTCTCCTTAAGGATAACAATGCATAAGTAGTCTTCAACAAACCATAAAATAGGATTTACACCTAGCCAAAGGATACCTAGTAGAATACCTTTTCACTCCAACCTTATTTCAAAAAACATACACCAATCATACTCATAAGAAGAATGTGCCCATACCTTATTGGAGTAGAAGATAATTGAACCTTCAAGCTGTCACCACACACAACTCTCAAACTTCCAACCAAGTTAGGGTTAGAATAAAAAGAAATGAGAAATAATATAAACTTCCTTTATTACACCTTTTAGCTCCACTTCTTTAAACATCAATAAAATAATGTCAAAGCAAAATATGACAACTTAACCTTATACCTCCATCAATTATATTTGCCAAGTCAACTCAAAATACTCCAAGCAAATAATAAAAGATATACCTTGGCCAACCTTAGTTCTCCAACCTTTGGAGAAAATGAATAACACCACCACAAATGCTAAAGCGCTTTCATTGCTGCTATCCTCGTGCATCACGACCAAGACGAAATTGCCCACAACATGGGTCAAACTTGGCACCTCCGCCCAACGCTTCTTCACTCAACACACCACCACCATTGGAGCACAAGTGCCCAATGAAAAATATAATGTAATCCTATGTGTTGTCTTCCTTCAATCGCCAAGGATTTGAAAACGTAAACGTTTTCCTCAAGCCACCACCATCATCATGAGCGCTGTCCAAAAACGTAACTCCCAGAAAACATAGTTCGCAGTCTTATCAAATGTCAGAGAAACGCAATCTGTCGGACGTCAAGCGCAAGAAAATCTTGGGCAATTCAATATGGATGGACAACGAAATACAGCGAAAAACATCGCTTTTTCGGAGGACACAAAGCTACGAAATTGCATCGATCGATGGTACCATTACTTTAGAAAATCATCCCCACTTATATAGCCATTTCTCCTTAATTGTTTGACGTCGGCGCTCCTCCAACGATGGCAACACGTCGGTGAATGAATTCTTTATGTGCGTCGCTTAAGGGTTAAAAGACCCTTTAATAATAATTAAAATAATAATTATTATTATTTTATTAATAATAAATTAAACTTAGACCTTTGTCAAAGGTTTGAGTTAATTTAATTATTAATAATAAACATGGACCTTCAAGGTTTTTCAAGAAGTAAAAACCTTTGCATTAAGTTAAGCTTGGTTTTAATAAAAACCCTTAATGAGTCCAAATGGTTTTAAGAAAAACCTTTAACCTTGTCACCATGGTTTTAATAAAAACCCTTTAACATTATGAAGCTTCTCAAGATATTTTTGACATCACACTCTTTTTGATATCAACACAAAAATGCCTTTTGACATCAATGACAACTTATACACTTGAGCAAAGGCAATGTACCCAAAGTACCCAAAATTGCCAACATTCAGAATAAGAATATCACACCTCTAATAATCATAAAGATGATATGACTTAGAGGTATCTAAATACCCCATAAAAATGCATCCAAGATTTTTTGTGACCTTTCAAAGTTCTTTGAGTATATGAGCCCATGCTCAAGACCCAAAGATATAAAATTAAGGTGCATTAGCCTTATTGCCTATCAACCCCTCAAGGAGTATTATACCTTGAAATTATTTTGTAGGGACTTTGTTGATGATGTATGCTATAATAGTGATAATTTCATCTCATAATTTATGCTTCATTTCCTTAACATAAATTAAGCAATGAGCCATCTCCATAATTACCTTATTTTTGCTTAACTACCCCCTTTTTTGCTTAACTACCCCCTTCGACTCTAGAGTATAATGAATAGTTATTTGAAAGGTAATACCATGAAGAATAAAAAAATCATGAAAAACATTGTCTATGTACTCTATAAAAGCTCCAATACAACCATTTCATCTATATTTATTATTAATAGCTTAGGCCCTAGTATAAGATAGTCAATCCTTGAGCATTGGGATTAAGATTATTGTTGATTTAATCTGTATAGGAAGAGTTATGTTGTAGTTGAAATTATCCTTTATATTTGAATCTTAGACACCTCTATTGTGCATATGAGACTTCACCCTCTCCATGTGGCTATGATACTTTTCCCTATCTAAGTGGCTAGGATTTATATTAATTTAGAATATGGAATTTGTTATTTGCATTATTGAATTTCTAACATTGAATCTATTTTACTATTCTAGTGGATGTTTAATTTTATGTATTATTTTTTTTTTGAAAAAATTGAAAAAACTTGTATTAAAACAAAGATCAGTTACAATTGGGAGAAGACACATCCCAACCATTACTATTATTGAATTGTTACTATTATTACTATATTTTTTGAACTTATTGCATTATAATATATAATAGAGCATCAATATTGGATCCCTATATTAGTGCAAAAAAGTAGTAGAAGGGCTTGCAAACCATTCTATAACATGTGATAATTAGTTTTACGTTTTCTTGTCTAGGTAGTTTTCTTAAAAATTTGATTAAAATTTTCAATGCATTTTTATTTTATAATATTATGAATTATTTGTTATTTATTTTTCAAACTTGATTTAAAATAAAAGTATTATTTATGTTAGGACCCTTGCAGGAGATCCATATCATTTAGATTCTCTTAAAGCTAGTCAAAATAAGGAGTATGTCTAGCAATACTTTTAAAAGAATTAAGTATGTCACAATCCTTGTGGGACACCCATCTCAATATGATCGTCTCTTTAAAAATCAAAGTAAGGGGAATTTATCACGATACATTTTTGGTAGTGCTCTAAGGGATTATTTTAGGTTTTTCTTTCAATCCTAGTGTCTAGTTGGTTGTGAGAAAACAATAGTTTATAGTGCATTGGTCATGTAGAGGATGTGTGCATGACCAAAAAAAAGTATTAAACTAGAAATATCAATAAGCATCACAACTTCCTACTAAATGGCAATAGCTTTGACTAGTGCATCCATTCTTTTTTAAATGTCATGGATTTGCATCCTCCATCTACTTCTCCAATTAGTATTGTTTTGTCTAATACAATTAACTCTGATTTATGAACCTATCCTGAGCACCAAGAAAAAAGTAGTAAATTTTATCATTAAATCTTGATATAAAATAAAGAAGACTTTATAGTTTATCCAAAGCCATTTTGGTCTTACCCCTATTAAGCATTCCCTTGACCAATAATTTCAATAAATCATTGCATATTAGCCACGAGGTATACAATAGGTACCAAATCCAAAGAGATAGCAGTATTAGGACATTGACATCTACCAACAATCATCATTCAATTAAAGACCAATTTTCATGGTAATCACATTTCTCTCTATGGAACTAGGGATACTATACCAGGTATGGGTGGTTTTAAATTAGATGTATGCTACTGATCTTTATCCCTCTATAGGAGGTCCTATTAATTCTCTTTATTAGCCTCATGATTTTTTTGCTACACACACCAATATTAAATTTTGAAGGTATGGATCCACATGGTTGGCTAGCAAAAATGGATAGAACCATTCATCTACACCATGTGGCTAAATAAGGTTGAACTATATTAGTTAATATTAAGTTGGGAACCCATCCTCATCAATGGTTGTTATGGAATATTTGCTAATACAAGACCTCTCTTATGTGTCCTGAGTTCCAAGCATGATTCCTCTATAAGTTCAACAAGGGTTATTCTACTTTGTGTGTTATCTAATTAATGTAAACTAAGCAAATATTATCCATTGAGGATTATTATGTAGAGTTCACAAGTCTACTCACCTACATGTATCATTTGGATCCAATAGTGGTGGTCTCACTCCTTTTCCAAGGTCTTAAGAATGAAATCTAATGAGTAGTCAACATGCATAATATATGCACCCTTAAGGATGTTGAATATGTGGCTATAGAAGTAGAAAAGAAGCTCTAATTATCCCTCCCCCAACCACGACATGATTTCAACCCTCAATGATCTTTCTTCAATAACCACAATGACAATCATCCCTAGGTATTATTTTGTTACAAAAGTCATCCATACCATCTCTAAAATTAGGCCTATAAAGTATGTCATAACTTCCTAGTTGATGACAAGGAAGTAGTAGTGTCAAAAGATGAATATAAAGATTCCTCATAACAAGAGATAGTGCCTAAAGTATCATATTTTGATCATGATCATGGTACCATGGCTCTCTCCATATTTGCCCTAAATGATATTTAGTCTCATCATACCATCAAGGTACAAGAATTTATCAATCATAAATGCATCAATGTGTTTATTGATTTATATATCATGTATAATGTAATTGATAGCAAAATAGCAAAGTCTTTGAGACTATATATCAATACTTTGACCTAGGAGAAATTTTATTTTTTTATTGCAAATAGGGGAACAACTTAGTGTGTGGATCAAAATACTAATGTTTACATGCATGTGGATAAAAATAAACTTGACCCACACTAGAAGCCTTTCAAGATTTTTTTCTCCATAGATTTTTTTAATTTAATCGATCTTAAAGACAAGACAACCATCCTATAGACAATGTGTTGCAATCTATCATTTTTCCTTTAAATTTTGAATTTGATAAGGTGATGAGAAATTCATTAAACAATGTGAATTCAATCCCCATTTTCTTTCAATCCACTATTCAATCTTCAAGAAACTTGGTCAATAGACATTAAACTTAGATATTAACCTACTTTTAAGAATCATTTTATCGTGCTTTATCATCTCATCCTTGATATTACTTCTAGAGAACCATTTAATGCATGAATGGAGATTGCTATAGATTTGTTTTTATTTTTTCTCAAGTACTTTCTCCAAATAAGTTTTTCCATAGATAACTTTTTATTACTACCGAAATTTTCCTCATGAAAATCCTCTATCCTTAAAATTTCTTCAAAGATCTTAAACAATTTGAGTGGGCTTAACTATTAAGACTTTGGAACTATAAATAAGAGATCCAAGGTTTGAATCCAAAAAGAGGTAGGATTGTAAACTAGACTTCAATATGGAAGATAAAGAATAACTACATTGTCCCATATGGCCTATGGCTTCATGGACGTTAAAATTATTTTATTTTATTTAATTAATCAATTATTTTTTTAGAATTGGTTACATGGGATTGAAATAAGTCCCTTTTGGATTTCTCACAATAACAAAAAAAAAAAAATTCCTTTTGTATTACATCATCACCTCATTGTTGTATTACAACAAATTGGCTATTATGCATATATTATTTAACAAGATTCAAACTTAGATCTCCTCTTTAAAAGGCAAATAATTTATTATGTTAAACTAATACTATTTAATCAAATATTAAAATTCATGTAAAAATTTTACACTTAATCAAAATTATTCAATTTACCCTAAGGGCTAGGTGGATTGACAAGTGCTTTTGTGGCCAAACATTTACCAAGAAGACACTTAGGTTCAAACCTTGGTAACTTGTTTGCAAAGGTAGTAGTCTAATTTGAATACTCTGAGTGTGCGCTAGATCGACGATGACAGTATGAATCCCATGCGATCGATGATACCCTTCATGTTTAGTCAACAATAACGAGGCAAAATAGGTTTGGTGGAAGTAACCCATGTGGTTTAAACTTTGCGCTTATTAGTTACTAAAAATAGTGTGGTTGTGACCACTCTCCTATATAACCAAAAAAAATTTATTTAACTTTCATTTCCTACCAATTACTCTACATATTATAAACTAATTTATTTATTAATTATTTTTAATAATAATATACTTTTATTTTTAATAAATAATATTATTTTTATTTATTTTAATAATATTTATAAATTATTTTTCTATCACTAATTAATTAATAATAAGATATAATGTATGTAACAAATATATTTTGTTTAAACGATTATCCCGAAAATTTTGCTTACCCAGCCATGTAGTATTTAGCTAGGAGTCCATCAAGTAATATGTAGAAACTTACCCTTTTACATTGAGAACCTTAAAAGTTTCAAATCCTTATATATTTTTCGATTTTCTTTTGAGGGATTTTTTTATTTTTAGTTTCAGAGATTTAAATTTAAATTACTATGAGTGTATGTGTGAGTGATATTATTAAAAAAATAATTATAAAACTTAAACTATAAAGATATATATATATATATATAAAATAATAATATTTATGCTGATCTTTAGTTCAAGAGACAAATTCAAATGAGGGTGAAATACATGAATGTGTATTATACAAATTTAATAATAATAAAATAATTTAAACGAATACTCCAATTTTCAGCTTGACGTAAGAATTGACATAAGGAAACATCAACAAAGGCTTCAAATTGACAGGTTGACCGGACATCTCCAAGTGGAAGCAAACATCAACGTCGTATCACGCCATTTCAAAACCATTTCATTTTTGGAAGACCGAACTTCTAGTGTGTAATATGCTGATCCTCTGCTCAAACCCAGCACCTCCCTCCCCTCTGCAATGTTCTCTTCGCTTATCTCAACCCCTTCTCTCCTAAATCCACAATTCCTCAAAAGCTCGCATATCTTACTGTACATAAATTCTTTGTTGTCTAGTTGTCTCGCGCAAACAGATTTCTGGATTTTTGGAGCCACGAATATGTGTTCCACCACGCTTCTCGGCAACGCATCGTCCGGCAACCCTGCCTCCAGAGATTCCAACAACGCACTGTAGTACTCTACCGTTTTGCTGAGGTGGCCCACGTACTCGCTGCTTTCGCTTTCCATGCAGGCAGATGCCAACGTCAGAATTGCGTATCGCAGGCCACGTGCGACCGACAGGAACTCCACGATCTGCACTTTGCTTCGCTGGCATGTCATATGTGGCAACTGCACCATCATATTAAATACCAAAGTCGGATCTTCTGCCGCTGCCGCTGTCGCAAACATGTGGTTTTTGAGGTCTTGCAGGCGGATTTCCTCATAAAAGAAAGGAATTCCGAGAGAAGCCGCCAAGGCTGAGAGCCTCGATCCTGTCTTCCCCACCGAAACACCGATGCCCTCGTTGCCGGCGGCCTTCTCATCATCCCATCTGATTGCCGTAATACGAAGCAGCTCAAAAGATTTATCTGTCAGAGCTTGCATCAATGGCGGCCACTGCAGGCCCTCCATCACATCAAAATCAACGATATGCATCTTCTTTGTATGGCCAAGGGACTCCAGAATGCTCTGGTTGGCCGTAAAATGAGCAATCCTCGCATAAGGGAAAATCTCATAGAGTGTTTGGAACGCAATTAAACTGCTCTGCATACAGATCTCCTTCATTAAGCTTCTGCTCTCTGAATCGCATTGCACCTCCTGGGTCCTGAAACTCTCAAGTAGATAGTACGCCACTCTTTCTAGATGGGTTCCCATGGGAGAAACAACCCGTTGGAGTCTCTTTTGAATAACGTTTAGTAGATCCCACGCCTCCCTTTCCCGGGCTTCGGCCCAAGCTTTCTGCAGGTTTCCTACAATAAGCCGATTACTCTCGGCTTCTTCTTCAACATGACAAGGAAGAATTATCCGTGGACGAGAGGAAGGCAGGGATTCCGCACACTTTTCATATTGCATAGCCTCTTCTCCCTCTCCCTGGAAGTCAAAGACCAAATCCATAAAATTTGGACTTTGAGGAATCACCGTGCGCTGATCATCATAATAACTAGGCTCCGAGACGCATGAAGTTATTGCGCTCTCGTTCATTCCACTGTAAATTAGGGTTTCCCCCAACACAGGGGAATCCATATCATTGAATTGGGCGATCATGGCTTCGGCCTTAGAAAGTGCATTCTCGCGCATTTTGGGACATCTAGTTCGAGAAACGGAGAGCACTCGGTGATTTGCTGAGGAAAGGTGTAAAAGGAAGAATTAAACTCTGTATTTGCTGGGACTATTCCTTCAATATTGAACGTCCACTTGGGCAAAGGCTCGAAGCAGAGGTTCATGTCGTTCGTAGCAGAGAAGAAATTATTTTGGTCACTGAAATTCCAGGAGGAATAAGTGTTTAAGGCCATGGTGATAACAGGGCTGAATACTTTGAGTAGACCTCCGTTGCATGGCGGTTCTGGAAAAGGCAGATTTATACTGTGGTTTCCAAATTTTTATTTTAGAATTGGATGAGTCTCCGACAAGGAAAATCATCTTGTTCGTATTGGGGGATTACAATGTGTACACGGTTGTTTTGCAGGGTCAGAGATATCGGTGACGGACACGGGCTGGACACGGAACGGCCAACGACCAAAAAGTAAGAAAGACCAACGGAATGTTCAAGAGACAGCTAATTTGTCCCTTTGTCTAATGTTCTCGAAGATCTTATATCTTTAATCCCCTTGTTTTGAAAAACTACCGCTTAAATTCTCCGTTCTCATTGAAGAGCCAAATTCATACCTGGAAAGTTATGCTCCTCGTAAACTGTTTTTTAATTGGTTAAAATATACTAACTTTTTAATTGTTATTATAAAATTTGTTTAAAATAAAATTTAAAATAGTTTCAGGGAACAGTGTTATAATTAGATCTTGGTTCTTCTTCAAAAAATTCAACATTTAAACCCGTGAACAAATGTGTAAAAAGTGAATGTATATTCATCAAATAAATAAATAAATAATATTAATATAATATAATTAATATTTTAATTTCTTAGGATGATTCTCACTAATCTTTTTAAGTATATTCCAATATTATTTAAATTGAGTTTAGGATCTTTAATTTATTAAGATTATTATTTTAAATTAATTATTTTTAAGTTTTTAAAGAATTGTTATTTTAATTAAGTGTATAATAATCACAACAGTTGTAATTAAGATATTATCACATTTTTTTTTAAATAAAGTGGTATAAAATTTATTTGTTGTAAGTGTTTTTAGGAAGATTTTTGGTTTGAATCTTCATCCTACCAAAGATATATTGGATACCTAATTGATTATTATAATGTTTTTGGGGTCAAAGATATCAGTATGGGCGCGGGCTCGACACGGAACGTCCAACGACCAAAGAGAGAAGGACCAACGGAATGTTGAGAAGAGAAAGAATAAGACCAACGGAAGGTTAAGAGACGGCTAATTTATCCCTTTGTCTAATGTTTCTGGAAGATTTCATATATTTAATCCCCTTGAGTCGAAAATCTACCGTTTACATTCTCCTTTCTCATTGAAAAGCCAAATTCATACCGGGAAAGATATGCTTCCGCATAAACCTTTTTTTTTTTTTAATTAGTTAAATATACATTTAATGTTATTATAGATTTTATTAAGGTAAATTTAAAATAATTATTTAAAGTTAAGGACTAGTCAAAATTTCTGTGTTGTTGCAATTATGTTCGATGAAAGAGGTTGAAATTCAACTCCATAAGAACAAAAAGAGTGACGTATAAGGTATTTAACCGCACTTTTAACCCAAACATTGTTGGTATAGATTTTTATTTTAAAAATTGAACTTAACCTGATTGATGTCCCGTGAAGAAGTGTTTAGTCGAAACTGCACAGTAATTATATTATTAATTAAAAGAGAGAATAACAAATATATTTGGGCTTTTTGCTGTTACGCGGAAACTACATATAAGAATGTCTGTTGTCCTTTCTATCTTAACTTATAAGAATGTCTGTTGTCACTTCGTTGGTTTCAATCGACGTGTGGTTACTGGCATTGTTTTATGCCCAGATTAATTTTTTTTTTTTATTTTTGTTATGTTTGCTGTGGCATACCATAGTAAATGTGGGCAATAGTAGGGATTTTATTTTGAATCGTCTTGCAAGATTATGCTAAATCTTTACGCTCTCGAAGATATATGTTAAATGTTGCACTCTGATTATGGTAACAATCGTCTTGTAATGTCCTTGACTTGCATTAGACTAAAAGTAATTGTGTCCTCAGCCTTTTTGAACTTAATTAATTGAAAATAAATTATATAATCTTTGTGGGGATATCTTGACGGTACTTTGATGGTATATTGTTAGCGTTTTATCTCCATGACCTGAGTTCGAAGCATAGGGAGGGAGGTCCCTTGTTGTTATGTCCTAAGGAATGTGACCTCAGTTGTGTTGCCTCATAATTAGACTCCCCAAACTTCTCTTTCTGAACCATTGTCCAAAGTCTTTCAAAATTTATCCAACACAAAAACAATCATCTTCCTGATGTTTGATTAGAAGATCCAAAGTGGATGAAACCAAAGTGATATAACGAGCATCTAGATGAAACCAAAGGGATATAACAAGCATCTTTTTTGTGTCTACCATTGTTAACAAAGGCAGGATATCAATGATTGTTGCACTTTCAAACACCTGGTACAAGATCCGCTTGATTGAGAGGGAATACAATTTTATAATCCCCTCATCTCCTCCAACCAACACCTTGGTATATTTAGACATCCATCACCTCAACATGGGACGCAACAACCACAAGCCAGCACCTCGACATCTCTACCTATGACTCGATAAATTAATCATGTAAATGTCATCCCTTCCCACCAAGCTTTTATTAACATGATTAACCTTGTTACCAACAATTAGTGACATGTTGGACGACCTCCCCAACTACATAACCCTCCTGTTGCGCCTCTGTCATCATCTATTTTTTCATCGACTTCGCTCTAGTTGCTTCTCCTTCCTCATCTCTTCAACCTTTCTCATCTCTTTCTTTAGTAGGCTTTATGTCATTGTTGTATGGTTACACACACGTGGCTACATACCTTTGACTGGTCCTTTTCCTCCTCAATCCTTATTTTCCTCATTCTTTTCCCCTCCCTCAACCTTCTTTTTCTCCTCATTTCTCTCCTCAAACCAATTTTTCTGTTTGGGGGAGTCCACCCTACTTCAAACCACTTTTCATGATTGAGGGAGTCCACCCTCTATCAAACCACTTTTCTATCTAGGGGGAGTTGACCCTACTTTCAAATTTAGTTCTCTCAGTGCTCATCTATTCATGGTGATAACCCCAAGCATTTGGGCTTCTCTCTCATCATTCTTTTGCATTGCATTCATCCCACACATTCATACATAAATAAACTAAGACTCATAATGTGCTAATTTGGTCACCTTTTGGATGCATGGATACATGTTTTTCATTCTAATTGGCATAATTAATCAATGACATATACGTTGCATATTTTGTTCCCATATGTATACATGGTGTTTTTGTATCATTTTCATGTGTCTAACTATAGTTTTTTATCATTTGTCATGTTGTCTTATCAGTCATGTTGCACATAAAGATATCTTCCATCTTTCGCCAGTTATTAGTAACCATGCACTATTTATTGCAATTATTGTGGTGTTTTGTTCAATCATATTCTTAGATTGCTTGCTAATAGAAATATTATTTTTTGTTCAACCATTTCTAGTTGATCAAATCAACCTTTGTTGAATATCATTATGTTCGAATACCATTTTAGGCTTCCCATCACCGACTTGAGTTCTTTCTTGGACCAATCACATCACACATTAATCAAATTTTGGATTTTGATAAGACAATACTATGAGTAGTCTTGTCATAAAGCGAATATTTTATTGCTCATCCTATCATTCACATAATCCAAACCTGAGGATCCAAAAAGGACAAGTTGCAAAAAAAAGGAGAAACAAAAAAAAGCAAAAGAAAAGAGAACAAAAATAGATCCACCAAAATGTTCTCCTTAGTCTCCTAAGGTATTTTTGGCATCTCCACTAGGGCTATAGATGTCTCGCTGATAGTGGAGCTAAGTCAAAGGATTATGGGGCTAACCTCCATCAAGGTTATAGACATATGTATAGCAGTGGAGTATGCCTTCTGAGTGGTGACATGTCTATCACATTAACGACCTTTTGTAATGACCTCAACGTGCTTGTGGATGAGTGAGCTTATATTGGCTTACTTCATAATTGGTTAGTACAACCTTACACGAGATGAAAATGAACATCATTGCACACACTTCAGTCTATGATAGCCTTTATATTATTTGAGATGGTCTAGATTTTTATGGTATATTGACTAACCATTATATGAGTTTGATTGTTCAAACTAGGATGTTTTACTTTCATGAAATTCTTCTAGCATCTAAAAACCCTTGGAAATATGGGTGAACTGCATCAAGACTAACCTCATCTTACTATCTGTGTTCCCACATCATAATTTTTCTAATTTTAATTCATTTTTTCTTTATATTCATTGATCCTTTTTATTTATGATTAATTCATTATTCTTACTAGCCTACCCATGATAATTATTAGCATTGCATTCATCATGTTCATCACATATTGTCTTGTCTTATATTGTGTTAATATGTTATTGTGATTGTTAACTTGTCATTGATTAATTAAACTATTTTTTATTATGAAATTCACATACACATCCAAAAAATAATTAAATAAGCACATGCGAGTCTAACCCATGCACATAAGTATAAAAATAATCATCTATTACATACACATCTCATATCCATGTTCTCTAACATGTCATGTCTATCTAATCACATACATCCATTAATCATCCACATCAAAATAACATATGTATCATATAACATCATGACAAACATCATGTCATCATCATATATATTAGTCATCAAAAGTACATAATCATCAGTAATACCCATTGGCTACATAAAAATTGCCTCTCATGCTACATCATATATACATATATGCATGTTGTACCACATACATCATCATATCTCACATAAATATTGCTTGAAAAAACTATGGCCAATATGCTACACCAAAAACCAACTCATGATTGTTGATCTCTAGGAGTCTCTCTACTCCCCTCCTATCCTCTTGACCTATCACCCACGTTGCTTTGCTACTTCTCACCACCCTGATATGGAGATGCTTTATCAAGATTGAAAAGTCGAGTATGATGAAATAGGTACACCTTGCATCACCATCGCCTCTTCATACACTCACACTTTATCCCTCTCCCCCATTTAGAGCACCATGAACTCATCATTGGCATGTTATAACTATGTAATCTCAGCTCACAAGACTACCAACTCCCCTTTATCTCTACCACCCTTTGTTGTTGATGGCTAGGCATCAATTGTTCAACCTCCTATTATAGCCTTTCCCTCTCGATAGTCACTACATCAAGTCATTATCGTAGCTCCTTCCTCTTAGTTGTCACTATGTCTAGCCACTCCTATAGATAATATCTCTCTTTGTATTCCATATCTCCTTATCTACAACCTATCTCTCGTAGCTATCATTATCTCTAGTTGACCCTGCATCCCATCCCTCTATGCTTGTAGCATATCTCTCTCTACTTGTAGCTTTATACTCTCTAATGCCCCTATTACCTCCTACTCAGATAGTTGTACCTCTAACTATCATACTAGTTCTCTTAGCATCTCAGCCTCCTCAACTACATCCTTCATCTCACTCCACTCCATGTTGTCATAAAAATTTACTACCTCTCCACCTCCAAAATCTATTGCCTACTCCCACACCTACTCAATAATGTACTTGTTGCCTCACCTACTCAATGATGTACTTATCACCTTAGTGGCTCATATTCCTCCTCCTCCTCCTCCTATATCCCTATAGCTACCTCTCCATCCTCCTCCTTATCCACCTCCTTGTCCACAACTTATATTTCATGCCACCTCTATGTAGTCCACCATTTGTCATACTCTAGTTTGGTACCAACATCATCTACATCTAGTATTGATATGGTCTCATCAACCTCCAAATCTAATGGATCTATTCATGGTGCTAGCCCAACATCATCCTTGATCCTTTGGTATACTGTAAGTGGATCTAGTGTTGAATTAAGCATGACACTGAGAGGGGGGATGAATCAGTGTGTATTAAAAATTTAATCCAACTACAAAATCAAATTAAAACAAGTAATCACACAAACATGCATCACATAACACCAGATTAATAGTGGAAACCCGATGTGGGAAAATCATTGTGCTAATGGAATGTTTGGACTCCCATATAAATCCATTCTTGAAAATGTTTGGTATTTACGATACTTTTGTAGCACCAAATACAAGGAATGGCACCAACCAACCCAAACTTTAGCATCACCAACTACAAGGAGCACCGACCCCTGTTGCCAAGCACCGACCCGACAAATTTAAAAAGCTCTGATAAAAGTTATAAATCTCATCAAAATTTTGTGAGTGGTCTAGATCACAAATCTTCTCCTCTAAAATATTTTGTCTAACCTTTTCAATCTTCTTAACTCTGCACATTGATTATCTCACACCTTGCACATTTTTCAATCAAAATGCCAAAGAAAAAAATATTCTTCACAACATGCACCGAGAGTCCTTTCTCCAAAAAAAACCCTATTCTCCCTTTTATTTTAAAACATATATATGCTTCACATTAAAAAATACAACTTTTTTTTTTTAGTTACACAAAAGTACCACTCAACCGTTATATTCTTAGAAACTGCCAAAATTGCCAAAAATAGCTGATAGGGATTTTTGTAACAGTCATAACTTCCTCCTCAATTTTCCAAACGAGCTAAAAATTGAAACATATATTATTGGATAAATCGACTACCTTCAGTTTAATTTAATATTTTAACTCTTCATGGATTATTTGCAGTACTTTCGACAAAGTGGCCTCTTACGCTGATTTGACACCCGTCACATAAACTGGAAAAAGTGCTCCAGAGCCATTTTGTAATGCTCACCGTTTCTTCTTCCAGACTTCGTTTGGGATGAAATTTAAAACATAATCTCTCAGTATATCCAAATACCTCCAGTAAAACATTTTATGTCCAATTCCTTATGGATTACTTAATATTCCTCCCATAAAGTGACCTTCGACATAGATTTTACACTTCTCACATAAAGCACGAAACTAACCAAAAATGCACCGACAAAGCAACCGAACGTTCCAAAACTGCAACCACACTTGCTAATGATAAAAAAACCTCCAAATAGTATCTTGGGCTGTCCAACACATTCCATTGACATTGTTGCAACTTTGACAATTTTTGCAACTTTGACAATTTTGCTACTTTGATAACTTCTTGACGATTTTTGCAACTTTTGCAAATTTGCACGAACAACCTATAACAACTTCACCCAAACATCAAAAAAATCCTCATAATCATTGAAAACCACTATACATACTTCAAAAAACCTTTGCACAACTGTCCACTGCATTAACCTGTCCATCTGAGTGTGTTGACAACAAGGACAATACTGTCGTTGCACCTTGCTCAACAATATCCCCCTTTGTAATTGTTGGCAACACACACATAATTTCCTATAAATATTCTCCCCCTTTGACAACAAGACGAAAGGACTGCTGCAAACTCCCCTTGAGTCCATGCACAACATTCTTAGGTAAAAATTATTACACTTAGCAAGAATCACAAACGTGAGCAAAAGGATAAACAAAGACACAAATGCTCCCCCTGAGAATGTGGCCATGATAGCTAGTCAATGCTTGGGAAGTGTGACAACTCCCAATTTCTTTTGAAGGTACTCAAAGACTTCCTTGGGCAATGGTTTGGTGAAGATATCCGCTACTTGCTTTGTTGTTGGAACAAAATTCAACTTAACCTCACCTTTCGCAACTTTATCCTTCAAAAAATGGTACCGGATAGCAATATGTTTTGTGCGAGAATGCATAACCAAATTCTTTGAGATATTTATTGCACTTGTATTGTCACACATGATCGACATGGGATCACTAAAATTTATTCCAAGATCCTTTAATGTTTGTTTCATCCAAAGTACTTGTGTACAACATGATGTTGCTACAATATACTTTGCCTCTACTATGGATAATGAGACTGACTCCTACTTTTTGCTATGCCATGCAATAATATTATCACCAAGATAGAATGCACCTCCACTGGTACTATTTCTGTCATCTACACATCCTGCCCAATCTGCATCTGAATACACAATAAAGGTGAAGTCCTTACCTTTTGGATACCATAACCCATACTCCATAGTACCCTTGAGGTACCAAAAAATCCTCTTCACTGCTGTCACATGAGTCTCCTTGGGACTAGCCTGAAATCGTGCTACCATACTGCCTGCAAAATGTTCTGTCTAGTAGTTGTCAAGTACAATAAGCTCTCAATAATGGATTTGTACATAGTTTTGTCAACAGGTGGAGAATTGTCATCCTTGTTCAACTTGCAACCTATTGTCATGGGAGTGCTAACTAGATTGTAGTCCTCCATTGTGAACTTTTTCAGCATCTCTTTCACATATTTAATTTGAGAAATAAATATGCCCTTCTCCTTTTGATTAACTTGCAATCCGAGAAAATACGAAAGTTCACCAATCATTGACATTTCAAACTCTTTTTGCATCTTATTTTCTAAATATTTACACAACTCATATTTGTTGCTGCCAAATATGATATCATCTACGTATACAAAAACAACAATATGATGACCATTTTATGTTTTTACATACAAATTACTGTCCACCATACCTTTCTTGAACCCTTGCTGAGTAATATAACTGTCTAGCCTTGCATACCATGCCCGGGGTGCCTATTTTAAGCCATATAATGCTTTCTTCAACTTGCAAACCAAGTTGGGATCATCACCAAGATGAAAACTGTATGGCTGATCAATATAAACCTCTTCTTCAAGTTTCCCATTCAAAAATTCTGATTTCACATCCATTTGATAAACTTTGAAATTCTTGTAAACTGCTAAAGCAAAAAATATTCTAATTGCCTCTAGTATGGCCACAGGTGTAAAGGTTTCCTCGAAGTCAATACCTTCAACTTGCGCATACCCTTTGCATACCAATATTGCTTTGTTCCTGACTACCTGTCCATTTTCATTCAATTTTTTTTGAAATACCCATTTAGTATTGATTACATTTTTATTTGCGGGTCTTGGTACTAACTCCCAAGTCTTGTTTTTCTCAATTTGATCTAATTTTTCATTTATTGCCTTTACCCAACTTTCATATTTGCTTGCTTCAAAAACATTTTTGGGCTCAATGCTAGATAGTAAAGAGTAGTTACTTACTAATATTCTTCTTGTCTGAACACCAACTATGGGGTCTCCAATTATTTGCTCTCTAGGATGATATTTCTACCAGCTACCTGTTTTGAATTTCTTATTTTCTTCCAATTTTGAATCACTTTTCGAATCCTCTGAGTCAATTCTTGGTTTCTTTTCTATTTCCTCTTCATCATCTCCTTCAATGACCTCTTCATAAATTGGGTAGTTCTCTTCATAGATAATTACTTATTCCCTTCCTTCATCAACTTTAAAATTGACACTTTCCACAATTTTTCTTAGCCTCTTGTTGTAACATTTGTAAGCTTTGATTTTTGACGAATAGCCAAGAAAAATACCTTCATATGCTCTATCTTCAAACTTACCAAGGTTTTCTTCAGTTCTTTTGATGTAACACTTGCTTCCAAAAACTTCAAAATATCTTGTTGTTGCCTTTTTACTGAACCACAACTCATAAGGAGTTTTTCTTTCATGCATCCTCAACATGCACCTATTTTGGATGTATACTATAGTATAGACTGCCTCTTTTCAAAAAAAAAATTCTAATTTGCTCTCATTCAACATAGTTTGTTCTATTTCCTACATTGTCCTGTTCTTTATTTCTACCACACCATTATGCTAAGGTGTCTTGGCTACTGAAAACTATCTCTTGATGCCATATTTTTCACAATACTATGTGAAATCCTCTGAAATGAACTCTCCTCCTCTGTCTGACCTTAAAAATTTAATCCTTTTTCCTTTTTGATTCTCTACTTCATTTTTGAAAACCTTGAACATCTCAAAAGATTTTTATTTATGCTTCAAAAACAATGCCCATGTCATCCTGGAATAGTCATCTATACACAACATGAAATATTTGTCATCATTTATGCTTTATGTTCTCATGGGTCCACATAAATTAGTATGTACTAGTTCCAAAGGTTTGCTCATGTAGTACTCTTTTGTTTTAATTGAGACTCTAGTTTTCTTCCCTTTTTGACATGAAGCACAAATGCTATTTTATGGTTTGCCAATGGTGGGAATATATGTCACTGCTTTATTTGAACTAATTTTTACTAGGTTGTCAAAACTGATATGACCGAGCCTCTTATGCCACAACCAATTCTCTTCTTCCTATCCAATAAAGCAAGATTATTTTAAAGTCTCCGAGAGAGTGTACAGGTTTTCAGATGTCCTTGATCCATCTGCTATCAACTTTCCACTATTTGCCTTTCTAATTTCACAACCATGCTTCTTAAATATCACACCATGATCTCTGTCACAAATCTGACTTACACTCAACAAGTTATGCTTCAAACCAACCACAAACAAGACTTCTTATGACCTAATTTTTCCATCACTGATCTTAACTAAACCTCTCCCAACTATATTAGCTCCATCATTGTTTCTGAATTTCACTGAACCACCTTCATATTGCTGCAACTTCTCAAATTTCTATTTGTCACCTGTCATATGACTAGAGCATCCACTATCAAGTATCCATGGTGCGGATTTATTATATGCTTTAAATATCGTTTTTATGATCAAGGATTATTTTTCTTCCTTAGGTTGCTCTTTTTCTTTCCACTCTAATTTGATTACAATTTTGGGTTCTTTTTTTGGATTTTATTTTTTAGTAGCTTGTGCATGTTTTTTGAGAAATTTTCTATTTTGTCTTATTCCATTTGGCTGAAATTTTCTTCTCTAAAATTGATTTTATGCAAATGTACTTCTACAATTTCTTGCAATATTCCCAAAGTTATGACAGTTATAACATTCTACTGCATAATCCATCAAAGGTGAAAAAGTATTTCTACTGGTAAAATTCATTGGTCCTACATTATACTTGCAATCTAAAATCTTATGTCCATAACCATTGCATTTAAAAAAGTAACTAGAAAATGGATGATTGAACCTGGGTGGTGGTATTTTCCATGTTGTTGTAGGAGCCATAAATATTCTTCTTCTTTGATGTGTGACATTGGTGAAACCATCATTTTCAATTCTCCTTTCGTGCCTTGCATTATTGCTTTCCTTTGCATGATTTTTTTTTGCTTGATTAACCTGTTTCTTTTCTTATGGAATTTTATCCATTTGATTATTCTCCTTCATCAAAACCCAAACCAAATTTTATTCTTGTAGTCTTTTGGTTCTTTATGATCTTATCCATCTTCATAGAACTCTCTTCACATTTGTGATAAAAGCTAATTTTTTGATTCATCTCTTCTAGCTGCATCCTTAAACCAACAATATCTTCTACTTTTTGCAATAATCTATTTTCATGGTTATTTACACTTCGAGATCTTCAGATATCTTCTTGGATTATTCTATCTGCACTTTCAAACTTGTTATGATTTCATTTACATCCTCAAGATTTCTTGAAATTTTCTTATTTATTTTTCTTTTTGTCTTCAATTCATCCAGAGCTATAATTAGTTCCTCTTCCAAATTCACTTTTGTGTTGATTTCTTCTTCATCACATTCCTGTTCTTTTTCTAGTTTTTTTTCTTCGAATGACATGAAAATAACGTCACCTATCTCTTTTTTAGAATCCTCACTGGAGTTGTCTTCTGATGAACTGACCTTCTTGGAGATGAAACTTTTCTTCTTTAAGTTGCCTTTTTTGAAATTTGATTTTTTCTTCCAGTCACTTTTTTCTCTATGCGATACTTCATCACTTATATTCTTCTCATTAAGTGGACAGTTAGCTGCGAAATACCCAATGCCTCCATAATTAAAAAAATTAAATGGTAACTTTCCTCCGTATTTTCTTTTTCCCCATTTTAGTTTTTGAACAAAGTTTGCTTCCATTTCATATGATGTATCTTCTTCCTCGGATTCTTGTTTTGCTTTCATATTTTTTTGGGCTTTAAAAACAACTTCTCTATTTGTGGGTTTAGATTTTCCTATTCTCATCTCATATGTAATCAAAGAACCATGCATCTCATCCATACTAAAAGAATTCAGATCTTTAGCTTCTTCTATAGCTGAAAATTTAGAATCAAATCTTTGGGGAAGGGACCTTAATACCTTTTTCATGATGATAGAATCTTTGATTTCCTCATTAATTCCTCTAATCGCATTAATGACTTCATTAAATCTCAGCATATATACCTCTATATTCTCATCCTCATTCATATTTAATCCTTCAAATTGAGCTCGATGTGTTTGTAACTTGACCTCCTTGATATTAACATCTCCTTCATGAATGCTCTTCAGTTTGTCCCATATTTCCTTTGTCATTTTACATCCCATAATATTTACCAGTTTTTTGTCCACTAATCCACACATGATAGTATTCTTTGCATTTGAGTCATTCTCAAATAGTTTCTTACCAGCAACATCAGTTGGATAAGTGGTGGGTATTGTGTATCCACTTTTTATTGAATCCCAAATGTCGTATATCAAAGAATAAATATATGTCTACATCCTGAGTCTCCAAAATGCGTAATTAGTTTCATCAAACAATGGTGCTTTGTTTGATGATAAGTCTTCACCACCTGCCATTGTGTCACTTCCAAGATCACCTTAGCAGATTAAGCCTGTTCAGAAACTTGGCTCTGATACCAATTGTTGAACTAAGTGTGACATTGAGAGGGGGTGTGAATCAGTGTGTATTTAAAATTTAATCCAACTATGAAATCAAATCAAAATAATAAATCACACAAACATGCATCACATAACACTAGATTTATAATGGAAACCCGATGTGGGAAAACCACTATGCCAATGGACTGTTTGGACTCCCATCCAAATACAACCTAAAAAATGTTTATTATTTACAATATTTTTATAGCACCAACTACAGGGAATGGCACCAACCAACTCGTACTTTAGCAGCACCAACTACAAAGAGCACTGATCCCTATTGCCAAGCACCAACCCAACAAATTTAAAAAACTCTGATAAAAGTTTTAAATCTCATCAAAAGACCCTGAGTGGTCTAGCTCACAAATATTCTCCTCTAAAATCTTATGTCTAACATTTTCAATCTTCTCAACTCTGCACATTGATTATCTCACACCTTGCACATTTTTCAATCAAAATGCCAAAGAAAAAAATTCTTCACAACATGCACCGACAGTTCTTTCTCCAAAACCCTCTTCTCCATTTTATTTTAAAACATATATATGCTTCACATTAAAAAAATTCAGCTTTTTTTTTTTTCGGTTACACAAAAGTACCACTCAACCGTTATATTCTTAGAAACTACCAAAATTATCAAAAAGAGCTGACAAGGCTTTTTGTAACAGTCATAACGTCCACCTCAAATTTCCAAATAGGCTAAAATTTGAATCATATATTTTTGGATAAACCTACTACCTTAAGTTTAAATTTCAGATTTTAAATCTTCACGGATTATTCGTAGTACCTCTGAAAAAATGGCCTCTAACGCTGATTTTACATGTCACATAAACTGGAAAAAGTGCTCAGAACCATTTTGCAACGCTCATCGTTTCTTCTTCGGGACTCCGTTTGGGGTGAAATTTAAAACTTAATCTCTATGTATATACAAATACATCTAGTAAAAAATTTGAGTTCCAATTCCTCACAGATTGCTTAATATTCCTCCCATAAAGTGACCTCCGACCCATATTTTACACCTGTCACATAAGGCATGAAACTGACCAACAATGCACCGGCGAAGCAACCAACCATTCCAAAACTGCAACCACACTTGATAATGATAAAAAAACCTCCAAATAGTATCTTGGGATGTCCAAAACATTCCATTGACATTGTTGCAACTTTGACAATTTTTGCAACTTTGACAATTTTGCTACTTTGACAACTTCTTGATGATTTTTGCAACTTTTGCAAATTTGCATGAACAACCTGTAACAACTTCACTCAAAAATCAAAAAAATCCTCATAAGCATTGAACACCACTGTACATACTCCAAATAACCTTCGAACAACTATCCACTGCATCAACCTGTCCATCTAAGTGTGTTGACAACAATGACAATACTATCGCTGTACCTTGCTCAACATCTAGTACCCCCTGCCTTAGTCCAAACTATCTCAAAACTTGAGTATACTAAAAATACTTGACTTGTGTGTCCTTATGACCAATTACCCATATTTATTGTTGCACACATGATAACTACTCAATGTCCTTCACCCATACTAGCCCACCTCAACATGGTTGCTAGATCATATCCTATGGCCTTAGGCCTAACCACACCGTATAATAAAGTTGTCCATCTCTCTCATTGGGTCTCCTAACCTGTACCTCCATGTTTGCATGTCACCTTAATATGTATGGAACCCTTTTTCCCAATCAAGTTGTGTGCATCATATGATAGACCTTGTGGTTTCTCAACTACTACATGCTCCTATATCCATAACTATATCAGAAGGATACAACTCAATCTTCTTCAATAGGTCCTCCTCATTATGTATTGCTCCCTATATGTCTATACTAATAAGGTTGATCAATACCCACACACATATCACTAACCTATCCACAAAATTTGACATAATCCCTAGCAGGTTCCATGGGAACCATACCCCTGACAAGTCTAGAAGCACAAATCCAGATATCAGTACCATCACCAATGCATGTCTCAATTATAATACCCTCTCATCATAATAGTTCTCATACACTACCACTATTAGTCTTCACCCAATCCCAATCTACTCTAAATATCCTCTCCATAACCATTGCCTTCTATGTGCCATCTGTTGCTATGATCGTGCATCTCTCTATTGGTAGTTGATATAACCTATAGATATCCTCTAGTGTAATGGTCATTTCCCTTGTAATAAAATGTAAGGTACCCCTATCCAGGTCCCACCACTCACACAATGTTGATAGATATGCTCGTCTCCATCTATGCTACTCCATAAAACCCTGTCCCCAATAACCAATCCGAACACCCTAATCCAAATTTCTCCTCAGCCTAAAGAAGAGTGGTCTGACACTAAGATGTGGCCGCAACATATTCACCTACCACTATTCCACCCATCACATCGTGTTTCCCATCAACATCATTTAAATAAAAAAAATCGTATGAAGTTGTATGGATTCCTTAATCATGCAGATTCATACAGTTTGTGTTTGAGGACTGATTTGGATACCCATTTCTCAAAAAATAACAAAAACATGTAAAAAATAAAAACATCAAGCAAAAACCCAAAAATCAAACACACACTCATTGATGTCAAAAATCGTGTAAAAAAAAAAAAATTAAAACACATCTAAAACAACAATAAGAGCAAACCCCAAGCCCAACATACATATAATAACACATTCATTTTCCTATTTCTATGCTACCCTACTCTTCTATGGTTTCATTTAACTAAAATAAGCCCTAGGGTTTATTTTATTTTGAATGTGCAAAAGATAAAGAAAATGGGGTAAAAAGCCACTAATCGGTACTGCACTCCCTCCATATCTTAGCTTTACAACATCGTTTGCCATCTCGTCGGTCCATATGTCAAATATAGTAGTTTTTCACATCAAATCCTCAACCTCACCCCTGTCTCACTTCTCCCAAATTGTGTGGTGAAAATGAGCCCTTGCACCTCACAATTGTGCTTTGATACTCTAGCATGTCCTGACCATACTATATGGTTGTTGACCGTATTGTACAATTAATAATCGTATAGGCTTGTATGGCCAATAATTGTATCAACCCATATGGTCTCAGTTTGATTGAGATTTTCTTGCTCTTGCTAGAAAATTTTGTTATTTTCTTCATTCATTTCCACTCTATGGTTGCACAAATTTTTGTCAAGCACTTCGTTGTTGTGTTCCACTTCTTCGCTCACCAATTCACTACTTAAGGGGGTAGATATTACCCATCAATGCTATCTTGAACATGTTCAATATCAAAACACTCGATCTTGGAATCATTTTTGTCCAAGAACTTTGTTTGATACTATCATTAGCCCTCCTTTGTTGGGACAAAAGAAAAATTTATCTTCTTATTCTCTTTTCAACTCAAATAATACAGTGATTATTTATGGTATCAGCGGGTTTCCAATATATATTTCTCTCTTTCATGTTTTTTACACTTTTTATATAATATTTAAGTGGATGGATTGCTTTTGTTCATTACTAGAAATAGGTATGAATTCCAACATGGTATAATAGTAGGTATGGAATAGCACCTCTTGGTCATGTAAGAAGTAAGCTTGGAGTCGTTGTTCCTTCTTCTAATCTGAAGGATGAATTATCCTCTAAAGCTTTATAAGTTAGGTATAATATAAGAATAATTGGAAAAAAAAAATATCCTTTATCTCCCTTTGATAAGCACTTGTATGAGTTATTTAGTGGAAGGAAACCATGTAGAGGAAAATTTTCAAAATTTTGGAAAAGGGTGTCACTACCCTTCTTCCCTTCATTTTTTCTTCTTCATTGTAGTAGACCTAGTCTTGATTAAACATGTTGATTATAAAAATTATCAATTTTTTTGGGAGGTCTTTGATTCTACATTTCTAAGGGAGCTTGAAATGCCAAAACACTCATTGGATATTTTACACGTAGGTTTCTAGATCAGACCTGTCACTTTGGGGATGACATAAAGGCTTGTAGGTGTTTATATTATGATAACCATGAACATTTATCAATATATAAACTCAATTCCTAACCCAACAATGTTAGGAGTTGAGATGGAAAACTAAAGGTTGCATAGGATGCTTATTAAAGAAGATAAGGATTTGAGGTCTGCTCCGTCATTTTTTTAATGCAATATGGAATTTTTGTTCTGCTCAATGAATGCCTTCAAGGAGATGTTAATCCCATTGTATCATCCAATGGTGTTGATGTAGTGGTAAAAGGACATTGGAAAATACTATTACAAGTAAGGTGTAGAGCTTGTAATTGATCATTTATGCATGTGTTGTTGAGCATAGGATGATTTCAGTCTAAGGGGCGAGTCTTCAAATTTTATTCCAATTTGAAGGCGTAGAAGGTTGTATAGCTTAACTTACTCAAGTTTTAAGTCACCTAGTTATCAATAGTTTGATCCTCTTCCTCTTTCCATTTTAGTACTATTATCACTTTTCACCTAACTATCAGTCAAAGTGGAAGCCAACATGACATTCAAATGGAGAAAAGACCAACCTTTTATACTTATGGTCCCTTCTATCAAATCAAAATGTAATAGGTGCAAGCTTATAATACAATAGTAGCAACAACTTGGTATAGATTTTGGCTACCACCATTAAATGAGCAAACAACACATTGTAGGGTATGACTAGACGTTGCTTTCCTAAGGTTTGAAGGGTTAATTTTTTTTCAAGGACTATTAGGGAAAATATTTTGGAGGGCATAACTTTTGACTATGGAAGCATTTTAAGACTTTTTTTCAAATCACATAAATTATTGAGCTCTATGCATTGGTAATATTAGTTTATGGACTTGTTCTAGTGTTAGGGGCTGAAATGTATAGAATGATCCTGAAGTCCTATTTCCCTATTTTAAAGGCATATTTTATGAATCAATATTTTTGATTCATTTCTTTAGAATATGTAGTTGGATTTATGACAATTATAGTAGGATTTTAGTCTTTTGAAGGCTTACAAGAAAAGGATTCATAATGTGCTTTAATAAATCATTCTCTCTCCTTTGGGATATTGATTTAGCTTATTCACAAAGATATAAAAATTAATGTTCTCTTTGTTCTTATATTCTTTGTCCAGGTACTCTTAGAAGTTTGTAACTACTCTTTTCTTAAGTAGATCCATACAATGCCTCTTTTAATGATAGAAATTAGGTGGCCTAAGGGCTAGTTAATTTTTCCAAATTAGATGTTGTGTGTTGTAAAAGGGAAAGTTATGCCTTCAAGTACCACCTTATGTGACTATATAATATTGAAGTATATTTTCTTTAGAGATAGCATTCTTGAATTCTCTTCCTCATTTGGATTCCTACCACAAGTGTTCTTTGGAAATATGTGGAAGTGTTTGGTAGTGGTAGTGATGACTATAGTTTAGACTAAGGATATACTTGTGTAGTGGTATTTTTATAACAATATATTTCAAATGACGAGAGGGATCTATGTGATTCTTCCTCATGTGCAAAGGCTGACTACAAAATCCATTAATTGGGGAAGATATTATTGTTACCAATGTCTTCTATCCTTGGACCCTTAGTTCAAATTATGAGGGATGTTGAAAGTGTAATTTAACTTATGGCAAAAGCCAATATTGTATGATGAAATATTATATAACCCTATAGGAAAGCATTGTAAAACTATATCTAATTTATAGTTATATTGTACTATGTAAGACCTATGGTCCATGGTTAACCTTGTTATGGTTAAACCCACCTTATTAATTGTAATCAAACTTAAGTGTTCTTTTTATGTCAACTCGAGTTAAACTCATTAATGTAAGTTGGATTTGGATATTGGTAAAAATACCTCCCCCCTCCATCCATTTTATTAAAATTTTGTAATTCTTATTTATGGATAATATAATGATTATTTATGTTGTATATAAATTCCCACTATATTTTTCTATCGTTTGTTGTTTTTATAATTTCTATGTAATATTTGAGTGGATGGATTTTTATGTTCATTTCTATAAATAGGTATGAATTTCAACAAGGCTCAATCCTCCACAAAATACATAAATACTTAGCTTTGATATAATTAATCCAACATTGATCAACTATTTCAATGTTGATAGATCTACTCAATATATTCTCGTTTTTTTATATAAGTAACTCCAAATGGTGTGGGCAAAGGGACAATGAAAAATTAAAGGGTATGATATATCTAAATCCTTCACACATAGCACACCCAAAATTTCCATGATATCCTCTTCTTTGTAGACTCTCTCCTATAAGAATCTTACTTTGAATTGTAGACTTTTTCTCATCTACAATTTTTTTAAGTTCCTTTCCTTCAACTAGGTTACCAAAAGTAATCTATGATTTGGAGTTATTGCTAAAATTAATATAAGCTTCGAATTTTGGACCTTTATAATGTAGATATGCCTGAGCTAATGGTTTCCATTTTGAATCAAATATAAGAGGATAAGACCTCAACAAGCATCAAACAAAAAATTGCATATTTCTCCTCATTGACTTACCATCTAATATGTTTCTTAATCAATTGAAAATTATCTACTATGAAGTTTCATGTATGTTATCATTTAGGTATGGTTCTTTTTATAAATAATTTCATTGTATCAAGAGAACCTATATATTTTTGACATAACATTTTTTTCCAACTCCTTTCTTGATCTATGAATAATCTCCACCCAATTTATTCCCCTAAGACTAAGGTAACCTCCAATATTATTTCATTTGCAAACCATATCCCACTTACAAGGAGATAACCTTAAAATTTTCTCACATCCTTTCAAAAGAAAGTCTCTTTGAATTTCATCAATTTTTGACAATATACCTATTGACAATATTGAATGTGGCATCATATAAATATGAACAAATTGCAATTTAGGCTTTATGAGTTGTAGCCTTCTTGCTATGGTTTAGAACTTACCTTTCCAACCTTCAAAACAGGCTTTTATGCTATCCAAACAAAAGATCCAAAGATCCTTTTTATTTTCTTTATGAGACAAAGGAATACACAAGTAGGTTGATGGAAAGTTTTCAACTTAAAAATCTAAAATATCCACAATATTTCATTAAAAATTTAGAGAAATGAATGAAAAAATATTGAATTTTATAAGGTATATAGCAGGTTCTCATAGTATGATAATATTGATTTAAACTCCATGGCCTCAATGATTAAGGGATGATACAAAAGAAACGTATTATCAACAAATTGGAGATGAGATTCAAAGCGATCATTTTTTGCAACTTGAATATCTTGATTTTTCCTTCCATTTTTGCCTTTGAGAAACATCTCACTAATGCCTCTAAATAACAATTAGATAACAAGATGGTGGATCACCTTGGCAAAGTGCACGAGACAACTTAAAGTAACGAGTAGGAGAACCATTGATCAAAACATAATATTTCAATGTGTTATAACAACATTTAATCCATTCACATCAACCTTGATCAAAGCCAATATTTTTGAGAGTGTCATATATAAATCTCTAGTAAACCCTATCATATGCTTTGTTCATATCATATTTCAGAAGTATACCTAGTTTTTTCAAGGAACATAAAGAATGTATGGCCTCTTATGCAATGATTACACCATCAAGAATTTGTTTACTATGAACAAAACCACCTTGTTCCTCTAATATAACATAATTTAAAATACTTTTTAACATATTTACTATAATTTTTTATATGATCTTATAAATTATATTACAATAAAAGTTATCAAAATATTTTGTTTCGCCTCTCTTGAAAATCATTATTGCACTTGAGACACACTTTAAAAAAACTGGTGAATTTTCTCTTGTTTGCTTCTGATGAGGTGAAAGAGGCCGTCCAAACCGATGGCATCCTGATGTTTGAGTGGAAAAGACAGGATTGAGGCTCTTGGCCTTGGCGGCTTCTCTTAGAATTCCTTTATTTTACGAGGAAATCCGCCTACAAGACATTAAACACCAGAAGTTTGCGACAGCGGGAGCAGAAGAAGATGTGACTTTGGTATCTAATACGATGGCACATTTGCTACATATGACGTACCAACAAAGCAAAGTGCAGATCATGGAGTTCTTGTCGATCACACCTGCGATTCTGGCATTGCCATCTACTGGTGTGGACAACGAATGCAGGGAGTACGTTGGCCACCTAAGCAAAATGATAGACTACTTAATTGTGTTGTTGGAATCTCTGGAGGTAGGGCTGCCGAACGATGCATTTCCTAAAACCGTGATGGAACACATATTCGTGGCTCCAAAATTCCAACAATCTGATTCTCCAAGCCAACTAGACGACAAAGAATTTATGTGCCTTAAGATTAAGGGAACAACTCAACTCACTGTGTGGTTCAAAATACTAAGGTTTACATGCATGTGGGTTGACCCATACTAAAGCCTTTCAAGATTTTTTTTTGTTCATAGATTTTAAATACAAGCCAACCATCCCAAAAGTAATGTGTTGTAATCAATTATTTTTTTGAATTTTAAATTTGATAGGGTGATGAAAAAATCATTAAACAATGTGAATTCAATCTCCATTTTCTTTCAATCTATTATTCAATCTTTAAGGATTTTGATCCATAGCCGTTAAACTTAGATATTAACTTATTTTTAAGAACCATTTTATCTTGCTTTATCTTCTCATCCTTGATATCATTTCTAGAGAATCATCTAATGCATGAATGAATATTGTCATAGATTTTTTCTTCTTTTTGCTCAAGTACTTCCTCTAAATAAGGCTTCCTTAGATGACATTTTACTGCTACCCAAATTTTCCTTGTGAAAATCCTTCATCTTTAAAATTTCTTTAAAGATCTAAAACAATTTGAGTGAGCCTAACTATTAAGACTTTAGGACTGTAAATAAAAGATCCAAAGTTTGAATCCCAAAAGAGGTAGGATTGTACACTAGACTTCAATGGCAATCCCATATGGCCTATGGCTTCATGGACATTAAAATTATTTTATTTTATTTATTTACTATTTTTTAAAAATTGGTTATATAGGATTGAAATAGGTTCATTTTGTACACCACATCCTAGTATTACAACAATTTAACTATTATACCTATATTATTTAACAAGATTCAAACCTAAATCTCCTCTATTAAAGTCAAAAATTTATTATGTTAAACTAATATTATTTAACTAGATATTAAAATTCATGTAAAAAATTTAAACTTAATTAAAATTATTCAACTTTCATTTACCAATTACTTTGCACCTTATAAACTAATTTATTTATTAATTATTTTTTTAATAATAATATACTTTTATTTTTTAATAAATAATATGAGGGGACCACTTAGTATGAGGGGTCTTTGGCTTCTTTTTTAGAGGTCTAAGGTTCAAAATCCACTCAAGACCCCTCATAAGAACTTGTGTAAACTCGTTGAAAAATATTAAAGGGTGAGTGCTTAGCTGAGTTGGTGTGAGGAGATCAGTTGAGGAATATGATTCATACATTGCGGATTCATGCAACTCTGGTTCAAATCGCATTGACTTACCATAAACATTTTTTAAGGGTGAGTGTGTGGCCGAGTTGGTGTGAGGCAACCAATTGAGGAATGTGATCCGTACAGTGCAGATCCATGCAACTCCAGTTCAAGTCACACTAGTCTACTATAAACCCTTTGGTCTCCAAGGGCTAGGTGGATTGGCAAGATTTTGGGCACTTACCAAAAGGAGACCTAGGTTAAAACCTCAAGGGCATACACAATCTAGGCAAAGGTAGTAGTCTGACCTAAGTCCGTTGAGTGTGCATCAACTTGATGACGGTGGTACCAACCCCGAGCCACCGAGGGTATTCTCACTTTGGGTCATGTTTATTAAGGCGAGATAGGGGTTAAAGTGATAGCACCATTTTGACGCTACGATCGAAAACAATAAGACTTGACCCTGAGACTAGATATTCAAAAAAAGAAAAATTGTCGATTCCTTTATATAAAAAAATTTATATCACTAATTAATTAATAATAAGATATAATGTATGTAAGAAATATGTTTTCCTTAAACGATTATCCAAAAAATATTGTTTATCCAGCCATGTAGTATTTAGTTAGGAGCCCATCAAGTAATATGTAGAAACTTAACCTTTTACATTAAGAACCTTAAAAGTTTCAAATCTTTATATATTTTTGGATTTTTTTTTAAATTTAGGTTTAAATTATTATAAACGTATGTTTAGTGGTATTATTAAAAAATAATAATAAAAAAATAATTCTTGTGAGTGTGGTTTATTCATAAATGCTACTTGCATTATCTTTAATATGACTCAAATTCAATGGAAACACCAACAAAGGCTTCAAATGGACAGGTTGACCGGACATCTCCAAGTGGAAGCAAACATCAACGTCGTATCACGCCATTTCAAAACCATTTCATTTTTGGAAGACCGAACTTCTAGTTTGTAATATGTTGCTCCTCTGCTCAAACCCAGCACCTCCCTCCCCTCTGCAATGCTCTCTTTGCTTATCTCAACCCCTTCTCTGCTAAATCCACACTTTCTCAGAAGTTCGTATATCTTACTGTACATCAATTCTTTGTCGTCTAGTTGGATTGCGCAAACAGATTTCTGGATATTTGGAGCCACGAATATGTGTTCCACCACGCTTCTCGGCAACGCATCGTCCGGCAGCCCTGCCTCCAGAGATTCCAACAACGCACTGTAGTACTCTACCGTTTTGCTGAGGTGGCCCACGTACTCGCTGCTTTCGATTTCCATGCAGGCAGATGCCAACGTCAGAATTGCGTATCGCAGGCCACGTGCGACCGACAAGAACTCCACGATCTGCACTTTGCTTCGTTGGCACGTCATATGTGGCAACTGCACCATCATATTAAAGACCAAAGTCGCATCTTCTGCCACTCCCGCTGTAGCAAACACGTGGTTTTTGAGATCTTGCAGGCGGATTTCCTCATAAAAGAAAGGAATTCCGAGAGAAGCCGCGAAGGCTGAGAGCCTCCATCCCGTCTTCCCCACCGAAACACCAATGCCCTCGTTGCCGGCGGCCTTCTCATCATCCCATCTGATTGCCGTAATACGAAGCGGCTCTAAAGATTTATCTGTCAGAGCTTGCATCAATGGCGGCCACTGCAGGCCCTCCATCACATCAAAATCAACGATATGCAACTTCTTTCTATGCCCAAGGGACTCCAGAACGCTTTGGTTGGCCGTAAAATGAGCAATCCTGGCATAAGGGAAAATCTCATAGAGTGCTTGGAACGCAATTAAACTGCTCTGCATACAGATCTCCTTCATTAAGCTTCTGCTTTCGGAATCGCATTGTGCCTCCTGGGGCCTGAAACTCTCAAGGAGATAGTATGCCACTCTTTCTAGATGGGTTCCCATGGGAGAAACAACCCGTTGGACGGAACGGCGAACGACCAAAGAGAGAGAAAGACCAACGGAATGTTAAGAGAAAGAGAAAGACGAACGGAAGGTGTGAGAGACAGCTAATTTGTCCCTTTGTCTAATGTTCTCGAAGATCTTATATCTTTAATCCCCTTCATGTGAAAAACTACCGCTTACATACTCCTTTTCGCATTCTCTTAGTCGTGGGTGTATACCGGTTGGTTACTTAATTTGATGCTTTGGAGGGTCGGGGTCCATTGACTGTGTTTTATTGGGTCGACTTTAGAGGATCGGGGTCCATTGACTGTGCTTTACTGGGTGGACTTAAGATTTATAAAGGCAACCCCCAATACATGTCCTCTAAGGTCGGGGTCCCATTGAATGCTTAAGATTTATAAAGGCAACCCCCAAATCGATACCCTCTAAGGTCGAGGTCCCATTAAATACATAAGATTTATAAAAGCAACCCCCAATTCAATGCCTTCTAAGGTCGGGTCCCATTGAATGTGCTTTTTTTTTTCTTCAGGAGAACGTTTACAAATTACATCAACAACCACCTTCAAGGGGTTTGAACACAAGATCACTTAAGAAACAACCACCATCTTTAGCCACAAGGGCAACTGCCTGTCGGCATTGAATGTGCTTTACTCAGTGGGCTTAGGGTTTATAGAAGCATTTTTAAAGACAACATACATATTTTCATGAGAATCTAAAAAATATATAGATTTGCTCGATATTATTAAATATTAGTTTAAGGAAATATTATTATAGTATAGAATTTATATAAAATAATTAAATAAATTATATAAATTTTGTCAAATAATATATTCATAATTGCTAAAATTATTATTGTAAAATGTCATTGTATGGTTTCTTGAAATATGTTAGTGATACTGTTGGCATTTTTGCCATATTGTTTTTGTTGTTACTGTTCATGTAAAAGAATGCACAAGTTGTAGAGATACTAATTCTTCTATTTGTCCCTCCAAGCATTTTGAAAGGGAAAATACAAAAATCTCTATAATTTTTGTGTTAGAGCAAAGTAACTGTAACATGTCGCGATATCGCGACATGTTGTAGTTTCACGGCGTCCAAATGCAAAAATCAGCTAAGTATAGAAAATGTCACGATATCATGACATGTCGCATTTTCGCGACCTGTCGCGTTTTCACGATTAAAAATAGCCAACAGAAGCAAGGGAGTAAAACTGTTGTGATATCGTGACATGTTGGAGTTTCGTGACTTATCGCGGTAAGGGAGCACTAAATTGAAAGTTGTTGCGATATCGCGACATTGCACGTTTTTGCAACTTACGGTGGCCACAGAGCAAAGTAATAGAAAGTTGTCGTGATATCGTGACATACAACAGCCAAGGGGAGTGCCAATGAATCTTGTCGCGATATCGTGATAGAAAAATAGAAAAAGAGCAAATGGTACGGAATGGCACGATATCGCGACATGTCGCGTTATCGCGGAAAGGCTAGAAATAAACACAAGGCAGATGAAAGATGTCACGACGGATGAAAGATGTCGCGATATCACAACATTTTGGGAAACAAAGCCAAGACAGAGAAACTTGTCGCGATATCGCGACAGGAAGCGGCCACGACAGAGAAGGCAAGAAATTATCGTGATTTCGTAACATATTGGATAGGAAGGGCAAAACGCAGAGAAATGTCACTATTTTGTGACATGTCGCATTTTCTCAAGGAGGAAGTATGGATGCAGCCAGATTGTACAGAATGTCGCGATTTCACGACATGAAAAATTTTCACAATCGAACAGCATCAAAGTAGAAGAAGACAGAAACATGTCACAATTTTGAACATGTTGAAGATGAAAAGACAAAATGAAGAAAACATCGCAATATCGCGACATGTCGCATTTTCGTGACCTGTCGTGTTTTCACGGGTATAAAGCAGACAAGACAACGCTGAGTGAAAGATGTCACGATTTCATGACATGTTTCATTTTCGCGATAAGGAGCAACGAACAAAGCCAGATAGAGGAGAATGTCACGATTTCATGACATGTCATAGAGACGAAGCTGAACAAGAGAAGATGTCGCGATTTCGTGACATGTCGCATTTTTGCGACTGTTGACGGAAGAGAAAGTAGTAAGGTAAAAGTGTCACGATTTTGCGACATGTCACATTTTTGTGACCTGTCTCCTTTTCGCAACATAAGCAACAAAAAAGGCATGATACAGTTCAGTCTGCATTTTTCCTTCAAAATTGCATAGGATAATGAGAGGAGAAGATGAGGATCAAATAAAAGATCTCCAACTAATTTAGAGATCATGGTCAAAGAGGCTCCAAGATTAAATGTTGCTGATTTTCGATGTGCACAAGATGGAAGAACATGAGGCAGTTTTCGATACCACTAAAATTAAAGACGCCTCCAATATTAAAAGCTCTTGTTTGTGATCTCCTAACGCTTCAAGCATGCCCCAAGAACGGTCATTTAATGGAGAAATATGGTCCCTTGTTTCCATTCGATTTTTCATTTTGATCCATAAAAGCAGGAATGTGATTTCTTCGAGGCAGATTAAGGGAGATGGTTTTCTCTTTTCAAGTGCATATTTTGTGGACCTCTTCTTAAAAATTTGTTTTATGTTTTAAATGCTATGATGCAAAAGAGAGAGGGAAGACCTCTATAAATATTCATGTATATCTAAAGGAAAAAAGAGGAGACATTTTGCAAGGAGACACTCTAAGTTCTCTTCATCAATAGAAGAGACTCGACTTATGAAATTTGCGAGCATTCTTATGTGTGTGATTTCCTTATGTTTTAAAGTCATTTATGTTTATGCTCATGTTCTTGCTGTTACGATTTGAATTCTACATTCTGAATTCAAACATTGTGGGTTAGTGAGGAGATTTCGAAATGCGATCTGGGGGTTATCTCTACAAAGGTGTGGGTTCAATTCTACTGCTTTCCTTTTATTAGATGCTGTTATAAAACTTGGTGGAATTTTGTTGTTAGTCTGCCCCAAACTATACACTTCGGCCTGTGGCCATATTTCTATCTCTTTTCGTTATTTCCCTTTCTTTACGCATTTTCCCATTTCTTTCTGTATTTTCCATTTCTTTCCCGCACTCTTATATTGAAACAAATTTAGATTAGTTTGGGATCCAGCCCTCTCTAGAGATAGGCCCAAGAGACTTCTCTTTCTCTTGGCCTTTCAATGTTGGCCGAGTCTAGGGTGCATAAGTGATGAAATATTGTACTTAGGTAGATTTGTGTCCAAAAATTTTTGGCATGCTCTTTGGGACCCTGAAAGTTTCACTTCCAATAGTATTAAGGTTTAATGTTTGCCTTAATGTTGTGTAGTTAGAACATTTGGTGACTCAGCACTACCCAGAAGCCTCTGAACGTGGATACAATGAGAGTTGTACTTCATGATCACAAGATCGAAGGCCAAAAAATTATTGGACACAAATCTGCCTAAGTAGAATATTTCATCACTTGTGTGCCCTAGACTCGGCCAACATTGAAAGGTTGAGAGAAAGAGAAGTCTCTCGGGAAAATCTCAAGAGAGGGCTGGCTCCCAAACTAATCTAAATTGGTTTCAAGATAAGAGTGCAGGAAAGAAATAGAAAATACAAAAAGAAAGGGAAATAACAGAAAGAGATGGAAATAAACACAAGGTAGATGAAAGATGTCACGATATCATGACATTTTGGGAAACAAAGCCAAAATAGAGAAACTTGTCGTGATATCGCGACAGGAAGCAACAATGACAGAGAAGGCAAGAAATTGTCGCGATTTCACGACATATTGGACAGGAAGGGCAAAGCGTAGAGAAATGTCACGATTTCGTGACATGTCGCGTTTTTGCGAGGAGGAAGTACGAAGGCAGCCAAATTGTACGAAATGTCACGATTTCGTGACATGACAAATTTTTGCGGTCGAACAGCATCAAAGTAGAAGAAGACAGAAACATGTCACGATTTCGTGACATGTTGAAGATGAAAAGACAAAATGGAGAAAACATCGCGATATCGCAACATGTCGCATTTTTGTGACCTGTCACATTTTTATGGGTATAAAGTAGACAAGACAACGTTGAGTGAAAGATGTCGCGATTTCGTGACATGTTTCATTTTCGTGATAAGGAGCAACGAACAAAGCCAGACAGAGGAGAATGTCGCGATTTCGTGACATGTCATGGAGACGAAGCTAAACGAGAGAAGATGTCACGATTTTGTGACATGTCGTATTTTCGTGATTGGTGGCGAAAGAGAAAGCAGTAAGGTAAAAGTGTCACGATTTTGCAACATGTCGCATTTTCGTGACCTGTCTCATTTTTGCGATAGAAGCAACAACAAAGGCCCGATACAATTCAGTCTGCATTTTTCCTTCAAAATTGCATAGGAGAACGTGAGGAGAAGATAAGGATCAAATAAAAGCTCTCCAACTAATTTTGAGATCGTGGTCAAAGAAGCTTCAAGATTAAATGTTGCTGATTACCGATGTGCACAAGATGGAAGAACATGAGGCAGTTTTCGATGCCACCAAAATTAAAGATGCCTCCAATATTAAAAGCTCTTGTTCGTGATCTCCTAATGCTTCAAGCATGCCCCGAGAATGATCATTTAATGGAGAAATATGGTCCCTTGTTTCCATTCGATTTTCCATTTTGATCCATAAAAGTAGGAATGTGATTTCTCCGAGGCAGATTAAGGGAGATGGTTTTCTCTTTTCAAGTGCATATTTTGTGGACCTCTTCTTAAAAATCTGTTTTATGTTTTAAATGTTGTGATGCAAAAGAGAGAGGGAAGACCTCTATAAATATTCATGTATATCTAAAGGAAAAAAGGTTAGACATTTTGCAAGGAGACTCTCTAAGTTCTCTACATCAATAGAAGAGACTCGGCTTCTAAAATTTGCGAGCATTCTTATGTGTGTGATTTCCTTCTGTTTTAAAGTCATTTTTGTTTATGCTCATGTTCTTGCTGTTAAGCTTTGAATTCTGCATTCTGAATTCAAACGTTGCGGGTTAGTGAGGAGATTTCAAAATGCGATCTGGGGGTTATCTCTACAAAGGTGTGGGTTCAATTCTGCTGCTTTCCTTTTATTAGATGTTGTTATAAAACTTGGTGGAATTTTGCTGTTAGTCTGCCCCAAACTATACACTTCGGCCTGTGGCCATATTTCTATCTCTTTCTATTATTTCCCTTTCTTTTCGCATTTTCCCATTTCTTTCTGTATTTTCCATTTCTTTCCCGCACTCTTATCTTGAAACCAATTTAGATTAGTTTGGGAACCAGCCCTCTCTGGAGATCGGCCCGGGAGACTTCTCTTTCTCTCGACCTTTCAATGTTGGCCGAGTCTAGGGTGCACAAGTGATGAAATCTTGTACTTAGGTAGATTTGTGTCCAACAATTTTTGGCACGCCCGATGGGACCCTGAAAGTTTCACTTCCAATAGTATTAAGGTTTAATGTTCGCCTTCATGCTATATAGTTAGAAAATTTGGCGACTTAGCACTACCCAGAAGCCTTCGAACGTGGATACAGTGAGAGTTATACTTCATGATCACAAGATCGAAGGCCAAAAAATCTAAAAATCCCATTGAGTTTTTTGAACTTGACAACCAAAAATTAAGCAAACATCCTAAGTTGGTCTCCCCACCACTTATATCCTCTGCAACATCCTCACAAATTGTTGGTGTGTTTTTTGTTCCTTCAAATTCATCTAGTACTGCTACTAGTTTTCCACCTCTTTAGCCACATGCACCAGTCCAAATGGCCCAGCATCCTCCACCAAGGAAGTTCTCGACATGGAATAGTTCGGGAGCCTTGAATTTATTAGCACAAAATCCAGTCCCTCAAGCTGCTTTGAAAGCTTTGTCGACCTATGATGGTACTAGTAAAACTGCTTATGAGCATATTAACGATGTAGCCTCTTTGGTGGCTATCCATGACATAACGGATGAAGACGTAATGATAAAATTTTTGGTGTTGTCATTGAGAGGGAAATTGTTGTATTGGTACCGATCATTGCAACCAGGCACTATTGCATCATGGGATCAATTAGGAGAACTGTTAGTCAAAAAATTTCATGAACAAGCTAATCCATACTCCTTGTTGCATCAATTTAATGCAATTCAAAGGCACCCATAGGAGGAGATAGCCGACTTCAATGTCATATTTACCAGAAGCTGGTAGAGAATTCCTGATGGTCTTCGACCCACTCATGAGCTAGTTGCATTCTATTATCTCAGAGCTTTTAACACAAACATCGGCTTGCTTGTCCGGTAGTCCAACGTGACTACATTTCCAAAGCTGTTTGAACAAGCGCAAAAGGTGAAAGTTGACTTGATTGCCATAGGTAGGCTTCCTCCAAAGGTAACAATGCCTATCTTACCTAATCTTCCTAAGCATTTGTATTCTGGTTCATTTTCATAGCCTATGCCTTCCATGTATCCTATTCCATCATGGAGCTCAAGTGTGCCTCAGATCGCACCCATTCTAGTTCCCCAACTCCCTGCTCCAACTATTCCATAATTGCCTGCACCAAGCATTCCGTAATTACCAGCTCCCACTTCATTCCCAGCATTACCTACACCGCCAACACCTCTACCTATACCGGCACCTCCTGTGCCCTCAAATATTGATCCTTACACAATGCTATTACAAGAGGTACAATATGCTAATTCAACTATAAGAGCGATGGGAAATAAAATCACAATCATTGAAATAAAGCAGGCCGAGAGATTTCCAACCCAAGAGATTTCAACCTTCGTCGATCACTAGAGAACAAGCGGCTTCAACAAGCAGAGTGCCTAAAAAGAACCCGACTATGTTGACGAATGAGGAAGATGGCCCTACAGAAAGAACATATTGGTGCTCTACATGTAATGATCCACATAGTGAGGAGACTTGTATGGTTCATTTGAACTATGTACAAACATTAGCCGCAAGCTCTTCTGGAGGACAATTTAATATGATTACTGAGGTAGATCATAATTTTATGGTTCCATCTGAAGAACAAGTCTCAGTTCTCACGAGAACTGGGAAGAATCCAGTCATTGTAGATCTAGCAGAGATGGAACCATTAAGGGTACCGACTGATCCAAAGATGCAAAATGAGAAGAAACAAGTACAAGTGAAAGCTCTTGTTTCAGTACCAAATCCAGATTCACCTGTTCTATTAAAAGATCTTTTTCCACCACGAGCAAAGGAAATATTGCAAAAAAATGCCTCAGCTTCGCAGGAAAGAGCTGAAAAAAGAGGAATGGGCCAGAGAAAAGCTCAAGTACCCATATTTGACTAAAATACTGAGGGTAGAAGCCACTCAGCAATATCGGAGCAAATATGAAGACATTATTGAAAAGAGGGAGTCTAGTGCATTTGCATACAATATTGTTGAAGAATTGAAGAAGATTCCAACCAAGGTTAGCCTCTATGATGCATTACAATTACCTGGGCAAGTTGATTTGTTACAAGAATCATTGAAGTCTATGAAAGATAATGAGAAAAATCCTACCTAGACGATTTTTGCTCAAACATTAACTACTTCAACCACTGGAAAGAATAGACCACCCCCATTTTATTTGTCACTCAGGATGGAGGGTTGGATAGTGCACAACTGTATGATTGATTCTGGTGTTGCAACAACTATCATGCCAAATGCAGTTTGTGAAGTCATGGGTATGGAGTATACAAGAAGTAGCCCTGGTGTCTTGCAGTTGGATGGGACCCCCATGAAAATAGTGGGTGTAATCAAGGATGTTCCTATTGCTCTGCATAGTATGCCTCAAATTACAGTAATTCAGGAGATAGTTGTGGTCGATTTGGAACCATATTTCAATATGTGTTTGTCAAGAGAATTCACTACCAAGCTGGGAGGCTACCTTTCTCTGGATTATTCTCACTTGGAGATTCCTTTCAAAGGAAGAAGAATCCGGATCTACAATAAGAAGCCTTCTACTTTTCATATAGAGAAGATGGGAGAAGAAGAAAAGTCCACACATTTTGTCCACATGATAACCGAAGAATTGGAAGATCCTGATTTGATGGATGAAGTCCTAGATGAGCTTCGCTTAGAGGATGAGTTTTCAATGCTCGATTTTAATGCCATGGTGGAAACTAAGATTGGTTGTTACTCCATTACAAAGCCTAAAGAGGTTGAAATAAAGATGCCTCCTGATCAAGTTGGTCAAGACTCTGTGCCCGATCAATTATGGAAGTTGTATTTTGATGGAGCATGATGCAAAAATGGTGCGGGAGCAGGGATTGTTCTTATTTCTCCCTCTGGCCTACAGAAAACATATTCATATCGATTGACCTAGAGTTGTACTAACAATGCTGCTGAGTATGAAGCATTGTGCCTAGGTCTCAAGAAGGCTAAAAAACTTGGAGTGCGACAGTTGCAAATCTTTGGTGACTCCGAGTTGATTATCAATCAGGAGACTAATGAGTGTGTGCTCAAGATTTGGGATCCAGGAGATCATAGAGCCATGTTTTGGTATGTGTCTCTCTCGAGAGTTCACAGCTAATTTTGAGGGTTACCTTATATATAAAAAAAAGAAAAAAAAAAAAGAAAAAGGAAAAACACAAAAATTCATCAACTTCGGCTCCTTTTGCACACGAGCCCATAGGTATGTTTATTTCTCTTTCTTTTTCTTTTCCTTCCCAGCAGATAGTGGCTTTCCTCTACTTATTTCTTCCACTTCCTTACTTCATTCCCTTCCTCTCCTACTGCTTCTTCTTTTGCAAATAATCAAGCCATTACTGTTGTTTCTACTCCCCTCTCTGATGTTCCCTTTTCCTCACTTTCCCTTTCTTCTAGTCCTTTGTCTTGTGAGTACTTCACCACAACCACAGTTCCTACCACCTTCTCCATCCCATCCACTCCCATTTCATTCTCTATTTTCATCAAAACCCAACAGCTGGTAGCATAGTAGCACCCTGTTGCTATATCTACCGCTTCTACTCCTTCATCTTCCACCATTCCATCATTCACCATTCCCATTCCACGACCTGCACATCTGTTGGCCATCACTCCATTCATTTCCATTTTTGCAACTCAGGTGCTTTTCACTATTGCCATGGAGATCCTTTCACAGCACCTGGTGATTACCCAGCTCAACCGAGCTAGGCAAAGTGCAGTAGTTCTAAAGAAATAAAGGAAGTTCTACTCTTCCATAAATTTTTGTTGAAGGTCCTATTTTTGAGTGTCGAGTGCTAGCAAGAGCTTGTTGTAGCAGCCCGCAGAGACGTCCAGCATCAACCAACACTCACTTCTTCTGCTCCTCTAGCTTCTTGACTTTGTTGCCCAATGGATAAAGGCCTGAGGTTCGTGCATACATCATAACTGTATACCCCGTGAGCCACCAAGAATGTTGGCATTTTTTCCACATTGTTTTTGTTGTTACTGTTCATGTAAAAGAATGCACAAGTTGTAGAGATACTAATTCTTCTATTTGTCCCTCCAAGAATTTTGAAAGGGAAAATACAAAAATCTCTATAAGTTTTGTGTTAGAGCAAAGTAATTGTAACATGTCGCGATATCGTGACATGTTGCAGTTTCACGACGTCCAAATGCAAAAATAAGCTAAGTATAGAAAATGTCATGATATCGCGACATGTCGCATTTTCACGACTTGTCACGTTTTCATGGTTAAAAATAGCCAATAGAAGCAAGGGAGTAAAACTGTCGCGATATCGCGACATGTTGGAGTTTCATGACTTATCGCAATAAGGGAGCACTAAATTGAAATTTATAGCGATATTGTGACATGTCGCATTTTTGTGACTTGCAATGACAATAGAGCAAAGTGATGAGAAAATGTCACGATATCACGACATACAACAGCCAAGGGGAGCGCCAATGAAAATTGTCACGATATCACGATAGAAAAACATAAAAGGAGCAAATGGTACAGAATGGCACGATATCACGACATGTCGCATTATCGTGGAAGGGCTGAAGATAAACACAAGGCAGATGAAAGATGTCGCAATATCGTGACATTTTGGGAAACAAAGCCAAGACAGAGAAACTTGTCGCGATATCGCGACAGGAAGCGACAACAACAGAGAAGGCAAGAAATTGTCGCAATTTCATGACATATTGGACAAGAAGGGCAAAGCACAGAGAAATGTCATGATTTCGTGACATGTCGCATTTTCATGAGGAGGAAGTACGGAGGCAGCCAGATTGTACGAAATGTCGCGATTTCGTGACATGACAAATTTTCATGGCCGAACAACATCAAAGTAGAAGAAGACAAAAACATGTCGCGATTTCGCGACATGTTGAAGATGAAAAGACAAAATGGAGAAAATATCGCGATATCGCGACCTATCACATTTTTGCGGGTATAAAGCAGACAAGACAGCGTTGAGTGAAAGATGTCACGATTTCGCGACATGTTTCATTTTCGCGATAAGGAGCAACGAACAAAGCCAGATAGAGGAGAATGTCACAATTTTGCGACATGTCATGGAGACAAAGCTGAACGAGAGAAGATGTCACGATTTTGCAACATGTCACATTTTCGTGATTGGTGGCGGAAGAGAAAGTAGTAAGGTAAAAGTGTCACGATTTCGTGACATGTCGCATTTTCACGACCTGTCTCATTTTCACGACAGAAGCAACAACAAAGGCCCGATACAGTTCAGTTTGCATTTTTCCTTCAAAATTGCATAGGAGAACGTGAGGAGAAGATAAGGATCAAATAAAAGCTCTCCAAATGATTTTGAGATCGTGGTCAAAGAAGCTTCAAGATTAAATTTTGTTGATTACCGATGTGCGCAAGATAGAAGAACATGAGGCAGCTTTTGAAGCCACCAAAATTAAAGACGCCTCCAATATTAAAAGCTCTTGTTCGTGATCTCCTAACGCTTCAAGCATGCCCCGAGAATGATCATTTAATGGAGAAATCTGGTCCCTTGTTTCCATTCGATTTTTTGTTTTGATCCATAAAAGCAGGAATGTAATTTCTCCAAGGGAGATGGTTTTCTCTTTTCAAGTGCATATTTTGTGGACCTCTTCTTAAAAATTTGTTTTATGTTTTAAATGTTGTGATGCAAAAGAGAGAGGGAAGACCTCTATAAATATTCATGTATATCTAAAAGAAAAAAGGTTAGACATTTTGCAAGAAGACTTTGTAAGTTCTTTGCATCAATAGAAGAGACTCGGATTCTGAAATTTGCAAGCATTCTTATGTGTGTGATTTCCTTCTGTTTTAAAGTCATTTCTGTTTATGCTCATGTTCTTGCTGTTAAGCTTTGAATTCTGCATTCTAAATTCAAACGTTGCGAGTTAGTGAGGAGATTTTGAAATGCGATCTGGGGGTTATCTCTACAAAGGTGTGGGTTCAATTCTGTTGCTTTCCTTTTATTAGATGTTGTTATAAAACTTGGTGGAATTTTGTTGTTAGTCTGCCCCAAACTATACACTTCGGCCTATGGCCATATTTCTATCTCTTTTTATTATTTCCCTTTCTTTCCGCATTTTCCCATTTCTTTCTGTATTTTCCATTTCTTTCCCGCACTCTTATCTTGAAACCAATTTAGATTAGTTTGGGATCCAGCCTTCTCTGGAGATAGGCTCGGGAGACTTCTCTTTCTCTCGGCCTTTCAATGTTGGCCGAGTCTAGGGTGCACAAGTGATGAAATCTTGTACTTAGGCAGCTTTGTGTCCAACAGCTACTTTAATAATATAATAGTGGAAGACCCATTTCAATTTCATATAAAGAATTAAAAATTATAAAAATTTTAATAACCACAAGTCATATAAATATAAATTTGTAATAACTAATAGTGGAAGACCATACAATATAACATTAAGTATATAAAATAATTCATCTTTAACTAATAATTTGTAAATGAGAAATATGAAACCTAGTAATCCAAAACCTATGTATTAAAATTTAAATCCATATATTTTTAATTTGTTTAAATGTATCAACTTGGAATTAGCACTATTTATATGCACATGTTTTTATTTGTGATATTATAATTATAATTGATACATTTTAAAATTCTAATATTATTACAATAGATTAGAGCTACTAGACTAATACATTGTAAGCAAAAAATAAGATTGAATAATTTGTATGGTCCCCATATCACATCGGGTTAACGTTAACGAGATGGTGGGTTTGTTGGAAGCAGTCATTATGGTTTGAACCCTGCGCGAGCTTACTAAAAATCGTGGTTGTAACCAATTCACCTATGTAACCAAAAATTTGTATGGTCATTCTTGTACCAATCTATCATTTAACAAGGTTACTTGTTGGAAGGTAATTTACAATCAATCTAATTCACTATGCCCATTAAATATGGTAGCCCATAGTATACTTTAAGCAATTCATGGTTGACTTCAAATGGAATGGTGATCCACAATACCGAATCAATAGAGTCCTTAAATAACATATTTCATTGCACTCACTAAGAAAAACCTATTCTACATAATAAATATGCAAAAACTATCATCAACATGGCTATTTTTAGTATATAATAGATGAGATGAATCATCAATAAACCATGCTCTGCTTCTATACAAAGCACAACAATTTCACACAAAGAATTTTTATTTAAAACAAGATCCTTGATTGTGCATGTATCTCATTACCTATTACCTATAATACTATTCATTGTCCATTAATGTTAGTACACAAAATAAGCAATACTATCCATTAAATGTTTATGCTACTATACAATACAATAAATACTTTTCATTGAACATTCATGCCATTGCATCATAAAAGCAATATTATCTACTAAATATTCAAAATTATATATTCCCATAAATAATGCAATGTCGGTCATAATAAACAAAGTCATTGTTTATGGATTTTTAAGCCTCAATACGACTAGAAATGTCATAGGCTAAATACCACAGGATTGAATTCTATATAGCTACAATACAATAAGGTCAAGATAATAATATGAGTAGAATAATATGAGAAAATTAATATGTAGAGTAAGGCTTATAATAACTCAAATAACATTCAATAATAAACAACAAAATGAATGTAATAGCCTTAATCATTCATGTACTATGCATGAAGAACAACTTACAATATTAATTGCTCAAAATATATGCAATCTTTATTACTCCACTTTCTCTTACAATGATGGTGCTCTTCTTTGTAATGTGATATGTAATTGTGATATCACTTGATATTTATATGGAGTACTATATAGCCATAGTAGTGTGACTCTTTGGATAATTAAATATTCCTTTCCATATGCCAAGTCTCATGACTCTTGGCTTCTCTAATTGACACTTGCATACTTGATGAACATTGGACACTATTATGTATGCACACCTATACATGACTCTTGACCTTTAATTTGCACATTCTAATCTAAGATACTTGTGCACATATTTACATTACATATTTGATCTCATACATACAAGACACTTGTGCATATAGACTCAACTTACACTTGCACACTCACTCACATGACACTTGTGCATTTTTTGCACATGCACACTTACATCAAGGGAAAATAATACTCACTCTAAACGATGACTCAACTCTAATATATTATTTATAATATTTACCATGAAGACACCATGGTGGTACATTAGAATGTACCAAATAATGTAATATACTCCAAATCCCCCATGCATTACATTATTTGGTTATTTAAGACTTTAGTATTCAATCATGGTCTTCATCTCGATATTCAATCTTCAAGTGATCTTGCAATGCATTTGATCTTCTTCTTCTTGAGATCCGTCAGGTTTATCTTCTTGCTTGAATTCTGCTTTGAGTTCATCTTTAGTCTCTTTGGATTAAGCTTCATGTTCTTCAGTCTTCAAGATCATTATCATAAAATTCTTATATAGGAATATATATTTTTTCATTTATCCTTAGAATCATATGATTATTATTTTCTTGTATAGTGCCTTTTAAAAATTTACTTAGAGCATCATCATATATTCCTAAGTTAGATGAACTTGGAATAACAATATTGCATGAAGAATGAAATATATTGTCTAGGAAATATTCATCTACTTTTACCTTTTTCTTAAGAGATTCAATCAACTCTTTTTGTTTAAAATTATCATATTTTTGAAGCTTAAGTGAAAGCAATTTTTTATACATTATGATACCTATATCTAGAGGTATCATAATATTATCCTTTCCATCATCGATTGCTTCAATGAGACTTGCATGTAGATTGTATTCAAAAGTTTCAAAATTTTCTTTTAAAGCTTCACAATAGATTAGATTTGAGACTAAATCTAATTTTCTGTTAGATTTATCAACCAAATTCTTAATCCCAAATTTTATGACATATAATTTATCTTTTCTAATCATAAACTCCATATTGTTATCAATAATTTGTAGATTTTGATTCCTTTCAAGTAAACTCCTAAGTTAAGACAATTCAAAAAAATTCAAAGTTTAATTCCTATGAAGTATAAATCCTTGTCTCCCTAGTTCTAGAAACTAAGAATAATTCTTTGCAAATTTATATTTTCCTAAATTTTGAGGTTGAAACCCTTTTATCTCCCAAATAACTAAATTTGCAAATAATTCAAAAATTATATTATTTTCTCAAAAAACTATGAAATCAATTTAAATAAACTTCAAATTTAAAAGGTAAAAGAAAAAAAACTCTTAAAATCCTTATTTCTCCAATAACTCAAATTAAAATAACTTTTACAAACTTATCTCTCCATTAATATAAATCTAAATTAACTTTAAATAATCTACTTATCACTCCAAAACCTTAATAACATAAATAATTAAATATTCTCTACTTAACCTTATGGATCCATACTTAATATAAAATAAACTTAAATAAATTATATTCTACTTATCACTCCAATAAAATTAAACCTTATAGCTCCTATTATCACTTTGAAAAAATAAAACCTTAGAATATGAAAAACCCTAAAATTAATTTACCTTCGAATTCTCCTACTTTTGTGTGCTTCTCCATGATGTTGATTTGTGAATATTGCATCATAAATAACTCGTGAAAACAAATATAAATGGTATTAGATAAGCAAAGCATGTCACCATGCATACTAGAACATTTTGCTTCCACACATGTCGAGATGTTCCACTTCTATGTGTTTCTCATCATGTGTATAGAGATGTTACACCTCCAAGTTGCAGGTATAAACGACTTTCAAGCACTTTTCTTACAAACAACTGATGGGTTAAGCATATTGGAATTTATTGAATCTATCGATGCCAACATTACGTTTCCTCCATCATAGTTCTATCTAACCATTTTTTCTTTCTTCTCAAATGATATGGTTTCTTACTAGTTTGAGAACGCTTGGTATTCTATAGAAGCACTGCTCAATGTTATTAGACATCTTTCGACTATGTTGTTTTTCAATGTTCTTAGGCATCTTTTCAATGTTCTCATGAATTGGATCTACAATTGTTTGACATTAGATTGATGCTATTCAGTTTTGTTATCAAATTAGAGATGTTGTCAACATTCTTAGATCGATCTTAGGGTATTGCTCTTAGATTGGTACTAATATCAACCTTCTTAGGGTGACCTCAAGTTGTTGCTATTATATTAGAATTTATTTCAACCTCCTTATAGCATTGTTATAATATTGGCATTGATTCAAAACTTCTCTAAGCGATGCTCAATATTCCTTTGCTTCTACTTTGTAGAGTTTTATCCTCACTAAATAGCTAATCTCTATATTTGGTCTTGCATCAATCAACTTCTGATAGAATTTGCAATATCTTAATATACAAATATGACTCTAGGATAGCTCAATATATGAATCTTACTCTAATGGTTCTTATTCTATGTTTAATTTATCTGATGTGAGCCAAATGGCTTTCACTCTATTCTGCTCCACCTTGAGCCAAGTGGCTTTCTCCTTTATCTGCTCTACCCTTCTTCACTATATGGTTTTTGTATGTTCTTCTACCATAATAAAAGTATTTTTAATCCAAACCACTTCTAATATTTGTCTTGAATCCTTTTCAAGGTCATTATGACCTGAATCACTATCTTTATCAAGATCTATATGACTCGAGTCTTCATTGTCAAGGTCTCTGAATGACCTAGATATCTATCTAAATGTCAAAGTCTCTAAAGGTCATAAAAAATTTCTTCAGGGCCAATATCACTATGACCTAAAATTTTATTTATGCTAAAATCTATATTCAAGACATAAAACTATCCTTATGTTAAGGTCTATCTCCATGACTTGAACCTAAATATCTTTCAAATCTTACTAATTTGCTATTGTTGGAATATATTACATTATTTGGTACATGCTAATGTACCACCTTGGGTACATCCTTATATTAGGAAGAGTGTTCTTGATTAGAAGTTATAATTTACTTTATACAATGTAATAAGTGCACAAGTATTATTAAAGTGTGCAAAGTATTTTGGTATTGTAAATGTGCATAGTTATCCATGTGCACATGTATCCTTAGAATAGGAAGTGGAAGAGTCTCTATAAGAGTGAAGTTCAAGAGTGCTCCATATGAAGAGTCACATTACATTATATATGTAGTGTATGTGTATATGTAAAGTGACGTGACATGACATGACATGACTTGATACTTACTTGATACTTTTAGAGCTATTGTACCATTTTCGTGAGCATTTGTTAATGGCAAGTTTATGAGTGATTGTTGAAGTTATTTTTGAGTTTTATACTTCTAAAATATTTCCATTATCATATATATCATATTGCAACTTTATTATTGATATTTTGGTGAATTTTATCTTAAGTATTAAGTTTCAAAAATCTAACAATGATATCAGAGGCACAATAAGGTTTTGATTTGCACATGTTTTAAAGTTGCAAAGGATATTTTGATTGGTGAAGGAGAAACTAGTGAAGTTAAGGATATTACCTCTAGAAAGGAAAACTAGAGAAGTTTGAATATTTACCTATTCCAAGAAAAAATTTGGAATAGAAGGAGATTTCAGGTCTTGAAGATAGACCTTGACATTGAGGAGATTGAGAGACCCAAGAAGGAGGTCCTATTGGAGAAGTTGGTAGATTGAAGAATACTGCAGATTACAAATTGGCTAGAGTATTTCCACAGGGTTGAGGGAGAACTCATGAATACTAGGACTCAACACAAAATTCTTTCCACTAGTTTAGAGAATAACTAGTGAAGTTTATTCATTTTAGAATTCTGAAGTTTTTAATGCATTTGGTTACTATTGTCTAAGTTTCTTGTTGCAAAAAATTAAGTCTCAAAAGTTGGGAAGCTTCCTACAATAGATAGAGAAGAATTTCACCTTCATTCCCTAAAATTCTATGTTCTTTCCTCGTGGAGAGATTAATTCTTTGTTACAGAAAAGTAGACATTGGAGATTAAGGAGGTCCAAGAGAGAGGTCTCATTGGAGATTGAAGATTAGAGATTGAAGACTACAGATTGGAGAAGTTGAAGAGACCTGAAAGAGGTCATATTGAAGAACTTCTAGATTTGGAAGATTGTAGATTGAAGACTGTAGATTGAAGATTGAGGAGACCTGCATAGGAGGTTTCTATTGAATATAGAATATTGGAAGTAGAGAAGGACTAAGAAAAGGTCCTATTGCAAAATTTAGAAGTAGTAGATTTTGGAGATCTAGGAAAGAGATCTCATTGCAGAATTCCCATAGTTGGAAGATTGAAGAGACCAAGGAAAAGTCTCATTGAAGTTTTGAGGAGAAGAATTGAGGAATTGCAGAATTAGAAGACCTAAGGAGAAGAGGTCTCAAGAGAATTTGGAGGAGAAGGAGAAGGCTAGAGAAATCCTTATTACAAGAATTTAAGGAGTGATTATTGGAGGAGTTGCAGAGAAAGCTTGAGGAAGGAGATTGCAAGCAAGGAGGAGTAACTTTGCAGAGTTGAAGAAGTGACCATTGGAGGAGATTTGGAGAAGGTTCATGATAGGATATTGCAAGCAAGGAGAAGCTTCTGATAAGAAGGATTTGGGACAATTGTCACCATACGACAACAAGCCCAAGAGGAAGGAGATTTTGGCAAGAAGTTTGCCAAATTTTGGAGAAGGCTTTTGAAGACCTCAAGACATTCAAATTCTTGAGGAAGAAGATAGTGAAGGAGATCAAATTTGAAGTAAAAAATTTACAAGGAGATTGAAGGAGAGTAGAATATTGAAGGAGCCCAAATTTTGGAAATTTAAGGATAGCCACAGTAGTCTTGAAGGCTGAATTGATAGGAGAAGTTTGGAGACTTTTGAGGAAGGATTTGAAGGGTTGCAAGATAGAAATTGTAGAAAGTGCATGAGCTACATTTTGGAGAAGCTTTGGGTAGATTTTGGAGTACCCTTGACTAGGATATTGAAGGAGGTAGAGACAATGAAAGAAGGCAACAATTTGGAGTGTTTCGTTGTAGGTTTTGGATAATGAAACAGAGGAGGAATTGACTGAAGAGTTGTAGAATTTTTTATAGCATTTGAGTAGCATTAATAGCTGTAAGTTATAGAGTTTGACAATACAAGTTTTAGAGGAGATGTACAGCCACAAAATCATGTTTTGTGGACAATATTAGAAGAAGATAAAGAGATATGATTTTGGAGAACTTTAGGGCAGATTTGGAGAGAGTTATTAGGTAGAAAACTAGTAGAAAGTTGAGCAACAATTAGAGTTGTGAATTTGGTAAGTTTTGTGAAGGAGAACAAAGGTACAAAACTTACAAAATTGAGATTACAATAAGGGGTGAATTAAATCACCAAAGAAACTAGCAAAAAGGAGACCAAAAAGGTATGCAATATTGGTGCAACATAAGTTTATTGTTTGAGCATTTAAATCAGTTTTACATCAAGTATTTGAGAGCACCATATTAGCCTTATTTGAAATCTGAAGATAGAAGTTAAAAGGAGTCTTTAAACAAAGGTGTTAATAGTATTTACATCTTAAAATCTACAAGATTAAAACAACAAGAATCTAAGCTATTTGGAAAGGAGAAATAAGAAGAGCATAACATTGTTAGTGAATGTTGTTTTATAGCTCATAAGAATGCAAATTTATTAAAGTGAAAGGAAGTAAATCAAAAGCATTAGTTTGGGCAAGTTAAATACCAAGCAAAGGATTAAAAATAAAGTAGGTCTTTCAGTGTCTAAAGACACTAGGTAGCCACAATCCAAAAGGGAAGAGAAGAGGATCTATTTGGAGTAGAGAGCACCACTATTGCTCAAGGAAGAGCCACCATTATCCATAGGAGAGCCACCTCCATACAACAAAGTACCACCACAGTAAAGAAGAGGTATCATTATCCAAGGGAGAGCCACCACCATACAATGAAGCACCACCATAGTAAAGGAGAGCTACCACCATCCAAGTAGAAAGGATCACCACCATCTAAGGAAGAGCCACCACCAAAAGTGTTAAGCAAACCATCAAGTTTTCACCCAAGGAGCCCAAGCAAATACGTTCCTGCGTAGGAGTGCAAGTGAATACATTGAGAAGATAGAAGGATTGGAGATTAGGGAAAATTTTAGGTTGGTGGATATGTTACATGCAAAGGACACATGTTAGAAGAGGCAAAGGATAAGCTTAAGTGTCGAATCAACACCTAGGTTGAAAGAAGGTATTATAATCCTTAGTGAGTAATGCTCAAGATGTTACAATATCATTCACCTAGGCAAGGATACATTATACATGCTTTAGAAGATGAACTCAGGGTATTGGAAGAGTCTAAGTGCCATGTGGCACATATAAGATGGAAGGTCAATAGAGTTGAAGAACTTCAAGCACCCATTTCAAAGTGGGAACGTTCTTTAAGAAGCCAAAGATAGAAGAGTTGAAAAAAGTTTTGCAGAGAAGTGCTAGAGAAGGCATTAATTAAAGGTTTGAGTGGGAATAAGATGAAACACACCACTTGGCAGTGTAAGGAGTCAAATAATCCAAGATAGAATATGTTGCAGAGTGCCTATGTGAGAGCCAAAGTTATCTTGGCCAATCAAAAGGAGAAGGTAAAATATTTTCCAAGGAAACCCAAAGTATAGCAAAGGTTTCATAAAAGGAGGAGCACCTATCAAGAGATAGTCAGACATTATTGACTAGAGGGAATTACCATGGTTAAAGTTAAAGTAATTCATTTTATTCAAAGTTTATTTATGCACATTCATAATAGGAGATATAAGGAATATATACACTTATTATTTTCTAAGGGTAAAAGTGAACTTATATACTTTGGAGGGATAAGAGTTAATAGTTGAAACCTTAGAAATAAGATTAATGGTATTTAAGAGTTTTGTGAAGCATTGAAATTTAGTTTGAAGGAATTGAAGAATTAAATTTAAAGTTTTGTAATTTGTTTTTACAAAACAATTAGAAATATTTGCAATTTAATTAGATTGGAGTAATAAGGTTTTTGACATCAAATTAAGTTTATAAAATTTGCAAATATTCTTTTATGGAATTTCTAAATTTCTAAGTTTGGAGTTATAAGGTATTCAACACCAACATTGGATTAAGAAATTTAGAAGAGATTATATTCTTGAGATTAGGAAGTCATAAGGTAGTCAATCTCAAAGGGTTAAAGTTTTTCAAAATTGTTCTTTTTAATCAAAAGGTTACAAGAAAGGTTATCTTAAAAGGAACTATGGAAAAATTTTATACAAGATTCAAGGATTTAAAATGGTTCAACAACTTACTTAGTTCTAAGAGTGATGTAGTTAACAAAACACTCCAAATGATGCAATCCAAATAATTTGATAAATTAACAACTAACTTAGCTTAGGAAAATTAAGCTAGTTTATATAGATTACATAAAACTGCCTTAGCATATAATACGCTAACAATAAGCGTAGAGAGAGACGTGCTTCTAACCACTAACCTAGGGTAGAGAAGTATGATTAAACAACTAACCTAAAATATCTGACCTAGGATATTTTAGGTATTAACTCTAGGTTAACCAGTAGATATTTTAGAACAATAAATATCTCCATGGTATGGTAAAAAGTAAATGTAATAATCTATGTAGTATAATGCAATATACTACCTATTTTACCCTAACATCCCCCCTTTATTACATTACTTTGATATACAAAGTTTACTTCGGAACAACTCAAATTTGACACGTCCAAGTGCCTTTGTGAAGATGTCAACAACCTGTTCATCGGTGGGAATGTATTGGAGCTTGATCTTGTGTTTAGGAACTTCATCACGAATGAAATGACAATCTGTGTCAATATGCTTTGTGCGTTCATGATGGACTGGATTCTTGACCAAGTTCAAAACACCTGAGTTGTCGCAAAACATGTGAATAGGAAGTTTCTTTGGTAGGCCCATGGTAGCCAAGATGTGACTTAACCATATCGCTTCACACACAGCTCCACGTGCAGCACGATACTCTACCTCTGTTGAAGATAAAGCAACCACCTATTGCTTTTTACTATGCCATGAGACAGGACCGGATCCAAGATGAAATACATATCCTGATGTTGATTTTCTGTCATCTAGGGATCCAACGTAGTCAGAGTCAGTGTAACTCTATAAGAAGAATGAGTTATTCTTCTTATACTCTAGACCATATTCTACACTACCCTGAATGTAGTGAAGAACACGCTTAGTTGCTTTCCAGTGAGAGACCTTTGGTTCCTGCATGAACCGAGAAAGATAGTTTACAACATAAGTAATGTCTGGTCTAGTATTGGTCAGATAGATGAGGCTTCCAATCATCTGTCTATATAGCGTGCCATCTACCTATGGTGAGTCATCATACCATGATAACTGAAGCCCTGATTCCATCGGTGTTGCTTTGGGCTTACAATCAGTCATACGATATTTTTCTACTAAAGTCTTGGCATACTTTTTCTGAGTCACCCTAAGATGATTCTTCTTCTGTTCTATCTCAAGGCCAAGATAGTAGTGGAGAAGTCCTAGATCTGTCATATCAAATGACTCTTTCAAGTCATCCTTCACGACGTTAATCAATTTCTCTGAATTGCCAGTGATGATCAGATCATCTACATATAATACAAGAATCACTATTTCAGAACCTGTGTTCTTGATATAGAGATTTGCATCTGATGGACTTCTCTTGAATCCGTGTTGTAGTAGGTGACTATCCATTTTGATGTACCATGCTCTTGGGGCTTGTTTTAGCCCGTATAATGATTTGACCAACTTGCAAACCTGTTGCTCATGGCCTTCCTCAGAAAATCTTGGAGGTTGAGTCATGTATACCTCTTCTTTTAAGTCACCATTTAGAAAGGCACTTTTTACATCCATCTGATGTAATTTCCATCCGAACTGTGCTGCCATAGCACAAAGAACTCGAATGGTGGTCATCCTTGCAGTGGGTGCAAAGGTTTCCTCATAATCAAGGCCTTCCTTTTGAGCATAGCCCTTCGCCACAAGATGGGCCTTATGCTTGTCTATGGTACCATCTGCCTTATATTTGACTTTGTAAACCCATTTGCAGCCTATGGGCTTCTTTCCTTTAGGCAAATCGACCAGCTTCCATGTTTTGTTTTTAATGAGGGATTTATGTTCAGCATCCATAGCTGCCTTCCACTGAGGCTGACTAAGTGCTTCATCAACTATAGAAGGTTCATTTTCATCATATGAAGACATGTAAACCCTCTCCTCATCAATTTCCATATCATCTCCACTTTCTAAATCTCTATCAATAGAAAGCTCTTGAAAATCTGCACAAAGATCATCAACTGAAGTAGATGCTTTTGCCTTTCTCTGTCGAGACATGCTTCATGTCTTTGGATGATTGAGAGTGAGATCTTGTGGTGAAGTGAGTTTGGAATCTCTCATAGTACTTGTATACCATTTTGGAGGCTTTTTCTATTGTGGAGGAGTAAGTGGTTGTTGCTCCTCATCTTCCAGGTATACTGATGTAGTGTTAGATGTGAAAGCTTCATCAAACACTACATCTCTACTAATATGTATTTTCTTGGTGAATGGATCTATCAACCGATAGCCTTTTGAGAATTCATCATATCCAAGAAAAACACATTGTAGGGTCTTCTCATCTAACTTCTTTCTTTTCTCCTTAGGTATATGCATAAAAGCCTTACACCCAAATACTCGTAGATGAGATATGGAGGGTTTCCTTCCACTCCATGCTTCCTGAGGAGTCATACCTTCAAGAGCCCATGTGGGTGCCCTATTTAGAAGATATACTACAGTTGTTACAGCTTCAGCCCAGTAAATGTGCTCAAGATTGGCTCCCTTAAGCATACATCGAACCATTTCCATAATGGAACGATTTCTTCTCTCAACAACTCCATTTGACTGAGGAGAATAGGTTGTTGTTAACTGTATTTTTATCCCATGTTTCTGCAAAAATGAGGAAAATTATTTTGATGTGTATTCCCCCCTCGATCTGAATGGAGGGTCTTTATGAAACATCTTGATTCTTTCTCAACAAGTTTCTTGAACTGCTAGAAAATAGTCAAATGCTTCAGACTTCAACTGCAAGAAGAAGACCCACATTTTTCGTGAGTGATCATCTACAAACAATTGAAAATACCTTTTTCCTCCACAACTGGTAGACATAGGACCACACAAATCTGTGTGAACTAACTCCAAAGGTACCTTAGATCGAAAGGAGCTAGGTTCAAAAGGTACTCTATGTTGCTTTCCTGCCAAGCAATCTGAGCACACTGGCAAAGTAGATGAAAGAGTAGGCAGTCCTTTCACCATTTGATACTTACTGAGTTCAAGTAAATACCCTGAGCTTAGATGCCCAAATATCTTATGCCATAGAGAAGTGGCCTCTTTTGTTGTTACTGCCATTGCAGTATGTGGTGAGGTAATTGCATCTAAGGTGAACAAACCATGTTTGTAAGAACCCGTTGCTATCTGTTTTCCTTTCTGAGTGATAAAGCAACGTTTCTTCCCTTGGTCCACTTTGAAGTTGACATTCATGTTATTGTCCAGGATTTGTGGAACTGACAAAAGATTATTTGCCAATCCTGGTACATAAAGAACTTTTTGAATTTGACATTCTCCATCTGGAAGGGAGACAGAAACACTTCCTTCTCCCTGGACTCGATAGGTCTTATCATCAGCAATGGTCACTGGTCTACCTTCTCGTGCCTCAAATGTCTCAAACCAGGACTTATCGCCAGTCATATGCTTACTAGCGCCTGAATCTATGTACCACACAGTATCCTTGTGAGGGGAATCTGTATGAGTCATGAGCACTTTGTGTGCTCATTCAAATCCGAACTAGAATCTTCAATGGCAGCAATATGTCCCTGTTGCTGCTTGTTCTTGTTCTTTGGTTTGCCTTTGCCCTTCTTTTGTCCTTGTTCATTGGGCGGTTTGTTCTTAAACCAACATCTCTTGGTTTCATGAGTGTCCTTATCACAAATTTTACAATACTACTTCTTCTTCTGAGTCTCTTTGCCTTTACCCTTATCTTTGTTAGAAGAAGATCCTTTCTGTTGATTCCACTTTTTCTTTCCACTTTGCTTGTTTGAGAAAAGTGCATTGTTGGATGCCTCATCTCTTTGGAGTTGATTAGCTTCTTCAGTTTGAAGTAAATTTACCAACTCTACAAAAGTCACTGTCCTCCCAGAGACTTGTAGTGATGTGATCAACATTCTATAGGAGTCTGGAAGAGCCCTCAAAATGATTGAGGTCAGGACTTTGTCTTCCACTTTTTCTCCTAAGGCTTGCAGTTTTATTTTTATATCTGCCACTCTGCAGAGGAATAGCTCTATTGTCTCTCCAGATTTCATATGAAGAGTATGAAGTTGTGTTTGAAGGTTAAGAATTGTTGATTGATTCTTTCCTTCAAATATGGTTGCTAAGGCATCCCATGCCTCCTTACCATTTTTAGCTTCACTTATATGAGGTTGTATGTCATCAGTAATAGCTAGCAAGATCAATAAGGAAAGTCTTTTATCCTTTTTATCATATGTTGTCTGATCTTCTCCTGGTGATGTGGGTCTAGAATCAGTGCCATCCACTATACCCCACATCTCCTCTACAGTTAAAATAGCTTTCATCTTAGTTTTCCAGGCAGAATAATTTGAACCTTTAAGCAGTTGGCTTTCATTGAGATATTTGTTTATCATTGCCATGGTGAAGGTTTCAAATTGATGTGACTAAGATGACTTTATCTTGCAGTATACCCTCAAAAGAGTATATGGAAGATCTTAATTTGCTCTTTAAGATATTTAATGGCACCTGCCTTAACACCCTTCAAGAAGGATGAAAAGTTTGAGGAAATTAAGCCAAACAAATAGAGCAAATTAAAGGGGTAGGTTTTGGAAGACTTCTGATTTTGCTCTCTAGGATATTTAATGGCACCTGCCTTAACACCCTTCAAGAAGGATGGAAATTTTGAGGAAATTAAGCCAAACAAAGAGAGTGAATCAAGGTGTTTGGATTTTGACCTTTGATGGGGAGTAAAAATTGACTTGTTTAACCTGTGCAAGGTGTAGCACGATTTTAGTGAAGTTTGGGTTTATGAAATGCTCTTCAATGTTCTTATGATTGTTTAATTGCACAAAAAAAACATGATGGTTAGTGCAATAATAAAAAAGAGAGCAACCCAAATTTTTATCACTATAGGTGTCGGATGCAACCGAAAATGCACCTAGTGTAGCCAATTTTAAGAAAAGGTGTCGAGTACAATCGAGAATGCACCTTATTACTCTGAAATATCCCCCTTTCTCTTTACAATTTTGCAAAAAAATAGAATCACAAATGTGTCTTCTATCCCCCCTTAATTTTTACAAAATTAGAAATCGAGCACTCCTTTCAAGACAAGTCGACACACGACCCGCGTTTGAAAGGCTTCCAGACCAGTCGACACACGACTTGGTTTATGTCTTCAACACTCAAAAAATAGGTTGAGCATTAGGATCAAAAAAGGTTCAAAATTCTTCTCAAGGTTACAACAAAAATTTGCAATTTTATGTCTTATATCCCCTTTGTGAAGGAGAAAACAAAAGCAAATATTTGGTTTTGTTGCAAAAAAAATGACCTTTGTCCTTGCCCAATTTTTAAGTGTTTTGGTTTTGCAATAGAATATGGAGTTCCTATGTCTCTTTATCTCCAAGAAATGTGGGAGAAAACTATAGGACTTTGAAGAGGTATTGCAAAAAAATGTTGAAGAAACTTCTATGTTTTGCAACCAAATACGTGATCTCTTTGTCTCTTTATCTCCAAGTTTTGAAGAAAACTAAAGAAATTGTATGGCTATAGTTTGCAAAAAAAATTCTGGATCAAATGTCTAAGTTTGAATGCTTAAAAAAATATATTTAATGATTAAAAATTTTATATAATAAAGGTTTTTGGAAAAAAAATCATCTAAAAACATGTAAAAATGATTTAATTTAGCCAAAAAACACTAAATTATATAAAAAATATCAAAAAATTATATATTTTTAAAGCACTTTAATAAACATAGGAGTTTTGAGGGTTTGATGAAGAAAAACTGCTCTACGGGGATGGCAGCAACTTCTGGAAGGAGGTCTAAAAAATTGGAGGAATGTCGTGATGGCATCGGGTCCGGCACAGAGAGTGCATGCTCGTGATGTTTTTTCATCTGAAAATGACTGGAAGGAATAGGATTTTCCAGTGCATGTCGAGAACCGCTTGTTAAAGAACAATGGATGTTTGGAACGATGTGAAGCCAGGCCAGTTCTAGTGGTTCAACCAGACTCGATGGTGGAAGATGTGGAGTATCTAACCAAACATGCCCTTATTGGTAAATTTTTGGGCATCCAAATTTCTCTCCCCTTTGTGGAGGCTTGGGTCAGGAAGACTTGGAATCCTGAAGGTGATGTGGAGGTGATGTTGAGTGCGAACAACTATTTTATGGTGGTTTTCTCTTGTATTGCAGATCGTAACAAAGCATTTGAAGGGGGTCCTTATTTCTATAACCAAGTGGGACTCTTTCTTAAACCCTGGCATGTGGGTTTCAACCCATCAGAGGAGCGACCGTCGTGGGTTCCAGTATGGGTGCGGCTTCCATGGCTCCCATTGGAATTCTGGAGAACTGATATCTTGCATAAGATTGCCCTTCTGCTTGGGAAGCTGGTTGGACCGTCACAACAGACAATGGATAAAAAGGTAATCTTTGTTTCTCGTATTTGTGTTGAAATTGACTTAAATAATCCTATTCCAGATTCTATTGAAATACAATTTGGATCAACTACATGGGTTCAAAAACTTGACTATGAAGCTCTTCCATTTCGTTGTCGGATTTACCGTGAATATGGCCACCTGCAAAGAAAATGCCCTAAGTTTGTCCCACCTGTGGCTTCAAATCCTGGGCCCTCTCGGTCTGGACAAAGTTTGGATAAAGGAAAAGCCTCGATAAAGGAAGGGGAATGGGATAAGGAAGGTTTTGTTCTGGTAAAAGCCCAAAACAGAGGACGAAGGGCAAACAAAGACCTTAAGGATAGCCAACCAGATGCTCTACTCAACCATTTTGAAATATTAGATGATCTTGATCAGTGCATGGAGATACCTGAAACGTCGCTACCTGATGCAAATATAACAAGGCCGAATCAGATGTCTCTTCTTGAGGGGGAACTTAAGGAATCAGATCTAGGGGGTTTAAATGAAGAACAAAGGGCTTTGGATCTGAGTATAGGGGACATGGTTGGGTCTAGCCCTATAAGGGAAACTATTTTGGAAAGTGGTACAAATTTAGTTATGCCCTCTCCTACTCAGGCACTGATGCAGTCATCCTTGGACTGCAAAACTCCTACGGTGTTGGGATTGCAACAGAAAATAATTAAAAAAAAATTTTTGGATAAGAATATGAAGGTGGGTCGAAAGAAGGACCAGGATAAAATTAAGTTAATGGGGGAGACTTTGGTGGAGTCAGGCTTGGTGAGAACATTGGACTCCCATTTTTATAACCCCCAAAAATGATTATCCTCTCATGGAATGTAAGGGGGTTGAACAACATCCCCAGACAAAAAGTTATTCATGATTTGGTTCATGTGCATTCTCTAGATGTGGTGTTTATTCAGGAGACTAAATTGGCTATTGATAGTATGTTCAATATTGCTCCCAAGTTGTGGAGAAGGGGGCAATGCTAGTGTATTGGTGCATGTGGATATGTTGGATTTTGGTTTGAAAATGAAGAGATGGAATAGCTAAATTTTGGGACTTTCCTTGGTTGTCTTGGTGGGGCTTCAGGAGATTAGAGATCGGATTCATGAGGGCTTCTTGTTGAGGAATCTGAGGCTGGACCTTGTTGAATGGGAATTGAGGGAAGATTTTTGGAAAAAAGCTGGTGATTGGTTGGGGGGTAGGACCAACCTTCTTTTATAACTCCGTTAGGCTCGTGTTGGTAACCTGATTACCTCTCTTGTGAATTCTTAGGGTGCCCTGCTCTCTTCTTTTAGGGATATTTTAGAAGAGACTAAGAGGTATTTTTCCTCTCTCTTCAAGGAGGACTCCCTATCAGATGATGAGAATGAAAAGCTTATTCTAAACTGTATTCCAATGATTGTTTCTAGAGAGATGAATGAGCACTTGATGGGTCCAATTTCCCTTGAGGAGTTGGAAAATGTTGTATTCAAGATGAAAAAAGGAAAAGCCCTAGGCCCAGATGGATTCCCGATTGAGTTTTATCAGGAGTTTTGGGATTTAATCAAATTTGATCTTTTGGAGGTGGTCCATGAGTCCCAAAAGAACAAACAGATGCTAAGGGCCCTAAATGCTACCTTTGTGGTGCTTATACCCAAAAAAGAGGGAGCAAATTCCTTGGATATGTTCAGGCCTATTGCTCTCTGCAATGTTGTGTATAAGATCATCACAAAAATTATTGCTGAGAGGTTGAAGATATGGTTGAGCAAAATCATCTCTGAGGAGCAAGGAGGGTTTGTTGTTGGCCGAAAAATCTTGGATGGGGTTGTTATTGCTACAAAATCTATTCACTCGATGGAAACTTCTAAGGAGAAAACTATGTTCATTAAGTTGGACATGGCCAAAGCCTATGATCGGGTCAGATGGTCCTTTCTTCAGAAAGTTCTTGTTGCTTTTGGATTTGAGGAGGAATGGATTAGATGGGTGATGAGTTGTGTTTCTTCTTCCTCATTCTCTGTTCTTGTTAATAATGAGCCATCAGAGCTGTTTGAGGCCTCAAGGGGATTGAGGCAAGGAGATCCTTTATCTCCTTATTTGTTTATCATTATGGCGAAAGGGTTGGGAAGATTGCTCAAGTCTCAAGTCATGCAGGGTCTCATTCAGGGGTGGAAGTGGGATAGTAGTTTGCCACCTCTTTCCCACCTTCAATTTGTTGATGATACTACTTTGTTGGGAGTTGCCACTATCAGGGAAGCTGGCAATATTAGACAGTCTCTTGACATATATCTTGGTGCTTCTGGATAGTTGATTAATGAGGACAAGTCTTCTATTTTCTTCTTCAATACCCCTCCTCTTATTCAAGCCAGGATTGCTCGCATTCTAAGATTCCAGGTTGGGACTCCCCCCTTCATTTATCTTGGTATTCCAATTTCATCTCATCCTCTACCTAGATCTTCTTGGTAGTCTATGCTTGATAAGTTTAGAAGGAAGGTGAATCACTGGACTTTCAGATGGCTATCCACTGTAGGTAGAGTGTTGCTTTTAAAATATGTTGTTCAAGCTTTACCCATTTATAGATGTTTTGTACAAATAGCTCCCTCTCACTTCATCAAGGACATGGATGCTTTGTCAAGACAATTTTTATGGTCTAGAAAACTTGATCAATCTAAATGGAGTTTGGTTAGGTGGGATTCTATATGTAGGCCAGTGCAAGAGGGAGGCCTTGGGTTGCGACAGACAACTCTTTTTGGGCAGGCTTTGGCTGCAAAACTTTATTGGAGATGGTGTACCTCTCAAGATCATATTTGGGCTAAAATATTATCTTGTAAATACTTGAGAGGTATTTCTGAGGCTGAGATCCCTAGAGTCAGCTTGGTTGGGAAAGGTTCAGTTATCTGGGACACTCTAAAAAGAGGAGCTAATTTAATCAAGCAGGGTTTGTTCTGGATTTGCAATCAGGGATCAAATGCTCTTTTTTGGGAGGATTCTTGGGATGGCCACCCTCCTATCTTGAATCAATATCCTAGGTTACGTTCCCTAAGCATTTTTTTCTTAGAAGCAGGTTGGTCTCGTGTGGAGGACTTTAAAAAAATCTAGTCTTTTGGAAATATGGAGATGTACAGGTGGAAAGATCCACAAGAATGGCCCCAAGGGGGACTGGCCAAGGACAGAGAGGTGCTTGCTCTTATTCTTATGGGGAGGCCTTGTTCTTCATTGAGGGGTAAATATATTCTGGCTTGGAACCCTGATCCTAAGGGAACCTACTCGGTAGCCTATGGTTATCAGGTTCTTGATAAGCAAAAGTATGGGAGTCTTCCTGTCACTTGGTGGAAAAAGGTGTGGAACAAATTTGCTTGGCCAAAATGTAACTTCTTTCTCTGGTTGGTAGCTCGTAATAAATGCCTCACTTGGGATAATGTGAGGAAGAGGGGATTTCAGGGTCCCTCTTTTTGTGTCCTTTGCAGTAAGAATGAGGATGACTCTTCTCATTTATTTTTCCAATGCTCCTTTGCCAGAGACATTTGGCACCATTGGTGGAGCGCCTGGAACCATCCATGTTTTCATGTGTTGTCCCTGGTGGAGTTTTGGAGTAGTCTAGGCAGACCTCCGACCAAGGCCCCCTTCCTTCGGGTGGCTTGGAATTTGGGCCCTTCTTGCATCATCTGGAAAATTTGGCTCGAACAAAACCGACACATATTTTAGGGCAGTTATTTGGTTGTTCAACAGATCTGGAAAAGGATCCTGTATATGGTTCAGGAAACCATCCATAGCAAATGTGATGTGGACCCTCTTTTGGATTCTAGGGAGGAGAAGGTACAACAAGCCCTTGGTCTCTTTGGGGATGGTGTGAACTCTTCTAGCCCTAGTAGGGTTCCTCAGCTCAGCAAGAAGGTTAGGAGAGATGGTAGGTGGAGGCCACCCCCTAGAGGAGTTTTAAAAATTAATATTGATGGATCGTCCAGGGGTAATCCTGGACATGCTGGCATTGGCGGTGTTGGGAGAGATTCTACTGGTGGTGTCAATTTTTTCTTTTCCATTTATAAAGGTGTTCACTCCAACAATTTTATGGAAGCTCTTGCAATTCTTGAGGCCTTGCGGAGGGGGTTTTCTCTTGGCTGGCATAGGATTATCTGTGAGTCTGACTCTCAAATTGTGGTTAATATTTTAAATAGTAAAAGGGTGGAGGAAGTTAATTGGCAGTTGGCCTCTGTAGCCGTTCATATTCTCAGAATGAGTGAAGAGTTCGAATTTATATCCTTTGTGCACATTCCAAGGGAATGGAATGTGGTTGTTGATTACCCGGCCAAAAGGGCTTCTGAGCTATTGGATCCTTGGAGTATCGATAATTGGGAGAGTCTCCCATCTGGGGACTCTCAACGCCTGTGGGAGTTGATCCACAAGGATGTACAGACTTAATGTGGTTTGTTCTTGTTGTCTTTTTTGGGTGTCATTCTAGTCTAGTGGTTTTAGCCTGTTTGGTTGTTTATTTGAGTCCTGGTTGGAAGCTCAGTTGTACTCTGTAATCCAAACTTTTTATCAATAAATTTTTACCCCTTTATTTAAAAAAAACTTAGGAGTTTCGATTTTATAAAAAAATGGTATAAGGCCCAAAGAGGATCGTGTGGGTTCAACCCATGACCTCACGCAGATGAAGGAGGACTGAAACCAACAGGGTATTCAGGTGACTTTAGAACAAAACTAGGGACGACAATATTTGAAGCTTAAACTTTGGTATGTTCTGCTTTTAAAAAAAAAATTATTTTCCAAAACGATGAGTGTGCTAGTCGAACCTTGGACCTCGCGCGGGGGAGTGAAAAGTTTAACCAACAAGCTATCTAGGCTGGTTGAGAATTCATCTAACATGACATTGAATTAAACAGGTAGTAACAATGAAGGTTTTAAAAATTCTGAGATAATTGTCCCACATTGATGCAAAAATGAGCAATGCAATTATTTAAAAACTTGAACACCTACCTTTGTGTTCAATTGCCTTCGAACAATCGACGGTGGCATATTTTACCAGTTTACCACTATCAAATACCCCAAGCAGAGCCCGCCATGCATCACACCAATGCGTGCCATGCCACTCCAGTGAAATTAGATGTATTTGCCACGTCATATAGATCAGCCATGTCAAATGCATATCAGATCTCCACATCAGTTGCACTCGCCATGTTAGATGCTTTAGCTCAGATTGCCACATATGTAGATTGACTACAGACATGAAATATGGTCATCATAATTTTGTGGCTAGTGTTAGGTTTTGGTCATCGAATATTAGAGGGCACTCTTGCCCTCGCAGATCTCGATCATTGATTAGCCTGAGTGCGGGTGTAGAAACACCTTTTCGATTGCCAAATAACGATAATTGTTGGCACGTCAATGATTCAACATGATTGATCACTAGGATATGCGCTTAGGGGTGACAGTGCCAGCTCAGCCATATGTCAAGCTATTGGTGAATAGGAACTTGCATGGGGCCAATGGGGCTAGATCATCTGAATACCGATAGTTGGAGGCTAGAGAGTCACACAGAGCCAGTAGGGCCAAATTAGTCAGATCTATGCATTTGAGCAAAACAGGTCTAATGAGACCTCGAAGCTCACGCATTTATGAATCGACTGGCCTAGGTGGCGTAGAGGATTACAAGGAGTGTAGAGAATTTGTAAGGAGAAGTCCAAGAATCAGGTGGAACGAGCAATATATCCTATTGTCCACCCAACGAGGATACCAATGTAGTTAACAAAACACTCCAAATGATGCAATCCAAATAATTTGATATATTAACAACTAACTTAGCTTAGGAAAATTAAGCTAGTTTATATAGATTACATAAAACAACCTTTGCAAATAATGCGCTAACAATACACGTTAAGAGAAACATGTAGCTAACCACTAACCTAGGTAGAGAAGTCTAACTAAACAACTAACCTAAATATCTGACTTAGGATATTTAGGTGTTTACTCTAGGTCAACCAGTAGATATTTAGAATAGTAAATATCTCATGGTATGGAGTATAAAGTAAATGTAACAATCTATGTAGTATAATGCAATATACTACCTATTTTACCCTAACAAGTGATACAAAGGACAATACAAGAGAATAATCAATTTGGCCTAGAAATATTTCTAATGGTTTAGCAAAAATAGATTTTATATAGTTATTTTATAATGACATGATAAACGGAGTTGATAATATCTATATTAATGAAGATATTGATCAGAAATATGTCCTACAGATTCATGAAAGGAACAAATATATAATATCTTTAGTTGTAAGCAATTGGTTTAGTTATTTTATCAGGGAAATAAATATACTTGATTCTTCTAAGACAAGTGATAAAGAAGTTGAGATATTTTTACAATGTACTTACTCCAATAAATCTGGTCATGAAAAAGCAAACTACTAGAATTTCCATCACTGTAAATATTGTGGAGGAAAAACTCATTCATATTTCACCTGTTACTATAAATATAAGTTCTATTAAATATTTGAAGAGAAATTGATATTCATATTAGATTGTCTATTTCAAGTTCTTATTTTAGAATCATGCACTAAAGATGAATTCAAAATGGACATTTTGAAGATCAATGAAATAGGTCATTCAGATAGCCAAAGGAAATAAACTGGATCAATTCCAATCCACCTATGACTTGCAAGATTATAAAATCTCTTGTTCACCAAAGACACATGGAATATTTCAAAAATAAAATTCTTATCAATCACCTTGAAATACAAAATACAAGAAAAGACAACGTGAAGACTAAACCATAAGAAGAAGAAGAAGAAGAATATGAATCCTATGGGACCAAAGAAGAAGATCCATATTGATGGCTAAAGTCTTCAATAACCAAATAATGTAATACAGGGGGTGTTGGAATATATTACATTATTTGGTACATGCTAATGTACCAACTTGGGTACATACTTAAATTTGGAAGAGTGTTCTATATATATATTTTTAAAAAAGTGAAAAACCCCTTGCAGAGCCGCCTTGGTCTGAGAGACCATGAACAGGGGTCCTACACCGTGAAATTCACCCAGGGGTCGCATCCGACCCTGCCCACACCAACATTATCAATTGGATTTTGGATACCCAATTCAGCTTTTTGGTAGGGTGGAGATTTGAACCTTGGACTTCCCTTGGAGGATTGCCCTCTCCTCTCCAACTCACCTACAAAACCTGGGTAAAACTAATTTATAGTGGAAAACACCCCTTTCGAGGTGCCACTTTCAATAGGTTGGGCATAGGAGGAATGGAGCCTTGTCAGCCTCTACCAGCACATAGGACATTCCTAACTATACCATATATCTATAGGATGGAGACAAGGGGAATGGAACCTAGGTCGGCCTCTACCAGCACCCAGGGCATTTACCACTACACCACAAGTAGATGAGTGTTCTATATTATAAGTTATGATTTACTTTGTGCAATGTAATAAGTGCACAAGTATTATTAAAGTGTTCAAAGCATTTTGGTATTGTAAATGTGCCTAGTTTTATATATGCACGTGTTCTTAAAATAGGAAATGGAAGAGTATCTAGAAGAGTGAAGTTCAAGAGTGCTCCATATGAAGAGTCATATTACATTATATATGTAGTGTGTGTATATGTAAAGTGATGCGACATGACAAGACATGTCTTGGTACTTAACACTTTTAGAGCTATTGTACCATTTTCGTGAGCATTTGTTAATGGCAAATTTATGAGTGATTATTGAAGTTATTTCTGAGTTTTATACTTTTAAATTATTGGCATTATCATATATATCATAATGCAACTTTATTATCGATATTTTGGTAATTTTTATCTTAAGTACTAAGCTTCAAAAGCTAACAACTACTATATGAAACCTTACTTTAAGACTATTATATCTATCTCAACACTTGACATAACTTTCTTAAGACCTGATATATCGCTCTCTTGTTTAAATTTCTCTATTCGTTGTAGGAATATTCTCACTCTTCTGCTCCTACTTTTCCTTAAAATCAATAATATATTAGGTTTCTACTAGTGCAACCTAATATTCTAAAATCAATAATATCTTAGGTTGAATATCCATGCTTCCTATATGTCAAGGGTTGTCTATGCACTTGAATGATAAACTATCTTAAATTCGTTACACCTTCCAAAATAACCAAGTCCTAGTCTTCACTGGTTATAACCATGGAAAGAATCTTTAGATGAGTTCTGGTCTTCATTAGTTATTCTTCAACCATGGAAAGTGTAACAATGTTGTCACTACTCAACCACTCATTTTTTTTCCACACTTACATTTTCCATGAGGCAAGAGACATAATCATGACCTAAGATAGACTCATTCCATTTGGATCAAATCTTATCAAGGCATATAGCATCAAGAGCTATTGAGACTTGATCAAAGTCTCTTAAGGTAGAAGTGATCAGCTTCTACGAAACCCTCATACCCCATTGGTATGAGAATGTTGGCCAAGCGTAAGGTTTCATCCCATAAAAGGGAAATCACCAATAAACATATTGTCCACCAAGATCAGTACGTAGGTGAATGCCTTGAAGATGGAGAACCACACCAATGGAAAACCATCATAGATGAAATAACCTTATTAATGGTTATTCATAGGTCTTAGAGATGATCCTCTTCATCTAGAAGATATTTCTAAGACAACAATATCACTATCGTGATAAGAATCCATGGAATGCCATCTTAAATATGATTATATAACTTTAAATCTCTTAGAAACATAATGGTTCACCCTTTGTTTAGACAACCCTTTTGTTGTACACATTGAGTTTATTACAAAAGGACATTACTTGTCCAATAAGGGTGTACCCCACCTCATGCACACTCAACATCTTAGCTCTTAGGATATAAGATTTGTTTTGGTTTGTAGTTCAAGACCAATTTTACTTCTTGTGAACTTTAATCCACTTCAAATTCCAATGTGTTCTAATTTGAACCATAATGAGTGTTTATGAGGTGAATATAAACTAATGGAGCCTTTTATGATAAAATCTATTCATCATAACCATATATTTGAAACATCACATGAGAGATCCACTTAAGCAGAAATTATATTCCATTATGAATAGCTTCTATGAATTCCACACAACTATTGAATACAAGAAGTAAAACTAATTATCTACATCATTCACATTTAACCAATTTAATCCAGAAAGTAAATGGCACAATCACATATCATTAAATCATCAACATGTTAGAAATTATGCATACATTCTTAGCATCATAAATGAAACTACTGAATGAATAGTATTCAATTGTAAACATGCATAACTATCCCGTTATATTATTTAACCATCTCATCCACATATATCATTTTCATTTTGAAAGTAAAAGCAATAGGAACAAGAAATAACACATCAACCCACAAAATAGAGTGACACAATGTTTTATCCTGGGAAAACCTTTACGGGAAAAAACCCAGCCTCCAAAATGTATTCTTTCCTCATATTCATAAACTTAAGATACCAAGATTACAAGTATAGAAGGGTATCTACCGATCCCTTTCAATCAAATACAAGTCAAGGAATACCATTATTCCATCTCATGTTTATGATGCAATTAAGGAAGTTTCCCAATTCCTTTCTCTAAGTCATCATTATAACATTAAGATATTTCTCATACCAAAAAGGAATCCACCTGTTCCTTTAAAATCAATGATGCAATTAAGGAATCTACTAGTTCCTTTCTCTAAGTCATCATATGAATGTTAATATTTTACATATGTTTATGATAATCATTGGAATCACATTTTGGAGAAGTCTCATTGACTTTGGAGGGAACCTTATAAATTCCCTCAAGAATGAATACAAATCCATTCTTTTCTTCTCTAAGTATCCATACTAAGTGTATGAAGAAGGAAGCTTATAACTTCCTCAAGAATGGATTCTCCATCCACTCTTATTTAGAACCTTAATCCTATTAAGGTAGTATCTATCTCACATTTTCTATGCATCAAACCAAGAATAGATCCTTGTCTATTCTTTCCTTAATTATTTATTATAGATTTCATGGTTTGAGAGGATTCAACCTCCTCTCATCCATTCTAACCTCCAATCATACCAATTTCACAGTCCATAAATCCTATATATGGTCATTAATCGTATGATTGAATATAGTGAGGAAACCCCATAATCTCCTCTAAATATTCTTCTATAAATTTGCAAAAATTTGATTACATTAAAACATAGAAAAAGGGTGCTATTTTTCCCTTCCCTATCAACTGGTTATATATATCCACTATTCATTTACTATTCACTATTCACTATTCACTATTCACTATTCACTGTGAAGTGAACTCTACGTTCATCCTGCTACACATAATCGACATGTGGAGTCATCGAATTATAGTCATTTTGTGCTATAATCACTATTCATATTTACTATTCACTATTCATTTTACCATTTACTATTCACTATTTTAAGCCATCCCTTTGAATAGTTTATTACAATCCAAATAGGTAATCGATTCTTCCAATAATCTAGATAGGACATTTAAATTTAGATCATGGCTTCGAATATATGAGGCAGTAGAAGATTAAGTTTTTACCAATAAGCTTCAACAAGCTTTTAAATGGGGATAAATCCTAATCCTTCAGTAAATGAATGAAGCTACTAGTGCATATAGATTTATAAGCAATGAAGTTTATCCATTAGGCTTCAAACTAGCTTTAATAGAAAATTATATCCCTTTTAACTAGTAACAAATGAGGTTATAATGAAGCTTCTATCAAGCATAGTAAATAAACCCACATTATTTGATTAACAACCTAATCAATACAAGAGAGATCCAACCTGATCTATCTTCTCTTGAAACTTCCAAGTGCTCCCTGAGTCTTCATGCTTTTCTCCATGAGTTGAGTCCTTCCAATCTTCCAAGAGTTGCCTTCTTCTTCAACTAAGAAATCTCTTCAACCTTCTGGTTTCTGATCCACCAAGGTGGAGAGCATACTCCCTAGGTATCCAAGATTTCTTCTACCTAAAACTTAGTACTCTCCCAAAGCTTTTTGGTTTCTGATCCACCATAGTGGAGAGCATACTCCCTAAGCTCCAAGATTTCCTACTCAACCTAAATCTTAGTACTCTCCCAAAGATTTTTGGTGGAGAGCATACTCCCTAAGCTCCAAGATTTCCTAGATACCCTTTCCTTCCCAAGGTGTCCTCTATTTATAGGAAAATTTCCCCACTTATGGCCAAATAGTGGCCTCATTATTTTATTATTAAAATATGCCTTGGGCCCCTTAAGACTTATCAAGTCATATGGAGGGTAATCCAAAAAGTAGAAGAGGGTCCAAATAAGGATAAGGTAGGTGACCTTATCTTGTTTTGTGTTCCCTTTTCATGGGAACAAATACAAAACTAATACTATTGAGGTATAGAATAGATACAAAGGTAGGACTATTAATGATAAGAGAAGAGACCTCCCTTTTATTTCCACCAATGTAGGGAAGCCAAATGGATAATTCCCAAGAGGATAGGATAATTCTTATATTATTTAATAATACTAGAGTCCTTTTAAGTTCAATCAAAATTGGGTCCACTTTGTGGGCACCTAATTATTTTAATAAAAAGGGTGACCCATCTACTACTATTTGGTAGGTGGGTGTTGCAAGGTTGACTTTGGAGGAATCTCACCTACCATTCTAGCCATCCTAAAGCTACCATGTGGAGTGTAAGCCAAAAGTAGGAAACAAAAAGGGTCCTACTAAGGATAAGATAGGTGGTCCTTTTTTTGTTTTATGTCCCCCTTTGGTCCACATCCCTCCAAAGCATCCCTAATTAAAAAATAGAGGAGAGAATCTCACTTTTCTCTCCACCAACCAAATTATGCCATGAGGGAAATAGGATAGGCTTTTAGTATTAAATAATACTAGTGCCCAATTTGGTCCAATAAGAATTGGACATTTAATTGCATTAAAATTAAATGCAATTAACCTTATTATTAAACATTAAACATGCTTAATTATTTTTATTATTTTCCCTCCTAAATTCCTTCAAAATTCCTAAATTGGAATTTTGTAAACTTCTTTAGGGTCTATGACCCTTTTTGTTGAGCATTAATTGATCCCAAGATCAATTAATGTCCTATTGATAGGGTTCGAGGGTAACGGGTCGTGACATACACCCCCCTTGAAATAAACATAGTCCTCTGTGTTTGTACAATTTCCTTAATTGAATACATTTAATTAGCAAAGCTAGTATTCATCCTGTTGCTATACAATTTGAATCATCATATTTTTCTTAACTTTCTGCATCTCATCCTTGATGGTCAGCTTCATCTTCCATCCATGAGAGCACCTGGACCTGCAAAAATGCAAAATATCAGCAGTACCATGTCCTTGTAAACAATATAACATCCATTTTGCATATCAACAAGTATTGAAAGCATCATCAATACACAATATTAACACAAAACTACAGTTTTAACTCATTTTAAATTGCACAAACAATTGATCTAGAGAACTGTAGTATTAGAATTTGCAAAATGATGTTACAAGTATATCATGAAATTATGCATTTGTACCTTACTAGACATAAAAAGTCTTGTTAATTTTATCAAAACTCCCACCAAGGAGTATCACAATATAATTTGGTTAACCTTTGGCATGAATTAACCTAATAAAACCAAGTGCTAACAAAGATACAACATAATTCCAAAGTCTCAATTTAGGATATTCACATATATCCTAGTATGCATTTTGTTACCAGAGCATCCACCCAGATGTCCCCTGGTCTATATCATCATGGAGAAGTCCCATACCTTCTCCAAGAATGGACACCAATCCATTCTTCAAATTCATTTAGTGTTCTTCTATTTAAATAAGTTTCTTCATAAGCTTTTCATGATAGAAGATGCAATATTTCTTTTTTTTAATACCAAAAAATATATATATATATATTTCAAATAATTTTTGCTTACACTTGGCCAAACTTATTGGCATACATGTAGTTTTCTAGGTTAGTGGTTTTGGATCTCAAGGTTGTTCCCCCTCGGATCTTTCACCTGCTAGTTCCCTAACTATATTACTAGTTTGAGAGTCTGTTGGAGAAACTACTTGAGAAGTGGCTTGACCAGTTGCCTGAGTTGTATTTCCCTTTCCACGTTGTCCCGCAATCGTTGGTTGTATTGGAAGGAGTAAACCATGGCTTATAAGTGCATCCATACAAGAAGTCAAGAATGCAGCTCGATATATATCTCTACCATTGCATAATTGTGCATTCTCTTCTTGCAAGGTTGTCCCAATTGTATCTCTCCAGTGGCGCATTTGTGTTAACTCTAGTCGAAGCCTTTCTCGCTCTGAGATGGTAGCTTCTCTCTCAGTCTCCAACTTGAACCTTTGTTGTGCCCATTTGTCTACTAACTTCAACTATTGAATTTCTAACAGTCGAACTTGTTTCTTCAATGCATCCACCTCATGTTGCGTTTTCCTCATAGGTTCCTCTTCTCTTAGGTTGGATGGTCCAGCTCCTGTATCCAACCATTGGTGCACACATCTTTTGGAAGGTTCTTCCTCATTTCTCTTCCTAGATGAGTGTCCCTCCTCTACAACTTTGGCTATTTCCCTATAGCTACTTTCCTCACTGGAATCTTCCTCTTGGCGTTGTCGCTGAGCGGACCACCAAATATCATAGTCAAGGGTCGTTCCTGCATCATCCTCCTCAGGTGTCCATATAGCCTCATCAGGTTCTAAAGCTAGTGGTTCTATTGGTGGAGGTATCATGGTTGTTCGCCCCTTCCTTGTATAAACCATGGACGAGTCCGGTATTCTTTGTGTAATACCAAACTATTGCAATACCCGAGTATATTGAAAATACTCGTATTGCATACTGGTACGTTCGATCAACCATATTGCTCACCTCACCCGAGCGAGTTGAACACCATATTCTACCCAAATTGGGCCCTCTCTCCAAGGTCTCCAAATAACATCATGGGAGTGTAGATTCTCCCAAATAGAGCGAAATCACTCTTTATTTCCCTCAAGGGGTCTATGGTTAGACCATTCCTTTTTCTATTGCCATCTCAATGCATAGGGTATCTCTGGCCCCATAAATTGGTGTGCATCATAAGGTAGCCCTTGGGGTCTCGCTACCGCTATGTGCTCCCATGCCCAAACTTGTAGCAAAGTGCTACAGTTTAGTCCGGTCTTCATCGTTGTTCTTAAGTCAAACAACTCTCTGTAGGTTTGGGCCAATAATGTTGGTGCCCATGCATATATTATTGATTCTTCCACTATATCTTGCACTATTCCCAATAAATTCCAAGGGAAATGTGCACTTCTTGATTTGGGCAGAATGACACCCGATATGAGCTCCATTATAACCGCATGCTTATGTGTCAGTCTACCCTGCACATAGTGAAGTTCATGCTCTATACGCCCCCTATCGGTGTTCACATTTCTCCAATCTACTCTGAACACTCTTTCCAGAATATGTCCCATTTCTGCTTCATTAGCAATGGTTACTGCATGACCTTCTACCGGTACTCGGTATATTCTGTATACGTCCTCCAATGTAATAGTCATTTCTCCAGTGGGTAATTGAAAATTCCCTCTATCGGGATCCCATATTTCTACTAGGGTAGATAGATAACATCTGTCTACATGTATTGGCTCTAATCGAGCCGCTCCCTCAAATCCTACTTCTTTCAACCATTGCCAGTCGCTCGCATCCAGTCTATTCTTGGCATTCTAAAATATCGTCCTCAAAGGATATCTTGCCCTAATGATATTTAATGGTCGAATTTCTAATGTAGGATTACCGATGTCGGTTCTGACATCTATAGAAGCCATAACTCAAAGAGTATGTACCAATAGATCGGCTAGCAGGAGTAAAATAATTACAAGACACACTACGATGTTTATTCCCAAGATCACTAGTATTAATAGGATAAACCCTAATACGAGCAATATGATATTCATTGCCATGAATAGTGCTTAGGTTATTCCTATTTCTAAAACTGGGATAAATTCTACACGATTTACTCCATTCTGCGATGTTGGATTTTTACTTTAATTTTATTCATTGGATAGTATTTTGAGGTCCATTTATTTTTGTAGATTCGTAGATCCATCAATTTGAATTATTGGGTTCTCCTCCAATTCTCGAGAGAGTAATCTTCTTTCGATGTGCTTAGAACTCATCATTATAACCCATGTGTCCTTTCCTTAGTTTTCCTCACGTCCTATCATCGACCCTTCGATGACTCCAATGGACGATTTTGTACCTTATTTCTTTGTTGGCAAAACACGTCTATCGTACGGTACTATTGTTGTAAAGTGTACCCCTATTGACCTTGTTGTCATATGAGAGAATTGTAATTAATTCTGTATTATCATACTTCCAACTTTGGTGTTTGGTTTACACCGGTTCCATATACGTGGTTTTCTATGCTCCATACAACTGTTTCAAAACTACACTCTAGTTTTCTTATAAGTTATAATACCACATGCATGACATAGAGGTTCATTCCCGATTTAAATAACTTATCACTCATTATTTATTTCAACCACCACCCGGGTGGCCGGGTGCATACTTTTAGGAATAATTTGGTGGAGTTGCATGTGGCGGTGACACTTGGGATTCTAAGGTTTACTTGGTGGAGTTCCCTAATTCATATTTGGGGGGACTTATGTGAAGTTTCACCCTCCTTACTCTCTTCCAGCGTATTGGAGTTTTAGGTTCTGGTGTTGTTATCGGGCGACTTCTTCCACCATTTCCTACACCTTAGCCTCTGATTGGAAAAATTCCAAAGTGTATTGTAACATTGATAAAAAATAAAAACAAAGAAAACATTGTTTTGTTTATCTCTTGTTCTTAAATTTCCAGTAGTTATTTTGCAATAACTCACTTGTATTCACCTATGGTGATAATTCCTAAACTGAATTTAGTCATTCTCGTCAAGAGTTTTGTCCTTTTGCCTTTACCATCAGATTCTCCTATGTAGAGGTTAATACCACATGCATCACATCATGTCTCATTTTAGTGCTTAAATAGTGTGAAGCACATCTATTAGATTACAACAAGGAGAGTGGTATCTCTAACCATGGTAAAGGTTCAGGTCCAAGACTATATCTGGGTAAATTGTTACTACTCAAAATAGTAATCCACTAGAGTTCATTGTATTTGACATGTTCAGTCTCATGGCCTAAGGCCAAAATTAATTAATGAAAACATTCTTTTGATTATTCCACTAACTCAAGTTGTTAGACACACTTGAAGATAAGGAGTAGGCAGCCAAAAGACATAGATGTCGAGTGATTTTCCAAAAGAGTCTAAGGTACACCGCTTAAAACCCATACAGGAGGGTTCACTTAGCTCTTCCACTTTTGAACGATTGTGGATCTACTCATGGGGGATAGGAACTTAGACATCATGATCTCATACACTGACCTTATCCTTACCAAGTGTGCATTTTAAAGTTGTGGAAGTTTCTCTCGAGTTTAGTTTCATGCCCCAAGTCTTTTCTAACCTAGACCTTAACTAGAGTCCATTAGTTAGCCTGGGCTCTGATACCAACTGTAACAACCCCCGTTGTCACTACTCAACCACTTTTTTTCCCACACATACATTCTCCATGAAGCAAGAGACATAATCATGACCTAAGATAGACTCATTCCATTTGGATCAAAGCTTATCAAGGCATATAACATCAAGAGCTATTGAGACTTGATCAAATTTCCCTTAAGGTAGAAGTGATCAGCTTCTATGAAACCCTCATACCCCATAGGTATGAGAACGTTGGCCAAGCGTAAGGTTTCATCCCATAAAAGTGAAATCACCAATAAACATACTGTCCACCAAGATCAGTATGTAGGTGAATGCCTTGAAGATGGAGAACTATTAGAGTAATATTCCATTACTTGGGATAATTACCATTTACTCCACTAGGTAAAAAGATAGTTACATTTATCTTTTTCTATTTACCTTTACCTTCTAGATATTTATTTTTCTATCCTAGGTTAATATCTAATATCCTAGGTTAGTGGTTAGTCAGTTAGCGCTATCTCCTTATAGCGCGTTGGTTAGCTTGGATGTAGGTGATATTGTTTGTCATACTATTTTGTAACCTATATTAACATTGGCATTGTCTAATGTTAATCTAATGTTGGAATAGCAATTATTATGGTTTGTCTTTGATTACTGCATAAATTTCCAACCACATTGGCATCAGAGCTGAGAGGGTAGGCGAGGCAAAGGGAGTTATTCCCTGGTTCTGCCTACCCAGGTCAAGGTTATTTTTTTTGCTCACCCAGAGGACGAGCCTGGTGCCAATTGGCAGCACTCATCCCACCTCAACAGGCGAGCTCACAGGCTGAGCAAGCACTGTGTTGATTAGGACCACCATGTAGCCCACAGGGCCCACACATGTCGTGCAGGCCCATCGGCCCGATTAGGCCCACAGGGCCCACACGCGGTGTGCAGGTTGGATATAGGTGACTGGTAGATGGGGCCTTCGAGGTGGGTAGGCACGCCCTCCATGGGAGGACACAGATCTCGATCGATGATCGGGATCTGAGAGGGTAGGCGGCCCTCCGATCACCGACGATCGGATCGGAGACCCTACTGACAACACTATAGAGCATGGATCCCAAGGAGCGGGACCTGCTAACATGGCAGCCCACAGCCCAAGACCCGCACTGATGTGGCCCGAGGTGATCCGAGGCAAGCTGACTCTGACCTAGACTGGACACACACAGACGTTGACATGGCGATGCTAATGAGGTCACTGAGATGGACTCCTGGAACAGACCTGAGAGGACAAATACAGACGTGACACGTGGCGACAAGCCACGTGCCACCGGACCTAATGAGGACGACACGTGGCGGACTAGCCACGTGTCCCGACGCTGACAGTCCACGTGGCTGGCAGCAAAACCAGCCACGCGAGGGACTGACTGCCCGTAGGGCAGTCAATAGCAAAAGGGCTTGAAAGCCCTTTTAAGGCCCAAAATATCCTCCATGCGGGCGATGTGGGATAAATCCCACAATTCTTTTCCCGCCCGTGCGAGGAAAGAAGGGAAAGGGAATTTCATTCCCTTCCCTTCACGTCGGGCCCTGTAGCCCGACCAAAAAGGGCGGCCGGAGCTAAGGCTCCCGACGGGGCAGGTCGGGAGTTCGACCCCCGTCGGGGGCATATTTTTTTTGCTCCAACGCACCAAAACAAAGGGGCCAAGGCTTAAAAGGTAAAAAAAAAATTGTATTTTTTTAATTGTTTTTAGTTTATTTTTTTTAATAATTTAATTTTTTTTATATATAAAAATCTTTTTTAAATTTATTTATTAAAGTGATTTTTTATATAAATTAATTTTATTATTAATTTAAAATAAGCTAGAAATAATTAGATTTATACATTAAAATTGAAATTTAGGGGCGTTTTTTTTTGCAATTTTCAAATTCAAAGAAGGAGCTTTTGTTTTCTCCTCCAAAGGAGATATAAGACATATAAGAGCATCATATTTTTTGCAAAATTAGAACCCTTCAACTCTTCTCAAAACCTTATTATTTTGCAACATAGAAGAGGGACAACATCAAAATTTGCAAACACATCAACACTTGATATTGTGCATTTGTTTTCTCCAAAGAGGGGATATAAGACATTAAATTTGCACATTTTTCTTGCAAACTTGAGAAGAAATTGTAACCTTGGTCCACAAAAACTAAGTCGTGTGTCGACTAGTTCTGGAAGCCTTCCAAATGCGGGTCGTGTGTCGACTTGTCTTGGAAGGAGTGCTCAAATTGTTCATTTTGCAAAATTCAGGGGGGAAGACAACATTGTACTTATTTTGCAAAATTGGAAAACAAAGTAGGAGATAAAAATATCATTTTTTTTGCACAAACACAAAACACACATTTTTGTTGCAAAAATTTAAAAAGGTGCATTTTCGATTTTACTCGACACCTTAAATTGGCAAACTAGGTGATAAGAATTTTGAGGCCATTTCTTGTTTGATTGTTGCATCATTCTTTTTGCAACTATAAGTCATATAATCAAGAACATCCATACCTCACAATTTCACAAATTTGTGTAAATCCATGCACAGATTTAAAGCCAATTTCACTTGATATTCTCTCCTAAATCAACAAAACCCCTAATTCACTCTTATTTGTTTGGCTTAATCTCCTCAAAATTTTCATCCTTCTTGAAGGGTGTTAAGGCAGGTGCCATTAAATATTTGTTTGAGTGAATTATCTTTTGCTACTTTTTTAGGGTAATCAAAAGAAAGAACAAGTTTTTTTTTTTAAATAAGGAACCTTAAAAGTTGCAATCCTTTGCACTAAGGGGGGATAATTCCTTTCTTCCTTCAAACATAGATCTTGACAAGAGGGAGATAAAACTTGTAAAGGCAATCAGAAAAGTAGAAGTCATCATACAAACTATATCTTTTCTTTTAGACTTCATAACAACAACCATGCTTGAAGTACTTGCAATAAGGAAGGACAAATTGGTGAATTTTTTTGACCAAATTGCCTAGAAAGCATAGTTTTGCACAAATTGTAAAAATGACAACCATGACACCATTCAGTGTTGGTTTCCAAACAAGTAAAACTAAAATGGCAAAGGCACATCACATAAGCCATCTTCCTAGTGAAGTGTCTCATTCTGATTCTGATTCTGGTTCAGAGAAAGCACACAGAGTGCTAATTGCTAAGAACAATTTTGTAGAGGGAAAACACATGTGTCCCTTGGGCAAAAGCACCATTTTCTCTCTCTCCTCTTTTTGGCTTCATAAATAGCATAAGTATTTTGTTTGAAGACCTTGCAATAAGGGGTGCTTGTACCTCTCTTAGGCTTCATAAATAGCAAATTCTAGGTGTTTGAAGTACTTGTAACAAGAGGAGCGACTTTTTGTGATGTAAAATTGCCTAGGAGGCAATATTTGTAAAATCCACAACACTCTTGAGTTGCACACTTTTTGCAATTTAAGGGAGATATCCATTTCTTTTCTTCACTAATTTTTGTAAATAGGGAAGAAGGCTTATAAGGGTGCATTTTCGGCTTCAACCGACACCTTAGTCTCACTTCCTTCAGAAATTGAATACACTATGTTTTGCAACAAGAAGGGGGAACTTATAAGGGTGCATTTTCGACAGTGACCGACACCTTAGCTACCTTATCTTTTGCAAACTCATATTGTAAATGAATGAACCTCGTATGAAGTGATCTATTCTACTACACCTAGTGATTGCAGTGGATGGTAACCCATGCAATTTGGTTGGATGATGTGATTATTGTTGGCAATTTTGGGTACATTGGGTACATTGTCTTTGCTCAAGTGTTGATGTTGTCATTGATGTCAAGAAGCGGAAGGGTTTTTGTGAAAACCAAGGCAGACAAAATAAAAGGTTTTATTTAAAACCATGGACAACAAATTTGAAATGGGTTTTTCTTAAAACCCAAGTTGGCCTTTTGTTTCATCAAAAAAGGTACCCCGATGATGGAGATATTTAATTTTAAATATGTAGTTTAAATTCTAATTATTTAAAATTTAAATTTATATTTTAAAATTAAATAAAGTTAACGATTGGCGCCTAAAGGGGAAGTGGTTAATCCAATATAATTAATTTAAATAATTAATTTCATAGTGGGCCAGCCACTATTTTTTTGACCCCGATACCACAAAAGAAGTGCCAATACCTTTACATGAAGTACCAAACAATATGTTTTAAAGATACAACCTTTGATAATATTTTGTTTGGTTTTCGGGAAATACAATGCACCGACGTCGGTTGTAAATAATCTGTGTCAAAGGTTCTTAAGCACATGTTATATATATAAAGGAAGATAGTAAAAGATAAGGTGTGAGATATCGGAAATGCGCTCGTTCGATGAAATAGTCGAAGAAGGAAGTAAAGTTTGCAAAGATACAAAGGAGAGTGATTAATGCAAGGCTAAGGTATTTGCATCCGCTCAAACACGTGAGGGAGCAAAGAAGAGGACAAGTTTTTGCGTATTCCAAGGCCAACGAAAAGACTAAAATTGAAGCACACCCTTTTCGTCTTACATGGGTAGATAGCCTAGGTGGAAGGAAAGTGTTCAAAGTGCATAGAAACCGAGAATTTAAGTGTTCGAATTGCTACGCAATCCTTTTCTTTGACTAGGAAGACACACTGGTCTTTTAGTGGAGAAACAGAAATGCATGCTCCTCGATGTTTGCATGAGTGATGACACGGGTTCAAAGTAAGGTGGGTGCACTTGAGGCAATATAATAATTTTTATAAGGTATGCTTGGCACATGATTTTGGGAGTTATAAGGGTTATGTGTATATGTTTTAATTTGATTAAATCTTGGAATCTACAATATGTTGTTGCAATAAAAGGTATGCTATAAAGATTTTTTATTATTACTTTATTGTTGGATTATGAAGTAATTTATTGTATAAGTGGTTTTGGGAGTTATAAGGTTATGCAATGTTATGATTTATTTTATATTATGGTACAAGTGGTTTTAGGAGAGATAAGAGAGTTGTGCAATTAAAGGCTTTGATGATGATTATTGAAAGGTGGAATAATGTTGATTATTTTGTGATCTACTAACCCTTGTGAAGATTGGCAAAAGAATGTTGTGATGGTGGCAGATTTCCAAAGGGGTTCCTTCACTTCAATAAGGTATGGGCACATTCTTCTTATGAGTAATGAGTGGTGTATGTTATTCCTGAAATAATATTGGAGTGAAAAGGTTTTCAACAAGGTTTCCTTTGGTTGAGTGTAAGTTCTAGTTTTTGGTTTGTTGAAGACTACTTATGCATTGTTATCATTGATGAGAGTTTTGGTGAATGCATAATTCTGGTTTGAGGTAGTGGAAGCATTGTGCACTAGGGTTTATGATTGTGAGTCTTGCTACTTGCTTTGAGTTGGTGAAACCCTTGGATGGTTGTGTTGAGGTTGATGATTGAGTTGCTTCCATAGAGGTTGGTTGATCAAGTTATTGCTTTTACTTGATACATGATATTGGGCTTACTCCATTGAGTTGATTTGAACAAGTTATTCTTTGCATTTGGTGATATTTTGTGGGTGGCTGTTTTGTTCAAATATCTTTGGAGGGAAAAGGATTTCTACTTGTTTTCTTTTCTAGTGATGATTGGTTGAATACTTCAAGGTTAATGTTGAGTTGAATGATGTTGGTTAAACCTTGTCTTTGAGCATTGTTGTTGAAGCCCTAATTGGTTGAGAAAATATATTGGTTGTTGGAAAGAACATGAGTATCATTGTTATATGACATATTGCTTGGTTGGCAATTGTTGGGTTGTGTTTCATGTTCTTGAGAAAAGCATACTACATCTATCTTATTCCGTTGAGATTGAGATTGAGTTGAGATTGAGATTGGGAGTTAAGTATAGAACATATTGAGTCTCTAACAATTTTCTTTATGCTTCTATGAGGTTGATGAATCACATTGGGTCTCTAACAATTCTCTTTGTGGGTTCATGCCAAGCAAGTTTTTCTTGATGAACTTGTGAGCAGGTTTTGGATAGGTTCCATTGGGGACTTGTGAGCAGATTTGGACAGGTCCTAGCAGAGGACTTGTGAAGTTGAGGTTGATAGTTCTATTAGAGAACTTGAGGATAGAGGTGCATTGGTTCTATGAGAAGAACCTGAGGATAGATTTATGCCAGACCGAAGTACTATGTTTGGTGTAGATCAAAGACAGAGGACGAGGACATTTGTGCTAGACTGAAGGACTGTGTTTAGTGCAAATTCGAGGACCAACTTTGAGGTGATAGAGTTGAGGACAGAGGTCTCCAGCCAGAGTAGGGAAGACAGGTGTCTTCTATGGATAGAGTTCCATTTGCTAAAGGCAACGGAGGCAGAGGTCTTCTAGAGGATCACCAGCCAGAGCAGAGGTAGGGGAAGGTATCTCCTTTGAGCAAAGGCTCATAAATTCATATTGGGGGAAGGTTTCTCCTTTGAGCCGAGGCTCATAAACATTGTAATTGGGAAGGTTTCCCAAAGAAATTTGAGATAAATTTTAGAGAAAAGTTTTGTGGATGAACCATGTGAATTGTTGTGTCACTTTGTGGATGGTTTTGTGCATTGCTTTGATATTGCTTTGGATATATTGCTTGACTATTTTGAAGTATAAAGGAAAAAGTAAAAAGAGGTCTTATACTGTTCACCCCCCTCTCAGTATAAGCTTGTGTTCTTCAATTACTATAAGTACATTTGTAGGTGTGAAGACAAAGCGAGGAATGACCCACTTTTTGCTTAGGAGCGGCTAGAGCACTGTGACAAAGCAACGAACCAGAAGATCGACATTTTCTTCCACTGTATTGGGGCAGTTATATACTTTACCCAAATATTGTTGTATAGATGGATATGTATGTATTACCCAAATAATGTAATAAGGGGGGATGTTAGAGTAATATTCCATTACTTGGGATAATTACCATTTACTCCACTAGGTAAAAATATAGTTACATTTATCTTTTTCTATTTACCTTTACCTTCTAGATATTTATTTTTCTATCCTAGGTTAATATCTAATATCCTAGGTTAGTGGTTAGTCAGTTAGTGCTATCTCCTTATAGCGTGTTGGTTAGCTTGGATGTAGGTGATATTGTTTGTCATATTATTTTGTAACTTATATTAACATTGGCATTGTCTAATGTTAATCTAATGTTGGAATAGCAATTATTATGGTTTTTCTTTGATTACTATGTAAATTTCCAACCACAAGAACCACACCAATGAAAAACCATCATAGATGAAATAACCTTATTAATGGTTATTCATAGGTCTTAGATATGATCCTCTTCATATAGAAAATATTTCTAAGACAACAATATCACCATCATGATAAGAATCCATGGAATGCCATCTTAAATATGATTATATAACTTTAAATCTCTTAGAAACATAATGGTTCACCCTTTGTTTAGACAACCCTTTTGTTGTACACATTGAATTTATTACATAAGGACATCACTTGTCCAATAAGGGTGTACCCTACGTCATGCACACTCAATGTCTTAGCTCTTAGGATATAAGATTTGTTTTGGTTTGTAGTTCAAGACCAATTTTGACTTCTTGTGAACTTTAATCCACCTCAAATTCCAATGGTGTTCTAATTTGAACCATAATGAGTGTTTATGAGGTGAACACAAACTAATGGAGCCTTTTATGATAAAATCTACTCATCATAGCCATAGATTTGAAACATCACATGAGAGATCCACTTAAGCAAAAATTATATTCCATTATGAATAGCTTCTATGAATTCCCATGATTATTGAATACAATAAGTAAAACTAATTACCTACATCATTCATATTTAACCAATTTAATCTAGAAAGTAAATGGCATAATCATATATCATTAAATCATTCACATGTTAAAAATTATGCATACATTCTTAACATCATAAATGAAACTACTAAATGAATAGTATTCAATTGTAAACATGCATAACTAACCCCTTATATTATTTAACCATCTCATTCACATTATCATTTTTATTTTGAAAGTAAAAGCAATAGGAACAAGAAAAAATGCATCAACCCACAAAATAGAGTGACACAATGTTTTATCCTGGGAAAACCCTGACGGGGAAAACATAGCCTCCAAAATGTATTATTTCCTCATATTCATAAACTTAAGATACCAAGATTACAAGTATAGAAGGGTATCTACCGATCCCTTTTAATCAAATACAAGTCAAGGAATACCATTATTCCATCTCATGTTTATGATGCAATTAAGGAAGTTTACCAATTCCTTTCTCTAAGTCATCATTATAACATTAAGGTATTTCTCATACCAAAAAGGAATCCACCTGTTCCTTTAAAATCAATGATGTAATTAAGGAATCTACCAGTTCCTTTCTCTAAGTCATCATATGAATGTTAATATTTTACTTATGTTTATGATAATCATTGGAATCACATTTTGGAGAAGTCTCATCGACTTTGGAGGGAACCTTATAAATTCCCTCAAGAATGAATAAAAATCCATTCTTTTCTTCTCTAAGTATCTATACTAAGTGTGTGAAGAAGGAATCTTATAACTTCCTCAATAATGGATTCTCCATCCACTCTTATTTAGAACCTTAACCATATTAAGGTAGTATTTATCTCACATTTTCTATGCATCAAACCAAGAATAGATCCTTGTCTATTATTTTCTTAATTACTTATTATATATTACATGGTTTGATAGGATTCAATCTCCTTTCATCCATTCTAACCTCCAAATGATACCAATTTCCATAAATCCTATATAATGTCATTAAGTGAATGATTTAATACAGTGAGGAAACCCCATCATTTCCTCTAAATATTCCTTTTGAAATTTGCAAACATTTGATTACAATAAAATATAGTAAAAGGGTGTTATTTTCCATTCCCTATCAACTGGTTATATATTTCCACTATTCATTTAGTATTCACTATTCACTATTCACTATCCATTGTGAAGTGAACTCTACGTTCATCCTGCTACACATAATAAACATATGGAGTCATCGAATTATAGTCATTTTATGCTATAATCACTATTCATATTTACTATTCAACATTCAATTTACCATTTACTATTCACGATTTTAAGCCATCCCTTTGAATAGTTTATTACAATACAAATAGGTAATCGATTATTCCAATAATATAGATAGGACATTTAAATTTATATTATGGCTTCAAATATATGAGGCAATAAAAGATTAAGTTTTTACCAATAAGCTTCAACAAGATTTTAAATGGGGATAAATCCTAATCCTTCTGTAAATGAATGAAGCTACTAGTGCATATAGATTTATAAGCAATGAAGTTCATCCATTAGGCTTCAAACTAGCTATAATAGAAAATCATATCCCTTTTAACTAGTAAAAAATAAGGTTATAATGAAGCTTCTATCAAGCATAGTAAATAAACCCACATTATTTGATTAACAACCTAATCAATACAAGAAATATCCAACCTTATCTATCTTCTCTTGAAACTTCCAAGTGCTTCCCGAGTCTTCATGCTTTTCTTCATGATTTGAGTTCTTCCAATGTTCCAAGAGTTGCCTTTTTATTCAACTTAGAAATCTCTTCAACCTTCTGGTTTTTGATCCACCAAGGTGGAGATCATACTCCCTAGGTATCCAAGATTTCTTCTACCTAAAACTTAGTACTCTCCCAAAGATTTTTAGTTTCTGATCCACCATAGTGGAGAGCATACTCCCTAAGTTCCAGGATTTCCTAGATGCTCTTTCCTTCCCAAGGTGTCCTTTATTTATAGGAAAATTTCCCCACTTATGGCCAAATAGTGGCCTCATTATTTTATTATTAAAATATGCCTTGGCCCCCTTAAGACTTATCAATTCATATGGAGGGTAATCTAAAAAGTAGAAGAGGGTCCAAATAAGGATAAGGTAGGTGACCTTATCTTGTTTTGTGTTCCCTTTTCATGGGAAAAAATACAAAACTAATAATATTGAGGTATAGAATAGATACAAATTTAGGAATATTAATGATAAGAGAAGATACCTCCCTTTTATTTCCACCAATGTAGGGAAGCCAAATGGATAATTCCCAAGAGGATAATATAATTCTTATATTATTTAATAATACTAGAGTCCTTTTAAGTTCAATCAAAATTGGGTTCACTTTGTGGGCACCTAATTATTTTAATAAAAAGGGTGACCCATCTACTACTATTTGGTAGGTGGGTGTTGCAAGGTTGACTTTGGAGGAATCTCACCTACCATTCTAGCCATCCTAAAGCTACCATGTGGAGTGTAAGCCAAAAGTAGGGGAAAAAAAGGTCCTACTAGGGATAAGATAGGTGTTCCTTTTTTTTTTTTATGTCCCCTTTTCCTTTAAAATCAATGATGTAATTAAGGAATCTACCAGTTCCTTTCTCTAAGTCATCATATGAATGTTAATATTTTACATATGTTTATGATAATCATTGGAATCGCATTTTGGAGAAGTCTCATCGACTTTGGAGGGAACCTTATAAATTCCCTCAAGAATTAATACAAATCCATTCTTTTCTTCTCTAAGTATCCATACTAAGTGTATGAAGAAGGAAGCTTATAACTTCCTCAAGAATGGATTCTCCATCCACTCTTATTTAGAACCTTAATCATATTAAGGTAGTATTTATCTCACATTTTCTATGCATCAAACCAAGAATAGATCCTTGCATATTATTTCCTTAATTACTTATTATATATTTCATGGTTTGAGAAGATTCAATCTCCCTTCATCCATTCTAACCTCCAAATCATACTAATTTCCATAAATCCTATATATGGTCATTAAGCGAATGATTGAATATAGTGAGGAAACCCCATAATTTCTTCTAAATATTCCTTTTGAAATTTGCAAACATTTGATTACAATAAAATATAGTAAAAGGGTGTTATTTTCCATTCCATATCAACTGGTTATATATTTCCACTATTCATTTACTATTCACCAGTTACTATTCACTATTCACTATTCACTATTCACTGTTCACTATCCACTGTGAAGTGCACTCTAAGTTCATCCTGCTACACATAATCGACATGTGGAGTCATCGAATTCTAGTCATTTTATGCTATAATCACTATTCATATTTACTATTCACTATTCATTTTACCATTTACTATTCACGATTTTAAGCCATCCCTTTGAATAGTTTATTACAATCCAAATAGGTAATCGATTCTTCCAATAAGCTAGATAGGAAATTTAAATTTAGATCATGGCTTCGAATATATGAGGTGGTATAAGATTAAGTTTTTACCAATAACATTCAACAAGCTTTTAAATGGGGATAAATCCTAATCCTTCTGTAAATGAATGAAGCTACTAGTGCATATAGATTTATAAGCAATGAATTTTATCCATTAGGCTTCAAACTAGATTTAATAGAAAATTATACCCTTTTAACTAGTAACAAATGAGGTTATAATGAAGCTTCTATCAAGCATAGTAAATAAACCCACATTACTTGATTAACAACCTAATCAATACAAGAAAGATCCAACCTGATCTATCTTCTCTTGAAACTTCCAAGTGCTCCCTGAGTCTTCATGATTTTATCTATGATTTGAGTCCTTCCAATTTTCCAAGAGCTGCCTTCTTATTCAACTAAGAAATCTCTTCAACCTTCTAGTTTCTAATCCACCAAGGTGGAGAGCATACTCCCTAGGTATCCAAGATTTCTTCTACCTAAAACTTAGTTCTCTCCCAAAGATTTTTAGTTTCTGATCCACCATAGTGGAGAGCATACTCCCTAAGCTCCAGGATTTCCTTGATGCTCTTTCCTTCCCAAGGTGTCCTTTATTTATAGGAAAATTTTCCCACTTATGGCCAAATAGTGGCCTCATTATTTTATTATTAAAATATGCCTTGGGCCCCTTAAGACTTATCAATTCATATGGAGGGTAATCCAAAAAGTAGAAGAGGGTCCAAATAAGGATAAGGTAGGTGACCTTATCTTGTTTTGTGTTCCCTTTTCATGGGAACAAATACAAATCTAATACTATTGAGGTATAAAATAGATACAAATTTAGGAATATTAATGATAAGAGAAGATACCTCCATTTTATTTCCACCAATGTAGGGAAGCCAAATGGATAATTCCCAAGAGGATAAGATAATTCTTATATTATTTAATAATACTAGAGTCCTTTTAAGTTCAATCAAAATCGGGTTCACTTTATGGGCACCTAATTATTTTAATAAAAAGGGTGACCCATCTACTACTGTTTGGTAGGTGGGTGTTGCAAGGTTGACTTTGGAGGAATCTCACCTACCATTCTAGCCATCCTAAAGCTACCATGTGGAGTGTAAGCAAAAAATAGGGGAAAAAAAGTCCTACAAAGCATAAGATAGGTGGTCCTTTTTTTTTTATGTCCCCTTTTGGTCCACATACCTCCAAAGCATCCCTAAATGAAAAAATAGAGGAGAGAATATTACTTTTCTCTCCACCAACCAAATTATGCCATGAGGGCAATAGAATAGGCTTTTAGTATTAAATAATACTAGTGCCCAATTTGGTCCAATAAGAATTGGATATTTAATTGCATTAAAATTAAATGCAATTTACCTTATTATTAAACATTAAACATGTTTAATTATTTTTATTATTTTCCCTCCTAAATTCTTTCAAAATACCTAAATTGGAATTTTGTAAACTTCTTTAGGGTCTATGCCCCTTTTTGTTGAGCATTAATTGATCCCAAGATCAATTAATGTCCTATTGATAGGTTTTGAGGGTAACAGGTAATGATAGAAAGACTCTAGCCTTTCTACTCACTATGACCTTATAATAGAGTTTGAGTCTTATTGTCTTTAAAGTAGACAAAATCTAAATCAATTTTATCAAACTGGACAAAATCAATTTTTATAAGTAGCTAAATTAATTCTATCAACCTAGACAAGAACCTGGTAGAAGCTCTAATAAGCCTTTATAATACTAGAAATATGATATGGAATAATAATCGCAAGCACAAGGAAAATATGACAAACCCAAAAACTTAGTTGTATTCCATTGATAACATACGCCTATAAATAGGTATTATAGGACATATTTTGGATAAGGGTGCATTTAATGATAATGACACCTTAATCCTTTACAAAAACTAATATTTATTAATTCACACACCTAATTCCCTATCATTCCTCCCCACTGAAGAAGCATTGGTCCCCAATGTGTACAAATTATGGAAGAGAAAGAAGGAAAACAATCAGGAGTATCGAGTACAACCGAAAATGTACTCCTGTTACAAAGCAAAATGACAACTTTTTACATGGTTGCATGAAAGCAAAAACTGGCACTATATCTGAGTCGAGCTCTAAAAATGCTCTCCATTGACTATAAACACTACTGTATCGATGAACAACTAAAATTTGGTCCATCGAAACGACAGAGAAAGCAACAATTGATGTCAAAGAAAAATACCTCGAACTACATGCCAAAAGATGCTAGTGGGAAATTGTGGATGCATTAAATTTTTGGTTTTGAATGTTGGGCCATGTGCATTAATGAAATGCATTGAATGAAAATGACCACAAAAATGCATTTAATGAAAGGCAACAACATGGAAATGCATTTAATGAAAGCGACATTGAAATGCATTTAATGAAAGTAGTGCGAAAATGCATTTAATAAAAGTTGTGTGGTTTAATGAATGCATTAATGAATGTGGTTTAATGAATGCATTAATGAATGCGGTCTAATGAATGCATTAAATGGATTAAATTGTAGTGGAATAAATTAAATTAAATTAAAACTAATTTAATTTAATTTAATTTATTTAATGGTTGTTTTGATGGTTGGGTCGCATTAATGAAAGGTGGGTGCGGGAAAAATTAAAAATGGGTAATGAATGCATTAATGAAAATGGGCATGCATTAATAATGTGTTTTAATGATGAAAAAAAATAAATTAAATTAAAAATTTAATTTAATTTTAATTTATGGAAATGTGGTGGTAATGATCTTTGTAATGGCCAACGGTCGGAAACAAGCTGAAAATAGCCAAGAAAGGTAGTAAACATGCGTAAAGCATCGAAAAATATAGATCTAGTGTGGTGGTGGCCATGGAGGAGGTAGCATCCAACGAAAGTTGTGGCAGATGAAATCACACAAATTAGGAATATCGTGAAAGAAAATACCGTAGCGGTGGAACAATAATGGGGTATCATACGGTGGGTGGAGGTCATGGCAAAAACTACGATGGAAATGACCAAAACGATGAGAGATGCTGGAAGACATCAAATCAGGATAAAGACTACCTGAAAATATTGTAAACATCAGACCAGGTGGAATGCTCCCTAAAAATTGCAATTTAGTTGAAAATGACCAAAAAGTTATAGAGGGCCACCGAAAATAGGAAGCAACAAAACAATGTCAAAGAATGGCAAATCAAGACCATTTAAAATGAGCTATGAAGCCACCAAGTATGAAAGTGGGAAAGCCGTAGGTAGCTAATCAACATTCAATAATACGAGATCAAAACTCCTCAACTATAGAGATGTCGAATCAAGGTGTGAAAGGTATGGAAGCACTGGAAATTACATGAATGGTGGCTAAACATTGGATACCAATGTATGAGAGAGGAACCACTGGTTGAGCAAGGGATAACGGAGAGTTTGAGGATGCATTGAGAGACCATGGAGTGTAGTAGGTGTGATGACAATGGCAGAGATGGCAACTTTATCTTCAACTACGTCAGATTCGAGTGAGCCAATATCTACAATGGCTGGGAAGGCCTGATCTGCACTAGGAGCTTCAAAGCTCAGATATTCAATAGCAATGTAAGATAAATGGTTTAATGGAAAGACACGAGGAATTTGACCCTGAGATCCTAGTTCGAATCCAGGTGTGGTTGTAGCTTCTTCAATGTCTGGATCAGGAATGGAATCCTGATTTCCTTCAATAAGATCTTCGACAACAACAAGATCTTCATCCGTAGTGGTATGAATTATTTCTATATAAGTTGCTTTGATTTTGGTAGTGATCTCACAAGGTGCAAAAATGAGATATTCAATTAGATAATAGGCATGTAGATGATTCATGACTTCAAGAACATCTTGTAGTTTTACGGTGAGGATGGCAAGTTGGGTAGAGACCTCATCACGTAAGAGAGTTGTACTCAACATAATTATGTCAAATATGGAAACAGACGATGTGATTTGAATGAGCACAAAATGAACGAAGGAAAATGAATACCCAAAAATTAGAGGTTTTAGATTTTCCAAAGGTGCATGACCAAGGCGGGGCGAAATTGCAAATAGATTGGAAACAAACTATTTAGCCGATAAATGTAATTGAAACAGAGAGAGCTATTCCATGAATTCGACTACAAAGGCATTCTCATTCCCCGTATGAATCGATAAGAGGATACTTGCCTTAATTCCACAACCGACTCTAATACTAAATGATATGGAATAGCAATTGCAAGCACAAGGAAAATATGACAAACCCAAAAACTTAGTTGTATTCCATTGATAACATACCTATAAATAGGCATTACAAGACATATTTTAGATAAGGGTGCATTTAATGATAATGACACCTTAATCCTTTACAACAACTAACATTTATTAATTCACACACCTAATTCCCTATAAAAATCTCATAGGTTAAATACCACATGATTTAATATAATATAGCTACAATACAATAAGGTTAAGATATAAATATGAGTAGAATAATATGAGAAATTAATATGTAGATTAAGGCTTATAATAACTCAAATAAAATGCAGTAATAAATAGCAAAATAAATATAATAGCCTTAATCATTTATGCACTATGCATGAAGAATAACCTACAATATTAATTGGTCAAAATGTATGCAGTCTTTATTGCTCCACTTTCTCTTACAACGATATTGCTCTTCTCTGTAATGTGATATGTAATTATGATATAACTTGATCCTTCTATGGAGTTCTATATAGCCATAGTAGTATGACTCTTTGGATACTTGAATATTCCTTTCCATATGCCAAGTATCATAATTCTTGGATTCTCTACTTGCCACTTTCATACTTGATGAATACTTGACACTATTATGTATGCACACCTATACATGAATTTTGACCTTCACTTTGCAAACTCTAATCAAAGACACTTGTGCACATCTTTACATTATGTATTTTATCTCATAAATACAAGGCAATTGTGCATATATAGTCAGCTTGCACTTACACACTCACTCACATGATTCTTTTGCATTTCCTAAATATGCAAACTTACGTAAAGGGAAAATAATACTCATACTCTAAACTATGACTTAACCCTGATCTATTATTTATAATATTTACCATGAAGGTACCATGGGGGTACATTAGCATGTACCAAATAATGTAATATACTCCAATAGTTGTAAGGTGCTAATAGGTTTTTCTAAGTCTAATATCCTTTAAAGGAACCATAGCCTAATTATAGAATTCAAACTCAAGTAAAACAATATCACTCATAATAAATTTTCTAAGGAATTCATAATTTTTAAGTTTTTTACTTGTCTTAAATAAAGTTTTTTGAGTTCATTTAGGTTCTTATTCCTCTTAAGGATATCAAACAAAAGGTCAATCATGAGAAAACCTTCTATATATAGATTTATTTTTAAATAAGTTATGTGTGGATTTGAACTCCCATTCAAATAATAAAACATTATATTGTTCTCTTTACATTGCTATTAGGTTAATTAAACCATATCCAAATTATATTTTTATCAAAGATATTTCTCATTTGCCTTTCTATCAAAGATATTTGTAATATTTTTCAAATTGCTACATTTTTATAATAAAATCCTTAGTATTGTTTTTATTAAGAGATAAAATCTCATTCATCCAATTACCTTATAAAATTTTAATTTTTCTGAGATGAAGATCAACACCATGAATGGCTAAAATATTTGCTACCCAATTTTCATATCTATAAATATGTTGCCTTTAACAACCTATGAATTTTCTAATATTTCTTTTTTAGGGGTCTTAGTCATTCCCCTAATATTCTAAGATATCATTTTTATCATAACTTTTTATTTGTGGTTTTAGCCACACTTCTTGTTAACACCTGCAATAGTTTATGTTATTTTTCCATATCAATATCCCTTTGAGTTTATTTTTCTCTTTGTTTTTGTTTCATGGGTCTTCATCTCTTTTTTTATTCCCAGCAACATTTACATCTTCATCAATATCTTCGATTTTTTATATTTCTCATAGTGACAATTATCATCTATATGATAATATTGATTTAAAGGGTTTGAAGTGTAAGGAATAACCTCAAAAAACTTTCTTCTTTATGATATCATAGAAGCCCTCAAGTGCAAGGATGCTCCTCCATAACAATTACCTTATTATGCTTCCCTAAAAATCCTAAATTATGATGGATTTCCTTCATATTCATTTCCTTATTATGATACTCTTGAAACATTAAAGTACAAGGGATAACCTCTACACTACTTTTATTTCTATTGTCAGGAGAGGATTCTATACTATACAACAATAAATATAATTTATGTGAAATAAACTTGACCTCTTTTGTCATCTATAATTTTAAAATTTTCTCCACATCTTCTATAGTAAATTTTCACTACACCTGGGAGGGGTATAACCTTAGGCCAATTTTTAAGAAAGGAAGACTAATGGAAAGTAGACTACCCAAAGTCTAAAAGGGAGCTAAGGAAAAACTAGAGGAACTAGATCCTTGAAGGAGAGCATAGCTGAAGATAAATACACAAGTCCTGGTTACTAGACCCCTTAGAGTCAAAAGCCAACACTAACAAGATAACTAAATTATAATTCATATAGCCCATGAAAGAGCAATTAGAACCAAAATAGGGAAGGACCCAAACAATACCAACAAATTAAAATATATAATAGCCATAAAATTGTGATGAAAACCAAAATATTGGATGAGAGTAAGGGAAAGATCAACTACAAGGAATGTCAATCAGACTGGGAAAATACACAAGAGGAAATCCATTGAAACCTAAGCAAGTCGACACCACCCAAGCCTTGATATTTTAGGAGGTCAAATTTGCTTTGGGATATCTTGCCCGTAAATCCATGCATAGAGGGTCATTGGACCTCTTACCCCCTAGCTATAGCAATAGCCTTAGACCTTGTGCAGAATGCAATGTGTTGTGACTACTCTAGTATTTTTATCATGGTTTGAGTATTCATGTATCTATGAGGGGTTTTGACTAGCATTTATCCTAGCTTATATAGAAGTCTTTTTGATTTACAACCATATATGATTAGTATTGTGTTCAATTTAATTGCCATGTTTGGTTAATGTCTTCACTAATCCTTGTTGGAATATTTGGTTCTTTTCTAATGTACCTTCATGCATACATATTAGATTAGAATTATATTAGGAGATAAATAGTTTATTAGAGTAATTAAATAAATGCACAAGTGTTAGAATGTGCAATGATATAATGTGCATGTAGTCCACATATACATGAGTCTTAGGGTTGAGTAAGAGGTAAGGAATCTATCTTCCTATATAAAGGCCTCATTGTGAGTGTTTGTGTGAGGATTTTTGGAGTGCATAGGTTAGTGTAGTAGTAGTCACAATGTAGCTCCATTTTGTTAACATGGAGAGGTTGTAAACTCCATGAGTGGAGCATTGTAATTTTTGTGAGCTTTCTTTTATGAGCATTTCTAGAGTATTGTATCAATTTTTGTATCATATTTCATGCATGTTAAGTTACCATTATCATACTTATAACATTGTATGCCTATTTAAATACTTGTGATCACATTTCATTAAATTTTAGGCTCCAAAAGCTAATAGTAGTATCAAACTGATGGTGGATCAAAGGAAATCATAAAGTGATCACCATTGCTATTGTTGAGTATTTACAAACTAGCTTAGCCATTGTGTGTCATTGCATGCAAATACCATCATAATATATTTTTGATGGAAGTATCTCTAGGTAGAATAATAGAAAGTAGATAAATCCACATGATTGATTTGGATAGAGTTTTTCTACAAAGTTGAAAAAAAACTTGTGAAGAATAGAACTCAACATTGAATCCACTAGATTGGCAATCCAACTAGAGAACATTATTTTCTATAGAGTTATAGAAATTTTTGTTATCATTTCTAATATTTTATTGAATAAGAAAGAAGTTTTCAAAAAGAATACTCGGTTACTATCATCCAAGTTTTTTTTGTAGAAAATTAACTCTCAGAAGTTGGTAAGCTTCCTATAATAAATAGATAAGAACTCCATCTTAGTTGCATAAAATTCAACATACTTTCCTCTTGTAGGGATTAATTATTTATTGTAAAAAAATAAGGATTGACAATTTGGAGGCCGAAGAAAAGTCACTTTGAGAGATTTGTAGATTAAAGAATCCTAATTGAAATATTTAGGAGAGATCTAGTGGCCAAGGAAGCCACATTGAAGATTGCAAATCTATGAAGGAGGTCCTAGAAAGAAGACCCCATTGAAGATAAAAGAGACTCAAGGAGAAGAGTCCTAGAAAATATTGGATATTGGTGATCTCCATTGGAGATTGAAAACTTTGCATTGAAGAAGAGGTCCATAGAAGGCCCTATTGAAGAACTTACAAAGTGGAATATTGAGCATTAAGAAGAACTAATAAAAGTTTTATTGCATGTTTTAGCAGCAACAGATTCAGGAGATCCTAGAAGAAGATCTCACTATGAAACTTCCATAGTTAATTATTTATGAGACCAAGGAAGGTCTCATTGAATTTTTTGAAGCTGCAATATTGAAGACCTTGGAGAGGTCTCAAGAAGAAACAAGAAGAGGCTTGGTGAGCCTCATTGAAGGATTTTATAGAAGAAATCATTGGAGAAATTACTACTAATGGAGAAGCTTGAGATAGCCAAGGAATTGGGATAATTGTGGCCATTCAAAAGCAAGCCCAAAGGAGAAGGTTTGGCAAGAAGACTATCAAAATTAAAGGTAGTTTGGAATAGATATCAAGATTATCATATTGTTTGAGGAGGAGATCTAGTTTGAATTTAGAATTCAAAAAGATAAAGGAGATAGAAAAACCACCAATATGGGAGATTTGGGGACCATCATTGAAGGGTTCTTGAGTGAACATCTCAGCTACAATTTGGAGGAGGATCCTACCAAATTTTTGGGATTCAAGGACAACATTTCAGTGAAGGTATTGACTTCTTTACAATATGAAAGTTTTTCATAGTTAAGGACATAAAAAAAGTAGCAATTTGGGTAGCATTAATGACTGCTAAAGATCAGTACGTCCTGAAGGAGCATTTAAGCCACCAAGTTATAGTATTGGGAAGCATATTAGTCAAGTATTGAAGTTGTAAAAATATGAGAAAGTGATTTGTTTTGGATAGCCTAGAAGAGTTGCAATAGCTCTACAAAAGACAACAAATTTAAATGACCAAAGTCACTATCATCATCATCATCTACAAGGAAAAGGTATGCAACAAAAAGGTGAAATTTTTTATTAGTTGAGATTTTTATATTTGGATTTTTATTTAAGTTATAGAGCACCAAATACAAAATTTTAAAGGTTGCACCAAAATTTTAATTTAAAGTCTTCAAAGGTAGTGCAGAAGTTATAGTCTACAAGGTTCAAACCTGCACATAGAAGAAAATAGAAGTTAGGTATATTTTGAGAGAAAGAAATGTATCAACATTCTATTGTTTATTCTAAGTAAAATAAGACCTTACAAGTTTACATATACAATAGTGCAAATCTTAGTGGAAATCTTGGGTTGCTAAGAGAAAGAATAACCAAGAAAAGGATAACATTGCCAAGGATTTGGAGGTAATATTGAACCCTGTGTTATCCCACTCATCTTAGATTTTGAAAAGGAGTGGAAGTCACCATTTTGAGAAGGAAAGAGAATAGGTTCAAGACCATAGGGAGAAAAATGTCTACACATATTATTCTACATTTGCATAGTATAAGTATTGGAGTTATTCAAGAGAGCTCTAAATAGCATAATATCTCCAACGAAAGGGAGATAGTAGTGTTGGACATTTTGAGTCCTAAAATTTAAAGTTGTCATTGATGTCAAGAAATGAATTCATATTTAATGTCAAGGTTTTTGTCAAGGATAAAATTTGTCAAATTTGTTCTTTGATATCCAGGAAGAAGGTCAAAGGTCAAGAGATTCAGTGCAAAGTTAAAAAGGAGATATAATTTTTTTATAAATTATTTAAATTCAATGAGAATTTAAATTTTATAAATATATATTATTTACACCATGGAATGCAATGTGAAGGAAGCAATAATATCATAATGGTTAAAAGGATATAATATTATAATGTTTTATATTATAAAAAAAAGTGATTTGGTTAAAATCCCAAAGTAAAATATTTAATATTTTACAATACCCAAAGATGGGTTTGAAGTTTAAAATATTCAAAGCACTTTATGAATGTTCTAATCTTCGCAGACATCTCATGGTAATGAAAGATTCAAAGGCATCGACATATTACAAAGCACAAATGAATTTAATATAAATAGCATATGCCCCAAGGGAATTGATCCTTATCATTGCTCGATCAATTATTTTGCATACAAATTGTTTAAAGAGAAGAGCTCATGAAAGAGGGACTACAAATTTCATGTTTGATTTGCTAGAGAATAGAAACAAAGTGGAAGGCATCAAATGGTCCTAGCCTAACCAGGAATATTGGCCTAGTGGCAAGTGGTCAGGTGGTAAAACGTTTGTTGGCAAGGAATCCAACATTCGAAACGTGATGGTGTGCATTTGCAAGCGTGTTGGTTGAAGGCGCCAAAGACACATATTTTTGCAAGGAGGCAAGAGTGTGATACATTTTGAAGTACGTGGTGATTCCTCCATCACAAATGAGCATGTAGCTCATGCAGATGTTGGAGCCATGGCAAGGCGTATGTCGTGGGCATTATTGAGGGTTTGAATCCCTCTAAAGGTAAGGTAAATATTTTACATTAAATTTTTATTATTTGCCTAAGTTTGGAGGTATAAGGGTTGTTAGTGGAATTTTTTAGAAAGGGTGTTTATTGGATAGTGGTGGTAGTTGAAAATCATTACTTGGAGTAATAAGGAAGTTTTAGTTTTAATTATTTTTTATAGTCTTAAATTACTATATTGGCATATTGAAGGACTAAGACTTTTGTTTAATTTTAATAAGGTTTTTTGCATTAAAGAATATTATTGTGAAAGTATTGAATATTATTTAAGTTGGAGTGATAAGGTGTAATTTTGATATCATTTTGCATTGTGTATTGTTGAGGAAATTATTATCTTCTAACCCTTGTTGATATTGGCAAAGAAGTAATTATGAGTGTGGTGGGTTTGTGAGATTAACTCCTTGTGAAGCAAAAAGGTATGGGGAAATTCTTTCTTGGTTAAGTTGGTTGATTGGCTTACTAGAAAATAAATTTTGGAGTGAAAAGGATTTGATTAAGGTTTCCTTTTCAAAAGTGCTTGAGTTAATGCTTCAAGGTTTTCTAGAATTAAGAGTTGTGATTAAAACCTTGTTTTATAAGCATAGTTGTTGAAGTCACTGGTTATGTGAAGAACTTGAGTTAGGGTTTTGCAAATATAATGAGTATCATTGTTATAAGAAGATTGTTTTATAAGAATTGTTGTTGAAGTGAGTTATTGTGCAAAGAACTTGAACTAAGGTTTTTGAAAAGAACATGAGTATCATTGTTATGTGAGATTTTTTGTTGAGCATTGTTGGAAATAATTTGAATTGGTTGATATATGATTGGACTAGGGTTTATGAGAAAAGGGAGTTTCATTAAGCAATTTATTTAATTGAGTTGGTTGAGCCTAGTCAAGTGGTTGTATGAAGTGATTGTTCAAGTTCCATAAAATAAACTACTCTACATTCCGATTTGAGTTGTGAAACTAATTGAGCATTGATTATAGAACATATTGAGTCTCTAACAATTCTCTTTATGCTTCTATGAGATTGAGAAAATAGAGAAAGTGACTGTGAATTGAGAGTAAAACATATTGAGTCTCTAACAATTCTTTTTATGCTTCTATGAGATTGGACAAGTTCTATGTGTGGACTTGTTAAGTAGATTTGAGGCAAGTTTTTGAGAAGACTTGTGGACTGATTTTGTGTGAGCTTTTGTAGAAGCTTACAATACAAATTTGTTTAAGTTCTAGAGAGAACTTATTGAGCTGATTAGGACAAGCTCTATGTGAGCTTGTTGAACATATTTGGACAATTTATGTGTGATCTTATTGAGCAAATTTGGACAAGTTTTGCATGAGCTTGTTGAGAAGATTTGTACAAGTTCTGTGTGAGCTTGTTGAGCAGATTGGGACAAGTTCTGTGTGAGCTTGTTGAGAATATTTGGACAAGTTCTATGTGAGCTTGTTGAGAACATTTAGACAGGTTTTAAGTGGACCTGTTGAGAAAATTTGGATAGGTTCTGAGTGGACCTATTGAGAAGATTTGAGCAGGTTTTGAGTGGACCTATTGAGCAAATTTGTATAGGTTATGAGTGGACCTATTGAGAATATTTGTGCTAGATCTACTGGATTGTGTTTAGTGTATATTTGAGTGGACTTATTGAGAATTTTTTTGCTATATAAACTAGACTGTGTTTAGTGCATATTTGAGTGGTGAAAAGGATTGAAAATCCAACTAAGAATTCTATTATTTACAACTCAATTTATAGGCTCTAAAGGCCCAAAATACATAACCAAACCCACAAAATCATGGATTTGATCTAATATGCTTAACCATAAGCTACAATAGTGCAAAGGAGAATGCACGTAACTTCTAAGTTAAGAAAGAAAGGAAAAATTCTAACTAGAAGATCCTTTTAGCTATCTTGAAGTACACACTTCCTACTTTGTGTTCACACTTCCTAACTAACACTCCTAAGTGACAACTAGAAGACAACTAGTGCCCACAAGTGTATGTGAGAAGGAGACTCACTTACAATATTAATTTGAAAGAAATAAACTATGCAAACCTAACTAGGAACTACTAGAGGGGTCATATGAGTGATAAAACATCAATACTCATAATGCCTCCCCACAATAGAAGCATTGGACTCCAATGCTTTTAGAAGAGTAGGAAAGTCATGGGACATATGATGAAAAGAAATCCAATGAGCTTGATGTGACAGTTATCCTCACCGAGCCACAAGATATGAGGTGGTAGACCCTTGGCAAGTTTGTCGAGTCTTCGTGTCATAGATCTGATAGAAATCCAAAGGTAACTAAGAATCAAGAACCACGTCCATAGGATGACTGAAATTTGGTGTGGTATCCAATGTAGATTCAAAGTACAACTTCAAAATATCTACATTGACGACATCATGAATCCCCAAGTGTGTAGGAAGATCAAGGCGGAAAGCATTCTCGGACACCTACTGAAGAATAGTATAACGTCAATAGCAAATCGATTTGATTTTATCGTGAGTCTTATCAGTAAAATGCCACTTGTCAAGATGCAACCAAAATTTGTCACCAACCTGAAATGGATGAGGAATTCAATGTCGATCCATGGCCTTTTTCTATTGCTGTTGTGTCTTTTACAAAATCTCAATCACCTTTTATTGAATATTGTGCAAGTGTTGAATAAATGAGTGAGCCTTGTATTTCTCCTTCTAAATATGTGAAGTGATAGGAGACAAAGACAAAGGTAACTCATAAGGTGCCAAGGGCTGAAATCCCATACAAACATCAAAAGGTGAATGACCTATAGAATAATGTAGTGCCCTATTGTAGCCATGTTCAATATGAGTGAGACTCAAGTCCCACTTTGCTGGTGAAGTGTGATGATAGATTCGTAAACTTTGCACAAGTGTACGGTTTACCACTTCAGTCTGTCCATCGTATTGTGGATGATAGGCGGTGGAAAAGTTAAGGGAAACTCCCAAAATTTTCCACAAAGAATGCCAAAAGTGACCCAAAAAGCGTGAATCAGGATCTGATATAATGTTGGTAGGTAGACCAAAGGATCGCCAAATGTTGTCAAAGAACAAATGGGCTAAGTCTGCTACAGAACTTGTCTTGTGACATGGAATAAACTTAGCCATTATACTGAATCTATCAACCACCACGAACACACAATCATGTTATCGCACTGTCATGGGAAAACCACTAACCAAATCCATGGAAATGCTTTCCCAAGGACGAGAAGGAATGGGCAAAGGCATGCCTAAGCCAAAATTATTATTAGCTGGTTTTGAGCGACAACAAACTACATACTATTTGAAAAATCACAACACATCCCTCTGCATTTTAGGCCAGTAGAAAAATCTTTGCAAGTGATGAAGTGTTTTGTGCTTCCCAAAGTGACCACCATAAAGTGTAGAATGAGCTTCCTTAATAAGTGACACTCTAGGCTCACAAGGAACACGAACCTTGTCCAATTTGTAAAGAAGCTTGATGTAGAAATATTGGAAAGGACACAAATTGGAAGAAGAAGGCTTACTCACTTGCTCAAATATTTTTCCAAAATCAGGATCCTGTGAATACTGATTAGGCCAAGTCTGAAATCCCAAGTGTGAAGTGGACATAACTATTAAGGCAAGAGCCATAGGAGGCCTACTCAAACAATCAGCAATAGTATTAATCTTCCCCTTTTTGTACTTGATCACCAAGTGAAATTGTTGGAGGTAAGAGGCCCACTTCATATGTCTTGATTCTTCAATTTTACTTTGAGATTGTAAAAACTTGAGAGGCATATGATCAGTGTGTACTACTGTATCCTTTCCCAAAATATAATGTCTCTAGTACTTGATAGCTTGAACTAATGCATACAACTCCTTGTCATATGTAGAATAGTTCAACTTAGTAGCAGAAAAAGTTTTGGAATGATAAGTAACTGGATGACCATTTTGTTTGAGCAAAGCACCTAGAGCAACTTTAGAGGCATTCGTTTCAATCTCAAAAGGTTGAGAGAGGTTAGGTAAAGTTAACACAGGTGTAGTACAAAGTTTCTTTTTCAATTTCTCAAAGGCAACATCTTGGTTTTTCTCCCAATGAAAGGGGACTTTAGACTTAGTGAGAAAATGTAATGGAGTTGCAAGGGTGGAATACTGAGGAATGAACTTGCGATAAAAATTTGCAAGTCCTAGAAAACTCCTTAACTCGGTGAGAGTAGAAGGAGGGGACTACTTAAGTAAAACATCAACTTTAGTGGGATCTACCTGAATTCCACTTTCACTAATCACATAACCAAGGTAAGAAATCAAAGTATTGCCAAAAGAACACTTTGAAGGATTGGCATATAATTGATTCTTCGCAAGAAGATCAAGTGTATGATGGATATGCCCAAGGTGTTCCTCCAAAGTTTTGAGAAGATCAATATATCATCAAGATATATTATTACAAATTTGTCAAGTACATCACGAAATACATCATTCATCAACCTAATGAAGGTTGCAGGAGCATTTTTAAGACCGAAAGGCATGACCAACCATTCAAAGAGGCCCATATTCATCTTAAAAGTTGTCTTCCGTGTATCCTCAGCTTGGATACGTACTTGATGATATCCACTTTTGAGATCTATTTTTGAAAATAACTTAGCTCCTTGGAGCTGATCTAATAAATCATCAATGCGTGGCAGTGGATATCTATTCTTTACAAAAAAATTGTTCAAAGCACAAAAATCAATGCACAATCTCCAAGGGCAATATTTTTTAAGAACCAACAAAATAGGTGAGGCACAAGCAGAAATACTTTCCTTAATGAAACCCTTAGACAACAAATCTTCTATTTGCCTTTTATTTTCTTCATTTTGCAAAATAGATTGTCTATACATGGGTGAATTAGGTAGTGAAGAACCATGAATGATTTCAATGCTATGATTAATTGTGCAATTTGGAGGAAGAGACTTTGGCTCCTAAAATATGTGTGGGTAATTTTGCAATATTTTATCCATTGAAGAGTGTTTTTTTGGAACGGATGTTGATGTAGGAGTGTTTTTAGAGCGAATGAAAATTAGAGCAACGTTAGCACCTTTTTTAATTGCCCTTTTTGTTTGCTTGGAATTTAGAATGATGTTAGGAGTGTTGGTGATTTTAATGATAAAGACCTTACCATATTTTTGGAGTGTGTAGGTTCTTTTGAAAGCATCATAAATAGCTCTCTGATCATACTGAAAAAGTTTTCCAAGCAAAATCCCACAACAATCCATAGGAGTCACATCACAAGTGACTTGATCTATGAAATGTTGGCCAAGTGCAAATTTTAATGTGCAAGTGTGAGTGATTTCTGAGCCCCTTCCACTATCCTTCCAACCCAAAGAATAATGTTGAGGATGAGGCTCAATAGGTAACTTCAATCGCTCAACAATGGACCTCGCAATTAGATTTTTCTATGAGCCATTATCCACTATACAATCAGTTGTAAAATTATGGAGCAAATGAGATCTAGTGATGAATAGAGCATCATGATCACCCCTTGATGAACTTACATTTACCAAGGTAACCTCATTGAGCTTACCTCGTAATTCCGTGTATACTCTACTTTCTCCTACTAACTCAAGGGAACCTTTGGAAGCATCCTGTTCTTGAGTAGTGATGACTAAACTTTTCTTCTTAAGCTTAAAACAATATGCTTTTTCATGACCTTTTTTCTTACAATAGTTACAAAACCTTTTAGAAGAAGAAGGTTTGGAAGAAGAAGAATAAGAAGAAGGAGTAGAAGTGAAAGCAGAAGAAGGAGATGGAGAAGAAACATTCTTCTTTTGAGCAAAATTTTTCTTTTGTGAGAAAGAACTATTCCCTTTTGATGAGTTTGCAACCACTTGAGTAGCAGGTGCACGAAATGCCTATGAATGCACTTTCAACTTGTCCTCCGCAAGTTGTGCCTGGTTGAAAAATGAATCCAATGTTTCGATAGAAACAAACATAATTTCCCTGTACAAATGCTCCAACAAGCCACTTTGAAATTTGAGAATCAAAGCTTTAATATCTTCCTCCACATTCAAAAGAATCTTGTACCTTTTGAATTGAAAGATATATTCCTACACAATCATATTAGTACCTTGTCGAAATCGAAACCATTTAATTACCAATTCCTTAGAATAATTGGAAGGATAAAAATTGGTCTTAATATAGTCTACAAGCTCATCCCAAGATGTGAGTTCATCATGACCTTTTTTTCTTTCAAAAATTACTCTAGCTAAACCAAAAAGTTTTAGCTTAGCATATGGAACCATATCCTCATATGAAAGCTGAGTGTAAGAAAACCAAGAACTCATGTCAAGAATCCAACTATTCAATACTTTGGGGTTTCGGGATCCATCATAAAGTGGCACTTCACAATGAACTCTCAGGCAAGAATCATGAGCAGAAGTTGAAGCACTATGAATGGAAATGTCATTTACCTTCACTGCAAGGTCACTAAGAACTTTTGCCATGGTAGTATCATTAGCTTTATCGGCTAATGCATTCACAACATGTGCCAGTTCTACCACTTGGGAAGCCAAGTCAGAAGCCATGTGAAACTGGGTATAAGCCAGAAGTAACAAGGACAAAAACACTTAAAAATCAGGGTAAAATCTGAAAATACCCTGTTACAATGCAGTGCCTTGAAAATTACCCCTAAGGCTAAATAAAAATTTTAACTTAACCTAAGGTTTAAAAATGTCTTTTATAATTTATTAATTTAAAAATAACTTAATTAAAAATTGAAATTAATTAATCAAAAAGATTAATTAAATTTAATTAAGATATTTAAAAATAAATTAATAAATAAATAAAAAAAATTACATGCAATTCTAAACCTTAGATAAAGTAAAAATTAAATAACTGATATTACCCTATCATGTCCAAGTTAACCTGTCACTACACTCCCTATTAGCCTGCATGAAAATTTGCAAACTATTGTTGCACGATTTTCGAGGAACTAGAATGCATGAACTGAAAGGTAAATATGCAATTTTGTTCTTCAACGGGATAAATAAAGTAGCTCCTCCTAAATCCGAATGCAAGGCAGCCCCAACGAGGCTAATAGATGCAGCCCACACTACAGCCTACCTGGCCAAGCAATTACCAGGTAGGGCGCTGATGCCTGTCAAATTTGGTAGGTGTGACAGTTCCTGTCGTCTATTGCACCTATGATGCGACACAACCAATGTCCCGTCGGCTATGTGGCATGTCTTCGCCCATGCATGCATTTATTACAGGCAAACGGACATGCCACGATAGGCCCAGAAATGTGCTGGCGCTTGTTAGTGTTGACAAGCGGGACAACGCCTGTCGAGCTATCAGTCCTACGATGCAACACAACCAATGTCTCATCGACTGTGTTGATCGTCGGCCGATGTCCATCGACAGTCAAAAGTCAATGTCTATCGGCCCTCGGCTCCTGTTGAGATGGGGTCGAGGGGCCAAAAATCTATATTTATATAAATTATATATATATATATATTTATATATTTAAATTTTAAATAAAAATTTAAATAACTTAATTGTTATTTTCAAAATTTAAAATTTAAATTTTACAATGATTTCAAAGAACTAAGGTAATTTGACCTAAGAAATTTCAAGAAATTTTGTAAATTTTTCTTCAAACCAACAATAGGATTGAAAATCTTGCTATTTAAGACTTCAGTAGCACTCTTTTCAAGATCTAGTGGACACATGACCAACGTTTGAAAGGCCACCAGATCCAAGTTGACACACGACCTGGTATAGATGCTCCTCAGTCTTCAAGACTCCTCAATGGCAGGAACAAATGGCTCCCTAATGCGTATTTCATCGTAGTAGTCCAAACCTGCCAAGGGATTTTTGCAAGAGAGGAATCGAGGTAAAATTTTCCTATACCTCTTGAGCATAAGTAAAAAGTTGGAACGAGGAGTTTGATGCCTAAGGAACTTCCTTTTGCGAATGGTTTTCAAGATCCCCTTGAGATTGAACCGATTCCTCAATGAGAAATAATTTCTCATGAAAAACAATCTATCTCCTTCCCTCTCACCTCACAAGCCCTAGTGCAAACATAAACTAGGCTCTGATACCAATGAAAAGGATTGAAAATCCAACTAAGAATTCTATTATTTACAACTCAATTTATAGGCTCTAAAGGCCCAAAATACATAACCAAACCCACCAAATCATGGATTTGATCTAATATGCTTAACCATAAGCTACAATAGTGCAAAGGAGAATGCACGTAACTTCTAAGTTAAGAAAGAAAGGAAAAATGCTAACTAGAAGATCCTTTTAGCTATCTTGAAGTACACACTTCCTACTTTGAGTTCACACTTCCTAACTAACACTCCTAAGTGACAACTAGAAGACAACTAGTGCCCACAAGTGTCTGTGAGAAGGAGACTCACTTACAATATTAATTTGCAAGAAATAAACTATGTAAACCTAACTAGGAACTACTAGAGGGGTCATATAAGTGATCAAACATCAATCCTCATCAAGTGGACTTGTTGAGTAGATTTGTGCTAGACCAAATAGACTGTGTTTATTACAGATTTGAGACAGAGCTTTGGAGATGAAAGAGCAAAGAGGATAGTAGTCTTTAGTGGATAGAGATCCATTATCCAGGGTAGTGAGGATAGGTCTTCTGAGTGGGACAAGAGTCTTTAGTGGAGAGAGATCCACAAGCCAATGTAGTGGAGGCAATAGTCTTCTAAAGGATCACCAGCCAGAGCAGAGGAGAAGGAGTTCTCCTATGGATAGAGATCCACAAACCAGATTTAGGGGATCAACATATCCTTTGGAAAAAGGTCCATAAATATTGTAATTTGGAAGGATTCCCAAGATATTATTTTAGAAATATTTAGAAGAAATATTTTCTCCATGGAGGTAGCCATATTTGGGTGAACCACGTTAAATCTGTGTCTCTATTATGTGTTGTTATTTGTGCATTGATTTTATTACTATTGTTGATATTGCTATCTATACATTGCATAATATTGATTTGGAAAGAAAAGTAAAAAGTGCTCTTATATTTTTCATCCCCACTTCTCAATATAAGCTTGTGTTCTTAAATTGGTATCAAAGCGGGTGCCTTCAGAAGAGTTTAACAATTTTAAGGAAAATCTAACAAGAACACAACAGATCCTAAGGAAGTGTCCTCAAATAATTCACCACCAGTATTTGATGGAAATGACTATATGTATTGGAGTATGATTATGAAGATCTACTTGATGGCTCTTGGTAATGAAATTTAGGAATCAATGGAATTTTTATATGATCCCTTAATCAATCCTCCTACATATAAGGAAGGTAAGCTTATACAACACTATAATTTAAAAGTAATGAATGCACTTGTGAGAGGTTTGTGTAGAATAGAATCTATGAAAGTTATGCATTGTAACACTACAAAAGAAATGTGGGATAAATTGCAAAATATATATGAAGGAGATAAAAGTGTCAAGAAAAAAGTCAAAATCTCAAAAGACAACTTGAAGAATTAAGAATGAACAAAGAGGAAAATATTAGTGCTTATCTAATTCAAATTTGTGAGGTTGTTAATGATATGCAAGGACTTGGTATGAAGATTGATGAATCTGATGTTTGTGATAAAGTCTTAAACTCTCTTCCAAAAATATTCAGTGAATAGGTTTCTGCTACAGAATATCAATAGGTGGTGATACTTTGACAAGAGATAATTTGCTTGGTATACTCACAACATTTGAGATAAGAACAAAATATCCTATGACCTAGAAGGAAGTAGCATTCAAAGCAACCAATAAGACAAAGGGTAAGAATTCAAAATCAAGTAGTGAGTCATCCAGTGATGAAGAAGCTAATTATGGTAGAAGAAATAAATATTCCAAAAGATCCATAGATATAAGATTTGTTAAGTGTTTCAATTGTGGAAAGTATGGATATTTTACAATAGATTATCGAGAACCAAAGAACAACAATGGTGAAGAAAAATAGGATCACAGATACAAGGAATCATAAATATATAGGAAATATAAGCATGAGAAGAAAGGTAAGGATGGACAAAGCATACAAGGGAATAAGTTATTTCAAAGAAAAAATAGGAGCTACTATGCGGATAATGCAAGTAAGTACTCAAGTGATAGTGATTCTAGTGTTTCAAAAAATGATAGAGATGAAGTTTTGTTTATGATTGAATAAAAAGAACCAGTTAAGAAAACTCCAGTTATTCTCAAGTGTTTTAGATGTGGTAACTTTGGACATCTTGAATATGATTGTACAAGGGATGGTTATAGCTTTAGTGATGATGAGTATGAGAATGCACTTGAAGAACTAGATGAAAATATTCTAATGGCATTAGAAGAAGTAAGTGATCCTATAGAAGACAAGCCAAAATAGAGTAAATATGTGGAAAAAGGTAAAAAAATAGAGGATTATTCAACAGAGAATGGTTATGATCTCAAGGGAGAACTTATATATGCCCTTGAAATTGTAAAGAATGTAAGGAAGCAACACTCTAAACTTAAAATTCTATTTCAAAAATGTGATGAAGAGAGAATATTGCTTATAGAGGATTTAGAAAAAACAAAGACTAAGGCAAAAAGGTTCAAAGATAAGTTAGAAGCAAATATCTTGGAATGTGAGAAGTTATCACAAGAAGTGGCACTACTAAAATAAGATTTAGAGGACTCCAAGACCAAGATTAAAGGATTTAAAAATAGCTCAAATAAATTGGATAAGTTCATCAAGACTCAAAAGCCTACATCAAGTAAAGCATGTCTTGTATTTGAACAAGTTCAAAATAAATGGGAAGGAGAGTCAACTTCAAGTCTTTGAGGAGAAAAAATCTCATATGAAGATACTTCATAAGAAGATAGTGTAAACGAAAGTGAGACATCAGAGGATGGGTTGGACAATAGAGAATTAAAAAAAAATAGGAACAAAGAAGATACATATGGAACAATAATTAGAATAGGAGACCAATGATGTCAAGACAAGGAAGCTTCAATGGAAGATGTTTTTCATGTCACAGGTTTGGGCACATGGCTTCACAGTGCAGGACACATGAAAAATAAGAATATGGGAATGAACAACCTTTCCATGGGTATTGATACTCATGTAATCGATTTTGTCACAAGGCAATGAATTGTAGGGTTCATAACATAAGAGAATATGGATTCACTAGGATAAATCCTAAGACATTTGTACCTCCAAGGAATAATAACATTAAGTTTTATAAGTGCAATAATTATGGTCATGCAACAAAGTGGTGTAGAGCAGACATTCTAGATATAAGTATGAATAGGAAATTGAACATAAATAGGAACATGAATAGAAACAAGAACATGGATGTGAACAGGAACAGGAACAGGAACAGGAACAGGAACAGGAACATGGATGTGAATAGGAATAGGAATAGGAACATGAATGATGACATGGAAAGGAACATAAACATGGATAGAAACAATCAAAGGATTCAAAAAATTTAGAAAAGAAGAGAAGAGGATAAAGGTAAATAAAAATGCTTTTTGGGAGTAGAAATACTCCCATCAAAAAATTAACCACCTTAAAAAAATGTGGGGGAGGGGCTAAGCTAAGAGGTTCATTCTTAGTACCGAGCCCCAAAGGTGACCCTTTGCCATTTATTTCAAAGGGGGAGACAAATTTGAGTTTAAGGGAGAGATTGATATTTTAAAGAGCATTGAGCCAGGGGAGCAGTGTCCCAGGGGGAGAATCACAGAAGAAGAAGTCAAGTTTTTGGTAAAAAGTTTTGGGTTTCCATCAATGACAAAGGGGGATATTGTTGGACATTTTGAGTCCTAAAGTTAAAGTTGTCATTGATGTCAAGAAATGAAGTCATATTCAATGTCAAGGTTTTCATCAAGGATCAAAGTTGTCAAAGTTGTTATTTGATATCTAGGAAGAAGGTCAAAGGTCAAGAGATTCAGTGGAAAGTTAAAAAGGAGATATAATATTTTTTATAGATTATTTAAATTCAATGAGAATTTAAATTTTATAAATAAATATTATTTACACCATGGAATGCAATGCGAAGGAAGCAATAATATCATAATGGTTAAAAGGATATAATATTATAATGTTTGATATTATAATATTAAAGTGATTTGGTTTAAAGCCCAAAGTAAAATATTTAATATTTGACAATACCCAAATATGGGCTTGGAGTTTAAAATATTCAAAGCACTTTATCAAGGTTCTAATATTTTTTGATGTCTCATGGTAATGAAAGCTTCAAATGCGCCAATGTTTTGCAAAGCATGGAGGAATTTAATATAAATTCCTATGCCCAAAGGGCATTGAACCTTATCCTTGCTCAATCGATTATTTTGCATACGAATTGTTTAAAGAGAAGAGCTCGTGAAAGAGGGGCTAGAAATTTTGTGTTTGATTTTCTAGAGAATAGAAACAAAGTGAAAGGCATCAAATGGTCGAAGCCCAAACATGCAGCTTGGCCTAGTGGCAAGTGGGCAGGTGGTAAAACATTTTTGGCAAGGAAACCAACATTTGAAATGTAACGATGTACATTGGTAGGCGTTTTGGTTGAAGGTGCCAGAGAGTGATACATTTTGAAGCACGTGGTGCTTACTCCATCACAAATGAGTGTATAGCTCATGCAGATGTTGGCACCATGGCAAGGCATACATCATGGGCATTATTGAGGGTTCGTATCCCTCCGAAGGTAAGGTAAATATTTTACATTAAAATTTTATTATTTGCCTAAGTTGGGAGGTATAAGGGTTTCCAGTGGAATTTTTTAGAAAGGGTGTTTGTTGGATAGTGGTGGTAGTTGAAAATCATCACTTGGAGTAACAAGAAAGTTTTGATTTTAATTATTTTTTATAAAGTCTTAAATTACTATATTGGCATATTGAAGGTTTAAGTATTTTGAGTGTTTTTTAATTTTAATAAGGGTTTTTGTGTTAAAGAAGATTATTGTGAAAGTATTGAATATTATTTAAGTTGGAGTGATAAGGTGTAATTTTGATATCATTTTGCATTGTGTTTTTTTGAGGAAATTATTATCTTCTAACCCTTATTGAGATTGGCAAAGAAGTAATTGTGAGTGTGGAAAATTTGTGAGATCAAATCTTTATCAAGCAAAAATGTATGGAAACATTATTTCTTGGTTGAGTTGATTGATTTGCTTACTAGAAAATAAATTTTGGAGTGAAAAGGATTTGATTAAGGTTTCCTTTTTGAAAGTGCTTTAGTTAATGCTTCAAGGTTTTCTAGAATTAAGAGTTGTGATTAAAACCTTGTTTGATAAGCATAGTTGATGAAGTCATTGGTTGTGTGATGAACTTGAGTTAGGGTTTTGCAAAGATCATGAGTATCACTGTTATAAGAATATTTTTTTATAAGCATTGTTTTTGAAGTGAGTTATTGTGCAAAGAACTTGAACTAAGGTTTTTGAAAAGAACATGAGTATCATTGTTATGTGAGATTTGTTGTTGAGCATTATTGGAAATATTTTGAGTAGGTTGATATATGCTTGGACTAGGGTTTATGAGAAAAGGGAGTTTCATTAAGCAATTGATTTAGTTGAGTTGGTTGAGATGAGTCAAGTGGTTGTATGAAGTAATTGTTAAAGTTCCATAAAACAAACTACTCTACATTCTGATTTGAGTTGTGAAAGTAATTGAGCATTGAGTATAGAACATATTGAGTCTCTAAAAATTCTCTTTATGCTTCTATGAGATTGAGAAATTTGAGAAAGTGATTGTGCATTGAGAGTAGAACATATTGAGTCTCTAACAATTATCTTTATGCTTCTATGATATTGGACAAGTTCTATGTGTGGACTTGTTAAGAATATTTGAGGTAAGTCTTTGAGAAGACTTGTGGACTTATTTTGTGTGAGCTTTTGTAGAAGCTTACAATACAGATTTGGTTAAGTTCTAGAGAGGACTTATTGAGATGATTGGGACAAGTTTTGTGTGAGCTTGTTGAACATATTTGGACAAGTTCTGTGTGAGCTTATTGAGCAGATTTGGACAAGTTTCGTATGAGCTTGTTGAGCATATTTAGACAAGTTTTGTGTGAGCTTGTTGAGAAAATTGGGACAAGTTCTATGTGAGCTTGTTGAGCATATTTGACCAAGTTCTATGTGATCTTGTTGAGTAGATTTGGACAAGTTCTTAGGGGACCTACTGAGTATATTTGGATAGGTTCTGAGTGGACCTATTGATTAGATTTGAGCAGGTTCTGAGTGGACCTATTGAGCAAATTTGGATAGGTTCTGAGTGGACCTATTGAGAAGATTTATGCTATATCGACTGGATTGTGTTTAATGTAGATTTGAGTGGACTTATTGAGCAAATTTGTGCTAGACCAACTAGACTATGTTTAGTGTAAATTTGAGTGGACTTGTTGAGCAGATTTGTGCTAGACCAAATACACTGTGTTTATTACAGATTTGAGATAGAGATTTGGAGATGAAAGAGCAAAGAGGATAGTAGTCTCTAGTGGATAGAGATACATTAGCCAGGTTAGTGAGGATAGGTCTTCTAAGTGGGGATAAGAGTCTTCAGTGGAGAGAGATCCATAAGCCAGTGCAGTGGAGGCAGTAGTATTCTAAAGGATCACTAGCCAGAGCATAGGAGAAGGAGTTCTCCTGTGGATAGATATCCACAAACCATATTTAGGGGATTAGCATCTCCTTTGGATAGAGGTCCATAAAAATTGTAATTGGGAAGGATTCCCAAGAGATTATTTGAGAAATATTTAGAAGAAATATTTTCTCCGTGGAGATAGCCATATTTGGGTGAACCACGTTAAATATATTTCTCTATTGTGTGTGGTGATTTTTTCATTGCTTTGATTACTGTTGTTGATATTACTGTCTATACATTGCATAATATTGATTTGGAAAGAAAAGTAAAAAATGCTCTTATATTGTTCACCCCCCTTCTTAGTATAAGCTTGTGTTCTTCAAGTGGTAATAGAATCAACCTATATTTCATCACCTAAATATTAGATATTAGATATCAAGAGAAGTCTGTGAGAAAGGTAAAGTAAATATTGAATATTAGACTTCTATAACTATGTATCCATCCAAGGATCATTGGGAAATAGGTAGGAAACATCCAAATGGTATTGAAGAATCAAGATACCTCTAAAATTTGATAGCCTTTGGTGAATTCATCATAGAAACTCAACCACATCTACCTTCAAGTGATGAAAAATGAAAAACATAGGTTCAATCCACATAATAGCATCTGGAGTATTACAGGTGGCATCTAGACTAAGCATCCATTGTTTACACTAAGCAAACTCTCCATTTGACATAGATATACAACATGTACGACTTTATAGATGGTAAAGCAAGCTCGAGTTATTCAAACCACTAAGAAAGAATAATACACATTGAAATACAATGCTAAGTCTTAAATTTTTTGAACCAACTTCATAGGGAATAAAAAGGAGTCATTGAATAACTGAATACATTGTACAAACTATAGTATAGTCATGGTTGGCACTTGAAATAAAATTTATAGAACACCATCATATTTTTACCAAAAAATAAGGGAATAATATTCTTATGCATTGAGAAATAAGTGTAGTAGGTAAACTTTATAATAAGGAGTAGCGGTTAAGACACATACATCGCATATATAATTTACCTCAAGTCATTGGAACAAGTAAAAGAGGAGATACCACGTGTTTAAAGATATCTCAAGATAAAGGAGTTACATTGAGTACTCATTACTCAAATAGACAATGCTCTAAGAGAAGCATTAGACCTACCTCAAAGGCATTGAAGGTAGAAGAAAGTTTTGAGGTACCACTTGGAACTAGCGTTGGAAGATTAAGGTGCTATAATAGACATTGAATATTCTAGGTGCCACCTAGTACTATATACCTTGCATGTTAGTGAAATAGCAAGAGAAATAATACATCCAAATGCACATGAATTTGGGAGCAATATTCATTAATAAGATAAGATCTAGGTGAACATAGAGAAGACTAGCATTGATAGCACACATACATGTCTAAGATCTAGCACATGTTCAAGGTGTATACAATGAGCTCATGGTTGAAGAAAGGAACATAGATTGGCGTGTTTAGATCCAAAATAAGTGTGCATGAGAAGTGAACAACTACAAGTATCATTTAAGAGTTGATAAGGAGTATTAAACCATTATAAATATGAAGCAAACTACATTCATTTCAATCAATTTACAAACCCGAATCAAGAATTTGAAAGGTGAGAGTTATCTATAGTTATACTATAATGTTATTCAAGTTGATATCAACTAAACTCTATATTTAGAGATATTAGTTTTATGATTAATAAGGTGTTTAAATAATCTCTATAATTATGATTGGTTACATGAAGAAAGAAGTTAAAAGTTGAAGCATATAAACTATTTCTATTGCTTCAAAATATTTGCAAATATTAAAGTCAAGGAGATAAAAGGATTAGTAAAACTTAATTTGCAAATACTTAGTATTTCTAAAATTTCTAACTAGGGAGATATAAGGAATCCTACTTCAATTTAATTTCTAGAAGTTTAGAAACCTATATTTGCATTTATTCTAAGTTGAAGATATTGCTTGCATCAAAATTATAGTTGGAATATTGATTTAAAAAGGACATAGACAATCCAAATAAAGATATTGAACTTATATATTTGAAATTGCATTTCCAAAAATATTTCTACAAGAAGAGATAAAAGTTATAAAAGTGTTAGAGTTGAATTTCATTCTAAAATATCTTAGCATATCTCAATCTCTAGGGAGTCAAAAGGGATTCAACAAAATTCAAGATTAGAAAGTCAAGCATAAGCATCAAGTTCATAGCTTGAAAATCTTGAGATTTATCTCCAATATTAAAGAAGAATACTACACTTCATCTACTAAGGAAATATAAGGTAGTCTACTACAAAGGATTTATCAAAATATTTCTAAAATAGAAAAGGCTAAACTAAGAGAAATGTCTACCTTAAGTAAAAAAGTTAACAATGATATGAACAACACTATTAGAAAGGAAAAAGCAAGTGTCATAAAAAATGAAATAAAGAATTCAATTATAAAGTCTAAGGGAAACTTGGACCATACTTAAAAAAAAATACATAGATAAGCTTTAAAATATAACTTTGAAACAATGGAATATTATCTACATGCTCGACTCACTAAAGCAAATGATAATGGAAAGAATGACATTAAAATTCCTTTAGAATATGGAATAATATTATATATGGCACTACTTACATTCAAATGTTATAAGGATGAAAATGTAGAACAAATATGATTGATAGAATTACTTAAACTAAAAATAGAAATGGATGAATCATACCTAGCAAAGATATTTCAATCCTCATGCAATATTAGTTCCTGAAGTTCTACTAACATAAAATCTTATCATGATGCTCTAAGTGTATGTTAAAAATATTCTATACAGGACATAGAGAATGATGACAAGGACAAAAACAAAGAGAAAATACTCATGCAAGAATCTGGTGATAGTACGTCCACCTATGAGAGTACTGACTCTAGTAAAGAAGAAGAGGAATCAATTCAAGGAGGAATACAATGTAATGTAAATAAAAGGTAATACAAAGAACCATATCAAGCTGAAGTACATCTAAAGAGAAAGATCCTTATTTAAGACTAAAGTCTTCAAAAAACAAATAATGTAATATAGGAGGGTGTTGGAATATATTACATCCTTTGGTTATTTTCTAATGTACCTTCATGGGTACATATTAGATTAGAATTATATTAGGAGATAAATAGTTTATTAGAGTAATTTAATAAATGCACAAGTGTTAGAATGTGTATGTTGTACACATATACATGAGTCTTAGGTTTGAGTAGAAGGTAAGGAATCTATCTTCCTATATAAAGGCCTCATTGTGAGTGTTTGTGTGATGATTTTTGGAGTGCATAGGTTAGTGTAGTAATAGTCACAATGTAGCTCCATTTTGTTAACATGGAGAGGTTGTAAACTCCATGAGAGGAGCATTGTAAGTTTTGTGATATTTCTTTTATGAGCATTTATAGAGTATTGTATCAAGTTTTCTATCATATTTCATGCATGTTAAGTTACCATTATCATACTTATAACATTGTATGCTTATTTAAATACTTGTGATCACATTTCCTTATGTTTTAGGATCCAAAAGGTAATAGTAGTATCAGACCCATGGTGGATCAAATAAAATCACAAAGTGATCACCATTGCTATTGTTGAGTATTTACAAACCAGATCAACCATTGTGTGTCACTGCATGCAAATGCCATCATAATATATTTTTTATGGAAGTATCTCTAGATAGAATAATAGAAAGTAGAGAAATCCACATGACTGATTTAGCTAGAGTTTTTCTATAGAGTTGAAAAAAAAACTTGTGAAGACTAGAACTTGACATTGAATCCACTAGATTGGCAATACAACTAGTGAACATTATTTTCTATAGAGTTATAGAAATTTTTGTTATCATTTCTAATATTTTATTGAAGAAGAAAGAAGTTTTCAAAAATAATACTTGGTTACTATCATCTAAGTTTTTCTTGTTGCAGAAAATTAACTCTTAGAATTTGGTAAGCTTCCTATAATAGATAGAGAAGAACTCCATCTTAGTTGCCTTAAAATCAACGTACTTTCCTCTTGTAGGGATTAATTATTTATTGCAAAAAAATAAGGATTGAAAATTTGGATGTCGAAGAAAAGTCACTTTGAGATATTTGTAGATTAAAGAATCCTAATTGAAATATTTAGGAGAGATCTAGTGGCCAAGGAAGCCACATTAAATATTGCAAATCTAGTAAGGAGGTCCCAGAAAGAAGACCCCATTGAAGATAAAAGAGACTCAAGGAGAAGAGTCCTAGAAAATATTGGATATTGGTGATCTCCATTGGATATTGAAAACTTCACATTGAAGAAGAGGTCCATAGAAGGCCCTATTGAAGAACTTACAAAGTGAAATATTGAGCATTAATAAGAACTAATAAAAGTTTTATTACATGTTTTAGCAGCAACAGATTTAGGAGATCCTAGAAGAAGATCTCACTATGAAACTTCCAAGGAAGGTCTCACTGAATATTTTTAAGTTGCAAGATTGAAGACCTTGGAGAGGTCTCAAGGAGAAACAAGAAGAGGCTTGGTGAGCCTCATTGAAGGAGTTCCTAGAAGAACTCATTGGAGAAATTACTACTAAGGGAGAATCTAGAGATAGCTAAGGAATTAGGATAATTGTATCCATTCAAAAACAAGCCCAAAGGAGAAAATTTGGCAAGAATACTATCAAATTTCAAGATAGGTTGGAATAGATCTCAAGATTATCATATTGTTTGAGGAGGAGATCTAGTTTTAAGTTATAATTAAACAAGATAAAGGAACTAGAAAAACCACAAAATATGAGAGATTTTGGGGCCATCATTGAAGGGTTCTTGAGTGAACATATCAGCTACAATTGGGAGGCGGATCCTACCAAATTTTTGGGATTCAAGGATAACATTTCAGTGATGTGATGGTATTGACTTATTTACAATATAAAAGTTTTTTAGATTTGAGGACATAAAAAAGGTAGCAATTTGGGTAGCATTAATGACTACTAAAGATCATAATTAAGAGGTACATCCTGAAGGAGCATTTAAGCCACCAAGTTACAGTATTGGGCAACATATTAGTCAAGTATTTAAGTTGTAAAAATGTGAGCAAGTGAGTTGTTTTGGATAGCCTATAAGAGTTGCAATAGTATTTATAAAAGACAACAAATTTAAGTGACCAAAGTCACTATCATCATCATCATATACAAGGAAAAGGTATGCAAAAAAAAGGTGAAAAAATTTATTAGTTGAGATTTTTATATTTGGATTTTTATTTAAGTTATAAAGCACCAGTTACAAAATTTTAAAGGTTGCACCAAAATTTTAATTTAAAGTCTTCAAAGGTAGTTCAGAAGTTATAGTCTATAAGGTTCAAACTCACACATTGAATAAATTAGAATTTAGGTATATTTTGAGAGAAATAAATGTATCAACATTCTATTATTTATTCTAAGTAAAATAAGACCTTACAAGTTTGCATATACATTAGTGCAAATATCAATGGAAATATTGGGTTGCTTCGAGAAAGAATAACCAAGAAAAGGATAGCATTGCCAAGGATTTGGAGGTAATATTGAACCTTGTGTTATCCCAATCATATTAGATTTTGAAAAGGAGTGGAGATAACCATTTTGATAAGGAAAGAAAATAGGTTCAAGACCACAGGGAGACGAATTTCTACACATATTATTCTACATTTGCATAGTATAAGTATTATAGCTATTAAAGAGAGCTCTAAATAGCATAATACATCCAAGGAAATGGAGATAGTTGTAATAGCATCAACCTATATTTTATCATATAAATATCAGATATTAGATATCAAGAGAAGTTATTGAGAAAGGTAAAGTAAATATTGAATCTTAGACTTCTAGAACTATGTATCCCTCCAAGGATCATTGTGAAATAGGTAGGAAATATCTAAATGACATTGAAGAAGCAAAATACCTCTAAAATTTGATAGCTTTTTGTGAAGACATCATAGCAACTCAACCACATATACCTTCAAGTGATGAAAAATGAACAACATAGGTTCAATCCACATAATAGCATATGGAGTATTACAGGTGGCATCTAGACTAAGCATTTGTAGTTTACACTAAGCAAAATATCCATTTGATGTAGATATACAACATGGAAAATTTTATATATGGTAAAGCAAGCTTGAGCTATTCACACCACTAAATAAATAAGAAGACACATTGAACTACAATGCTAAGTCTTCAATTTTTTGAACCACCTTCATAGGGAATCAACAGGAGTCATTGACTAACTAAATACATTGTACAAACTATAGTATAGTCATGGTTGGCACTTAAAATACACTTTGTATAACACCATCATATTTTTTACCAATAAATAAGGGAATAATATTCTTAAGCGTTGAGAAATAAGTGTAGTAGGCAAAATTTATAATATGGAGTAGCAGTTAAGACACATACATCGCATATAGAATTCACCTCATGGCATTTGAACAAGTAAAAGAGGAGATATTGTGTGTTTAAATATATCTCAATATAAAGAAGTTGCATTGAGTACTCATTACTCAAATAGACAACACTCTGAGAGAAGTGTTAGACCTACCTCAAAAGCATTGAAGGTAGAAGAAATTTTTTAGGTGCCACTTGGAACTAGCATTAGAATATTAAGGTGCTACAATAGACATTGAAGATTATAGGTGCCACCTGGTACTATATACATTGCATGTTAGTGAAAAAGTAAGAGAAATAGTACATCCAAATGCACAAGAATTTGGGATCAATAGTCATTAATAATGTAAGATCTAGGTGAACATAGAGAAGACTAGCATTGATAGTACACATAAATGTGTAAGATATAGCACATATTCAAGGTGTATACAATGAGCTCATGGTTGAAGAAAGGAACACATAATGAGGTGTTTACATCTAAAATAAGTGCGCATGAAAAGTGAACACCTACAAGGAGAATTTAAGAGTTGATAAGGAGTATTCAACCATTATAAATATGAAGCAAACTACATTCTTTTCAATCAACTTGCAAACTCGAATCAAGCATTTTAAAGGTGAGAATTATCTATAGTTATACTATAAGTTTATTCATGTTGATATCAACTACACTCTATATTTAGATATATTAGTTTTAGGACTAATAAGGTGTTTAAAGAATCTCTAGAATTTTGATTGGTTACATGAAGACATAAGTTAAAATTTGAAGCATCTAAACTATTTCTATTGCTTCAAAATATTTGCAAATCTTAAAGTCAAGGAGATAAAAGGATTAGTAAAACTTAATTTGCAAATACTTAGTATTTCTAAAATTTCTAACTAGGGAGATATAAGGAATCCTACTTCAATTGAATTTATAGAAGTTTAGAAACCTATCATTGCATTGATTCTTAGTTGAAGATATTGCTTGCATCAAAATTATAAGTGGAATACTTATTTAAAAAGGATATAGACAATCCAACTAAAGATATGGAACTTATATCTTTGAAATTGCATTTCCAAAAAGATTTATACAAGAAGAGATAAAAGTTATAAAAGTGTTAAGAGTTGAATTTCATTCTAAAATATTTTAGCATACCTCAATCTCTAGGGAGTCAAAATGAATTTGACAAAATTCAATATTAGAAAGTCAAGCATAAGCATCAAGTTCATAGCTTTAAAATCTTGAGATTTACCTCCAATATTAAATAATAATACTACACTTCATCTACTAAGGAAATATAAAGTAGTCTACTACAAAGGATTTATCAAAATATTTCTAAAACAGAAAATGCTAAACTAAGAGAAATGTCTACCTTAAGTAATACAGTTAACAATGATATGAACAACACTATTAGAAAGGAAAGAGCAAGTGTCATAAAAAATGAAATCAAGAATTCAATTATAAAGTCTAAGGGAAACTTGGACCTTACTTCAAAAAAAATACATAGAGAAGCTTTAAAATATAACTTTGAAACAATGGAACATTATCTACATGTTCGACTTACTAAAGCAATTGATAATGGAAATACTGATATTCAAATTTCTTTAGAAAATGGAATAATATTATATATGGCACTACTTACATTAAAATATTATAAGGATGAAAATGTAGAACAAATTGGATTGATAGAATTACTTAAACTAAAAACAGAAATGGATGAATCATCCCTAGCAAAGATATTTCAATCCTCATGCAATACTAGTATCTAAAGTTCTACTAACATAAAATATTATCATGATTCTCTAAGTGTATGTTCATAATATTATATATAGGACATAGAGAATGATGGCAAGGACAAAAATAAAGAGAAAATACTCTTGCAAGAATATGGTGATAGTACGTCCACCTATGAGAGTACTAACTCCAATAAAAAAGAAGAGGAACCAATTCAAGGAGGCATACAATGTAATGTGAATTAAATATAATACAAATAACCATATCAAGTTGAAGTACATCTAAAGAGAAAGATATTTATTTAAGAATAAAGTATTAAAAAAAAAACAAATAATGTAATATAGGAGGGTGTTGGAATATATTACATCCTTTGGTTCTTTTCTAATGTACCTTCATGGGTACATATTATATTAGAATTATATTAGGAGATAAATAGTTTATTAGAGTAATTTAATATATTCACAAGTGGTAGAATGTGCAATTATATAATGTGCATGTAGTCCACATGTACATGAGTCTTAGGGTTGAGTAGGAGGTAAGGAATCTATATTCCTATATAAATGCCTCATTGTGAGTGTTTGTGTGAAGAGTTTTGGAGTGCATAGGTTAGTGTAGTAGTAGTCACAATGTAACTCAATTTTTTAACATGGATATGTTGTAAAATCCATGAGGGGAGCATTGTAATTTTTGTGAGATTTATTTTATGGGAATTTCTAGAGCATTGTATCAAGTTTTGTGTCATATTTTCATGCATGTTAAGTTGCCATTATCATAGTTATAACAGTGCATGCTTATTTCGATACTTGTGATTACATTTCCTTTAAGTTTAAGGTTCCAAAAGTTAACAATCCTACTAATGTGTAAAACAAAAACTATGATCTTTGACACATCACCACCCGTACCATAGGCTAGTTAAATTTTATTTTACTACTTTTATATCTTTTTCTTTTTCCCTAGATTTAATGCTATTAGTCTAGGCTAACATACGAGGAAGTGAAAGTGCATCGAATATCACACCCAAACAAGGAGCCAACATTGGTAAAAAATCCTAGAGGTCATTCAAAGGAGACGCATCCCATGCTCCTTGGACTTCCAAAGTCTAGCACCCCAAGCGAGGCATAGACACCAAATGCACATAAAGAGAATAAAATCCATGGATAGTCATGGCACTCAAGGCATGAGGACTAAATCAAGTACACAATAGTTCAAACTAGCATTCTCAATGGGACACACCTTGCTACATTTATACATTAATTATAACTTAAATTTAGGTTCTAGTGAAGGCTTAAATCCCCTAATTTCTAAAGCACCTTGAAGGTTCACATGGTGACTCCACTATAAAGGTAAGAATATGAATAAATCACCTTCCAAGGTACAAGATAAGGTTATGGTGGGAACCTTTTCCTTTTTAATGTTAGTACACCACATGTCAACTCCACTAAGAAAGAAAATATAGAAGAAGCCTCTAAGAAGAACACTGAATTGAGATTTTGATAAAGGCCTCAGTCTATCTACTTATAGATAACTAAGTTACATTCACCTAGTGAATCTACTACAACCAAAGGATCTAAATGTATGAAGAACAAACTCATTGTCAAATATTTCAAAATCTTTTCCCAAGAAGAAGAAGAGCACGAGGCCAATAAATGACCATCTTGACATATGAGTACCCTCTTAACTAGGATGAGGAAAGTTTTTTGTGTCCCCCAAAACCTCTAGCTATATGGCTAAAGCTACCAATATCATCACTAAAAACCCTACTAGAATACACTAGCAAAGGTCAATGACCCCATTAAATCACTTATAGGAGATGATTTTTATATACTAGATACACAATGTAATAGAGGAGTATGCAACTCTTAGATTGTTTGTGGCTTCACTCTAGGCGAAGTTCCATAAAGGTTTTGATTCTCTTTGCTTACATTCAATCACTGAGTTGGATCAACTTGTTATCCTCTTAATGGATATTGGAAAGCAATATGATAACAACAAAGGACTAGATAAATCAGGAGGATGATCAAGCCATTAACTAGTACCAACCAAAAATGCTAACATCAATACCTCCATAACAAGGGTCCATGTATCCTAAAAGAGAAACCATTTTGGTGCAATGTATCAACATGGACGAACCAACTTTCTAGTATGGATCATCTCCAGATGAACACACTACTCTCAAAAGAAAATTTTTGGTCAATCATTACCTTATCCAACAAGAGTAAAATAGATGTAATATTTGACAAATTGGCCAATATGACCAATCATTCCCTAGAAAGCCAACCAAAAGATATAGTAATGATTGAGGAATGGATACTAGAGGATCAATATGTACATGTGGTTGGTGGTGGTCCTAAGGACCTCTCAATATATAGGCACCCTTCGAGTTGATTAGAAGGGATGCTAAGGTGGCTAGAAGAAGTTGATAAGATATCCATGTTGGGTATCACAACAACATCCTGCATGATCCTAGGGAATCATTCTTTGACAGGGCTAAAATATAAAAGACCTTGGGAAGTGACAAGTCATGTGTTCAAGATAAAAATATAAGGAAGAAGTAGAAGTTTGGATAAATTTGGTCTAGACACTATAATTTTTGGTGGACTTTCACGTGACACATCTGATGCTTGAAAAGGTGTCAAAATTGTATATATTATAGTGTAAATAGTTGGTATTTATAAACAAGTCTAACAAGGCTAAAAGTCATTCAAGCATTGGATAGGTCATATGGTGGCATACATAAAAAGGAAAGTTAGTCAAGGTATTTATTCAATGTAAATATTGGAAAAATGAGCCAACAAGTTCACATATAGAAAGGTTGCACAAAATACAAGGACAAAGTATTAACATAACAATTGGAAAGTGACTAAAATCATGCCACTATTGATTCACTTGCATTGAAAGAGCATCATGGAAGCTTACCAAGAGGTATTGGATAAAAAATTGATAATGACTTACTTATATGTGAGTCTATATAAGAATTCCTATTCTTGGTATTCCATCAACCCCAAACTGAGTGGCCCTTTTGGAAAAACCTATCTCTTGTCTATATCCCCTCCACATAATTGAAGGAAAATAATTTTGAATGAAGTTGATATTTAAAGTGCCAAACAATATGATACAACCAAAATCCCCTTTAGCTTTTGAAGTGTCTAATGCCATAAATATGCCTAAAATGCTACAAGAGGAGGCTTTCAAAGGAATATTTTAGCAAATATGAAGCTCCTTGAACCAAGAGTACACATTGATCCACTAAACTAGAAAATATGATGACTCATAGACTTTTCATTGGAATCTAAGTCCAATATTTCTAGGAGTAGATTCCATTAAACTATCATAAAAAATGCTTTGAGACTCATATCTTTATTGAGACAACTTCTTAAAAAAAAAAATCTATAATTCACCCCTCATCCAGGTGGATGGTTTTGAAAAGTGAATCACTCTCTATGAGTAACTTGGTTCACAACTACTATCTCATAATCCATCAAGGCCTAGGACTATTACCAAAAGAACATCGATAAGAGGTCCTAAGGGAGTGAAGCTTAGGAACAATGGAGGAGAAATAAGGGAAACAATTTGACCACAAAAAGAGTTAATGATAAGGAATACACAATTACAAATAAACAACCAAAGGTTTGCACAAATGAAAACTATATTACAACATCAAAAGGTACCTATAAATAGGTATTACAGGGCATTACAATGGATAAGAAAACATTAAATGTGATTAGTTGCAATGCTTACTTTTTAGCTAACAACTTTTTATACTAATCCCTATCATTCATCCCCACTAATAAAGCATTGGTTCCTAATGCGTACAAGGGTGGAAGAGAAAGAGGAAAAGAGCTAGGAGTATCGGGTACAACCAAAAATGTACTCTTTTTAACAAACAAGAAGACCAAAATGATAAATTTTTACAGGTCTTCAAAAAGCTAAAAATTGGCACCAGATCTAATTCAGGCTTAGAAAATGCTCTCCAATGACTATAAACATTGTTATACTGGAAGATAACTGAAATGGGTCCCTAGAATCGATAGAAGAAAGCAACAATTGATGTTGAAAGGATATGCAACGGTATATTACTCGAACCACATGTGCAAAATGTGCCAAGTGGGAAATTAAATGTTTGGTTTTAATGATCCTCATGCACATTAATGAAAAGAACATGCATTAAAAGAAAGGTGACCATTATTAAAAGAAGACGCTGGTGGCAGGCACATGAAAAATAATGCGGTTTTATTTTAATTTTTATTTTTGATGGAGTTGTGCATGTAATGAATGATGGAGGGGATGCATTGAATTATATGAGATGAATAAGCAAAATTAGCAACTAATAGGCAAAGTGAGACATATACATGATAGGGGACAACTAAAAGGTATGGAAATCCAAACTAACATGCGGATGACTCGACCAAGCAACAACATGGACTGTGAGCAGAATGTTGATGTGGATTGACAAGATGACTAACTGATCGATGAATGAGCTGACTTGACAGACAAGCACAAACATAGAATTTGAGGCCCGACACAAATAACTCCATGGAAGTCCACAAGTGACCATGATGGAAAATTTGGTAGACAATAGATATGACCATGTGGATTGAGACACGTATGGATGGAAGGGACTTTGATCGAATGAGAACATAATAGAACATGAGACATGGATGTGGGTTCATGTGTACACATGGAAGGGACGTTGAACGAATGAGAACATGATAGAACATGAGACAGGGATGTGGATTCATGTGTACACATGGTAAAGGAGACCTTGACATCTAAGTGATGATAGCAATGCACATGCAGGAATTGATTGACAAAGTTGGGTGAACGATCATATTGACCATGGATAGAGGTGGACGTCAGTGTGACATAGACAATGATTACTGGCAGGTTGGACAACTTAGATGGATGATGTAAAGGCTAAAAAATATAGTGGTCATGTAGTAGGGTAGGAATAGGGTAAGGTGTCTTACGTGACGTGAAATAGATGAAAATAGTTTTGCGATAAAGGAGGATAGGTATTGAAGCAACAAAGAGGGCAGGGATAGCCAACCAAAGGCTAGTTGATGAATTATATGGACCGTGAGCCATAAAAATGACAAAATGAAATTGACATTGATAATTTGGGATATTTACAATGATCGAAAGTTGGAAAACACATAACAAATACGCCCCAAAAAATTTTTTTTGGTGTTGCCACAATATGGAAGTCATCAAAAAATTCTTTGCGTATGTCAAAAATACCAAAAAACTTAGGAAAAAGGATTAATTTTTTTTTTGAAACTATTTGCTTGTTGATAAATTATGTGTGAAATGCAGCATGAGGCTAGAAACAAGGAGTTTGGCACTAGGAGAAAATGCAGGAAAACCAATAATGGGAAGATCATTCTCAGAGGGCATCATATGGATAAAAAGTATTGAAAAATTAAATCAAAAGCAGTGGAAGGGTGGGACATCATCAAAAAATAGGAGTTCACCATTGGAAATGATATAAAATATGGGAAAAAATTAGAAATATTATGAATAGGGGTCATCGTAAATTGTGCATCACTGAAATACTGAAGAAACATTGTGAAAACAAGCCATTGAAACATGTCGATAACGATTGATCAAGTGTCGAACTCTGTGGATCACGTCAGGTCATGGGATGAACATAGATGGCTACACCATGGCCAAAAAGTATGGGTATGTCACCGACGCAGTGCTCAATGTCAAAGAAAATCAACGTAAAGTGATGTCACACCGGAGAGATCATAGGATGTCATAAAGAGGGAGTGATCGTTAGTTAAAGCAAGAAGTCATAAAAAATGGTGAAAATTGCATATCACGATAAATAGATGATGGTGGCCATGATTGAGGGTAGTCTGGGGCACTATAAATAACAATGAAAAAGTGTAATAGTGGTGGGCGCATAGAGTGAAACCTTTGGCGATGTGTGGTGGCACTAGAAATTTGCAGGTCATCAAAAATGTTGAAGAAAACATCATGATCGTGAATATGGATCACTATTTCAAGAAGTGTGATATAGGAATAGGAATCACCAAAGCCAAATGTGGTACTGTTATGGGGAGTAAAACACAATCACGATCCGTAGTGGAGGCGACGATGAGTAGAGAGATAAACTACAATGCCTGCAGACAATGAGAGTCATGATCTATAATAGAAGGTCCTAAAATGGACTATGTCACCCTGCAATGATCAATGGTGTGGTAAATAGAATGAAATAGATCTAAGGTGCCAATATCTATTGACTCATACGATAAAGTGGCCATAGTGGCAACTATGAAAGGGACCAAAATACTTTTATGTGGGTGAAATAAACCAAAAAAAGTAGTGAGTGTTGCAACGGTGAGTAAAAGAGTATCAAAAAAGGTAGATCAATAACAAAAAATATTGAAACAACAAAGACTATGATCTGCAAAGGTTAGAGGCAAAAATATTTAGGAAGTGGATGTCGAGGACTACAGGGACTGAATGGGATCATATCAAGCAACAACAATACAGATCAATGTTTGGAAAGTGGAGATAAAATCTCCAAAGTTGAAAAGATGTCATATTAAAGTACAAAATGCATGGAAACATTGGAAATGGATATAATGGTGGTCAAAAATCAAAATCTAGTGTTTGAGAGAAGAACTTCTAATTGAGAAAAGCACAATGGAGAGGTTGTGGATGAACTGGTAGACCATGAATTACAACAGGCACGATGACAATGGTAGAGAGAATAGTTGGTTCTTCAACTGCAATGTCTGGAGGGGCCTGATCTGTAACAAGAGCTTCAAATGAGCTTAGATATGTAAGAGAAGCAACATCATCTAGTGGTAATATGTTGGGCATGTCACCCAGAAACCCTGGTTCGATTCTAAGTGTTGCTATAGATTATTCATGAGCTAATTCTTCATAAGCAACTACGACCAATTCATCTTGCATCTGTTGAAAGTTGGCAATAATTTCTATGTGGATTTGTTGAATTTTTGTGGTGAGGTTGATAAGTTGGTCAGATATGTCATCGAGAAAAATGGTCGAACTTGACATCATACCATCAAATATGAAAACATATGATGGTTGATGGGTATTCCTTATACACATCATTAATTCTCAATGAATTTATCAATCCAGGGTGGTGTCCAAGGCTATTTACGAGAGAAAGTTCAAGCAGGGTTGTAGTTCAGTTCATTTAAAAGCAGCATGTCTTATTGGTGGAATTTATTGTGTGGGGGTTTTGTGTCACTTCTACCCCTAAATTGCATAAATTGAACTTTAATCTATTTGCAAGAATGAAAACTATTTGCTAATTGCATAAATGAAACCCTAGTTACAGTTGCAAGAATGAAATCTAATTAAATTGCAGAATTGAAACTCTAGTTATAGTTGCAGAATTGAAAGTCTATTTAATATTGCAATAACTAAAATGAAGCATAAAAACTAGATCCTATCAATGCTATGTAACAGAAGGTCGTCAATTTTTTGTGCAGGGTTTTGACAGCAAAAACAAGAATGTGGGGAAATTACAGAAAACTTGTAAATTGCTGGAAATGGAAATTTGTAGTGAATTGGAAAGTTGTTGGTAATGAAAAGAATAACCAGATCTACCATTAATCATATCACAAAAAAAATATGAACAAGAATTAAACAACTAGGAATGTTAGCTATGCAAAAGAATGAAAATGACAAGTTCACAACTTATTCTGCTGCAGCAAAATTAGAATAAAACCTGTCAGTCAGTCCTCCTCCTAGGTATGGAAGTGGCCAGCATCCTTTCTTAGAAGAAGATTTGAATTCTTCTTTAAGTCTTACTCACACTCAGACATAACAAAATAAATGGAATGAAACTGCACTTTTATTACTTCAAAAACATAATTACAATTCTACTAAAATCTGTTATAGGTCTAAAATCACTATTCTATTATCTCTCTATTTATTTTCTATCTTCTCTATCTAATATAATCTAATATAATAATAATAGCTCAACCTAGATAGGAGCTATCTTTTATAGATGTTGAAAATCTAATTACAAACAGAAAATATGTTGTTCCTGATATCCTGTAGAATTTCTTGGGTTTATCCTAGAAGAGGATCAATTTGATATTTTCCATAAATAGTGGCTTTGGATGGCAAGGACGACAAAGTTAGATGGGAGATATTTTCCTTTAACTTTATCAACCTTGTTATCCCATTTTCCATCGCCAAAAGTCAGTCAACAAGTCAAAAAGTACATTCTATTTTCATTCCGAAGATAAGTGGCTCATTCTAAAGATATTGTAATTCTCATCTGAAGATCTGCTCATTTTGAAGATACTATAATTCTCATTCCAAGGATCTGCTCATTCTGAAGATACTACAATTTTCATTTCGAAGATCCACTCATTTCGAAGACACTGTGTTTTCTCATTTCGAAGATATATGTTCATTCCGAAGACATTGTGTTCATTCTAAAGATCTTTAGAATGACCAATTATGTTGAATCCAAATGGTTTTTGCTGCATTTATTAGGTGGATTATCCCTCAGGATCAGATTGCAATATTCTTCATTCTTCCTTGGATGTGAATTCCATGCCTTGCCATTCATTGGCAATTAGCTAGAATTTATATGGAAAAACTAGTTTTCTGCTGCACAGTAATAAGTCTTTGTACTATTTGCTGAATTTAGATAAACTAATGCTTAATGATCATCAAAATAAGACTACTGAAGTGCTGTTGTCAACCTAAGCATGACAAGATAACATAAAACTATACAAGAACCATTAAAAATCAGAATATAATGTCCTTAACACTTCAATCATGCAAACAATTAATACACAACATATTAAATCAACTTAACTAGCATATAAGATAATTCACAAGAGTTTTAGGCAATTTTAACTATTTAAAACATGCTATAAATAAGGCTTATAGAGGCCTCATAATTCCCCCCCAACTTATATTAATGCATGCCCTCATGCATTGTAGTGGGCTATGGAGTCATAGATGTCCATACTCATATTCCATGTTTCATAGAACAATTTTATGCCTGTGTAATTTCTCATGAAGATTTTTGATTCATTATTCAAACTGATCATATGGTTGGGAATCCTCTTCAAAATAGGAGGGAACCTGAGTAATGATGGTTGGAGGCCTGAATCTGAGACCTACCCAATAATGTTGCATAAAGATATTTCTCTGGATTGAGAAGGCAATGCCTCAGAATGGAAGGACACTGCTTCAAAGTGGAGGGGCACTACTTCAGAATGAGCACCTGTGTCTTCATATTCCCTAGATAATCCAAGCAGTAAGAGAACCAAATACTCCTCTTTATCTGATGTAGTTGATTGTTTTTCAACTTGTGACAACCTGCTTTTTAGTTTCTCCACTTTCTACTATAATTCTCTAATTTTCTTTTCATGTTTTTCAATAACATATTTTCTTTCCTCAATCCATATCATTTGTATTTTTATAACACTCTTGGCTACTCTTAGTTGTTTTATGATTTCCACCTCCTCTTATTTGCTTGAATCAGAACCTAATACCGACAAATCAACTACAGTTTACTGCTCAACAACAATCTCATCCTCTACTTCAGACCCCTACTCCTATACAGGAGGTTCCATGAAATTATCTATGATTACATCCAAATTCTTAGTGTCTTGTTGCACTTCTATGATATTAGGGCTATTCTATATGGTCTTCTCTTCAATCATTTGTTCTTTTATCTCTTTTTTTTGGAGTCTTGTAGACCTCCTAGTCCTTAATGTATATTTTCTCTTCTTGCCCTATTTTTTTGTGGTAACAAGGGCTGTAGGGATAGCTTCAGGCTTTTCACTGGAAACTTCACTCTCCTATTCTAACAGATAAATAACATCTTTAGAAAAATGAACCCTCTTCTATTTTATTTTGTTGTTGTCATTTTCAGCCCTTCTCTTCTTAGTCTGTGAGGTTGAAGGTTCTAGAGAAAAATGCTTTGTTGCTTTTGCTTGGTGTGTTTCCTTCTCTACAATAGCATTTTTTTTTTAGCCTTTTATTCTTCCTCAGTAACATATTTTTTTTATAGCAACATCTGTATCCTCTTCTCCTTCATATTCTTCTTCAAAAACTACATTATTCAGGGTAGAATAAAACCTATTAAAGCTTCTAGGGTTTCCCCTAAAATGATGTTGGCACACCAGTTTAATAAGACCATGATGATGAGGGCTCCTTTTTTTTCTTGATAATGTTTTGCCATGATTTGTAGTTCTCGGTGCAGGTATGCTGGAAAATTCACTCTAAATTTAGGCTGTTGCCTACCATGCCTGAGGTGGTTTAAATTTTTGAAATGATGCCCTGACAAAATTACATACTACCCTTCACAGGTTGAAAAATCTGGTAACCCATATGGTTACGTTATTCTAGAGTTCTTGTAGGCTGGCCCTTTTTCATTTTTCACTTCATTTCTCTATTATGATATTGAGTTCTACTACTATAGTCATCCGCTAGGTCATTGATTTCTGGTTTCTACAGAATTAAAGGGTTTGCTCTTCTTCTTCAGAAAGAAATTTAATTTTTTTTTTCTTTTCCTTGTAATCATTAGCAAATATGTCTTTGGAAAGGAAATATGGCACACCTCCTTATTCTATGTTCTAAACACTTGTCCATCAATCATTGGAAATCCTTGCCATCAAATTTTCTTTATTATTTTTAGCTCGTCCATTCGCAAGCCAGCTGACATGTGTCAATGATCACATGGAGTAAAAAAATTTGTTGTCTTTTTCTCCCTCCTTGGATGCCACGTGGAAATAGACTGTCAAATATTCATTCTAAAGATTATGTTTCATTTCAAAGACTAAGCTGGGCATTTAATCCGAAGATAACCTCATTCCGAAGATAAACCTTCATTCCGAAGACAAAGGCTTCATTCTAAAGATACCACGGTTATTGAAGATACAACAGTCATTCTGAAGACATAGTAGAAACCAACATTTTTCTCTTTCTCCAAGCATGTTTTGTTTATGCCAACTCTTATAAACACTTTTATACTAATTGTTAATTGCCATATACTATATATCAAATATTTACAATGAGAAAAGTGCAAGAAACATATATACCTGGTTAAAACAAGTTAATGCAAGTTTTGAAAGATGACTGCTTCTATTGATATTCTGTTGAGGCTTCCTACAACACTTCAAAAACAAGTGCAGTTGGTGAATTTGTAAAATGGTGACTCAGAACTTTCAAGTTTATGCACGCCAAAAAACTGGTTTTCATGCATACCAATTCAGTAGCACCTTAGAAAAAGGTTTTCACTGCTCAGCTATTCATTTTTCTCTTCTTTTTTTTTTCTTGGTTTTCTTTTTTTTCCTCTCCTTTTCTCTTTTTTTTTTTTTTCTTGATTCTAATTATGCCCATGAAGGATTTCATGATTTCCCTAAAATCATGCCCATGAAGGAATTCATAATCAAAATTTATTCATCTTTTTGTTTTCTACTTTTTCTGATTTTTTTTTTCTTTTAAGATTCAAAGATATGATCATTTGGAATATTTATCAGAAGAATAAGTCTCTTCTATAAAATGTAACTGTGTGAAATACCGAGAAAATTCCACATTTGTTAGTGGTTTTTGGTACAACTGTAAAAGATGTCCATTTACCACTAATATCCTCCTTAAATCATCAACTAAAGAAAGTTGAACAACTTCATTCTCAAACTCCCCTGGTTCATCCTTGCTGCTCTTAATGTGATCATCATGCCACATTTTCCATTTTTGTTGAGTGAACTCTATTTGGTGAAGTGCTTCCAACCAAAGTTCATCAAATGCATTCAAATACAAAATTTATTTTTTTTGTACCTACAAAAAGTCAATGCCAACTGCTAAATATGCATAAAATGTTAGTAAAGCATTAGGATGTTGCACCAATATATCAAAAAAAATTTCTCCCTATATTTTAGTCAACCAACTATTGTTGTTCAAAGGTTGTTTTGGTTGTATTTCAGTTTGTTTTGTACCAGGATGATTTGAATTGGTTCTTGGAGAAACATTTTTATTTACAACAATGGAGGCCAAAACTAAAGTATTCTTTTCATTTTCCTTATGTGTTCTAAGAAATTGTGGGCTTTCTTTACAATCATACTTAGGTGTAATAAGTTTACCTGAAAGAAAGTTAACTAATTTTCCACATTTTTGTATGGTTTTAGGATATACTTTTTTTTTTTTCTTAGTTTACTAAAACACATTTCTTGAACAATCCTATTAATGATTGGTACAACTTGAGGTAAAGGGATTGTAATAGTTAAATTTTCTAATTCTTTTATCAAATATGATTTTGAAGATGTTACTTTTGATATCTCAGACTGTTCAAAATATGATACTTTATTTGATGAGGTATCTTGTTCTTATTGATGTTGTTTTAGTGTGGATTTGTTTTCATGTTCCTTATTTTTAACTTCACTTTCTACACTGACAAGTGGAATAGGTTCAAGTAGTGGTTCACTTAAACACAACTGAGTTTTAACATAGTCACTAACATTTATTAGGGCTATATTTTCTGATTCAACCATAGAGACAAGGGTTACCTGTTTAACATGATTTGGACTGACCACAGGTTGATTTGAAAATAGAGGTTGTTTTAATTTTTGTTGTTGTTGTGCATGATAGAAATTATGGATATAATTAGGCAACAAATTTGATTTTTGTTTTTGATAATATTGTTGCCCTTTGTATATATTTTGATGTTGTACCCATTGATATCCTTGTAATTTTGGCTGCAACCATGGTGTATGTTGTTGATTCCATTGTTTTTGCATCCATCCATGTTAAGACCATGCTTGGGAGTATGCTCGTGGTGGTTGACTCCAACATTGTTGAAGTGGACCTAAAGCAGACCATGGTATATACCAAGGATTATTTCCCTAATGTGCAGGAAATTGAGAAGCATTCTGATATGGAAATTTATGAAAATTATTCCCTTGTCCTTGTCCTACAAAATTGATTTTTTTCATAGGTTGAGACTATTTTTCAAAGACACTTTTAAGTTTTGGCAATAAACTACACTGATCTATGGGGTGTCCTAATTGACAAATGCTACATGTAGCAGGTACAAATATTTTGTTCAAAGGACAATCATGAAGAGAGTTTTGCTTTTTACATTTTGAACAATAGATGGCTGAAGATTCAGTAGATTCATTTTTTTCATCTAATGTTCTATCATGTACTAAAATATCAGCTTCTTTCATGCATTCTTTCAAATCATGTTTTTCATTACCAATTATGTGTTTTCTATGCCTTGAATGAGAGTAATTTTTACAGAGTTTAATAATTTCCTGAAATTTAAGTGCATTTGTATCTCCTCTTCCCAAGATATAATGCATCCCTATATTCATATTGTAGTCCCCTTAAGAATATGACTTTGCAAATTTCAGGTTCAAAAATTCCACATCTCTTATGAACAAAAGAAAATCTGTCTAGATAATCTTCTAAGATTTCATTTTCCTCTTGTTTCATTGTAAGAATTTCATCAATTTGATTCTTGACTTGACAATATTCTTGGTATCTCTCCAAGAATATGTTTTCCATCTCATCCCAAGTTCTAATTGAGTTAGGTGCTAAGGTGATAAACCATCGTAGAGCTAACTCTTTAATAGTGGAAGGAAATAATTTGAGCTTTTGATTGTCATTAGTGTAATCATGAGCTTGACATACAATTTTAAACTCAAACAAAAACATATCAGGATATTTAGATGTAATTCCCTTGAAATTTGGTAATACTGCAGGTGAAATTACCTTCATGGGAGCATTTTGATTAAGATCTAGTTGGATGGGATTTTGAAAAGTTCTGGCATGTGCACTAATTGCACTAGGGTGGAGCACATTGTTGGCTCTACCTTGATTCTCTTGTGAGACTTCCATTGTAGGTTCCCAAAAACAATTATAAATATTGTCAAATTTTCTTGATTGTATGGATTTTTCAAGAGAAAATGATGTTGAACTACTTAATTTTCCTCCTTGTAATGATTTCTCAAAGGATCTTGTAGTGCTGGAAGTGGATGATTGGGATTCTTTGAAAATTCCAATATTTTTGGAATTAAAAAATTTAGACATTTTTGACATAATTTCAACCTCTTGTGAAATTTTTCTTCTTGTGGTTTCTTGCTTATTTTCTAAATGGACTGAAATACAATTTACCAATAAAAATTACTTATACTAGTCATTACATTCAGATTTTATTCTAAAATTCACAACTTAGCATATTTAATAATTATTGGACTACTTTTCACCTTCTAACAACACCGTGTTCCCTGACAATGACACCAAAATGATGGGTAGTCGTTATACACATCATTAATTCTCAATGAATTTATCAATCCAGGGTGGTGTCCAAGGCTATTTACGAGAGAAAGTTCAAGCAAGGTTGTAGTTCAGTTCATTTAGAAGTAGCGAGTCTTATTGGTGGAATTGATTGTGTGGGGGTTTTGTGTCACTTCTACCCCTAAATTGCATAAATTGAACTTTAATCTATTTGCAACAATGAAAACTAATTGCTAATTGCAGAAATGAAACCCTAGTTACACTTGCAAGAATGAAATCTAATTAAATTGTAGAATTGAAACTCTAGTTATAGTTGCAAAATTGAAAATTTATTTAATCTTGTAATAATTGAAATGAAGCATAAAAAATAGATCTTGTCAATGCTCTGTAACAGAAGTTCGTCAATCTTCTATGCAGGGTTTTGACAATAAAAGCAAGAATGCAGGGAAATTATAGAAAACTTGTAAATTGCTGGAAATGGAAATTTGTAGTGAATTGGAAAGTTGCTAGGAATGAAAATAATAACCAGATCTACCATTAATCGTATCACAAAAACATTATGAATGATAATTAAACAACTAGGAATGTTAGCTATGCAAAAGAATGAAAATGACAAGTTCACAACTTATTCTACTGTAGCAAAATCAGAATAAAACCTATCTGTCAGTCCTCCTCCTAGGTATGGAAGTGGCCAGCTTCCTTTCTTAGAAGAAGGTTTGAATTATTCTTGAAGTCTTACTCACACTCAGACATAACAAAATAAATGGAATGAAATTGCACTTTTATTGTTTCAAAAACATAATTACAATTCTGCTAAAATCTGTTACAGGTCTAAAATCACTATTCTATTATCTCTCTATATATTTTCTATCTCCTCTATCTAATCTAATATAATATAATAATAATAGCTCAACCTGGATAGGAGTTATCTTTTATAGATGCCTAAAATCTAATTACAAATAGAAAATATGTTGTTCCTGATATCCTGCAAAATTTCCTAGGTTTATCCTAGAAGAGGATCAATTTGATATTTTCCATAAATAGTGGCTTTGGACGGCAAGGACGACAAATTTATATGGGAGATATTTTCCTTTAACTTTATCAACCTTGTTATCCACTTTTCCACCGTCAAAAGTCACTCAAAAAGTCAAAAAGTACATTCCGTTTTCATTCCAAAGATAAGTGGCTCATTCCGAAGATACTACAATTCTCATTTCGAAGATTCGCTCATTCCGAAGATACTGCAATTCTCATTCTGAATATCCACTCATTCTGAAGATACTACAATTTTCATTTCAAATATTTGCTCATTCCGAAGACACTGTGTTTTCTCATTCCGAAGATATCTGTTCATTTCGAAGACACTGTGTTCATTCCAAAGACACTGTGTTCATTCCAAAGATCTTTAGAATGACCAAATATGTTGAATCCAAATGGTTTTGGCTGCATTTATTAGGTGTATTAGCCCTCAGGATTAGATTGCAATAGTCTTCATTCTTCCTTGGATGTGAATTCCATGCCTTGCCATTCATTGGTAGCTGGCTGGAATTTATATGGAAAAACCAGTTTTTTGCTGCACAGTAATAAGTCTTTATACTATTTGCTGAATTTAGATAAACTAATGCTTAATTATCATAAAAATAAGACTACTGAAGTGTTGCTATCAACCTAAGCATGACAATATAACATAAAACTATACAAGAACCATTAAAAATCAGAATATAATGTCCTTAACACTTCAATCATGCAAACAGTTAATACACAACATATTAAATCAACTTAACTAGCATATAAGATAATTCACAAGATTTTTAGGTAGTTTTAACTATTTAAAACATGCTATAAATGAGGCTTATCTAGACCTCATCAATGGTCATGAAAAAAGAAGGTGCAAGTGCACCAAATCATGATTTAAATGAGCATGAAACATAAGCAATAATGTGAAGTTTTCAAAACCAACAAAGTAAAAAAAAAATCTAAAATATTCCAAATGTTTGTAATAAAATGTAAAGGTGTTCACAAGATGGAAAAACCACCAAACCAAGATCCACGAGAAGGATTTTTTATTCCTTTCTAAACCATACTTGGTCTAAGGAAGATGATACTCTCCAAACCCTATGCTTGGTTCTAATACCAATGATAAGGAACACCCAATTACAAATAGACAACCAAAGTTTTGCATGAATGAAAACTATATTACAACATTAAAATGTACCTATAAATAGGCATTAGAATGCATTACAACAGATAATAATGCATTACATGTGATTAATTACAATGCTTATCCTTAGTTAACAACTTATTATACTAATCCATGTCAGTTAACATCACTTGAGAGAGCTTATTATCTTTGAAAATAATGGCTAAACTTTCCAAAGTCATATAACCTTCTGAGTCCATAAATAGATCAACCCGATTATGGCACAAAAGGAAATAAAATTTTTAGACCCCACATATCAAAACCAATCATCAATAAAAAGGTATGGTATCTAGCATAAGGAAAATATCGTATTATCATAAATTAAGCAAGAAATAGAGTGATGACAATAATAAATTTTTCTTGGAGAGAAATATTATCAAATGCAACCAAAAATCTACTCATTTTTTTAGATATAATCGAAGAGCAAGCCTTAGCCTATAATAAGGAAATCCTAATTTTATGAAAAATGAGGAGTTTTTAAGAATGGAAAACTCCCTAAGTTTTAAATCTACGTCCAATAGATAATATAGTGGTTCCCTGGGTTCCTCATCTTCATGGAGCTAAAAATCGCTAGAACTATAGTGAATTCTTACTACACTTGGGAGGAGTATATCTTTAGGAAAATTTTGAAGAAAGGAATACTAGTGGGAAGAAATCTATGCCAAGTTTGAAAGAGAGCTAAGAAAAATATGAGGAATTATATCCCTAAAGGAGAGATTAATAAAATATAGCTATATAATTCTTGGTTACCATCCCCCATAGAGTTAGAAGTTGACAATAAGATAACTAAACTAGAATTCTAGCAAACCAAGGAAGAGAAATTAAACCCAAAAGAGGAAAGGACCTGGGTAAGACTAACAAATTGAAATATTTGATAACCATAGGCTAGCAGTGATATTAAAAATATCATATGAGAGTAAGAGAAAGGTCAACTACAAGGAATACCACTCAAACTAGAAAAATACATAAAGGGGATAACCACTTGAACTTGAGCAAGTTAACACCACCCAAGCCCTGATATTCTAGGAATCTAACTTTTCTTCAAGATATCCTTCTATCGAACACCCACATAGAGGGTCATTTCCCTCCATATCCCCCAACCAGAGTCATAGCCTTAGACCCCATTCATTGTGCCAAGATATTTGATGTCTTTGGATGTACAACCATATCCCTATAGGAAAGTACAACATTAAGGCATCATCATGAAGCTTGTTGAGGAGTGACCATAGACTTAACAGGCATCAATGAAAAGAAATATTTGTAGTAGACATGCAAAATGGACAACAATATCTCACCTTAAATGACTCTAGATGCAAATGTCTCAAGATTATGTGACATTAATGCAGAAATCCCCTAGGCAAGATTTTGAACCAAGAATTTTGAATTATGAGAGGAATAAGTCAATTATTTTCCTCTATAAATACTAGTGTTTTTTCATAGTAAAGGAGGTTGAATTGTTGTCATGTCTAGTATCAAAACTTGAGAAAATTTTCCTCCTATTTCCATTTTGTATTTCAATTTGGACTCGATCCTTGGGTCAAGCACATGTATAAGTTGTCAAGCCTCTTTCAATTATGTATGAATGTAATGCACTTTAATGTAAATACAATGATTTGTGACTACTCCAATATTTTTATACTAGTCTTAGTGTTCATGTATCTTTATGTGGGGGTATTTGACTAGCATCTATCTTGGATTTAATATGAAGTATTTTGATTTTCATCCATAAATTATTGGGAGTGTGCTCTATTTTTTTTCATGTTTGGTTCATGTGTTCACTAATCCCATTGATGTGTAGAATAGAAACTATAATATTTTTTTGTATCACCACCCGTATCTTAGGCTAGTTAGGTTTCATTTGACTATTTTTCTCTTTTTTCCTTTTTCCCCTAGAAAGAGCCATATTAGTCTAGGATAGAGTGAGAGGAAGTGAAAGTGAATTGAATATCACACCCAAACAAGTATCAAGCCCTAGTAAAAATTTCTAGAGGTCATTCTAAGGATCCACATCCCACGCTCCCCAAAATTTCCAATAATAGCATCCCAAGCGAGAAAAATGCACCAAATGAACCCAAAGAGAATCACATTTATGGGTAGTTATGGTTCCTAGGATGCAGGGACCAAATCTAGTCCCCAAAAATTCAAACTAGCATACTCAATGGGACATAAATTGTTATATTTATCCCTTGATTAGAACTCAAATTGAGGTACTAGTGAAGACCTCAATCCATTTCTTGCTAAAGAATCATGAAGATTCATGTGGTGACTTTGATGTAAATATAAGAACCTAAATAAATCACCTTACAAGGTATAGGCCAAGGTTATGGTGATAACCTCTACCTTGTTAATGATATCACACCATATTCTCACTCTACTAATAAAGGAAATCCAAAAGAAGCAATTAATAAGAACACCAAATTGTGTTTTTTATGAAGGCCTTAGTCTATCTACTTCTATAGCACTAAGCTCTCTACTTCTAGATGAGGGATTGGGTGAGTTGATAGGGTTGGTTTAGACTCCTCCATGGCTAAACAATATTCCTCTTCATTACCTCTAAACTACTTTTATTTCCTTTAAATGTTATTATATTTTGTTCTACCCATATAGTCCAAAGTATTGTATCTTTTGATATATCCTAGCTTTTTTGTAAAGCCTCACTTTTAAAAGTTCTCTTCCATTGCTTTAACCATTCTTAAATTATGCCATTCATCACCATGCATTTACCAAACATATTAAGAATCCATTAACATTGTTTTTAGACTATTGAGTAGTTTCTCAAGACATGGTCCATACTTTTATCCTCATTTTTACAAAGAACACATTGCGAGGGTCATGAAAACACCTCTTCATAATTTTATCCCAAGATAAAATTCTTCTATGACCTACTAGCCAAACACACATTTTGACTTTAGGAATGCTTGGGCTATCCCAAATATCTCTCCATATTCTTGCAATATTTCTATTTTTTTGGTGCTTTGCATTATATCCACTTCTTATTTTATATTATCTTGAGATATTCAACCTCCAAATCAACTTATCCTTGTCTTCGCTCAAAATAATCATTGTTATTATATTTCTACTCAACTGCCTCCTAGTATTAATGTCTTGTATACTTATAAAAAAACTTCTTTTTATTTGTATTTTCCTTCCTAACCCTTGTACAAAATGTTTGAAACACTATCACCATATTTATCTTGAAGTAATCTCATCCATGGTTTCAAAATTGGATCTATATTGAGTGGTTTTTTTATCACACCAAGTATCCATCTAAATAGAAATATTTTCTCTAGTTTCCACCACCCATCTTAAACCTTTAATCACTAGATCAATTGATTTTTTTAAACTGTTCCATAGTGCAAAACCATTTGGTAGAGAGAATGCAGTAAATATTAATCTTGGATCATTGGGCTCAACATACTTAGAATAATTCTTTCCCATTGTATTTGACTCTCTTTGTACAATATCCAAATTACTTTTCCCCTAAGAGCTAAGTTTGCATCCATAAGAACTCTTAAACCAAGACCTTCCCTAGTTTTATCATCACACACCTTGATCCATTTCACTAAAGGAACTGTTCTTTTATCATGTAATCCTGACCATTAAAATGATCACATAATATAAATTAAACTTTTTTCTATCGAATTTGGCATAGTATACAAGGACATAATATGTTAGAATGGCTTATAAGACTAAATTAATTATTTCCACTATTCCTGCTAATGGTAACCATCTACCTTTCCATGCTGGTAGTTTATTATGAACTTTACTTATAACCAAATTCTATATTCTATCCTCATTATCCCCTCAAGTAAGGGCATCCTTAGATAATTTGCTCGTAAATTTGCCTCCTCTATTTGAAGTAACTTGAATATCCCTACTTTGATTTTAGTTGGGATGTTTAGGAAGTAAATTTTGGATTTTGTCCTATTAACTTTTTTCCTGATGCTCTCTTCTATTCCTTTAATAAGTTATTCAAAGGGTTGGCCTCATTTATCCTTTTCCTCCTAAAATGGGTTGTATCATCTACAAACTATTTATGGGTGATCTTATTGATGTTATAACTAGCCTTAAGTCTACTTATAAGCCCATATTTATTAGCCTTCTTCAAGTTACTACCCAAAATATCTACCTTAATAATAAACAAATATGGTGATAGAGAATTTCCTTGTCTAAGACCTCTCTTGGTTTTAAATCATTTTATTATTAACCCATTGACCAACACTGAATATGAAACTGTAGAGACACAAGCTTAATATATCTAAACTATTTCTTTCCAAATTCAAACTTTTCTAAATACTGCAAAAAAAATTCCATTCAACCCTATAATAGGCTTTACTCATATCAAGTATTAAGATCATTGCTTTCTATTTTCTTGAGCTACTAAATGCATAACTTCATGAGCTATTATGATCTCATCTAGAATTTATTTCTCTTTCACAAATGCTCCTTGCTCTTCTAACATATATTTGTCTAAAAATGGTCTTAACCAATTTACCATCACTTTGGAGATAATTTTATATGCCATAGTACATAGGATTATGGATCTAAGTGAATCACACAACTATGAATCCTTGTTTTTTGGAATTATGGTAATATATGTTCCATATATTTTATAAGGTATGTATTTTTTTACCATAGACTATTCCATTACCACCAATAAATAATCCTTCACTATATCCTAATTATGTTGATATAATATTGTAGAGATACCATATAAACCTTGGGATTTATCCTTATTAAAAGAGAAAAGAGCTAAATAAACTTCTTCTAGAGTAATAAACTCCATTAGTTTCCTATTGTCTTCATTTATTCTAACTGAATGCACTTCTTGTAGAATTTTATTATTAAAAATTACAAACTCCTTCGATCCCAGAATATTCTGATAAAAATACCTTACCTCCTATTTTATTTTACTTTGGTGTTCAATCCAAACCCCTTGTACTGATTTCATTCTTCTAGTTCTAGATGTCGATCTCTGTACTATAGCCATCCTATAAAAAAACTTTGTATTTTAATCTCCTTTTAACAAATTCTATCTTGATTTTTATCTCCAAAATTTCTCTTCCTTACTCAATGTATTATGTTATTCACTAAGAAACTCACTTTCCTTCGAGATTGGATTATTATGATCACCTTTTTGAAATTTTAAAATTTTATTTTAGTTCTTTCTTCTCAAAATTATTTTCAAAAGTATTTTTGTTTCATTCTTTTAATTTAAATGTCATTGATTTAATTTGTTTTGAAAGTGTCTACAACCCATCATTTCTTGAAGACTTTTATGTTCATGCTATCATATCAACAAATTGAGGATTGTCTTCCCACATCTACTCAAATTTAAAATGTGATATTTTATTAATTCACGTACCACCATTTTAACTCTTATTGGAAAATGATATGAACCAATCCTTGTCAAGGTATTAATTTTGGCACAAGTCCTTTTATCTAGCAAGTGATATAAGAACATATATCTGTTTAGTTTTTCTACTATTAGGTTTTGACCTCTCCTATTGTTGGTCCATGTATAGTTGTCTTCTTCAAACTAAACCTCCCATATATTATTATTTTAAATGTTGAGATATCTCTCATACTTTGGGTTAATTTCCTAATTCCCCCAAATTTTTCATCCAACTTGAGATTTGATATAATTAATCTAACATCTATCAACTATTTCAATATTGATATATCCACTTGATATATTATCATTTTTCTAAAAAAGTAAACCCTAAATGGTGTGGAAAAAAGGATAGTAAAAAATAAAATGGTTTGATATTTCTAAATCCTTCTCACATAGGGAAAATCTAAAAGGTCCATGATATCCTCTTCTTTGTATACTCATCCTATAAGAATCTGAATTTTGAACTACTAACCAAAGTAATGTTGAGGCCTTAGTGGGATCCTCTAGTGACCAAACATTCTTCCAATAAAAATATTTACAAGGAAATTTTGAATGCTCTAGATCCTCATACCCCAAATTGATCGAGTATCCACCATATTTAGATATATTCCAAACCAAATCATCATTTCATGCAAAAATAGGTAAATAAAATTATTGAATCATCTTTTGAAGCTCATCTACAATTTGTTTGAGTTCCTTTCCTTCAACCAGGTTACTAATAAAAATCCATGATCTAGAGTTGTTGCTAAAATTAATAATATTTGACCTTTGGACCTTTAAAATTGAGATATGTTTAAGCTAATGGTTGTGATTTTGAATCAAACATACGAGGTTAATACTTCAACAAAGCATCAAACAAAAAATTTAAATATTTATCCTCAATGATTGTTCTTCTAATATGTTTCTTCATCAATTGAAAACTATCTAATATGAAGTTCCATGTCCATGATCCTATTGGTGGAATATATTACATCATTTAATTCATGCTAGTGTACCACCTTGGGTACATATTTATATTAGGAAAGTGTATTAGATTAGAATAAAAGTATTTACTTTATGCAATGTAATAAATGCACAAGTGTGCAAAGTATTTTAGCAATGTAAATGTGCTTAGTTATCCACATGCACGTGTCATAGAATAAGAATATGAAGAGTCATAGGAAAAGTAAAGGCCAATAAATATCCATATGAAGAATCACATTCCTTTATATATAATTTTATATGAGGGTATGAAAGGAGAGCAAGAGATAGAGAGATATAGAGTTATTGATCATAAACAATCACAATGTAGAGTGATGAAGTATGATGTATTTGAGGTCTTTATTCAATAAAGATCATATTTGTGTGACCATTTATTAGTGGTATTTATATGATTTATTTATGAATTTATTTACTATTTTTATATTCTTAATATATTCCCATTATCATATATTTCATATTGTAACTTTATCTTAGATCTTGATATTACTTTATTCAATGTATTTAGCCTTAAAAGCTAATAGTGGTATCAGAGCCATCGCAAGGTTCTGTATTGCACAAGATTTTGGTTGTAAATAATATTTCTACTGGTTAAGGAAAATACAATAAAGTTGAATAAGTTACCTTTGGAAAAGAAAAACCAAAGAATATATGATTTATCACTGTGTTGAAGGAAAACCAGTGAAAGTTGAAGATTTCCCTATTTCACAAGCAAATTTGGAATAGAAGGAGATTTACAGATCTTGAAGATAAACCTTGAAATTGAAGATATTAAGAGACCCTTGAAGGAGGTCCTATTGAAAAGAGAGAAAATGATTCTAAATTATGTTTTGGCTAGAGTCTTTCCACAGGGTTGAAGGAAAACCCGTGAAGACTATGACTCATCATAGATTTGATTCCACTAGTATTGATAATAGCTAGTGAAGATTATTGATTTTAGAATTCTAGAAATTTGAATATATTTGGTTTTTATTGTCTAATTTTTTGTTGCAGAAGATTAGTTCTTAGAATTTGAGAAGCTTCCTACAATGGATAGAGAAGAATTTCACATTCGATTGCCTGAAAGTCTAAGTGTTTTCCTTATGCAGGGATTAATTCTTTGTTGTAGAAAAGTAGACTTGAATATTAAGGAGGTCCAAGAAAGAAGTCCCCATTGAATATTGAGGTGAAAAAATAAGGAAGACCTCATTGAATATTAAGGAGGTACAATAAAGAAAGCCCCATTGAATATTAAGGAGAACCTACAAGGAAGTCCTCTTTGAAGATTTAAGAGACCCAAAAAATAGGTCACATTGAAGAACTTCCAAATTTGGAAGATTGAATATTGAAGTATAAATACTGAAGATAAAGGAGGACTAAAAAAGGTGTTATTGTAGAGTTAAGAAGCAAAAAATTTTAAAGATCCAAGAAAAGAGATCTCATTGTAGAATTTCCATAATTGGAAGATTAAAGAAAACAAGGTAAGGTTCTATTAAAGCATTGATTAAAGAATAATTGAGTAGTTACAAAATTAGAAGACCCAAAGGAAGAGGTATCTAGAATATTTTGGAGAAGAATAAAAAGGCTAGAGAAATCGTAATTATAAAACTAGAAGACCCAAGATAAGAGGTCTCAAAAGCATTTTAGAAAAGAAGAAGAAGGCTAGAGAAAGTCTCTTTGCAGATTTGAAGAAGTGGCCATTGGAGGATATTTGAAGAAAATTTCATTTTAGAAGATTACAAGCAGGAGAAGCTCCTAATAAGAGGAAGTTGGGATAATTATTGCCATCCGACAACGATACCAAAAGGATAAAGGATTTGGTAAGAAATTTGACAAATTTTGAGAATAATTTTGAAGACCTCAAGACATTCAAATTCTTGAGGAAGAATACAACGAACGAGATCAGATTTGAAGTTAGGATTCAAAAAGAAGTTTGAATAAGGAAGAATAATTTAAGGAGCCACATATTTGAGAAATTTAAGGACAACCCTAAAGTTTTTGAAGGGTGATTTGTAAAAAAATGAATTTGCTAATTTTTAAAGGAGAAGTTGAAAGGTCATAAGATAACAAATTGAATAAAGCATAGAGCTACAATTTATAGAAGCTTTGGAAATATTCTAGAGTATTTTTGGAAAACCAATTAAAATAAATCTTGATAGTAAAAGAAGGTAGAAAATTTGAATATTTGTGGACATTAAAATTGTTGAGGAAGAAGAAAATGAACGAGATCAGATTTGAAGTTAAAATTTGATAAGAAGTTTGAAGAAGGATGAGGGATTGAAAAGGCCATATATTTGAGAAATTTAAGGAAAACCATAAAGTTTTTGAAGGTTGATTTGTAAAAAATTAATTTGCTGATTTTTAAAGGAGAAGTTGAAAGGTCACAATACAAAAAATTGAAGAAAGCATAGGATTACAATTTGGAGAATATTTAATTTTTTTTTGGAGTATTGTTGGATAAACAATTAAAATAAGGGTTAATAGTAAGAGAAAATAGAAAATTTTAAGATTCATGTATACCAAGGAATTAGAATTTTAAGAAGTAAGTTAAGATATTTGAGTTGCAAATTTAGGCAGCATTGAAAGAAGAAAAACAAGTTTCATTTTGATAGATTTTAGGGACATATTGTTGGCAATTTTGGGTTTGAGATCCTAGCTTCTTGTCTATGAGTTGTCATTGATTTCAAAAGGAAATGGCATTAATGTTAAGAGGATGTGTTGGCTTCAAAGGTGGAATATTCCAAGAGAATATTTTTAAGAGAATTCGGAGAGATTCCATTGGCAAGGGTTTTTCATTAAAACCAAACTGGTTTTTTATTAAAACCAAGTTAAATGGTTTTTATTAAAACCAATGGAGGTTTTCTTTATTATTTATTTAATTATTATTTAAAACCCTTCAAGGTTTTAATTAATTAATTATTTAATTAATTAAGGGAGAAATTATTTTTAATTTATTAAAAATACTTAAAGGTTTTTAAACCTTTTTTTATTCTTAATTTATTAAAATTATTTAAGGGTTTTTAAACCCTTTTTGAAAAGACTTTTGATTAATTTCAAAATGGTCTTTATTTTTGCTGACGTCAAGGTGTCTTCGAAGAGACTATTTATTCTCCAACTCCTAAGGTTGGAAGGCTAATGAATTCGAAATTCCTCGAATGCAATTTGCGATGTTTGTGCTCTGTATTCGCTGCGATCGAAGGAAGACTTAGAAGCACATGCGGTTGAAAAGTCTTTGGGAGTTTTTTCGAGGGTGAAGTGGAGGGAAGTTCACTTGTGAACTTCATAGCCCGCATGGGCTAGTGGCAATGAAGGCTATTTTTGGGCGCTGCATTGGCAGAGGTCATCGTTTCGAGTCTCGCAGGGGTGCTTTGCTAGAGTAACACACGTTTTTATTAAAACGTCTTTATGCCGCAAAATTCGAAGTTTCTTGGACAGCGATTTATAAGGTGTGATTAAATTTTATGAGTTTTGGATTTTGTGATTAGCATTGAATAAAAGCTTAGGAGAAATAAGGGCATATTTCTTTGGATGTATTTTTAAGATTATTCTTTGCTATGCTAAAATTAAAAATGGAGGTATAAGGTGTGAGTCTGTGATTGTTGATTTATTGGCATGTTATGGTGGTTGTGTTTAAAGAAGTGGAGCTTAAAGGTGTAATAAAGGAAGTTTATATTATTGCTCATTTCTTTTTATTCTAACCCTAACTTGGTTGGAAGTTTGAGAGTTGTGTGTAGTGACAACTTGAAGTTTCAATTATCTTCTACTCCAATAAGGTATGGGCACATTCTTCTTATGAGTATGATTGGTGTATGTTTTTTGAAATAAAGTTGGAGTGAAAAGGTATTCTACTAGGTATCCTTTGGCTAGGTGTAAATCCTATTTTCTGGTTTGTTGAAGACTACTTATGCATTGTTATCCTTAAGGAGAGTTTTTGGTGAATGAATAATTTTTGGTTTGAGATAGTGGAAGCTTTGTGCACTAGGGTTTATATTTGTGAGTCTAGCTACTTGCATTGAGTTGGTGGAACCCTTGGTTGGCTGTTTTGAGTTTGATGTTTGAGTTGCTTCCATAGAGGTTGTTTGATCAAGTTATTGCTTTACTTGATTCATGATATTGGGCTTACTCCATTGAGTTGATTTGAGCAAGTTATTCTTTGCTTTTGGTGATATTGTGTTGGTGGTTGTTTTGTTCAAATATATTTGGAGGGAAAAGGATTTCTACTTGTTTCCTTTTATTGTGATGATTGGTTGAATGCTTCAAGGTTAATGTTGATTTGAATGGTGTTGGTTGACTAAAACTTGTTTGATGAGCATTGTTGTTGAAACCCTAATTGATGGTGAAAAGAACATGAGTATCATCATTATGTGATTCTTTGCATAGTTGGAAATTGTTGGGGTTTCATGTTCTTGAAAGAAAACATTCTATCCTATCCATTTTAGATATTGAGTTGAGTTTTCAGATTTGAGATTGAGATTGAACTGAGTTGATTTGAGTTGAGTTTTGAGATTGGGATTTGAGTATAGAACATATTAAGTCTCTAACAATTCTCTTTATGCTTCTATGAGTTTGAAAAATCACATTGGGTCTCTAACAATTCACTTTGTGATTTCCTACTAAGAAAGTTTTTCTTTGTGAGCTTGCTGAGTTTTTGGATAGGTTCCAATGGGGACTTGTGAGTAGTTTTTGGACAGGTTCCGATGGGGACTTGTGAGCAGTTTTTGGAAAGGTTCTAGTGGGGACTTGTGAGCAGTTTTTGGACAAGTTCCGGTGGGGACTTGTGAGCAGTTTTTGGATAGGTTCCAATGGGTACTTGTGAGCATATTTGGACAGGTCCTAACAGAGGACTTGTGAGCTAAGTTTGATAGTTCTATCAGAGAACTTGAGGACAGAGGTGCATTGGTTCTATGAGAAGAACCTAAGGATATATTTGGCAAGTCTTTGAGAAGGCTTGTCTGCAGAGGATTGATTTGTTCAAGAGTTGGATAGATCTGATAGACAGAGGAAGACTTGTACTTGATCGAATGAGTATGTTTGGTATAGGTTGTTGAGCTGCTGTGGATGTGATCATAGAAGGTATAGGTCTCTTAGGCTAAGAATTGAGGACAGGAGGTCTTCGGTGGAAAGGAGTTCCACGTGCTGGCAAGAGGTAGAGGCAGTTGATCTTCTGAGGGATCATTTCCAGAGTAGAGGGGAAGGTATTTGCTTTGAGCAAAGGCTCATAAATTATGATTAGGGGAAGGTATATCCTTTGATCAGAGGCTCATAAATTCTTATTGGGGGAAGGTATCTCCTTTGGTCTGAGGCTCATAAACATTGTAATTGGGAAGGATTCCTAAAGAACTTTAAGATAACTTTTAGAGAAAAGTTTTGTGGACGTAGCCCAACTATTCTGGGTGAACCACGTTAAAATTGGTGTCACTTTGTGGATGATATTATGCATTGCTTTGATATTGCTTTGGGTATATTGCTTTACTATTTTGAAGTATAAAGGAAAAATTTAAAAGAGGTCTTATACTGTTCACCCCCCTCTCAGTATAAGCTTGTGTTCTTCAATTGGTATCAGAGTAGGTGCCTTTAGAAAGTTTAACAGCTTGAAGGAAAAGCTAGTAAAGAACACAATGGATCATTCAAGTGGCAATGCAACACCTATTCTTGATGGGTCAGATTTTGGTCTTTGGAGTGCAAGGATGGAGGTTCATCTAATGGCACTTGGGAATGAAGTTTGGGAAGTGATTGAAGATGAGTACACTATTCCTGAACATGGTCCTAATACTAAAGAAGAAAGGCTCCTACATCACAACAATTCAAAAGTAATGAATGCAATCCTAAAAGGCTTACAGAAAGTAGATCTCGCCAAAGTGATTCACTGCAAGACAATTGGTGAAATGTGGGAACATTTGAAGGTGGTTCATACAGGTGATACAAATATCAGAAAGGCCAAGTTGAGACACTTCAAAGGTATGTTTGAACAACTCAAGATGAATGATGATGAAAATATTAGTTACTACATGCTTCGTATGGATGAGGTTGTTAACTCCATGAAAGACTTAGGTCTTGAGCTTGCTAAAAATGACGTTTGTGATAAGATTTTAAGATCTCTTCCTAATAGATTTAGTGAAAATATTTCTGCTATTGAGGAAGCTAAATATTTGGATAAGTTGAAAAAGGATGAGCTCCATAGTATACTTGCAGCATTTGAGTTGAGAACTCAAGTGAAGGTTGATGTCAAGAAAGAGGCAGATTTCAAGGCTACCAAGAAATCCAAGGGTAAACAACTTCAAGATAGTGATGAGTCTTCTAGTGATGAAGAGGCATATTATAGCAAGAAAGGTAAGTTTTCTAGAAAACACAAAAGTGTGAAAAATATAAGATGTTTCAATTATGGAAAGTTTGGTCATTATGCTACTAATTGTATTGTTCCCAAGAATGAAAGTGATGAAGATAGACAGGATTCTAAGAGCAAGGATTCTGAAAAGCACAAGCATCACATGAAGAACAAAGATGAGCACAACAATCAAGGAAAGAGGTATTCTCACAAGCACAAGAAGATTTTCTACCTAGAAAAAGCAAGTAAGTGTTCTAGTAGTGATAGTGAAAGTTCTTCAAGTGATAATGAAAATGAGATGTTGTTCATATCAGAAAAAGAGGAAGAACCGAAACATAGATTCATTATCATGAAATGTCTTAGATGTGGAAATTTTGGTCACCTTGAGGATGATTGCACAAATAATGATTTGGTTTCTAGTATGTATGAGGATGATTTAGAAAACTATAAGGAATATGCATGTATGGTTTTTGAAAAGGGTAGCACCTCTAGTGATAAGAAATCTAAAAAAGGCTTTGATGATTCAAAAAGCAAACAAATAGAGGAAGATATAGAGGAAGGTGAAGTAGATCTTGAAGGTGAACTTATTAGTGCTCTTAGTGCTTTGAAAAAAGAAAGAAAGAAGAATGCTAGACTCAAGGATAAGTTAGATGAATGTTGTATGGAGAGAGATGATCTTATAGAAAGTCTTGACTTATCTATGGCTAAGACACAAGAACTCAAGGATGAGTTAGAGTCTAAGGTTCTTGAGTATAGTGAGTTAGAATAGAAAATGGCTTCTTTGAAAGAGGAAACTAAAGAGTACAAGGATAAGCTTTACAGGTTTCAAGATAGCTCCAAAAAGGTTAAGTCACTCATCAAAGGTCAAAGAAAGACAACAGATAAAACAGGCCTTGGTTTTGTTAAGCCACACAAGGAACAAATTGGAGAGTCTAGTAAGAGACTCCAAAAGGAAGAGATTTCTGATGAGGAAAGTATTTCAGAAAAGGAGTCCTTGAATGATAGATGCACAGAAATAGAAAATAGAATTCAAAATGAGAAGAAGAAGTTTTCAAAACCTAAGAGGTCAAATAAAGGAAAGTTTCAAGGCAAATGTTTTGCTTGTCATAGGTTTGGTCACATGGCTTCATATTGCATGGCTCAAGTGAAGGAGGTAAATGACAGTTTCAGAAGTGCTAGTTACTTTCAAGGGTATTGCTACTCTTGTAAATAGTTTAGTCACAAGGTAGTCTATTGGAAGGTAAATAACAGGAACAGGTTTGATCAGAATAGGTTTGGTCAGAATAGGTTTGGCCAGAATAGGTTTGGTCAGAACAGGTTTGGTTAGAACAAGTTTGGTCAGAATAGGTTTGGTCAGAACAGGTTTGGCCAAAACAAGTTTGGTCATAATAGGTTTGGTCATAACTAGTGGATTCAAAGATCAGTTTTATCTTAGAGAAACAACATCGTCAAGTGTTTCAAGTGCAACAATGAAGGTTACAAAATCAGACAGTGTAGAGCTGAAATTCCAGAATACAAGAATAAGAACACTGGCATGATCAGGGCCAAGGATCAAGGCATGGACAAGAACAGGTATGAGAACAAGAACAAGAACAGTGATAGGAAAAGGAATATGGACAAAGAGTTCAAGATAAGGCCTGACAAGGAAGTTATAGACACTGATGATGATCAGTGCCTAATGGGAGTTTTACTCCCACCCCGAAATTAAACACCTCAACAGGAGGTGAGGGAGGGACTAAGCTAAGAGGCTCATTCTTAGTCCCAAGCCCCAAAGGTGACCCTTTGCCATTTATGACAAAGGGGGAGAGATTTGAGTAAGGGGGAGAGCCTCAAGACAGGGGAAGCTATTTATGTTGAGTTTCTGTGTTGTTGAGAAGCATGGTTTGCTATCAATGACAAAGGGGGAGATTGTTGGCAATTTTGGGTTTGAGATCCTAGCTTCTTGTCTATGAGTTGTCATTGATGTCAAAAGGAAATGGCATTAATGTTAAGATGATGTGTTCGCTTCAAATGTGGAAGATTCCAAGAGAATATTTTTAAGAGAATCCGGAGAGATTCCATTGGCAAGGGTTTTTCATTAAAACCAAACCGGTTTTTTATTAAAATCAAGTTAAATGGTTTTTATTAAAACCAATGGAGGTTCTCTTTATTATTTATTTAATTATTATTTAAAACCTTTCAAGGTTTTAATTAATTAATTATTTAATTAATTAAGGGAGAAATTATTTTTAATTTATTAAAAGTACTTAAAGGTTTTTAAACCTTTTTTTATTCTTAATTTATTAAAATTATTTAAGGGTTTTTAAACCCTTTTTGAAAAAGACTTTTGATTAATTTCTAAATGGTCTTTATTTCCATCGACTTCAAGGTGTCTTCGAAGAGACTATTTATTCTCCAACTCCTAAGGTTGGAAGGCTAATGAATTCGAAATTCCCCGAATGCAATTTGTAGTGTTTGTGCTCTATATTCGTTGTGATCGAAGGAAGACTTAGAAGCACGTGTGGTTGAAAAGTCTTCGGGAGTTTTTTTGAGGGTGAAGTGGAGGGAAGTTCACTTGTGAAATTCGTAGCCCGCATGGGCTAGTTGCAGCGAAGGCTGCTGTTGGGCGCTGCATTGGCGGAGGTCATCGTTTCGAGTCTCACAAGGGTGCCTTGCTAGAGTAAAACACGTTTTTATTAAAACGTCTTTATGCCGCAAAATTCAGAGTTTCTTGGTCAACGATTTATAAGGTGTGATTAAATTTTATGAGTTTTGGCTTTTATGATTAGCATTGAATAAAAGCTTAGGAGAAATAAGGGCATATTTCTTTGGATGTAGTTTTAATATTATTCTTTGTTATGCTAAAATTAAAAATGGAGGTATAAGGTGTGAGTTTGTGATTGTTGATTTATTGACATGTTATGGTGGTTGTGTTTAAAGAAGTGGAGCTTAAAGGTGTAATAAAGGATGTTTATATTATTGCTTATTTCTTTTTATTTTAACCCTAACTTTGTTGGAAGTTTGATAGTTGTGTATGGTGACAAATTGAAGGTTCAATTATCTTCTACTCCAATAAGGTATGGGCACATTCTTCTTATGAGTATGATTGGTGTATGTTTTTTGAAATAAGGTTGGAGTGAAAAGGTATTCTACTATGTATCTTTTGGCTAGGTGTAAATCCTATTTTTTGGTTTGTTGAAGACTACTTATGCATTGTTATCCTTAAGGAGAGATTTTGGTGAATGCATAATTTTTGGTTTGAGATAGTGGAAGCTTTGTGCACTAGGGTTTATATTTGTGAGTCTAGCTACTTGCATTAAGTTGGTGGAACCCTTGGTTGGCTGTTTTGAGTTTGATGGTTGAGTTGCTTCCATAGAGGTTGTTTGATCAAGTTATTGCTTTACTTGATTCATGATATTGGGCTTACTCCATTGAGTTGATTTGAACAAGTTATTCTTTGCTTTTGGTGATATTGTGTTGGTGGCTATTTTGTTCAAATATCTTTGGAGGGAAAATGATTTCTACTTGTTTCCTTTTCTTGTGATGATTGGTTGAATGCTTCAAGGTTGATGTTGAGTTGAATGGTGTTGGTTGACTAAACCTTGTTTTATGAGCATTGTTGTTGAAACCCTAATTGATGGTGAAAAGAACATGAGTATCATTGTTATGTGATTCTTTGCATAGTTGGCAATTGTTGGGGTTTCATGTTCTTGAAAGAAAACATTCTATCCTATCCATTTTAGATATTGAGTTGAGTTTTCAGATTTGAGATTGAGATTGAGCGGAGTTTATTTGAGTTGAGTTTTGAGATTGGGATTTGAGCATAGAAAATATTGATTCTCTAACAATTCTCTTTATGCTTCTATGAGTTTGAAAAATCACATTGGGTCTCTAACAATTCACTTTGTGATTTCCTACTAAGAAAGTTTTTCTTTGTGAGCTTGCTAAGTTTTTGGACAGGTTCTAGTGGGGACTTGTGAGCAGTTTTTGGACAGGTTCCAGTGGGGACTTGTGAGTAGTTTTTGGACAGGTTCCGGTGGGGACTTGTGAGTAATTTTTGGACAGGTTTCGGTGGGGACTTGTGAGCAGTTTTGGACAGGTTTCGATGGGGACTTGTGAGAAAATTTGGACAAGTTCTAGCAGAGGACTTGTGAGCTGAGTTTGATAGTTCTATCAGAGAAATTGAGGATAGAGGTGCATTGGTTCTATGAGAAGAACCTAAGGATAGATTTGGCAAGTCTTTGAGAAGGCTTATATGTAGAAGATTGATTTGTTCAAGAGTTGGACAGATCTGACAGATAAAGGAAGACTTGTACTAGACAGATTGACTGTGTTTGGTATAGGTTGCTGAGCTACTTTGGACATGATCATATAAGGAAAAGGTCTCTTAGGCTAAGCATTGAGGACAGGAGGTCTTTGGTGGAAAGGAGTTCCACGTGCTGGCAAGAGGTAGAGGCAGTTGATCTTTTGAGGGATCATTTCTAGAGTAGAGGGGAAGGTATCTCCTTTGAGCAAAGGCTCATAAATTATGATTGGTGGAAGGTATATCCTTTGAGCAGAGGCTCATAAATTATGATTTGGGGAAGGTATCTCCTTTGAGCAGAGGCTCATAAATTATGATTGGGAAGGTATCTCATAAACATTGTAATTGGGAAGGATTCCCAAATAACTTTGAGATAACTTTTAGAGAAAAGTTTTGTGGACGTAGCCCAGCCATTCTGGGTGAAGCACATTAAAATTGATGTCACTTTGTGGATGATATTGTGCATTGCTTTGATATTGCTTTGGGTATATTGCTTTAATGTTTTGAAGTATAAAGGAAAAAGTAAAAAGAGGTCTTATACTGTTCACCCCTCCCTCTCAGTATAAGCTTGTGTTCTTCACATATTTAAAGATATTTGGACAAAAAATAACTAAAGGAATTTTCAGCATTTGAATAAGTATTATTGCTACAAATTTGGACAACAAGCTAGCAACATTTGTAGCTACAAGATTCAAAAGTTGATAGAATATATTTGAAAGATAAATAAGAAGAAGTTACAAAAAGAAAGCTGATTTTTAGGTAGAAACTAGAGCTGCAAATCAAAGACTCTAAAGTAGCAAAGGAAAAGGGAGTACAACTACAAAACTACACAAGTTCAAGACAACAAACTAGCAAGAAGAAAAGTCACAAAGGAAGCCATAAAAGGTGTGTATATTTGATGCTAAAACAAGTATTATTTTACAAGTATTGAAAGTAATTATTATAAGTTTTTGAAAGCATCATTTTTAGAGCTATTAAAAGCTAGCAAGAAGTAGCTTGAGTAAAGTGTCTCAAATCCAAAAGAGACACCATTATTATCTACAAAATAGAACAACAAATATTAGAGTTACTAAGTATTAAAAGGAGTGATAAGAAAATATTATATGTTGTTTTTTACATAACAAAAAGTGCAGATTTATATTGAGTCTTGTTAAGATAAAATAGAGATCAAATATATGGTATATTTAAGGTGTTTAAAAACACCAATAGAAGTAATAAGTCAATATAAAATTTAAATAAAATAAACCACCAAAAATGGTGGTAAAACCACCATGAAAAGTACTATCGATTAGCTCAGTTTGAGCACCATATAAAAAATGGAAAGGTGACATTAATTTATAGGGAGTAAAACACCTAATTTTTATCTACAAGAAAATCAACCAATTGGAAAATTCACCATCAAGTAGAAAAGATCCATCAGAGAAGAGCCACTAGTTGGAAGAGCCACCACCAAAAAAACAAGAGCCACTGAAGAAGAGTCACTTGTAGGAGAGCACCTAAGTGAAGAATAACTATCATGGAAGAGTTGCTTGTAGAAGAGCACCTAAGTAGAAGAACCACCATGGAAGAATCAGAAGTGACATTCTCAAGTACAAAAACATACATAGCAAATAAGGGAACATTTTGTATAAGAAAAGAAGCATTAAGGAATACCAAATATCTAGGGTTTGTAACCACCAAGAAAAGGAATGAATGGAAGACATGCATAACATTCTTTGCAATGTTTCATAAGCTTGATTTCATGCACAACCAAGAGTCAAGAGGAAGAAAAAATGTAGGCAAGGAAGTTAGAATATTAAAAATGCTTAAAATTTGTTCATAAGGATCAAGGGAGTTACAATATTACATGTGTCACTTGGCACAAGAAATAAGGAGTGCTACAAGTATTTGAAAAGCCACTGGTTATGTTAGAAAATATAAGGAAGAGCTTTGGTGACACTTATCACTCATCTTGCAAGATTCGAGATGTTACTAAGGAAGATTAAACATTTTTGGAGATGTTACTAAGGAAGACAAAACATTTTTGGAGCACTATTTATTGCATAAGAAGGAAACACATTGTATATCCTCATCTACAACAACTAGAATAAATACGTTGGCATTGAAGGAGCTTGACCGAATTGAAGGAGCTTGACCAAGTTGAAGTTGACTAGCCAGATTGAAGTTCGAGCATCCACTTTCAAAGAAAAGATAAATTTAGCTTTAAAAATGAGCTCCTCAAACATGTGAAGGTATTTTATTATTTTTGAAATGTATTTATATCAAGTAGGAGTTATAAGGATCAAAGAGGCTTATTATCTAAGGTTAAATGTATTTTATTGGAGAGATAAGATTTTTTACAATTTATTTAAACCTTAGAAATCAGAATATTATAGTATTGAAAGCTTCTACATAGTATTGAAGGTTGATTTAAATATTGAAGTCTTTATTTAAGAAGTTTTATAATTTATATATTTGGATTTACAAAAAAAATTAAATATTTGCAAATTGATAAGTTTGGAGAAATAAAATATTCTACATCAAATTAGATATACACAAAACTTACAAATATAATTTTTAGAATCTCTTAATTTCTAAAGTTGGAGTTATAAGGAATCCAACATCAACATAGTTTTATGAAATTTAGAATTGGAAAAATTATATTCTTAAATTTTGGAGACAAAAGGAATTCAACATAGAAGTAGTTGACAAATAAAATTTGCATTAATATATAATCCAAAACTATTACAGATATACATATTTGCAATATTTAAAAATTGCATTCAAATTATTGATTGATAATTAAAGTTGTTATTTTTGAAGCATAGAAGTTAAAATATTATATTATCACTAGGAAGATACAAGGAGTTCTACAAAATATAATTGAAAGAACAATATTGAAACTAGGGAGATAAAAGGTTGTCAAGAATTTAAATATTGTCCTTAGTATATCGTTCAAAACTTAGGAGAAATTAAGAATAGAGATTTTGAGATTATATCAAATATTTATTTGATAAATTAAACTAGAGAGTCATAAGAAAGTCAACCTCAAAAATTTTAAAAGGATTATACTGAAGTTATCTTTCATTTTAAAACAAAACTCGGGAGTTACAAGAAAATCTACATTAAAAAAAAAACAATATGGATAACATAGTAAAGGAATTATTTAATGAAAATAGTGAAGAAATATTGCATGCACTCAAGTTTTAGTCTCATGAATTAATCTCAAAAATTGATGGATATCAATTATTTGATATTCTAAAATAGAAATTGATCTTATTTTTCAAGGAAGCTAAGGAAGGAAATTTTACTACCTTTATGGAATTTCTTCATGAAAAACGTTTTAGATTATGCTGGGAATCTCAAGATATTATTATTACTACAAAATAATGTCTAATAATGTATCTTTCATTAGTTGTTTTTGAACTCTTTCAAGGAAAAATACAGGTTGAAGGAAATATTTCATATGATTATCTCAAGGAAGATTCATTGAATCCAAATCAATATTATTGTGATGATTCACTAACTCACAATACTAAGGATATATCACTGGCAGAAGTATAGGGATAAAGAAAGGAATGAAATCAGATCAAAAGAGACAAGGAGAAGACTGAAACTAACAAAGATGATTATCTAAAGCATTCAGGACAAGAACCAAAGTTGTATCACTATGATGATATGCTAACACAATGCTTAGAAAGAAAAACACCAATGATGATACAAAATCAAGGAAAAGAAAAGAAGAAAAGAAGAGGTCACACCAAAAAAAACTAAATAGGAATCATTTTATGCAAATTCAAAAATTGATCTTATAGAGATAGATTGAAGACATGAAGATGAAGACCATATTGAAGACAATGTAATGTAGGGGGGTGTTGGAATATATTAAAGTATTTGTTTCATTATAATGTATTGTTAGTCTAAAAAGACTACCTCCAGTAGATAGCTGATTTTTTGCATAGAAATATCAACATTTCATTTTTGAGGCATGAGGCAAAGAATTGGCTAAGGAATGAAGAAGGTCACGATTTCATGACATGTCGATTTTTAATTAGAATGTGGATCAAAGAGGTCTGAAAGAAATAAAGTGTTACCATTTTGTGATATGACAGGTTTTCACCCATTAAATCGACCGAAGGAGAAAAGAGGAAAGGAGTGTCGCAATTTCACGATAGGGCAAGTTTTTGCCAACATGTTGCTCGAAAAGGATGAAGTACAAGAAGATGTCACGATTTCGTGACTTGGCATATTTTTGCCCACAACGCATCCCAAAGGAGCCCAAAAGGAGAAGGTGTCACGATTTCGCGATATGGCAAATTTTCGCTCATGAAGTTTTCTAAAAGGATCATAAAGAAAAAAGTGTCACAATTTCGTGACATGACTAGATTTTACCGACATAAATATATTTAGTAATAAATAAGATGCCTTCAAGAGCCCGTGTCAGTAACTGGAAGTAGATAGTAGAGTAAATCAATTCCTATATTCTTGCTATTAGAGTTTGTTTGTTGGAAGCCATGCAAAGGATATGGAAGCATGATTATATTTTGATTGCTTGTAATTGATTATAGGTCAAAATGTACTAATTATAGATATTCCCCATAGGGTATATCTAAGGGTAAACATACTCTGAAAAGAGGTCAGCTCTTAGACGTTTACAAGACTGAATGTATGTACTTTGAATACAAGAAATACAATTACGCTTATATTTGGCTTCTGGTTCACAATGTGCAAATGTATGTGTTAACATTTATCACTTCTATTCACATTATTGAAATATAGATTATGTTTATTCTAAAATCTGGACTTACATAAAACATAAATCATATTTTTGGAGTTGAAATCTGATATATACATGTGTTAGATAGAGATCTAAATCACATTGGGAAATTCATGATTTTTGCATGGAGATAATATTAAATGCTTTAAAAAGTAAAGTATATGTGTTCATATTAGTTTTTGTTTAATTTGTACCATATTCAAGCTCTAGCCTTGGCTATATTTCCCCTTCTTTTAGTTCCCTTTTCTCATAAAAACCATTAAGGAACTAGCCTCCTCTAGAGATTAGACGAAAGATCTAATGATCAATTTCGTCTATTCAATGTTGACAAAATCAAGGCACAAATAACAACCACAGGTAGATTTTGTTCTAATAGTTTTTGGCACATCTGGTGGGACCCTAAATCCCATAGTATTCTATAAGGTTTTGTGTTTACCTTTGATCTTTAAAATCCAAATCAAATCACTTGGTGACTCCGTCCGAAGGTATAGACCCAAGAAATACCTTATCTATTTATCTGGTTAAAAACTCATGATTATTTACTTATATGATAACTAGATCTAAAGCAAGAAACTCAAAAGAACCCATTGAGTTCTTCGAGTTACACCTTAGTAGCCTAAAGGTGCATCCAATTTTATTTGCTAGATCCAATCCACCTGCTACTAGTATTACCACCCTTGTACCCTCTGTTTTGCCTATTTCTAGTATTAATCCATTTTTAGTGACTACCAGTAGTTCTATAATACAGGTAAGTATAGTTGCTACAATGGCTGCTCCTCCACCAGCTTATCTCACATGGAACCACACAGGTCCACTAAATTTGGTGGCTCAGAATCTAATTCCTATAGCAGCATTGAAGGTGTTGCCTTCATATGATGGAACATGTAAAATGATAGATGAACATTGTTTATATGTTGCAACTTTGGCAACAACTTATAACATCACTCAAGAAATGATAATCAGATTGCTAGTGATTTATTTTAAAGGAAAAATGCTCTATTGATACAAAGTACTTCCTCCTCAAAAAATCTTGGCCTGGGAAGAGCTCACTAGTAAACTTTTTGATGATTTAAATCAACATGCAGATCCATTATACTTACTCATCCAGTTCACCATTATAAAGAAACATCCTCAGGAGGAGATTGTTGATTTTAATATTCGATTCAGTCACACCTGGGAGAGTTCTTGTTGGATTGAAACTGACCACTGAGCAAGAAGTATATTATTAATTAAGATATTTTGATACAGATATTAGTATGGTAATATGACAGTCATGAATATTCACTTTCCCTACCATTTATCAACAAGCTTATATAGAAGAAAGAGATCTTATTGCCATAGGAAGATATCCGCATAAAGCAATAATATCTATTTTTCTCGATATTACCCAAGCTCCCAATGCTACTTCTTCTAGTGATTCTCATTTTCCAAACATAGATCTCCAAAAATAGAATGGGCCACCTTCCATTCCTACCATACATATGCCTCTAGAATTACCTCATATTCCTAGAATCCCCACATTACCTACACCACCACCTCAGTCAATCCTTGATAATCAGCTCACTCTTATATTGGATACAATGAATAATATAGCAAATGATATGAATTCAATGAAAAAAGAGAATTTGAGAGGAATTTTCAACCAAGAAGGTTTCCTCAGATAACAAGATATGCAGTGAAGTCAAGTAACAGGGGACAGGAAAGATCAAATGTCATTTATACAAATGAAATAGAAGATGTTGCTGAGCCTGCTACAAATTATAATTACTGGTGCACCACGTGTAATGATCTACATGGAGAGAGTTCATGTATGATCCATTAGCATTGTGTACAAAGTATAGTTGTTGAGAAAGTAGACAAAAGCATTAAAGGTCATGTAAATATGATTAGAGAAAATGACCACAACTTCATGATGCCTATGGTATAACAAGTTGCAGTTCTAACCAGATCCGGTAAAAAAACTCTGTAGGTAGATCCTAAGGAACTTCAACATTTAATTTTTCCTCCAGATCCCAAAATAGCTCCCAAAGGAAATTTGCCTTATGAGAAATCTCAGATTCTAGCCCAAAGCCAAGGGCAAGAAATACATAAATAATTTACTCCATGAAAAGAAACTAAGACTCAAGACCAAGCTAAGGAGAGGTTGAGATTCCCTTCATTAACAAAAATGTAAAGTACCGAAGCTACCCAGGGATACAAAAATAGGTATGATACCTTCACCAAGGAAAGAGAAAAAATTATCGAATCTCTTGAAGAACACAAGGTTATACTGAGAGAGGGGGTGAATAGTATAAGACCACTTTTTACTTTTCTTTTCAATTCAATATTATGCAGTGTATAGATAGCAATATCAATAGCAATAATCAAATCAATGCACAAAACACCATCCACAAAAGTGACACAACAATTTACGTGGTTCACCCAATGTGGGCTACTCCATGGAGAAAATATTTTGCTAAAACTTTGTCAATCAATATCTTGGGAATACTTTCCAATTACAATGTTTATGGACCTCTGTCCAAAGGAGATTTTGATCCCCTAAATATCAAGTTCATGGATCTCTTCCATAGGATAACTCTTTCCCCTTCTTCTATGGCTAGTGATCTTCTAGAAGACTATGTCTCTCTGCTGCACTACTGGTGGATCTCTCTCCACTTGAAGACTCCTCACTAAAAATTTTCTTCAATTTTCCTAGTTTATGGATATCTATCCAAGGAGACTTTGTCCTCTATACTCTGTCACCTCCAAAGCTCCATCAATAGGCTCACTTGGAACCTTGTAAAATCTGCTCAATAGGCTCACTCAAAACCTTCTCAAATATACTCAATAGGTTCACTTAGAACCTTCTCAAATATTATCAATAGGTTCACACCGAACTTGCTCAAATATACTCAATAGGTCACACAAAACCTTCTCAATAGGTTCACATAGAACCTGCTCAAATCTGCTCAACAGATCCACATAGAACCTACTCAAATTTTCTCAATAGGTCCACACAAAACTTGCTCAAATTTTCTCAACAAGTCCACATAGAACCTATCCAAATCTACTCAATAGGTTCACATAGAACTTACTCAAATTTTCTCAATAGGTCCACACAAAACCTGCTCAAATCTGCTCAACATGTCCACACAGAACCTGTCCAAATATGCTCAATAGGTCCACATAGATCCTATCCAAATATGCTCAATAGGTCCACACATAACCTATCCAATTTTTTTCAACAAGATCACTCAAAACTTGTCCAAATATGCTCAATAGGTCTACATAGAACCTACTCAAATATACTCAATAGGTCCAGATAGAACCTACTCAAATATGCTCAACAGGTCCACACAGAACCTGTCCAAATCTGCTCAATAGGTCCAAATAGAACCTATCCAAATCTGTTCAATAGGTCCACACAGAACCTGTCCAAATATGTTCAACAATCTCACTCAGAACTTGTCCAAATCTTCTCAACAAGACCACTCAAAACTTGTCCAAATCTTCTCAATAAGTCCTCTCTAGGACTTACTCAAATCTGCACAACAAGCTCACATAGAACTTATCCAAATCTGCTCAACAAGCTCACTCAGAACTTGTTTAAATTTTCTCAATAAGTCCTCTCTAGGACTTGCTCAAATCTCCATAGCAAGACTTCACAAAAGCTTACTCAAAATCAGTCTACAAGCCTTCTCAAAGACTTATCGCAAATCAGCTCAACAAAATCTCAACTCAATCTCATAGAATCATAAAGAGAATTGTTAGAGACTCAATATATTCTATACTCAAATCCCAATCTCAACTCAAATCAATTTCAACTTAGCAATCTCATAGAAGCATAAAGAGAATTTTTAGAGACTCAATATATTCTATACTCAAATCCCAATCTCAACTCAAATCAATATCAACTCATAAATATCATAGAAGCATAAAGAGAATTGTTAGATACTCAATATATTCTATACTTAAATCCAATTTCTTTCTTAACTCAACTCAAATCAGAATATAGAATAGTTTGTTTCATGGAACTTGAACAACCACTTCACACAATCACTTGACTAGGCTCAATAAACTCTACTCAAACAATCACTTCAAGAAACAACTCTTTCTCACAAACCCTAGTCCAAGCATGAATCAACTAACTCAAAATGTTTCTAACAATGCTCAACAACAAGTCTTACATAACAATGATACCCATGTTCTATTCTAAATCAAGTTCAAGTTCTTCGCACAACCAATGGGCTTTGACAACAATGCTTATAAAAAAATCTTTACATAATAATGATACTCATGTTCTTCTCAAACCCTAACTCAAGTTTTTCATACAACTAATGGCTTCAACAACAATGCTTATAAAACAAGGTTTTAACCACAACTCTAAAACCAAAAAAACTTGAAGCATTAACTCAACAACTCTCAAAAGGAAACTACAATCAATCCTTTTCACTCCAATGATATTTTCATAAATCAACCACCAAAATAAAGTCAATGGAGAATATTACCCATACCTTTTTTGATGCCAAGAAGTTGTTCACAAAATCTGCCACACTCAACAAAACTTTCCTTTCTAATCTCAATAAGGGTTAGTGGACTTCAAATAATAATCACAAGATAAAGTATAACTCAATTTATAACTTTTTACTCCAACTCAATAATCACATACACCAAAGTCCATCTTTAAAAAAACCTTCTAAAAATAATAATCAATAAACCACTATTCAATTTCCACTTTATTCAAAACCCTTATTTCTCCTAAAATAATGCTCTCAAAAATTCAAATCAATATCATAAAGCTCAAATAATCATCTATGGTTTTCACCAAAAAAATAATTATTTAACCTTTTAAACACATCAAAGGTTTACAAAAATAAAATATTTCCTAACCCTTATCACTCCAAACTTTAGAGCATTAATTAAATTTTAATCAAAAATCACATACCTCCTTAATGGGTTTCGACCCCTCGACGTGCCCTCACCGCGAGCGCCTTAGCCATGGCTAAGGTAGCCAAACGAGCTACCCACTCATTCATCTTGCAAAAGAGACATGAATTACCTTTATATGCTATAGGCACACGTGCCTTAAATAAACCTTGCACCCTTGGCGCTTCCACCACAAAGCATAGTAAATGAACCTTGCCAAAAATCGAATGCACGACCTTGTGCTACAAAATGCCTTTGTGCTGCCCGAGTTGCCAATAGGCCACACTGACCAAGGTGACTTGGGTTTCGCACACCATCTGATTTATTCGTTGCTTCCACCACTTAAACCTTTTTCGCATGAGCTCTATTTGCTTTCCAAAAATCACATTAACCACAAGAGAAAGGATAATTTAAATTGATTAATTTAATGCCATATGTATACACCTTCCCTCCGCTTGGAAACTTCGGTGCTTCCTCATAACGTCAGCAGATAAAATTTTACTTTTAATTTTAAAAGTAAAATTAAAATTTTAAATAATTTAAAATTTAAACAAAATATTTAAAATTAAATATCTCCATCAACGAGGCACATTTTTTGATGAAACGAAAAGCCAACTTGGGTTTTAAGAAAATCCCATTTCAAATCTATTGTCCATGGTTTTAAATAAAACCTTTAAAATTAAATATCTTCATCATCGGGGCACCTTTTTTGATGAAACGAAAAGCCAACTTGCGTTTATGAAAAACCCATTTCAAATCTGCCATCCATGGTTTTAAATAAAAACCCTTTGCTAAGATTCCCTTGAAGCTCCTTTTTGGAACCAAATGCCATGCATCCTTTTGATCAAAACATTTGCTTCTCATGAAGCTCTTTGTGGAGAAAATCATAGTGCTTACTTGCATAGGTCCTTTTGACATCAATGACAACTTTTTAGCTTAGGGAATCAAAATGTCCAACATCTCCTACATTCAACATAGTTGAAGAAATGAAGAAGACTCCCTCAAAGGCGACTATGTATGATGCTCTTCAATTCCCTGGTCAAAATGATCTCCTATAAGAATCTCTAAAGACAATGAAAGATAAAGGTAAAAATATTTCCCCTTCAAATACAGTCCAGACAAATCTAACATCTGCTACTAGAAATAATAGACCTCCTCCCTTTTATTTATCTCTTCAAATGTGAGGATGGGTGGTTCACAACTGCATGATAGATTTAGATGCTGCTACTACAGTAATACCCAAAGCAGTATGTGACATTATTGGAATGGAATACACTAGGAGCAATCCAGGTGTCCTACAGTTGGATGGCACTCCAGTAAAAACTATAGGGTTAATTAAAGACATTCCCATACAGCTTCATAGGATGCCCCAAATGGTGGTTATTCAAGAAGTAGTCATGGTAGATTTGACAACATACTTTGGTATGTGCTTATCTAGAGAATTCACTACAAAAATAGGAGGATACCTATATCTGGATTACTCACATTTAGAAATACCTTTCAAAGGTAGGAGGATTAAGATATTTAATGATAAACGATCTAATTTTCATGTAGAAAAAATAAGGGACGCTGACATCGTGAATTTAATGACGAAATAAATTAAAGAAGTGGATCTAATGGAATAAACCTTAGAAGATATTCAAGCAAAAGATCAATTTTCTCTACAAGATTTCAATGCCATCGTAGAGATAGAAATAGGAAGTTATTCCATTGAAAAACCAAAAAAAAAATCGACACCTGCTATCAAAGAAAATAACTCTACTAATAAAATGGGGAAGATTTTCTTTGATGGAGCTAGGTGTAAGAATGAAGTTGGTGCTAGAATATTTTTTATTTCTCCCATAGGGAAAGAAAGAGTTTTCTCTTACAGGTTGACTTGGAGCTGCACCAATAATGCAGTAGAGTATGAGGCACTTTGTTTAGGATTGACGAAAGCTTAAAAACTAAGAGTGAAACAACTACTCATTTATGGAGACTCATAACTTATTGTGAATCAAGTCACAAAGAAATGTATCAGTAAACAACATTATTTAAAGGCTTATAGAAATAAAGTATGGGATCTCTTAGAAGCCTTTTAAGCTGTAAATATGAAGTCTATTCCTATAGAATAGAATACCCACGTAGATTTATTGGCATCAATGGGAGCTAATTTCTATATTGTCAATAATGTTATTCAGAAATCCAAGACGGTTAGACTCATATATAGACCTTCAGTGCCAGATAAGAATATCTTCTGGAAAGTTTTTGAAAATGATGAGCAAATATTAGATTTTTTAATCTATGAAATGAACTATTCGAGTGACAGGAATATGCAAGATGAAGAAGAATAAGATATGATTTAGTTAAAAAATAATCATATCCTTAAGGGATTTATCACCCTTGAGAGTTTGTTTGATAACAATAATAGGGCTATAGGCCATAAAATAAAAGTTTATAAATGCCTATATAAAGAAGTGGAGTTAGAACCGACAAAGATGATTAAAATAGGGGTTAGTTGTATAGAAGAATAATTGAACCAAATCAAGGAATTATGCAAGAAAATTTCTAATATCATAGCTTGGCTGTATAGTGATCTAAATGTGTACATAAAAGATATTATCCAGCACACTATTGAATTATAAGAAGGAGCCAAGCCTTTGAGGCAAAAGCAGAGACTGCTAAACCCAAAGATAGAGTCTTTGATGAAGCAGGGATTGCTAAAACTTCTTCAAGCTAAAATAGTGTATCCTATTAAAAATTCTACCTAGGTGGTGAACTTGGTACCAGTGAGGAAGAAAAATGGGGACATTAGATTGTGTGTAGAATTCAAGAATTTAAACAGGGCATCACTCAAAGAACATTACCCTCTTCCTTAGATTGATCAATTTTTACACACAGTTGCAGGGGCAAAAAGGTTTTCTTTACTAGATGGTTTTTCAGGGTATAACCAGGTATGGATCAGATATGAAGATCAATTAAAGACCGATTTTACCACAAAATGGGGTACATTTTCATATCATAGAATGCCTTTTGGTTTGTCTAATGCCAGAGCAACTTTCTAAAGAACAATGGATGTAGCCTTTGGTGAACTTGCTAGTAAAATTATAGTTATTTATTTAGATGATAGGATTGTCTTTTCTCATCATGAGCGAGATCATATAACACACCTTGAACAAGTATTTGAGAAATGTAGAGAATTTGGAATATCTTTGAACACAAATAAATCCATATTTGTTGTAGAAGAAGTTATCTTACTTGGTCATGTCATATTTAAAGCTAGATTATTAATTGACCCTGATAGAGTGAAAGCATTGTTGGAACTGTCTCTACGAGTTAATAAGAAAGTCTTGCAAAATTTATTTGGACAAATAAACTTTGTACAAAAATTTGTTGTAAATTTTGCATAGATTGTTAAACCAATGACTGAATTATTGAAAAAAGATGCACCTTTCAAATGGACTGATACAAGGAAGAATGCTTTCAGGAAAATCCTAGAAGAGATAGCACAAGCACCTGTACTGGTTAATCCTGATTACTCACGAGATTTTATTCTATATGTTGTTGGTGAACCAAAAAGTTATGTTGTAGTTGTTACACAGAAAGGGATAGATAATGAAGATATACCCATAGCTTTTCTAAGTTCCACTATGCACGATCACGAGGAGAGATATAATTTTATTGAAAAACAAGTTTATGCTATCATGAAATCCTTGAAATAATTTAAGCATTTTCTATCACAAAGCAAAATTATTTTTTATGTGATTCATCTCGATGTCAAAAAATTTATAATACAAGGAGAACTTGGTGAAAAAAGAGTTTGTTGGGTGACTAAAATACAAGAATATGATACATCCAACAAATATAGTAAGAGGTAGATCCTTGTGTCAGGAATTGGCCAAATAGGTTGCAGATGAGCATGTGAAACCCCAAGGTGTGATGGCTAATACATAATTAGCTCCAAGTCTGAGAAACATTGATTGGATTGATGACCTTGTGGAGTATTTTTAGACTGGGATGTGTCCTCAAAGTCTAAATGCTTCACAAAGAAGAAGATTTAGATCACAAGCTTTGAAGTACACCCTTCAATCAAACATTTTGTACAAAAAAAGTATAGATGGTGTACTTTTGAAATGTATAAGGAAATATGAGAAACAAAAGGTGTTAAAATAATTCCATGGAGGTCTCTCAGGAGGACATTATTTAGGAAGATCCACTGCTTTGAAGATACTCCGAGAAGGTTGTTATTGGCCTTCCATTTTTTTAGACACTTACAAGGTTACCAAAAGTTGTGAGCAATGTCACAGATATGTAGGGAGAAATAGGAATGCTCTTATGCCATTAAAACCTGTCCAATTCGAAGAACCTTTCCAGCAGTGGGGGTTAGAATTTATTGGGATAATAGAACCTAATTCATCAATTGGACATAAGTATATACTTATTGCAACATATTATTTTACTAAGTGGGTTGAAGCTATCCCTACTAAAAAAGCTAATCAGGAGGTGGTGATTGAATTTGTGGAAAGCTTGATTACAAGGTTTGGTGTACTAGATTCACTAATTACAGATAATGGATCAACCTTCATCGAAGCAAAAATGATTGAGTTTACTAGAATATATGGCATATATTTGAAGACTTATTCCAATTATTACCCATAGGGTAATGGTTTAGCTAAGTCTACAAATAAAAATCTCCTCAAAATTCTAAAAAGAATGCTAGAATATAATAAGAGGAAATGGTATTCCTTTATTAATAAAGCACTATGGGCTGATATGATTTCAATAAAAATGTCCATTAATACATCACCTTATTATTTAGTCTATGGTAAGGAAGATATTTTGCCTATACATATGGAGATACACGCACTAAAGTTGTTAATCAGATAAATGAAGAAGAAGGTCAACCTATGGATGCTCGATTAATGCAACTTCTACAATTATAAGAACATAGAGATTAGGCATATAATCATCATCATAAACATATGTCAAACACGGAAGTATGGTTTAACAAAAGGAAAACCTATAGAAAATTTAAAGTGGGAGATTTGGTATTGAAATGGAATGTGAAAAAGTAAATCCAGGTAATCATGATAAATTTGATGCTTTCTAGGAAGGCCCTTTCGAGATAATTGTTGAAAGGCAATTTAATTCTTTCCAGTTACAGAATTAGCAGGGTATGGTCCTACCCATCATAGTGAATGCTTTTCACTTAAATCTCTATTTCAAATAAGAAAATGGATAAAAATTATGTATATAATGTATATTATAGTAAGTTTGTAAATATTTCTAAAAAACTTATTTCTAGTTTAGAGAATTTTTGTCAGCATCCTGCGACCAATCAAGTCACTAGCAAAAGAAAAGATGAAATTAGAAAGGGCGATATTGTCAGATATAATGGTTCAAATTCAAAATTACCATGTGGTTTTCCAACTGTTGGCGAGAGAAAACCATTTTCAAAGAACTTTGATATGTGCTCCTTTTATTAAAAATGGTGAATGATCATTTCGTTTGTCGACAAGAATTTAAAATTTGCCATGTGGCCTTTCAGTAATTGCATAAAGGAACCGCTTTTGTAAATGGGAAATCTTCGGTAAGTGTAAGCTTAATTTGCACAAAAAATAATCATTGGTCAGGTTTTTGAAACATTCGAAAGGGTGGCAGAAACAATGCACAAGAGGATATGAGAAAATCCAACCCACAAACCGCAATTGCTTCTCCTAATTCAATTTATGTTCAGAAAGAAAGGTTCAGTGTGACAAAATATCATGGCTCCAAAAAATAATGCTTAAAAAACAACAATGGCGGGCCCGTCTGCTTCGCCTTTAGCAACAAGACGTGGCGAATAAGTGAACGAAAAATTTGTTGATAGAGATGCTAGAATTGGAGATATAGTGGTAACATGAAAGGACCTAGTAAAAATTCAAAAATATATTGAAGATAGAATGGCGACTGGGGTTTTTGCATCTTCTCCTACTACTTTTGCTTTTCATTTGTTGCTATACTGGTATGTGTATATTCCTATGTACCCTTACCCCGAACTAGTTAAAGCAATTGTAAATTTCTATGATGAAAATAAAAGGGTGATTACAAATAAGAATGGGAGAGTGCTTTTTTCTCTAAACCTAAATGCTTTTATTTTCTCTTTTGTCGTTGGGTATGTACCCGCTTTTGAGCCCAAAGCTTTTGACTTGGTAGACCAAGAAAAATATTTCGTTCCTTTTAAAAAATCAAGAGTTTTCCTTATACACAGTTGAGAAATCCACCTAATGGAGGAAGGATGCTTGAAACTCCTATTCCCATAGCTAAATTTAAGAACCCAAAATTATTTTCCATATTGGCTATGGTGGCAGGGTTAAAGACTGATGAAAAAGTCCATAGGTGGCAAATTGCTTTGGTCAATTGCCTGTCTAACCCAAAAAATTATGACTCTACAGTTATGGATAAGAGTACTCGACCTATGTTTTTTGATTGGCCAGGGTATTTGTTTAAAAAAGTACATGAAGGGTTGTCTGCTATCAAGAGGGGTTCTTAGTACTCTTTTTGTTTCTCTTCCTATTTAGTATGGTTGTTATTTTTCTTTATGGCTAAAGAGCTAGTATTCATTTCTATTAATGATAAAGATAATAAAGTGAGGACTTTACCTATGTATGATTGGACCAATGCGTTGTACAAAACCAAGTCATATTATGATTTCAATAGGGAGTTTCTAGATCCCGCTTTGAAAATAATGTATGGGGAAGTTAGAAGGTTAACCTCCATAGCTGAGAATATTTTACAAAAAAACATGCTGAGGAAGGTGATTGGTTTATTCTCACCTAGGGAATTGTTATTAGGTTGTATGGTTTTACAGGAAAACCTATTTTACTCTCACATTATGTTACTGATATATTGTTTGCATTGGAATATGTAAGGCAAATTGAATATATTAATATGAAATATGACACGAGTATAGGTAAAACCGGTACATGTACCATGCCTTTCCAACTTGAAGGTATTGTGGTTTCTAAACGAGGTCAAAATGAACAAATTGCTCAATATTTGAGAGATTTTGGGTTGATAGAAATCTCGAGATGGAAATATGACCCTCTAGATAGATTTGCAAAGAGACAAGCTATTATGAATAGGATTCCATTGAAGATATACCATACCTCTGTTAGGCCAGATATCGAAGCCTGTAAAAATAATGAGGAATATGCTCCATTAGAATGGAATTTTGATAAAATGTAGCCATTGCCCCTTTGGCATGACTTTTATGAACATGTTTGTATTTTGACCCAGGGAATAATGAGGGGCATGTGTTAACTGAAAACACTATTGCTAGGATGCAGAAAAAAGGTGCAAATTGGATGATAGGAAATATTCATGAGTGGTGGACTATGAGAGTGCAAATAGACATGATTGAATCAAGATATCCCATAAAAAATGACCTTGAATTCTCAGTAAGATATGACCATTATCAGAAATCCTAGTTAGGAATTTTCCCCTGTGAAGATACCTCGCAGTGTTGGTGGTAGCAAAGGGACAAGTCTTGAAGCTGCTAAAAAATAAAATATTGAACAAGGAAAGGGTAAGAAGGTTGTAGTTGAACAACCATTGGCTCAAGCATAGACCAGGTTGAGGAGTTCCAAGAAAAGGTCTACTGCAGAAGTCTTCACAAAGGATCAAGGAAAAACATATGGGAAAGCCACTCAAATGATGTTAAAAATGGGATATGAAGGTAAAGGTCTATGAAAAGAAGGACAAGGGATCACTGAACCCTTGTAGGTTGAAAGAAGAGGAAAACGCCTGGCCTTGGGATCTAATTCATCCATAGGTAAGGCTCCAATTTCTAAAACTGTTAAGTTTGTTCCCCCATCAAGTTTAGTTACAAAATCTGATGAAGAACCTCTTTGTATTAAGAGGAAGAGGCTAAAGTTTGTAGAAGAAGTTAAATGAAAAAATTATAAATTTTTTGAAGGAAACCTATTTCTGGAGCAAATTGCTTTTAATAATGATACTAATAAAATAGAAATGGTTCCAGAGAACGAGCAAATTTTTTAGGATAATGAGGTTAACGTTCTAAATACAAATGTTATTGAACATGAAAATGTCCAGATTGAGACTATAGATGATCCAAATGACTTTGCTCAGGAGGATCAAAATGTAAATATTTCTAAGGAAATTACTGTAAAGCAAGAAAATGTGGAACGTAAGAAAAAATAGCCTGGGGGAATTCCTCCAAATGTTGAAATTATAAATCTTGAAGGAATTACTGATGGTGAAGACAAAATTGATAATAGCAAAAATGTTGAAGTCCCTACACAAAGTGAAAATACAGATTAGGATGATGAGTGAAAGGGACAGAGACCATGGAGAAGGAGATCAACATCAACAAGTGCTTCAAATAGAAAAAGGTATGATTTCCATTTTCTTTCAATATTTTCTATCTACTTATTCCTACGGTGATTTTCCTTCCATTTCTTTTTCAAAGAAAGATATAATGTTCCCCTTGGATTCATGTTTTCTTCCCCAAAACCAACATTATTTTATCAACTTCAATCTGAAGTTGATGTTGAGTTGATCCCCAATCCATTCCTCTCTAGTGCAAGTATTCTAGCTATTAACAATATCTTCTCCAAATGATAAAACTCATCCCACTCTTTCAAAATTGAAATATTTGAGAAAAGTAAACAAGAATGCTTTAGATTGGTGGGCATCTAATTATGTTGAATATTCTAAAGCCCCAACTCGTATTCAAGAGATAATCTCCCTAGATCCCACCACAATGCAGAGGAAAAAGGTAAAGTTAACACTAGTTTCCCAGAAATCAAAGAGGGATATGACCATTGAAGATTATCAAGTAGAAGACACAAATGAAGATATTACTCAGCTACATATGTTAGATGAGTGGGGAAAATATCAGGCCCATTTTGGGACTATTTACTTACATGGAGAATTTTTTAGAGAAAAGTTTGTCAAGGAGCAAGAAGCCAGGAGAGAGTTAGAGTCCATCCTGCAAGAGCAGAAACTGACTGAAAAGGCTCTAAAGCTCAAAGCTAAGAAGTGGGAGGATAGATTTGTTGAAGCTGCTAATGAAGTGACTGCATTTAAAGAAAAATTGAAAGAGGTTGATGAACAGATTCACTCTCTGACTCTACAGGTTCAGTAACTCCAGTAGTAGTTGGTTGAGAATCAGAACACTCCATATGGTTTTTCCAAATAAAAGGCCAAGGCAGTAAGAAGAGAGATGCTCGAAGACATATTGACATTGAGCCTTAAAGCAAGTCCCATGTTATTGTACCTAGCCAAAGTGAAAGAAGTAATTAAATTAGTTAATGAAGAATTAAGAGCTTCAGTAACATTTCTTAAATAAATATTAGATGCGGCCACACAAATTTAAGTTTTATCAAAAAATATGTCTAAGAGTGTTGTTGCTAAAATTCATAGTGAAGCATGGTCTCAAGAAAAAATTACAGTGAAAAGTTTCTTTAGGAGACTTAAATTGGTGACTCAGGGTGATAAACTACTTCAAGAATTGGAGGTTGAAGCAAAAGGATTAGTGAAGCATTTAAATTTGGCTAATAAATGTGGACTTCCCTATTTATGGGATGATAATTCAAAAGTGTTGAATGAAGATGCGCTAACACTATCTCTTAAAGATTTCATAGAATATGAGTCAGAGATAGAAAATTAGGAAGAGCCTATAGAGGAAATGTTGATATTCACCATTGTGCATAACCTTACACAGATTAAGTCTTTCTTACAAGAATTGATTATGAGAAACAAGATAGTGTCCCATGATAAAATGGAAGAGTTGTAGTATATATATCAACTTTTTATGGATTCTTCAGATCTTGAAGATGAGGACTGGAAGAAGGTTTGCCTTACCTACAATGAGGTGGTTAATACAATAGAAAAACTGAAGAAATCCAAACAGGATAGTCAAAAGCAGCTAACAGAAGGAGGGACTAGCAGCCAACCATAAGATTTGTTTCAAATTATCTTAAGTTGTTAATGTATTTTTAGTAAAAAATCCATAAGCTACAAAAAGATATCTTGTAAAGGTAATGCTTTATTTTGCATTTCTTCTTGAATATTATTTCCCAAAAAAAATCTTCTCTCTTGTATTATTTTATATTTTAACTCCGTTTCCCAATGGATGAAGGTCCTAGATTCTAATATTTTTGCCAGTAAAATTTCCTCGAAAGGTGCCAAGAATGTTAGTATAAAGAGAATACCTCCAATAGATAGCATATTTTTTGAATAGAAATACCAACATTTCATTTTTGAGGCATGAGGCAAAGAATTGGCTAAGGCATGAAGAAGGTCGCGATTTCATGACATGTCAGTTTTTCATCAGCATGTGGCTCAAAGAGGTCAGAAAGCAAGAAAGCATCATGATTTCACGATATGACGGGTTTTCACCCATAAAACCGATCGAAGGAGAAAAGAGGAAAGGAGTGTCACGATTTCACGATAGGGCAAGTTTTTGCCAGCATGTTGCTCAAAAAGGATGAAGTACAAGAAGATGTCATGATTTCACGACTTGGCAGATTTTCACCCACAACGCAGCCCGAAGGAGCCCAAAAGGAGAAGGTGTCGCGATTTCGTGACATGGCAAGTTTTCGCTCATGAAGTAGTCTGAAAGGGCCATAAAGGAAAAAGTGTCATGATTTCATGACATGACTAGCTTTTGCCGACATAAATATATTTAGTAATAAATAAGATGCCTTCAAGAGCCCATGTCAGTAACTAGAAGTAGATAGTAGAGTAAATCAATTCCTAGATTCTTGCTATTAGAGTTTGTTTGTTGGAAGCCATGCAAAGGATATGGAAGCATGATTATATTTTGATTTCTTGTAATTGATTATAGGTCAAAATGTACTAATTATAGAGATTCCCCATAGGGTATATATAAGGGTAAACGTACTCTAAAAAGAGGTCGGCTCTTAGACGTTTACAAGACTGAATGTATGTACTTTGAATACAAGCAATACAATTACACTTCTATTTGGCTTCTGGTTCACAATGTGCAAATGTATGTGTTAACATTTCTCACTTCTATTCACATTATTGAAATATAGATTATTTTTGTTCTAAAATCTGGACTTATATAAAAATAAATCGTATTGTTGGAGTTGAAATCTGATATATACATGTGTTATATAGAGATCTAAATCACATTGGGAAATTCATGATTTCTCCATGGAGATAATATTAAATGCTTTAACAAGTAAAGTATATGTGTTCATATTAGTTGTTTTTTAATCTGTACCATATTCAAGCTCTAGCCTCAACTATATTTCCCCTTATTTCAATTCCCTTTTCCCATAAAAACCATTAAGGAACCAATCTCCTCTGGATATTAGATGAAATATCTAACGATCAGTTTCATCTATTCAATGTTGACAAAATCAAGGCGCAAATAACAACCATAGGAATATTTTGTTCCAACATGTACCACCTTGGGTACATCTTTAGATTAAGAAAGTGTCTTACATTAGAATGAGAATATTTACTTTATGCAATATAATAAATGCAAAATGTGTAAAGTATTTTGGTAGTGTAAATGTGCATAGTTGTCCACATGCACATATGTCATAAAATAGGAAGATAAAGAGTGTTAGGAAGAGTGAAGTCCAAGGAAGCTTCATATTAAGAGTCACACTCCTTTGTATATAAGTATATATGAGGGTATGAAAGGAGAACAAGATTTAGAAATATATAGTGATTGGTCATATACAGTCACAGTGTAGAGTGATGAAGTATTATGTATTTGAGGTCTTTATTCAATAAATATCATATTTTAATGAGCATTTATTAGTGTCATTTATATGATTCCTTTTTGAAGTTATTTATTAGTTTTATATGCTTCATAGATTACCATTATCATATATTTCATATTGCAATTATCTTAGATCTTGATATTACTTTATTCTATTTATTTAGCCTCAAAAGCTAACACTTATAGGTATGGTTATTTTCCTAAATAATATCATTGCATCAAAAGAGCCTAAATATTTTTGAAGTAATAGTTTTTCCAACTCTTTTCTTGATCTATGAATAATCTCCACCCAAGTTTTGCCCCTAAGCCTAAGCTCATAAGTCTACAATTTTATAAGTGCGTCCCTCTAATATTATTTCCTTTGTAAAACCTATCCCACTTACAAATAGAAAACCTAAATTTTTCTTCACATCCTTTCCAAAGAAAGTCTCTTTGAATTTTATCAATATTTTATGATATACCTACTGATAATATTGAATGTGACATCATATAAGTATGAATGGATTCGAATGTAGGATTTATGAGTCATAGCCTTCCTTTCATGATTAAGAACTTACCTTTTTAACCTTCTAAAGAAGCTTTCATTCTATCCAAACAAGATACCCAAAGATTCTTTTTGTTTTCTTTATGAGATAAAGAAATACACAAGTAGGTTGATGAAAAATTTTCAACTTTAAATCTTAAATATCCACAATAATTCATTATATATTTAGGGAAGTTTTAATAAAAAAATATTGAATTTTATAATATTAACCAAGTTTCTAGTAGCTTCTCATAGTATAATAAAATTTATTTGAACTTCATGGCCTTACCGATTGAGGGATGGCCCAAAATAAAAGTATCATCAACAAATTAGAGATGAGATTCAAAGGGACCATTTTTTACAATTTGAATACCTTTGATTTTTCCTTCCATTTTTTCCTTTGAGAAATATCTCACTAATGCCTCTATAATAATAATAAATAGATAAGGAGATGGTGGATTGCCTTGGAAAATTCCATGAGATGATTTTAAAAAACCAACAGGATATTTTGAGGTGTTATACACCATTTAATCCATTCACATCAACCTTGAACAAAACCAAACATTTTTAGAATGTCATATAGAAAACTATAACAAACCCTAGCATATGCTTTGTTCATATCTAATTTCATAAGCATACCTTGTTTTTCATAGAAAAAATATAATTTATGGCCTTGAGTGCAATGATTACACCATTAAAATTGTTTACCATGAACAAAAGCACCTTGTTCCTCCAAGATTACATAATTTAGAATTTTTTTCAACCTATTTGTCATAATTTTTGAAATGATATTATAAATCATATCACCAAGGCTTCTTGGATGAAAATTATTAAAATATTTTATCTTGCCTTTCTTGGGAACCAACATAATAAAAATGACATTGAACTCACTTATTGCAGACTTATATTTTAAGCCTCTTTAACAATCCTAATTTTTTTGAAGGAAAATTACAAGAAATCCATTGGCTAAATTGACGAAGTCCATGAGATGACCTAAAAAAACAAGGATATTTCGAGATGTTATACACCATTTAATCCATTCACATCAACCTTGAACAAAGCCAAACCTTTTGAGAATGTCATATAGAAAACTATAACAAACCCTATCATATGCTTTGTTCATATCTAATTTCATAAGCATACATTGTTTTTTCATGGAACAAAGATAATATATGGCCTCATATGCAATGATTACACCATTAAGAATTTGTTTACCATGAACAAAACCACCTTGTTCCTCCATGATAACATTATTTAGAATGCTTTTCAACCTATTTATCATAATTTTTGAAATGATCTTATAAATCATATCACCAAGGCTTCTTGGATGAAAATTATTAAAATATTTTATCTTGCCTTTCTTAGGAGCCAACATAATAAAAATGACATTGATCTCACTTATTGTAGCCTTATTTTTTTAAGCCTCTTCAACGGTCCCAATTTTTTTGAAGGAAAATTACAAGAAATCCATTGGCTAAATGTAATGTTAAGATGAAAAGTTTCCTAACAAAAAGAAAACTGTTTCATGTAGATCATCGTCTTCATAAACTTTAATTTTGCCTCTATATAATAATTGATAGAATATTTTGAAAAAAATATTATGTTATGATGATAATTTTATAAACCATTATTTTTAACATTACATTAATCCGTATTACATAAACTTTAATTTTGTCTCTAATAGAATATTTTGTAAAAGATTATTTATAAACCATAATTCATAGCATTTCATTAATCCATATTATCATGCTATTTTATTTTAAAAATAACATTGATAATAATACAAGTGTATTTATTATATTTATTTTTTTATTTTTTTATTTTTTTTATATATAGAAGCAATGGTTACGATCACGATTTATTTTGTATTTATCATTGTAAACATTCTACTTTACTATTTAAAACAAGTCTCATCCTGATCATTGTAACCACAAAATAGTTTTAAAAATACACTTGACAATTATAATAACAAATACAAATTTTAATATTTTTAATCAATTAAGAAACTCTTTGTAAGGAGCATAACTATAAATACAAATTTTAATATTCTTAATCAATTAAGAAACTCTTTGTAAAGAGCATAACTTTCCCTATATGGATTTGGCTTTTCATTTACAACGGAGGATGATGTATGCGCTAGTTTTTCAGCTCATTTGAAGACTGAGATTTAAGACGTGAAATGCCGTTCTTCTACAACAAACAAATTAGGCGTCTCTTAACCTTCCGTTGGTCTTTCTCTTTCTCTTAACGTTCCGTTGGTCTTTCTCTTTCTCTCCTTGGACGTTGGAGTGTTGACTCAAGGTACTCTGCCTCTGTTATCACCATGGCCTTTGACACTTATTCCTCCTGGAATTTTAGTGACCAAAATAATTTCTTCTTTGCTGAGAATGACATGAATCTCTGCTACGAAACTTTGCCCGAGTGGAAGTTCAATATTGAAGGAATAGTCCCACATACAGAGTTTAATCCTTCTTTATATACTTTTGCTCATCAAATCACCCAAGGCCAAAGCCATGATTGCCCAATTCAATGATATTGTACGCCCGGTGATTTGCTGAGGAAAGCTATGAAAGGAAGAATTAAACTCTCCATCCGGGACTATTCCTTCAATATTAAACGTCCACTCGGGCAAAGGTTCGTAGCAGAGAAGAAATTATTTTGGCCATTGAAATTCCAGGAGGAATAAGTGTCTAAGGCCATAATGATAACAGAGGCTGCAAACTTTGAGTCGACCTCCGTTGCATGGCGGTTCTGTAAAAGGCAGATTTATACCGTGGTTCCAGTCTGTTTTCTAATTATTTTATCTTAGAATTGGATGGGTCTCCGACAAGGAAAACCATCTCGTCCGTATCAAGGAATTACAATTTGTACACGGTTGTTTCACAGAGTCAAAGATATCAGTGACGGGCACGGGCTCGACACGGAACGTCTAACGACCAAAGAGATAGAAAGACTAACGGAATGTTAAGAGAAAGAGAAAGACCAACGGAAGGTTAAGAGACGGCTAATTTGTCCCTTTGTCTAATGTTTCTGGAAGATTTCATATATTTAAAAATCTACTGCTTACATTTTCCTTTTTCACATTCTCCTTTCTCATTGAAAAGCCAAATTCATAGGGGAAGTTATCTTCCTTGTAAACCGTTTTTTAATTAGTTAAAATATATTAAATTCTTAATGGTTATTTTATATATGTTTAAATAAATTTAAAATTATTATTTAAAGTTAAGTACCTATCATTACAAATTTGTGTATTGCTTACAATTATGTTTGATGAAAGAGGTTGAAATTTAACTCTATAATAACACAAAGAAGTATATTTAACCGCACTATACACTAAAATCAATTTTAATCCAAACATTGTTGGTATAGATTTTTTTTTTTTTTTAAATTAAACTTAACCGGACTGATGTATTTTAATGTCTAGTGCAGAAGTGTTTGGTCGAAACGGCACATTAATTGTTTTATTAATCAAAGAGAGAATAACAAATATATTTGGGCTTTTTGGTGTTACGCGTAAACTACATATCGTAGTTGTCCTTTCTATGTCAATTCGTTGCTTTCAATCGACGTGTTGTTAACAACTATTTGTTTTATGCCAAGATGTATTTGTGTATTTGCATACCATATTAAATGCGTGCAATAGTCTGGATTAGGTTTTGAATCGCCTGACAAGATTAGGCTGAATCTTTACGCTGTCGGAGAAATATGTTAAAATGTCGCACTCTGATTATGGTAACAATTGTCTTCTAATGTCCTCGACTTGCATTAGACTACAAGTTATTGTGTCTTCAGCCCTTTTAAACTTATTTAATTGAAAATAAATAATATTAATATAATTTAATGGATAATTTTTATTTAATTTTTTTAAGTTTTGGTTTGTGTGAGAAATTTTTACCATTAATGTTAGGGTTGTCATAACTTCAATTTTTTATAAAAAAGAATTGAATTTATCAATGGTTAGATTTTTAAACCTTAAAAAACCAAAACCAAAACCAAAACAATTAAGTTGTCTACCAAACATAATCATGTTTACATAATCATATCTTATAAAATAATTTATTTATTTATTTATTTATTTATATGATAGGCTCCGGTGGATTAGAGGACGATCCTCTCTAAGTATATTCAAAATGTTATTTAAAATTTATTATTTATTTATAGGATAGGCTCCGGTGGATTAGAGGACGATCATCTCTAAGTATATTCAAAATGTTATTTAGATTGAGTATACGACCTTCAATTTATTTAAAATTATTATTTAAAAATAATATTTTATTATGTTTAAAGCATTGTGATTTTTAAGTGTATAATAATCACAACTTTTTTTTTATATTGAATATCGGTTACAAATATTTACAAATATCAGCTTTCTTTCGAGAAAACACAAGAGAAATCGACCTCACAACCACATGGATGATAATAACTAGGCAACTGTCATTACACCAAATGCCATTGGATATAATAATCACAATTTTGAAAATAATATATTAAATAATATTTTTTATATGTTTAAAGTATTGTGATTTTTTTAAGCGTATAATAATCACAACGTTGTAAATAAGATATAATAAAAGACCCATCCTATTGTCATTATCACTTTTAAAATACAATTAAGTGTTGTGATAACATAGATTTATGCAACGTTACTAATAATTATATAGAAGGATAAAAAGAAAAATAGTTTTTAACATATGTTTACTTATGATTATTTAACTATATTTTAGTTACAAAAGCATGGTATATAATCTTACCTACAATATTATTGAATCACTATCTAGAGTTCCAAAGTTTCCATTGTGAAGGTAGTTAGTTTGTTATATATATAACAAACCTACAATATAATAATATAAAATGATATCCATGGTGTTTATAGTAGTATTAGATCAAGCAAGTTTTATACTATAGACCAAGGTTCAAATCCTATGAATGAACCTTAATATTAAACCAAGGTTAAAATCCTATGGGAAAAAGCATTTAAGCAAACAACATGAACTTAATGTTAGGAATTATTACATCATTGATAATATGAATGTAAGTTAAATAAAACTACTCAATAAATGGTATGTAAGGTCTACTAAAAGTTAAGGAGTTATTACATCAAAGCATTTAAGTATTAACAATAGCAATGGTATTAGAGAAGGAAGAAGGAAGAGCCAAATCTCCATCGAATCCAACTCTTGTTTCAATATAGAGAATCTAAATAGGCACTCTGTAAAAAAAGGTCTCAACATATAAAACCCTACAAAAGACTAATGAGGTAAAACCTCTAAGCAAAGGTCTTAGGATAGAAATCCTACCAAATACCAAGTGGATACGGGCTCATCAATACCAAAGGTAATATTTAAAACAACTCTGGAGATTGTACAAACAACTCTTTGATAAGTCAAGAGAGATACCTATGAACTAGGCTCAATGTAAGCCTATAAAATTGAGCCAAATATGGCATCTCGGGCATGAAGTGACCATGATACAAATTAGATAAGATTAGCTACTCATCTTGGGCCATACAAGCACCCTATCAAACATCATGATAAAGGAGTATATTTTCAATAGTGCCTCAAATTAATGACTAGAATAATTTAAAATGCTTGACGTATAAGTTCAATTTGGAGAATTTGCCTAATAGAAATTCAGGAAAGAATTCTCAGATTAAAAATATCCCAAATATCTTTTTATATGGATCACTATGGTGACAAGTAAATCATAAATGATGGAGGTCATACAGTTCAACTGGATGCTCAAGATGTTAGAATCTGATTGAGCAAGTGCTTTTCTCAAGTATCTATAACATGGATGAAAAATTCAAACTCTAGATCCAAAATTCATGATTTTCTTCAATCAAGTTAAAAGGGGAATGTGTTAATGCATGCACTAGATGAATGACTTAGGCAAGGTGTCCATGAGAATACACAAGAAAGTTTCAATTAACCTAAAAAGAAAAACTATTAATGCAAGCACCATATTTGTGGCTCAAACAAGGTGTTCATGGAAATTTCATATACCAGTTTATAATTCTCATGTCTAAGATTTTACATTGTGAAGGAGAACTTCAATAACAAAATATAGTGTTGGATATTTTAATTCCATTGAGTTATCATTGATGTCAAGGCATGTGTTGTTATTGATTTCAAGAGGAATGCAATTGATTGGTTCCAAAAAGTTTCATAATGTCTTACGAAGCATGACCAAAAAGGGTTTTCATTAAAACCCTGACAAAGAAAATAAAAGGTTTTCCATTAAAACCATTGAAGGAGAAAATAAAAGGTTTTCCATTAAAACCACTGAAGGATAAAATAAAAGTTTTTCATAAAAACCATTGGAAAATAAAGTATAATAATTTTATTATACTAAGGAAGCTTAAAGTTAATTATAAATTAATTTATTAGTTAATTTACTTAACTTGAAAATTTATTTAAATTAATTATTAATTTATTTATTTATTAATTATAAATTAATTAAATTAAGGTTAAAACCCTAAAGTGGGTTTTAGATTTGAAATTCGAAATTCATTTCAAAAAGCACCGACGTGAGGAAGAATGTTATATTATACATATAAAGGGAAGCAACTACCATATTAATGAAGTTACCATGCCTAAGATACGAATGTGCGAAGCAAAGAATTTAGCACTGCGACCAAAGAAAACAAAAACATGTTTTTCGCGTGTGAAAAAGGAGAAGTGTTGAAGGCATAAGAGGAAGGCATCTATCCTTCCTTCATGTGGGCCTTCATAGCCCACGCGGTGAGTGACCAAGCGCCTAAGCACTTAGGTAAGAGGATATGGCGGATTGAGTCACGTTGAATCCCCTTTTGGTGGGGAATACAAGGTACACAAGGTGTTTAATCTATGATATTTTTAGAGGTTGTTTGGGCAAGTTAAAAATTAATTTTGCATGTTTATTATTGGTTCTAAGGTTGCAAGGGAGTTGTAATCTTTGGCAAAATTGAATTTTTAATATTGTTTGCTTAAAGGTTTTATGCATGGAGTGAAAAGTGTTTGGTTAATATTCTATAGTGGTGAATATTATTAAGTCTGGTCAATATTCTATAGAGATGAATTTTATTAAAAGTGGTTCATATCGTATGGTGTTAGATATTATTGTAAGAGTGGTTGATTTATTAGGGTGTTGGTCACTATTCTAAGATTGGAGTTGATAAGGTATTTCCAAGTATTTTGTTATGTATGATTTGTTGAAATAGGAAGAAATAAGGCATTGATTATGTCTTGGTGCAAAGAATACTTTTGAGAAAATATTGGAATAATATTTCGTATTCTAACCTTCTTGAGTTTGGTAAAAACGTGTTTTATGGTTGTGGCAGTTTTGTGAGGTCTACTCCTTATCATCAATAAAAAATGTATGAGCACATTCTTCCATAGTTAAGTTGATTGGTTGGTTTTCTAAAAAAATAAGTTTGAAGTGAAAAGGACTTGATTAGGGTTTCCTTATTGAGTGTGTTGAGTGAATGCTTCAAGGTTTTTTGAAATAAAGAATTGTTGTTAAACATTGTTTGATATGCATTGTTGTTGAAACAATTGGTTGTATGAAGAAATTGAATTAGGGTTTGATTATCACTGCTATAAACATTGTTGTTGAAGTGAGTTGTTAAGAAAATAACTTGAACTAGGGTTTGAAAATATCATGAGTATCATTGTTATGTGAGATTTGATGTTGAGCATTGTTGGAAACATTTTGAGTTGAGTGATCATAAGCTTAGACTAGGGTTTGTAAGCAAGGGTTGTTTCATTAAGTGTTTGGTTGAGTAAAGTTGGTTGAACCTAGTCAAGTGGGTATGTGAAGTGATTTTTCAAGTTCTATAAAACAAACTATTCTATATTATGATTTGATTTGAGAAATTGATTGAGCATTGTGATTTGTATTTGAAGCATAATGATTCTCTAGCAATTCTCCTTATGTTTCTAAGAGAGTGATTGAAAGAAATTGAGAAGATTGTGTTAGTCTTACAATGACACTAAGAGGGGGGTGAATCAGTGTAGTTCTTTAAACTTAAATTCATAGCTCTTAAAACTGAAATAATGAAACCTTAAAATCATATAAAGCAAGTATCACAAGTGAATATCACACAACACAAGATTTAACAAGGTTCACCAATTTGGCTACTCCTCAAGAATGACTGCTTGGACTACCATCCAAATCTAGCCTTTGCAAAGCACCAACTTTACAATCAATTTACCAAAACCCACTGGAAGGAGCACCAAACCCTTATTTATATGCACCAACAAAAAGGAGCACCAACCCCTGATTTACCAGCACCAACTAGAAGGAGCACCAACCCCTGATTTACCAGCACCAACTGGAAGGAGCACCAACCCCTGATTTACTAGTACCAACTGGAAGGAGCACCAACTTGGACTTCAATTCTAAAACTAGAAGATTGATAGTAAGATACCTTTGCTTTTGCAAGACCTTGACTGGTCTTCTTCACCTTTGCGCTCTCTATGCACTCTACTCTCTCTACACAATCACTTCGCACACTCTGCTTTGTTATAGCTACACTTTGCATTCATCTTCACCCTTTGCACTCTCTGTGCCTTCTGCTTTCTCTATGCAATCACAGTCGCACTTGGTCGAATTTCAATATTTTCGCTTTCTATGCACTTTGCTCTATCTGCGCACTCACAAATGCACTTAGGATAATTCGACATGACTCTTCGCTCACTTTGCGCACTTCGTCATCATCTCACCGCTTCTACACTTTTTGCGCTCTTATGGCCACATTTCACACTTTGACACGCATTCAATGACTTATTCAACTACACCACAATTCTCCAAATAACCCTCCTTTTATAACAATATTTTCATGATGAAAACCCTAATCTTAGTCGGCTTGCATAAAAAATGTAAACCCTAATCTTAGTCGACTATCATCCTTCTCATTTTTGTCGGGTTCTCCTTCTTGACTTGCACATTTACGACCTATCACGAAATCATGACATTTTTGCCTTTGTAGCTTCTTTTGTTGTTGTTGCCATGAAAATACAACATGTCGCGATATCGTGACACTTTTTTTCTCTCTCCTCTTTCTCTTTGCTTTGGCCCACGAAAATACATGTCACGATATCATGACACTTTTTTCTCTCTCCTATTTCTATTTTCTTTGGCCCACGAAAATACAACATGTCGCGATATTGTGACACTTTTTCTCCTTGCTCTTTTTCTTTGCTTAGGCCCATAAAAATACATGTCGCGATATCGTGACACTTTCACCTCCGTACGCTTTCTCTATTCTTTTGTCGCGATATCACGACATTTTTGCCTCCGTATACTTCATCTTTGCTTTTGTCGCGATATCGCGACACTTATGCTTCCATAGACTTCGACTTTGCTTTTGTCACGATATCGTGACATTTCTACCTCCGTATACTTCGTCTTTGCTTTTGTCATGATATCGCGACACTTCTGCTTCCATAGACTTTGACTTTGCTTTTGTCGCGATATCGCGACACTTCTGCCTCCATAGTCTTTAACTTAGCTTTTGTCGTGAAATCATGACACTTCTACTTTCGTACTTAGCTTCTTTGCTTTTGTCATGAAATCATGACACTTTTGCCTTCGAAGTCTTCTTCTCTGCTTTTGTCAAGAAATCGTGACACTTTTGCCTTCAAAGTCTTCTTCTCTGCTTTTGTCATGAAATCGCGACACTTCTATTTCTCTGCCAGCCTGCCCTTCTTGAGTCATGAAAATGTGACATGTCGCAATGTTGTGACACTTTTTTTTCTCTTCCTACCTGGCCTTTTCGAGTTGTAAAAATGCATCATGTCATGATATCGCAACACTTTTTTTTCTCTGCCAGCCTGCCCTTTTTGAGTCATGAAAATGCGACACTTTTGTTTCTCTTCTTTCCTGGCATTTTTGAGTCACGAAAATGTGACATGTCACGATATCGTGACACTTTGTTTCTCTGCCAGCCTGCCATTTTTGAGTCACAAAAATGCGACATGTCGCAATTTCGTGACACTTTTCAAACTTACTTTCTCTCTCCTGTTTTAGTCCCAAAAATGCGACATGTCGTGAAATCGTGACACTTTTCCAACTTACTTTCTCTCTCCTATTTTAATCACAAAAATGTGACATGTCGTGAAATCGTGACACTTTTCCAAATTACTTTCTCTCTCTTGTTTTAGTCGTAAAAATGCGACATGTCGCGCAATTGCGACACTTTTCTTACTTGTTCTCTTTCTTTGAACTTGTCGCAAAATCGCGACACTTTTTCCTGCTTTCTCTCTCTTCCAACATGTCACGAAATCGTGACAGTTTTTCCACTTGCCTTTTTCTCTTCCAACATGTCGTGAAATCGTGATAGTTTTTCCTGCTTTTTCTCTCTTCCAACATGTCGCGAAATCGCGATAGTTTTTCTTGTCTATTGTATATGTCGTAATATCGTGACACTTTTCTTACTTGTATTTTTCTTTGATCTTTTGCATATGGGCCACTTCGGTCTTCTTGGAAAATCACTGTACATACTCTGAATAACCTTTGAACTCCTGTCTTCTGCATTTGAATAGCTTTTGAACTTCTTGTCCACTTCATCAAAAGATCTATCTGACTGTGTTGACAACAATGACAATATTGTTGCTGCACCTTGCTCAACAATCTCCCCCTTTGGAATTGTTGGCAACACATCTGTACTTTCCTGTAACTCTTCTCCCCCTTTGAAAATAATACCAAAGGGCTACTGCAGACTCCCCCTGAGTCCATGCACAACATTCTCAAAAAAAATTTATTACACTTAGCAAAAATCATGAACATGAGCAAAAATATAATCAAATACTTAAATGTTCCCCATGATAATGTGAGCCCTGTAGCTAGTCAATTCTTGGGAAATGTGACCACTCCTAATTTATTGTGAAGGTACTCGAAAACTTCCTTAGGCAATGGTTTTGAAGATATTTGCTACTTGCTCTGTAGTTGGAACAAAATCCAACTTAACCTTGCCTTTCACAACTTTCTCCTTCAAAAAGTGATACCTGCGTACAACCTGTTGTCGCTGCAATATATTCTGCCTCTACTATGGATAAAGAAACTCACTCTTATTTCTTACTGTTCCACACGACCAACCTATCTCCAAGATAGAATGCACCTCCACTGGTACTCTTTTTGTCATCTACACATCCTGCCCAATCTGCATCTGAATATGTAATGAGGGTGAAGTCCTTACCTTTCAGATACCATAACCCATACTCCATAGTACCCTTGAGGTATCGAAGAATCCTCTTCACTATTGTCACATGAGTCTCCTTGGGATTAGCCTAAAATCATGCTACCATGCATACTGCTTGCAAAATATCTGGTCTAGTAGTTGTTAGGTACAATAAGCTCCCAATCATAGATCTGTACATGGTTTGATCAATAGGTGGAGATTTGTCATCCTTGCTCAACTTGCAACCTATCGTCATGGGAGTGCTAACTGGCTTACAATCCTCCATAAACAACTATATGAACTAAAACACACTTTGACAACTATACGACAACTCCCCCTGACTACTTGCCTTTCATCCTTAGCTAACCAAACTACATAGGAGAATTAAAATAAAACTTTAAGATTGCTCCCCCTGAGGATGTGCTACCTAGAGTTGCTTAGTGCAATAGAGGAGTAGTCTCCTTCAGTCCAAGGAGACACGATTTCCTTTCTTCTTTCTTTCTCCACTCTGGTTTGATTACAGTTTTGGGCTCTTATTTTGAATTTTATTTTTTAGTAGCTTGTGCATGTTTTCTAGGAAATATTCTATTTTGTCTCATTCCATTTGGTTGAAATTTTCTTCCCTAAAATTGATTTGATGCAAATGTACTTCGATAATTTCTTGCAGTGTGCCCAAAATTATGACAGTTATAACATTCTACTGCATAATCCATCAAAGGTGAAAAACCATTTCTACTGGGTGGTTGTCTCTTGTGCATCCTTGATGGATGATTATTTTCCTTTCTTTGATGCACATGATTTCTTCCCTGTATATGTTGCATTCTTTGCGTCTGATGAAATCTACTATTTTGCCTTAGATTAGATACAAAAGTGCTTGGACAAAACCTTGTTAAGTGCCCATGACCTTTACATTGAAAACATTGTACATATTGTTCACTCAAAAATGTAGATGTATTTCTACCAAAGATAACTCTTTGATTTATTATTCAATCCACAATAAGTTGCCTTGTGACCATACTGGTTGCATCTAAAACAATAGCCATTAAAAGTATTATTATGAATAGAGTGAGAGTGATAGAACCTCTTTTGTTGTGGTTGCATTGTTGTAGATCTCCTTTGATATTTTATTCCTTTTGAAGATTCAGCTTCAAAATTTTCTTGCTTTGATCCTTCAACAGTGAACCTCTTCTTCTCTGTAGAGTTGGAAGATGAAGGTTGTTCAACTTCATATCTAAGACCATGCTTATTCGTGGAGCTTCTTTGTTGGCTTAACATTTTATCTAGAAACTCTGTGCTCTTCTCAAATTTGAGATTTGTATTGGCCTCTTCTAGTTTTTTCTTCAATAAAACAATCTCTTCCTCTTGTTTGTAGAAACCAATCTCTTTCTCATTGATCTGTGACCTGAGATTTTCTTCAATCCTTTTGGACTCTTCTACTTGCAGCTTTAGATCACTAATAACTTTGTTAGATTCCTCTTCACGTTTGCTACATACATCGCCTTTATCATCCAGGAATGACTTCAAGGCTTCTTCTATTTTCTTGGCTTTCTAAATTTGTAAGAGGAGATCTTCAATATAATCCCCATATTCTTCCAACTTCTTGGATAGTCTTATATTCAACTCTTTAAGTGCAGCGATCAACTCACCTTCATCACATACTTCAGAATTCACTCCTTCAACCTTTTCTAGTTTAATTTTCTCTTCCACAGGAACTAAAACTGACTGAGATACCCTTTTGGAGGAGGATCTATTCTTCTTCCCCATTGCGTACAAATCCAAGATCACCCCTGACTGATTTAGCCTGAGAAGGAAACTTGGCTCTAATACCAATTGTTATTCTTACAATGGCACTAAGAGGGGGGGTGAATCAGTGTAGTTCTTTAAACTTAAATTCACAGCTCTTAAAACTGAAATAATGAAACCTTAAAACTAGATAAAGAAAGTATCACAAGAGAACATCACACAATACAAGATTTAATGAGGTTCACCAATTTGGCTACTCCTCAAGAATGACTGCTTGGACTACCATCCAAATCCAGCCTTTGCAAAGCACCAACTTTATAATCAATTTACCAACACCCACTAGAAGGAGCACCAACCCCTTATTTATCTGCACCAATAGAAAGGAGCACCAACCCCTAATTTACCAACACCAACTAGAAGGAGCACCAACCCCTGATTTACCAACACCAATTGGAAGGAGCACCAACCCCTGATTTACCAGCACCAACTGGAAGGAGCACCAACCCCTGATGCCAAGCACCAACTTGGACTTCAATTCTAAAACTAGAAGATTGATAGTAAGATACCTTTGCTTTTGCAAGATCCTGACTGGTCTTCTTCACCTTTGCACTCTCTATGCACTCTGCTCTCTCTACGCAATCACTTCACACACTCTATTTAGTTATAGCTACACTTTGCATTCGTCTTCACCCTTTGCACTCTCTGTGCCTTTTGCTTTCTCTGTGCAATCACAACCGCACTTGGTCGAATTTCAACCTTTTCGCTCTCTATGCACTTTGCTCTATCTACGCACTCACAGATGCACTTAGGACAATTTGACATGACTCTTCACTCACTTTGCACACTTCGCCATCATCTCGTCGCTTCTATGCTTTCTATGCTCTTACGGCCACATTTCACACTTTGACACGCATTCGACGACTTATTCAACTACACCACAATTCTCCAAACAACCCTCCTTTTATAACAATATTTTTATGATGAAAACCCTAATCTTAGTTGGCTTGCATAACAAATGTAAACCCTAATCTTAGTTGACTGTCATCCTTCTCATTTTCGTCGGGTTCTCCTTCTTGACTTGCACATTTACGACCTGTCACGAAATCGTGACATTTCTGCCTCTATAGCTTCTTTTGTTGCTGTTGTCACAAAAATACATGTCGCGATATCGTGACACTTTTTTTTCTCTCTCCTCTTTCTCTTTGCTTTGGCCTACGAAAATACAACATGTCATGATATCGCGACACTTTTTCTCTCTCCTGTTTCTCTTTGCTTTGGCCCATGAAAATACATGTCGTGATATCATGACACTTTTTCTCCTTACTCTTTTTCTTTGCTTAGGCCCACGAAAATACATGTCACGATATCACGACACTTTCACCTCTGTACACTTTCTCTATTCTTTTATCGTGATATCGTGACATTTCTGCCTCAGTATACTTTGTCTTTGCTTTTATCACGATATCACGACACTTCAGCTTCCATAGACTTCAACTTTGCTTTTGTCGCGATATCGCGACACTTCTACCTCCGTAGTCTTCAACTTAGCTTTTGTCATGAAATCATGACACTTCTACTTTCGTACTTAGCTTCTTTGCTTTTGTCGCGAAATCGTGACACTTCTGCCTTTGAAGTCTTCTTCTCTGCTTTTGTCACAAAATCGTGACACTTTTGCCCTCAAAGTCTTCTTCTCTGCTTTTGTCATGAAATTGTGACACTTCTATTTCTATGCCAGCCTGCCCTTCTTGAGTCATAGAAATATGACATGTCACAAAATCGTGACACTTCTGTTCCTGCCTGGCATTTTTTAGTCACAAAAATGCGACATGTCGTGATATCGTGACACTTGTTTCTCTGCCAGCCTACCCTTTTCGAGTCGTGAAAATGTGACATGTCGTGATATCATGACACTTTTGTTTCTCTTCCTACCTGGCCTTTTCGAGTCACAAAAATACGACATGTCATGATATCATGACACTTTTGTTTCTCTGCCAGCCTGCCCTTTTTGAGTCACAAAAATGTGACATGTCGCAATATCGTGACACTTTTCAAACTTACTTTCTCTCTCCTATTTTAGTCACAAAAATGCGACATGTCACGAAATTGCGACACTTTTCCAACTTACTTTCTCTCTCCTATTTTAGTCACAAAAATGTGACATGTCACGAAATAATGACACTTTTCCAAATTACTTTCTCTCTCCTATTTTAGTCGCGAAAATGTGACATGTCGTGAAATCGTCACACTTTTCCCTGCTTTCTCTTTCTCTTCCAACATGTCATGAAATCACGATAGTTTTTCCACTTGCCTTTTTCTCTTCCAACATGTCACGAAATCACGACAGTTTTTCTTGCTTTTTCTCTCTCTTCCAACATGTCATGAAATCGTGACAGTTTTTCTTACCTACTGTATATGTCGTGATATCACGATACTTTTCTTACTTGTCTTTTTCTTTGATCTTTTGCATATGGGCCACTTCGGTCTTCTTGGAAAATCACTATACATACTCTGAATAACCTTTGAACTCTTGTATTCTGCATCTGAATAGCTTTTGAAGTTCTTGTCCTCTGCATAAAAATATATATCTGACTGAGTTGACAACAATGACAATACTGTTGTTACACCTTGCTCAACAGATTGGACAAGTTCTATGTGCATTTGTTGAGAATATTTGGACAAGTTCTGTGTGGACTTGTTGAGCATATTTGGACAAGTTCTGTGTGGACTTGTTGAGCATATTTGAGCAAGTTTTGTGTGGACTTGTTGAGAAGATTTGAGCAAGTTCTGTGTGGACTTGTTGAGAATATTTAAGCAAGTTTGTGTGGACTTGTTGATTATATTTGAGCAAGTTCTTTGTGGACTTGTTGAGTAGATTTAAGAAAGTTTTGTGTGGACTTGTTGAGCATATTTGAGGATAGATTTTGGTGTAGATTTGAGGATAGGTTTGTGCTAGATCATAGAAAAATATTGAGTAGAATTGTTCTAGACCAAAGGACTATGTTTATTACATATTTGAGACAGAGCTTTGGAGGTGACATAGCATAGAGGACAATAGTCTCTAGTGGATAAAGATTCATTATTTAGGGCTATGAGGATAGGTATTCTAAGTGGGGACAAGATTCTTCAATGGAGAGAGATCCACAAGCTAATGTAGTGGAAACAATAGTATTCTAGAGTATCACCAACCATAGAAGAGAAGGAGTTATCCTATGGATATATATCCATGAATTTGATTTAGGGGATTGGTGTCTCCTTTGGACAGAGGTTCATAAATATTGTAGGGAAGGATTCCCAATAGAATTTATTTGAGAAAAAATTATAAGAAATATTTTCTCCGTGGAGTAGCTCACATTGGGTGAACCACATAAAATCATGTCTCTCATGTGTTTTATGCTTTGTGTAATGTAAAATGCTTTAATATTGTTGATGTTGTTATTTGGATAAAAAAGCAAAAAGTTTTATTGTATATTGTTCACCCCCCCTTATCAGTATAAGAACATGTTTTTAAATTGGTATCAAAGCGAGTCCCTCTATGAAAATATTAATAACTTGGATGAGGATCCATCAATAGCACACATGACTTCAGAAAATGAAGAAGAGACTATGTTTGACATAAAATAAGAATTCTTTGCTACTCTCAAAAAATTGGAAATACTTAGAGAGAAGAATTCAAGCTTGAAGGAACAAGTTCAAGAAGATGAAGAAGCAAGAATGGAACTTATACAAAATCTCATAGAACTCAAGATTAGGGTGGAAGAAGGAAATAATATTGAGTAGGAAATGACAGATTTGTTGAGATCCAAGGAAACAGAATGTGAAATATTTGAAGTAGAAGTTGTCCACTTAAGGAATGAAGTTGAAAAGACCAAGGTACTACAAGATGTAAAATATGAGAAACAGAAATAGGGATCAAGTTTTCAAAAAGCAGAAACTTCAAGAAAGGAAGAAAGCAAAGGAGAACCCTAGACAAAATTTAATCACAAGAGGAATATTACTTCACCATGAACTCCAAGACATCCAAACAGGTTACATAATTTCTTCCATGGTCATTGCTTTTCTTGTAATAAATATGGTCATAGAGTTGTACATTGTATTCATCATGCAAGAAACAATGCAAATAGAAATTTTAATTCCTTTGCACCTCTCATGGATGATGATATTATATGTTACAAATGCAATAATTTTGGACACAAGGCTAGATGGTGTAAAATGATGCTTCCTTAATCTAGAAAAGCAAATTCAACAACTAGGAAAGATGAAAGGGAAAATTTGAAGGATTGATCAATGTTAGTTCAAACAACCCTTCATGCCTAGGATAAAGAAGAACAATGGTATCTTGATAGTGATTTCTCTAGTCACATGACATGATACAAACAAACTCATTGTACTAAAAGAAACAAATAGAGGATCAGTAAGTTTCAGTGATAATGGATCAACAAGGATTGGTGGAAGAGGAATACTAAGTTTATATAATGGGCAAAAAAAAATAAAAATGTATTGTATGTTAAAGGGTTAAAACACAACCTGTTGAGTATAAGTCAACTTTGTGATCATAGGTACATGGTTACTTTCCATCCATATAGATTTGAGATAAGAAAATTAGAAACTAGAAAAATCATTGCAAATGCAAGAAGAACTCCAAACAACTTATACATGCTCAATGAGATCAAAGGGGAAAAGTGCTTTCTATCACAATAATATGAGAGTTGGTTATGGCATAGAAGACTAGGTCACTTGAATTTTGACAACATAGTCAACATAAGCAATAAACAGGCAGTCAGAGATTTACCCAAAATAAGATCTCAAAACACAATTTGTGCACCCTAGCAACATGGAAAGCAAACTAGGACAACCTTTAATTCAAAAGGATATATTTCATCTAAGCCATTGAACCTAATACATACTGATCTATGTGGTCCTACAAGAACACAAAGTATTCAGGGTGATAGCTACTTTATATTGTTTATAGATCATTATTCTAGAATGGTTTGGGTAGAATTCCTAAAAGAGAAGTCAGAGGGCTTTAAAAAATTCAAAGTATTTAAGGAATCAATTGAAAATGAAACTAGCAAAAGGATTAAGTTTTTTAGATCTAATAAAGGAGAAGAATTTACTTCAAATGAATTTGTAGACTTTTGTGAACAACATGGGATCAAGAGAGAGTACTCAACAGCAAGAACTCCTCAACAAGATGGGGTACTTGAAAGAAAAACAAGACTATTGAAAATATGGCTAGGGTTATGTTAAATGAATCTAAGCTATTAGATGGTTTTTGGAGAGAATTTGTAAACACACCAGTATACATAATCACTAGGGATAAAATGAGGGTAAATCATCACAAGACTCCATATGAGATTTGGAAAGGAAGACTTGCCACTGTAAAACACTTCAGAATTTTTGGAAGCAAATGTTACATAAGACGGGAAGATCAAAACTTAGGCAAGTTTGATCCAAGATGTGAATTTTTCTTGGTTATTCCACAAGGATTAAAGCCTACAGATGCTTCAATAAAATAACATGCACTATGGTGGAAATTATGAATGTAATAATTTATGAGAAGATAGATTCAAAAGAACTAGTTCAACAAATTATGTATCAAGAATATGGATGTTGTCAAGAAGAATTTTGTGAGGAATCAGATAAAGAAGAAGAAGAAGAAACACAAATACTTCTTCCCAAAACTCCATTCAAGTATGTATAGAAGCATCATCCAAAAGAGCAGATTATCGGGAATCCAAATGAAAGACAGACAAGGAGAAGAATAATAAAACCATCTCAACAAGTAAATTTTTCTTTGCTTTCTAAGATTGAGCCAAAAGACTTCACTCAAGCAAGTGAGGATAAATTTTAGATTAAGGTAATGGATGAAGAATTATATCAGATATATAAAAGCAAAACTTGGGAACTTTTTCCACAACCAAAGGACAAAAATGTGTGCCTTTGCACAAAATGGGTATTCAAAAATAAGTTAAATGAATATGGACAAGTGGTCAAAAATAAAGCAAGGGTAGTATGCAAAGGCTATGCACAGGTAGAAGGAATTAATTTTGATGATACATTTGCTCCAGTCGCATGGCTTGAAGCTATAAGGATATTTTTAGCTTTCTCAAGTTTCAACAACTTCAAGGTATATCAGATGGATGTCAAGTCAACGTATCTAAATGGTGTTCTAGAAGAATTTTATATTGAATAGCCAGAGGGATTCATACTAGTGGATAAAACAAATCATGTATGTCATTACAAAGGAATAAATAACAGATATTTTCACTAAGCCACTTTCAAAGGAAACTTTTGAGTATCTTTGAGGAAAATTGGGAGTGAGACTCCCACCCCAGAATTAACCACCTCAAGAGGAGGTTGGGGAGGGGATAAGCTAAGAGGCTCATTATTAGCCCTGAGCCCCAAATGTGACCATTTTCCATTGATTTCAAAAGGGGGAGATATTTGAGTAAGGAGGAGATATTTGGATTTGAGTAAGAGGGAGAGATTTGGTATTTAAGAGAGCGTTGAGCCAGGGGGAGCAGAACAAAGGAAAGGTTAAGTTTTCAGTTAAAAGAATTTGGGTTGCCATCAATGACAAAGGGGGATATTGTTGGACATTTTGAGTCCATAAAGTTGTCATTGACGTCAAGGCATGAGTTTTCATTGATGTCAAAAGGAATGGAATTGATTGGTTCCAAAAAGTTTCATAATATCATATGAAGCATGACCAAAAAAAAAATTCATTAAAACCCTGACGGAGAAAATAAAAGGTGTTCCATTAAAACCATTGAAAGAGAAAATAAAAGGTTTTCCATTAAAAACATTGAAGGAGAAAATAAAATGTTTTCCATTAAAACCACTGAAGGAGAAAATAAAAGGTTTTTCATAAAATCCATTGGAAAATAAAGTATAGTAATTTTATTATACTAAGGAAGCTTAAAGTTAATTATAAATTAATTTTAAATTAATTTATTAGTTAATTTAATTAACTTGAAAATTTATTTAAATTAATTATTAATTTATTTATTTATTAATTATAAATTAATTAAATTAAGGTTAAAACCCTAAAGTGGGTTTTAGATTTGAAATTCAAAATTCATTTCAAAAAGCACCGAAATTGGGGGGAATGTTATATTATGTATATAAAGGGAAGCACCTACCATATTAATGAAATTATCATATCTAAGATACGAAGGTGCGAAGCAAATAATTTAGCGTTGTGACCAAAGGAAACAAAAACATGTTTTTCACGTGTGAAAAAGGAGAAGTGTTGAAGGCATAAGAGGAAGGCATATATCCTTCCTTCACATGGGCCTTCGTAGCCCACGCGGTGAGTTCCCAAGTGCCTAAGTGCTTAGGCAAGAGGATACGATGGATTGAGTCACACCGAATCCCATTTTGGTGGGGAATACAAGGTATGCAAGGTGTTTAATCTCTAAAATTTTCATAGGTTGGTTGGGCAAGTTAAAAATTAATTTTGCATGTTTATTATTGGTTCTAAGGTTGCAAGGGAGTTATAAGGTTTGGAAAATTTGAAATTTTAGTATTGTTTTCTCAAAGGTTTTATGCATGGAGTGAAAAGTGTTTGGTTAATATTCTATAATGGTGAATATTATTAAGTCTGGTCAATATTCTATAGTGGTGAGTATTATTAAAAGTGGTTAATATCCTATGGTGTTGGATATTATTTTAAGAGTGGTTGATTTATTAGGGTGTTGGTCACTATTCTAATATTGGAGTTGATAAGGTGTTTCCAAGTATTTTGTTATGTATGATTTGTTGAAAGAGGAAGAAATAAGGCATTGATTATATATTGGTGCAAAGAATATTTTTGAGAAAATATTGGAATAATTTTTTGTATTCTAACCTTCTTGATTTTGGAAAAGAAGTGTTTTATGGTTGTGGCAGTTTTGTGAGGTCCACTCCTTATAATCAAGAAAAAAAGTATGAGCACATTCTTCCATAGTTAAGTTGATTGGTTGGTTTTCTAAAAAAATAAGTTTGGAGTGAAAAGGACTTGATTAAGGTTTCCTTATTCAGTGTGTTGAGTGAATGCTTCAAGGTTTTTTGAAATAAATAATTGTTGTTAAAACTTGTTTGATAATCGTTGTTGTTGAAACCATTGGTTGTATGAAGAAATTGAATTAGGGTTTGATTATCATTGCTATAAAAATTGTTGTTGAAGTGAGTTGTTGAGCAAGGAACTTGAACTAGGGTTTGAAAATATCATGAGTATCATTGTTATATGAGATTTGATGTTGAGAATTGTTGAAAATATTTTGAGTTGAGTGATCATAAGCTTGGACTAGGATTTGTAATAAATTGTTGTTTCATTGAGTGTTTGGTTGAGTAAATTTGGTTGAACCTAGTCAAGTGGGTATGTGAAGTGATTGTTCAAGTTCCATAAAAAAAACTATTCTATATTTTTATTTGAGTTGAGAAAGTGATTGAGCATTGTGATTTGTATTTGAAGCATATTGAGTCTCTAACAATTCTCCTTATGTTTCTAAGAGATTGATTGAAAGAAATTGAGTAGATTGGACAAGTTCTGTATGGACTTGTTGAGCATATTTAGACAATTTATGTGTGGACTTGTTGAGCATATTTGAGCAAGTTCTATGTGGACTTGTTGAGAATATTTGAGCAAGTTCTATGTGGACTTGTTGAGCGGATTTGAGCAAGTTCTATGTGGACTTGTTGAGCAATTTTAAGAAATTTTTGTGTGGATTTGTTGAGCATATTTGAGCAAGTTCTATGTGGACTTGTTGAGAAAATTTAAGCAAGTTCTATGTGGACTTGTTGAGCAGATTTGAGGATAGAGTTTGGTGCATATTTGAGGACAGGTTTGTGCTAGATCAAAGATAGAGATTGAGCATAATTGTACTAGATTGAAGGACTGTGTTTAGTATAGATTTTAGATAAAGGTTTTGAGATGACAGAGCAGAGAGGACAATAGTCTCCAATAGATAGAGATCCATTAGCTAGGGCTATGAGGACAGGTCTTTCGAATGGGGATAAGAGTCTTCAGTGGAGAGAGATCCACAAGCTAGCGTAGTGGAGGCAATAGTCTTCTAGAGGATCACCATGTTGGAAATTTGAGTTATTTTATGTTGTCATTGATGTCACATGGATCACATTGAGTTTTGGTGACAAAAGCACTTCATAAATAATCATTTATGATATTTTGGAGGGCATGGATATATACAAGGTTTTTGTGAAAACCAAGGCAGACAAAAAAAAGGTTTTACTTAAAACCATAGATGGTAGATTTGAAATGGGTTTTTATTAAAACCCAAGTTGGATTTTTATTTCATCGAAAAAGGTGCCCCGGTGATGGAGATATTTAATTTTAAATATTTAGTTTAAATTTTAAATTATTTAAAATTTTAATTTTAATTTTAAAATTAAAAATAAAAGTAATCCATCAATGTCATCGAATATGAGGGAGAAAAATATATAAAATGATGCCTAAGGTTTATCAATCTTAAGCTTGCGCTCGTGAATTAATGTGACTGATGGAAAGCAAAAAGAGCTCGTGTGAAAAAGGGTTAAGTGATGAAAGCGAAGAATAAATCAGACGACGTGTGAAACCCTAGTCACCTTGGGTAGTGTGGCGCATTGGCAATTGGATTTTAGCTAAGACAAGTGGATATCAACAAGCTAACAATGGAATAACTACAAGAAACTCTCACAGCTTATGAGATGAGGATAAGTAAGCATCAAGTTCCAATGAAAGAAATTGCATTCAAGGCTTCAGAGAAAAATAAAGGGAAAGTTCTAGAGACAAATAGAGTTTCAGATAATGATGAGGAAAATAACTTCATCAAAAGGAAAAAGGACTTAAGAAATAATAGGGATATGAAGAAATTCAAATTCTACAAGTGTGGTGATTTTAGTCACTATGCAAACAAGTGTCCACATGAAGAAAACAGTGATGATGAAAAATAGGGTTACAGAAGAAAAGAATATGGAAAGCATAAGCATGACAAAGATGACAGATACTAGAAAAGCAGGTATGAGAAGAAGAGAATTTTTTGTAAGACAATGAAAACTTTCTACATTGAAGAAGCAAGTGATAGCTTAGATCACAGTGATAGAGACAATTCAGATTATGAAAAGGGTGAACATCTATTCCTAGGAATAGAAGGTGAAAGAGAACAATGTTTTGTGTGTGGTCAAAGAGATCACAGATCAGGATATTGCAATGGCTTCAGTTATAGTGAATATGAGATGACACATCAAGGAAATATGCATGGTCAAAGAAATCATGAGAGTTTGTATGCTATAGAAGATTATAATGATCTTAGTGATAGTGAATATGAAGAAGGGTTTTTCTATGGGATAAAACAAATAGAAGAAGAATATTCACTCCAAATAGAAGAAGTTAAACAAGAGAATATTTTAAGAAAGACATATGTCTTAGTTGATCTAAAGGAAGACTTCAATGATATCCATGAGCAACTACAAGAGGTTAAGGAGAATCTAAAAGAATTGAGATGTTTCGTACTTGAGAAGTTTGATCCATCACATGAATCAAAAGGTCAAGATATTTTCACTAAGAAAGGAAACATGTATTTCAGAGACAATAAATATTGATACTTGTAGCACCCTAAAATTGGCGCAGTTAAACCCTTAGTAAAAAGATAAAAATTTGAATTTTAACCCCGAAACCGCCCGTTAACCGCTCACCCCATTTTTCGTGCCATTTTTAGGAGTTGTTTTGACCGTTGGACGATATCATCGCCGATCAGACGAAATCGTCCCAGATCGGACGAATTCGTCTGGAATAGAACGTCCAGACGATTTCGTCCCAAAACCAAATTTTCATAATTAGCTTCTATTTTAACAGCCTCTCCAACTTGGGCAGAAGCGTGTCTACGTAGTTGGAGATTCCTCCGTTGAGGATCTCCCAGATTGGGATGATCCCCAACCTCCTAACCTCCCCCTAATCCTATATAAACTAGGATTTTCTCAGTTTATCCCCCTGGTTGGCTGATCCCATGATTCCCTGATTGATTTTTCCCTGCCATTTAGTTTTGTTGTGTCAAGACGTCCTATCCACCATTGTTTGCACTCGTAGTTTTAAGTTTTCATTGCAGGTTTTCACTGTGCTTCAGTTGGAGAAAGCTTGGATCATCGTAGGCGATTCCAGATGATTTCGGATGATCCTGTCGCAGATCGGCGATGATCTCGTACGATTGGAGGTGATCTCGACTGTAGTTCAGATTGGGGGCAACCAGAGCCCTGAGTTTGCATTCCTCATTTGTCTTCTTTATTTTACTATGCATTAGTTTGATTTATTTTCATTCTGCATCCTGGAGTTCACCTCATTCAGCATAAATGCATGATAAAGTTAAAATAAGTTATTAAAACAATGCATTTCCTTTAATTTGCTATCTAGATTTATCGGTTAGGCATTTATACTATCATTTCTATCATTTTGCATTATTCTTGCAGTAGCATTTTCATTTTTTGGTGTCTGTTTCTGTGATTGCAGGTTTCTGATGAATTCGTCTGACGAATTCATCAGATCGACGATGATCTTGTCTGATCTCAGATGATCGACTATGATCTGGGATGATTCTATACAATTGCAGATGATCCTATCATATTCGGGATGATCTGGACTCTTACAAGCTTCAGAATCTTCATCAGACATCCGGAATCAGGTGCATTCTTTCTCATTTCGTATAATATTTACATTTAGGATTCATTCCTACTTTCTGTATTCATATAAATCAACATTTTCATATAGAATAGCTTAGATTCATTCTGGCCAACCTAGGATTATGAATGATTAAAGTACAAAATGAACACATCAAACCCATTCTCAACCTAGGCATGGAAACTGCCACTCAAAGTTTCCTGGTGAACCCACCATCCATCAAAAATTCACCCTTATACCCCTCCCCGAGAGGCGCGACCTTCAAAGGGCCTCTCAGTCCGAGGTATTGTCCCATCCTTCTCGCATCCCCCTTCCGGGCGCGGATCCTATAGCCTGAAGGTAAGGATGCAAAAAATTTGGAGCGATACATTTTGGTGAACCCGACGTGAAACTAAAACCTTTTGAAAACAATCAAAAAAAAAATAAATATTATTAAGTAACATCTAGAATCATCAGACAAACAATTAAAGTTGCATATCATATTTAGATGGTAGATTATAATAAAAGACGAGTTGTCACCATAAATGTTGAAAATCAATTAACGACCATAGAGATTACTTCTGTGCTTAGAGTACCTCAAACAAATAGGGTTCAACCTTTGTGGGATGAACTTGATAGGAGATTGGGTATCATTGAATCTAGATCAACCGAACTTAGGCAAATCAAGAGGTTTGTCCTAGATAGAATCCTGGATCCTGATCAAGTAACCTTATATCATGAACTTCAGAGAGCTTGCCATAGGTGGTTAGCAGATAAAAGAGCACTTGTGTCTTCTGAATTGTACACCTTTGAAGAATACCTTGAGAATGCAGTTGTAGTACATAAGTTTCTATCTCGTATAGAGGATCAAGAAGTCGTTCTTACGGATAGAAAAATATGGAATAGAGTTCCTAGAGCTATGTTATATCGAGAATATTGCCATGAAATTTATTTCTACAAGTTCGAGTATGAAGACAGATCATATTACTATAGCACACTTTGTCAAATTTTTGAAAAGCCATTTTCAATTTGAAGAGGAGCATTTCATGACTCCTGATGAACTTGATCCTATCAATGACATCCATAAACTATTTATAGAAAACTAAGTCATTTATGTTATTATTGTTATTTCTTGTAACTAGAATGCTATTTGTTATCTTTATAATAATATTATAAAACACAAAAACAATATAAAAACATAAACAAAAAAATCAAAACATTTCCTTTTTATAGTAGGTATATAATTAAAATATATACCTCTCAAACCTATCGCATATATATATATATATATATATATATATATATATATATATATATATATATATATATATATATATATATATATATATATATATTTGCTGAAATCTAAGTTTAAGCACAATGCCTAGACTTAGGAATGGAAAACAAATTGAAGAAGAAGAAGATTGGTTAGGAAAACCATTAAATAACCCAGATGTCCTTCCTGAAGATCAAATTCTGGAAGAAGGAACCCTAGATCAGCAAGAAGAAGATCTTGTTGTAGGAAATGAACAAGAAGAAACTAATAGAGAGGAAGGATCCTCATCCCCTAAAATGTCTCCGGGAGGAGCTGTTACTTTTGAAAACATGGAACAATTCTGGAAGTTCCTTAATACTAATATTGGTGTGCTTAATAGAGCAGTCTATATGGACAAGGATCGAATTAGTGACACTCAAGCAACTCTAGAAGATGTATTTCACACACGCACTAATCCCTTGTCCTTTATTGAACAAGAGAGTGATCAAGCTGGACCATCCAATTTGGATATGGCAGCTATAATCCAGAACATGCAACAACAACAGGTTACCCAACCATCTAAAGTGCCTGTTAGCAAGCCTAGGGTCATTCCTACACAAAAGAAACCATCATTTACTACTCTATTTCGCCAAGCCATTGAGCAATATACCTCAAATCAACAAAAACCCAAAACAAAACCAAACACCAATTACCAACAATCTGGAATACAACATAATACTACTACAAATCCTCTTCATAATACTCTTCCTACCAACGCTTTGCATAATAGCAATATAGCATCTAATCCTTATGTCACACCGTCATACACTCATAAATCCCATACCTATGTCCCACCAAACCAATATGGTGGACAAACTAGTAATCTTGAAACCATGGTGAAATAGTTAGTTTCCCGCATGGATCAGATAGATCCCTACCGTCCCTCGTACAATTATCGAGAGATGTGTAGTCAACCTCTAGATCCTATAGTTGTAGCACAATCGTATCCTAAACATTTTCCTATGCCTGTCTTGCCCATATATAAAGGAACCGAAGATCCCATAGAGCATCTTCGTATGTTTAGGATAGCATGTCATGATATATCACATGATGACTTATTATTGCTAAAAATGTTCCCAAAAAGTTTAGGAGGAATGGCATTAGAGTGGTATTATCAATTACCCACTAATTCTTTGAGGAACTTTGAAGAAACTGCTGAGTCTTTTGTGCATCAATTCAGTGCCTACATCGAAAGGCATGTGACCATTAAAGACTTGTACAACTTAAAACAAGACAAAGATGAATGTTTTGCCGATTTCCTAGCTAGGTGGAGACAGTTGATAGGAAAATTGCACTTTGTATTGCCTTATAGGGAGATGTTGGACATCTTTATTAATAATTTACAGGACCAACTATCTTATGAATTGTCAACTGCTACCTTGACCACCTTTGATCAGGCTATAGACTTAGCCCGAAGAGTGGAAGATGCTCTCATTAGGAGAGGTCAGCTTAAAAAGAAAGATGATGAGAAAACATCCAGAAATCAATATAAAAATAAACAAGTTGTGGGTGATGGAGTCACTGATAGTAGAAATATTGCTACTGTTAATGCTGTGAAGACAATGGAGAAGTTTATACTGAAACCTCCCGATAAACCTCCTCGAGAATTTACTAGGTTAAATCAACCTTTATCAACCATTCTCCCACAATTATTAGAATGAGGTTTGATTCAATTACCAACTATCCGAGAACCTGATCCAACTATACCCGGATACAGAGCTGATTTACACTGTGACTTCCATAGAGGACCTGGACACACTACCAACTCTTGTAAAAGATTAAAACATAAAATACAGGACCTGATTGATAACAATGAGATGGAGGTGCAAGCCTTTCAACCTAAGCAAAATCCTCCTAATAATACTCAAAAGAACATTCCTCAAAACCAGAATCGAATGCCAATCAGTCATTGGACATATTTCAACATCCTTTACCAAAACATGGCAAGGAAGTGGCTAATCAAATTGAACATCATAATGTTCCCCCTCCTACCCGATATGTAGGAACTATTAGTGGGCATTTACCTACTCATGATTTGGAAATATTTGACACAACTTTATCCATGGTTACAACCAGGCCTCTACATAATATTCAGACACCTGATCTTAGTGATACATAATATGAGACTGAGAGTGATATGGAAATCACCTCAAATCAATCGAATAGCTCTAAAGATGAATCAGATCCTATTCTCCCTATCACAAGTCATATGGTCCCAGAAGAACCATTTCCAAGAAGAGTCACTACTCGACCATCATCTCACCAATTAATTTCTAATGAGCAAGCCATAAATGCTAGACCAAGACCCATTCATCATCCATAGAATAATATTGTGGGTACCATCGGAGTTGTTACTAGACAACAGGCTCAAAACTCTCAACATAATCAAATGCAAAATGATGGATCAACTCCATTTGTTTTGAAAGTTCCTAATAAAGGGAATCAGGCACCTAATGTGCAACCTAAACCTCCTTATAATATTAATGAGCAACTATCAAACATTACAGCTAGAATTTCCCTTTTGGACCTTTTAAGATCCTCTCCTACACATAGAGATGAATTAATGCTCACATTAAGCCAGATGATGGTACCACAAGACATTCAACCCGAAGCCATGGCTAATACTATAATAACTCATGAAGTTGATTGTATTGACTTCTGGGATAGAGACATACCTCAACATAGTTTACATAAGGATAACCCCTTATATATTACTGCCTTAATTGGAGATGTAGCAGTTAAACGAGTCTTGATTGATAATGGTTCATCTTTAAACATCTGCACTTTTGACTTCTACCAAAGATTTGGGTTTAGAAGTGATGAAATGAAAAGAACTGATATGATCATAAAAGCCTTCAATGACGAAACACAAGAAACGTGTGGAGTTATTACCATCCCATTGCAGGTTGGTCCGAGAACCTTGGATACGATCGTGTTTATTGTACATTGCCCTGCATCGTACAATATACTCTTGGGTCACCCTTGGATCAATGCAATGCGAGCCATTCCCTCAACTTTACATCAATGTGTTAAATTTGAATTTAAGAATCAGTTGGTTACCATTCATGGTGATCCTAGACCCTTTGATATGTGTGCTTTGGTAGAACCTATTGGCATTCAATTTTGCCCTGCTTTATCATCCACACATCCTAATTCTCATTATCCATCTAAACATGTGAAACACACACCCATAACGCCATCTACTTCTTCTCCATCAATTCCACCTCTACATGCAGCTCAACCATCCTCTAAACAAACCACATTAGGACCTCAGAAAGATCCTAATCCCACAACCAAGGCTTCTTGCTCTACTCCTATAACTTTTATACCTATAATAGAATCATCCATCGACATCTCTACAACATCTACATCCACCAAAGGCATAGTTTCCGCATCAGAAGATGTAGGAAATGTTCCTTCTACCTCTTATGCTCTTACTGACGAGCTCTTACCCGATTTATCTAAAATTCTTATATCAGAGAAAATGAATGCTGCCATGCAAGATTCCCTTATTTTAAATAATTTGCCACCATCTCCTCGTACCTTGGGTCTCCCACAGCCTATGGGAAGTATTTACCAAGTCGGGAGCTGCGCTTTTATCTATAAGGGATATGACTGGGGTAGAATACCCAGAAACATCAAGACTCATTATGATGGATATGCTCGATGTTATTTTACTAATGAGTATATTAAAGCCAAATCTATAATGCTTAAATTGGGATATAAAGGGAAAGGTTTAGGACCTTTCCAAAATGGTATGAAAGAACCTTTTGAGGTAGAACCATGGCCCGCCCGATGTGGTGTGGGCCTATTTCCTAGTAAGGGTCAGCCCTTCCCATTTGAGGATGATGACCAACTCATATGTTACCAAGATTATTTGGATGAACGTGATGCTTTGCATTTAATGAATAAGCCATTTACATGTAATATGCTATCTATAGCCTACCCTGAGATGATCGTCGAATCCGACGATGAGTTGGAGGGAGATATCTTCCATGATGTCTCCGTTGAGGAATTGTTACATCATGAATTTTATTTTGATGGCTCTATACCTACTATAGCCCAGCTTGAGGCCACGACTCCTCAAGATGAATTATCCAAACTAACCTTGGAAGAATTACAAGAATTGGGCGTTTCACCCGCCCCACCTAATTTTGAGAAAAATCTACACATGGAAGTAGAAAATGTCATAAAAATTAACATTGGAACCGAGGGTAATCCTCACATAATCAACATTGGATCAGAATTGAGTCAAGAAAAATAGGATAAATATATTGCATTTCTTAAAGAATATGAAGATGTCTTTGCTTGGACATATGAAGATATGCCAGGATTAGACCCTTCTGTAGTTATGCATCACCTAGTAGTCCATCCGGATGCTAAACCTGTTAAACAAAAACTTAGAAAAATGCATCCTAAAGTGGCCTTACTAGTCAAAGGGGAGTTAGAAAAACTCTTAAATGTTATTTTTATACAAGCCATTGATTATGTTGAATGGATCTCGAATGTAGTTCCAAGTAACTAAGAAAGAAGCTACTAAGGTTAGGGTTTGCACAGACTTTAGAGATATTAATGTTGCATGCCCTAAAGATGATTTTCCTCTTCCCAATATGGATCAGATCATTGATTTTACTATTGGGAGTGGAATGATATCCCTAATGGATGGATTTTTTGGTTATAATCAGATCAAGATAGCTCTTGAAGATCAGGCTAAAACAACCTTTATTACCCCTTGGGGAACCTTTTGTTGGAAAGTGATGCCATTCGGTTTAAAGAATGCAGGTGCAACCTATCAACGAGCCATGACTTATATCTTTCATGATATGATGCATGATATACTACATGATTATGTAGATGACATTATAGCTCGTTCTACTAAAGAAGATGACCATTTAGATGATTTGAGAAAAGTATTTAATCGATTAAGGGAATATCTTATCCGATTGAATCCAGCTAAATGTATATTCGAAGTTAAGTCCGATAAATTATTGGGGGTTATAGTTTCTTTACATGGCATCAAAATTGACCCTCTCAAGATTGCGGCTATCACTGATATGCCCGCACCCACAAATATATCAGAATTACGAAGTTTACAAGGTAAGCTTCAAGCTATCCATCGCTTCATCGATAAGTTGGTGGATAAAACCGGACCCTTTCTTAAGCTTCTTAAGAAGGATGTCTTTTTCCATTGGGACTACGAATGTCAGCAAGCATTTGAACTCCTCAAACAATATCTTCTTAACCCACCTGTGCTTTCGCCACCTAGACCCGATCGCCCATTTATCTTGTATATTTTTGCTTCAGATCTTGCCTTAGGAGCTATGTTAGCTCAACTTGATGATGAGAAGAAAGAACGTGCTAATTATTATATCAGTAGAACATTAATCAGTTATGAAACCCGTTACACAACATTAGAGAAGTTATGTCTAGCAGTCGTATTTTCTACACAAAAATTATGCCATTATATGCTCAGTCAAAAAACCTATGTTATTGCTAAATCCGATCCTTTGCGGTATCTCATGAGTCGACCATACTTATCTGGTCGCACAACAAAGTGGGTTCTTGCCCTAAGCGAGTTTGAACTCACGTTTATAGGACAAAAGTCTGTTAAGGGTCAAATCATAGCAGATCAATTAGTTGTTGCACCCTTAGAGTCTACCCATCCCCTCATCATTGAGTTTCCTGATGAATGCCTTAAACTAGAGGCCGATCATTCAGAGCAATGGTCCTTATACTTTGATGGAGCCCGATGCATGAGTGGGGCTGGTGCAGGTATTATTTTAATATCTCCATAGAAACATCTTATCCCTCTATCCTTTAAATTAACATTTGCTTGTACTAATAACACTATTGAGTATGAGGCTCTAATCCTTGGATTACGAGCTGCCTTGGCACTAAAAATTAAAAATCTATTAGTTTTCGATGATTCTCAACTTGTCATAAATCAAATTAATGATGTTTATCAGACCAAAGATGATAAATTGCATCCATATAAAGCATATGTATTACAATTATTATCTTTATTTGATCAAGTTACCTTGGAAGCTATTCCTCGAACTAGCAATCGTGCGGCTGACGCTATGGCTATAGCTGCATCCCTTTTACCCTTGGAGTTAGAGGACGAATATGCTACCATCATTATTCGTCGACTCCAGGAACCCACTTCAAATAAATCATGCTTAGAACCTTTGGATGTGTTTCTAATCAACGACACTACTCCTGACCTTTGGTACATTGATATCTTCAATTTTCTTCAAAATGGGACCTTCCCTGAAGATTTTAACAGAAACCAGCATCGGTTATTGCGTAGACGAGCAAGTCGCTTCGTCATAATTGGCAATACGTTATATAGGAGATCTTTTGAAGGTATCCTACTGAGATGTTTGAATCTAGAAGAATCTAGATCAGCTTTGAGTGAAGCCCACGATGGATCTTGTGGGGGACACTTTAGTGGTAGCGCCATTGCTAAGAAGCTCCTTAGGATAGGATATTTTTGGCCTACCATGGAAAATGATGCACATGATTATGTGCGCCATTGCGACAAGTGCCAGAAACATGCTGACCTTGTCCATGCACCTGCACAAGAGCTACAGGCTATTTCATCTCCTTGGCCCTTTTCAAAATGGGGCTTAGACATCATTGGAAAAATCAACCCTGTGTCATCTGATGGACACAAATTCATCATAACCGCCACCGAGTATTTCACGAAGTGGGTTGAAGCTATGCCCTTAGCTTCTTGCACTGGAACCCAAGTTTCCAAATTTATTTTTAATCAAATTATTTGTAGGTTCGGAATTCTTGCAAATCTCATCTCGGATAATGGAACTTGTTTCAAAAATAAAGATGTCAAAAAATTATGTCAAAAATATAAAATTCAACATCGTTGGTCCACTCCCTATTATCCTCAGGGTAATGGCCAAGCAGAAGCATCTAATAAAACATTAATTAAAATCCTCAAAATACTGGTCAATAAATCTGGCCGAGATTGGCACATTCAACTATATCCTGCTTTGTGGGCTTATCGAACTAGCGTTCGTACCCCCACAGGCACTTCACCTTTTGTTTTGGTTTATGGCGCTGAAGCAGTTTTTCCCTTTGAATTAGAAGTTCCTTCTTTGGCTCTGCTACTTCAAGATACTGAAGTAGGAGATGAATATCGTGTTGGCAGATTTAGTCAGCTGGAACTCCTAGATGAGAAGCGCATCAATGCTTTGGAACATCTTCGAGCCTACTAGAACAAGCTCAAGCGAGCATACCTCAAGAAAGTTCATCATCGATCCTTTGAGATCGATGACCTTGTCTTGAAAGAAAATAAAAAAAATACTAATGCAACTAAAGATCTTAAAGGTAAATTTGAACCTAACTGGCTTGGGCCGTATATCATCACTGCTAAATTTGGATCGGGAGCATACCGATTAGCTACCTTAGATGGTAAAGATCTTAAAGAACCTATGAACATTATGCATCTTAAACGCTATTATGCATAAAATCTGGTCATTTCATCATTGTATATATTGTTATTTTGCATATTGTTTCATTTTAGTCATTCATATAAAAATTTCAAAAACAATCACATTGTGTATCTTCTCAATTCATCAATCAAAATCAAAATATAAAAACATCAAAATCTTCAAAAAAAAACATCTTTTATTTTCGTACCTGTCAATTCTTGAAGTATTGCAGTTATATTTTCAGTTATTTTGGATAAATTAGCATTTATTTGGAATCCCGCACTTTCACACTCACATGCATAAATATCTTGATTTTATTTGGTATGATTATTAATCTCTCTTATATCAAAGTCCACAGTTGAATTAAATAAAGTTTTGAGCATAGAGAATTGATCTTGTTATTTACTTGAACCAAGTATATCTCTTCACATTAAAATGATTTCATTGCAAATTCGATATGATGCTACATAGTAGAAGTGGTTTCTTGAGCGAAAAGTTTCCCCTGCTATCCTATCATGCACATGGTCTAGAATCTTTGAGAATTGACAAAAGGACAAGCTCACCCCTGCCCGAATAAAAATCCCTTGCTCTACAACCAATCCGAGCAAGTATCCCTAGTATAGGAAGAAAAAAAAAAGTCAAAGAAAATGAGAAAAAGAAAAATATCATTTTGTACCATCTCAACAATATTTCAGCATTATCTCAGTATCAAGCAAAAATACAAAAAAAAAAAAAGAGAAAGAAGAGAAAAGAAAAAGCAAAAAGCAATAAAATCCCTTTCCCTACCCCTTGAAAAAGAAAAGAAGGGTGAATGAGCTTGAATCCCTGGAATTTTCAATTATTCAAAAACTGTGAGGTAAGCCCCATAACAGGTGGTTTGTGCCCAACCCGCTTGGCCTTGGGTAATCCCTAGCATGGTGATATGTCTGTCACATTAGCGACCTTCTTTTGTACAGACCTATGTCTGCTTATGGATCAGCTAGCTCTTGATGACCCGACTTACATAGTAGTCTAGTACGGTTACATGCATATAAATCATGGTCAACGAACATTCATTTGGTTAATTCAAATTACTTGTATCAAATTATCTTGCTCAAAATTGGTAAATGAACAATACAATTGCACACACATTTGCATTTGAGAGATTTTGTATCATTATGATAAATCAAGATCGGCAATGAACTCACATATGCACATGAGGGTTCCTTATAAATCTACATTTTGTCTTTGAGATAATTTAAAATATTTCTGCAACTCTTTTTGGAATAATTTCATCTTCTTATTTAAGAACATCTGTTTCGTATAAAAACAATTACATACATTGTTTTCAAAAATCCAACATTTCTTTCAACAACATATTCAAAAATCTAGCAATAAAGTCACGTTTATATATTTTTTCTGTTTATCTCAAAATCAAAAATCAATTATGCAATAAAATTACTTTTTTGGATTTCGCGATGATGGTATAAGTCTATACCTATAATTCTATGCCTAGCGCAAACCATTGTTCTAATTTTATTTCCCATTCATTATTATTTATAAAAACATATGGCTTATATCATTATGTTACACAATTGTGCTTTAAAAAGAACGAACACATTTTTCTATTTCATTTCATTATGTCAACATTCCATTTTGCAACCATGGTATAATTCCTAAGGAATTGTTCAAAACTTTATCACACTTAGGAATTTTATGCCTAGCAAAAATCATATTTTTAATATTTCATGCATAATATTTTTATGAAAATCTGAAAACAAATCATCACCATCATCATTTTCATCATCACAACACAAAGTCTTAAGACAGTCTCTTAAGCACTCTTTTACTTTTAGCAATATTTCTATACTGGGATTAGCTTGACGACCTAGCGAGCGACGACTCCATGAAATGGTCTATAACAATGACAATGTCCTTTGAAATTATTGTTAGAAGTCCCTTTATTTTTCATCAAATCACACCACAAAACAACCAATTTGTTTACATCAGATTATTTCATTTAAATTTTATAGCATGACATAAAATTATACTATTTCCAAATGACATAATTACATGAATAATCAATCAACAATTCTAAAATTGAAGCATCATCAAACATATGGACAAGTCATATCACAAAAAATATCATATATATATATATATATATCAAAATATATGTACATCATATCAAAACTGGATTGGTATGCCACAATCTATACCCCGGCATACTCAATCCTCTCAAAAATATACAATCTATAGTCTATAGCAGCTAGTCTCGAGAAGCCCTCGAGCTCTCAGCCTCATCTCCTCTCCCACCCTGAGGTGGAGGAGGTGGTCCCATAGAGGTCCGTGTTGTGTCTCGGGTCCTCATCATCGATCGTGAGGATGTCCTCGATGATCCCATCTTGATCGGCTCTGCAATGTCGGCTGGTAGTTGTATCCTCTGGCCCTCTAGAACCAGCTGGAAGTATACTCCCTGATAGAATATGGTCTGAGCAATAGACCATGCCAACTCCTGCATGCTCGCCCCTCCACTCCGAGCCCTGAGCCATGTAGCCTCATCCTGTAGAGTCTGCACCTAAGCTCGTAGGTAGGCATTCTCAGCTCGGAGAGCCACCATCTCGCTGCTCTCCCCCACCTCGATACCCTTGCCCTTATCGGGTGATGCTGGCCTATCCCTCTATTGAGAAGGGAGTCCCTCCTCTCTCCTCTTTGCCTATTGTGGTCTCTCCGAAGACTATGGCACTCTTCGACATCTCTCTTGAGGAGACCATCATTGCTCCCTCCCCTCATGACCCCTCGCTACATCAATAGCAGCCTGGCACCACCTCCCCATCTATCGCACCATGGCGTGCATCGGACCCTGTGCCCTCATCATCCGAGGAGGGTGGATGCCTATGTACCAGGCATCATACCCATCTGCCACCCCTACGTCATCCCCATCCACTGGCTGAATGGGGGCATCATCCATGTCTTGACTCTAGAATCATTGCATATCTGGAGCCCCGCTCAGTGTAGTACTATCTCAAATAGTCTAGGAGTACTCGTAATCCCTAAGAGAAGGGATCCCCTACTGTAGACCGAACTACCACAAAACTCGGTCATAGCGGTGGAGCTCTACCTCTCCCCGCTCCATCCTCAGCTAGTAGACTCGCTTGATGTGAGCCAACTCCTGTCCATCCTCTCCCCACCTTGGATGCTCTCTCCATGGCCTCTAGGTGATCTGGTCTGGGATGAGGTCATCTAGCAACCTCTGAGACATCGACAGATCTATCCATCACTGTGACCCTCTCTGGAGCCACCAATAGAAAACTCGGGGTCTCTCTCGGTCAACCCCTATCAGTGGAAGCCCTATCGGCCTTCACATCGTAATGTGCTCCCAGCACCAAACTTGTAGCAACGATGTCAAAACTAGACATCGACCTCCCTTGTATACGACCCCGTGCAGGATCCTATACAAGCGGCATAGCACAAAGCTACCCCAAGAAAATCTATAGTCGTGGTCTCTCATATCGTAGACCACATCTGAGAGTAGCCATGGTAATCTGCATCCACTCTGGTGGCATAGTAGTAAGCCACCTACTACCCCTACCAAAACCTGAGTCAATCGAGATGCCCTAGGCATCTACCGTAATGTCTCGATGTTCACCCCGCCCTTCTCTAGGGCGAAGCTAGGATCTCCGCATAGGCGCATCATGGCATGGCCCTGATTGGCCGTAGGAGTCATAAACCACCCTTGTATGGGGATCCTCAAGATCCTCCATACGTCCTCTAGAGTGGGAGCCATCTCCCTTATCGGTAACCAAAAATAGGATGACCCCGGATACCACCTCTCTGCTAGGGCTGTCAGTAGCCCCATGTCTGTCGGTATTTGTGGCATCTCTGCCACATGCTGTAGTCCGACCTCCGCCAGTCGGTCTCGCTCCGCCTGGTCGAGCATGGCTACGTCATCTCTGAGTCCCCCGTATTTCCACTCTTGACTTTTTAGTAATCCCCTCTACAAAATAAATAATCAAACAATAAAAATCATTAATAGATAATCATTAAAATCAATTTCATCTTATAAAAAAAAAATGATGATATCATCCACTATTGGATGATATCATCCTAAATTGGGTCAAATCATCCTTGGTAGGATGAAATCATCTCCGATTTCGCAACTTGGGGATCGCCCCTTGTTGGACGGGATCGCCCCTATTCCATCGATTTCGCCCCTAGACGAAATCGACGATCTAGGGACGATTTCGATGAAATTGGGACGATTTCGTCCCGACGTCGTCGACGGCCTAAAAATGGCCGCGATGCCCCAAAATAGTCAAAATTTAAATAAAAAATTACACAAATCAAATTAAAAACATAATTCACTAGGTTTAGATCCTTACCCGCAACCCGCGCGGACCTCTGTCGATCTGTGCGTTGTTTCTACCATTTTGCCTGCAGAGCTCTAAAAATAGTGAAAATGAATAGTAAAAATGAATTAGGGTTTTACCCTATTTTTCTTAATTTTATTTAAAAACAACATTTTTTTTTAAATTTTGCTTTTTCACGCTTTTACCTCAAACGTTCGATTTGGGTAAAAACACGGAGGGGGCACCATAGTAAACAGTTGTACGATTCGACCTAGAATCATCGTCTAGAAAATTGAGTAAATTTTTGCTTTCTCGTAAAATGGGAAGAACTCGTCTTTAACACATTTTCTTCGAAAAATTTGCTAAAGAGGGGGCAAAATGTAGCACCCTAAAATTGGTGCAGTTAAACCCTTAGTAAAAAGATAAAAATTTGAATTTTAACCTCAAAACCGCCCATTAACCGCTCACCCCATTTTTCATGCCATTTTTAGGAGTTGTTTTGACCGTTGGACGATATCGTCGCCGATCAGACGAAATCATCCCAGATCGGATGAATTCATCTGGAATAGAACGTCCAGATGATTTCATCCCAAAACCAAATTTTCATAATTAGCTTCTATTTTAACAGCCTCTCCAACTTGGGCAGAAGCGTGTCTATGCAGTTGGAGATTCCTCCACTGAGGATCTCCCAGATTGGGATGATCCCCAACCTCCTAACCTCCCCCTAATCCTATATAAACTAGGATTTTCTCAGTTTATCCCCCTGGTTGGCTGATCCCATGATTCCTTGATTGATTTTTCCCTGCCATTTAGTTTTGTTGTGTCAAGACGTCCTATCCACCATTGTTTGCACTCGTAGTTTTAAGTTTTCATTGCAGGTTTTCACTGTGCTTCAGTTGGAGAAAGCTTGGATCGTCGCAGGCGATTCCAGATGATTTCGGATGATCCTGTCATAGATCGGCGATGATCTCGTATGATTGGAGGTGATCTCGACTGCAGTTCAGATTGGGGGCAACCAGAGCCCTGAGTTTGCATTCCTCATTTGTCTTCTTTATTTTACTATGCATTAGTTTGATTTATTTTCATTCTGCATCCTGGAGTTCACCTCATTCAGCATAAATGCATGATAAAGTTAAAATAAGTTATTAAAACAATGCATTTCCTTTAATTTGCTATCTAGATTTATCAGTTAGGCATTTATACTATCATTTCTATCATTTTGCATTATTCTTGCAGTAGCATTTTCATTTTTTGGTGTCTATTTCTGTGATTGCAGGTTTCTAACGGATTCGTCTGACGAATTCGTCGGATCGACGATGATCTTGTCTGATCTCAGATGATCGACTATAATTTGGGATGATTCTGTACAATTGCAGATGATCCTATCATATTCGGGATGATCTGGACTCTTACAAGCTTTAGAATCTTCATCAGACATCCGAAATCAGGTGCATTCTTTCTCATTTCGTATAATATTTACATTTAGGATTCATTCCTGCTTTCTGTATTCATATAAATCAACATTTTCATATAGAATAGCTTAGATTCATTCTGGCCAACCTAGGATTATGAATGATCAAGTATAAAATGAACACATCAAACCCATTCTCAACCTAGGCATGGAAACTGCCACTCAAAGTTTCCTGGTGAACCCCACCATCCATCGAAAATTCACCCTTATACCCCTCCCCCGAGAGGCGCGACCTTCAAAGGGCCTCTCGGTCCGAGGTATTGTCCCATCCTTCTCGCATCCCCCTTTCGGGCATGGATCCTATAGCCTGAAGGTAAGGATGCAAAAAATTTGGAGCGATATAGATACCAATTTGCTATTTGACAAAAATAAAGAGAAAGAAGAGGAATATTCCAAAGCACCAAAGGTCTCATATTTCATGTTTGGGGAATCACACTCAAAGGTAAAGGAAGTTCTAAAATATGAAAGCAAGGAAGCACCTAATATTTATGAAGAAAGTTCCAAAATTCCTATGGCTCCAAACATCCAGTTTGGATCTTGTTTTGAGATAGGTGAATCAAGTTCAAAAGGAAAAGAAATTCTTGAAAAGGAAAGCAAGGAAGAAATTAAGGAAGAGAATTTAGATACTACAAAGGAGGTTCAAGGCTACAATGCACAAGTCAAAAATTATCACAAGGATAATTGTCAAGAAAGGTATGAGGAACCAAGGCATGAACAAAGGGCTTTTCAAGGACATTATTTTTCTTGTAATGGATTTGGACACATGGCTATACACTGTAGGGTCTATGGATCAAAGAAGTTTGATTTTTCTAGAAGAAACTTCAAAGTAAGAAAGTATGGTTTTCAGGGACATTGCTTCTTATAAAACAATATTGGTCATAGAGCTTCTCAATGCAAATAAAATGAGCAACATGGTTTTGGTTTTAGAGCTACACAATTCAGAAGTCATGGTCATAATTATTATGAAAATAAAACTTCACAATACAAGGTTCAGGAAAGGAATGGATAAGGAAATTATTTCAATAAAGAATTCAAGATATGGGCACCATCCAAAGGCTACAATATCAAGTGTTTTAATTGCAATAACTTTGGACATATTGCAAAATGGTGTAGGACTCAATTCCAAACAAGCTCAAGGAAAGAAGGTCAAACAGGTTGAAGACAAGAAGATCAAGTAACTCATCAAGAAAATGATATCATAAAAATATGGAAGGAAGTTGACAGAGGAAAGGAATAATGTAATATGGGAGTAAAAGTACTCCCAACTCAAAATTAATCACCTCGAGAGAGAATGTGGTGAGGGGGCTAAGCTTAAGAGTCATATATTTTAGCCCCATAGGTGTCCATTTTTCTATTGATGTCAAAGGGGGAGATATTTGAGTAAGGGGAGAGCATTGAGCTAGGGGTATCAAACTCCAAGGAGAGCATTGAGTAAGGGGAGTAGCCTCCATAGAGAGTATTGAGTCAAAGGAGCAGCTTTGATTCTTAGAGATGGTTTTTGCAGTGATTATGGTAATTTGCATTAGAGGTGTTTCCATCAATAACAAAGGGGGATATTATTTGCAATTTGAGTTATTTTATCTTGTCATTGATGTCACATGGATCACATTGAGTTTTTGTGGCAAAAGCACTTCATAAATAATCATTTATGATATTTTGGAGAGCATGGATATATACAGGGTTTTTATGAAAACCAAGGTAGGAAAAATAAAAGGTTTTATTTAAAACCATGGATGGCAGATTTGAAATGGTTTTTTCTTAAAACCCAATTTGGATTTTTGTTTCATCGAAAAAGGTGCCCCGATGATGGAGATATTTAATTTTAAATATTAGTTTAAATTTTAAATTATTTAAAATTTAAATTTAAATTTTAAAATTAAAAATAAAAGTAATCCGCTGACGTCGTCGAATATGAGGGAGAAAAATATATAAAAGGATGCCTAAGGTTTATCACTATTAAGCTTGCGCTCATGAATTAATGCGATTTTTGGAAAGCGAAAAATAGCTCGTGCAAAAGAGGTTAAATGATGAAAGTGAAGAATAAATCGGATGACGTGTGAAACCCTAGTCACCTTGGGTAGTGTGGCACATTGGCAATTGGATTTTGGCTAAGGCAAGTAGCAGAACGAACATCAAGATTTCAAATCCCCTTGGCTACGTTAGAAGGCGTTGGAAGAAAGAGTGCACGAAGCATTTTTTGTTTGCGTGAGAGGGAGGAGTGGTTTGAAGCACGTGGTGCCTTTCCCTCACAAACGATCTTGTAGCTTGTGTGGTGGCTTGGCCGTGGTTAAGGCACTGAGCAAGGATGTGTCGAGGGATAAAATCCTATCAAGGACAAAGGCAAGTTAATATATTTTTTAATATTTTATTTTTCTAAAGGTGCCCTAGGAGAAATAAGGGTTGTGATGCACTTTAGGAAAAAGAGATATTTCTGGTGATTTTATTTTTGTAAGTATATCATATTATATATCGTTGGAAAGCTTATTTCAAGGGATATTTGATTAACTTTCTTAGAGGGAGAAATAAGATGTGTGTAAAGAGATATTTTTTATTTTTTAAAGGCTTTGTTATTTTTCAAAGGGGATTAATTCTTTCATGAGGGAACATGGTGTATTTTATTGAGTAGGAGTAATAAGGTGTTATTTGGATATTATTGTTGTGTTATTAATCAAGATATATAACCCCTATTGAAATTTTAAAAAGAAATTTTTTTGAGTGTGGCAGATTTAGTGGACAACTAATAAGGCATCAAAAAGGTATGAGCAATATTCTTCATGGACTTTGTTTATGGTGGTTGATTTCTGAAATATCATTGGAGAGAAAAGGATTATTGTGGTTTCCTTTTAGAAAGTGGTTGGTTGAATGCTTCAAGGTTTTTTGGTTTGAGAGTTGTGATTAAACCTTGTTTTGTAAGCATTATTGTTGAAGCCCATTGCTTCTACAAAGAACTTGAACTTGAGTTAGAGGATAACATGAGTATCATTGTTATGTGAGAGTTATTGTTGAGTATTGTTAAAAATATTTTGAGTTGATTTATTCATGCTTGAACTAGAGTTTGTGAGAAAAAGTTATTCCTTAAGGTGATTGGTTGAGTTGAGTTGACTGAGCCTAGTCAAGTGATTGTGTGAAGTGGTTGTTCAAGTTACATGAAACAAACTTCTATATTCTGATTTGAGTTGATTTTGAGTGAGAAAGAAATTAGTTTGTGAATATAACATATTGAGTCTCTAAAAATTCTCTTTATGCTTATATAAGATTGAGCTGAGTTGAGATTGATTTGATTTGAGTTGAGTTGAGATTTATTTGAGTTGAGATCATTGTGGATCATTATTGTCATCCATTGAAGAGTTCATTCTCATTCATTTTTGAGTTCAGCATTGATCCTTGCATTCATAGATTTGTGGATGATCTTTGAGTGCTACTTTAGCATGATTGATTGAGCCTTTGAGAAGGATTTTGGGACAGATTTCTGGACAGATTTGAGGTAAATTTTGTGCATGATTTATTGAGCCTTTGAGAAGGCTTTTGGGACAGATTTTTGGACATATTTGAGGCAACTTTTGTGCATGATTTATTGATACTTTGAGAAGGCTTTTGGGACATATTTCTAGACATATTTGAGGTAAATTTTGTGCATGATTGATTGAGCCTTTGAGAAGGCTTTTGGGATAGATTTGTGGACATATTTGGGATAGATTTGAGCAAGTTATTTGTGAGCTTGCTAAGAATATTTGAGCAAGTTCTTGGTGAGCTTGCTGGAGTAGATTTGAGCAAGTTCTTGGTGAGTTTTTTGGAGCATATTTTGAGCAAGTTCTTGGTGAGATTGCTAAGCAAATTTGAGCAAGTTCTTGGTGAGCTTGTTGGAGTAGATTTGAGGAAGTTCTTGGTGAGCTTGTAGGAGTATATTTTGAGTAGGTTCTTGGTGAGTTTGCTAAAGTAGATCAATGGATTACCTACCTAAGCAGATCATTGGATTACCTACCTAAGTAGATCAGGATTGCCAAGCTGAGTAGATTAGTGGATTGCCTAGCTGATCAGATCAGTGGATTACCTTACTAAGAAGATCAGTGGATTTTCCACCTGATTAGATCAGTGGATAGCCTAGCTTTGAGTAGATCAAATTAATAATTTATATTGGGATAAGGATCCCTATTTTTTTGTGAAATATTATAAAGAGATTATCTTGTGGACTACCCCACATTGGGGGAACCACGCTAAATCTTGTGTCTCAATTGTGTGTGGTGATTTGTTCTCTTTCTTACTATTGCTATCTATGTCATTAATACACACTGCTATATTTATTTATTGTAATTAAGGACACTAATTAATATTGGTTTGTAAAGAAAGTAAAAAGTGGGTGCTATACTGTTCACCCCCCTTCTCAATATAAGCTTGTGGTATTCACACCAGCCAGAGTAGAGGAGAAGGAGTTCTCCTATGGATAGAGATCCATGAATTTGATTTAGGGTATTAGTGTCTCCTTTGTATAGAGGTTCATAAACATTGTATGGAAGTATTCCCAAGAGAATTTATTTGAGAAAAAATTATAAGAAATATTTTCTCCATGGAGTAGCCCGAATTGGGTGAACCACATAAAATCATGTCTCTCATGTGTGTGATTCTTTATGTAATGCTTATTGCTTTAATATTTTTGATGTTATTATTTGTATTAAAAAGCAAAAAGTTTTATTGTATACAGTTCACCCCCCCTCTCAGTATAAGCACATGTTCTTCATATAGCACATCTGAAGCTTTATATAGAACAAGCACTCAACAAGAGAACCAACATCAAAAATTATGAACAACCACACTCCATAGCAATACATATTGACTGATCGAATAAAATATTATATGATGAGCAATAACAATACCAATATTTTTATCAAAAAATAAGTTATAGGTACCTCATGAAGACACATAGTGCATTCAAAAAATATCACTCTAAAACATTGATGTCTAGATAAATTTATGCTTATGATCATTCCCATGGGACTTCAACACCAAATCTTAGTTAACTAGACATAACTTAGAATTTTGGTATCATTTGCATAAGTTAAAGATCAAAGACTTGGTAGTGTCTCACTACCAAAAATCAAAATATCCTTGGATATAGTATGCTAACATCAAAACTTGTTATACCTCAAACAAATTTACGTAAAAAAATTCTACAAACAAAGCCTCCAATCTATTCATCCTATTAAACGAAATCCTTAGTTGTTGCTTTCCAAGCAAATTTGCATCGATAGATTTGACATTGTCACCAATGTTCACAATTGCATTGATTGTAAGTCAAATTTATTACATAAACACATTCATGATTATTGAACTTCAAATTTCAAAGGTGAGCTACTTTCAATTTCTTGAAAAATATTAGAATAGAAGGTCACAAACTCAAAAACTAGATGTTGGAGAACATAGAATAAAAATTTCAAAAACGTAAGGTGGAGAAAACAAGAATATTTGGAAAGGCTTATTCATTTATCCCACATAAATTATGGATAGGCTTATTATATCCTATAATAGCAATATATCTCCTTTTATTTAATATAATTAAATAGGATAAGCAACATATAAATTTAGAAAAATCCTTGGAGGAAGAATATTTCCTCTACTTATTATTTTTCCTGATAAGACACCATTTTATTGTAATTCGAGGTATTATCAAATTATGAGCATTGGATTGTATATACTTATTAGAAAGCACATTTTGAGGCTGATCCGATGAAAATAAAATTTTCTAGTTTTGAAAATATTCAACATGGCTAGTGGTGCACCAAAGTTCCTATTGTCTAATTCCCAATTATTGAGGGGGAGTAATTATGTATCCTGGAAGACCAAATTCATAATAAAAAAAAATTGTGAAGAAGTATGAGAAGTTGTAGATGGGCCCATTACCCATATTGATATAGAAGATCAAGAATATATAAAATTTCACAAGGTAGATAGAAAAGCATAATTTATAATCATGTTTGGAGTAGTTTATTAAGTGCAAGCATACATTTAAGATTCTACCATAGCTAAAGATGCATGGGATAAAATTAAAATAGAATTTGAGGAAAGGAACCAAAATCAAATTCTATTTCTCCAAAGTCATCTTCAATGCTTGCAAATAAAAAATAGAGAAAAATTCAAATATATCTTGAGAAGAGTTTCAAAACTATAGGTATCACTTCAAGCTTTAGGAGAAAAAGTATCAAATGAGATACTTGTTCCTATAATTTTAATATCTCTTCCTTCATAATATAATTTATTTTTGAAAACTTTAAATATCATTGAGCAAACATAAACATTTGAAAATTTGGTGAATCTACTTTAAAAGTAGAGGCCTCACACACAATGCAAGAAGAAGATCATGTTATTATTACAAATCAAAAGGAGAAGCAGTCATTTAGAAGAGGCATAAGATCTCAAAAATACTTCCAAAAATAGATAAATAATCCTCAAATGTAAGGATAACAACAACAAAGATATAATTTTCACGCAAACAATATGTGTGAACTTTATGGTCATAATGGCCACATAGTGAAGGAATGTTGGCACAATCCCTTCACAAATGGGTCTTCTTCTCAAGAGAGGAATCCACAAAAAAATAATTCATCATCAAATAAGAAAAATTAATTTTGAAAAAATATTCAACAAAATAATATTGTCAAAAACAACCAAAATAAATAAGGAAAAAATAACTTAGAAGAAGAGGAATGTGCATTTGTTTCACATGCATCGCTAAGTTAGGCCAATTGTGTTTGGTACAACTCAAAAGCAACCAATCTTATGAACTGTCAAGAAAATTGCTTTCATCTAAACCCTTCCAATTATATAGTAAGATTCTCTCCATGAAATAATGCATTCAATGACTCCAAATGCTTAGTTGATTTTTGTAAGCTATTGGAGTACCAATAGGAGAATAAGATAAACTATAAAACTTTAAAGCATATTCAAACACCTGAGATGGAGCGACTTGAATTTGAAAAAATCCTTTCCAAATATGAGTTATTATCATCCATAGAAGAATTAGAAGAATATATCAATGAAAAATCAAGAATCCACTCATTAGACACTCAATATTTGATTGTTTTCATCAACAACACATCATGCAACAAATCAAAGAAAGTGTGAATACATCAATTCTCACAATAAAATCAACAAATCCAAGATAAATAAGAAGAAGCAAAGAGTTATTGATCTTACTATAGCAAGTGATGGTAAAAACATGAAGTGGTAGTAGGTCGCCAAAGTCACTAGCACAACAAATATGACAATTCAAGACAAAGATCTTTCTAAGAAGGAATATGATGATTCAAACATATATTTTATGAATAAATATGCATATCCCTATTCACAAGAAAATGATAATTATGGTCACAATATAAGATATAAATTATGAATAATTAGTTATGTAATTGGTTAACATGATTGGTGTTACTTGACACTCCTAATTATTATAGTATAAAGTCTATATTGAGGGGGGAGAATTTCCTCTGTTAAAAATCTAGAGATACATCATCACCCTAGAACATATTTCCTTCAAATCATGAGCCAAAGTTAGAGCTATATATAAGACTATGATGTAATAAGGGGGGTATGTTAGTGTAGACATGGAAAATTAACCCACCCAAATGATTCATTTTTCCTTAGGTTCCTTTGGGAGGCTCTTAAACTTTCTAGGAGAAAGTTTGGTCTTTTTTTATTTGTGTTTTGCCTTGCTTTTCTTAACCTTTACCAAATCTACGCCTGGTATATTATGGGGCATGAGTTTAACAAACTTAGGGTTTTTATTTAAAAACCTAAATTTTAAGACAACCCTTTTTGGGACATCGACTTAATCAAGGTTAACTTTCATTTTCCTACCTCTAATACCTCCAAGCCCTCTATAAATAAATGGATTGTATTCCCTTTTTCACCCCATTTCCTTCCACAATAAAGCTATCACAGTTCATGCAAAATAATAATTCTTTTGGTAATATTTAGGTTCTCTTGGTGCTTTGGTGTTTTGTTGTTCATGTGTTCCTTTTTGTATGCAAGTGGAGAAATCCTTGACAAAAACTTGTATTCTTGAAGGAGGAGAGGTCTTCCACCTTTGCCCTTGCTTCTTCCACAAGATCACCAGGTTGTTCCTTTGCATTCATTAGTTTATCTAATTTTTTCATTCTATGTTTTATCACATTTTTGCCTCCATTTTGGGTTTTAAAACACTCTGTGCAAATTTGTGCCCTATCTACTACAATAAAAAAAAAAAAAATTGTCTATCATGTGTTTTGCACTCATTTCTCTTTATGCAACTAAATTCACACTCGATAATTTACAAAGCACAAATTCAATGTAGTTGTATTTTGGGATGGTTTTTCATCCTCAAATCCTAGGGTTTTGATTTGTGTGTCCTCTACATATTATTTCATCTTTGTTTGTATTTTGTTCTAATTGTTATCATTATGTTTTCTTACATTTCATATTGCATTAGCTTTGGGGCAATCACTTGTTCCCAAAACCTATATTTCAAAGTTGCATTCTTGTTCAAGCATTGTGCCCATTCTATTTACATTTTATTTGCTATTCTACGCTATCATATTTTGTTGTGTTTTTTCCAAATATCAAAGCTCATTTTATTTTGTACAGTCAACTAAAAGTACCTACGGTACTTGACTATTGTACCTCCAAGATCAGTCTTACAATAGCCTAAGTAGGCTCCTAAATGTTGACCATATTTCCTAGGGTTTTTGTGAAGCTATTTTGTATATTTGAAGCTATGGGATATTCTGGACACAAGATAAGGCTTGGATCAAACATTGAATTAGATAAGTTTCCTAAGTAAAGTTATTAGGTTGTGTTTTGTTTGTTTTTGTTATTTCTATTCATGACCTATGTTGTATATAAAAAGGAAAAAGCATTTGATTGCTTTCTAGGCATTTAAAAGGAAAAATGTATATAGTTTCACATCTAGGGTTTAGTCTTGCTTATGCATTCCTTTGGTCCCTTTCTCAAAGAAAATATTTTATTTCTTGCAACCTAGGGTTATATATCATTGAATCAAAGAATCATATTAGGGTTAGTCATTGTCTTCTTGCATTTTATGTATTTTGCATTGTTCTTTAATTTCCATAGTTTAGTTTATAAAGGCTAAACATAAGTGTTTTCTTAAATCACACATTAAAACATTTCCACCCTAGACTTGGAGTGAGTCCTAAAACCATTCCAAGTGAACCTGTATCTTCATTTCGAGTGTAGAGATAAAACACACCCCCACAGTCACCTCGGCTTATAGTGGATCTAGTCAATAAATATATGCAATATGGTAGTATTCCTCCTCTACATTTTGGTGAACCTGATGTGAACACACATATTAGTGGCCAAGATAGGAAGCCTCTTCCTTTATTTTTATCTTGAAAAAATAAATAAGACCACTATATTTGTTTATTTAGAATAGAAAATATTTAAAAATATCTTAAGAATCTTCTTGTGTGTCTTTCCTTGGTTTTCTCCTCTATTATTTCATTTCTCCTAATGGCTTTGTTCCTTAGGAGTCAGTGAAGGTGCTTAGAATCTAATTATATTCCTCAAGAAGATGATCATATTGATAGAGAGAATCCTAATATTGATGCAAAAGAGTAAGAACATGTGGAAACTAATACTAATTTTGATCCCTATGAGGGTCTAAATTGTGGATTCACTTTTACATCACTTGATCATCTATGGGATTTTATGAAGCTCCACAAGGAGGCTTTGGTTAAGGCTATGGCAAAGGAATCCCAACCTGAAAAAGGTAGGAAGCCTCCTCCTCCTACCATCTCTCCTATAAATATTCATAAAAATCCCTTGTTTGAATATTCACATCATGTTAATCCTTATCATCAACCAACATATGCTACTACTATAACCATCACTATTGGAATAATTTCACAAGTTCTTCCAACTACTAGTGCCACTCAAGATTATTTTTAATTTCCTCTTCATTCTACTCATCTCAACATTCATGCTTCTATTCCACAAAATCTCAGTTATCCTTCACAACAAGATACCACATATCACAATCCATATCATAATAATGTCAATACCTCCAACATTGGCCAAGTTCCCTTTCAACAACCCACCTATACCCCTCCCCTAGGGAATCTAGGGGTATTGCACATAAACAATATTGAAATGCAAAGTTTAACAAATATGGTTAAATAATTGGTTTCAAGAGTGGATATGATTCAACTTCTTAATTTCACCTAAAACTATAGATACATGTGCAATCATCCCTTAGACCCTTTTGTTGCATCTTGGCCCTATCCTAAGCATTTTCCAATAAATATTTTGCCTATCTATAAGGGAAAAAAAGATCCAATTGAGCATTTAAGAATGTTTAGGACAACATGCCATGATATCATATATGATAACATGTTGTTACTAAAGATGTTCTCTAAGAGATTTTGTGGTATGACGTTAGAATGGTATTATCAATATCCTTATCATTCTTTGAGGATTTTTTAAGAGAAAACTAAATTGTTTGTTTAACAATTCAGATCTTAGGTTGAAAATATTGTGACCATGAAAGATGTTTATATGTTGAAACAAGGTCAAGATGAGAGTTTTTCAAAGTTTTTATCTCATTGGATAATTCTAGTTGGACGCTTGAGATATACCTTACCTCCTTGAGATATGCTTGAGATATTTATTGGAAATTTACAAGAGCAAATATCTTATGAATTAGAAACAACAACTATCACATATTTTGATCAAATAATAGATCTAGAAATAAGGGTATATCAAGCCCTTATTCAAAGAGATCAGCTTAAGATAAAAGAATAGAGGACCATGAAAAAATAGTATAAGAACAAGCATGTAGTTGGTGATGGTGTAACAGATGGTACATATGTTAGTAGTGTTGTTAACACCCTATAAAATATGGTGCTTCACAAAACTCAAAAACCCTCACAAAGAAAGTTTACAAGACTCAATATACCTATGAATGTGATCCTATGGTAGCTTTTGGAAGCTAGTATAATTGAGTTACATCCAATAAGGCAACTCGATACAATGACTAATTGACATAAGCCTAGTCAGCATTGTGAGTATCATACAGTGGAGAGGCACATAAAAAATTCATTTAAGAGGTTGAAACATGTGGTTCATGACTTTTTTGACAAAGGTCATCTTGTTATAGAAGGTTCTTGACCCAATCCTCCAACAAAAAGTCAACCTCCTACTCAACAAGCACCCACAAATAATCAATACATGTGAATATTCCAAGATCCCCTCCCTAAGCATGGTCAGTAGATAACGAATAAAGTATCATATCATAATGTGCCACCTCCCTATGATAATATGATTGTATGATAGAAATAGCTACAAGGCAATAGGATCAAGATCAACTGACTCAACATTCTCAGTAGGATATGAGTTCTTAATTCAAACCACCTTCAAAACCCACCTTAGTTCTGAAGAATACCCAAAATGAAGCACAAGAGTAGAAAACCCATATTTAGTGTTGAAGCCACAACCTAAAGTCTCCTTTGATATTGAATAATAGTTGGCTAGTACCCTAGCCAAGATATCCCTCTTAGACCTTTTGCAAACTTCTTCTATTCATAGGGAATATTTATTGAAACTTCTAAGATTATATTTTGTTCCTCAATCTCATGGACTTCACCAAGGTGACCCACTATCTCCCTATCCATTTATTATTGTTATATATGCATTAGGAAGATCTTTCTCAAAAGTAAAAATAGAAGGAAAAATCAAAGGTATTCAAGCTGTAAAAAATGGTCCCTTTGAATCCCATCTCTAAGTTCTTGATGATACTTTTATTTTGGGCCTTTTTTCAATTAGTGAGACCATGAAGTTTAAATCAATATTATCATACTATGAGAAGCTACTAGAGACCTTTTTAATATTATAAAATTCAATATTTTTTAATTAACACTTCCCTAAATTTGTAATGAGTTATTGTGGATATTTTAGGATTTAAAGTTCAAAATTTTCCATCAACCTACTTGTGTATTCCTTTGTCTCATAAAGAAAATAAAAATGATCTTTGGGTATCTTGTTTGTATAGAATGCAATATTGTTTGGAAGGTTGGAAAGGTAAGTTATTAATCATGAAATAAAATCTATAACTCATAAATTCTATATTCCAATCCATTAATATATATATCATTCCACATTCACGATTGACAGTAGGTATATCATCAAAAAATGATAAAATTCAAAGAGATGAAGAACACAAGTTTATACTGAAAGGGGGGTGAATAGTATAAGACCACTTTTTACTTTTATTTCCCAAAAAATATTATGCAATATATCAATGGCAATATCAATAGCAGTAATCAAAGTAATTCATAAATCACCACACACAATAGAGACACCAATTTAACGTGGTTCACCCAATGTGGGCTACTTCGTAGAGAAAATATTTCACTAAAATTTTCTCAACAAATCTCTTGGGAATCCTTTCCATATTACAATGTTTATGGACCTTTGTCCAAAGGAGACACCAATACCCTAATCAAGTTCATGGATCTCTATCCACAAGAGACACCAATATCCTCATTTGGTTTGTGGATATCTATTCATAGGATAACTCCTTCTCCTTTACTCTGGGTGGTGATACTCTAGAATACTACTACCTCCACTGCACTAGCTTGTGGATATCTCTCCACTGAAGACTCTATACTCACTCAGAAGATCTCTGTCCTCACTACCCTGGCTAATGGATATCTATCCATTGGAGACTACTGTCCTCTGCTCTGTCATCTCCAAATATTGCTATCATCTCTACTTCAAATCTATACTAAACATAGTCCTCTGATATAGCACAATTATGCTCAATCTATGTCCTCAAATATGCACTAAACATAGTCCTTTAGTCTAGTAAAAATTTGCTCAATATTTATCCTCAAATATATACTAAACATAGTCCTTCAATCTAGCACCAATCTAATCAATATCTATCCTCAAATATGCACTAAACACAGTCCTTTGGTCTAGCACAAATCTTCTTAATATCTATATCTGGTCTAGCACAAATATTCTTAATCTCTGTATCTGGTCTAGCACAAACTTGTCCTTAAATCTGCACCAAACTCTATCATTAATTTTTTTCTCAAGTCATAACACAAAGCTTGATCCAATCATAGATCAACTCTGCTAGATCTTCCCAAAAACTTAACTCAAGGTTTGAACAAATCAATCAATAAAATATGCTCTCAAGTATTCTCAAATACTTACCTCAAATCTGTCCACAAGTCCTCTCTAGAACTTGCTCTAACTGCTCAATAAGTCTACACCAAGACTTACCTCAAATCTGCTCAACAAGTCCTCACTTAGAACTTGTCCAATATGATTGTAAGCTTCCAAAAAAGCTCGCACAAATATTTTCTTAAGTCCACTCTAGGACTTACTCAAATTAGCTCACAATATTTCACAAAATCTTATTCAATCTATCATAGAAAACTTCCTCAATCACACAAACAAGCTTCACAGAGGTTTGGTAAAGCAAAGTTTGTGCGTAGGAAAAATAAAAGATAATTTTTTTTTTGAAATTATTGCTACCTAAGGTTTACAAATACATTGTGATACAATGAAGAAAAGGTTCTTGATTATTTTGGGTAAAACCCTAATCTAGGATTCACATATCCTATCGAATAGTGGTAAAGGTGAAACAAAACGTGGAAGACCACAAGCTTACGATCAAAATTCTATAAAGTTTATTTAGCGAGGGGTAATTTTACATTGTATTTTTGTGTCTGTTCATAAAACTTCATTCACCCATCTGCATCAGTCCTGAACATGCTTAAATCCTCGATAGTCACATCATTCCAAGGTTGAAATTATAACCACGTCAGTCTAATATTGAAGGTTGAAGTTATAATCATTGTGAAATGTTAGTCTCATTTAATATTATAACTATTGTGGACATGCCCAAAGTTGAAGCCTAAAAAGTATAACCATTATCCATATTGGTTGTACAATGGGTGATATTATAACCATTGTGGAAATCGGGTGAGATTATAACCTTTGTGAAAGTAAGTCCAAGATTGCAGATTATATCCATGTGAAATTAAATTTAAATTTACAAAAAAATCATATTTCAAAATAGTGGTTAAAAGGATCATAACAACTATTGGACGTAATTGTTGAAGTAAATGATAGAATTTAATTAGTCGTTGAAGTAATTATTGGAGGAATTATGAAATTTCAATCCTTGCCAAGTGCATGAGTGACAGGTGGAATAGAAGACCAAATGAAAGATTACATAGCACAGATAATCCTAATTAAGGACCATTAAATTCACCAAGAAGACCTCTATAAAATAAAGGTACGCAACATAATTCTCCTTTACGCATTAAAATTTTTAATCCCAATCACTCTATTCTTAACTCCATGGCTCCTTCCAACTCATCCCATGAGAATCTCCAATATGAGGAAGTCGTAATCCCTTCTTCTTGCAACCAAGAATTACAAGAGTGTCTATCTAAAATAACTAGTAATATGAACAATATGTCATTAGTTCTCCAACAACTAGTAAAGAAACAAAACCTTGAACCGCCTCCCTCTCCAACTAATTCCCATAGACAAAATGATACTATGGATCAAGATCCTCCCTTAGGTCACAATGATCATAACTCGGATATGGGTGAAGCTGCTCAATATTTGAAATGGCCTCCAGGTGTTACCATTTCGTGTACTAATATGCCCATATTTGTGTTAGAAAACGGAAGTAATCTTATTATTCAGCAGGCGTGCTTTAAATAACAATTACAACTCCGGGAATAGCACACCGGATGAAACAGAGAAACAGAACTCTGTTACGTAGGTTGCAACAGATCAACAAAATAATGAATAAGGACAAACTAAAGTATAGTACGCTAACATCCCCCTTTATTACATTATTTGGGTAATGTAATAACTAATAGCTATACTAACATCCCCTTACATTATTTTGCAATACAAAGTGAGCTACGAAACAATTCAAATTTGACACGTCCAAGTGCCTTAGTGAAAATGTCTGCAACTTGAGCATCGGTGGGAATGTGTTGAAGCTGAATTTGGTGCTTTGGAACTTCATCTCGAAAGAAATGACATTGTGTGTCAATGTGCTTTGTTCTTTCATGATGGACTGGATTCTTGATGAGGTTTAGAACACCTTGATTGTCATAGAACAAGTGTATTGGAGATTTTGATGGATGTCCCATACTTGTCAGAATGCGACGTAACCATATCACTTCGCACATATCTTCACCTGCGGCACGATATTCTGCCTCTGTTGATGAAATAGCAACCACCTGTTGCTTCTTGTTGTTCCAAGAGATAGGACCGGATCCCAAATGAAAAATGTATCCAGAAGTTGACTTGTGATCATCAAATGATCTGGCATAATCGGAGTCCGTGTATCCTTGCAAGAATAATTTGTTGTTCCTCTTGTATTCTAGGCCATATTCCATAGTACCATGGACATAGTGAAGAACACGTTTTGTTGCTTTCCAATGAGTGGTCTTAGGCTCCTGCATGAACCTCGAAAGATAGTTGACAACAAATACGAGATCTGGCCTAGTATTGGTTAGATATATGAGACTCCCAATCAACTATCGATAGAGAGTACCATCTACCTGAGGTGAGTCATCATATCATGATAACTAAAGTCCATTCTCCATTGGAGTTGCCATTGGCTTGCAATCAGTCATGCGATATTTTTCCAGCAATGTCTTGGCATATTTTTTCTAAGACACTTTGATGGTGTGCTCCTTCTGGATGAATTCCAGACCAAGACAATAATGGAGAAGTCTAAGATCTGTCATCTCAAAATATTTGCACAAGTTTCTTTTGACAGTAGAGATCATAGTTTCTGAACTCCCTGTAATGAGCGAGATCATCCACATAGAGTACAAGCAACACTATCTCGGAACCCCTGTTTCTTGAAATAGAGGTTTGCATCTGACGGACATCTCTTAAATCCATGCTGCATAAGGTGATTGTCCATTTTTATATACCAAGCTCGAGGAGCTTGTTTCAGACCATACAAGGATTTGACCAATTTGCAAACCTTCTACTGTTGGCCTTCCATTTCAAATCCTTCAGGCTGATTCATATAGACTTCTTCTTGGAGATCACCATTTAGAAAGGCACTTTTGACATCCATCTGGTGAACTTTCCACCCATATTGTGCTGCCATAGCACACATAACCCGAATTGTGGTCATCCGAGTAGTAGGTGCAAAAGTTTCCTCATAGTCGATGCCTTCCTTTTGAGCATAGCCCTTTGCAACAAGACGGGCCTTATGCTTATCAATTGTTCCATCTACCTTGTATTTGACTTTAAATACCCATTTGCAACCAATGGGCTTCTTTCCATGCGGCAAATCAATAAGCTTCCAAGTTTTATTCTTCATTAGAGACTCATACTCTGTATCCATAGCGGCCTTCCACTGAGGCTCACTGAGAGCATCTTGCACTGATGCAGGTTCAATATCATCTATGGTAGACATGAACGCCCTGTCATCATCAATATCCATATCCTCTACTTCTGCACTTGGAGTCACAGAAAGTTCCTCAAAATATTGACAAAGATCATCAACCTCACCAGTTTCTTTGGCTTCTCTTTCCTTTTGAGCCATACTGCGTGTACGAGGTCTATCCAAATTCAAATTGGGAGGAGTGGATAAATTTGCATCTCTGATTGTATTTGTACACCATTTAGGATTCTTCTTCGATGGAGTTGAAGAAGATGTAGAAGGACCTCCTGTCTGTGTTGACGAAGGAATCTTCTCTTCCTTAGTTTCCACAATATCTTGGTGTACTTTAGATGTGCTCTGTGATGTGAAAGCTTCATCAAAGACAACATCTCTGCTGATATGAATTTTCTTGGTCAAAGGATCTATCAACCGATATCCTTTTGAGTTCTCAAAATAACCAAGAAAAATACATCTCAGTGTTTTCTCATCTCGCTTCTTCCTTTTCTCTTTTGGTATGTGCATGAAAGCGTGACACCCGAAAATATGTAGATGAGATATGGAGCTTTTTTGACCACTCCATGCTTCCTGTGGAGTCATTCCTTTTAGGGCCTTTGTGGGAGCCCTATTCAATAGATACACTACAGTGGTGACAACTTCTGCCCAATATTGTTGCCCAAGAGTAGCTCCTGTGAGCATACAACGAACCATTTCCATGATAGAACGGTTCCTTCTCTCAGCAACTCCATTCTGCTGAGGAGTATAGGCAGTTGTTAACTGTCTCTTTATTCCATGCTTATCTAGGAATGCAAAAAATTCATTAGAGGTAAACTCTCCCCCTCGATCTGAGCGGAGGGTTTTAATAGAAGCTCCTGACTCTTTCTCAACGGATTTCTTGAACTGCTGGAAGAATGCGAAAGCTTCAGATTTTAGTTGGAGAAAGAAAACCCACATCTTTCGTGAGTAGTCATCTACGAATAACTGAAAGTACCTCTTCCATCCACAACTGTTGGGTGTGAAAGGACCGCACAGATCGGTATGAATTAACTCCAGAGGTTTTCGTGCTCTTGTAGAGCTCTTCTCAAATGGTACTCTATGTTGCTTTCCTACCAAGCAGTCAGAGCACATCGGCAATGTGGCGAAAGGGAAGGAAGACCCTTTACCATCTCATACTTGCTGAGCTCAAGTAAGTAGCCCGAACTAAGATGCCCATATCTCTTGTGCCATAGGGAAGTTGCCTCCTTGGTAGAGACAGATCATGGCAACATGTGGAGTAGAGATAGCATCTAGTGCAAATAAGCCATGCTTATATGAAGCTGTTGCAATCTGCTTACCCTTCCTGGTAATGGTACAACACTTCTTTCCATTCTCAACACGAAAGTTGACAACCATATTTCTATCCAAGATTTGTGTCACTGAAAACAAATTGTTGGCCAATCCCGAAACATAGAGGACTTTGTCAATCTGACACTTGCCATCAGGAAGAGTGATTGAAACTGTACCCTCTCCCTGAACCCTGTAGGTTTTATCATCAGCAATGGTGACAGGTTTTCCCTCCTTGGCCACAAATGATTCAAACCATGATCTGTCGCCGAGTCATATGTTTGCTAGCTCCAGAATCGACATACCAAACAGGATCCCTCCCGTGTGGAATCCGTGGTAGTCATGAGCACCTTGTGTGCCCCTTCGAGAATCCGAGTCGGATTCTTCAACAACAACATTCACCTGGGGTTGCTTGTTTTTATTTTGTGGTTTGTTTTGGCCTTTCTGCTTGTTCTTATGCCAACACCTGTTGGTGTCATGGTTGTCTTTCTCACAGATCTTGCACCACCTCTTATTATGTTGAGTTTGTTTGCCTTTTCCTTTCGTATCCTGTTGAGAATTTCCTCCTTTCTGAAAGTTGCCTCCTTTTTTCCCATTACCTTTCTTCCTAGAACCCTGCTTGTTGGTGTATAGGGCTGTATTGGAAGAATCATCCTTGTGAAGTTGGCGTGCCTCCTGTTGTTGAAGCAGATTGACCAACTCGATGTAGGTAATTTGTCGTTGAGACACCTGGATGGAGGTTATCAACATATCAAATGAAGAAGGTAAATATCTCATCACAAGTGAAATGAGAAGCTTTTCATCCACAGTATCTCCCAAAGAACTCAATTTCTCTTTCAACTTAGACACTCTGCACAGAAAGAGTTAAACTGTTTCACCTTGTCTCAAACTCAGGTTATGAAGTTTTTTTTGAAGATGAAGAATGGTGGAATCATTCTTTCCCTCATAGATGGTTCTAAGGGCATCCCATGCCTCTTTACCACTTGCTTTGTCAGCTATATGAGGTTGCACTTCATCTGAAACAACAAACAAAATGATCACCTTTGCTTGACTTTCTTTCTTGTCAAAAGCTATCTGATCTTCTGAAGGACCTGTGGATCCTGCTGTTGGTGAAGGCCTGGTTGCTACTCCAGTAACAATATCCCACAAATATTCCATTTGGAGAATTGCCTTCATCTTATGTTTCCATTGTGTATAATTTGGACCTTTCAATAACTGATGCGGATCAGTCATCAATTTTGCAACAGCGGCCATAGTGAAGGTTCCTTATATCACCAAATTGGTCCCCATTTCGATATACCTTTTTCTAGGCCAATATACCGTACAAAATACCCGCCCTTACGTGAGGGAAACTATAGGTATTTTGAAAGATCAACAAAAATTACCCGCCCTTACGTGAGGGAGACTATAGGTGATTTTTAGAGATCATACGATACGTGGAACATAAGCGATACTGAAAGGGAATTGCCTTGTTGATGGCACCTACCATAGAAGATTCTTCTCATGCGTGGGGCGTAACTTCCCCTAAACACTATGAAGAATACTTCGTTAGGATTTACGCCTAAACACAAGTGCGATAAAGGGTAGTGGATGGAGTAAAAAATACAAAAATGGCATACTTATTCCTCCCCAACGATTTATAGAGAACAAGCTCAGACGTCATTATAGCAGCTATATTAGGCGGCGGATACAGTAGCCAAATCACGACAGCTTTACCTGTAAGTGCTGGCCAGAGGTGTCACAAATACCAAACACTGCACTGCAATAAAATTGCACAGATGGGTTTTATATTCTAGGGACTTAGGGAGTGTTTTGATTTTAAGTTTTTAATGTTATAGTGCAAAAATGAAATATGCAACATACAACATAAAAAAATTTCCCACAAGAATAACCCTCAAGGTGTCGGTCACAGCCGAAAATGCACCTTTTACAATTTGCCAAATTGCTATTTTTAGAAAAATTACTCACTATCCCCCTTTGATTTTTGAAAAAATATCCCCCCTTAAAAGGCTTTCTTTAACAAAACATTTTTAATAATTATTATTTATTTAAAGTTAAAAAATAATAATTTTAATTTATATAGTTTTTAAAACTTAAAAAAAATAAATTAAAAATAAATTTTAATTTATAAAGTTTAAAAACTATTAAAAATAAATTAAAATTAAAAAATTTAACTAAAAACAATAATAATTAAAAAAACATTTGTAAAAAAAAATTTATACCTTGGGGGAGTCGGCGGGATTTGAACCCCCGACCTGCAGGCTCCCTGAGCCTTACCGCACGGCTCACGACCACGTGAGCCAGCGGGCTGATCCGAGAGGATCAGTTGAACCCTCCTTTTTCAACCCCTGCTGCTTCTCCTCTGCAACACGGTCTCGCGTTCCTCCTCCGCTTCGCGACGGGCATCTGCTTTTGTTTTTATTTCTTTTCAAAAAAAAAATTTGCCAAATGCGCGCGCGGGCGGGGGTGGTTTATACCCTGCATCCCAGCGGGGAGGGGGGGGTGGTAGGAATTTTAAAATTTAAATTCCCATCGGGGGTGGGGAGCGTGATGCACAATTTGTGCGTCGCGCAAGGGGGAAGGGAGGGCGGGTGTGGGTTGCATTGGGGAGCGTGCATGATTGCGCATCGTCTCCAACGTGAGGGGGGGTCGACTCCCTCGTGACGCGCACGCGTGACGTTGCGTCTGCGCATGGATTGGACATCGGACGCTCCTCCCCTCCTCCGTCCTCCTCGAGCCGCGTGGACGGTGCTGGCGCTGCGTTGCGCGGATACGTCTGTGGCACTGGCGCTGCGTCCAGGGAGGGGGAGCACTCTGCTCTGCGCTGTGCCCGTCTCCCTTTTTTTTTTTTAAACAGTGCAGGCTAACGCGCTGTCCGCAGCAGGGGGCCTTTTTTTTTTTTTTTTTTTTTTAAATTGCCTGCGGTGTGGGGTGATCGCGCCCAGCGAGGAAAAAAAAATTATTTTCCTTCGCTTCTTCTCAGCATCAACTCCTTCCGCCTCCAGCCTCCTCTCGCTGCTCCCTTTCACTGCAAAAAAAATCCCGTACCAGTCTGGCTCTGATGCCATGTTAGAAAACGGAAGTAATCTTATTATTCAGCAGGCGTGCTTTAAATAACAATTACAACTCCGAGAATAGCACACCGGATGAAACAGAGAAACAGAACTCTGTTACGTAGGTTGCAACAGATCAACAAAATAATGAATAAGGACAAACTAAAGTATAGTATGCTAACAATTTGAGGGTGGGGATCCACATGGTTGGTTAGCTAAAATGGAGGGTATGCTACACTTATATCATATTCCTGAAGTCAAAAAGGTTTCTTACGCCTCTTCCAAATTGGGTACAGAAGCTTACCAGTGGTTTGTTTGGCAGCAACATCAACATAAACGTCCCATATTATGGCCAAAATTTAAAGATCTTTTCCTCAAAATATTTGATGAAGGTGTTTCTTCTTCTTACATCGTTCGCCTATTGGATCTCAAACAAACTGGTTCTATCCAAGATTATATTTCAGAGTTCACAAGTCTTCTCGCATATACGGAAGATGTAAAAGCTTTTGTGGTGGTTTCTACCTTTCGTCATGGTCTGAAGGAAAATATTCAACTCGAAGTGGACCTACATGATCCCTGCACTTTGGATGATACCATGAGGATTGCTAAGATTGCTGAAAGGAAGTTTCAAAATTGGACATCTTCTAGGCGAGACTCTAATACTCGTCCTCAATATCGCAACAATTCCTTTTGCAAAAATGAACAATCATCAAGATATTTTTGCTTTAAATGTCGCAATTATCATCCCAGAGATCAAGCATGTGTACCACGTCAAACCTTTCAAATAGAGTACAAAAATAAGGATGAAGAAGATGAAGTAGAAGATATCACTCAACAAGAGTCACCCATGTATACAGAACAAATCTCAGTAGATACTAGTGAAGCAACACCAGAAGATGACACTATGGCTATTTCAGTACATGCTCTTATGGGGATAACAACTCATCATACAATTAAGGTACCAGGATTTATTAGGCACAAATATATTAATGTGTTGATTGATTCAGGTAGTACACATAACTTTATCGACATCAAGACTGCTAAAGCATTGAACTTGTTCATTAATACTACCAATCAAGATAAGTTTCAAGTTTTAATTGCAAATGGAGGAAACACTCAATGTGTTGGCAGAACATCTCCAGTTTCAATCCAAATGGGAAATTACACTTGGCGAGGAACTCTCTTCGTTATGAACTTGGGAAGTTCAGATGTTATTCTGGGTGTCGAATGGTTAGAAAAGCTAGAAGTTGTTAGTTTTAATTTTCAAAAATTATATGTTGAATGGAAAGAGAACGGGAAGACTATTCATCTCCAAGGAATTCAATCTCCACCATCCAAGGTGGTGAGTTCACACTGCATGGAAAATATATTCAAGAAAGGAGGTTATGGATTCATAGCTCAAATCAATTGCATGGAAGTTCAAGCACTGGATACCCCTGTAATTCCCTCAAAATATCTTCAAGATATTGTGGCTAACTATGATGAAGTCTTCAGAGAACCAAAAGGGCTACCTCCCAAGCGATCTCATGACCACGCCATACATCTTGTCCCTGGAAGTCTCCCTCCTAATGTGCATCCTTATCGATACCCTCAACCTCAAAAAATAGAAATTGAAAATATTGTCCAAGAACTATTAGAACATGGCATCATTCATCATAGCACTAGTCCTTATTCATCACCAGTGGTTTTGGCTCGTCGTAAAGATAATTTTTGGTGCATGTGTCCTGATTTTCATCCCCTCAATAAAATCATGATCAAGGATAAGTTCCCTATCCCTGTCATAGATGATTTATTAGATGAATTGCATGGTGCTAAATATTTCACAAAATTGGATCTACGTTTAGGTTTTCATCAAATCCGAGTAAGAGATGAGGACATTCCCAAAATTGCCTTTCGTACTCATGAAGGTCATTATGAGTTCTTGGTCATGCCTTTTGGTCTCACCAATGCCCCTTCCACCTTCCAAAGTCTCATGAACCATGTTTTTCATCCATTTCTTCACAAATTTGTCTTAGTCTTCTTCGATGATATTTTGATATATAGCAAATCTTGGAAGGATCATTTAATGCATGTGGGGAAAGTTCTTCATGTATTACATAAGGAGAAACTTTTTGTCAAATGCTCCAAGTGTTCTTTTGGTGTTCAAGAGGTCGAATATTTGGGTCATATCATTTCTCATGAAGGCGTTAAAGTGGATCCTAATAAAATTAAAGCCATTCAAGATTGGCCTTTACCCAAAACCATCAAAAAACTTCATGGTTTTTTGGGTCTTACAGGTTATTATCACAAGTTTATTCGTAATTATGGTAAAATTGTAGCTCCTCTCACCACCCTCACAAAAAAGGATGCTTTTCACTGGTCTGATATTGCCACTCAAGCATTCATGGCACTCAAGGAAGCTATGTGTACTACTCCGGTATTGGCAACTCTAGATTTTCACAAACCATTCGTTATTGAATGTGATGCTTCGGGTATAGGTATTGGAGCAGTATTAATGCAAGATGGTCATCCCTTGGCATTCAAAAGCAAGCAACTTTTAGGTAAAATTTTGGGAGGTCCACATATGAGAAAGAAATATTGGCTATTCTACATGCAGTCGAGAAATGGATATATTACTTACTCAACAATCATTTCATCATAAAAATAGATCATAGTAGTCTTAAGCACTTTCTAGAACAATGTTTCTCCTATCCAGAACAAAACAAGTGGATGACAAAGTTATTGGGATATGATTTCATCATTGAGTATAAGAAGGGCAAAGAAAATGTAGTAGCAGATGCATTATCCCGTAAATATGAAGATGAAGTTTCCATCAATGCCATTTCGGGTCCTTGTTCTCAATGGGTTTCTCAACTCCAAGAAGAATGGTTGGTTGACACCGAAACTACTCAAATTATTCAAGATATGACTATAGGATCATCAAAGCATCCTTATTTTTCATATATTGACAAGGTGTTACGCAAGAAAGATCACATTTACATTCCATAAAATTCCACTATTAAATCCATGATCCTTGAAGAATCACATGCTTCTCCATCAGTAGGGCACTCAAGATTTTTGAAAACATATCAGCGGGTGAAACAATCCTTTTATTGGAAAGGATTAAAATCTGATGTCAAGACATTTGTTGTCGAATGTGAAGTATGCCAATGCAATAAGGGTGAAATAATCAAATCTCTAGGACTTCTTCAACCATTACCAATTCTTGACCGCCAGTGGGAACACATATCAATGGATTTTATTGAAGGTCTTCCCAAGTCAGAAGGTAAAATAATGATTTTTGTAGTAGTGGATCATCTTTCCAAGTATGCTCACTTCAGTGCTCTACAACACCCATATTCAACAAGCAAAGTGGCCAAGGTATTTATTGACTCCATTTTCAAATTACATGGAATACCCAAAACTATTGTAAGTGATCGTGATCCCATATTTACTAGCAATTTTTGGCAAGAATTATTCCATCTCAGTGGTACCAAATTAAATATGTCTTCTGCATACCATCCCCAAACCGATGGTCAAACTAAAATTGTTAACAAATGTTTGGGTACCTATCTACGTTGCTTTGCTCAAGATAAGCAGTATCAATGGAGTCATTGGCTTTCATTAGCAGAATGGTGGTATAACACTTCTTACCATTCTTCCCTCAAGATGTCCCCATTTGAAGCATTGTATGGGTTAAAACCACCAGCAATAACAGATTATGTTCCAGGATCTTCCAAAGTAGCTCAAGTAGATGATTGGTTCCAACATCGACAGACAATGCTCAACATTCTTAAAGACAATTTGATCCAGGCACAAAATCGTATGAAGCAACAACAAGACTCACACCATTCAGAATGACAATTCAATATAGGAGATATGGTTTTCTTACGTTTGCAACCTTACAAACATCTGTCATTGAAGATCAAGACTAGTCAGAAGTTGGCTCCAAGATTTTATGGTCCTTACAAGATAGTTCGTCGCATAGGCGAAGTAGCATATCAATTGGAGCTTCCTCCCTCATCCCGTATACATCCAATTTTTCATGTTTCCTATCTCAAAAAGGTGATTGGCCAAAAAGTACACTCCCAGTCAGAGCTTCCAGTACTTGATGAAGAAGGACGTATAAATCTTCAGCCAGAAGCAATATTGCAAAGCAGATCACATCATCTTCGATCTCGCCACATTAAATAATTTCTAATCAAATGGTAGGACCTACCAGTAGAAGATGCTACATGGGAAACATAAAGTATTTTTGAGTCATTTCCAGCTTTGAGGACAAAGATTTCCGAGGAGGGGAGCCATGTTACAACACCAATATAGCCAAGTCGGCTATATTTCCAATTATCATCTATTCATTGATTTAATAATATTAATAGAAGTAGGTTGATTTATATTTCATCATCAATCAATTTATATTATTCATCTGCGTATTCGCAAGAGACTTAGCCCTCCTTAAGTGGCAAAGGACTTAGCCCTCCTAAAGTGGCAAGAATTCATTTGATTCATTCATTTAGATTTGTGTTGTGTTGATTTACGAATAAATATCTCTTCAAATCGGTTAAGAGCATTGTTAGAAAAAATTATTTTAAAAGAGCAAGGAGGATTTGTGAAATGGATACATAGACGAGATCATAGTAGCTCATGAAGCTATGCATTCAACAACTCAATAAAAGAGAAAAAAATGATCTTAAAACCTGATATGAGTAAAGCCTATGATAGGGTTAAATAGGATTTTATTTTTATAAAATTAGAAAAGTTTGGATTTGGGAATAAATGGGTTAGATGGATTAAGCTTGTGTCTTTATAGTTTCATTTTTAGTTTTGGTCAATGGGTTAGTAACAAAATCATTTAAATCCAAGAGAGGTATTAGACAGGGAAATCCTCTATCACCATATTTGTTCATTATTATGGTAGAGGTTTTGGGTAGGAACTTGAAGAAGGCTAATAAATATGGGCTTATAAGTGGACTTAAGGCTAGTAATAACATCGATAACATCACCCATAAACAATTTGTATATGATACACCCTTTTTAGGAGTTCAAGGATCAATGAGGTCAAAATTTTGAAAAACTTATTAAAGGAATACAAGAGACATTAGGGCAAAAGGTTAATACGACAAAATCAAAAATTTACTTCCTAAACACCCTAACTAAAGTCAAAGTATGGATATGTAGGTTACTTCAAATAGAGGAGGTAAATTTACCAACTTATCTAAGGATTCCATTATTCAAGGGGAGAACAAGGATATAATTATGGAATTTGGTTATAAGTAAAGTTTAGAATAAACTACCAGCATGGAAAGGTAGATGGTTATCACTAGCAAGAAGAGTGCAACTCATTAAATTAGTCTTATAGGCCATTCCAATATATTATATGTTCTTGTATATTATGCGAAATTTGATAGAAAAAAATTAATCTATTTTATGCGATCATTTTTGTGGTTAGGATTACATGACTAAAATGAAGAAATATGTTTCATGATAAAACTAGGGATGATATCAGTTTAATAGTTCTTACGAATGCAACTTAGCTCTTAGGGGATATTGATTTGGATATTGTTCAAAGAAATTCAAAGACAATCAACAATAATTCTTCTAAGTAAGTATGTTGAGCCCAATGACCCAAGCTTAATATTGAATGCATTCTCTCTACCAAATGGTTCTACACTATGGAACGGTTCAAAAACATCAATTTATATAGTGACTAAAGGTTTAAGATGGGTGGTGGAAACTAGAGAAAAATTTTCTATTTGATGGATACTTGGTGTGATAAAAAACCTCACAATCTAGATCCACTTTTGAAACCATGTATGAGATTACTTCAAGAAAAATACGATGATAGGGTTTCAAACATTTTTTACAAGGATCAGGAAGGAAGATAAAAATATAAAGAAGATTTTTTTACAAGTATACAAGACATTAATGCTAGGAGGTATTTGAGTAGAAAGATAACAACCATTATTATTTTGAGGGCAGCCAAGGATAAGTTGATTTGGGAGTTGAATAGCTCAAGAGAATGAAAAAATAAGTGGATATAATGCAAAGCACCAAAAAAATAGGAATATTGCAAGAATATGGAGAGATATTTAGGATAGCCCAAGCATTCCTAAAGTCAAAATATTTTTTTGGCTAGTAGGTCATAGAAGAATTTATCCTAGGATAACCTTATGAAAAGGTGTTTTCATATCCCCTCAAATGTGTTCTTTGTAAAAATGAGGATAAAAGTATAGCCCATCTCTTGGGACACTACTCAATTGTATCAAAACTATGGAAATGGATTCTTAATATGTTTGGTAAATGCATGGTGATGAATGGCAGAATTCAAGAATGGTTAAAGCAATTTAAAAGTGAGGTTTTACAAATAATATTAGGCATATCAAAATATACAATACTTTGGACTATATGTCTAGAAAGTAATAGAAGAATACTTAAAGGAAATGAGAGAAGTTTATAAGTAATTAAAATAAATATTTGTTTAGCCATGGACGAGTCTAAACCAACCGTATCAACTCACCTGATCTCTCATTTGGAAGAAGAGAGCTTAGTTCTCTACAAGTAGATAGACTAAGGCCTTCATTGAAACCTCAATTTGGTGTTCTTCTTAGTAGCTTATTCTGGATTTCCTTTATTAGTAGAGTGAGCATGTGGTGTACTATCATTAACAAGGTAGACACTACCACCATAACCTTGGCCTATACCTTGGAAGGTGATTTTTGTAGGTTATTCTCTTTATAGTAGAGTCATCACATAAATATTCGTGGTGCTTTAAAAAGTAAGGGATTGAGGACTTCATTAGTACCTCAATTTGAGTTCTAATTAGAGTATGAGTTTAATAATTTGTGTCTCATCAGGCATGTTAGTTTGAACTATTAGGGATTGGATTTCGTCCCTGCACCCTCGACACCATGACTACCCATGAATGTAATTCTCTTTGGGTGTATTTGGTGCTTTTGTCTCACTTGGGATGCCAATATTGGGAAGTTTGGATAGCATGGTATGTGGATCCTCTGAATGACCTTTGGTAACTTTTACCAAGGCTTTATCCTTGTTTGGGTGTGATCTTCGATGCAATTTCACTTTCTCCTACTCTAGCCTAGACTAATAGGGTTCTTTCTAGGGAAAATAGGAAAAAAGAGAAAAGTAGTTAAATGAAGCCTAACTATCCTAAAATAAGGGTGGAAATACACCAACTACTATAGTTTTGATTTTACACATAAATGGGATTAGTGAAGACATGAACCAAACATGACAACAAAATTGAACATGCTCCCAGTCATGTATGGCTGCAAATCAAGAGAATTCCTATGACATACATATATATGCTAGTCAAATACCCCCACATAAAGATACATGGACACTAAGACTAGGATAGGAATATTGGAGTAGTCGCAACTCATTGTATTAATGTTAAAGTGCATTACATTCATACATAATTGATAGAGGCTCAACGTACTATACATGTGATTGACCCAAGGATTGATTCCAAACTAAAATAAAAAATGGAAAGAGGAGAAACAAATGCTCAATATCAGATACTAGACATGACAACAATTTAACCTCCTTTACTATGAAATATACTATTATTTATAGGCAAACATCAATGACTTTTTCCTCTCACAATTCAAAATTCTTGCTTCAAAATATCTCCTAGGGGATTTCTATATTAATGGCACACAATATTGAGACATTTGGATCTTGAGTCATTTAAGGTGAGATCTTGTTGCCCATGTTGGATGTTTACTATAGATATTTCTTATCTTTAATGTTTGTTAGGTCTATGGTAACTCCTCAACAAGCTTCATGATAATTGTACTTTCCTATAGAGATATGGTTATACATACAAATATCGGACACCATGGCATAGTGTATAGGGTCCAAGGATATGGCTATGGTTGGGGGATATGCACGGGGCCATGATTCTCCATTTGGAGTTTTAAGGGAAGGAGTTGTTGAAGTAAATTTGGATTCCTAAAATATTAGTGCTTGGGTGGTGTCAACTTGCTTAGGTTCTAGTGGTTATCCCCTTAACGTATTTTCCTAGTTTGATTAGCATTCCTTATAGCTAACCTTTCTCTTACTCGTATATGATGTTTTGATTTCCAATGCTAGCCCATGGTTATTTTACATATTTATTTGTTATTTACCCAGGTCCTTCCCTCTTTTGGTTCTAATTGCTCTTCTTTGGGCTACTATAATTCTATTTTAGTTATCTTGTTGTCAACTTTTAACTCTAGGGGGTCTGGTAATTGAGAATTGTATATTCATATTTGCTTGCACTTTCCTTTATGGATCTAGTTCCTCCATTTTTCTTAGCTCTCTTTCAAACTTGGGCTAGCTTGCTTCCCACTAGTATTCCTTTCTTCAAAATTGACCTAAAGCTATACTCCTCCCAAGTGTAGTAAAAATTCACTATAGTTCTAATGATCTATAGCTTGATAAATATGAGAAACCTAGGGAACCACTATCTTATTTATTGGATATAGAGTCAAAATTTAGGGAGGTTACCATTTTTAAAAACCCCTAATGTTTTCAAAATTTTGGGATTTCCTTCTTATTGTCTAAGGCTTGCTCTTCAATTATCTCTAAAAAGTGAGAAGAGTTTTGGTTGCATTTGATAATCCTCTTCTCTAGGAAAAATCTATTATTATCATCACTCTATTTCTTTCTTAATTTATAATGCTACAAGGTTACCATTATTCTAGATACCATACCTTTTTCTTTGATAATTGATCTTGAGATGTGGGGCTCTAAAAAAATTATTTCCTTTTGTGCCATAATTGGGGTGACCTATTTATGGACCGAGAAGGTTATATGACCTAGGGAAATTTGACCATTATTTTCATAGATAATAAGCTCTCTCAAGTGATGCTAAATCTTTGTGTGGTCACCTTGGTTCCCTTCTTCGTCTTCCAGTGTTCCTAAGCTTCACTCCTTTAGGACCTCTTGTTGGTGTTCTTTCGATAATAGTCCTAGGATTGGATGGATGATGAGATAGTAGTTGTGAACCCAGTTAGCCATGGAGAGTGATTTGGTTTTCAAACCCATCCACCTAGATGAAGGGAAAATTTTAGATAATTTTTTAAAAATTTATCTCACTAAAGATATGAGTCTTAGAGTCTTTTTGGTGAAAAATAAAGGGATTCTAGCTTTAGTGATATTGGGCCTAGCTTCCACTAAAAAGTCCATGAGTCATAATTTTTTCTAGTTTAGTGGATCAACGTGTACTTGTGGTACAAGGAGCTTCAAATTTTCTAGTATCTTCCTTCAAAAGCCTCCCCTTGTCAACATTTTAGATATATTTGTGGTATTAGACACTTGGAAAACTAAAGGGGTTTTTGGCCTTCTCATCTTGTTTGAAACTTTAAAAGGCATCTTCACTCATAATTCCTTTCCTTAAATTATATGGAGGGAAGATAGATAGGAGAAATATTTTGCCAAAAGGGCCACTCAGTTTGGGGTTGATGGAATACCAGGAATAAGACTTCTTATGTAGAATAATAACTAGTAAAGTCATTATCAATTTTTGATCCAATGCTTCTTGGTAATATTCCATGATGCTCTTTTAATGCAAGTGAGTCAACAATGACATGAATTCATTTGCTTCCTAGTTATTTTGCTAATACTTGGCTACTGTAGTATATGCAACCTTGCTATATGTGAACTTGTTGGCTCATTTTCCAATATTTACATTGAAAAATGCCTTGACTAACCTTCCCTTTTATATATACCACCATCTAGCCTAGCCAATTCTCAAATGGCCTTTAGCCTTGTTATACATATTTATAATTACCAACTATTTACACTATAATATATAAATTTTTGGCACCTTTTCAAGTATAAAATGTGTCATATGAAAGTCCACCAAAAATTTTATTGTCTAGAATAAAGTGATATAAACTTCTACTTCTCCCTCATGTTCATTTTCTTGAACATATGACTTATCATTTTCCAAGGCCGTTGATATTTTAGCTCTATCGAGGAATGAGTCCCCATGATCATGCAAGATGTTGTTGTGGGGACCATCATGGATAGGTTATCCACTTCTTCTAGATACTTTAGCATCCCTTCTAATCAACTCGAAGGGTTCCTAGCTATTAAAAGGTCCTTAGGTCCACCACCAAATACATGTATATCTTGCTCTTTTACTATCCATTCCTCAATATTTACTATATCTTCTGGTTTGCTTACTAGGGCATGATTGGTCGGATTGGCCAATCTTCTATTTTACTTTTGTTAGAGGAGGTAATGATTGACAAAAACTTTTATTTTGAGAGGATATGAGTAGTGTTCATATTGAGATGAGTCATACTGAAAAGTTGGTTCATCCATGTTGGTGCTTTGTACCAAAATGCTTTCTCTATTAGGAGCCATTGGCCCTTGTTGTGGAGGCATTGATGTCAATATTTTTGGTTGGTACTAGTTAATGGATTAATCATCCTCCTAATTGATCTAGTCCTTTCTTGTAGTTGTCTTCCTTTGCAATACCTACATTAAGAGGATAGCATGTTGATCCCACTCGATGATCAAATGTAAGCAAAGAGAATCAAAAATTTGGTGGGCCTTCCCCTAGAGTGAAGCTACCAACAATGTGAGATCCACATCCTATTATATGATATTCTGTATACGGTATATAAATACCATCTCGTATATGTGCTCCAATGGGATGTTTGGGTCTTTGTTAGTGTATTCTAGTAGGGTTTCTAGTGTTGATATTGGTATCTTTCTCCATATAGCTAGAGGTTTTTGGGGATACAATGAGCTTCCATAATCCTATTTATAAGGGTATTTGTATGTCAATATGGCCATGTCTTGGCCTCATGCTTGTCTTCTTCTTAGGGAAAAGGTTTTGAAAGATTTGATAGTGGGCTTCTTCTTTGTACCTTTAGGTCCTTTAGTTGCAACAAAGTTATTAGGTGAATGTAACTTAGTACTATAGAAGCATATAGACTAAGTACTTTATAAAAACCTCAATTTGGTGTTCTTCTTAGTGGCTTATTCTGGTTTTCCTTTCTTAGTGGAGTCACTATGTGGTGTACTATCATTAAAAAGGCAAAGGTTCCCACCATACCTTAGCCTATACCTTGGAATGTGATGTCTTTAGGCTATTTCCTTTGAACCTTCATGATGCTTTAGCAAGAAGGGGATTTAAACCTTCACTAGAACCTCAATTTGAGTTCTAATTAGGGGATAAATGTAGCAATATGTGTCCCATAAAGCATGCTAGTTTGAACTGTTGGAGACTTTATTTAGTCCTCATGCCTTGAGTACCATGACTACCCATAAATTTTATCTCCTTAGGTGTATTTGGTGCATGTGCCTTCTTGGGTTACCGATCTTGGGAATTTTAGGGAGCGTGGGACACAAATCCTCCAAATGACCTATAGGAATTTTTATCGTTCATGCTAAGCAAGTTTTTCTTGGTGAGCTTGTTGAGGTTTTGGATAGGTTCCGATGGGGACTTGTGAGCATGTTTTGGATAGGTCCTGGTGGGGACTTGTGAGGAGTTTTGGACAGGTTCCGGTGGGGAATTGTGAGTAGATTTGGACAGGTCCTAGCAGAGGACTTGTGAGCTGGTTTTTTGAGAGTTCTATCAAAGAACTTGAGGACAGAGGAGCATTGGTTCTTTGAGAAGAAAATGAGGACAGATTTGGCAAGTCTTTGAGAAGGCTTATGTGCAAAGGATTGATTTGTTCAAGAGTTGGATAGATCTAACAGACAGAGGAAGACTTGTACTAGACCGACTGATTGTGTTTGGTACAGGTTACTGAGCTGTTGTGGACGTGATCATAGAAGGCAGAGGTCTCTTAGGCTAAGCATTGAGGACAGGAGGTCTTCGATGGAAAGGAGTTCCACGTGTTGGCAAGAGGTAGAGACAATTGATTTTCTGAGGGATCATATCCAGAGCAGAAGGTAAGGTATCTCCTTTGAGAAAAGGCTCATAAATTCATATAGGGGAAGGTATCTCCTTTGAGCAGAGGCTCATAAATTCAGATTTGGGGAAGGTATCTCCTTTGGGCTGAGGCTCATAAACATTGTAATTGGGAAGGTTTCCCAAAGAAATTTGAGATAACTTTTAGAGAAAAGTTTTGTGGACGTAGCCCAACCATTCTGGGTGAACCACGTTAAAATTGTATTGCTTTGTGGATGATATTGTGCATTGTTTTGATATTGCTTTGGGTATATTGCTTTACTATTTTGAAGTATAAAGGAAAAAGTAAAAATAGGTCTTATACTGTTCACCCCCCCTCTCAGTATAAGCTTGTGTTCTTCAATTGGTATCAGAGCAGGTGCCTTCGAAAAGTTTAACGGCTTGAAGGAAAAGCTAGTAAAGAACACAATGGATCATTCAAGTAGTAATGCAGCTTTCAAGGCTACCAAGGAATCCAAGGGTAAACAGCTTCAAGATAGTGATGAGTCTTCTAGTGATGAAGAGGCATATTATAGCAAGAAAGGCAAGTTCTCTAGAAATCACAAAAGTATGAAAAATATAAGATGTTTCAATTGTGGAAAGTTTGGTCATTATGCTACTGACTGTACTATTTCCAAGAATGAAAGTGATGAAGATAAACAAGATTCTAAGAGCAAGGATTTCAAAAAGCACAAGCATCACAAGAAAATCAAAGATGACCACAACAATCAAGGAAAGAGGTATTCTCACAAACACAAGAAGAATTTCTACCTAGACAAAGCATGTAAGTGTTCTAGTAGTGATAGTGAAAGTTCTTCAAGCGATAATGAAAATGAGATGTTGTTCATATCAGAAAAAGAGGAAGAACCGAAACATAGATTCATTATCATGAAATGTCTTAGATGTGGAAATTTTGGTCACCTTGAGGATGATTGTACAAATAATGATTTGGTTTCTAGTATGTATGAGGATGCTTTAGAAAACTATAAGGAAGATTCTTGTATGGTTTTTGAAAAAGGTAGCACCTCTAGTGATAAGAAATCTGAAAAAGGCTTTGATGTTTCAGAAAGCAAACAAATAAAGGATCTTGAAAGTGAACTTATTAATGCTCTTAGTGCTTTGAAAAAGGAAATAAAGAAGAATTCTAGACTCAAGGATAAGTTAGATGAATGTTGTATGGAGAGAGATGATCTTATAGAAAATCTTGATTTGTCTATATCTAAGACACAAGAACTCAAGGATGAGTTAGAGTCTAAGGTTCTTGAGTATAGTGAGTAAACAGAAAATGGCTTCTTTGAAAGAGGAAACTAAAGAGTACAAGGATAAGCTTTACAAGTTTCAAGATAGCTCCAAAAAGGTTAAGTCACTCATCAAAGGTCAAAGAAAGACAACAGATAAAACAGGCCTTGGTTTTGTTAAGCCACACAAGGAACAATTTGGAGAGTCTAGTAAGAGACTCCAAAAGGAAGAGAGTTATGATGAGGAAAGTATTTCATATCATGAGTCCTTGAATGATAGATGCACAGAAACGGAAAACAGAATTTAGAATGAGAAGAAGAAGTTTTCAGGACCCAAGAGGTCAAATAAAGGAAAGTTTCAAGGCAGATGTTTTGCTTGTCACAGGTTTGGTCACATGGCTTCACATTGCATGGCTTAAGTGAAGAAGGTAAATGACAATTTCAGAAGTGCTAGTTTCTTTCAAGGGTATTGCTACTCTTGTCAATAGTTTGGGCACAAGGTAGTTTATTGCAAGTAAAATAACAGGAATAGGTTTGGTCAGAACAAGTGGATTCAAAGATTAGGTTTACCTCAGAGAAACAACAACGTCAGGTGTTTCAAGTGCAACAATGAAGGTCACATAGTAAAATAGTGTAGAGCTAAAATTCTAGAATATAGGAACAGGAACAGTGGCATGATCAGGTCCAAGGATCAAGGCATGGACAAGAATAGGGATTAGAACAAGAATAAGTACAATGACAAGAACAAAATATGGACAAAGAGTTCAAGAGAAGTATCGGCAAGGAAGTTATAGACGCTGATGATGATCAGTGCCTAATGGGAGTTTTACTCCCACCCCAGAATTAATCACCTCATCAAGAGGTGGGGGAGGGACTAAGCTAAGAGGCTCATTCTTAGTCCCAAGCCCCAACGGTGACCCTTTGACATTGATGACAAAGGGGGAGAGATATGAGTAAGGGGGAGAGCTTCAAGTGAAGAGGAAAGCTTCAATTCAGGGGGAGTAAAACTTCAAAGGAATATTCTCAGTTGTGGGCTCAGTTTCTCAGTTGTTAGCACAGTTGGTTTAAGTTTTGGCTCTTGAGAAGTGTTTTCAGTAAAGGTTTGCCATCAATGACAATGGGGGAGATTGTTGGCAATTTTGGGTACTTTGGGTACATTGCCTTTGCTCAAGTGTATAAGTTGTCATTGATGTCAAAAGGCATTTTTGTGTTGATATAAAAAATAGTGTGATGTCAAAAATATCTTGAGAAGCTTCATCATGTTAAAGGGTTTTTTATTAAAACCATGGTGACAAGGTTAAAGGTTTTTCTTAAAACCATTTGGACTCATTAAGGGTTTTTATTAAAACCAAGCTTAACTTAATGCAAAGGTTTTTACTTCTTGAAAAACCTTGAAGGTCCATGTTTATTATTAATAATTAAATCCACTCAAACCTTTGACAAAGGTCTAAGTTTAATTTATTATTAATAAAATAATAATTATTATTATTAAAGGGTCTTTTAACCCTTAAGCGACACACATAAAGAATTCATTCACCGACGTGTTGCCATCATTGGAGGAGCACCGACGTCAAACATTTAAGGAGAAATGGCTATATAAGTGGGGATGATTTTCTAAATTAAGGCACCATCGATCGATGCAATTTCGTAGCTTTGTGTCCTCTAAAAAAGCGATGTTTTTTGCTATATTTCATTGTCCATACATATTGAATTGCCCAAGACTTTCTTGCGCTTGACGTCTGACAGATTGCGTTTCTCTAAAATTTGATAAGACTGTGAACTATGTTTTTTGGGAGTTTACATTTTTGGACAGCGCTCATGATGATGGTGGTGGCTTGAGGAAAAAATTTATGTTTTCAAATCCTTGGCGATTGAAGGAAGACAACACATAGGATTACATTATATTTTTCATTGGGCACTTGTGCTCCAATGGTAGTGGTGTGTTGAGTGAAGAAGCGTTGGGCAGAGGTGCCAAGTTTGACCCATGTTGTGGGCAATTTCATTTTGGTCGTGATGCACGAGGATAGCAGCAATGAAAGTTCTTTAGCATTTGTGGTGGTGTTATTCATTTTCTCCAAAGGTTGGAGAACTAAGGTTGGCCAAGGTATATCTTTTATTATTTGCTTGGAGTATTTTGAGTTGACTTGGCAAATATAATTGATGGAGGTATAATGTTAAGTTGTCATATTTTGCTTTGACATTATTTTATTTATGTTTAAAGAAGTGGAGCTAAAAGGTGTAATAAAGGAAGTTTATATTATTGCTCATTTCTTTTTATTCTAACCCTAACTTGGTTAGAAGTTTGAGAGTTGTGTGTGGTGATATCTTGAAGGTTCAATTATCTTCTACTCCAATAAGGTATGGGCACATTCTTCTTATGAGTATGATTGGTGTATGTTTTTTGAAACAAGGTTGGAGTGAAAAGGTATTCTACTAGGTATCCTTTGGCTAGGTGTAAATCCTATTTTCTGGTTGGTTGAAGACTACTTATTCATTGTTATCCTTAAGGAGAGTTTTTGGTGAATGCATAATTTTTGGTTTGATATAGTGGAATTTTTGTGCACTAGGGTTTATATTTGTGAGTCTAGCTACTTGCATTGATTTGGTGGAACCCTTGGTTGGTTGTTTTGAGTTTGATGGTTGAGTTTCTTCCATAGAGGTTGTTTGATCAAGTTATTGCTTTACTTGATTCATGATATTGGGCTTACTCCATTGAGTTGATTTGAGCAAGTTATTCTTTGCATTTGGTGATATTGTGTTGGTGGTTGTTTTGTTCAAATATCTTTGGAGGGAAAAGGATTTCTACTTGTTTCCTTTTCTTGTGATGATTGTTTGAATGCTTCAAGGTTAATGTTGAGTTGAATGATGTTGGTTAAACCTTGTCTATAAGCATTGTTGTTAAAGCCCTTATTGGTTGAGAAAAGATATTGGTTGTGGAAAGAACATGAGTATCATTGTTATATGAGATATTGCATGGTTGGTAATTGTTAGGTTGTGTTTCATGTTCTTGAGAAAAGCATACTACATCTATCTTATTCTTTTGAGATTGAGATTGAGTTGAGATTGAGATTGGGAGTTAAGTATAGAACATATTGAGTCTCTAACAATTCTCTTTATGCTTCTATGAGGTTGATGAATCACATTGGGTCTCTAACAATTCTCTTTGTGGGCTCATTCTAAGCAAGTTTTTCTTGATGAGCTTGTTGAGGTTTTGGACAGGTTTCGGTGGGGACTTGTGAGCAGGTTTTGGACAGGTTTCGGTGGGGACTTGTGAGCAGTTTTGGACAGGTTCTGGTGGGGACTTGTGAGTAGATTTGGACAGGTCCTAGCAGAGGACTTGTGAGCTGGTTTTTGAGAGTTCTATCAGAGAACTTGAGGATAGAGGAGCATTGGTTCTTTGAGAAGAACATGAGGACAGATTTGGCAAGTCTTTGAGAAGGCTTGTGTGTAGAGGATTGATTTTTTCAAGAGTTGGACAGATCTGACAGACAGAGGAAAACTTCTACTAGATCGACTGACTATGTTTGGTATAGGTTACTAAGCTATTGTGGATGTGATCATAGAAGGCAGAGGTCTCTTAGGCTAATCATTGAGGATAGGATGTCTTCGGTGGAAAGTTCCACATGTTGGCAAGAGGTAGAGACAGTTGATCTTCTGAGGGATCATATCCAAAGCAGAGGGGAAGGTATCTCCTTTGAGCAGAGGCTCATAAATTTAGATAGAGGGGAAGGTATCTCCTTTGAGCAGAGGCTCATAAATTTATATTGGGGGAAGGTATCTCCTTTGGGCCGAGGCTCATAAACATTGTAATTGGGAAGGTTTCCCAAAGAACTTTGAGATAACTTTTAGAGAAAATTTTTGTGGACATAGCCTAGCCATTCTGGGTGAACCACGTTAAAATTGGTGTCACTTTGTGGATGATATTGTGCATTGTTTTGATATTTCTTTGGGTATATTGCTTTACTGTTTTGAAGTATAAAGGAAAAAGTAATAAGAGGTTTTATACTTTTCACCCCCCCCTCTCAGTAAAAGCTTGTGTTCTTCACTGAAAGGTGATTTTTATGAGGTTCTTCTAAGGGTTTCATATGGTTCTCCACCTAAAATTTTTGTATGAAGATCCTCCTATTTCTATAATTTATCTAGCAAATTATTTAAATATTTTTTTGGGCTCTATTCATATTAAGTCTTCTCCTTCATCTTCTAATAAAGGCCCTATACCTATAGACTTGACCTCTCCTCAATTAGCACTATCCTTAGCACCTTTAGTCTTGTATTCCAAGAACATTGAGCTTAGCACACCAATTTTGTATGCTATAGTATTGGATGATCCATTGGGTTGTATGTCTAATTTGGATGTTTCAAATTTGGCTTCTAATATTGCTTTGTCTTAGGGTGTGCCTAGATTTTCTATAACTCATCCAATATCCAAATTGGTTTAGACTCTTCTATAGGATACTCAACCCATTTTTCTATGGAGGAACACTAGAAGGACTGTTTTTGGGCCTTGCTCTTAAAGGTTGATAATTTTAGATATCCTCTCATGTATTCCCAAGCTAAAATTTGACCATAGTGGAAATATGTAATGCTTATTGAATATGATTATTTGATGAAGAATCAAACATAATAGATTGTTCCTCTTATACAAGGGAAGAATTTTGGTTGGTGGAAAAGGGTCTATAGTACCAAGTACACATTACATGGTTATGTGGAGAAGCATGTTGGACATTTTGAGTAGATGAGTTGTCATTGATGTCAAGAGTGAGTGGTCATTGATGTCAAAAGTCAGTTTTAGTGAGCAGTGCAAGGAGAAGCAGTTCTACAATCAGTGCAAAAGGAGAGTCCACTTCTAGATGGTCAGATCCGGTTCCAGGTGGTCAGATGTGGTCCAAAGTGCAAAGAAGAGGCCCAAGCAAATAATATTATAATATTTTATTATAATATTAAAAAGGGAAATTTAAATTAATTATAAATTAATTAATATAATTTTATTATAAATTAATTTATTAATTAATTTAATTAACTTCCAAAGTTATTTAAGTTAATTATAACTTAATTTTAATTTAATTATAAATTAATTTATATTAATTTAAATAATCCTAAAGAGGGTTATAAGGTTTAAATTAAAATCGAATTTGAAATTTGATTTAAGCGTCGACGTTTTATGGCATGAGGTCTTCGTGTATAAAAGGAGGGCAAAGCCTAAGTCAAAAACCCCTAATGCATCGATCGATTTCCTAAGCTCCAAAGTATTGTGCGCAAGGAAGAAGAATGAGTTTCACGTTTTTGAAAGGTTTCGACGGTAGTGAGAAGGAATAAATAGGAGCGAGGCTCCTCTTACCTCGCACAACGTTGTGTAGCATAGTTGGTGATGATAGGTTGTGTTAAGGCTTGTGGCAGGCTGGGAGAGTAGGGTTCGAAACCCGCTGAGTTCATTTTGCAAGGAAGAGAGGCATTTTATTTTTGCACCACACTATTTAGAAGGAAATAAAGGGAAGGCTTGTGCCTTCCCCTTCTCATGGAGGCTCTTAGCCCACGTGGTGGGCTAGCGCCTCGATAAGGTGCTCGGCAGGAGGAAGCCTCACGTTCGAAACCCATCGAGGCCTTTTGGCTAGTGTTAAAGGTATGTGTTGATGTTAATTGCCTTGGTCGCTTGATTATTTTGGATGTGCTAAGGTTGGAAAAATAAAATATTTTTGATGGTTTATAAAGTTTATTTTTGCCTAAATTAATTTGGATATTGAGTATTTGAGGGAGATAAAAGGGTAGGCAATATTATTTTGAAAGTTTAATTTTTGGAGGTTGATTAATTAAAGTTGGATATTATAAGGAGTAATTGAGTAATTATTTTTATGTATGATTTGATGATTTCTAATTTCAAAGGAGTAATAAGGTGTATTTGAGTTTGATTATTTTTGTAATTGAGAAATATTTTGAGAGAGTGTTAGTGTGATATTTTGTCATCTAACCATTGAAATTGGTAAAGAAGAAAATTGTGATTGAGATAGGTTTTTAAGGGCACTTCTTCATAAAACAAAATGGTATGGGCACATCTTCCTAGTGAGTGATTGTTGGATGTTGTGAATGCTAAGTTGGAGTGAAAAGGATTGTTTGATAAGCATTGTTGAGTTTGGTTTTTCTAGAATGAAAGTTGATTCTAGAAACATTGTTTGATAAGCATTGTTGGAAATAAGTGAGTGAGTGTTCATATACTTGGACTAGGGTTTATGAGCAAGGATTGTTTCATTGAGTGATTGGTTGAGTAGATTTGGTTGAACCTAGTCAAGTGGAAGTGTTGAAATGATAGTTCTAATTATGTGAAACAAATTGTTCTATATTCTAGATTGATTTGAGAAAGAGATTGAAAGTGATTGAGTATTTGTGAGTATGAAGCATATTGAGTCTCTAACAATTCTCTATATATTTCTATGAGATTGGATAAGTTTTAGTGTGAACTTGTTGAGTAGATTTGAGGTAAGTCTTGAGAAGACTTGTGGATAGTTTGGTGTGAGATTTTGTGGAAGCTTAAAATACAAATTTGAGGATATAGTTTGGTGCATATTTGAGGATATGTTTGTGCCAGATCAAAGATAGAGATTGAGTAGATTTGTGCTAGACCGAAGGACAATGTTTAGTGCATATTTGAGATAGAGCTAAGAGCAAGCTTTGGAGGTGATAGAGTAGAGGATAATAGTCTCCAGTGGATAGAGATCCATTAGCTAGGGTAGTGAGGACATAGGTCTTCTGAGTGAGGATAGAGGTCTTCAGTGGAGAGATATCCATAAGCTAGTGCAGTGGAGGCAATAGTCTTCTAGAGGATCACCAGCTAGAGCAGAGGAGAAAGGAGTTCTCCTATGGATAGAGATCCATAAACTTGATTAGGGGATTGGTATCTCCTTTGGACAGAGGTCCATAAACATTTTAATAGGGAAAGGATTCCCAAGAGAATTTATTTGAGAAAATTTTATAAGGAATATTTTCTCCTTGGAGTAGCCCACATTGGGTGAACCATGTTAAATCATGTCTCTCATGTGTGTGATACTTTGTGTGATGTTTACTACTTTAATATTGTTGATGTTATCATATGGATTGAAAAGAAAAAAAATTATCTTATACTGTTCACCCCCTCTATAGTATAAGCACATGTTCTTCAATTGGTATCAGAGCGGGTCTCTCCATGAAAAGACTAACAGCTTGGAGGAGGATCCATTAGAAACACACATGACTTCAAAAAATGAAGAAGAGACCATGTTTGATATAAAAGAGGAATTATTTATTGCTCTCAGGAATTTGGAAAGGATTAGAGAGAAGAACTCAAGCTTGAAGGAACAAATTCAAGAGGATGAAGAAGCAAAGATGGAACTTCTACAAAGTCTCACAGAACTCAAGATAAAGGTAGAAGAGGGAAAGAAAATTGAGCAGGATATGATGGATCTATTAAGAGCAAGAGAAACAGAATGTGAAATATTGGAAGCAAAAATTATTTATCTAAGGAATGAAGTTGAAAGGACCAAGGTACTACAAGATATAGAGTATGGGAAACATAAAGAGGATTCAAGTCTTCAAGAAGCAGAAAATTCAAACAAAGATAAGCAAGTAAAGTATACTCCAAAAGGAAAAGACATCAGGAAGGAAGAAAGCAAAGAAGAACCTTGGATGAGAGTTAATCACAAAGGGAGAAGCACTCAACCACAATCTCAAAGGCATCCAAATAGGTTACATAATTTCTTCCATGGCTATTGTTTTTCTTGTAACAAATATGGTCATAGAGTTGTACACTGCATTGGTTATGCGAAAAATGATGTCAATAGAAATTCAAATTCTTTTGCACCTCTTATGGATAATGATATTATATGTTACAAATGCAATAATTTTGGGCACAAGGCTAGATGGTGTAAAATGATACTTCCTGAGTCTAGTAAAAGAAAAACAATTTCAACAACTAGGAAAGAGAAAAAGGGGAATGAAAAGGCTAGATCAATGTTAGTTCAAATAGCCCTTCATGCTCAGGATAAATAAGAACAATGGTATCTTGATAGTGGTTGCTCTAGACACATGACAGGAGACAAAGATAAATTTATTTTACTAAAAGAAACCAATAGAGGATCAGTAAGTTTTGGTGATAATGGATCAACAAAAATTGGTGGAAGAGGAACTTTGAGTCTAGATAATGGGAAAACAAGAACATAAAATGTACTATATGTCAAAGGGTTAAAACATAATCTGCTAAGTGTAATTCAACTTTGTGATCAAGGTCATATGGTTACATTTCACCCAGATAGGTGTGAGATAAGAAAATCAAAAACTAGAAAAGTCATTGCAAATGCAAGAAGAACTCCAAACAATCTATACATGCTTAGTGAGATCAAAGGGGAAAAGTGCTTTCTATCACAAGAATATGAGAGTTGGTTGTGGCATAGAATATTGGGTCACTTGAATTTTGACAACATAGTCAACATAAGCAATAAGTAGGCTGTCAAAGATTTACCCAAGCTAAAAAGGCCACAAAACACAATTTGTGCACCTTGTCAACATGGAAAGCAAACTAGAACAAGATTTAAATCAAAGGGATATATGTCATCTGAGCCATTAAGTCTAATACATACTGATCTATGTGGTCCTACCAGAACATAGAGTATTCAAGGTGAGAGTTACTTCATATTGTTTATAGATGATTACTCCATAATGGTTTGGGTAGCTTTCCTGAAAGATAAGTCAGAAGCATTTGAAAAATTCAAAGCATTTAAAGAATGGTTTGAAAATGAAACTGGCAAGAGGATTAAGTGTTTGAGATATGACAGAGGAGGAGAATTTACCTCAAATGAATTTGTAGATTTTTGTGAACAACATGGAATCAAGAGAGAATACTCAGTTGCAAGAACTCCTCAACAAAATGGAGTAGTTGAAAGGAAAAATAGGATTGTTGAGAATATGGCTAGAGCTATGTTAAATGAGTCCAAAATTTTAGATGGATTTTGGAGGGAAGTAGTCAACACAATAGTATATATAATCACTAGGGCTCAAATGAGGGTAAACCATCACAAGACTCCATATGAGCTTTGGAAAGGAAGACCGACCACTATAAAACACTTCAAGGTTTTTGGAAGCAAGTGCTACATAAGATGAGAAGAGCAAAACTTAGGCAAGTTTGATCCAAGATGTGATGAGGGAATTTTTCTTGGTTATTCCACTAAGAGTAAAGCTTATAGATGCTTCAACAAGAGAACACACACTATTGTAGAAAGTATAAATGTAATAGTTGATGAGAAGATAGATTCAAGAGAACCAGTTCAACAAATTGTGTATCAGGAAGATGGAAGTTGTCAAGAAGAGTTTCATGAGGAATCAGATGAAGAAGAAGAAGAAACACAAAGACTTCTTCCTAAAACTCCATCTAGGTATGTACAAAAGCATCATCCAAAAGATCTAATCATTGGGAATCCAGATGAAAGACAGACAAGGAGAAGGATAATAACACCATCTCAACAAGCAAATTTTTCTTTGTTATCTAAGATTGAGCCAAAAGACTTCAATCAGGCAAGTGAAGATAAGTTCTGGATTAAGGAAATGGATGAAGAATTAGATCAGATAGAGAAAAGCAAGACTTGGGAACTTGTTCCATGACCAAAGGACAAAAATGTGATCGACACAAAATGGGTATTCAGAAACAAGTTAAATGAAGATGGACAGGTAGTCAGAAATAAAGCAAGGTTAGTATGCAAAGGTTATGCACAAGTAGAGGGAATTGACTTTGATGAGACATTTGCTCCAGTTGCATGACTTGAAGCCATAAGAATATTCTTAGCCTTCTCAAGTTTTAAAAACTTCAAGGTATATCAAATGGATGTTAAGTCAACATTTCTAAATGGTGTTCTAGAAGAAGAAGTCTATATTGAACAACTAGAGGGATTCATATTAATAGATAAACCAGATCATGTATGCAGATTGAAAAAGGCATTGTATGGTCTAAAACAGACTCCTAGAGCATGGTACTCAAGATTGGATAAGTATCTTTAGGAATAGGGATTCATAAAAGGAATAGCGAACATCAACTTATACATCAAAAATGAAGGGAATAATCTACTAATTATGGTTGTTTATGTTGATGACATCATTTTTGGGGGAAACAATGATAATATGTGTAAAGAATTTGTAAAGAACATGCAAAATGAATTTGAGATGTCTATGCTTGGTGAGTTGTCCTTCTTTCTTGGACTTCAGATTTCACAATCATAGAAAGGAGTATTTCTTTCACAAACCAAGTATATAAAAGAGATGCTAAATAAATTCAAGTTAGAATATTGCAAACTAGTAAGTACCCCCATGGTTACAGGATGCAAGTTAAGTAAGGATGATGAATCTCCAGAGGCAGATCAGAGATTATATAGATCTATGATTGGCAGCTTGTTGTATGTTACAGCTACAAGACCAGACATAGTGCAGTCAGTGGGATTAGTGGCAAGGTTTCAGGCAACACCTAAGGAAACACATGTGGCAATAGTAAAGAGAATTCTTAGGTATCTAAAAGGGACTATGGATTTTGGGCTCTGGTATCCCAAAAGTGATAGTTTCACACTCACAATGTATACAGATGCAGATTGGGCTGGCAACATTGATGACAAAAAAAGCACAAGTGGAGGAGCATTCTTTCTTGGAGACTATTTAGTCTCTTGGCTAAGTAAGAAGCAGGTATCAATATCCTTATCCACAATAGAAGTAGAATATATTGTAGCAATAGCCAGTTGTACATAGGTATTATGGATGAAGCGAACTCTAGAAGACTTCAAGATAAAACATGATCATCCTATTCCCATATTATGTGATAATACAAGTGCTATAAGTATCTCAAAGAATCTAGTGATGCACTCCAAGACAAAGCACATTCCGATCAAGTATCATTTTCTGAGAGAATAGGTGATAGATAAACAAGTCAGGTTGGAATATGTTACTACAAAGGAGCAGATAGCAGACATCTTCACTAAGCCACTTTCAAAAGAGACTTTTGAGTATCTTCGAGGAAAACTAGGAGTAATACTCCCACCCTAGAATTAACCACCTCAAGAGGAGGTGGGGGAGGGGCTAAGCTAAGAGACTCATTCTTAGCCCCGAGCCCCAAAGGTGACCCTTTGCCATTGATGTCAAAGGGGGAGATATTTGAGTAAGGGGGAGAGATTTGATTTAAGGAGAGAGCATTGAGTCAGGGGGAGAAGAATATAAAAAGGTTAAGGAAATTGGAAAATATAATTGGGTTACCATCAATGACAAAGGGGGATATTGTTGGACATTTTGAGTAGATGAGTTGTCATTGATGTCAAGAGTGAGTGGTCATTGATGTCAAAAGTCAATTTTAGTGAGCAGTGCAAGGAGAAGCAGTTCTATAATCAGTGCAAAAAGGAGAGTCTGCTTCCAGATGGTCAGATCCGGTTCCAGGTGGTCATATGTGGTCCAAAGTGCAAAGAAGAGGCCCAAGAAAATAATATTATAATATTTTATTATAATATTAAAAAGGAAAATTTAAATTAATTATAAATTAATTTATTAATTAATTTAATTAACTTCCAAAGTTATTTAAGTTAATTATAACTTAATTTTAATTTAATTATAAATTAATTTATATTAATTTAAATAACCCTAAAGAGGGTTATAAGGTTTAAATTAAAATCAAATTTAAAATTTGATTTAAGCACCAACGTTTTATGGCATGAGGCCTTCATGTATAAAAGGAGGGCAAATCCTTAGCCTTACTCCCATATGCATATTGATTTTCTAAGCTCCAAAGTATGAAGGGGTTTGGGTTTGGGAAATGATTTTTTTTGGGGGGGGGGGGGGGTTTGAAACCCATCTAGTTCATTTTGCAAGGAAGAGAGAGCATTTTCATTTTGTGCAGCATCGAATGAAAGGAATAAAGGGAGGCTTGTGCCTTCCCTTTCTCGTGGAAGCACTTAGCCCATGTGGTGGGCTAGCACCTTGATAAGGCACTCGGTGGGAGTGGTCTCACGTTCGAAACCCACCGAGGCCTTTTGGCTAGTGTTAAAGGTATGCACTGATGTTATTTGTCTTGGTCGCTTGATTATTTCGGATGTGCTAAGGTTGAAAAAAATAAAATATTTTTGATGGTTTATAAAGTTTATTTTTGCCTAAATTAATTTGGATATTGAGTATTTGAGGGAGATAAAAGGGTAGGCAATATTATTTTGAAAGTTTAATTTTTGGAGGTTGATTAATTAAAGTTGGAGATTATAAGGAGTAATTGAGTAATTATTTTTATGTATGATTTGATGATTGCTAATTTCAAAGAAGGAGTAATAAGGTGTATTTGAGTTTGATTATTTTTGTAATTGAGAAATATTTTGAGAGAGTGTTAGTGTGATATTTTGTCATCTAACCATTGAAATTGGCAAAGAAGAAAATTGTGATTGAGATAGGTTTTTAAGGGCACTTCTACATCAAACAAAAAGGTATGGGCACATCTTCCTAGTGAGTGATTGTTGGATGTTGTGAATGCTAAGTTGGAGTGAAAAGGATTGTTTGATAAGCATTGTTGAGTTTGGTTTTTCTGGAATGAAATTTGATTCTAGAAACTTTGTTTGATAAGCATTGTTGGAAATAAGTGAGTGAGTGTTCATATACTTTGACCAGGGTTTATGAACAAGGATTGTTTCATTGAGTGATTGGTTGAGTAGAGTTGATTGAACCTAGTCAAGTGGAAGTGTTGAAATGATAGTTCTAATTTTGTGAAACAAATTGTTCTATATTTTAGATTGATTTGATAAAGAGATTGAAAGTGATTCAGTATTTGTGAGTATGAAGCATATTGAGTCTCTAACAATTCTCTATATGTTTCTATGAGATTGGATAAGTTTTACTATGAACTTGTTGAGCATATTTGAGGTAAGTCTTGAGAAGACTTGTGGATAGTTTGGTGTGAGCTTTTGTGGAAGCTTACAATATAGGTTTGAGGATAGAGTTTGAGTATAGATTTGAGGATAGGTTTGTGCTAGACCAGAGACAAAGATTGAGCATATTTGTGCTAGATCAAAGGGCATTGTTTAGTGCAGATTTGAGATAGAGCTGAGAGCAAGCTTTGGAGGTGATAGAGCAGAGGATAGTAGTCTCCAGTGGATAGAGATCCATTAGCCAGGGCAGTGAGGACAGGTCTTCTGAGTGAGGATAGAGGTCTTCAGTGGAGAGAGATCCACGAGCTAGTGTAGTGGAGGCAGTAGTCTTCTAGAGGATCACCAACCAGAGTAGAGGAGAAGGAGTTCTCTAGTGGATAGAGATCCATGAACTTGATTAGGGGATTGGTGTCTCCTTTGGACAGAGGTCCATAAACATTGTAATAGGGAAAGGATTCCCAAGAGAATTTATTTGAGAAAAGTTTATAAGGAATATTTTCTCCGTGGAGTAGCCCACATTGGGTGAACCACGTTAAATCATGTCTCTCATGTGTGTGATGCTTTGTGTGATGTTTACTGCTTTAATATTGTTGATGTTATCATATGGATTGAAAAGCAAAAAGTTTTATCTTATACTGTTCACCCCCCTCTCAGTATAAGCACATGTTCTTCAAAGCACAAGGTATACCTTGTTACCAAGGGTTTCTCTTAAAAGGAGGAAAATGGTTACTCAAAGAAAATTTTCATTGATGCTTGTATGGATTTTTTTCAAATTATTTTATCTTTAATTGCTTCATATGATTAGAAGGTATATTAGATGGCTATGAAGAGTTTCTTTTTTAAGGGTGATATTCAAGAGGAAATTTATATGTAACAACCAACCTAGTTTTAAACTTGAGGTCCCCACCCCTTTAGTATGTCAATTAACTAAGTTATTATATGGACTTGAGTAGGTATCGTATACTTGGTATGATAAGATCCATTATTTCTATCTCAATTGTGATTTTTAGAGATGTGATACCAAACAAGATGTATACATCAAACATCAAGATGGAAAGACTTTGGTGATTGTGTTATATGTGGATGATTTTCTAGTTACAAGAATATCTCTTGTCTTGACTTAGGATATGGATTCATGATTTCATGTTGCATTTGAAATGATATCCTTTGGGATTTTGCATGAATTACTGAGCATTTAGATTGATCATACTTATTTTATGATTATTATCTCATAGACTAAGTATGCTTTAGAATTTATTTAGTACTTCAAGATTAAGCATAACAAGTTTGCTCAAACTCCTTTTATTTTATAATTTAAGCTTGAAAAAATTGCATGACTCGGTTGGTGGATGCTACTTTATATTGGTCTCCTATGAGAGGTATTATTTACCTCACTCACAAGAGACCTGATATTATATTTGTTGTAATCAATTATTCCAAGTATATGTAGGCACCTTAGGAAAGTTATTGGGTTGCAACCAAGAGTATTCTTTGATATGTTAAAGGTATACATAATATTGTATTTATTATTTAGTTGGTTAATCTTCAATTTTAGTAGGATTATTAAATGTAAATTAGCCTAATGATTTAGATGAGTGGTGCTTTACCATATTTTGTCTTCTATCTTAGTTTTTCCATCATTTATTGGTGCTCTAGATGATATTTCACCATTTATTAGTCTTCCATGAAAGATGAATATTATGTTACCAATGAGACAATAAGCACCTACTATGGATGCTTATGATTTTGGAGTAGGTGGAGATTCCTTAGTCCAACCTAGTCACCCTTCAATGTGATAATCAAAGCACCATTCAACTTTTCCATAATCCAATGTTTCATCAATGAACAAAACACATTGATATTTGGATGCACTATATACAATGACTTTATATCCATGGGATGCTTGATCTAGTTTTTGTACCATTAGTAGAGCAATAATTTGGATATTCTAACTACATGTGGGAGCTACTTGGTGTTAGAGAGTATCCCTAAGAGGGAAATACTAGTAAGGGTCTTCTTGATATTTTGATCTGCTTAGGCATGAAATGTACACCTTAGATTAGAGTCAAGATTGGATGATCTAAAATTGTTTTTAGATCAACCTCCAAAGAAGGCCAACTCCTTGAAACTACTTTAAAATTAAATAAAATGATAAAATAGAAACAAGCAAGATAGAGATATAAATAGGATTTAATGCGGACGAGATTCAACTAACAATAAGAATACAAGTTGTGTATCATTTGGAGCAACACATATCCTAGTGCATCCCTATGTGTGAACGATATATTTTGCAAGCAGCTATGTGAGGGTTTCATCTGGGTTGAGTGCAAGCAGCTCCAGAGGTTGGTTTTTAGGGCCTTCGGGCCCTAGCGGCCAATATTTTTGTGGTTTATGCTCAATATTTTAGCAGGAAATGTTGCAGGGGATACAAGATGGGTTAGAAATTTGTCTTTCAATAGATCATACTATGAACTTGAGTGACAACGGCTTCCAATTTGCTGCACAAAATAAAAGTGAAAACCATACCTTTCCACGGCGTCTAGGGCAAGGATTAAAGAGATCACAAAACAAGTTTCAAGGAGTTGATCAAAAAATGGCTCATATCTCAAGTGAATCTGGTGCTAAGGTGCACCCACAAAATAATTCTACTATGAAAACCCCTATCAAGGGTAAGAATTTCGAAGACTCGATCCCAAAAATGAATTTTAGGAATGCCCTTCATGGTGGACAGCCTCAGCCCAATGCTAATATCAATATTAGGGCTTCCCATAAACCTCTAAGAATGCCTAAGATTGATCCCAGGAAAACGGAGTCGGGATGTCTTAAAGCGGTGATGGAACTCCTATTGTTAAGCTTGATATGGGTAACATTCAGACTGGCATTGAAGATTTGGAAAAAAGAGGACTAATTTGTCGGTTCGTGGGTTTTCGTTCGAGTCTATCTAACTTTCAAAGTATGGGCTGCAAAAAGCTGGAAAACTAAAGGTGAGTTACAAATCTCTATTTATCCAAATGGTTATTTTCTTGTTTTATTTGCTAATAATGAAGATAGAGAGAAAAATTTTCAAGGGGGTCCTTGGTTTTTTGGAAGGGTAGGGCTTTTCATGAAGCCCTGGCATACTAAATTTAAAGCCGAAGAAGAGATGCCTTCTATAGCTCCCGTGTGGGTTAGACTCTTTGGCCTCCCTATTGAATTTTGGAATCCTACTATTTTTTCTTCAATTGGAAACTCTTTAGGAACTTTTATGATGACTTGCTGATTGTACTCAAAATTTTGAACATATTATTTATGCTCGGATTTGTGTTTTAATGGATTTTGACAAACCCCTACCTAAAAATATCACATTACAATTTGGGGAAGACACTTGGGAGCAAGTAGTGGACTATGAGAACATTCCTTTTCGTTGTAGAATTTGCCATGAATATGGTCATTTGGCCAGTGCTTGCCCAAATAAAATTCTTGATCAAAAGAAAGAAGATATAAACTCAGCAGGTTTCCAAATACCTAAGAAGAAGAACACTAAGAAAAAACCAGTTATGAAGGATCAATCAAAGTCATCTGCTAATATGTTTGAAATCCTTTCCACAAATGATGTCCCAAGTGAGGAAGAGGAAATAATGGAAACTAAAATCTTAGAAACACAATTTAAATATGAAGGGAAGAACTCAGAGACAAACCAACAAATCAAAGGTTTTCAACGAGAAAAAAAGGAGAAAATTTACACAAGAAAAACAATATTTCAAATGTCAAAACTTCAAATAATGCAGGTCCCAATATAGACTCCATTGAACCATCTAGTAAAATTTTGGCTGTGTACGAGCATTCTTCAAGGTTAGAAGCCATCTCAGATTCAATTGGAATAAGTCAAGAAATAGGGAAAAAAAATTGAAGATGGATTCTAATCAAAAAGTAGGTCGCAAGACCAATCAATATCATATGGTAAAAGAAGGTGAAAAGCTTGTAGAGGAAGGTAAGATTAATGCCCTTCCCAACTTTTTTAGCCCTGGTATTAATGAAGATCATCACTTGGAATATTAGAGGACTCAAAGGGAGTCTTTCAAAACAAAATGAAATTAGAAGAATGATTCGAGATAAATCATCCACATCTTGTTTTCCTTCAAGAAACAAAGATGTCAATGGAGGATGGTAAAATTTGGCCAGCTGGAAAAGTGGTTTCCCTCAGTTCCCAAGGGACTTCGGGTGGCATTGCTTGTCTTTGGGACCCAAAAGAGGTAGTTATTCACCATATGGTTGGCAGTTGGGGTTTGTTGGCTATAGCTATTCAAAGTAGACATTCCAACTAGATTATGCTCTGCATTACTATTTATGCTCCGACTTCTTTGGAGGAAAAAAGAAGACGGTGGAAGGATATTACTCATATTATCTCTCATTTTCCTAAAGCTTGGATCTTGATCAGAGGAGATTTCAATACCATCCTCTCTCTGGATGAGAAAATGGGGGGAAATAGAAATTTGGACAAAAGCAACGACCTCATGAGCGAATATATTGCAAACCTCCATCTTGTGGATATCCAACCGAGATAATGGCCTTATGACTTGGTCTAACAGAAGGCAAGGCTTAGCTTGTATAATGGAGAGATTGGATAGGTTTTTGCTCTCTGAAAATTTCTTAATCCATGGTCACATTCCTAAAGTGAAGACTCTTAATAATGTTGGTTCGGATCATTGGCCAGTCATGGTGGAAATGTGGAAAACCAATGTGAGTTTCTCTCCTTTTTCGTTTTCAATTAATGTGGCTTAGAGACATTTCCTTCAGACCTCATGTGCAACAATGGTGGAAGGAAGGTAAACCTAGGCATGGGACTAAGATGTTCTGTTTTGCCAAAATACTGCAATACATTAAATCCAAAATCAAGACTTGGAGCTGGAAAGAGTTTGGGGATGTTCATAAAAAAAAACATGAAGTTATTGCTCATATTGAAAATTTGAATAAGAAAATCCGTTTAGATGGCCTCACGGAGAAGAGAAGTGCAGATGAAATTAAACTCACAACTCAGTTAGAGGAATGGGAAAAAAGAGAAGAAATCTTATGGAAGCAAAAATCTAGAATTCAATGGCTCAAAGAAGGAGATCGAAACACAAATTTCTTCCACAAATCTCTTCTAGCTCGAAGATCTCACAACTTTATTTCTTCCTTAAAATCAGATTCTGGAGATGTTGTTTATACTTGGGATGGCATGAACTCTATTGTTGTTGATTACTTTTCCAATATTTTTGTTGCTACTCCTCTTGACTCAACTTCTCAACATAATGTTCTTCAAGCAATCCCTTCTCTTATCACTTCGAGGAGAACTCTATTTTGATTGCTCCTGTTACTATCAATGAGCTTCAACAAGTAGTTTTTAAAATGCAAAAAGGGAAAACCCCGAGGTCTTGATGGTTTTCCTATTGAGTTCTACCAAGAGTTCTGGGATATCCTTCATGTTGATTTATTAGAGGTGGTGGAAGAAGCCAGGAAAGCCAAAGAAATTTTGAAGGTTATCAATAAAACTTATATTACTCTTGTTCCAAAAGCTCAAGAGGTTGATCATATCTCAGCTTTTAGACCTATTGCTTTATGTAATGTTCTTCTCAAAATCATTACTAAAATCATGGCGAGAAAGGTTGAAGCCTCTTTTGCATAAGATTATTTCCCCAGAGCAAGGGGGTTATGTGGAAGGACGTCAAATAGTAGATGAGATAGTTCTTGCTCAGGAAGCCATCCATTCCATGGATATGCAAAATTCTCCTTCCATGTTCATTCGGTTAGACTTATCCAAAGCTTATGACAGAGTGGATTGGCACTTCCTTATCAAAGTTTTGAGGCAATTTGGTTTCTCTAAGGATTGGATGGATTGGATTATGGGATGTATCTCTTCAGTTTCCTACTTAGTTCTTATCAATGGCAGGCCTTCTCGGTATTTCCCAGCTTCCAGAGGTATTAGGCAAGGTGACCCGCTATCCCCTTATTTATTCATCATTCTTGTTGAATGCTTGGGTAGGACTATAACCAAAAAGAGGGAAAACAAAACCCTTGAGGGAGTTACCATTGCTCATGGAGCTAGACCTATCTCTCATCTTCAATTTGTGGATGACTCTACTCTTTTAGGTAAAGCTACGAGTTAAGGAAGCTTCTAATATTAAGCAAATCATTAGCTATTTTTCTAAGGCTACTGGGCAGTTGATCAATGAAGACAAATCTAAAGTTATTTTCTTTCACTACTCTGCTAGACAGGAATCCATGGTCTTGGATAAATTAAGATATAAGAAGACCTCTCTTCCAATCACTTATTTAGGTATTCCCATAAATATTCAAAGGCAGAAAAATAAATATTGGAATTGGTTGTTGGACAAAGTCAAGAAGAAAATTGGAAAGTGGACCAACAAGTGGCTTTCTTCTAGGGGTAGAATCACCTTGGTAAAATCAGTCCTTCAAGCTATTCCTATTTATGTTTCTTCCATTTTGAATATCCCAAAGGTTGTTCTTCGAGAATTGGATCAAATCAGTCATCGTTTCCTTTGGAGTGGTACTAAGGAGAAAAGAAAATGGGCCTTGGTGAAATGGGATACTTTATGTCTTCCTAAGAGTGAAGGGGGTTAGGATTCGGTCTTCAATTAATAACAACAAAGCTTTAGCTGCTAAATTATATTGGAGGATGTTGCATAACCCCAATGCTCTTTGTACTAATAATCTCCGTGCTAAATACGCTGAGAACAAAAGTCCTGAAGACCTTGTTCGCTATCAACTTCCTACCAAAGGTTCTCCCATTTTAGCAGTTCTTAAGACTGGTGAGGATTTGATAAAGAAAAAATTATTTTGGATCATTCATAATGGTCAACATGCAAATTTTTGGATAGATTCTTGGGATGGTCACAAGCCTTTGATAACTCGGTTTCCCGATTGGAGGCCTTGGATGGAGGAGCTTCACCGAGCTAATTGGATAAAGGTGGCTAATTACTGTCGGTACCATACTTGGTAATTCAAATGTTGGTAGATATTGGATCCCTATTGAGGACTGGCCTATTCAAATCCCAGAAAGGCAAAGACAAGATATCCAAGGCATCCTTCATATGAGATCCCTCTCTTGGTCCCATGAAAAAGATTGTTTTGGATGGAACAACACTACTAAGGGTGAGTATTCGGTTGCTCAAGGTTATTTGACCTTATGCCATAATAATCCCAACCATTCTTCTGACATATTTTCTCGATTGTGGGCTCAAAAGCTCTGGCCTAAGGTGAGGTTCTTTAATTGGCTTTTATTGCATCGTAGGGTGCTTCTTGGTGAGCAACTTATGAAGCGTGGTTTTCATGGCCCTTTTAGATGTGAAATGTGTGAAGAGAATGTAGAAAATATCAACCATATTTTTATTGAGTGTACTTTAGCCTCTGAGCTATGGAGGAGAATGGCCACTTTACTTGGCTTACAGTGGTCCAATTTTTTTACTTTTGAACAGCTTTGGAGGGATTGGCCTAATCAAGAGGGTGTTGATCATTTTATTAGGCAATTAGTTTGGATGGGTTCTACCATTCTTCTTTGGAATATTTGGAATGAAAGGAACAACCAAATTTTTAATCAAGATAGGAAGGATATTCACTATATTTGGCAAAATACCATAGCCAACTTAGTTGAATCAGTCCATCAACTCCTTAATCACCCCCAAAACTCCCACCAAAGATGGGATCAAGTGATGCAAATATTGAAGATTAAACCTTCTAAGGGCAACCAACTTAAAGGGAATGTGAGTATTAGTAAGATGGATAGGACTAGAAATTGGCAACCTCCTCCTAAGGATTTTGGAAAAGTCAATACTGATGGAGCCTCTAGAGGGAACCCTGGAAAAGCCGGTGTGGGAGGAATTGGTAGACTTTCGAGATGGCTCCCTGGTTTTTACTTTTGCTAAGAATTTGGGTATTCTTTCCAATAACCTTGCTGAGGGGTATGGTATCCTCGAGAGGTCTTCAGGAGGCTACTAAGGTTGGATGGGAAAAGGTGTTAGTTGAGTCGACTCTCAACTTATGATTAATCTCTTGAAGACTCCTTCTAAGAATCATAAGGTGGATTGGAGAATAAAAAGAATTATTGAGAAGATTCGGTTAATCCAGGATGGGATTTTTGAAAGTTGATTACAATCATGTGGTTAGAGATCAAAACAAGAGTGTTGATGCTTTAGCTAATTGGGCTTTGGACAAAGGTGATCTTACTTGTTATGGCCACCCTCCTATATGGTGGGCTTCTCAAATTAGGGAAGCTCTTCTTTCTATCATTTCTTTGGATGGCTCCAGTTCTGAAGGTACCTAGTTTCTTCTTGTTTTTTTTTTTTGCTTCTCTTTGGTTCATTCGGTTTTTTTTAGTTCCCTAGCTCATTCTATTCTTTATTTTGTTTCCTCTGTTGATTCTTGCCTTAATAGTCTTCTGGTCTAGATAGGTCATTGTTTTGTTCATTTTTTTTTTTTTTTTTTTTTTGTTTTTTTGTTTAGTTTTTTAAGGTGGGTGGGTTCTTTTGTTTTGTTTTGTTTTTGTGTTCTTTGTGTTGTTTTTTGTTGTTCTTGTGTTTTTGTTGTTTTTTTTTTTTTATGTTTTTTGTTATTGTTCTTGTGTTTTTTTCGTTCTTGTTCTTGGGTTTCTCTTTGTTTGTGTTATTTCGTGTTTTTATGTGTGAGTGTTTTCTATGTTTTTTGTTTTTGTTTATTGTCTGTTGTTGGTTGTTTTTTATTTTTATTTTTATTTTATTTTTTTAATTTTTTAGGTTTTGGTTGTGTTTATTTTTCATGTTTTTTTTGGGTTATGTCTTTGTAGTGTTCTGTTGTTTTTGTCTTGTTTGTGTTTTGTTATGTGGTTCTTGTGTTTTTCTATGTGGTTTGTGTTGTGGTTTCTTTTATCTTATTGTGCGTGTTTGGTTGTGCTTTTGTTTTTGACACACTCAAGGAGCATGTTTTTTATTTTATTTTATTATTTTTGTTGTTATTTACTTATTTTTAAATTGGTTTTGTGTGTTTGTTTGCTCCTTGAGTATGTCAAAGGTGGTAGGCCAGGTCCGAGTCCTGGGCATTTTTGGCGGAATGGATACCCCTGCCTCCTTGGGTCTTACCCGAAAGTGGCATCCCTTTTGGGATGTTTTCCACAAATAAAAAAAATAAGAATACAAGTTGAATGTACATAGACTCTCTATCACAATAAAATTTCTAACCAAATTTCTCCTATAAAAGCTCATATGAAGACATAAAAAGCATGATAATTACAACATCTAATGGTCCAAGTATTTCACTAAAATTATCTAAACAACTATTTCACTTAACAAAATTCACCCTAGCTAAAACTAATAGAAATCTAGAAGTGCAATTATTACAATATTCAACACCTAAAATACCATAAGAGCAATGATTCAAATAGCTTCAAGCCTAACAAAATTTAATTCAACCCTTGTTGAAATAAGGTAAAAATAATTGAGCCTAACAAAATTCACTACCATTAAAGCTTAAATCAAATTTTGAAAGCATAATGTATTATTGTAAATATTACATAAAATTTGGCAAAAAAATCCAAACAACCCTTTGAATGCTTTGGAAAAAAATTAGAACATTAATTTACAAAAAGGAAAACACTAAATATGCAACACTTACAAATGAGGAGCATTTCTCCTTTTATAGATTTTGGTACCCTAATGTGAATTAGCTATTACATATAATTATTGTCCAAAATGATCAGACGCGGTCTTGGGCTGAGTTGGCACCACTCTACCTCTTCATATTGCTTTGGATGTTGTCTATTATATTATTATGTTTCATAGGATGCTTTTTCATGCTTCATAAATGTGGTTGTCACTTTCCAGTTCTAAAAAAAAATGTGGTTTAATTGTTCATTCCTAGAGTGTCAAGTGTCCTTTGTATTGAGATCCTTTCATCTAGGATGCTATTATCTATTGCTTTCTAGGTTTCCTTCTTACCTAATGCTAGTATGTCAAACAACTTGGGGTATGGGTTGTTGCTTTATTTTGCTTTACTTTTTGGATTCCCTTGTGTGTTGCTTACATTGTGCCAAAGTTTTGGGAAGCTTAACTAACGTCATCCAACATAGTCTTTCAGATCACCTTCTTTTAGCTTAGTATGCATATTTATAAAGACCATTGAATACTTTCCACCATTTTCTTTGTACTTGTACAAATATTTTGAAAGTTATTTTGATGTCAACACCAAGAATATATGGCTTTCTTTTTTCTTACAAGTTCTTTACTTTACCAAAATCCTTGAAATATTTTATTTAGGTCAACACACAATTTTTAGCTTACCTTATTTGTATGTCTAACAACAAGCTATTCTAGCCAAAATATTCTTGCTTGAAATATTGAGCCATACTTGCACAATGTTGAGCCCAAAATTACTTGCCTCAATTTTTAAAATTAGACAATTTTGAGAATTTATCTTTGGACAAGTCCTTCAAGCTTGAATGTTTATTTTTCTCTTGGTTACCTTTTATGTTGATTTTTTCCTTGCTTACTTTTTGATGCTTTTGAAGTTTCCATAAACTTTGGGATGTCCCTTAGATGGACTAGTAAGTCGAGATCATGTTACTAAATCCTTACTTGATATATTTATTCCAATGCTTTTCCTCCTGCTTTGTTCTTGGTTTTTGCTTCCCCAAGATCTTGCTAGTGCTTATTTATAATTGCATCAAGGTATATGATTTATCATAAATCCAACTACCAGAAGAGGGTGTATTCATATTATAGCCCACACCTTAGATTGAAGGATGTGCTCACAACTATTGAGTGAATGCAAACCCTACCTATGGTGGACCCTTTTTAGCTACCATCAAATATGCTTTGGGATTCTTACCTATGGTAATATTTGACTTAGCTACCACTAGAAATGTTGTGAGCAATTATCTTTTTGGTCAGGTGGTTTAGTAGAGTCTTATGACATAGGGAGTTTCAAACTTACTTGCAGATTTATTTTACATCCCTCCCTTATAATCATATTTGATATCTTCATAGCATCAACTACTTGAAATATTTATGGATATCCAAGTTCTATCATCTTGTTCAGCACTAGGTGGGAATTCAAATCAAAATTTCTCTTTCAAGTATAATTTTCCTATTTTTAGTGAATTTTCATTATAGTTTGGTGACTCATGGGGGACTTCTACTTGCAAGAGGAAAAGAACCTAGAAACAAAAGACTTGTCTATTGGGAATGGATACTAATGAGGTAAATTTTAGAATTTTGGGGCTTAAGGAGAGAGAAGATTAACTATGTTGCTTGAAGGAATGCTTTGTACAAGGCTTGTGAAATGCTAAAAAAGAGAGTCTTCTTATATAGACGTCTTTGACTTGGAAAGTCATTGGATTCATTTATCTAATTAGCCTTTTTTTTATTTCAGTCTTCTTTGGAAAACTCATGAGAAGTGACTTTTCAATGTAGCTAAATCAAAAAAGTATGATTATCCATAATTCCTTAGTTATTTTTCTAATTCTTTAAACTCTTAATCTATGTATCCATCCTTCCATTTGTGCATGTGAACCAACTGATGCACTTTTCCAAAAATTTATTTCATGTGAGCACTATGTTGTTACCTGATCTAGCACTATGTTGTTACCTGATCTAGCCAATAACTATACAACACTTAGATTTTTTTAGATTTATTTGCATACCATATATTTACACAAAAATTAGGTAATATTTCCCCTATCAATTGCTTCACATATTTTCAACTCATCAAAATCAACAATGTCTAGACTAGAATGACCTAAAATTCTTATGCTCCCACCTGTTAGTTTTTCAAAACATGTGACTTGTTTGAGCTAGGAGTTATTGTTAGGTTGGATTTCATAAATAATTAGTTATAAGGCCTATATGTGTTATAGCATTGAAACCTAGCAAATACAACCCATATTCAACCCATGACTCATCTACTAGATCCACTAGATATCCTAGATCTTGTGCCAGATTGATTCTTTGCTCTTCACAAATTTCTAGGCTTGTGTGTATTATAGCATTGATATGGAGCATGGAAAACTCACCTCCTATCAATGACCCTTCTATTATATTCCTAGATCTTGTAGATACATTTTTTAGAACACATAATTCATTGTAGTTGAGATTCGATGACTGGTTGGCTTTGGAATGTAATGATTTCCCATTTCTAAATTAATTATTGTATTGAGATCAAACATGGAACACCCATACTCCATCAGTGACTCATATATTAACTCCTTTGAGATTTTTGAATATTATTTTATCTCCACTTTGGAGTGATACAAAGCATATTTAGCCAAATTGATGCTTTTCTCCTCATACCTTTATATGTGGTAAGGGATGATCTTCTTAACATAGATCTAGATCCTTCTTCCCTTGTAAAAACATTTCATATGAGTGCAATACAATGATAAATTTCTCTATGTTTTGTCATGAACTCCCTTGAAAAACATAGTCCAAATAGTATAGGAAGGTCAACACTATCACCTTATCAAAAAATTTATGTAGTAGCATTGCGATGTCTTTTATAGCCCCTACTATCTTGACTATTATTTTGTCTAACTACAATGCACCATAACTAGTTTGGGTGTATTCTAAGCCCATGTGGTGATAAACAACCTTAGGCATGACTATTATGGAAGCTTCAAAATCCACCATATAATTGTGCACTACCCATCCTTCCATTCATAAATACATAGAAAAGGATAGAGGCTTGATCTTACCCATGCCAAGAGATGATTGATTTTGTACCAAATTAAAGTCTAATAGGGTGAGTCTGCCTAATGTTGAACTTTTGAAAGTTTATTTTAATAAATAATTTTATATGAGAATGAATAGAGAATCATGCATACTAACTCTTGAGGGATTCTTCTTCAATTCTTCCATAATGCTAAATTTGGATGCTTCTGCAACTTCTCCTCCTTCTAGACTACTTGCTCAAATTGTCTTTGATATTATTGTGTAGCTTCTTCTCTTTGATTTTTGGTCATTGAAGGACATTGCAACTTCCTCAACACTTTCTCCCTTGACTCTTGCTAATCAACATTTGGTGTTTATGGCATTTGGTCAACCTTGGGTACCTCAAGCAATTGATCAACATTTGGAACCTTTAGAATTTGGGTAGCCTTTGGTACTTTTTCCATTTGGGTAGCCTTTGGCACTTTTGGCATTTGGGTATCTTTGATACTTTTGCCATTTGGATATCCTTTGGAACTTCCAAAATTTGGTAGCCTTTGGCACTTTTGGCTTAGTTTTTTGCTTAGATGCTTCCTTATTCTACTCCTTTTGAGGTTAAAAAAGAATTTATGGATTTTTAAGATTTGAAAATAAAGGTATTTTTCTAGATCTTGTAAATATGCAAAGTGGATTAGAAGTTGGAGACTCTTAAATGATAAGGTTTATTTTAGATCCATCAGCAGGCCTAAAATCCCTTTTGATTTTATTTTTGCTTCATGGGTTGTGTAGCCAGTTGGCACTAATGTTGATAAACCATGTAGGTATCAATATTATGAGGATCATTGTGTGTTAAACACCAATATTTATCCGGAGCTATGAATACTTCTTCTTCTTGAATTTTGGTAAGAACAACTTGTTTTTTGATAGTATTGTTGGTAGAAGCTCCATAATATTTTTAGACATAGGTATTTCTTATTTGCTAGTATTTTTCATATCTCCTTTCATCATTTTGCCACTCCATTGTTGTAACCTTATTTGTAATATTTATAATTACTTTCAACTCTTGCATCTTTGTTGACTCTTTTGGATCCAAGGTAGGTAGGGTTGGCACAAAAATTTCCAAAATAATATGTTGGGATAATATTTGAATGTAGGAAAGGTGACTAATGAAGGGTTTGACATGACTAAAAGTGAAGCAAACAAAAGATGTCATTTGATCAAACAAAATACATAAACACATATAATGCTCATAATGTTTTTTTTATTCATTCAAAATATTCATGGGTTACAAAGGTGATTTTCCCAATTATTTTCATGAATATCAAACATCCTGATGACTTTTTTCAAGACTCCTTAGTGAAGGTGGGCTTGCGAACCATCGGTATTTTACTGGTTTTGTGATCTCCTATACCTATTTTTGAAGGCCTGCAAAATATGGTTAGATGATTTGGGGGCCTATATTACTCAAGCCCCTTGTTGATGAAATACAAAATAATATGAAACCAATTGTGTTAAAACATGGTAAAAAATGCATAAAACACTGTCAAAATATAAAATAAAGCATACCTGCTAAATTTGTTGAGGTGGATCTATTGCATGGTCAATTTGCATGGTAGGGGGTGAATTGGAATACAAATTCATAGGTCAGGGGGCAAATTGGACTTCTAATAACTGTGGGACCAAAATTTCTATTCATATGGATGTATGAAGTTGTCCTTTACTATTTGTATGATGTGGAATTGCTAGATGTGATTTTGCTATGATTCCAGCAAAGTTTTTGTAAGGTGATTGAAAGGTGAGAGAGAGGTAAAATGGGAGGGAGAACCCTCTATTTATAGAAAAATAAGAGGTTAGGAGAACGGGTTAGATAAACCAACCCTTATATTTACTCCATGTTGGAGTTAGGTTAGGGTTTGAATAGGTGTCAAACCCACATGCCTTAGAGAAATATCTCCTCCTCACACATGTGTGAGGAAGAGTTAGGGTTAGCTAGGATTAGCTAAGTCCTAGGTTAAGTTAGGGTTTAGTTAGGGCTTTTGGAAATATTTTAAACTAACCTCATGGTGCACACATGTGTGGAAGTGTTTTTAGGGCTAATTTGACTTAGTACCCTAATTAAACTCACTTAAGTGAAAAAGTGCATTTAAGTGAAACTCAATGATGAATTACATAATTAATCAACTTCATTAGGATTTTATATAGGGATAAGGTCCCATGGGGTCCTAATCAGGTGTAGGAAAGGGCTTAGGGGGGCTTGGGGGGCTAGTAAGTGGATTCCAAGTGAGTAGGAAGCGTTTTGGAGGTGTTTTACCTAGTTTTATAGGTTTAGGAATCTACGGATGACTAAGGTGTCCTACAGATGACTAAAGTGGCCTATGATGGCCTAAAAATATCTAGAAGAAATAATGTGTGACTTTTGGATGTCTGCATTTAATCCTTTTTGTACTAGGTTGTGTGGAACACAATTTAGTGGAAAAATATGATGTGATAAGGAAGTGGAGTGTATGTGAACCGAAGGAGGAAATAGAGAAAATAATAGGATCTAAACAAAGGTATGTAGTCGCTCAAAGTGTGACCATACAACATTGATCGATAACCAAAAGAAGAAGGGAAAGAATAAGAAGGGAATAGAATGGGATATAATCAAAGGTATCTAGCCACTCAAAGTGTGACCATACAACATTGATCGATAGCCAAGAGAAGAAGAGAAATAAGAAGAAGGGAAAATAATGGGATCTAATCAAAAGTATGTAGTCACTCAAAGCGTGACCATACAAAATTGATCGATAGCCAAGAGAAGAAGGGAAATAAGAAGAAGAGAAAGGAATGTGATCTAATCAAAGGTATGTAGCTGCTCAAAGTGTGACCATACAACATTGATCAATATCCAAGAGAAGAAAGAAGAAAAGAAAATGAAAAATACTTATGATAAATGCAAATGGATGACTGTGGATGCAATGTGATGATTTTTTGTTTGCACAATATTTTGCAATATTGTACTGATTGCTTTTGAGGACAACTTATGACTACTTTGCTTTTGCAACCAATGCAAGATGATCCAAATACAAATAGAACAAATGCCTATTCAAATTTTTGCTTCTGATTGATTGATGAGTATGTGGTGAAACTTGTCAAATCATTTGAGCTAGGTGGTATGGATTATTCAAATGTACCATTCAGTATGTGGTCAGGACCGACATACATGAATGCCATAGTGACATTTTTTATATTAGATTATTCAAATTTACCATTCATTATGTGGTAATGATCGACATACATGAATGCCAGAGTGACATCACTGATATTGTTCATGGCTCTTGTGACTTAACAAATGTTTGATTTGGGATGGAGTTTATCTTGAGATAATCTTCAACAAAAAAATTGTAGATAGATGCAATATCTAGGATTTGGATGTTTGATTGCTTGGTTGTATGCAAAGTAGATTTTGGATATGGATATCCCCTCAAACGAGGAATCATGAATTAGGTGAATGAAATGTTATGAAGTGGTGATGAAGTGATTGATAGAAGAAAATTGATGATAACAGGGATGAAAAATTATATGGAAAAATAAGGAAAGGTGATCTAGATGTTGGAGTGAAATTTTGGTGATTTTGGAGTCAAGAGCTTCAATTCGCATGGTGGGGATGAATTGAACCTGAATTCACAAGCTAATTGGAAAATTGGACCTAAATCACAGGGTGACATACAAATTAAGGTTTTTAGGTGTTTTTAGGTGTTTTTCTGGTTTTTTGATGCATCTAGGGGGTCATTTGTAGCATGTGAGTTGGAGAGTGAGGAGTGAGCAATGTTTGGTGATACAGAGTGCTTACAGTTTGTGGAGTTGGACTCAGCGATGGCGAGGGAATAGACTAGTACTAGAAACTGATGTAGAGACCCACTAGTAAGTGGTCGCAACCTGATTTTGTTGAATTTTTATTGTTTTTAGAAATACATGAAATAAGGGAGGGGAGGTTTTTATAAATATGTGAAGTGATTATGGGTTGTGGAATTGTACCCATTTTTTAGCCTAATGGTATTTTTGATCTTGATATATATATATATATATATATATATATATATATATATATATATATATATATATATATATATATATATATATATATATATATATTTTATTACATACTACCATATGCACATATATTCATCCATGGTACATCTACTTATCTATATTTCACACAACACAAACACAAGAAATCACAAACACATTCAAATAAAATCACAACACATATATAAGAGCTACAACATAATATATATATATATATATATATATATATATATATATATATATATATATTATGTTGTAGCTCTTATATATGTGTTGTGATTTTATTTGAATGTGTGTGTGATTTCTTGTGTTTGTGTTGTGTGAAATATTGATAAGTAGATGTACCATGGATGAATATATGTGCATATGGTAGTATGTAAGAAAATGATATCACTATAGTGTAGAGATACTATGAAGTGATGCAGTGGAAATGCATGTAGATAGATGTGATGATGTATGATCTAAGATAGATGTGATAATAGGTAATGTGATGTAAATAAATGCATGTAAAATAGATGCAAGGATGCATGTATGTGAAAGCTGAAATGCATAGAGGAAGCACTTGTATCATAGCATAACCGATGGTAATGTTATCCATTCTATAATCTCAGGGATGTAGGAGAGTGTAGTGTGTATGCAACAATTTTGACAATTATAGTTGTAGCAATCAAGCCTCATGAAAAATAAAGTGATAAATTGTCGATAACTGATGGAGAACCAAAATTTCTCAAAACCAATTCTCATTCAAAACTTGGAAAGATTTACAGAAATGGCAGCAGTATGCCAAATAAAAATGGAAGCAACTCTGTCTCTGCCATTTTTGACCCCTTGTGCATACATTTGCTTCCCCTTTTAAAATATCTGGTGTGACTCTTTGTTTCCCTTTTCTAGCCCTTCGTTTCATTTCCCATGCCTCTTCATTGTCTTGGCTTTCGAAATGTTTTTCTTTTCGACTCTTGGTCTTCATCTTCTTTCATTGCACCTTGGTGCCACGTGCTCGTCCAGTGCTACCACTATCAACTCTGTCCACCTGTCAACTAATGATGATGTTCGCTATACCCACCACTCGATAGTTTCCTCTGTAACGGCCCCTGTAACCGCCTGCCATTTTCTTTGGTCACAAAAATGCAACATGTTGCGATATCGCGACACTTTTTCTTCTTTGCCAACATGTCGCAATATCGTGACACTTTTTCCTTCTTACTCTTTCTCTTCTCTTTTAGTCGCGATAATGTGACATGTCGCGATATCGTGACACTTTTTCTTTATTGCACCTTCTCTCGTCTTTTGGTTGTGAAAATGTGACATGTCGCGATATCACGACACTTTTTCTCCCTTGCGCCTTCTCTTGTCTTTTGGTCGCAAAAATGCGACATGTCGTGATATCACGACACTTTTTCTCTCTTGAGCCTTCTCTCGTCTTTTAGTCACAAAAATGCGACATGTGATATTGCGACACTTTTTCTCCCTTGCACCTTATCTCGTCTTTTGGTCGCGAAAATGTGACATGTCGCGATATCGCGACACTTTTTCTCTCTTGAGCCTTCTCTCAACTTTTGGTCATGATAATGTGACATGTCACGATATCGTGACACTTTTTCTCTCTTGAGCCTTCTCTCAAATTTTTGTCGTGATAACGTGACATGTCGCGATATCACGACACTTTTTCTCTCTTGATCCTCTCTCGGCTTTTGGTCTTGAAAATGTGACATGTCGCGATATCACGACACTTTTTCTCTCTTGAGCCTTCTCTCGTATTTTGGTCATGAAAACACGACATATCGTGATATCATGACACTTTTTCTTCTTTGCCAAAGTGTCGCGATATCGCGACACTTTTTCTTATTTGTGGTATTTTGCTTTTCGTTGGGTGCTCCTACATCAGACACCTGGGGTGGATTGAGAAGTGACCTTCACTTCTATACTGTTATAGGAAAACCCAGGTGGTCAACCTCTATTTTTGACAACCAAGTTGCATCTTCTATAGGTCTGCCTTTCCACTTGACCAAATATTCTGAACACTACCTGTTCCTGGTACCTCTACCTTCTCGAGTGTCTAGTATTTCCTCTATCTCATCTGTGGTTGGCACAGACTCTGGAATACTCTACAAATCTGTACTTGGTGTCTCACTACTACCTCCTTCATGGTATTCTACCAAGTCTGAAATATTAAAAACAGGTGATATATTCAGCTCACTTGGCAGTTCCACTTCGTAGGTATTTCCTAAATCTTTTTTACCTATGATCCTACATGGTCCAAACCTCTTCATCTTCAACTTGTTGTAGGTTTTACTAGGAAACCTTTCCTTTCTCAAGTGAACCATGACCTCATATCCCACTTGGAACTCCTTGAAATGCCTCTTCTGATCTACTTTGGCCTTGTACTGAGTATTTATCTTACTGATATGTTGTACCTCTTCATGTAAACTCTTTATGTGCTTGGCAAAATATTCAGCCTCAGCACTGCTCTTTTCTCCTTTACCCATCATTCTCAACTCAGAAGCATTCCTTGGGTTGTTCCCATACACAATCTGGAATGGTGATTTACCAGTACTTTTGTTGATAGAATTGTTGTAAGTAAATTATTCCTGTGGCAAAATCAAATCCCATCCCTTGGGCTTATCTCCTACCAAGCATCTTAGAAGATTACCCAAACTTATGTTCACCACCTCTGTTTGTCCATCAGTCTGTGGGTGGTATGTAGAACTGAACTTCAAATCTATTTTCAGCTGCTTCCACAAAGTCCTCCAGAAATAACCCACAAATTTGGTATCTCTGTCAGATACTATACTCTTGGGTAGACCATGAAGGCATACCACCTCCTTGAAAAGCAAGCCTGCAACATAAACTACATCACTCATTTTATGACATGGAATAAAATGAGCTATCTTTGAAAACCTGTCAACCACAACAAAAATGGAGTCATTCCCTCATTGTATCCTTGGTAGGCCAAGAACAAAATCCATACTGATGTCCTCCCATGGTCTCTCCGATACAGGTAATGGCTGATACAATCTTGTATTCTGTCTCACTCCCTTAGCCATCTAACACACTCTGCAACCCTACACAAATTTCTTCACATCTTGCTGCAACTGTGGCCAATGGTAGTTTTCACTAACAAGGGTAATGGTCTTATCTCGACTAAAATGTCCAGGTAGTCCTCCACTATGCTTCTCCTTTATCATATTTTCCCTCATTGAGCTTCTACGAATGCACAATTGGTTCCTTTTGAATAGCATCTCATCTTGGATTATAAAATCCAACCACTTAGTCTATCCAAAGTAATAGGAGACAAACATGCCTTCCAAGCCTCTGCAAAATCTGGATCCTCTGGATACAAACTCTTGAGTTCTTCAAACCCAACGACTTCCACTTTCATCTCTATCAACAAATTTTTCCTTCTCCTCAAGGCATCTGCAACTCTATTAGACTTCCCACTCCTATGCTTCAAAACAAAGGTATAACTCTGTAGGAATTCAACCCACTTCAAATATCTGTGATTTAGTTTTCCCTGACTATTAATATACTGCAAAGCTTGATGATCAGTATATAAAACAAACTCTTTTGCTAACAAATAGTATCTCCATTTCTTAAAAGCCTGAACTATAGAATAAAATTCCTGATCATAAATAGAGTATTTCTTCCTAGAATCATTTAACTTCTCACTAAAATATGCAATAGGTTTACCTTCCTGACTCAACATAGCTCCAATGGCACTGCCACTAGCATCACAATCAACCTGAAATACTTTATTAAAATCTAGAAGTATCAAAATGGGTTGTTCTGTCACCTTCTTTTTCAACATCTCAAAACTTGCACCTGCCTTTGTAGTCCACTTAAACTCCTTATTATCCCCTCTCATGGTTTTTTTTAGGGATGCACTAATACTGCTAAGGTTTCTAATGAACTTTTTGTAGAAACTTGCAAGACCATGGAATGATCTTACCTCCGTTATGTTCCTTGGAGTAGGCCACTCAATGATAGCCTTCACCTTATCTAGATTCATTTTTAGACCCTCATATGAGATGACAAATCCCAGATACACCAACTCCTTCTTCACACAACTACACTTCTTCAAATTAATCAGCAACTGCTCCTCCCTCAACTTTTGAAAAACTATCCGAACTTGCATCAAATGCTCTTCCAATGTCTTACTAAAAATTAGAATATCATCCAAATAAACAATAACAAACTTCTCTAGGAATTCTCTCAAAACCTCATTAATTAACCTCATGAAGGTACTAGGTGCATTGGTTAGACCAAACAGCATAACCAACCACTCATACAAACACTCTTTGGTTTTTAAGGTAGTCTTCCACTCATCACCCTCTCTGATGCGAATCTGATGATACCCACTCTTTAAATCAATTTTTGTGAAGTATTTAGCTCCACTCAAATAGTCCATTATATCATCTGTTCTAGGTAATGGGAATCTATACTTAATGGTAATATTATTTATGGCTTTGGAATCAGTACACATTTGCCATTCTCCATACTTCTTTGGTGCTAGTACTGCAGGTACTACACAAGGACTAAAACTCTCTCTAATCAACCCCTTCCTCAACAACTCTTGAACCTGTCTGTTCAACTCCTCATTCTCCATAGGAGACATTCTATGGGCTGCCTTATTGGGTAAACTAGCTCTTGGAATCAAATCAATTTGATGGCTAATATTTCTCACTGGTGGCAAGCCCTCAAGCACATTATCTGACACGATACCAAGAAACTCTTCTAACAGATTTTCAACCTCTACTGGAATATCCATACATTTTTCCTTCTTAACAATAGGAATGAATGCATAACATATAGAATCCCTCTTCAGGACATCCAAAAATTTTCTACCATCTACCAAACAGATTCTAGCACTACTGCATACCTTTTCATCCACTTTCTTCAATGGCTTCAACTTGTGACACACTCCACCTTTTTTCAGAGAGTAAGTATTCACATGACCATCATGCACCGCACATCTATCATATTTCCATGGCCTCCCCAACAAAAAATGGCAAGCATCCATAGGCAAAACATCACACAGAACCTCATCTTGATAATTTCCAATATGAAATTTAACTAAACACTGCTCATTGACTAATGCTCTATGATATTTCTACAACCATGCAATCCGATATGGATGCAAGTGCTCCCTCTTCTCCAATTTCAACTTAACAACCATTTCTCCTGAAACTAAATTATTTGTGCTACCATTATCTATGATAACATTACAGACCTTACCTACACATTTGCATCTTGTGCGAAATAAGCTCTTCCTTTGATCCACATCTTTCCCTCCATTCATTAATGCTCTTCTTGTCATCAACACTTCTCCTCCTTCTGCTTCTTCAGAATGTTTTGATTCAGCACCTTCATCTGCTACAACAGCTCTAGCATGACCCTCAGGTTTCTTATTCGTCCTCTCTTGGTGTTGGGGACACTCATATGCCCGATGTCCCTCTTCCCCATAATGGAAATAGGTTCCACAAAATCCTCCTCTTCCATACCTAGGTCCAGATCTACCTCTTCCTCTTTGGTAACCATTGTTATGATTACGGGGGCGGTAGGTATTCTCCTCTTTTTTATCCTGGTTATTACTTGTTTCACCAGTCTTCTTCTGATCTTCATATTTTCCTCCACTGGTTCTTCCACCAGTTCTTCCACCATGACCTCTTCCTCTTTGTTTGCTTTCAAATATTTTGTTCAGCTTCTCTTCAACCTTCAAGGCAAACTGATATGCATCCTCAATGGTGGTCATTCTAACCAAACTGAGTTCTTCTTGGATATTCATTCTTAACCCATTTATGTAACGAGCTACTTTCTCCTTACTATCCTCTGAATGGCCAGTTCTTATTGAAATCTTGTAAAACTCCTTTGTATATTCTTTGAAAAATTTGCTTGACTATCTCAAGCTCTACATTTTCCTCAACAGATCCAATTTGTAATCTATAGGAATAAACTGCCTCTTCAAATTATCTACCATTCGATCCCATCTAGTTATATTTTCCTTTCCTCTCATATTTCTTTCTAGCTGCACTTCTTTCCACCATATGCTAGCATGGCCTTTCAACTTCATTTTTGCCAATTTCATTCGATCTGGATCTACAACCTCCTCATACTCAAAATACTTCTCCATATCATTGATCCAATCAATCAACTCCTTTGGATTGAGATTCCCATAATACATGGAGAAATTAAACTTTGGCTTCTTCCTGATCCGAGATATGGCCCTACATAATCTAGCTTCTATAGGATCCATTACTTCTTCTTCATCTAATGGATCATCAACCTCCCAAGATTCATCTTCACTACGGTCTTCTCTCCTTGGCTCAACCTCTCTTCACAAATCCTCTTACAGGGCTTGCACTTGCCTCTGTAAAGCTCTGAAATCACCTTTCGATACCACATTTCTCCCACCACCATGGTTTCTTCATGGAGGCATTCTTCCTCGCTCTCTTCTCACAACCCTTCCACAGATCTTGGTGCAAACTGCCTCACTTTTGGTGATCTACTCACACACTCAGTAACCCTAAGATCTTCCATAGATCCTGGTGCAAACTGCCTCACTTTCGGTGATCTTCTCACACACTTAGGAAATCTCGCTCTGATACCACTTGATGGAGAATCAAAATTTCTCAAAACCAATTCTCATTCAAAACATGGAAATATTTATAGAAATGGTAGCAGTCTGCCAAATAAAAATGGAAGCAACTCTGTCTCTACCATTTTTGACCCCTTGTGCATACCTTTGCTTCCCATTTTAAAATATCTGGCGTGACTCTCCATTTCCCTTTTCTGGCCCTTCGTTTCATTTCTCGTGCCTCTTCGTTGTCTTGGATTTCAAAATGTTTTTCTTTCTGACTCTTGGTCTTCGTCTGCTTTCATTGCACCTTGGTGCCATGTGTTCGTCTAGTGCTGCCACTATTGACTCTATCTTCCTGTCAACCAATGATGACGTTCGGTATACCCAACACTCGATAGTTTCCTCTGTAACGGCCCCTGTAACTGCCTGCCCTTTTCTTTGGTCACAAAAATGCGACATGTCACGATATCGTGACAATTTTTCCTTCTTTGCCAACATGTCACGATATCGTGACACTTTTTCCTTCTTACTCTTTCTCTTCTCTTTTAGTCGCGATAATGCAACATGTCACGATATCGCAACACTTTTTCTTTCTTGTGCCTTCTCTCGTATTTTGGTCATGAAAATGCGACATGTCACGATATCGTGACACTTTTTCTCCCTTGCGCCTTCTCTCATATTTTGGTCATGAAAATGTGACATGTCGCGATATCGTGACACTTTTTCTCTCTTGAGCCTTCTCTCGTATTTTGGTCACGAAAATGCGACATGTCATGATATCATGACACTTTTTCTCCCTTGCGCCTTCTCTCATCTTTCGATCATGAAAATGTGACATGTCGTGATATCACGACACTTTTTCTCTCTTGAGCCTTCTCTTGTCTTTTGGTCATGATAATGTGACATGTCGTGATATCATGACACTTTTTCTCTCTTGAGCCTTCTCTCGGCTTTTGGTCGCGAAAACACGACATGTCGTGATGTCGTGACACTTTTTCTCTCTTGAGCCTTCTATTGGCTTTTGGCCGTGAAAACGTAACATGTCGTGATATCACGACACTTTTTCTCTCTTGAGCCTTCTCTTGACCTTTGGTCGCAAAAACATGACATGTCGCGATACCGCGACAATTTTTCTTCTTTGCCGAAGTGTCGCAATATCGTGACACTTTTTCTTCTTTGTAGTATTTTGCTTTTTTTTGGGTGCTCCTACATCAATAACTCATAACTAAACTAGCTGGGTCAAAGTCTATCAAGGACTAGTGTGTGCAAATAAGTGAAGTTTATTTATCCATTTTGATGAAGGTAGGACTAATCCGTTTTAAACATAGACAATGTAGCTAGCTCATCCACAAGAATGCAGTGATCTGTACAAAAGAAGGTCACTAATGTGACAGATGTGTCACCACTTGTAAGACTATTCCATTAGAAGGCATGCGCTTAGGGCCTATAGATGGTGATAGAAATTTTCCATTGATGTTATGTTAAATCTAAGGACCAAAGGTGATGAAGCATGATATTTGTGATTTTTGGAGAATTTTCCTTTTGTTTTCTACCCATCGATTATTGCTTGTCTTTTTGTGGTACTCTTTTTTTTTTTTTTTCTTTTTTTGTGTGCATGGGCATTGGATTTTGTTTTCTGTCTCTTTTATGATTTTTTCTTATGTTTATCCCTTTTTTTATCCCTAGGTTGTATGTTGACCATGCAAATGATAGGGTGAGAAATGGAAACCATTCACTAGATGGCAATATCTACGCAAGGTGTTATCTTCCCTAGACTCAAAATTTGTTTAAAAATGTGACCTGTGTGAGTGGTCCTTGAGAGAAGTTGAACTAGCCAAAGAAAACTATAGGGAGTGTAATAACCTATCAGCTAGAGGTGACGTTTGATTGATTGAACTAGTGAATAGTCAATAAAATGCATGACACCATATATCCTGTAATCCCAAGAAAGGGAGTGGACATCCAAGTGGTAATGCTAACAAGGGCATATGTTATTCCTGCTAGGGGCACATTTCTATAGATGGAATATACAAACATGAATGAAACCATATAAGAAGTATGGATATATGCAATGAATGTAGTGCAAGATGTAGTATGAGAGAATAATATCTACAAGAAGAAATATGTGTGATGTAACTAGATGAAATTAGTACCCGTATCTACAAATGAATGCATGGGGTGATAATGATGAGAATATGGAGTCATGATACTGCTTACCTTAATGTGTGAGAAGATGTAGTAAATATTAGAAAATGAAAATAAGCAACAAAGTACATGTGGGACTGATGAGCATGAATAGAGAATCCTGATGAAAGATGCAGAATGACATGAAAGTGATGAAGTACAAAAAATATGAGAAGCTAAAGCAACAACATGGGTAAAAGAAAAATAAAAGGGATAATAAGGGGTGGGAAATTAGCATAGAAATGTAGCTACTAAAAGCATGATTGTAGCACCCCAAAATTGGCATAGTTAAACCTTAGTAAAAAGATAAAAATTTGAATTTTAACCCCAAACCGCCCGTTAACCGCTCGTTACCCGCTTTCCTTATTTTTCATGCCATTTTTAGGATTTGTTTTGACCGTTGGACAATATCATCGCAGATTAGACGAAATCATCCCAGATCTGACGAATTCATCTGGAATAGAACGTCCAGACGATTTCGTCCCAAAACCAAATTTTCATAATTAGCTTCTGTTTCAACAGCTTCTCTAACCTGGGCAGAAAGCGTGTCTGCACAGTTAGAGTCTCCCCCATTGGAGATCTCCCAAATTGGGATGATCTCCAACCTCCTAACCTCTCCCTAATCCTATATAAACTGGGACTTTCTCAGTTTATCCCCCTGAACCCCCTAGCTGATGGATTTCCCTACAAATTTAGTTCCTTGTGCCTTAGAACACCTTCATACTTTTGTTTGCATTGCATATTTCAAGTTTTCTTGCAGGAATCTTACTGTTCTTCAGTCGAAACAAGCTTGGATCGTCGTAGGCGATTACAGATGATTTTGGACGATCTTGTCATAGATCGACGATGATCTCGTACGATTGGAGGTGATCTCGACTGTAGTCCAGATTGGGGGCAATCAGAGCCCAGAGTTTGCATTTCCTTATTGTTTTTGCATTTCTTTATGCATTATCTTAGTTATTATATTTATGCATCTTGGAGTTCACCTCATTTAATATAAATGCATGATAAAGTCAAAATAAATTGTCAAATTGATGCATTTCCTTTTAATTGCTATCTGGATTTATCATTTAGGCAAATTTACTGTTATTTCTATCATTTCCCCTTGCTTTTGCAGTTGCATTTTTGGTATTTTGTATCTATTTCTGTGATTGCAGGTTTCTGACGAATTCGTCAGATTGACGATGATCTCGTCTGATCTCAGATGACCGACTGAGATCTGAGATGATTCTATGCAATTCCAGATGATTACGTATGATTTGAGATGATTTGGACTTCTACAAGACTCAGAATCTTCATCAGACATCCAGAATTAGGTATGTTCTATCCTATTTAGCATATTCTCTGTGTTTAGCATTTATTCATGTTTTTTGTATTCATAAAAATCAGCATTGGCATATAGAATAGTTTAGATTCATCTTGGCCAAACCTAGGAATTGAATGATTAAAGCACAAAATGAACACATCAAACCTACTATCAACCTAGGCGTGGAAACTGCCACTCAAAATTTTCCTGGTGAACCCACCATCCGTCGAAAATTCACCCTTATACCCCTCCCCCGAGAGGCGGGACCTTCAAAGGGCCTCTCAGTCCGAGGTATTGTCCCATCCTTCTCGCATCCCCCTTTCGGGCGCGGATCCTATAGCCTGAAGGTAAGGATGCAAAAAATTTGGAGCGATACATTTTGGTGAACCCGACGTGAATAACATAGGCATCTTTCTGATTCAAAAATATAAAAAAAATATATATATATATATATATATATATATATATATATATATATATATATGTATACAAGAAAAACAAAAAACAAAATCATCATTTCAAGTTTGTATGTTTTAGATTCAATTCTAAATAGTAGATACTAAATATTACTTTTAGAAGTACTAAAGAAACCATGAGTTTTTACTCAAATCAATATGAGCCCATCAGTAATGTTGGAAGAATTCAGCCAAATACATTTGTTGATTATGACCAACCTCATCCCTATTCAACATCACCTCCATCACACTTTTCTCATTTTTCATCATTACCCCAACAGGACAATCCCTTTTCCAATCCTCTTCATAACGATATTATCTATTCTCCCATATATCCATATTATGTCTATCAATCCACATACAATCCTCCTCCACCCTTTCAATATTCTTCTTTCAATACAACACATCCATTTCAACAAGAAAATACTTATTCTTCCAATCCTACCATGCACTCACATCATACTTCACAATCTTCCTATCATCATTCTACCCATAACAAAGAAAAGAGAGGTAAAAAACCATTAGGTCCTTTTATGACTGAACTCCTAAGGCACTTATCAAAAACCTCTCGAAAACCTTCATCACGTACATTTACAAAGCTCAATCAACCAATGGATATAATTCTCAAGCATTTACTTGATACAAATAAGATTGAACTCCCTTCCATAAGACAACTTGATACCACAACAGATTGGTTTAAACCTGAGCTACATTGTGAATATCATAGAGTAGATGGACATATGACACAAAATTGTAAAGATTTAAGATGTGCAATTCAAGATTTGATTGATGAGGGTCTTTTTAATATAAAGGAATTACAATCTACAACTGATTATAAATCTCCAGTAAACTATCAAACTCCTACACAACAAATACCAATAATCAATCAAGACATGGGGATCTCCCAAGAACCCCTATTCAATTATCAACAATAGGAAACCAATCAAATATTGCATGTTAATGTGTCCCATCATGATGATATTACTAATATTGTAACAGAAACTACAAATGAGCAACCTCAAGTTCAATCAACTCAATCTGATATTCAAGATATGGATTCCTCATTTGACCAACCTTCAAAACTATCTTTGGCTCTAGAGAATGATCCAAAATGGAATGTAAGCATAGAAAGCTCATCTTTAGAATCAAAATCTCAATCTGAAATCCCCTTTGATAGCCAACAACAAGTGATTAATCCTCAAGCAAAGATATCCCTTTTAGAAGTATTACAAAGTTCTCATAAGGAAACTTTGTTCAAGATACCTAGCCAACAATTTGTTCCTCATGATATTTTCCCTAAGAACATAATTAATGGTGTAAGCCCTCTTGAGGTTAACCATATTTCATTCTATGATGAGGAGATTCCTTCCTCTACTCCACAAGAAGACTCCTCTCTTTACATTACAGGATCTAGTAAAGAAACACCTGTTAAAACTATCATGGTAGATAATGGCTCCTCTCTTAATTTATGCACTTATCAATTATTCCAAAAACTCAAATTAAAGGAAGAAGATCTTAATGAATCAAATGTTATTATAAAATATTTTAACAATGAAATTCAAGAAGCTCAATATTACTATTTTTCCCCCCTTAATATTGGGATCCAAGATCCTGGATACTTTTTTTTGTGGGGCATTTCCCCTCCCCCTCCCCCCCCCTTCCCCGAGTCCTTGGATTTCATACGATGGGGTTGTCCCTTCCCCTCTTCCCCCATGTTTGAAGTTTGAACTTGCAAATAAAATTGTTACCATACATAATGACCCAACACCATTTGAAGAATATTTAACGGTTGAAACATCAAGTTCTATACATTCTCCATTGTCACAATTACCTTCTATCCATCACTTTTCTTCATCCATATATGATCATCCTTGTTTACCAAATAACACCCATGCATATCTTTCACATATGCTCCCTCCATCTTATCAAGACTTGGAAGATAGTGATAAGAATGAAGAACCTTCTTATCCTTCTGACATTTTATTTTGTAACATGATCAATTTTACACATATAAAAGTAAAATCTTTTGCTACATTATTCTACATTATAACAAAGCTTTTGTTATCACTACCTTTTATTCATCACCTTTTGTTCTTACCTTCACCACAACCAAATTATCCTTCAAAACCTCCTTTGATTTTGAAGCAACCTTAGACATGCTATACTCAAATAACCTTGTATAGTGTATATAGATCATCTTGTATATACCACCAATTCCATCATCAAAAAAAAAAAATCATAAATTAAAATAAAAAACATAACAAAATCAAAATCATCAAAATCTTCAAAAACATCTTTTATTTTCGTACCTATCAATTCTTGAAGTATTGCAGTTATATTTTCAATTATTTTGGATAAATTAGCATTTATTTGGAATCCCGCACTTTCACACTCACATGCATAAATATCTTGATTTTATTTGGTATGATTATTAATCTCTCTTATATCAAAGTCCACAGTTGAATTAAATAAAGTTTTGAGCATAGAGAATTGATCTTGTTATTTACTTGAACCAAGCATATCTTTTCACATTAAAATGATTTCATTGCAAATTCAATATGATGCTACATAGTAGAAGTGGTTTCTTGAGCGAAAAGTTTCCCCTGCTATCCTATCATGCACATGGTCTAGAATCTTTGAGAATTGACAAAAGGACAAGCTCACCCCTACCCAGAATAAAAATCCCTTGCTCTACAGCCAATCCGAGCAAGTATCCCTAGTATAGGAAGAAAAAGAAAAAGTCAAAGAAAATGAGAAAAAGAAAAATATCATTTTGTACCATCGCAACAATATTTCAGCATTGTCTCAGTTCCAAGCAAAAATACAAAAAAAAATACAAAAAAAAAAAGAGAAAAGAAAAAGCAAAAAGCAATAAAATCCCTTTCCCTACCCCTTGAAAAGAAAATAAGGGTGAATGAGCTTGAATCCCTAGAATTCTCAATTATTCGAAAACTGTGAGGTAAGCCCCATAACAGGTGGTTTGTGCCCAACCCGCTTGGCCTTGGGTAATTCCTAGCATGGTGATATGTCTGTCACATTAGCGACCTTCTTTTGTACAGACCTATGTCGGCTTATGGATTAGCTAGCTCTTGATAACCCGACTTACATAGTAGTCTGGTACGGTTACATGCATATAAATCATGGTCAAGGAACACTCATTTGGTTAATTCAAATTACTTGTATCAAATTTTCTTGCTCAAAATTGGTGAATGAACAATACAATTGCACACACATTTGTATTTGAGAGATTCTGTATCATTATGATAAAGCAAGATCGGTAATGAACTCACATTTGCACATGAGGGTTCCTTATAAATCTATATTTGTCTTTGAGATAATGTAAAATATTTTTGCAACTCTTTTTGGAATAATTTTATCTTCTTATTTCAGAACATCTGTTTAGTATAAAAACAATTACATACATTGTTTTCAAAAATCACAAAATGCTTTCAAACAACATATGACACAAATATAATCAATAAAGTCATGTTCATATTATTATTTTCTGTTTATCAAAATTCAAAAATCAATCATGCAATAAAACTAAAATATCAATTTCTTCTTTGGATTTCGCGATGATGGTATAAGTCTATACCTATAATTCTATGCCTAGCGCAAACCATTGTTCTAATTTTATTTTCCCATTCATTTTAAAAATTCATAAAAACATATGACTTACATCATTATGTTACACAATTGAGCTTTAAAACGAACGAACACTTATTCTATTTCATGTCATTATGTCAACATTCAATTTTGCAATGATGGTATAGTTCCTAGGGACTTATTCAAAAATTTTATCACACTTAGGAATTTATGCCTAGCAAAATCATATTTCTTTAATATGTCATGCATAATATTTTTTATGAAAATCTGAAAACAAATCATCACCATCATCACTTCCATCATCACAACACAAAGTCTTAAGACAGTCTCTTAAGCACTCTTTTACTTTTAACAATATTTCTATCCTGGGATTAGCTTGACGACCTAGTGAGCGGCGACTCCATGAAATGGTCTATACCAGCAACAATGTCCTTTGAAATTATTGTTAGAAGTCCCTTTTATTTTTCATCAAATCACACCACAAAACAACCAATTTATTCACATCAAATTATTTCATTTACAATTTTATAGCATGGCATAAAAATTATAATTTCTTTCCAAACGACATAATTACATGAATCATCAATCACAAATTCAAAATTAAAGCATTATACAACATATACACAAGTCATATCATCAAAAAGATAATCTATATATCTCAATCAATTATGTACATCATCTGGATTGGTATGCCACAATCAAAACCCTGGCATACTCAATCCCCTCAAAAACTATATATAATAATACAATCTGCCCTCTGTAGCAACTAGCCTCGAGAAGCCCTCGAGCTCTCAGCCTCATCTCCTCCCCCGCCCTGGCGTGGAGGAGGTGGTCCCATAGAGGTCCGGGCTGTGTCTCGGGTCCTCACCATCGATCGTGAGGATGTCCTCGATGATCCCATCATGACTGGCTCTATAATGGGGGCTGGCAGTGGTACCCTCTATCCCTCTAGGACCATGTGATAGTATAGCCCTTGGTAGAATGTGGTCTGAGCAATAGACCATGCCAGATCCTGAGTGCTCGCCCCTCCGCTCTGAGCCCTGAGCCATGTAGCCTCATCCTGTAGTGTCTACACCTGAGCCCGAAGGCGGGCAACCTCAGCCCAGAGAGCCACCGTCTCACTGCTCTCCCCTACCTCGACACCCTTGCCCTTATCGGGTGATGGTGGTCTCTCCCCCTGCTGAGAAGGGACTCCCCTCTCCCTCCTCCCTATCTCCTGAGGTCTCTGTGGAGCCCGACCCATCCTCTAGCATCTCTCCTATGGAGACCATCATTGCTCTCTCCCGTCGTGACCTCGCGCTACCTCAATAGTAGCTTGACACCGCCTCCCCATCCGTCGCACCATGGCATGCACTGGACCCTATGCCCTCATCATCCGAGGAGGGTGGATGCCTACGTACCAGGCATCATAGCCATCTGCAACCCCAGTATCATCACCATCCACTAGCTGGATGGGGGCATCGTCCGCATCCTGACTCCAGAACCACTGCATGTCTGGAGCCCCGCTCAACATGGTACTATCCCGGATAGTCTGGGAGTACTCGTAATCCTTGAGAGAAGGGATCCCTTACTGTAGACCGAACTATCATAGAACCCGGTCGTAGCGGTGGAGCTCTACCTCTCCCCGCTCCATCCTTAGCCAGCAGACTCGCCTGATGCGAGCCAGCTCCTGCCCATCCTCTGCCCACCCGGGGTGCTCTCGCCATGGCCTCCAGGTGATCTGGTCTAGGATGAGGTCATCCAGCAACCTCCGTGACATCGACAGATCTATCCACCATTGTGACCCCCTCTGTAACCACCAGTAGAAAACTTGGGGCCTCTCCCGGTCAACCCCTATCAGTGGGAGCCCTACCGGCCTCCGCATCGTGATGTGCTCCCAGCACCAAACCTGCAGTAGCGATGTCAAGACCAGACATCGGCCTCCCTTGTATACGACCCCATGTAGGATCCTATACAAGCGGCATAGCACAAAGCTGCCCCATGAGTATCTATAGCCGTGGTCTCTCATATCGCAGACCACATCTGAGAGGAGCCACGGTAGTCTGCACCCACTCTGGTGGCACAATAGTAAGCCACCTACTACCCCGACCAAAACCCGAGTCAGCCTAGATGCCCCAGGCATCTGCCTTAGAGACTCGATGTTCACTCCGCCCTTCTCCAGGGTGAAGCTCGGGTCCTCGGTCAACCTCATCATCGCCTGGCCCTGATTGGCCGTAGGCGTCATCAACCGTCCTTGTATGGGGATCCTCATGATCCTCCATACATCCTCTAGTGTGGGAGCCATCTCCCCTATCGGTAACCAAAAGCAGGACGACCCCGGATACCACCTCTCTGCTAGGGCTGTCAGTAGCCCCATGTCTGTCGGTACTTATGGCATCTCTGCCACATGCTGCAAACCGACCTGAGCCAATCGGTCGCGCTCTGCCTGATCGAGCATGGCTATGTCATCTCGTAGCCCACCGTATTTCCACTCCCGACTCTTTAGTAATCCCCTCTGCAAAACAAACAATAAAACAATAAAATTCATTAATAAACCAATCATTAAAATCAAATTAAAAACATTTTAATCAAGCTTAATTTCTTAAAAGTGATGATATCGTCCACCATTGGATGATATCGTCCCAAATTGGGCAAAATCATCCTTTGTAGGATGAAATCATCTCCGATTTCGCAACTTGGGGATCGCCCCTTGTTGGACGGGATCGCCCCTAGTTCGCCGATTTCGCCCTCCGACGAAATCGACGATCTAGGGACGATTTCGATGAAATTGGGACGATTTCGTCCCGACGTCGTCGACGGCCTAAAAACGGCCGCGATGCCCCAAAACAATCAAAATTTCAAACAAACAATTGCACAAATTAAATTCAAACCTAATTTACTAGGATTAGATCCTTACCCGTAGCCCGCGTCGGACCTCTGTCGATCGGTGTGCTGTCTCCACCATTTTTTTGTCTGCAGAGCTCTAAAACCAGTAAAACTGAATAGTAAAAATGAATTAGGGTTTTACCCTATTTTTCTTAATTTTATTTAAAAACAACATTTTTTTTTAATTTTTGCTTTTCCGTGCTTTTACCTCAAACGTTCGATTTGGGTAAAAACACGGAGGGGGCACCATAGTAAGCAATCGTACGATTCGACCTAGAATCATCGTCTAAAAAATTGAGTACATTTTTGCTTTCTCGTAAAACGGGAAAAACTCGTCTTTAACGCATTTTCTTCAGAAAATTTGCTAAAGAGGGGGCAAAATGTAGCACCCCAAAATTGGCACAGTTAAACCTTAGTAAAAAGATAAAAATTTGAATTTTAACCCCAAACCGCCCGTTACCCGCTTTCCTTGTTTTCCACGCCATTTTTAGGATTTGTTTTGACCGTTGGACAATATCATCGCAGATTAGACGAAATCATCCCAGATCTGACGAATTCATCTGGAATAGAACGTCCAGACGATTTCGTCCCAAAACCAAATTTTCATAATTAGCTTTTGTTTCAACAACTTCTCTAACCTAGGCAGAAAGCGTGTCTGTGCAGTTAGAGTCTCCCCCATTGGAGATCTCCCAAATTGGGATGATCTCCAACCTCCTAACCTCTCCCTAATCCTATATAAACTGGGACTTTCTCAGTTTATCCCCCTGAACCCCCTAGCTGATGGATTTCCCTACAAATTTAGTTCCTTGTGCCTTAGAACACCTTCATACTTTTGTTTGCATTGCATATTTCAAGTTTTCTTGTAGGAATCTTACTGTTCTTTAACTGGAGCAAGCTTGGATCGTCGTAGGCGATTACAGACGATTTCGGACGATCCTGTCGCAGATCGACGATGATCTCGTACGATTGGAGGCGATCTCGACTGTAGTCCAGATTGGGGGCAATCAGAGCCCAGAGTTTGCATTTCCTTATTGTTTTTTGCATTTCTTTTATGCATTATCTTAGTTATTATATTTATGCATCTTGGAGTTCACCTCATTTAATATAAATGCATGATAAAGTCAAAATAAATTGTTAAATTGATGCATTTCCTTTTAATTGCTATTTGGATCTATCATTTAGGCAAATTCACTGTTATTTCTATCATTTCCCCTTGCTTTTGCAATTGCATTTTTGGTATTTTGTATCTATTTTGTGATTGCAGTTTTGCAAGTTGTCTAACGAATTCATCAGATCGATGATGATCTCGTCTGATCTCAGATGACCGACTGAGATCCGAGATGATTCTGTGCAATTCCGGATGATTACGTATGATTTGAGATGATTTGGACTGCTACAAGACTCAGAATCTTCATCAGACATCCGAAATCAGGTATGTTCTATCCTATTTAGCATATTCTCTATGTTTAGCATTTATTCATGTTTTTTGTATTCATAAAAATCAGCATTGGCATATAGAATAGTTTAGATTCATCTTGGCCAAACCTAGGAATTGAATGATTAAAGCACAAAATGAACACATCAAACCTACTATCAACCTAGGCGTGGAAAATGCCACTCAAAATTTTCTTGGTGAACCCACCATCCATCGAAAATTCACCCTTATACCCCTCCCCCAAGAGGCGGGACCTTCAAAGGGCCTCTCAGTCCGAGGTATTGTCCCATCCTTCTCGCATCCCCCTTTCGGGCACGGATCCTATAGCCTGAAGGTAAGGATGCAAAAAATTTGGAGCGATACAATGACCATTCAACAATCCTAAAAAATAAAAACATGAGGATATGGAGTAGAAGAAAACAAACACAAAGGAGCCAAGAAAAATCTATGTGAAGAGATGTGAATCAGGTTGCGAGTGGCTGGGTGAACTGACAAGGTGACTTAGATTCTGGTATTTTGTATATTTTGATAGTTTTTGGAAGTAGTGTGGTGTAGAATTCAATTAATCTTGTGATGGAATGGAGCAATGTACTAGCCGATGTGGAGGGCTTTGGAGGTTAGTAGGTGAAGGAGCTTCTTTAGGCTATGAGTGAGCATCGTCGAAAAGCATATCCTATACAAAAGATTCAAATGTATGGTAGGCATTAATATCATGCCTTGGCTAATGATTATAGACATAAAACTGATTTTTTTTGTAATCTCATGGCTTAGGGCACAAGGGGTCAATAGGGTGAATCACATGTATTACAAGGAGATCCTGGTGAAGAAGCTGGTAAAATATTTGGGACAATGGCATTGATTAGACTGGCATAGGATAGACATATGGATTGAGTGATGATGAGCATGAATAAGGTGGGGTAGGGATAGGTGATCAGGTCAAGATCTGAGAATTTGGATATAGGTAAAATCTGAGGGTCAGGGATAGGCCTAGAATAAGGTGATGTAGGTTAAGCCATGGTAGAATGATGTGAAGAAGAATGGAAATGATAATGGCTCAAGTGTAACCTAAGGTTGTAAATATGGGATAAGATATCCTCAATGTTACTGGGGGGAGGCGATAGAATTAGGTAAGGTGGGGACCAAGATTTGGATGGGTATATGGACTATAGATATGAGTGTGGGGAAGGAAGCGAATGAGAGGAAGAAGGGAGAGACTAGAACTGCTACATAGATGGTGTGGGAAGAAAGAGATAACAAAATGGATATGGTGGTGTGGGTGATGACTATAAGTAGCGATATAGATAGGATAGGGGAATGCACATGGAGGTGGTATGGGTAGCATGCTGGCATTGGGGTAATTCATAGGGTGACATACCAATCGGTAAAGGTGGAGGTAGTCCTACAGAAGATGCATGAATGGGTGTAGCTATATTGTTAGGGGGAAAATATGTTGGTGACGACTAGTGGACTAAGGAGGGTGGTACATATGGATTTTGAGGGTCACCTATGGGAGGCAGGGATTATTAGGGTGCATGGGGGTCTATCATATGGGAATGCTCCTTCTCATATACAAATGGGTATAAGGATATTTGGCTATACCCTGAGCGGGGTGAATAGGAAGAATATATGTGACAATGTGAATGGTGATAGGGGGAAGTATGGTGATCAGAGTGTGATGTGTATGAACCATGTTAGGTGGTCTATCCAAATAAACTAGAGTGACTGGTACTAGAGGTAATATCAAGAGATATTTCATGATGAAGGTGGGTGATATGTTGAATGTATGTTGATGCGTAGTCATTATACACATCATTAATTCTCAATGAATTTGTCGATCCAGTGCAGTGTACAAGGCTATCTACGAAAGAAGGGGTGAACAGGGTTATAACTTAGGTCAATATGGAGCAACAGGTCTTATCAGTGAAACTGATTATGTGGGGGATTTAGGAAATTCCTATATCTAAATTGCATAAATTAAACCTTAATCTAAGTTGTAAAAATAGAAACTGATCATTAACTACATAAATAAAATCCTAATTACAATTGCAGAATGAGACCTAATTATGTTGCAAAAATAATAGTTGTAGAATTAGAAGTCTGATTATAATTGCAAAAAGGAAATTTATTTACTTTTGTAGCAATGGAAACCTAATTATAGCATATAAATGAAACCCTTTCAAGGCTCTGTAACATAAGGTTGTCAATATTCTATGTAGGGGTTGACAGCAAAACATAAAATGCAAGAAATTACAAAAAACAATAAATTATGGAAATGATAGTCTGTAATAAATTGAAAGCTTTTCTGAAAGTGGAGATTACAACCAAACCATTAATCACAAGATTAATCTAAACATAAAATAAGCTAAGATTTCAAATACCATTAGTTTTTTACAAAGGAATGAAATGGCAAGTTCTACAACTTATTCTACTGTAGCAAAATCAGAATAAAAACCTGTTGTTAGTCCTCCTCCTAGGTCTGGAAGTGGCCAGCCTCCTTGTCCAGAAGAAGGTATGAGTCTATCTCTCTAGATCTTACTCACACTCATTTACAAGAAATATGAAATAGAAATAGTACACTTTATTTATTTAAGCACATGATTATAATAATTCTGCTAAAAACCTGTTATAGGACTATAACAACCACTTTTCTAATTATTACCTATTTTCTCCTATATTTCTCTACTCTTTGCTTTCTCTATCCTTTACTAGCTCAACCTAAATGGGAGCCATATTTATAGATGTCCTAAGATATACTAACAAGATGAGAATATCTCAAAAGATCTAATCCTATTATGTTACAACAATTCCTGGTTTTATCCTAGAAGAAGATCAAATTTGATATTTCCATAAATGGTGGCTTTGGTTGGCAAGGACAACAAAGTCAGATGGGAGATATTTTCCCTTACTCTTTTCAATATTTATTTCCCCTTTTCCAGCATCAAAAATCGGTCAACAAGTCAAAAAGCACATTCTATTTTCATTCCAAAGATAAGTGGCTCATTTTGAAGAGACTACAATTCTCATTCCGAAGATCCGCTCATTTCGAAGACACTGTGTTTTCTCATTTTGAAGATATTTGTTCATTCCGAAGAGACTTCGGAATGAACAAATGTGTGCTCTTTAAATGATTTCCTCTAAATTTCTCATGTGGGTTATTTCTCAGGATCAGATTCCAATGGTCTTCATCTCTTTCCATATGTGAATTCCATGCCTTGCCATTCATTGGTAGCTGGTTGGAATTTACATGGGAAAAACCAGTTTTTGCTACACAGTAACAGTTTACTTGCACTGTTGCCAAATTTAGGTCAAATAAATGCTTGAGACATATCAAAACATGATTAGTGAAATACTGCTATCAACCTAAGCATATCTCAATTAGAAAGTCATAACAAAACAACATAAAACTTATGCAAAAAGTTGTAAAAATAATAATATAGTATTTCAGATACATTTATCATGCAAATAGTTAATACACAACATATTGAATTAACTTAAATAGCATATTAGATTAAACATAAGAGTTTGTAGACAATTTCAGTGTTCAAAACATGTTATGATTGAGGCATTTCTAGGCCTCATCATTTTCCCCCCAACTTATATTAATGCATTTCCTCATGCATTCTGTTGGGCTATGGAATCACATATGTCCATGTTCAAATTCCATGACTTGTAGAACAACTTCTTGCCTATATAATACCCCCTATTCTCCTAAAGGTTCCTGAGCCATTATTCAAACTTTTCATCAGGTTGGGCATCTTCTTCAAAGTAGAATGGAACTGGAATGATGATGGTTGGAGGCCTAAATATGAGACCTATCCAATGATGTTGCATGATTTCAATCAACTGTATTACTCCTTCTACCCTTCTTTTGGACCATTCTAAGTTGATGGGGAAGATGGGTTCTCTTTTCTACAAAGAAATTTTAGCCCATTTGTTTCTATAGACTGATAATGCTGGCACAAAATTATCATTACAAAAATTTAGAATCTGGTCACACAGTCCCTCAAGTTTGTCAAGTACATTCTCTTTACATCATCCTTGTTCATCATGGTGAAGTGTTGTCTGGTGATAATTGGGTGATTTGGCTTAATTTCTCTGACTAACAATTTAGCTCTTATTTCAATTTCTTTATTCTACCTTTTCTCCTAGTCCCAATAAAACTGATTCTGCAAGGTGGACATGAATGCCCTCAATTGAACATATCCAATGTAGATTTGAGGATGAAATTCTACTTCTTCTAAAATAAATAAGCTGTGTAAAAATAGTTCACATAGGAGATTTTTTTGCTCAATAGAGCTATCAAAATATGCTTCCAAGAAATATGTAGTTGTGTCCAATTTATATGGGAGACCTGAGCTAATCCTCATGACATACCATCTGAGGTATTTCTCCTTCAGAATAATACTGTAAAATATGGTTGGCCATATGAATTGGACTAAAAATTCAGCAATTTGACATAAATCAAACACTTTTTCTTTTAATGCCTGACTCTCTGTTTCCTTTGCCTCTAGCTATTTTCTTTCCAATTTGAATTTTTCAGTCTTAGTGGCAAGATTCTCATATCTATTCACCCAACTGGCTATGTCTGCATTGTATTGTTCTAGGGACACAGTATTAGGTGGTCTAACTACAGGTGGAACTCTAAGTAGAAGATCTACCTGAACCTCTTTTTTTGCCACTTCTACTGGTTGATCATCTATCAATAATTCTACCTATACCTTATCTTCTATTTCTATTGGGTTGTCATCAGATAGTAATTCCACTTGCACCCCCTTATCTACTATTTCTACTGAAGGTGTAACAGTTTGAAATATAGGGACATCAATACAAGGAGTACTTACTTGAACAGTTTCATGTTGCTGCTTGGACTGTTCTTGTGCTGGTCACTCATCTCCAATATTTTTTGCTATGCTTTTTGCCAATTATGAAGCATCTTCAAAATGAGAAGGTAATGGTTCAGAAGGAGAAGGTACTTCTTTAGAATGAAATGGTGTTGCTTCATAATGAAAGGGTGTTGCTTCAGAATGAGCACCTATGTTGGCCTCAACAGAGTCATCTACCCTAGATATATTCACAAGCAATTGAGCCAAAACGTCCTCATCAATATAGTTGGCTAGTTTTTAGACTATGATAGCCTTTTTCTCAATTCTGCCACTTCCTGCTGTAACTCTACAATTTTTCTTTCCTGCATCTCAATGATGTTTTCTCTCTCTCCAATCCATCTAGTTTGTGTTTTGATAACACTCCTTGCTGCTCTTAGCTGCTTTGTGATGTCTTCCTCATCTGTTTCTACTTTAGAATCCGATGCAGACAAGTCAGCTGCAGTTGGCTACCTAATAACTATCTCTTCCTTTGCAACATCTGTCTGCTCTTGTTTAGGAGGCTCTATGAAACTGTTTATAATTGCATCTACCATTTTTGTGGCCTGTTGAATTGTAGCCACCTCAAAACTATCCTACCCAGCTTCTTCCTCAATTATCTGTTCAGGAAATTCTGGAAAGTTTTCAAGGGTTGGTTGTATTTCTATGACATCTGGACTGCTTTGTCCACCTTCTTCTTCTATGACATGTTCTGTCATTTCCCTCAAGTGGAGTCTTGTAGACCTCCTAGTTCCAGATGCAAACTTCTTCTTTTTGCTTTGTTTTCTGGTGACAATGAGGGGTTATGGGGATAGTTTCAGATGCTTCTATTTTCCTTGTTTTTTCTTCCCCTGTTGGGCTAGGTGCTTCACTTCCTTGTTCTGATAAATTAGTAACAACTTCAAAAAATGGACTTTCTTCTATTTTTTTGTTCTGTTGCCAATTTTAGACCTTCTTTTCTTTTTTTTCTTAGCTCGTGAGGTTGAAGGTTTTGGAGCAAGGTGTTATGTTGCTATTTTTGGGTGTGTTTCTTCCTCTACAATAGCCTCTGTAATAGTTTATGTTTATTCTTCTGCAGAAGCCTCTATAGCAACTATTTCTTCTTCTAAAATAGCATCAACAACATTTGTTTCTTCCTCCTCATCCTCATATCCAAAAATTACATCATTTAGGGTAGAGTAAAACCTATCAAAGCTCCTAGGGTTTCCTCTAAAATGGTGCTGGAAAACTAGTTTGATGAGACCATGGTGGCAAAGGCTTCCTTTTCCTTCTTGATATCTTTTTGCCATGTTTTTCAATTCTTGGTGCAGGTATAGGGGAAGATTTACCCTAACTTCTGGCTGTTGCCTACCATGTCTGAGATGGTTTAAAATGTTTAGATATTGCCTTGATAACAGTACATACTGCCCTTCATAGGGTAGAAATTTTATTACCCATGTGGCCACTTCATCCCAGGGTTCCTACAGGCTGGCCCTTTTTACCCCCTTGCATGTGTTATTATGTATTAAATATTCTATCTCCCATCATTTTCTTCCAAAAATTGATTAACTATATTTACCAATGTATTTTTGCCAGACCTAGAAATTGGAAGACCTTCTAATGGCAGCTCAGTAATTTGACTCAAAACTTCAGGGGTTACCTCAATGGTCATGTCATTAATGTGTGCCTGGTTGTTTCTGAATGTGTGGACGAACATGCCGACCAAATCTTCAGAGGACCCATTAAACTTATCCAAAAATGGCATAAGCCCTCCATATTCAAAAATCTATAACACTTCTAGATTTTCCCAGAGGTGGGTGGTATCTGCTAGTTCCATTTCCATTTTTGCCCCATTTTCCTATCTTGGTACATTACAAACTGCTCACTTCTGCTACTATTCCTTTTCTGGATCTCTGGTTTTTGGTGTTTTTCGATTTGCAGGGTTTGGTTCCAAGTTTTCAATTGTCCTATTTTTGTTCTTCGAAATGAACTGTAATCTGAGCTCTATACCTCATAATCATTTTGTGTTAGCAAATATGTCTTCAAAAATAAGGTTGGCACGTGTTTCTATTTTTGCTTTGAACACTTGTCCATCAATGGTTGCACAGATGTCCTTACCGTCAGATCCACCTTACTCGTTTTTTAGTTTTTCTGTTTTGCCTGCAGACTTTCATGTGCATGTTTATTAGTATCAAAAAAATGGTGGCATACTGTTGGTCACATCCCTTGTGATTCTGGTACTTTCTAAATGGGTGCAAAAACAAACCACATCCTAACTGACATGTGTTCATTTATCGTATGAAGCCAAAAGAATTTTTACATGATCGTATTTCTTTTTTTTTCTTTAGATGCCACGTGGAGATGTTATATTGAATGCTCTTTCTGAATATTATGATTTCATTCTGAATACAAGTCTTCATTTTGAAGATCATGCTTTTTTGAAGTCAAATCCTCATTCCGAAGATAAATCTTCATTCTGAAGATAAATCCTCTTTCTGAAGATAAATCCTTATTTTGAAGACAAATCCTCTTTCCAAAGATAAATCCTCATTTTGAAGACAAATCCTACTGCATTTCGAAGAAAAATTCTGCTTCATTCTGAAGACAAAGCTTCATTCTGAAGATGATGCTTCATTCTGAAGGCAAATCATTATTTCAAATACAAAGCTTCATTTCGAAGACAAATTGTCATTTCGAAGACAAAGTGCAACATTCATTCTGCTGTCATTCCGAAGACAATTTCAATCCGAAGACAATACAACAATTAATCTAAAGAAGATAGCAAGCACTGTTTTTGGCATTCTTGTTCCGAATATTAGGCAAAAATCAATATTCTCATGCTCAAAACATGTTTTAAGTATGCCAACTCTTATGGATACCTTTTATGCTAATGGTTAATTTATATACTACATACCAATCATTTACAATGAAGAAATGTAAGAAATATACCTGATTAAAACAAGTTAAAGCAAGTTTTGAAGAATGACTGCCTTTGTTGATGTTTTGCTGAGATTTTCTGTAATATTTCAAAACAAGTGTAGTTTGTGAATTTGTACAATGATGGTTTAGAAATTTTCAAGGTTATGCATGCCAGAAAACTGGTTTTCATACATACCAACCTAGTAGTGCCTTAGAAAATATTTTCACTGCTGAGTTATTATTCAATTTTCTCTCTTTTTTTTTATTTTTTATTTTTTTATTTTACCTCTCCTTTTCTCTCTTTTTTTCTTGATTTTTTTTCTTGATTCTGACTATGCCCATGAAGGAATTCATAATCAGAATTTATTCATCTTTTTGTTTTCTGCTTTTTCTGATTTTTTTTTTTGTATTTTTCTATTTTTTTCTTGAAATCCATGATCATGTTGATTGTTTTGAAGTGGAAGAGGAAATTTCTTCCACCTGTTGTGTATCCAAACTATCAAGCTGCTACAAGAATTCCTCTTTAGTCAGAGGTGTATGGTACACCCTAAGGCGATGTCCATTCACTACCAACTTTCTCTATGACCCATCAATAGGAGATAAACGAGTTGCTCCATTGTCAAATACCTCTTCAATCCGGTAAGGTCCAAGCCATCTAGTTCTTAGCTTTCTAGGGAAGTCCTCATAGCGAGAATCAAACAGTAAAGCCCAATCTCCTTGTTGAAGTTTCCTCTGTTGAATGTGACTGTCATGCCACAACTTCCTCTACTCTTGAATTACTTTAGTTTGGTGCAGAGCATCCAACCTAAGTTCATCCAATGCATTCAGCTACAAAATCTTGTCTGTCTATGCCTGTGACAATTCAATTCCAATTTCCAATGTTGTGCGCAGTGTTAGTAGCTCAAATTCAATAGGTAAGAGGGGCTTTTTACCAAAGACTAGTTCATAAGGTGTGAATCCAGTAGTGGATTTCCAAGTAGTATTGTAAGCCCACACTACTTCAGGTAATTTATCTAGCCAGTTTCTCCTATGAAAAGCTACTATTTTTGTTAAGATTCATTCTAGTTCCCTGTTTGTTACCTCAACCTAGCCATTTGCTTGTGGGTGATAAGGTGATGATTTTCTATGTTTGATTTCATATAATTCTGTAAATGCCTCAATGACTTTAGATGCAAATTGGGGTCCTTGGTCTGTGGTGATAGACCGGGGAGCTCCAAATCTCTAAAAAATCTGAGTATACAAGAAATCAATGACCTTCTCTTCACGAGCATGTTTGAAAGCACGCACCTCTACCCACTTTGTCAAGTAATCAGTGCATACTAGAATATGCACCTTTCCTTGAGAATGTGGATCAATAGGTCCTACAAAATCAAGCCCCCACCTCTCAAATGGCTCTAAAACCAATTGAGGCTGCAGTGGCATTTCATTTGTATGAGTGGGTTTCCCCATTCTTTGGCATGCATCACAATGCCTGATGTACTTTTTCACATCCTTGTGAAGAGATGGCCAATAATATCCTGTCCCTAAGATTTTCCTAATTGTGCTTTTTATAGAGTAGTGTCCACCTGAGGGTTCATCATGACAAGCCCTAAGGATATCATACACCTCATCCTTTCGGATGCACCTACGTAACACATGGTCAGGACTGCACTTAAAAAGTATACCCTTAATCCATTCAAAAGAAGAACTCTGTTTGATCAATTGTTTTTTCTGTTTTGAAGTGAAATGTGGAGGAACTTTCCCTGTGACCAAGTAATTGGCTATATCTACAAACCAAGGTGATTGGACTGATATAGCAAATAATTTTTCATCAGGAAAGGTGTCTTCAACTAATTCCCCTTCATCTGTGTTCCGTAATCTGGACAAGAAATCTGCTACAACATTAGCTTTTCCTGGTTTGTTGATTATAGTGATATCAAATTCTTGCAACAAAAGTAACCAACGAATAATTCTTGCACTTACCATAGGCTTATTCATCAAATACTTAATGGTTGTGTGATCTGTGTGAATAAATATTTGATAACCTTGTGATGTAATGCCTGAATTTGTTGATGGCATAAATTACTGCCAAGAATTCTTTCTCAGTTGTGGTATAATTTTTCTCAGCTCCTATCAAATTCTTGCTAATGTAGTAGATGGCATAGTGTTCACCATTGTCAATTTGTCCTAATGCTGCTCCAATTGTAGTATTGGAAGCATCAGCCTGTATGTGAAATGGTAATGTCCAATTAGGTCCTCTTAACACAGGTGGAGTTACTAATTTCTCTTTCAGAGCTTCAAATGATTCCTGACACCTTGCAGTCCAAGAAAATTCAGAATCTTTAGTCAATAGGGCAAACATGGGATTGGCTATTGTGCTAAAGCTGGGAATAAACCTGTGGTAAAAACCAATGTGTCCTAGGAAGCTTCTGACATCAGTCTGAGTTTTAGGAGGAAGAAGATTCTTGATAATTTCCACCTTCTTTGGATCAACCTGGATCCCTTGAAGAGAGATGTGATGACCAAGAACTATTCCTTCCTTCATCATCATAAAACATTTTTCTGGATTCAAGGATAACTGGTATGTTTCACAGTGAGTTAAAACTTTGTCAAGGTTTTCTAATGTAAAGTCAAAAGTCTATCCACATACTGTGAAATCATCCATGTATATCTCAACATTGTTGGTAGTCAGATCAGAAAAAATTGCTAAGACCGCTCGCTGAAATGTTGTTGGGGCATTACACAAACCAAAAGGTAAAACCCTATAGGCAAATGTTCCCCATGGATAGGTAAAGGTTGTTTTCTCTTGATCTTCAAGTGCAATCTGGATTTGATTATATCCACTAAATCCATCAAGAAAACAAAAGTATTTCTTTCCAGCAAGGGTATCTAACACCTGATCTATGAAAGGTAATGGAAAATGGTCTTTGTATGTTACTTTATTCAGCTCTCTATAGTCTACACATACTCTCATTTTTCCATTTTTCTTAGGAACTATAACCAATGGAGAGACCCACTGGCTATCAAAAATTGGGTAAATGAATCCTACCTCCAGAAGTTTTTCAATTTCTTCCTTTACAATATCCCTTAGGGCAGGATTCGGTCTTCTCTGGGGTTGTCTTACTGGCTTGACTTCTTCAGTATAAATTCTGTGGGTGCATATATCAGGGTGAACTCCTGACATATCTTTATAGTCCCAAGCAAAAGCATGAACATGCTTCTGCAAGACAACTATCAATTTCTCTTCCTCTTCCCTAGTAAGCCAGTTGTAAATGTTCAAAAATTTGCCTGGTTGGACTTCTATTTGTTTTGTATTTGGAAGGACTGAATTCACTTCTTCATACTTGGTGATTAGGGAATTAAGAGGACACTACTGATATGGGAGGAAATAAGAAGTTTATGTTTCATTACTTCCTGATGGAAGCATATCCTGTATGGAATAGTGAGAAGGAAAAATCAGGTGATGGTGCCACCCATGTGGTAGTGAAACAGAGTTTTCCTGTGATAGTACAGATGGTTCACCTTCAAAATTTTGGTTCTCCTCATTCCTTAACAACTGATGGATATTTACTGCTTCCTCTTCTAACCTTTGTTCATGCAGAACATTCATTAGGATATTTTCATTTTCTAAATTTTTTGTGTCTTGGAGGTCTTCTGTGTGTTCTCTTACTACCAAGGTGGCTAGTGTGGAAATAACCTCCTCTGATTCTTCATCTGAATCAGGAAACCATAACTGACCTAAAAAATTGTTGGAGGGTCTTGTAGGAGGATACAGAGAGATCTGTTTTAGATCAATACCATTTGAAATAGTCATTTTTCCAGATCTGCAGTCTATGAAGGCTGCTGCAGTTGCAAGCCAAGGTCTTCCCAAAATGATGGGATATCCATGTGCTGAATTTCTTGGCTGTAAAACCAAAAAATCTGCAGGGAATTCCCAAGAAGAAACTTCTATAGGAACATCTTCAATGATACCTTCAGGTTTTGCAACTGACCTATCAACCATTTCTAAAACTGTAAATGTGGGGTTGAGATGTTTGAGCTGTAATTGTTTCATTATATCCTTGGTCATGACATTTATTGCAGCTCCTAGATCTACTAAGACATTTGATATTGGTACTGAACCTATGGTAACTGTGATAATTGGACTTCCTGGGTCACTATACTTTGGAGGTACTAGTTTTCCAGACAAGAGATCAGCTATCTTTCCTTCAACCTGAACAGTCTTAGGAAATGCTTTCTTTTTTCTTCCTGCTCTTCTAATGCACAAATCTCGGATAGTACTTTTAATCATTGGTATATCCTTAATGGCTTGCAATAAGGGCAATGATATAGTTAACTTTTTAAGTTCCTTGACCAGGTCTGACTCAAAATTTTCTGTTGTGGTATTGAATCTTTCAGGATATGGAATTATCTTTGATGAAGGTAATTGTTCTGCCTATGGTTCTATTTTTTCTTCTTCTTTCTCTATTGTTGGTTTAACTGGTTCCAAAGGTTCTTGCTCTTCATTTTCCTTGATTTTAATTGAAGCAGGTTCAGGTATAACTTTTCCTGAACGAAGTTGGATGTTACTACAATCAATAACATTTATTTCAACATTTTCTTCAGCTTCAGCCACATAGACAGGGGATGCCTATCTCATGCTGTTTGGATTAGTGACTGATTGAGCTGGAAGTTGAGGTTGTTTCACCTGTTGTGTTTGTTGTGGTTGGTTCTATTTTTCTTGAAAACTTTGATTAGGTGCAGGCAGTAAATGCTGATTTTGACCTTGATTTCTTTGTTGCCTTGGATAGGACTGGTATTGTTGATTCCACTGTGGTTGATTTTGCATCCAATGTGGATTAGTCTGATTCTGATTCCAAGATGGGTTGTTTTGATTCCATGATGGGTTATTCTGATTCTGATTCCAGGCTGAATTACTCCAATTTGTTTGTGGCCATTCTTGGGAATTTGTCCATTGAGGATAATTCCAAGGACGTTGGGGTGGTTCTGATTGTCCCCAAGGCATAGTCCAGGGATTATGCCCCCAATTTGTAGGAAAACGAGGGGGATTTTGGTATTGAGAGAAATTTCCCCCTTGTTTTGGTCCAACATAGTTGAGTTCCTCGGTCTGATTTTCTAACACAGTTTTGAGTTGTGGTAGCAGGTGGCATTTATCAGTTGAATGCTTCTTTGAACAGATACTACAAATGGCTGAGATAGATGTTTTATTCAAAGGACATTCCTGCAAAGCATGTTTATTTCTACATCTTGGGCAATAAATTGCCAAAGGTTCTATGTTTTTTGCTTTTGTAGACATTTCCCCCAAAGTTGTGTTTAATTGCACTAGAATATCGGTTTTAAAATTTGCAAGTTCCTCTATTAGGTCCTTCACATCAGTGCCATTTGTACTCTTTTTTCTTCTTCCCTGCTTATTGCGAGAGTAATTCCTATAGAGATCCACAATTTCCTCATTACTGAGAGTATTTACATCCCCTTTTCCCATCAAATCCAATACTTCTCTGGATTCATCTTGTAATCCTCTTAAAAATATGGTTTTACATAACTCTGGTTCTACAAGCCCACATCTCCTTTGAACAAAGGAGAACCTATCAAGATAGTCTTCTAATGTTTCATCATCTTCCTGTTTAATCCTGAATAACTCATCTTTCCTGTTCCTTACATGACAATACTCCTGATATTTGTCTAAAAACATAGTTTCCATTTGATCCCAAGTTCGGATGGAATTTGGCTCTAAGCTCATGAACCAGCGTAATGTTGAGTCCTTGAGTGTTGAGGGAAAAACCTTAAGTTTTCTTATTGTCATTTACATAGTCATAGGTTTGACACACTACTTTGAATTCAAACAAAAACTGATCAGGATCTTCAGATACAACACCTCGAAAGGTTGGAAGTACTAAAGGTGAAATGGTTTTCATGGGAGAGTTTTGTGTTGGATTCAAACGGATAGGATATTCAAATGTTCTGGAAGGTTGGGGCATATCCTGATCATCTCCTTCATTATGGACATAGCCATGTTGGCCATCTCTATCTAGATTGCCTCCCTCTGCCATAGTTTCTGGTTCCTTAGTTAAACCTATCCAAATTTCTCTCTCAAGAGGTCCAAGATCCTCTGTTGATAATGAGTCTGATGATTCTTCTTTCTTAGGATGTTCTAATGATGATGAGACTGGTGATTTTTCTTTCTCAAAATGTTCTAATGATGGTGAGACTGGTGATTTTTCTTTCAATATTTTTGGTAATTCAAACACAGGTGATTCACCCCTTAGGCGTGAAGATCTCCTTAATGGAACAAGCCAGGGATCCTTTTGGGTAATTCTACCTTTTTCATCCCTAGACTTACTCATTCATGTTTACTCTTAAATGACATAAATTATAGGTCAATAGTTGTTACTTTAACCAGCTGTTCTATTCAGATTTTATCTTGAATCTTCACAGCTCAGTCTAATTAACAACTATTGGACTGTTGTCACCTTCTAGCAACACAATTCCCTGACAATGGTGCCAAAATGATGCATAGTCATTATACACATCATTAATTCTCAATGAATTTGTCAATCCAGGGTAGTGTACAAGGCTATCTACGGAAGAAGGGGTGAACAGGGTTATAACTTAGGTCAATCTGGAGCAATAGGTCTTATTGGTGAAACCGATTGTGTGGGGGATTTAGGACATTCCTATCTCTAAATTGCATAAATTAAACCTTAATCTAAGTTGCAAAAATGGAAACTAATCATTAACTATAGAAATGAAATCCTAATTACAATTGCAGAATGAGACCTAATTATGTTGCAAAAATAACAGTTGCAGAATTAGAAGTCTGATTATAATTGCAGAAAGGAAATCTATTTACTTTTGCAGCAATGGAAACCTAATTATAGCATAGAAATGAAACCCTATGTCAAGGCTCTGTAATAGAAGGTTGTCAATCTTCTATGCAGGGGTTGACAACAAAACATAAAATGCAAGAAATTATAGAAAATAGTAAATTCTGGAAATGACGGTCTGCAATAAATTGAAAGCTTTGCTGAAAGTGGAGATTACAACCAAACCATTAATCACAAGATTAATCTAAACATAAAATAAGCTAAGATTGCAAATACCATTAGTTGTTTACAAAGGAATGAAATGACAAGTTCTACAACTCATTCTACTGCAGCAAAATCAGAATAAAAACCTATTGTTAGTCCTCCTCCTAGGTCTGGAAGTGGCCAGCCTCCTTGTCCAGAAGAAGGTATGAGTCTCTCTCTCTCTCTAGATCTTACTCACACTCATTTACAAGCAATATGAAATAGAAATAGTACACTTTATTGATTCAAGAACATGATTACAATAATTCTGTTGAAAACCTATTACAGGACTGTAACAGTCACTTTTCTGATTATTGCCTATTTTCTCCTATATTTCTCTACTCTCTGCTTTCTCTATCCTCTACTAGCTCAACCTGAATGGGAGCCATATTTATAGATGTCCTAAGATCTACTAACAAGCTGAGAATATCTCAAAATATCTAATCCTATTATGCTGCAACAATTCCTGGTTTTATCCTAGAAGAAGATCAAACTTGATCTTTCCATAAATGGTGGCTTTGGTCGGCAAGGACGGCAAAGTCAGATGGGAGATATTTTCCCTTACCCTTTTCAATATTTATTTCCCTTTTTCCAGCATCAAAAATCGGTCAACAAGTCAAAAAGCACATTCTATTTTCATTCCGAAGATAAGTGGCTCATTCCGAAGAGACTGCAATTCTCATTCCGAAGATCCGCTCATTTCGAAGACACTGTGTTTTCTCATTCCGAAGATATCTGTTCATTCCGAAGAGACTTCGGAATGAACAAATGTGTGCTCTTTAAATGATTTCCTCTGCATTTCTCATGTGGGTTATTTCTCAGGATCAGATTCCAATGGTCTTCATCTCTTTCCATATGTGAATTCCATGCCTTGCCATTCATTGGCAGCTGGCTGGAATTTACATGGGAAAAACCAGTTTTTGCTGCATAGTAATAGTTTACTTGCACTGTTGCCAGATTTAGGTAAAATAAATGCTTGAGACATATCAAAACATGATTAGTGAAATGCTGCTATCAACCTAAGCATATCTCATTTAGCAAGTCATAACAAAACAACATAAAACTTATGCAAAAAGCTGTAAAAATCAGAATATAGTATTTCAGATACATTTATCATGCAAATAGTTAATACACAACATATTGAATTAACTTAACTAGCATATTAGATTAAACATAAGAGTTTGTAGGCAATTTCAGTGTTCAAAACATGTTATGATTGAGGCATTTCCAGGCCTCATCATATGTGCCTAGGATAAAGTATTTTCGTTGAAGATGTCACTATTGGTGATGGAAGACCTACAAAAACTAAAATACCCATAACATATAAATGACATAAAAAGTACAAGTGGTTATATTGTGTAATATAAAGTGAAATATCATGTGTGTAGTATGATGTGGAGTGTATGTGTGATGTAAATCAAGACTATGTTGTGATGACCCTATATACAATCCATGTGGGTGCTTACCTAGATAATCTAGGCATTGAATGTGTGAAGGTGAATGATGTTGATAGGCTCAAGTTCAATGAAGCCTTCGAGAGTTTCCAATTGATAGGCACTAGAACCAAATTTTTGTGTAATGATGTATGGGCCTAACTAGTTAGGAGTAAATTTGTCTCATTGTTGATGGGGTTGGCTTGTGATTTATTGGTTTTCCTTGAGAACTAGGTCACCAATTTGAAATTCATGTTGATGTACCTTACTATTGTAGGTATGATAAAGGTGGTCTTGATAGACACATGTGTGCTCGATGGCATGGATGTGATACTCATCCAAGAGCATTAATTGATCAAGATGGGCTTGATGAGTAGTGTCATCATCGATGAAGTCTTTCATGGAGACTCATAAGGAAGGTATCTCGAGCTCAAGGGGCATAATGGCTTTGATGCCATAGACCAAGGAGAAGGGGTTGCCCAATGGGAGTATGGATGCTCATACGATAAGCCCATAAGGCAAGAGGCATCTGATTATGCCAATCATGATGGGATTCTACAACCATTTTCTGAAGGATGGAGCAAATGGTTTTATTGGTAGCTTCGGCTTGGCCATTACCCTATGGGTAGTATGAGGTCGAGAAGCTATGGTGGATATTAAATTTGGTGTAGAGGGTATGGATAATTTTGTTTTTGAAGGACTTACTATTATCAGAGATGATTTGAGAAGGAATACCAAAGCGACATATGATGTGGTCTATGATAAATACCATAATCTTGGCTCTTATGGTTTGGACAAGTGGGATAGCTTCGACCCACTTTGTGAAGTACTCTATAGTAGTGATGATGAATTTATGATTGCTTGATGAAGTAGGTGTGATCTATCCGATGAGATCGAGGCCCCATTGTGAGAAAGGCCACATGGATTGAATTGGTTGGAGAGCTTGTGAAGGAAGGTGTGTGAGGTTGGCATGTTGCTGGCATTTGATGCATCACTTGACATATTCATAGTAATCATGTTCCATTTTGGGCCAGTAGTAGCCCATACATAAGATACACTTGGTGATAGCCATGCCACTGAAGTGGCCATCACAAGTACCATCATGGGTTTCTTGTACTACCCATTGAGATTCATGCGGTTCGAGGCAATGTAGGAGAATACCATCATAACTATGGTGGTACAAGATGTCCCCCAATAGTGTATAATGAATGGCACATTGTTTGAATGCTCGACATTGAGCATGTGGTAGATCGTAAGGTAGGAAGCCTAATTTGATGTAATCCTTAATTTGTGAAAACCAAGGATCATGTGGTTCAGTTTGGACAACATGAATGCCATCATCATCTGTATGAGGTGAAGATGAGATAGCTGATTTGGTAAGCGTGTGAATGGACACATGCATCGTATCGGAGAGGGGATTTTGTGGTATCAATGATCCTAAGGAGGCCATTGTGTCGACAAAATGATTGGAGGAATGTGGGGTGGCTTCGATAGCATACCACTCAAATTGGGTGAGGAGTTGTTGGGTGATTTGTTTATATTGTTGGAGAATGGGGTAGTGACATTGCCATATCTCCTGGACTTGATTTACAATAAGGAGAGAATCTCCAATGATGTGAAGGCATTGAATGTGCATGGAATGTACCTATTTTAAACCAAGAATAAGGGCTTCATATTCTACATTGTTGTTTGTGCAAGGAAACCCTAATTTGAATGAGAATGGAAGAGGCTCTCCATCTGGTGTGAAAAATACAATGCCTACACCCCCAACATGTGTGCAATGGGAACCATCAAAGAATAGTGTTAATTTGGTAGTTATCTCAGGTTCAACATACTCTTTGGGTTCTATGATATTAAATATGGAATCATCAGGGAGTTGGATGATGAGAGGGTGATTATCAGGTAATGGGGCCTCAATGAGCTGGTCTGTGATGACCTACCCCTTAATGGATTTTTGTGAAATGAATTCTAGGTCAAATTCAGTAAGGAGCATAATCCATTTAGAAGTATGAGAGTTATGATAACTCTTGTTCATCATGTAGCGGAGTGGATTGTCATGGGCGATGATAAAGGTGGTGTGATTGAGCATGTAATGGCATAGTTTTTGGGTGGCAAAGACTATAACCAAGCACAACTTTTCCATGTATGCATAGTGGGTTTCATAACTAACTAGTGTATGACTGATGTAGTATATAGCTCGCTCATGATTGAGTTCATTCTTTTGGGCTAGGAGTGTGCCAAGTGTGAAGTCCATGGTAGAAATGTATAGGGTGAATGGCAACTGTGGATCTGGAGGAGATAAAACTGGTGAAGAGGTAAGGTAGGCTTTGATTGAATCAAAGGCTTTTTGATAGTTTTCATCCCATTTGAAGGTGACCCCCTTTTTGCAAGAGGTGATTAAATGGCTTGCATTTATCTAAGAGTTGTGTGATGAAATGATGTATGGATTGAATTTTGCCTTGCAAGCTATGTAATTGTTTGAGGTTTGTGGGTGGAGGTATCTCAAGGATGGCTTTGAATTTGTTAGGGTCAACTTCAATGCCTCGTTGAGAGATGATGAACCCTAGGATCTTTCCTGAAGTGACACCAAAGATGCATTTCTTTGGGTTTAGGTGAATGTTGTGTTCTAAGAGGTGATCAAAGATTTTGCGTAAATCAGTGAGGTGCTGTGAATGCTCTTTTGATTTTATGATAAGATCATCGATGTAGTCTTCCATGGTTTTATGCATGTAATCATGGAAAATGTAAGTCATTGCACGTTGATAGGTTGCCCCAATGTTCTTAAGGCCAAAAGGCATGACCTTATAGCAAAAGGTCCCCTAGGGGGTTGTGAAGGAAGTTTTGTGTTGGTCGATAGGATTGATTTTGATCTGATTGTATCCAAAAAATCCATCCATAAGGGATATCATTTCATGGCCTATGATGGAATTGATGAGTGAGTCAATGTTTGGTAAGGGAAAGTTGTCTTTGGGACAAGCTTTGTTTAAGTCATGGAAATCAGTGCATACATGAACCTCGCTAGAGGGTTTTGGGACTGGTACCATGTTAGAAACCCACTTAGGATAATCTATGGGAATGATGAAACCTACATCAAGGAGCTTTTGGAGCTCTAATTTTATGAGGAGAGCAATGGTAGGATGCATACATCACAATTTTTGTTTGATGGGTTTGGCATCTTTGTCTAAGGTGAGATTATGAACCACTAGGGAAGGGTCAAGGCTAGGCATGTCCTTGTAGGACTAAGCAAAGACTCTAATATATTCCTTAAGGAAAGTGGTAAATGTGATGCACTCTTCTAGTGAGAGGCTAGTGGCAAGTTTGACTATGTGTGGATTTTTGGGATCATCACCAATGTCAACCTCAATAGTATCTTCCACAAGCATGTGGGAACCATATCAAAGTTGTTTAAGGATTGGGATAAGGTGGAGGTCATCGATAGCCTCTGGTACATCAAATTCATCATCTAGGTAGATGCTTGTGTGGTGAACCCATGGAATGTGGGGTGGGGTGGAAGGTGAAGGAGCATTCATAGTATGCAAGACATGGGGTGATAGTAAGAAATCATGCGATGAAGGTGTAGGTGAAATGTGTGTGAAGTCAAGGATATCTGGGTTGGGTGTGTCATCATGAATTGGCTGGTGTGTATACCAAAGTGGGGAAAAGAGGTCTACATCAACCATGTTAACCAAAGTCATGGGGGATGTAGGTGGTGAAGAGTCTGATGATGAAGACTCAATAACATGTGAACATCCTAGCAGGCTTAGCGGAGGGTGTAAGATGATAGGTGGAGAACGTGATCGAGTAATGGAGTGATGGAGCTATTGATGCATAGGTAGTGATCTAGCCAAATGTGTTGGTGATGGTGGGGGAGATGCCATGTCATGTTTTAGGTAGTGAGCATTTAGAGATAATGTAACAAATTGGCTAGTTAATTCATCGACACAACATGATGATGTAGTGTCAAAGAAGGGAGTTTCTTAAAAGAAGTTGAATGGAATAGTGATGGTCGAATGAGGATATGAGCTCTCATCCAAAATATCCATGTTGATATATTCCTCCAAAGTGTGTGTTGGAAGTGGGGAAGGGTGTAAGGAGAGATCCTGAAGCTCATCCTCAAGTGTGTGAATGGTAGTGGGGTGATAGCCTAAGCCAGATTTATCTATAGGTAACTGGACATGGGGATTGATGGGTGTGTGTAACCCTTGTTCATAATGTCCTAATCCAAATCCATGCCAATGGAAATGTTGAAGATAGTATAAAGTGAAATGGGGATTAGACATGTGATCTAATGTACCACAAAAGCTAGATTGTGGTGGTGGGGGTACTATAGTCGAGAGTGAGGAATCTAGTCCTACATAAACAAAGTTGGTTTGATTATTGGGAGGACCTAATTGTACAATAGTACCAATGGTCAATATTGAAGTTGAAGGGTGGTTAAAATCATGTATGGATTGGATGGTAGGAGGTCATACATGAGCATCATGAATATTATAGTCTCCTAGACTAGAGTTCATCATGAATATAGAGATGTGGGGTGACGTACGAGGTGGTGAATCTAAATTAGAAGAGGAGGGTGAGAGCTAAGAATCTCATATGGTGGTAGTAGAGGAGTGCAATAGTTGGTCATCAAGGTGAGAAGCTCATTGTTCCCAATCATGGCATTCAGTTCATAGATGGGATAGGATGATATGCATGTAGGAATTATGGAGTTGGGTGAGTAGGTGTTGATGTTGGGCTATGAGGAGATGTGAATGACCTAGGTCATGGATGAAATGGAAGTGGAGGTGTTTGAGGTGTAGGGAGGAGAGGAGGTTTCATAGAGGAATATGGGTGAGATGCGGTGGTAGGCCATGATGAGGGTGATGAAGAGGGTATCAACATTGGGGGTAGATTTGTGGAAGAGGATGGTTGAGAAGGTGGTGGTGGCCATAGGGAAGGTGGTAAAAAGGTATGGTAGTAGGATTAGGTTCTATGATGGTTGGTGAAAGTGGTGTGGACATTGAGGTATGTGTCCCTGATGGAGATTGTGGTGATGAGGTTGATGTGGATGGAGATGTTGATGCTCTAATATATTGATGAGAAGAAATAGGAAAGAGTTGTGTAGAAGATGATGAAGGTCCTAGTGGGAGGTCTACGATGTTGCAAAATTTGAAGGGGTCCTCATCGGTAGGAACATAGTGAACAAGTCCATCATGGATATATTTGAGGTAGTGGTGTAATGTAGAAGGGACACATTGCATGTCCCTAATCCATGGATGTTCGAGCAAGATATTGTACTGCATCTCACCCTGAATGATGTGGAATAGGATAGAAATGGTGTGGATACCCACTTGGATAGGTAGGACAATGGAGCCTACTATGGGTCGCATGGAACCATCGAATGCTCAAAGATCAAGTGATGGGGTGGTAAAATGAGTTGGAAGAATATGTAGGTGGTGTAAGGCTATAGTGGAAATGATGTTGATAGAGGAACCGGTATCAATGAGAACACGCTTGTAGGTGATATCATTGATGGTTGCTTGGATGTGAAGAGGAGGATCTGCTCCTTCACCTATGAGTTTAGTAATCTCATGATCATGGAAACTGATAGAAGGCTGAAGGTAATGCGGAATGTTTCCCATGAAGTTCACAAATGTATTTGTGTCATGGGTTTCAAGATCAATAGATCAAAGGATATCATTCAATGCCTCATGATGGGGTTGAGACTATTGTAAAATATCAAATATGGATAACTTGGTAGGAGCATTACGCAACTGGTGGGTAAGGCTACCATGAATGGTAATGATATTTTATGGTGGAGGGGGTGTAGTGTTAGAAGTCATGAGAGATTATGGAGAAGTAAATGGTGTAGGTGGTGAGACCACTGGTGTAGTTTGGTATGAAGGATACCTTTGATTGTGAGTAGTGAGGTTAATCATGCCAACTACACCATGTGAAGGAGGATCTCATTGAATATTATTAACCTATCTAGGTGGCCCTGAGGGATTAGGTTGAGTTCATTGGGGATTGGTCCCCCTGTGTTTGGGTAGGGGGTTTTGGTAGATCCCCAAGTTTTGATTTTATGGGGTGAGTGGGTTGGAGACCTGAATGGTACCCCTATCAATGAGATCTTGGACAAGGCCATGAAAAGAGTGATAAGATTCGATATCATGACCAGGTTATCGATGGTATGCATAGAAGGCTTGCTCGATGTATCCTCGAGGCTTGGTTTGATTTGGGTCGAGCGATCAGATTTTGGGTAGGTTGATGTGGCTTACATCATACAATATCTAGAAAAGGGTTGGCAAAGGCTTAGAGAGTGGGGTGAGATTGCATTGTGGAGCCTATGGGTGAAGGCTGTGAGGTTATTGTGGTCGAGGAGGAAGAGGTGCACTAGTTTGGAATAGTTGCTATTGTGGAGAAGGAGGTCATGGGATGGGTGATGGAGCTAGGGTAGCTATTACCACTTGATTGGCTTGTGGTGGCCTAGGGAAAGGCTGATTAGGTGCATTTCTATTGAAGCAGAAATTTGAGTTGTATGAGGGTTTTTGTCTCAACTTGATTTTGCTTGATTGGACTTTGATGTCCTCGATGACTTTAGCTTGGGTGATAGCTTCTTCAAAGGTGTGGCTTTGATGAAGCTGCAGGGAAGTGGAGATATGCTTATGATAACTTTTGGAGAAAAGTGTAACAAGTTCAACAGTTGGGAGACTATGAGCTAGGTCATGTATGACCGATCTCCATCAGGAAATAAACTTAGTAATGGGCTCATCATCAGCCTATCGTAGGGCGTAGACGTCTGAGAAGTTGGTTTTCTTTTTTATGTTGATAGAGAAATGTTCTAGGAAGGAATTGGCTAGTTGTTCAAAGGTGTACAGGCTATGGCATGGAAGCATGTTGTACCAATCAAGGGCTTGTCCCCCAAGTGAGAGAGAGAAGGTACGTAACATGAGAGGGTTGCTACTATGAAGCTGGTAGCAAGTTGAATGGTAGTTACTAACATGTTCTCATGGATCCTCTTTGCCTTTGTACTTATCAAACTTTAGGATCTTGAAGCGATAAGGATAAGGAGGAATGGGAACTGAAGGATGGACTGGCTCATTGCAGAGTTCATCATAGGTGGGTTTTTGTGGTCCATAACTAGTAGTACAAAGGTTTAGCATCTTTACTTCATCTTGCAAGAGTTGAAGTTTGGATGTTAGAGGTGTGGAGGATGATGCTAAGGTGGGTGGGGCCTAAGAGTGTGGTGGATATTGGAGTTGTTGTTCTTCCTAGTATTGAGAAGGAATGTATTGCAACTGATCCTAGAGAGGTGGTTGTTGAATGATGTATGGTGTCATAGTGGGTGGAGATACTAGGTTGTAGAATAGGCATCTATTGAGGATAATAATATTGTGGTTGAGGGGTGTGGTTTTTGTATAGGTATCTACTAGAGAGGAGCCTATTGTAATGGTTGGGTTGTAGGAGGTGATGACCAAGAAGGAGGAGGCATAAAGAATGTGGGTCCAGTAGATAATGGTAATGGTGTCTGGATAGATGGTGCTAGAGGTGGACTAGATGAGGTGTCAAAGGATGGGACATGCATCTATCCTGAAGGATGAGAGGTGGGAAAACTAAACTGAGTAGAATAGCCTAGGGGAGTAGGAGTATAGGTTGAAGGTCATGGACCATAGGTGGGAAGGGGACCTATAGTCGAGATCCAAAATGGAGGAGGAGGAGGTAATATGAAGGTAGAAGTGGATGAAGGTGGAATAGAAGATTGGGTAGGATATATTCTAGAAGGATGGGATGTAGGTGGGAGTGATGAGGAAGAGGGAGGATAAGATTCTGAGGTAGGATCTTGAGAAGGTGGAGTGGTGAATGTGTACACTCTAGGTTGGATGTAGGTAGTCGGTTGCTGTTGTTGGTGTTGAATTGGTTGTGTTTGAGGAGGCGATTGTGATATGTCCTCAAAGTATGGGAAAAATGATTGTTGGGAAGGTGGTGGTGGTAACTCTTGGGAAGAGTATTGGTATGATGGTGGAGGTGGCTCTTGTTGTTGCTGCAAGGGAGGTTGTTGTGATGGGGTTTGCAATGATGGCACCTGAGTGCCTGGTGTAGAAGAGGAAGGGTCTGAAATCATCCCTATGGTAGGGGTGAATGATGCAACCTCGGGATGAGTGTAGTTTAACAAAGAGGAGTCATTCTCAAAAAGGGATTGAGATAGACTCTGGAAGAAAGGGTGCACAAAGGTAGGAGAAGTGGGTAGGGTCTCCTCATCAATGGTGAAGAAAGGAGGGGGATGTCCTAGAGCTATATAGATAACATGATCACAGAATGTAGAAGGTGGATTAGGTGAAGGTGAATGGGGAAGGAGTGGGTCATCTTCACTAGATGAGGTAGGAATCTCATCAGAAGAAGAAATGTGTGTGGAAGGTAAATGTGAATCTATGGGTAGATCAATGGTGAGTGTGGACTTCCCTTCTAAGGAAGGGGAGAGGTAGATTGACTAGAAGGGGTGATAGATTCCTCCTCTTTGAGGTGTGCTTGCTCATGCACTTGACTATGTGTGATAGAAGGTATGGTGTTGTGTGTGGTGAATGTAGGCTTAGAACTACATAGAAACTAAAATCTGAGGTTTTGGGTGTGATCTATAAGGGGTTTTTGAGTAACCCTATGAAGTTTGACTAGTTTTTGGACCTAGAAGTAGGATTCATAGGTCAAGGGGTGAATTGGGACCTGATTCATAGGTTGATGTGAATTGGACTCAAACTATGAATGTGATAGAGACTAAGTAGTGATAGGTTGTAGATAGCCAACAAACAGAGTGTTGAATCATGAAATGTGCTGAAACTAGTTTGTGATTATGCAAACAATGTGAAACTAGAATCAGTTCTAAATGTAGAAAAGAAAATGTTTATGTGTTTTCGTGTGTTTTGATGTTGAAAATATGCTTCCTAGGAAATATCATAGGTAGTGGGGTGATAACTCTAGAAATATCAGGAGTGTCATCGACATGGAACCTCCTACAACACCCAAAGGTGCACATAATAGAATAGTGTCGCAATAGGTGAATGGTGACCTGTATGGAAGGTGTAGTAAAATGATAGCCTATAGGGGGGACTCAAGATGCGCTAATGAGTCCAATAACCTCTTGCGAGAAGAGGTGGTAATGTCTAAGACTTGCTACTTGCCCAATCGAGATTTTGCTTCACTCTCGGGTGAGCTTAGTCAATGAAGATAGTTATCATGTTCACTAATTATGTAAGCCTTATGAATGAAGGTATCTAATCCTATCCCACTCTGAAGGTCCCTTTCGATGATGAATTCTAGAAGACCAATCTCAAAAGTGGGGGATTTTTTGGTGATGAAGTCTAGAAAACCGCTCTTGTGGGGCTACTAGGTGTCTAGGGGGTGAGCTGGTGGAGGGTAAAACTCCTACCTCACCAGTCTCGAGTGATGGATTGGGGATGAAATCCAATCTCACCACTTGTGTGTACCATGTGAGTGTGTGGGTTTATGTTGTCTAACGATGATGTGAAAGCAAGAAAGCTAACTAGATGCCTTTTTGAAATGTAAATCTAGCCCTAGATGTATTTTTGGAAGCAAAGCTAGATTAAGATGCATTTTGAAAGAAAAGCTAGTCCTATGTGCCTTTTTGGAAAAGAAACTAGGATCTATGCTATGAAGCATGTAAACAAGCAATGTAAAGCATGTGATAAGAGGGATTTGTGGAACCCTAATTTTGAAACATGAAAGAAATGTGAGATAGCTTATGCAAAAATAAATTGGAAATCCTAATCTAATGATATGGAAAGAAATCTGAAAATTACAATTTACCTAAGGGATTTGTGAAAGAAATGGGAAATTTCTAATCTAAATGATTTGAAAGAAATTTGAAATCCTAATCTAATGATATGGAAAGAAATCTGAAATTTAATTTACCCAGGGGATTTGTGAAAAGATGGAAATTTTAATTAAATGATTTGAAAGAAATTTGAAATCCTAATCTAATGACATGAAAGGAGATTTGAAATTTGATTTTGCAAAAAGGAATTTGAAATTTTATTTAATGAAAATGAAAAGAGATTTGAAAAACCTTAATTCTAAATGCATGAAAGAAATCTGAAATTGATTTTTGTGAAAAGGAATTTGAAATTGCTTTGATGAAAGATGCAAAAAGAGATTTGAAAAACCTAATTCTAAATGTGACTTTTAAAATGGAAATTTGAAATGCGCTTTGAAAGGAAATTGATGGGATAACACATAAAGAGAAATGGAAAACCTATTTGACATGCGATTTGTAAAAGAAAATGAAAATGTTCTTGAAATAAAGTAAACTGAAATTTCTGATCTACATGTAGGTTTTTGAAAAGAAATTTGAAAGACCTATCTAATGCAAGAAAGATGACTTTGAAAATTGATGATTCATAAAAATAATGACACAAAATGGAAGCCTATTCTAATGATTTGAACAAAAATAAATGTAGCTCTGATTTAAGTAAGTAAAGAAAGGTCTAAAACAAACTAAGTATGATCTGAAAATGATAGATGCATTGAAAAGGAATTTCATACAATGACATGATGCATGTGTTAATGAAACTTTTCTTGCAAATGAATGATAGAAATAGGGAGGTTTAAGGAAAATACCTGGTTCCTTTTGCTCTAGATGGACTTTTATGTGTCTCTATTGTAGACCTCTACAATTTTGAGGGTTTTTGAAGTAGTTATGTTGAATTCATAGGGTAGGGGGTGAATTGGATCTGAATTCATGTTGGGGGTGAATCAGATTTAGGAGCCTAAAACTCCTATTCTGATGACCTGAGGGGCTTTTCAGGGTTTTGAGGGTCTCTGTTCTATCTAGAATGGTACCTGCAATAACACAAAAACATAAAATTATGTTAGATTCATAAAAAGACTAGTCTAGCACAACTCTTTGTGGGGGTCCCACCGGGCATGCTAGAATGAAGTAAATGAAAGATGCCATTTGATCAAACATAATACATAAACACATATAATGCTCAGAATGTTGCTTTTTATTCATTCAAAATGTTCATGGGTTACAAAGGTGATTTTCCCAATCTTTCTTTATGAATATCAAACATCCTGATGACTTCTTTCGAGACTCCTCAGTGAAGGTGGGCTTGCGGACCACTGGTAGTTTGTTGGTTTTGTGATCTCCTGCACCTATTTTTGAAGGCCTACAAAATATGGTTAGATGGTTTGGGGGCCTACCTTAGTCAAGCCCCTTGTTGATGAAAGATAAAATAACATGAAAGAAAATTATGTTGAAACATGGTAAAAATTGCATAAAACACTATAAAAGCATGAAATAAAGCATACCTGCTAAATTTGTTGAGGTAGATCTACTGCATGATCAATTCACATGGTAGGGGTGAATTGGAACCTAGATTCATAGGTCAGGGGGTGAATTGGACTTCTACTGACTATGGGACCAAAATTTCTATCTGGATGGATGTCTGAAGTTGTCCTTTGTTGTTTGTATGATGTAGAATTCTTAGATGCGATTCTAGACTAATTTTGGTAGAGTTTTTGTATGGTGACTAAAAGGGAGAGAGAGGTAGAATGGGAGGGGGATCCCTCTATTTATAGAAAAATATGAGGTCAGGAGAAGGGGTTAGATAGACCAACCCTTAGAGTTACTCCATGTTGGAGTTAGGTTAGGGTTTGAATAGGTGTCAAACCCACATGCCTTAGAGAAATATCTCCTCCTCACACATGTGTGAGGAAGAGTTAGGATTAACTAGGGTTAGTTAGATCCTAGGTTAGGTTAGGGTTTAGTTAGGGCATTTGGAAATATCCTAACTAATCTCATGTGCACACATGTGTGGAAGTGTGTTTAGGGCTAATTTGACTTAGGACCCTAATTAAACTCACTTAAGTGAAAAAGTGCATTTAAGTGAAATTCAATGATGAATTAGATCACTAATCAACCTAATTAGACCTTTTGATAGGGATAAGGTCCCATGAGGGCTAATTAGGTGTAGGGGAGGGCTTAAGTTGCCTTAGGGGGCTAATAGGTGGTCTCCTAGTGGGTAGGAGGCATTTTGGAGGTATTTTACCTAGTTTTGTAGGTTTAGGAGCCTACGGATGACTAAGATAGCCTACGGATGACTAAAGTGGTCTATGATGGCCTATGAATACCTAGAAGCAATAATGTGCGACTTTTGGGTGTCTACAGTAGGAAAGGTGACTAATGAAGGGTTTGACATGACTAGAAGTGAAGCTTGGTGTATCAACTATTGGATCTTAGGAAAATGTGACATTATGACTTTGGGAGGAATCTCACCCACTAAAATGAGTGTATTTTTAGTTGTAACAACCACTTGGAAGATTTTAGAAAATATCATCTCATTGATCTATTAGATCTAAAGACCTAGGTTTGGAGTAAAATCATAGAGATAATAGATATAGGCTTGGGAATGTGATGTATTGATATCTTAAGGAATTCTTCTCCAAGTCTTACTAAATCAGATATTGAATCCCATGGCATTTTCTTAAGGATGCTTTTGAATAGTGGTGAAATAGGTAAATAGAGAAAAGGAATCCCCTAGATAATTGAACTCTATGATAAATGATTTAGTAAGGTCATTCCAAGTGCTAATGCTACCTTCCTCTAGTAAATAGTACCAAGCTAGTATTTTACCTCTAAAAGATAAATTAAGCAACCTGACCATTACATATTCATGGACAACACTATGACTAATAGCTAAAATAGCTATATCTTGGTAGTGTTCATAGGCTATCTTCCTGCTACCATCATAGGAATGCAAAGCTTTCAATGTGGACTAAGGGATATTATGGAGATTTAAAAGAGTGAGGCGTCTAGCATTATTCTATCCAAGGAATATGTTTTCATCCATGGGTCTATGTGGGGATCTAGTATGTCACTGCAAATATATGGTCTGTAAAGGAGTGGGGATTTGAGCTGAGAAAGCATGGATAGGTAAAAGTGACTCATCTTTTTTGTGTATCTGAATAGTTGATAGTTTAACAAACTACACTGGTTCTTTTAGCTTCTTGGATTTCAATCTAGTGATCATGCAATTCTAGACCTACGTCCTTTGAATGGGATCACCAATCTCAAGTCCCTTCATCAATGGAGTTGTCACATGAATATATTTTATCTGCTTTGTGAGACTAACTTGTTCATCACACTTGATCATCCAAAAATGTAGGTATACCAAATGTTCTTATGCATAGTGTGGATCTGAATTCTAATTATTATATTGTTATGATTTGGGTCCCATTGGGCATGTCAAAACTCTTGATATTCTGATTTTACTAGGTATGAAATATGCACCTTAGACTAGATTCAATATTGGATGATCTAAAATTTATTTTAGATAAACCTCTAGATAAGATCAGCTCCTTGAAATTGCTTGAAAATTAAATAAAAATATAAATATGGGATATAGGGATAAAAATAGGATTAAATGTGGATGGGATTCAACTAATAATAAGAATACAAGCCAAATTGACATAGAATATCTATCACAATCAAATTCCAAACATAATTCCCCCTATCAAAGCTCATACAAAGATATAGTAAGCATGAAAATTATAACATCTGATATTCCAACCATTTCATGATCCAAGCAAGTATTTCACCTAACAAAATTCACCCCAACTAAAACTAATAGAAATACCAAAAGTGTAATTATTACAACATTCAACACCTCAAACACCCTAAGAGCAATGATCCAAACAACTTCAAGCCTAACAAAATTTACTTCAACCCCTATTGAAATAAGGCAAACAACATTGAGCCTAAAATAATTCATTACCATTAAAGCTTAAATTAAATGTAAAAAGTATTATGTATTACTATAAATATTGCATAAAATTTGATCAAAAGAAGCTAAAAATCCCTTTGATTGGTTTAGAAATTATTAGAACACCAACTTATAATAAAGGTAAATATTGAATATTTGACCCTTACAAATGAGGATCACTGCTCCTTTTATAGTTTTCACTAGACTAATATAGAATTAGCTATTACATATAATAATTGGCCTTAATGATCATACATGATCCTAGGTTGAGCTAGCACCAATCGCCCTCTTCATCTTGCTCTGCATATTATCTTTTAGATGGTTATTATTCTTAGTATGCTTTTTCATGCTTCATGTAGGTGGTCATCACTTTCTATCTTTGACATATGTTACATGGTTTAACTGCTCATTTATAGAGTGTGAAGTGTCCTTTGTTGATCCAAAGAATAAACTATGGAAAATGGATGAGTTTATATTTGAATGGAAAAGGAATCCTAAGAATCAAATGGATGCCTTGGACTTGGAATAATGCATTGGACTATTATGTACAAGCTTGGGCAGGCTTGTAAGGCCTCAAATGGATGGATGAATGAGCTAATAAAAGTAAGCTATGGAGTGCTTTCTAGAAATAGTGGGTATTCCATATCCTACATCATATATGGTTGTAGCTAAACTATTGCAACTATAAAAAACACCATAATAACTTTCATTACAACCAATAGAACCACCATGACTCTTTCTCTCACATCAAATTTGTATATAAATAGATGGAAAATTATATTTTCTAGAGGATTTATTTTATTGTGTAGTTGTAGTGGAGAATATTATATTTTGAGAATATATGTAGTGGGAGAGATCTATCACAAGTCCTAATAAGATGCAAAAAATATGAAAGAGTTGAATTATGCAATATAACTAAAATATACTATAAATAGAATGTGATAAAAATACAATGCAATATGGAGGTGATGGTCACTCCATCGATATAAGTTAAAGAACTACGTTGTGATCCATCAAGGAGTTCTACCTGTATCTACTACTCTCTAATATAATGAACTTGATGAAATTGATGTACTTGATTTACTTGATATACTTGATATATATGATAACTCACTATGAGATCCTTTATATAGGAATATAGATTCCTTGGCCAACACTCTACCTAGTTGTACAAGGTGACACCTTGCACATTGACACTTATCCATTTATTACATTTCTTTAAGTAAATAGCTAACTTCACCCTAAAGTAATCTCCTCCTCTAACTATGTACCAAAGGTGGTACATTTACATGATCCAAATGATGTAATATACTCTAACACCCCCTTGTATTACATTATTTGGGTATTTGAATATTTCAATATTCAATATGGATCTTCTTCTATTGGGTACTAGAACTTGTATCCTCCTTCATTGCTTACTGTAACTTGATCAAGCAAGTAGTCAGTATCTTCGTATGATACAAATAAAGTTGTAGCTAAGGGTTATTTTGTCTTATGAAAATGCCCATATGGTTCAGTATTTATGGTTACTTTGATATTCAAGTCTTTTTTGCTATGATCTCTTCTAGCATGTCTTTTCTTTATTTTACTCCCTTTTCTCCTACTATTCTACATTGATACTAGTGGAATTTCTAATTCATGAGGAGTTATTCAATCATTGCAATAATATTTATTTGTATTGCTATGTTGCTTAATGTGTTGAGTGAGTACAAACATAATTAATGATATGTAAATCATCAAACATTGCTCGGATGTGAATATAACTATCTTTTGTGAATTCCACCATGCCTTGAAGAGGTTTTCATGATGATAACCAATTAATGTTTCAAATATACCCTATTTTTCTTCTTGAATAAATAAGGAGAATCTCTCCTTATCACTAGTTGATATATTCTCATACCCTTCAATGGTATCTATCAGGTTTTGAGAATACAATTCCATTTCATGAAATAATTCTTCATTAATAAAGGCATTTCTTATTATTTCATCGATATTCCTTCTTGATAGATTTTGATATAGTGTTCCTTTATATTCCTTAGGGTTGTAGAAAGGATTTGATAGAACTAAGCACTTTTTAATTTGATGAAGTTATAATGTTGGGATTTCTTTTATCCCTTTAATGTTATTTTGCGACAAGTATACCAATTAATTCCAGCCCTTGATATTACTTGATGAACTTACTTAATGTTTCTAAATTCCAATAATCTAATTTTGGTGTAGTATTCCTTATAACTCCCTAATTTGGAATATTAGAAAATAATAATATTTGCAATAATATAAATTTAATTTTTCCAAGTAGAAATCCTTATTTCTCCTATATTTTATATAGAAAATACTAATCTATTTTTTATGTTAATTCTCCTTTAATTTTCTTCCAAATGTGGTTGATTTCCCTATAGTTTCAACCTTATAGTAGACCCTTATAACTCCTTTTGATGAAAGCAAATTAAAATAAGGTAAATTATTACCTTTATAATACTACAAACCTTAAGTAATTGGCACTGAATTTGGATGTAGATGACAATAATATTTAATGCTTCTCTTGGGTGCTATGACAAATGGTAGGTTTATATTCTTCCTTGACTTCAATCCTTGAATGGTGGTGCCTCAAATCTGGATTCTTTGACCTGGTTTGAATATCTTGACCAAGAGCTTTAAATTCTTTTCTCTTTTCTTACACACTACAATTTATTACTGCTAAAAATGCACTTCCCTCCTTGGTTTTATGTGCCTTAAAGAGGAAGAGGATTTTATAGAGAATGACAACTGTCATGGTAGTTTTATTTCAATGCTTGAAGAAGGTAGATGCTCTTTGAAACTTGGAATTTTTTGTAGAATGGAGGATAGATATTATAGTATTTATGTGAGCACTTGTACACCTTGGTTACAAGTGTCACCCCTTCTCTAACACAACCAATGCTCTCTTGTGTAATGCTTCCTTGGACTATTCCTTTCATGCATGTAATATTGAGCATTATTTTGAGTGCTCTTAGGATTTCTTTAATGGTGACAAGTGGCACATTTTCTCTTTTGCATGAACCTTCATATTAAATTTCTCTAGATGCCTCCTTAATGTATTCTAGAAATCTTCAATGTATATTTCCATATCTTTCTTTATTGTGTATTCTCCTCAATTATTCGATGGCACTTGGTATATGAATTGGTTCTAGTTGAGAAATACTTTGGTGGAGTGTTTTGATAATCCAATGGTGGATTTGGATTGCTGCTTGTGGGTAGACATATGGTTTCTGGTATTGCTTTCTTTATGCTTTGATTTCTTCCTACTTTCAAGTTGATGTGTTTCTCCATTTGTAAATTATGGCTTCTTCCTTGTGCTATGCTATGTGTGCTTGCAGGTTCCTTGTTGTGGCTATCCAAAACTATGGGTGATGTGAGCTCTTTGAACTTTTATGGCTCTTTTGACCTTGCTTGGATGATGCTTCTCTATGGATGCTTTGAGATGTTCCTTGCTTGTGAAGAATGTATATTTATGATACTTATACCTTGTCCTTTTTCCTATGTAGGATAAAATATTATGGTGCAAGACAATGTAAATAAAATTTGTAATAGAATACCTTATTTTTGCACCTCTTTTTGCAAGATTTTTTTTAATTGGTTTTAATGGCAGCTTTCTTGTATGAAAGGGCTTATTTGACGTTGCTTTATTATCCACTCCTTAGAGGAATCTGATATGTTTTTTGTGGCTTATTTGGACCATGAATTGTTGTAGGTTTTATGCACCAAATAGTGTCTCTAGAAACTTTGATAATCTACTATTTGTATACCCTTGATATTAACAATAAAGAAAACAAACTAAGCTTTTTTTAGAGTAACTAGTTAAAGATCAACTAGTACAGTGCATATGGATTAATAATACCTCCATATTAATGCACTTTAAAGGTAAAATAATATCACCTTATTACTCCTATAAATAAAATCTCAAAGTAGTTTCTAATGCACTTAATAATCTCTACAATTCTTAAGAGTAATTATAACGAACCCTTAAAAAATCTGAAATTGTTTACTACAATCAATGTTGTAGGATGTAGTCTTCTTGCTTTCCATATAGATAATAGGTATATGATATATTTATTTCTTTTAAATACATACAAATCCTATTTTAATGTGCAAGTAAATATCTTAAAAGATCTTTTGCACCTTCTTGAAGAGTGTAATATGAGCCCTTATTTTTGCAACTTAAATCCAAATATGATGCTTAATGATATTTGATAATGAACCTTAATTTAAAGTTCAACTAATTACACCCAAGTTGCTTACCTTTAATGGCTTCTATAGATCTTGGTTTTTAGATTCACCAAGTTTCTACCTTGATATGAATGAATCTCGTAGCTTCTTGATGGATGTCCAAAACAACTTCTTGCTTCACTCAAATGTGGTCTCAAACATTCTATCTTGAGCCTAGGTGGGGTGGCTTGATCCTTCAAGTGATATTCTATTTTCTACTGTAGATTCATAAAAATATTATCTCTAAAATGTACCTTCTTGCTATGAGAGGCAATATCCAAATATCTTGGATTTGGTAGGCTTCTTCTATCTAAATTCTCCTTCAATATTCTTGTTGAAATCTGACTTCAAACAAGATCTTCTTCTCAAGATTTTGAATGTATTGATCTCTTCACTAGAATCTTCTTCAGGATTTGGTACTCTTTTCTAAATTATTCTCCTCTTGGGCTTGTTGTTGGATGGCTATAACTCTCCCAGGTCCTTTACTATCAAGAGCTTCTCCTTGGTAGTGGATTTATTCAATGAGTTCTTCTAAGAACTCTTTTGATGATGCTTCCATGAGCTCTACAACAAGGCTATCCAAGCCTTACTTTTTCTTCTTGAGACCTTTCCAAGGTCTTCAATATTATAGCTTATATGGTATTCCTAACGAGATATTTCCTTCAACCTTCTACTTGTGGAAGTGTTGGTAATGAGATCTTATTGGATATTTGAAATTTGCTACTTCTCTTATCAGGAACAATAATGTGTTAGTCCCTCTTTATCTCTTAAATGACTAGAATTTTTCCAATGAGATCTTCTATGGATCTCTTTAGCTTCTTTAGAAATAAGTCTTTTATCAATAAAGGAGATCACCAATCTCCTATTTCATAGAATTTTCTCTAGAGTATTCTTAAGGAACTCTTCTTTGGAGTCTTCTTCTGTATTAGGAACTCTTCTCTAGATTTTTCTTTAGGAACTCTTCTCTAGAGTCTTCTTCTGGATCATGAACTCTTCTCTAGAGCTTTCTTCTAGACTAGGAACTCTTATGTGGATTCTTATTCAAAATTAAGGCTTCTGTGGTCCTTTCTTCTAGATCAAGACTTTTGTGGCCTTTTATTTTGGTACAAGGCTTCTATGGACTCTTCTTCAAGTTCAAGGCTTCTATGGCCTTTTCTTCTACAATGTGATTTTTTTCAATATAGCAATGGAGATCTCCAATCTCCAAACTTTACCATGACTCTTCTCCTCGAGTCTCTCTTGCACAAATCTACAATGTCTATTTTCCTATAAAAAAATACTAATATCTACATGAGGAAAGTACATAGACTTTCAAGCAACGAAGGTGAAATCCTTATCTATCTATTGTAGGAAGTTTCTCAACTTCTAAGAGTTAATTTTCTGCAACAAAGAAACTTTGTATAGTAGTTAGTATAAAAATTTTCTAGATCTCTTGAGATCAATATTGTTCACTAGTTAATTAATTAAACTAGTGGAATGAATGTTGATTCCTAGTATTCATGAATTTTCCTATAAATCTATGGAAATACTCTAGCCAAATGTAATCTCAAAATTTCTATAACTGATATTTATTTCAATCCTCACTTGTGACTCTCTCTAATCCTATCTAGATGCACTATGACTCTAATACCACTATTAGATTTTGAGAATATATGTAGTGGGAGAGATCTATCATGGGTCCTAATAAGATGCAAAAAATATGAAAGAATAAAATTATGCACTATGACTAAAATATACTATAAATATAAAGTGGTGAAAATATAATTTAGTATGGAGGTGATTGTTACTCCATTGATATAAGCTAAAGAACTACATTCTACTCCACCAAGGAGTTCTACCACTATCTACTACTCTATAATATAATGAACTTGATGAACTTGATGTACTTAATATATATGATCACTCACTATGAGGTCCTTTATATAGGAAGATATATTCCTTGTTCAACACTCTACCTAGTTGTACAAGGGGACACCTTGCACATTACAACTTGCACATTGACACTTGTGCATTTATTACATTGCTTGAAGGAACTAATTAACTTCCCCCTAAAGTAATATCCTAATCTAACTATGTACCAAATATGGTACATTTAGATGACCCAAATTATGTAATATACTCTAATAGAGAACAATCTTATCCTCATGGGTTGTTTTTAATTGGTAGACATATCTTCTCAAAGATTGCTTTATCTATAATTATTATCAAAACTTAATGAAATTAGCTATTAAATTGACAACCTTTTTTTCTTTTTCTAGTTTCTAACTCTAAATAATCCACCGTATCTAGATATTATGGATCAAAGTGGTATTAGAGTAGTCCTTTTTGTGGGTGTATGATCCAAAGTATGATATCAGGATATTAGAATTTTAGGCACCAGATGCACAACCCCTTTTATTATTTACCCAATAATTTAAAACAATCCTATATGGAAGACAACATCAATATAATAGATCCTTTCAAATAACTAGTGGATGAAGCCCCTAAAAGATAGAAAAATAAAATGTTAAATCAATTTTCCCAAATTCTCTAGTGGCTCCCATTTACTAACACCACGACACAACCATTCAATGTCCCAAAACAATTCAAAGTTTAGGTGAAATTTTATATTCCTATATTTGAAGGAAAAATTAATTTTAAAGCGATGAAGAATTGGCTATATCAACTATACAAATATGTTTTTATCAATCACTTCTTTGATAGAGATAAGATCACTATTTCCCTACTAAAAGCTTTAATACCAATCTAAAATTGGTGGAAAGCATATAGTAGAACCAATAATATGTAGAGGACCCCACATAGAATGAGTTTGTAGAAGAATTTAAGAATGAATAATACCTAGTAGGCACCTATAAATATTTTTTGCATATGATTGAAATAGCTATATCAAGATAAAGAATAGTCTATTCAAGACTATATCGATGCTTTTCATTCATTGTCTGCAAAACTTGGCATCCAAGACACTAAGATGCATCGAGTTCTCAAGTACCATAGTGGACTACATTGGTACATAAGGGAGGACATGGACTTCTTTGAGTTCAAGACCTTGGGTGAAGCATACAAATTTACCATCAAGATTGAGCAAAAGCACAAATGCAAAAATAAGAAAGGATATGGTTCAAATGAAAAGAACCAAACTACTAAGGGCTAGCCTAGGAAAGGCAAAGGAGATAATTAAAAATAACCAAAAAAATAAGGTTAGTAGAAAAATAAAAACTAGAAACAAAAGTAAGAATCGTAAGAGAACAAACCCTAAAAGTACAAGACTAGAAAATGGTGTGACTATCATAAGAGAAACCAATATTATAGAGAAGAATGTTAGGAAATTCAATCTCTATTTGTTGAGACACAACCCTCTACATACACAACACCAACACATACCCTAATACAGGATAAAGGTAAGCATATTATGGATACTAGACCACATATAACTATTGCTATCTCTACTACATAAATCAAAGAAAAGAGTTTGCCTGAGGAGGAACTATTATTTCACTTACAAATTTGGGTAAATGGTAAGCCCTTACATTTTGTTGTTAATAGTGAGGTTGAAAATTATTTGATCTTTGTTGATATTGTGAAGAATTTAAATTATTTTATGAAGTTGCACCTATATCCATATAACATTGGATGGCTAAACCAAGGGAGATATATCCATGTCATTCAATAGTGTCTTATCTATTATGTTGTCAAACCATTCAAAGATAAATTTTTATGTCATGTGATTCCATTGGATGTTGTGATGTGCTTCTTGGCTAGCCATACATGTGTTATAGACATGACATGTATGATTTGAGATACCACAAAGTCCTCATAATCCTTGGGGACCAAAAATATAGGATACTAAAGGTAACCCATTCCACCTCTATCTCCCTCATCAATGTTAAGTGATGCAAAAGGATGATTGAAAAACAAAGTAGTTTGTTCTCTTGATGATCAAATATCAATCTATCAAAAATATGGTTGCTACTACAATGACTACATAGTCCTCCTAACAACAACAACAAATGGACTAAGTCATTGTAGAATATGATAATATCTTCAAGTCGTCCAATTAGAGTGTTGCTCCATTGTGAGGGTAAATATTATATTGACTTGATTCCTAGTTATACTTTATCTAACACTCCTATTTATCATATATTAGTTCTTAAAAATTATGTTTTCAAGAGACAAATTCAATAATTGATTAAAAAGGTCCATATCATACTAAGTTCTTATCCTTATGATAGTCCAATTGTCTTAGCACCAAAGGAAGAAATCACATGAAGACTTTGCAGTGGCTACCAAGACCTAAATAATATCACCATGAACAATCAATACCCATTACCTTGAATTGATGATTTTCTATATCATCTATGTGGTGTAAAGTTCTTCACCAAGATTGACCTCAAATCTAGGTACCATCAAATTTCCATTGAGCTCATAGATGTGTGGAAAATGATATTCAAATCCAAAGAGGATCTGTTAAAATATTTAGTTATTCCTTTTGGCCTAACTTATCCATAAAATTTTATTTTGAGAATAATGGATGACATTATTTGACTCTTCACCAACTATTTTGTAGTTGTGTATTTGGATAAATACTCATAAAATAAGACAGAGGAACAACATTTGCAACATGTGCATGAAGTGCTCCAAACTCTTTAGAAGCACAAATTATACATGAACCTGAATAAATGCATAATTGTCTTGATGCGAGTCCATTACCTTGGATATATTATTAATGAGGAAGGTGCTCATGTTGACCCTAAAAAGACTTAGGTTATCCAAAATTGGTCAATTCTAAAGACTCTTATGGATCTTTCCAACTTTCTAGGTCTTGCCAATTTCTACCACATATTTGTTCTATGATTTTTGCAAATTGCATGGTCATTAAACTTGACGATAGATGGGGAATACGAAGCTATGTTTCATTGGGGAGAAACAAAATAGATATCCTTTAAGAAGCTGAAAGTTTAATTATGCTTAACACCTATTATTGTCTACCTAGACTTGAGGTAACCTTTTGAGTTGATGATAGATACATCAAACTATGTAGTGGAAGTTGTCCTTACACAACAAGGTAACCCCATTGCATATTGCAATGATACTTTTAGAAAGTATCCTACATATGATAAAAAAATCTATGCCATTATCCAAGCCTATAAGCAATGAGAGCACTATATTCTATGCAAAGAATTAATTATTCACATTGATCATAGACCTCTAGAATTTATACAGACATAGAGTAAGCTCGGGAATGAGAGGTATTAGAAATGAATGATATACTTGTAGTTTCATTTTATCATCTACTACAAGAAAGGAAGTACTAAATTAGCTATACATTACTTGAGTTGACTACCCATAACAACACTCATTACCATTCTTGATTCTTGTTGGTATAAGGTATCTAATTCATCCATCCCATATGGTGATAACATTGAATTTGATGAGACATATCAATCCTTTTAGTCAGGTAAGCATATTTCTTATTTTTATCTATAGGGACATCTACTTTGTCACATGGGACACATTTATGTACCCTCTACTAAAAGACTACAGATGATATGGTAAGAATACATCAGTAGGGTAGTAGGTCACTTCGATGTGGAGAAGACTCTAGTTTTTTGTACAAGATATTTATTATGTCCAAATATGATGAATGGTGTAGAAAATACATCAAGTCTTACACATCCTATGCAATTACAAAGCCAACCAACAAAAAACTAGACCTATACACACCCTTGTGAATACCTACCAAGCCTTCAATTTTTTTCTCCATGGATTTCCTCTTATATTTTTCTATATCTAAGCATGGTAATGATTTTTCTTTGTGATGGTTTATCACTTTTCCAAAATGGCTCTCATGGTTACTTGCAAGAAGATTGTTATAGCTAAAGAAACTACAAAAGTGTATTTCAACCATGTATGACTTCAATTTTGGTTTTATAAAATCCATTATCTTAGATAGGAAATATAGATTTTTATGTATCTTATAGAACACTCTGTGGGAGATGATGGACATAAGGCTCACCTGATCCACAAAATTCCATCCTTAGATTAATGGAAAAACAGGACTTGTCAATAAGTTGATCATGCATATGTTGCATATGTACAATTTAAAGCATACTCAAACATGAGACGAGAGATTACCATGCATCTAGCATGGGTATAATAATTATTTGCATATATCTATAAAAAATAGTCCTTTTTATGTGTATTTTTGTTTCCAACCTTTGGATCACATGGATGTGGCTCTTCCAATATCACCCATGGACTTCACATCACATAGGAAAAAATAAGGTAGTAAAGGTTTTCAAGCATATTCAACATATATAGTGGCAATTCCATGACCTCCTAGACTATATGAACACAATGTACAGGTAGTTTCATGACCAACATCAGAGCCCACTCTTTCCAAGTGGGAAATAAGGTTTGATTGTGATTACAAAAAGAATGCCTTGTAGGTTCACACAGGAAAATTAGACCTCTGTGTTATGGATCTTATACCATAACCAATCAATTAGGAGAGAATACCTTCAATTTGGATCTACCATATTACCTTTGTTTGCATCCTATTTTTAATGTTGAGTTTCTTAAGACATACTACCCACCTTTTTATAGACACTTCAACAATAGTAGAGAATTTGATAATTGAGAATCCTAATCTTGGAAGTCTTGCACCAGTTGAGGAGGTTCAAATAGTTGACACTAGACTAAAACCACTAGGAAATAGTCCACATAGCTATATCAATTAATTTGAATAGGTCAAATCATTCACCTATCCAAGTGGTTCACAAAGACTCAAATAAAAAATGACCACACGATGTCCAATATTGATGCAATGGGGACAATTTCTTCTCAATGAGGGGCGACTAATCTAGAGAATAAACTATGGAAAATGGACAAGCTCAAATTTGGATGGACACAGATACCTCAAACTTAGAAGTATGCCTCAAAATTGAACAAATTTCTTAGACTCAAAAATATACCTCAAACTGATCTGGATGGTCTTGGATAGGCTCAAAAGTGTCACAACCCTCCTCAGAAAGACTCATGTTTGATATTTATTATGTATAGATATTTGGTTTTTATATTCTTGATCTTAGTTGTATTATCAATATGAGTGGTTATTTTCATTTGATATTTTCTTCATACTATGCTAGAATATGGTACTATTGATGATGTGTATGGTTGTAGGACTAGGTACTCTCATGGGTGTAATGGGGAAGTTTAACCATTGAGAATGAGATATCAAATAAAAGGGAAATGATGGATAGAAAAAATAAGTCTATGATAACTCCAGGATAAAACAAATGTTGTCGTCATGTAGTTGTATTCTTATATCTTTGTGTGTTTGATAGTAATTATACCACTAGCTAAGAAAATATTTGGGCAAGGGAGCTATTCTTAATATTCATATGATGATGGGTTCATCATTGGAAAGTCTATTGAGTAAGAATAAGTGGTGGTATAATAAAATTTGTATGGTTAAGATGCATTTTTTTTTGTATGTATGTTTAAGATAAAATGAATTTGACAAAGGATTCATTGAGAAGGATGATTAATAAATATATAAGCTTTATTAAACCCCTTATAGTTAATGTCAATGTTAATAATTCATATTAACATTTGATATTCAATAAATTAATTACGGATATAATTAATTTAACTAGTGTATTTTATTAAATGTTATGTCTTAAGCTACCATGGGAAAATTAATTAAATAATTGGATTATTTATGAACATTGTAAGAATTGCAAAATAAATAAACGTAAAGAGAATTTTATATGAATTCATAAAATAAAACCATATTTCCTAACAAGTAAAGGAATTTGGAGAGAGCTGGTTATGTTCCTTCTTCTTAAAAATATGTTTTGGGGGGGCAAAAAAGAGAGAAAAAAAGGCACAAAGAGAAGCAAGAGAAAGAAAGGAACAAGAAAAAAAAGAAGTATAGTGGAGTTGGGAAGGAAAGGGAGGTTGTGAACATTCTACTTTTGTAAAAAAACATGTGGACTTCCATCATACTTCAAAGACCACGTCCTAAGTTGGATCTGGAAAAAAAATTAGGCATAAGCTTGCCTAGTCTTCCACTTGTCATCTACTGTTTTTAGGATATATTACAATTTGATTGTTACTATAGATATTTTCTAAAAAAATTCAATTAACATGTCCTCTAAAGTTCCAAGTCATTAGCATATGGAATAGTTGAATTTATAATCAATTTCTAGGCACCCGTTGTCTGGTGTGACCTGAGAAAAATTGAACCAAAGAAAGACTATTGGATTTTAGAACCCACTATGTCACTTTTGTGTATTTATTTATACCTAACATGTAGTGATAGTTCATTGTTTTTGAATTGTAATTGTCTTGCTTTAATAAATTTTCCAGTGTAAATGATGTCTAGGTTTCATTTAAAACAAAACTCTATGTGCAATCTCATTATGGAATTTTATGGTATTCATGCCTTCTACTAGTTGCATCATGAATTGTAGCTTGAAACTTACTAGTTGAAAGATTTTTTTAGACTGTTGTTTTAAGGATGGATGAGTTAAGTTTTTTGTAATATCATTGCATATTTTCTTAAAATTGAAATTGAGTTCATTGAGGAACTTTAACCCAAGCTTGAACTAATTTTCACTTAAAGAAAATATAAGAATGTCTAGTTGTCATGTTTACTATCTTGCTAACGTGTTACATGTCTTCTATCAGAAGTAATGGATGTGCTTGCTTGCTTACTCCTCAGGTGCATCAATAGTTGAAATGGAATTAAACTTGAGGTTATTTGAAGGGTTTTGATAAACAACCAAACTCTAACTATAATATGAGTACAAACATATTTTAGAATATGGTAAAATATTTTAGGTAGGATGTTTCAATATACCATTTGCATAATCAAAAAACACATTTTCAATTGGAATTCAATTATGCATAAAGCTTAGCATATTTAAATATATATGGCCATTAAATAAAAGAGGAATTAAAGATAGGTGATAATTGTTTTCATAATAATGCTTTGTTGGCTTTATTATTGTTTGTACAATGTTATTGGATATCACATTTCATCTATGTTGGAATTGTAAAAAGGTATTTACATGATGTATTATATAGTGGTTGAATTTATATAATAGTGCACTATTACTGGGATGGTTAATAATTTTAAAATTGTGGAATAAGATAGGTGATAGCAAATTATTTGAAAATATGGACAATTCCCATTTATTTGGTTATTTGAAAAGAAAATAAAGATTAGTTTCTATTTGTGTAGATGGAAAAAACTACTTGTCATGTATTATTCTCAGTTGGATATACTAGGACCCGAGGTGACCATGGGGGTGTGTTATATTCTCTACACTCAGGGGCTATAGGATCGAAGGATTCACCAAGAATGGTTTAATGACTTACTCCAAGTCTAGGGATGGAATGTTTGATGTGTATATTGAAAAAACACCTATGTTTAGACTTTCTAAAAGGTAAACTATGGAAATAAAGGAAAAATACAAGAGAAGCAAAAGTGTAAGCAAACAAAGACTAACCCTAGGATGATTCTTGATTTTTTATGATAACTAAACCCTAGATTGCAATAATATAAATATTTTTCTTTTCAGCAAGGGTTTAAGAGGATGCACAAACAAAGTTAACTCTAAAATACAAATTATATGTCTTTTCTCTTTCAAATGCCTAGAATGTAACTTTTCCCTTTATTTATGATCTAGGTTTTAGAATAGAAATGAATAGAAATCAAACAACAAATAAGAGAATAACTTAGAACACTTATCTAATTAGCTTTTAACTTGCATCTAGATGTGTCCAAGAACTTCACAACTTGCAAAACAAGTTCACAAAACCCTAGAAAATTTGATTAGTGTTTGGGGGTCTACTTAGGTTATTGTAAGACTAAGCTTGAAGGCACTACAATAAATCCCCCTTGGTACTTTTATTTGATCATTCGAAAGCAAAAACTATTGTTGATATATTTGAAAATGAACAAATAAAGATGCAATACAATCAAATAGTGCAAAGAAAAAAATATAAACAAGAGTGTTATGGACTAAATGAAACATGTAAATATAAATTGAGGGTTTGGGAGTGAAAATTTTCCCCCAAACCTGATGAAATCAAAATCATACCCTATAATGGGCAACCGTGATTCCAAATTCTACCAAAATTGTGCCCTCTACTAAAGGGGCATGATTTTGTAATATAAGTACAAAAATGATATATTGATGTGATTTTAAATGCAAAATGCAGAATAAATGATTTCAAAAATACCAAAATACAAGAATAAACCTAGTGGTAATGAAAGAATAGACAAAATAATGAAGACCCCCCCACAAAATGGTAGACTTCTCCTCAAGGCTTCCACACTTATCCACCAAGAGCAAAAAAATCAATAGTAGAGCAACAAAAAAACACTAGAAGGCACTTGAATTATTAGAATACTTGCTTTCCAAAATAATTATTAGCCAAGGATCACTTAAAATCAAACTTCCCATAACTGCTAACATAACTTAGGGTAAAAAGAGGATCCAAACCCTCTATTTATAAGAGGTTCAGAGGGTAAAAGGGTAGGAAGATAAAAAGGAAACCTAGGGAAAGGATGATGTCCTAAGAGTTGACCTAAAAATAGGTTTTTCTAAGAGAAAACCCTAACTTGCTAAAATTATGCCCCATAAGGAGCGACCATGATTTTGGTAAAGCCAAGAAAAATGGGAAGGAAAGGGGAAAGAAGGCCCAAACTTGTGCTTATAAAATTTTTAGGTCTTTCTCAAGGGTTCTAGAAATAGTGAATCACTTGGGTGGGTCAATTTTCCATTTCTACATCTTACCCCCTCTTTTATGCATTTACAACCTAATAAATGTGTTAAATAAAGGTGTAGACACCTATGGGTGAAGAAAAATGAACACAAAAAGGGGTGTCTAGTTTATAAGAAAGGTGTGGTGCAAAAATAGTGCTATTTCATACACTTAAATATTTTTACATGCAAAATGAGGCATTAGGGACATTAATGCCTCTCAATTTGGGGCGCCCCCTTGAGTTTTAGAAGGAATGTAACATTCTAGAGGAAAATAAAAATGGCTAACGCAGAAGGAAGTAGAGTAACAAACAACAAAAAGGGTGCCAAAGAGGAGAGATAAAAAGCAAAAAAAGAGAATAAAAGGCAAAAGGAGGTGAAACCTTAATTCATTTTCAACATGTGAAGGAGAGAAGAAGAGCTTTGAATAAAATATAAATGGTGCTACCCGCACATTATTCAACTATTGTGAGCGGTTAGGTTGATGTAGTAGTGGAGAAAGCATGGGTAAGGACTAAAATCCTTCCTCTAGACTAGGCTAGATTAGGGTTTTTAGCTCTTTTTTGTAATTTTTGTATTTCTAGAAGAATTCACTGTGTGGGACCCCAACATGATTTCGAGGGCCAACAACAATTTCGGTTGGTTTACTATGGTAACCCAAGTCACACCCCAAAAATTTAGGGTATGTTTTCATGAACTCACACCTCGTGAACATAGGGCACAATTTTGGAAGAAGAGAAAAAAGATGAAATCACACCCTAGAAGGACAGGGCATGATTTTTCCCAACAAGAAAACAAAAAATAACAAGAAAGAAATAAAATAGGTAGAGAATAGGAAAAGAGAGAAATACCAAGATAAGAAGGCTTAGGTGTTAAAATATTTCTCTATGTTGTTATTTTATTATTATATATATATATATATATATATATATATTATTATTATTATTATTATTAATATTATGTTGGATGGAACTGATTAAAACTTTGTTATATTTCTAGTTGCAACATGATGTACTAGAGAGCCAAGAGTGGTCATCGAGTTTCTTGGAGGTGGAACTACAAGGTCTCTCATAGGTATATAGGTACACTCTATAGATAGTGGGGCTACATTACCTAATGAAGTTACCTCGGGTTGAGGTGGATAAAGCTCTATTGACAATGCTGGCGAGAGAGGTGGTATCCAGAGTCATCGATCTTCTAGTTACCAATAAAGGAGATGATGGTCACACTAGAGGATGTGTGGCACATATTGCACATCACCATTAGGGGTAGGGTAGTTTATCAAGCTTGAGGATAGTAGGCTACACTATAGATATTATCAAGAGGTTGATCCCACTAGGTCTAAGAGAATCAAATCTTGAACGATGAGTTGGTGGGACACTATGGTTTTGATGCTCTGACAACTATGCTCTATGGGGTAGTGATGAGATTCTTTGTATATCATATGAGTATGTGATATCTACCATGGAAACTAGAGATAGTAGTGATAAACATGAAATACCAGTAGATGTGGTTCACATGGGATCCATATGTGCTAGCTTGATTGTTTAGGACATTGTACAATATCATGTAAAAAGGGCATACATGGTTGATATGTATGACATTTATTTGGGTGTGGTGCTAGGATAACATAATTATCAAGAGATCATATGCACTACTATGGCCATTTCCCAATCTAGAGTGACCACCAACATACATATGGTCTAATATATTCAACTTAGTCTAGAAGACATACATTGGGAACTTGCCACTAGGGAGGCAAGTGATAGATGAGATACAAGATCATAGGATCATATGTTTGTCATGGCATCTATACCTGAAATTGATAGAGAATGTAGAGGAGTTGGATTGGTGAGAAGGATCATTTGGATTTCTACAAAGGAGTTGGAGCTCTTTCGATTTGATTGAGTCCAATAGCAATTTGGTATATTCTAGGAGATACCAAACCGAGGTGACTACTAGTATAGGTGGGTGCAAAGGGACCCATTAGGAGTCAGAGGAAATATTGATGTGAGGATATGGATAGAGAATAACCTAGATGACCCACTCTACATGGGTCTTGTGTGGATGATGTCGGGATAGCCCTCGAGTATAGGATATGGTATAGGGGTATTGTGCCCTCAAGGATCTCCCCACCAGTTCTAGTCTAGAGGCATTAGGTTATGGACCAAAAGGTGTATCTAGCACTTTGATAGGTGACCCAACACACCATACAATGACAATGACAAGGCTAGGAGACCCCATGATTGTTATGGGTGCAGTTCTGGATAGATATGGTGGTAGCAACCACTACTATAGGTACCAAAGAGGAGAGAGTAGTATAAGGTGCCCTTATGATAGCTAGATCTAGGTTGAGAAGAGTGGTTAGAGATGCATACACATCAACAACAGCTAGGTTGTGTGGGATGATGGGTCAGGAGGACTCGATGAGGGAGATGGAGGTATTTCAGGCCTAGATAGTAGCCATGTAAAGATATATAAACCTACTCTGAGAGGATAGGTCCAAGAGGATTGAGGGGCTACAAAGTGCCTTAAACATGACACCCACAGAGTGGTATATGGTGTGAGTTAAGGCAATTTAACTCAAGAGAGAGGTGATTCAATTATACCAAGAGTGTTAGTAGACTTGGGTGGAGAGGATGGCTATTGTAAGGGGCAACCAACAAGGTGAGGATATATACCTACTATAGGTGGACCTATAGAGGGTAGGGGAGAGGTTGGAAGCATAGGTAAGGAAGGAGATATTCTATCAAACACTAGGTGATGCTAGTAGAGTAGAGGGTGCCTCCACCATCCTTCCTTTATACATAGGGTTAGTCATGGTCTAGGTCATCGATGATTTCATGGTCTATGAACATACCCCTACCAAGACCACCTCTATCAAGTGAGGCAGAGGAGATAGACTCCCATATAGGGCTATAATTGGTATGATATATCAATTTCAAGTGTGTGGGATGATATGTCAATATCAAGGTCAAGGAATATAAAAGAAAATAAAAGAAAATAAAGGCATGAGAAGATGCAATTGTTGGACATTTTGAGTCAAAGTTGTCATTGATGTCAAGGAACGAAGTTGTCATTGATGTCAAGGAATAAGCTACCATTGATGTCAAAAGGTCAAAAGGAACAATGCAAAGGTTAATGGCAAAAGAGCTTCATAATATTTATTTTTAATATTATGTGGAAGCATAAGTAGAAGGGTTTTTATTAAAACCATGGATGAGCAAAAATAAAAGGTTTTTCATAAAAACCCAAGGAAGTTTTAATATTTATTTTATAAAATATTTAAATTCAAATTGAATTTAAATTTTATAAATAAATATTATTTATACAAAGTGGTAAAACCTAAGAAGGCTTTAATCCTTAATAAAGCCAAAAGGATTTAAATATTAATTTATAATATTTAAATTCTAAAGAATTTAAATAATTTATAAATTAATTAGGCACAGACGTCTAAGAGAAAAAGGAATCTTTCGACTTTGAAAGGTTGGTGGCATATTGGTATAAAAACCATATGCCAAAGTGGCAAATGATTTATCCCTTGTTCGATTTATCAAAGGTCTATGAGTTGTGTGTTTCATGCGATTTCATGCAAGGAAGAAGACAAAGTTTTGTCTTAAGTGCGTCGACGAAGAAATAATATGAAAGATGCCCTAACCCTCATAACCATCCAACGTGGTGGTCTGGTGGCAAGTTGGAGTGAGCTAGGGTGCTTGTGAGTGGGAGGACCCACATTCGAATCTTGGTAGGCAACATTTTGAGTGGACTTGGTCAACATTTTGAGTGGACTTGGTTAGGCACCAAAGGAAGCGATGCAAATCCTTTTTGGGTGAGGCGCCAAGAGGGAGAAGATAGAGCACGTGGTGCTCTTCCCTCCCAAGGTGAGCGCCTAGCTCACACGGTGGTTGGAGCCGTGGCTAGGGCACTGGTAGAGGCGACGTCGTGAGTTCGAATCTCACCAAGGCAAAGGTAATAAATTTTTAATATATTTTGTGATGCCTAAGGTTTTGACATAAGGTCCTAGGGAGTTAAAAGGGGTAGATAAAAAGTATTTTTAATTAATCATTATTTTGGTTAATTGGAGGAATAAGGAGTTAGCTTTATTTTTAAATAAAGTATTTATGACATATTGGTTTATTGGAGATTAAAGTGTTGGTTAAATTTTGAGAGGACTTCTTGCCATTGAGTTATTTTGAGAAGGTGATTTTATTGACATTATTTTTGGTATTGGATATTATTTTAACTGGGAGATTATAAGGTGTATTTGGTCAATTATTTTTGTATATGTTGATGGATGCTTTCTTCAAGATGGAGTAATAAGGTGTATGTATGTTTTGATATTTACATTGTACTTTTGAGAGAGTTTATCATCTTATAACTTCCTTGAGCTTGGCAAAGAAGTGTTTGTGGTTGTGGTAGATTTTTGAGGTTCCTTCATCATCAAGAAAAAGGTATGGGCACATTCTTCCATAGTTGAGTTGATTGATTATTTTCTAGAAAACAAGTTTGGAGTGAAAAGGACTTAATTAGGTTTCCTTATTGAGTGTGTTGAGTTAATGCTTCAAGGTTTTCTAGAATAAAGAGTTGTTAAAACCTTGTTTGATAAGCATTGTTGTTGAAGCCATTGGTTAAGTGAAGAACTTGAACTAGGGTTTGAAAATAACATGAGTATCATTGTTATGTGAGATTGGTTGATAAGCATTGTTGGAAATATTTTGAGTGAGTGTTCATATGCTTGGACTAGGGTTTGTGAGCAAGGATTATTTCATTGAGTGATTGGTTGAGTAGAGTTGGTTGAGCCTAGTCAAGTGGATGTGTGAAGTGATTGTTCAAGTTCTATGAAATAAATTATTCTATATTCTAAATTGATTTGAGAAAGAGGTTGAGTATTGATGAGTGTGAAATATATTGAGTCTCTAACAATTCTCTTTATGTTTCTATGAGATTGGACAAGTTTTAGTGTTGACTTGTTGAACATATTTGAGGCAAGTCTTTGAGAAGACTTGTGGATAGATTTGTGTGAGCTTTTGTGAAAGCTTACAATATATATTGAGGATAGATTTGAGAATAGATATTGAGGATAGATCTAAGGATAGATCAGAGGATAGATTTTGGTGCAGATTTGAGGATAGGTTTGTGCTAGACTAGAGATAGAGATTGAGCAGATTTGTGCTAGACCGAAGGACTATGTTTAGTGCAGATTTGAGATAGAGAAGTAGCTTTGGAGGTGATAGAGTATAGAGGATGATAGTTCAGGATAGAGATCCATTAGCTAGGAAGTGAGGATAGGTGTCTTTTATGGATAGAGATCCATTTGCTAAGTGTAGTGGGGGCAATAGGTCTTCTAGAGGATCACCAGCTAGAGTAAGTAGGAGATAGGATGTCTCCTGTGGATAGAGATCCATGAAATTTGATTAGGGGATTGGTGTCTCCTTTGGATAGAGATCCATAAACATTGTAGGGAAAGGATTCCCAAGAGAATTTATTTGAGAAAAATTTATAAGAAATATTTTCTCCATGGAGTAGCCCACATTGGGTGAACCACGTTAAATCATGTCTCTCATGTGTGTGATGCTTTGTGTGATGTTTACTACTTTAATATTATTGATGTTATCATTTGGATTAAAAAGAAAAAAGTTTTATCTTATATTATTCACCCCCCTCTCAGTATAAGCACATGTTCTTCAATTGGTATCAGAGCGGGTCTCTCCATGAAAAGACTAATAACTTGGAGGAGGATCCATCAGTAACACACATGACTTCAGAAAATGAAGAGGAGACTATGTTTGATATAAAAGAGGAATTCTTTGCTACTCTCATAAATTTGGAAAGAATTAGAGAGAAGAATTCAATCTTGAAGGAACAAATTCAAGAGGATGAAGAAGCAAGGATGGAACTTCTACAAAATCTCATAGAACTCAAGATAAGGGTGGAAGAAGGAAAGAAAATTGAGCAGGATATGACAGATCTGTTAAGAGCAAGAGAAACATAATGTGAAATATTGGAAGCAAAAATTGTTTATCTAAGGAATGAAGTTGAAAGGACCAAGGCACTACAAGATGTAAAGTATGAAAAATAGAAAAAGGAATCAAGTCTTCAAGAAGCAAAAACTTCAAACAAAGATAGGCAAGCTAAGGACATCAAAAAGGAAGAAAGCAAAGAAGAACCTTGGATAAGAGTTAATCACAAAAGGAGAAGCACTCCACCACAATCCAAAAGGCATCCAAGCAGGTTACATAATTTCTTCCATGGTCATTGCTTTTCTTGTAATAAATATGGTCATAGAGTTGTACACTGTATTAGTCATGCAAGAAGCAATGTCAATAGAAATTTCAATTCTTTTGCACCTCTTATGGATGATGATATTATATGTTACAAATGCAATAATTTTGGGCACAAGGCTAGATGGTGTAAGATGATACTTCCTGAGTCTAGAAAAATAATTTCAACAACTAGGAAAGATGAAAAGAAAAATGTTAAGGCTAGATCAATGTTAGTTCAAACAACCCTTCATGCTTAGGATAAGGAAGAACAATGGTATCTTGATAGTGGTTGCTCTAGTCACATGACAGGAGACAAAGACAAATTCATTGTACTAAAAGAAACCAATAGAGGATCAGTAAGTTTTGGTGATAATGGATCAACAAGGATTGGTGGAAGAGGAACTCTAAGTTTAGATAATGGGAAAACAAAAACAGAAAATGTGTTGTATGTTAAAGGGTTAAAACATAATCTTCTAAGTATAAGTCAACTTTGTGATCAGGGGTATATGGTTACTTTCCACCCAGATAGATGTGAGATAAGAAAATCAAAAACTGGAAAGGTCATTGCCAATGCAAAAAGAACTCCAAATAATCTATACATGCTTAGTGAGATCAAAGGGGAAAAGTGCTTTCTATCACAAGAATATGAGAGTTGGTTGTGGCATAGAAGATTGGGTCACTTGAATTTTGACAACATAGTCAACATAAGCAATAAGCAGGCTGTCAGAGATTTACCCAAAATAAGAAGACCACAAAACACAATCTGTGCACCTTGTCAACATGGAAAGCAAACTAGAACAAGCTTTAAGTCAAAAGGATATATGTCATCTGAGCCATTGAGTCTAATACATATTGATCTATGTGGTCCTACCAGAACACAAAGTATTCAGGGTGAAAGTTACTTTATATTGTTTATAGATGATTACTCCATAATGGTTTGGGTAGCTTTCCTGAAAGAGAAGTCAGAGGCCTTTGAAAAATTCAAAGCATTTAAGGAATTGGTTGAAAATGAAACTGGAAAAAGGATTAAGTGTCTAAGATCTGATAGAGGAGGAGAATTTACCTCAAATGAATTTGTAGAGTTTTGTGAACAACATGGAATCAAAAGAGAATACTCAGCAGCAAGAACTCCTCAACAAAATGGAGTAGTTGAAAGGAAAAATAGGACTATTGAGAATATGGCTAGAGCTATGCTAAATGAGTCTAAGCTCTCAGATGGATTTTGGAGAGAAGTAGTCAACACAATAGTATACATAATCACTAGGGCTCAAATGAGGGTAAACCATCACAAGACTCCATATGAGCTTTGGAAAGGAAGATCGACCACTGTAAAACACTTCAAGATTTTTGGAAGCAAGTGTTACATAAGATGAGAAGATCAAAACTTAGGCAAGTTTGACCCAAGATGTGATGAGGGAATTTTTCTTGGTTATTCCTCAAGGAGTAAAGCCTATAGATGCTTCAACAAGAGAACACGTACTATTGTAGAAAGTATAAATGTAACAATTGATGAGAAGATAGATTCAAGAGAAACAGTTCATCAAATTGTGTATCAGGAAGATGGAAGTTGTCAAGAAGAGTTTCATGAGGAATCAGATGAAGAAGAAGAAGAAACACAAAGACTTCTTCCTAAAACTCCATCCAGGTATGTACAGAAGCATCATCCAAGAGATTTAATCATTGGGAATCCAGATGAAAGATAGACAAGGAGAAGGATAATAACACCATCTCAACAAGCAAATTTCTCTTTACTATCTAATATTGAGCCAAAAGACTTCACTCAGGCAAGTGAGGATAAGTTTTGGATTAAGGCAATGAATGAGGAATTAGATCAGATAGAGAAAAGCAAGACTTGGGAACTTGTTCCATGACCAAAGGACAAAAATGTGATCGACACAAAATGGGTATTCAGAAACAAGTTAAATGAATATGGATAGGTGGTCAGGAATAAAGCGAGGTTAGTATGCAAAGGTTATGCACAGGTAGAGGGAATTGACTTTGATGAGACATTTGCTCCAGTTGCATGACTTGAAGCCATAAGAATGTTCTTAGCCTTCTCAAGTTTCAAAAACTTCAAGGTATATCAGATGGATGTTAAGTCAACATTTCTAAATGGTGTTCTAGAAGAAGAAGTTTATATTGAACAACTAGAGGGATTCATATTAGCAGATAAACCAGATCATGTATGCAGATTGAAAAAGGCATTGTATGGTCTAAAGCAAGCTTCGAGAGCATGGTACTCAAGATTGGATAAGTATCTTCAGGAACAAGGATTTAGAAAAGGAATAGCAGACAACAACTTATACATCAAAAATGAAGGGAATAATCTACTAATTGTGGTTGTTTATGTTGATGACATCATTTTTGGGGAAACAATGATAAGATGTGTAAAGAATTTGCTAAGAACATGCAGAATGAATTTGAGATGTCTATGCTTGGTGAGTTGTCTTTCTTTCTTGGACTTCAGATCTCACAATCATAGAAAGGAGTATTTCTCTCACAAACCAAGTATATAAAAGAAATGCTAAAGAAATTCAGGTTAGAAGATTGCAAACCGGTAAGTACCCCCATGGTCATAGGATGCAAGTTAAGTAAGGATGATGAATCTCTAGAGGTAGACCAGAGATTATATAGATCTATGATTGGTAGCTTGTTGTATGTTACAACTACAAGACCAGACATAGTGCAGTCAGTGGGATTAGTGGTAAGGTTTTAGGCAGCACCTAAGGAAACACATGTGGCAACAGTAAAGAGAATTCTCAGGTATCTAAAAGGAACTATGGATTTTGGGCTCTGGTATCCCAAAAGTGATAGTTTCACACTCACAACATATACAGATGCAGATTGGGCTGGCAGTATTGATGATAGAAAAAGCACAAGTGGAGGAGCATTCTTTCTTGGAGACTATTTAGTCTCTTGGCTAAGTAAGAAGTAGGTTTTAGTATCCTTATCTACAGTAGAAGCAGAATATATTGCAATAGTAGCCAGTTGTACACAGGTATTATGGATGAAGCGAACTCTAGAAGACTTCAAGATAAAACATGATCATCCTATTCCCATACTATGTGATAATACAAGTGCTATAAGTATCTCAAAAAATCTAGTGATGCACTCCAGGACAAAGCACATTCCGATTAAGTATCATTTTTTGAGAGAACAGGTGACAGATAAACAGGTCAGGTTGGAATATGTTACTACAAAGGAACATATAGCAGATATTTTCACTAAGCCACTTTCAAAGGAGACCTTTGAGTATCTTCGAGGAAAACTGGGAGTAAGACTCCCACCCTAGAATTAACCACCTCAAGAGGAGGTGGGGGAGGGGCTAAGCTAAGAGACTCATTCTTAGCCCCAAGCCCCAAAGGTGACCCTTTGCCATTGATGTCAAAGGGGGAGAGATTTGGTATTTGAGTAAAGAGGAGAGATTTGAAGAGAGCATTGAGCCAGGGGGAGCAATGTCCCAAGGGGAGCAGAACAAAGAAAAGGTTAAGTTTTTGGTAAAAATAATTTGGGTTGCCATCAATGACAAAGGGGGAGATTGTTGGACATTTTGAGTCAAAGTTGTCATTGATGTCAAGGAATAAAGTTGTCATTGATGTCAAGGAATAAGCTACCATTGATGTCAAAAGGTCAAAAGGAACAATGCAAAGGTTAATGGCAAAAGAGCTTCATAATATTTATTTTAATATTATGTGGAAGCATAAGTAGAAGGGTTTTTATTAAAACCATGGATGAGCAAAAATAAAAGGTTTTTCATAAAAACCCAAGGAAGCTTTTAAATTCATGTTAAAAAGCCCAAGGAAGTTTTAATATTTATTTTATAAAATATTTAAATTCAAATTGAATTTAAATTTTATAAATAAATATTATTTATACAAAGTGGTAAAACCTAAGAAGGCTTTAATCCTTAATAAAGCCAAAAGGATTTAAATATTAATTTATAATATTTAAATTCTAAAGAATTTAAATAATTTATAAATTAATTAATGTATCGACATCTAAGAGAAAAATGAATCCATCGATATTTGAAAGGTTGGTGGCATATTGGTATAAAAACCATATGCCAAAGTGGCAAATGATTTATCCCTTGCTTGATTTACCAAAGGTCTATGAGTTGTGTGTTTCATGCGATTTCATGCAAGGAAGAAGACAAAGTTTTGTCTTAAGTGCACTAGTAAAGAAATAAGATGAAAGAAGCCCTAAACCTCATAACCATCCAACGTGGTGGTCTGGTGGCAAGTTGGAGTGAGCTAGGGTGCTTGTGAGTGGGAGGACCCACATTCGAATCTCGATAGGCAGCATTTTGAGTGGACTTGGTCAGCATTTTGAGTGGACTTGGTTAGGCACCAAAGGAAGCGGCAAATCCTTTTTGGGTGAGGCACCAAGAGGGAGAAGATAGAGCACATGGTGCTCTTCCCTCCCAAGGTGAGTGCCTAGCTCACGTGGTGGTTGGAGCCATGGCTAGGGCATTGGTAGAGGCGGCGTCATGAGTTTGAATCTCACCAAGGCAAAGGTAATAAATTTTTAATATATTTTGTGATGCCTAAGGTTTTGACATAAGGTCCTAGGGAGTTAAAAGGGGTAGATAAAAAGTATTTTTAATTAATCATTATTTTGGTTAATTGGAGGAATAAGGAGTTAGCTTTATTTTTAAATAAAGTATTTATGACATATTGGTTTATTGGAGAAATAAGTGGATTAAAGTGTTGGTTAAATTTTGAGAGGACTTCTTGCCATTGAGTTATTTTGAGAAGGTGATTTTATTGACATTATTTCTGGTATTGGATATTATTTTAATTGGGAGATTATAAGGTGTATTTGGTCAATTATTTTTGTATATGTTGATGGATGCTTTCTTCAATATGGAGTGATAAGGTGTATGTATGTTTTGATATTTACATTGTATTTTTGAGAGAGTTTATCATCTTATAACTTCCTTGAGCTTGGCAAAGAAGTGTTTGTGGTTGTGGCAGATTTTTGAGGTTCCTTCATCATCAAGAAAAAGGTATGGGCACATTCTTCCATAGTTGAGTTGATTGATTGTTTTCTAGAAAATAAGTTTGGAGTGAAAAGGACTTAATTAGGTTTCCTTATTGAGTGTGTTGAGTTAATGCTTCAAGGTTTTCTGGAATAAAGAGTTGTTAAAACCTTGTTTGATAAGCATTGTTGTTGAAGCCATTGGTTAAGTGAAGAACTTGAACTAGGGTTTGAAAAGAACATGAGTATCATTGTTATGTGAGATTGGTTGATAAGCATTGTTGGAAATATTTTGAGTGAGTGTTCATATGCTTGGACTAGGGTTTGTGAGCAAGGATTGTTTCATTGAGTGATTGGTTGAGTAGAGTTGGTTGAGCCTAGTCAAGTGGATGTGTGAAGTGATTGTTCAAGTTCTATGAAATAAATTATTCTATATTCTGAATTGATTTGAGAAAGAGGTTGAATGTTGATGAGTGTGAAATATATTGAGTCTCTAACAATTCTCTTTATGTTTCTATGATATTGGACAAGTTCTAGTGTGGACTTGTTGAACAGATTTGAGGCAAGTCTTAGAGAAGACTTGTGGACAGATTTGTGTGAGCTTTTGTGGAAGCTTACAAAATAGATTGAGGATAGATTTGAGAATAGATATTGAGGATAGATCAGAGGATAGAGTTTGGTGCAGATTTGAGGATAGGTTTGTGCCAGACCAGAGACAGAGATTGAGCAAATTTGTGCTAGACCAAAGGACTGTGTTTAGTGTAGATTTGAGATAGAGCAAAGTGTAATTTGGAGGTGATAGAGTATAGAGGATGATAGTATCCAATGGATAGAGATCCATTAGCTAGGGTAGTGAGGATAGGTGTCTTCAGTGGATAGAGATCCATTTGCTAAGAGTAGTGGGAGGAAAAGGTCTTCTAGAGGATCACCAACCAGAGCAAGTTAGGAGAAAGGATTTCTCCTGTGGATAGAGATCCACGAACTTTGATTAGGGGATTGGTGTCTCCTTTGGACAGAGATCCATAAACATTGTAGGGAAAGGATTCCCAAGAGAATTTATTTGAGAAAAATTTATAAGAAATATTTTCTCCGTGGAGTAGCCCACATTGGGTGAACCACGTTAAATCATGTCTCTCATGTGTGTGATGCTTTGTGTGATGTTTACTACTTTAATATTGCTGATGTTAATATTTGGATTAAAAAGAAAAAATTTTTATCTTATACTGTTCACCCCCCCTCTTAGTATAAGCACATGTTCTTCAACAATGTTGGAAATGTATGGAAATGGATCCTAGGTTGGGGATTTGCTATATCAAAGCCCTAGTATAAGTGCAATATATGTGAGCTAAGTTTTAATTAGGTCTCATCACTTGCTATCCTCATGAAGTCCCCAAAGCAATCATGCAAATATGGTCAAGCAACAATGCAACAATATGACAAGCAAAATGCAAGAGGAACAAGATATCAGGTAAAACCATGCAAAATATGATATGTAGTCATGCAATATGAGCAAGAAAACAAAAATATAATATGAAACTAAGTCAAATGTAGTATGGAAATGCAAAGTTATGAATCGTATATTTTTAGATGCATTATGTTCATTAGTTCTTTAAGTTCTTTACAATATAAATAAGCTAAACGATAGTCCCCTGAGCCAAAATTAGTCACTATGACAAAGAGGCCTATCCAATTGGATTAAAAATTACCTTTTAGATATAAATGAGCATTGGTGTTCTTGTGGTTCACTTTGAGGACAAGGTCCCCAACCTCAAAAGAACGATTGTGAATCTCTTGGAATAATATCACTTGAGCCTATCCTAATAGGCTTGAAGATGCTCTAAGACATGAATATGCTTTTCATCCAATAGCTCCAATTAGTGCAAACGATCGAGGCAATACTCATTACCATTCGAGGTATCTTGTTGCAAGATGCACAATGAAGGGACCTCTAACTTGAATAGATAAATTGCCTCAGTCCCATAAACCAAGACATATAGAGAAGCACTTGTAGGAATTTGCACACTGGTATCATAGGTTCACAACGTAAGATAAAGTTAGATATGCCAGTCTCAACTGGTCTTACTAACCAACTCCTTAAGGATTTTTATCAAATACATATTGGATTCTTTATCTTGACCATTAACCTAAGGGTAATATGGATTTGACCACCTATGTTGAATCTTGTACTTAGCACAAATTTTATGGGTATCCTTTTTTTTGAAAGAAGTGTCATTGTTATAAATAATCATTGAAGGAATCCTAAACCTATAAAGGATCTATTTGAAAATGAACTTGGAAAACTAAGCTCCTATAACCATGGTCAAGGATATGAATTTGACTCATTTAGTGAAGTACTCTAACATTATTATGATAAACTTGTGACCATAATACAATGTTGGGTTGATCTTCCCTATGATTTCCAATCCCCACATGGAAAATTACCAAGGGAAAAAACTAACCTGGAGGTTTTGACAAGGGGCATGAACAAGGTTGTCATGGCATTGACACTTGTCATAACATTGAACATGGTCACATACATTCTCATTGGTTACTTTTTAATATATGCTAGAAAAGGGAAATAACTTTTTCCCAGAAATTAAATATTCCTAGCACCCTTATTTTATTTATTAATTGGGTGGGAATATTTTTTCATAAAATAGAATTATTTTCTAATTCAAATATTATTCTTTAGACTTTATATTTTAGTCTAAGAATAATTTACACAATGTTGCATTACATATTCAAACACTCCCCCTTAATGCAATATTGGGGAAAGGAATTATGAAACAAAGAAACATTCTCCCCCTAAAGATACAAATGGGGATGAGAATCAAATGAGTAATATAGTTACAATGAGCTTCTATGACCAAGAATGGTCTACAATAAGGCACCAATACAAAATGGGCCAAAATGAGACTACAAGCCCCCAATGGAGTAGCTTCAGATACCAATAGCTTACAAAGCCATCCATCAACCACAAGTGGTAGCAAATAATAAGAAGAAAACATCACAATGGTGTCTTCAGTAAGCCTGCAAAAACCCAAATGGAAGTACCTACAAGATACAAGTAGCTCAACATAAGATCAATTAGATACATCATCATAAATATATTCACCAAAACATATAAGAATATCCAAAGATGATAACAAAATTGATCTAACAAATAGTGAACTATAAGTCATCACAAAAATATGCCAAGCCATACTTATAGTCACATGCTATATAGTTGATCAAAAAATATCATGTACAAACTTGCATAAAGCAAACAAGGAGTACCATGATAATGCAAAATCTAAAGTACCACGTTCAACAGTAGCACAAGGCTAAAAAAAAAGTACCCTGTACAAGAGTTTCATAAGGTATATGAAAATAATAAAGTGTGCACACCGGTTGCATAAAGCCAACCATAAAATATCATGTACAAAAGTAGCATAAATGCTAACAAGAAAGTACCATGATAAACCAATTGCATAATTCCAACTACATAAAAACATGTACAAAGTTGCACAAGGCAACAAGAAAGTACCATGTAAAAGAGTCGCATAAAGCAATTGCATCATATACCATAATTGCACAATGTCATCTATAAAGTAACATGTACAAAAGTTGCACAAGGCAAAATAGAAAATACCATGTTCAAAAGATATGCATAAAGCAATTATACCACCAAATATCAACTCATATATATAGCACAAAACACCTCATAAGGATGAATTTGTCATCACACAAGTGTAACTACACTTCATTCCCCCTTGAGGACAACTTCACCAAACCAAGTGAGTCCCTTAGCTTACAAAAATGCTCCTTGGGAAGAGGTTTGGTGAACAAATCAGTAGAATTAGAAGATGATGGGTAATACTCCAACTGAATAGTCCCATCCAATACCTTCTCTTTGATAAAGTGGGCTTGGATTTCAACATGCTTTGTACTTTGATGCATTATAGGATTTTTAGCCAAGGCAATAGTTGATTGATTATCAAAGAGAAAACATGAAGGACCAAATTGCTCAAAGTCAATTTCCTTCATGAGGGTACGAAGCCAAACCGTTTCCTGTGCAGCTGTTGTCATAGCCTTATACTCCACTTTCATTGTAGAAAGAGTAATTGTATCTTGCTTCTTGGAAGACCAAGAGATAGCTACAGAACCAATACTAAAAACATATATTTTGGTAGACTTTCTGTCTATTATATCCCCTCCAAAATTAGAATCAACATAGCTGGAAAGAGCAAAGGAAGGAAGCCTAGAATACTTGAGTACCAAATCTCTAGTACCTAAAAGGTACTTCAAAATCTTCTTGGTAGCTTATAAATTATCAATATAAGTTTTTTTCCTGAACCTAGCCATCATACCAACTGCAAAAGCAATATTTGGCCTTGTGATGGTAACATAAAGAAGACTACCAATGAGCTACCTATACAATGTAGCATCATCCAACTGAGATTATGTACTTACTTCCAACTTAACCCCTGTAGAAATAGGAATGGAATTAGGATTGCCATCCTCCAAATAAAACCTCTTAATAAGATCTTCAATATACTTGGATTGACTCAAAAAGGTACAATCCTCATGCTGATAAACTTGCATGCCAAGATAGTAGTGTAGAAGACCAAGTTCAGTCATTTCATACTCTGACTTTAATTTGGAGATGAAATAAAAAATGGCCTCATTCTCATTTCCAGTCATAAGAATATCATCAACAAATAGAGCAATTAAAATGACCAATTTATCCTTCCTAAGCACATAGGGATCTATATCTGAATAGCATTTATCAAAACCAAGAGACAAGAAGTAACCTAAAATCTTCATGTACGATGCAATAGGTGCTTTCTTCAGACCGTACAAGGTTTTCTTTAGTTTACACAAAAGTGTTTTCTTACCTTGTACAACAAATACTTGTGGTTGAATCATGTAGATATCCACATCCAAATCAACATTTAGAAAGGCACTTTTCACATCAAGCTGAAAAACCTGCCAACCTTGAGTAGCAGTAATAGCAATGAGAAGATGAAACCTTTGCACCAGTAATAGCAACTGGTGCAAAGGTTTCATCATAGTCAATGCCATATTTTTTAGCATAACCCTTAACAACCAATCTAGCCTTATACTTTTCTATCTCTCCATTAGAATTATACTTGATTCTATAGACCCACTTGTTCCCAATAACATATCTCTTATTAGGATAAGGCACTAGATCCCAAGTTTTATTCTTTAGAAGATAATCCATCTCAACCTTCATGGCATCAACCCAAAAAGAGTGTTGTGAAGCTTCTTGGTAAGAAGTAGGCTCATGATCATTCTCTATATTAGCTATAAGATACATGTTAAGGTTCATACTTCTAGTTATCCTTTGGCTAACTGAATTATGCTCTTTAGAACCCCTAAAATGATCCAACCACTTGGTCCTTTTGAAACAAGACCCACCCTTTTCTAACTCAAGAATGTCTTCATTGAATTTGAAATTTCTTGAAACAAATACAATGCATGAAGAAGGTGAGTATAACCTGTAGCCTCTATGTTATGCATCATAGCCAACAAAGATGTATTTTTGAGACTTTTGTCCAATTTCTTCCTCTTTTTTGAAGGAATATATGAAAATGCATCACATACAAACACTCTTAAGTGTGACAAATTCAGCTTATTACCATTCCAAACCTCATAAGGAGTATTCCCCTCAACTGATTTTGAAGGACACCTATTAAGAATGTATATTGTTGTATTGGCTGCTTCACCCCAAAGAAATTGAGGTAAGTGGTTGCCAAGAATGCATCTTACCATCTCCATGATTGTCCTATTTTTCCTCTCTGCAACACCATTTTTTTGAGGAGTGTATGGACAAGTAAACTGCCTTTTGATCTCATGAGAAGAATAAAACTCATTGAAATCATTGCTATTGTACTCACCTCCATTGTCACTTCTAATAATTTTGATCTTTGCTCCCTTTTGATTTTTTACCAAAGATTTGAACTCCTTGAATGTCTCAAAACAATTTGATTTATTCTTAAGTAGATACCCAAATATCATTCTTGAATAATCATCTATAAAGGTGAGAATATAGGATGGACCACCAAGTGATCTAACATTTAATAGAACCATAATATCTATATGAATGAGTTGAATAATTTGTGTGGCCCTTGTTGACTTGTCCTCTGCAAAATTTTGTTTTCTCATCTTTCCTAAGATGCATGTTTCACACAAACCATGAATAGGTGAAATGTTAGGCAAGCTTTCAACCAAACTTTTGGACTTCATCATTTAAATATTTTGATAGTTTGTATGGCCTAACCTTAAGTGCCAAAGCTTGCTACTAGGAGAAACATTAGTTTCTAAACACACTTTAGGAGGAGCATCACCTAACACATAAAGATTATTCTTCACATAATCTGTAATTATTGGTAGCATGCCTTTCCTAATGCTCCATGAAGTTGCATTGAACTCAATAGTGTGACCACTTCTAGAAACTTGAAAATTTGAAATTAAATTTCTCCTAAGGTTAGGCACATATACGACATTATCAAGTAATTTCCCTTCAATTACAACATTGCCAACATCTTCTACTTGAAGTCTAGTATTATCACCAATGACAACTGAATCTGAAGAGTGCTTATAAAAGTCCACAAACTTATCATTTTCAAAACACATATGGTTAGTGCATCCAGAATCTAACACCCATTCATTAGAAGTAGATGAGTCAATGGAGTAGAGGGCACAAACAAAGGCATTTTTATTAGAATTTTGCTTTACATTTTTGTTCTTTTTCTTTCCCTTGCCAAACCATTTCTTAGGTCGTTGTCCCTTAGACTTTTATTGCTCTTCCTTTCTGCAATCTTCTTCTTCTTGAAATAATTTTATTCCTTGTGGCCTTTCTTGCCACAAAAGTTGCAAGTGAAATCAACTCTAGGCTTGTTGGGTTGGAAATTTTGATTTTTCCTTCCCTTGTATTTCTTCTTGAATGAAGCCTTAGTGGCACTCAAGGCAACATTCTTCTCCTTGACAACTTGACCATTCACTTTGTCTCTATTAAGAGACTCTTCATGTTGAATCAATAATTGTGAAAGAGTGTTGAGAGGAAATCCATCCTCTTCTTGCTCTAGCCTAGTCTCAATAATGGTGACAAAATTCTTGAAATTGCTTGACAAGTTCCTAAAAATGATAAAGCTTAAGAGCTTCTCACTTATCCAATCACAATTACAAGCTAATAGTTGAGTTCTCATGTCTTTCATATTTGATAGGAAGATAAAGGCACTTTCTTCTCCACTTTGCATAGTGTTAAGAATTTTGGACAATAAAGTGAATTTCCTTGATTTGTTGGACCATATATGGACTTGTTTTAGCAAATCCCATGCATATTTAGCATGCTAACAATGGTTTATAGTGAGCAATAACTCATCACTCACACTATTGATAATCATGGAAAGTGCAAGGTGAATCTTATTGTTGTATGTCTCAAGTGCCCTTGCCTGGGTTGGGATTGCTTCATCTCCATTCATAATGGGCCATAACTTTCTTTATTGAAATTCAGCCCTCATCTTGGTTCCCATATTCTAAAATTTGATCCATCAAGGATGTGCTTAGGTGTGAAGGAGATTCCATGATTAGCCATTCTTAATGGGTTTTGACCTCAAAGGATTGAAGACACTTATGGAGATCCCAACCGCTCTGATACCAAATGTAAGACATGCAAAGTCTCCCCAAGATTGAATAATGCTCCACAAGATCAATCACACACAAAAGAGTAAAACCCACAACACCAATATTAAGTGGTAAAACCCTACTTCAAATGAATAAGGGAAAAATTCACTATGAAGCTCACTATATTACTCAATGATTCAAAAATATAAGAATGCTTCAATGTTATGCAACAATATGCATCAACATAATATGACAATATGTAGTAGAAAACACCCCTATTTAAAGAGAATATTTTTCTACTACAACCCTAAAATTTCCCTAATATTATCACAATCTTATCTTGAGATGTGTGACAAATATTATCACAATATTATCTTGAGATGTGTGACAAATCTTATAACACTCTTATCTTGAGATGCGTGACAAGTGGCATCTATCAAATATTAAAAAGTTATTGGTTACTTTTTAATATTTTCTAGAAAATAGAAAATAACTTTTTCCCACAAATTAAATATTCCTAGCACCCTTATTTAATTTATTAATTGGGTGGGAATATTTTTTCATAAAATAGAATTATTTTCTAATTCAAATATTATTCTTTAGACTTTATATTTTAGTCTAAGAATAATTTACACAATGTTGCATTACATATTCCAACACAAAGGAGATTTTTGGTAATGACACTACCGCTAAAATAGCCTCCACATGAACCCTCATAAGCCTCACTAAGAGATAACTCAGGTTCATCATAGTTAAGGCATCATAGGAGGATACCTTAAAAATAACATGAATGTAAACTATTGACAATTATAATGAATCAACATACTATTTTACATAAATATTATGTTGATTGTGATCTAAACCATCAGGAATAAAACCATCCTTAAGGAAATCAAATATTTCATTATAGCATGGTTTAGATTGGGAAGCTTTGATGGTTAGAACATCTAACAGAACAATACTAGAATCGAGCGATGCGGGTTTCCTGAGTTGTCTAATGGTAATTGAAAATTGATCATATTCCAACTTCAAGGGAAACAAGGATGCAACAACTACCATGACATCCACATGGTGGTTGGAGGATCTAGGGATAGACTATGGTTACCCAAATGAATATGGATAAAATCTTGGTGAAAATATTTTTATAATATTTTAGTTTATCATCTTAAGTATGATAAACATTGTTAATCTAATTAACCACAAGTTGAGAGTCATTAAACATCGAAAGAACACTAACCTTCAAGTCTAAGGCTGCTCTAAGACCAAGGATCAAAGCTTCATACTCTATATATTATTCATGCAAGATAAATGAAGCTTGAAGGAGAGGAGAATGAGCTATTTTTATGGGGTAACTAGAACAATTCTAGAACCAATGCCCTTCAAGCATCGGTATTCATCAAAAAATAAATTCCAAGACTTTAGCTCTTCGACTTCTACACTAAAGCACTCATTGAGAAACTCGATGGCTAATGGATGAGTGACATAGAGTTTAGCTAATCAATAATCACCTAACCTTTGATAGACTTCTAACCTATGAAGGTTAGTCCAAACTCACTAAGGGCTAGAATCCACTTAGCATCTTGACCTAAAAGGTGGCACTTAGACATTAAGTAATGAAAATGAACAAATTTTACAACAACCAATATTTTATGGTTAAGCATGTAGTGTCTTAACTTTTGGGAAGCAAACACCATAGCAAGGCAAAGCTTCTCTAAGGTAGTATACTAGGTTTCATAGCTAACCAAGGTTCTACTAATATAATAGATAGCTTGTTATTTGTCTTGATCATAATGTTGAGCCAAAAAGGCTTCCAAAGCATGAGTTGTGGCTACTATGTAAAGCATGAGATGCTTATCTAGTCTAGCAGGAACTAAGGTAGGTGAGGAAGTGATATACCATTTGAGTTCATCAAAAGCTTATTGACACTCAAAATCCCATTAGAACACGATATATTTCTTAATAATCTTAGGAAATGGATGACACCTTATTGGCTAACTAAGCTATGAACTGATGAATAGCTTGAAGTCTACCTTGCAAGCTATGCAACTCGATTAGGATGCGGGGAGGAGGTATGTTAGTGATAGCCGCTATCCTAGCGGGATACACCTTAATACTTTTCCTAGATACAATAAATCCTAGAAGCTTTCTAGATGTGACTCCAAAAACACAATTGGAGGGCTTAAGATGAACCCTGAACCACTAAAGTCATTCAAAAATTTATCTTAGATTGTCAACATGATCATTTCGATGTATAGAACAACCTAGAATATTATCCACATAGTCCTCTAAAATGTCATGCATTATGTCATGAAAAATATAAGTCATGGCTCTTTGATATGTGGCACCAAAATTCTTCAATCCAAAAGGCATAAATTTATAATATAAGATACCCCATGGTGTGATGGAAGTTATCTTGGTCTAGTCCTCAATGGAAACCATGATTGATTGTATCCTGAGCCATCTATGAGTGAAAGCATTCCACATTTGGTAGTGAAATATATAATCATATATATGTTAGGGAGATCAAAATCATCCTTGGGATATGCTAATTTAATATCCCTAAATTTGGTACATTTTTTATTGTTCCTACTTTCTTATCCACAGGAATGATGTTGGAGATCCAATCATAATAGTCAATTTTTATGAAATCGATGTCAAGGAGTTTTTGGAGATCCTCCTTGACCAAAATGGTGATCTTAGGAAGCATATTCCTAAGTTTTTTCTTAACAATATTAGCACTAGGAAAAACTACCAAATTATGCATAACAAGGGAGGGATCAAGCCCTAGAATGCCAACATATAACCAAGCAAAAACATCATGAAAATATTTTAACAAACTGATCAATTAATTTTTCTCATTCATGGACAAGGATTTAAATAGCTTAAGGATTTTAGGGCTCTCCTTAGAACCTATGTTAACATCTATGGTATTCTCAATGAGAATATTAGAATCATACTCATAATGAGGCAAAGCAAGGATCACTCTTAGTTTCTCAAGGCCATTGGGAGACATATAATTGAAGTCCTCTTGAGAACTAGAAGACTCGACATGCATGACACACAGGACTAACTTTTCAAAGAACTTATTTTAAAGGACAACCTCATGATCCATGTCACAAAGAGTGTCCCTGTTGGTCACAAATCTGCATAGTCATATAAAATGCACCCTAGACCCGACCAACATTGAAAGGCCTAGAGAAAGAGAAGTCTCCTGGGCCAATCTCCAGAGAGGGCTGGCTCCCAAACTAATCTAAACTGATTTCAAGGTTTAGGGTTAGAAATAACAAAAAGAGATGGAAATATGGCTAAAGCCGATAGTTGATAGGGATAACAACCTCAGATAGCAAATAACCTCAAACTAAATCCTTAATATAAGCAACAACTGATTCTTAGAATGCACATACAAAAATTGGATCAAACATTGACCATAAGTTTTCCTTCAATTATACTTCAAATGTTCAAATGAAAACATAGCCAAATTCAAAACAACTGAATTTCAACTTATATTTTAGCACTTGACTAAGCAGAAGTGAATTACACAAAAATCATCACATGAACATCAATTTGGATCACCAACTCAAAAGACTAAGAATAGAGCAAAATGCATTTAGGATTTCTACTTCAATTTTTTCAAAAATGTCCTCTCCTTTTCTTGAGATGTACATTAGTATTTATAGAGGTCTTCCCTCTCCCTTTCGCATTGCAACATTTAAAACATAAAACAGATTTTGAAGAGGAGATCCACAAAATATGCACTTGAAAAGAGAAACAATCCCCCTAAATCTGCCTCGGAGAAATCACATTCCCTGCTTTTATGGATCAAGTTTGAAAATCAAACAGAAACAAGGGACCAAATTTCTTCATTATTCTGGGGGCATGCTTGAAGTGTTAGGAGATCACGAATAGGAGCTTTTAATATCGAAGGCATCTTTAATTTTGGTGGCATCGAAAACTGCATGATTTAACACGTTCTCCCATCTTGCGCACATAGGTAAACAACAAAACATTTAATCTTGGAGCCTCTTTGACCTCGATCTCAAAATTAGTTGGAGATATTTTAAAACATTACTTTGTTTGATTCTCATTTTCTCCTTATGATCTCCTATGCAATATGAAGAAAAATGTGGACAAAAATTTATTGGGTCTTTGTTGTTGCTTCTGTCATGAAAATGCGACGTGTCGCAAAATCACATCTTCCTCCGTTTGGCTTTGTATCCATGACATGTCATGAAATCGTGACATCTTCCTTCGTTTGGATTTGTCTCCATGACATGTCATAAAATCGTGACATCTTCCTCCTTTTGGCTTTGTCTTCATGACATGTCACGAAATCACGACATCTTTGTCCATTTGGCTTTGTGATGCAGGAGCATCCAGGGCAGCACAACAATCTTGCATCATCGAAAAAAAAATACAAACAAAAGAAACAAGAAAAAAATTCTAAGTTTGAAAGAAAGTTCTAAGTGTTACAACGGGTCGCGATATCGCGACACAAAATTCGTCGCGATATCGCGACGTATTTAGAACTATGGCGAGCGCAAAATAACTGGTCGCGATATCGCGACACAAAAGTCGTCGCGATATCATGACGTATTTAGAACCGTGGCGAGCGCAAAATAACTGGTCGCGATATCGCGACATAAAAGTTGTCGCGATATCGCGACACCAACAGCAGAACGACGGGCGCAAAATAAAGTGTCGCGATATCGCGACACTTTGGCAGCCAAAGCCAAAAGCCAAAGAAGTGTCGCGATATCGCGACACTTTGGCAAACAAAGCCAAAATCCAAAGAAGTGTCGCGATATCGCGACACTTTGGCAAGCAAAGCCAAAAGCCGAAGAAGTGTCGCGATATCGCGACACTTTGGCAAGCAAAGCCAAAAGCCGAAGAAGTGTCGCGAAATCGCGACACTTTGGCAAACAAAGCCAAAAGTCGAAGAAGTGTCGCGATATCGTGACACTTTGGCGAAAGAGAGCCAAAAGCAAAAAAGTGTCGCGATATCGCGACACATTGGCGAGAGAGCCAAAAGCAAAAAAGTGTCGCGATATCGCGACACATTGGCGAGAGAGAGCCAAAAGCAGAAAAGTGTCGCGATATCGCGACACATTGGAGAAAGAGAGCCAAAGGCAGAAAAGTGTCGCGATATCGCGACACATTGGAGAAAGAGAGCCAAGGGCAGAAAAGTGTCACGAAATCGTGACATGTCACGTTTTCGTGACCTGGCTAAGAAGGAGAAGACGGGTTTTTCATGGACTATTGCAGAACGATAGTTGGCGATTCCAGAAGCCGTTAAGGCAGTTCCAAGTGGCAGTTCTAGAAGCCGTTAAGGCCGTTCCATGTGGCAGTTCTAGAAGCCGTTAAGATGGTTACGAATGGCGGTTGCAGCAAGAAGTCATGATTATAAAAGGGGATTTTTTTGAAGGATTCGAGAGGCTGGAAAGACGTAGATTGAGACTGCATTGTATTTCCCTTCTATACTTTGTAATCTTTCCATGTTCTCTGAATAAAATTGAGTTTTCTCTTGTTGTTAATTTTGGCTCCCCATCAAGTGGTATCAGAGCAGCAAGATTCTGAGTGTGTGAGCAGAGCGTCGAATGTGAGGCAGCTTGCACCAGGATCTAGGGTTACGGGTTCTAAGAAACTATGAAGCAGAATGCCATCGCGAAGAAATCGTGGTGCTGGAAGGAATGTGGTTCCTGAAGGAGACTTTCGAGCATTGCAGAGACAAGTGTTGGCCTTGCAGGAAGAATTGCGTAGAGGAGTAGAGCCAAGAGGAGAAGACCACAGTGATGATGACGAAGTTGAAGACCCGTCTAAAGAAGAAGAAGAAGCAATGAGTGCCGTAGAATCGTGAATGATTAAAGCTATTTCTCAAATTGGGAAAAGGCCGAAGCTAGATGTATCCACATATTCTAGAAATTTAAATCCCAAAGAATTAATCGACTGGATTAATGACATGGAGGAATATTTTGAATATGAGGAAGTTGAAGATCCAAATCGAATTAAATTTGCTAGAACAAAATTGAAAGGCCATGCTGGCATATGGTGGAAAGGAGTGCAACTGGAAAGAAATCGGAGAGGAAAAGAAAATATCACCAAGTGGGATCGAATGGTGGAAAAACTGAAACGGTAGTTTATTCCGGCAGATTACGAATTAGATCTGCTGAGAAAAATGCAGAGTTTGCGCCAGTCCAGCAAATCTGTTAAAGAGTATACAGAAGAATTTTTTAAAATTTCTATTAGAACCGGTCATACGGAAGCAAATAAAGAGAGAGTAGCCCGTTACATTAATGGGTTGAGAACCAGCGTGCAAGAAGAATTGAGTCTGGTTCGAATGAACAACATTGAAGATGCTTACCAGTTTGCTCTGAAAGTGGAAGAGAAATTGAACCGCAGATTTGACAGCAAGCAAAGAGGAAGAGGTCGTGGTGGAAGAACTGGTGGAAGAACCAGTGGAGGTAAATATGATGATCAAAAATAGACTGGTGAAACCAGCAATCACCAGGAATAGAAGGAGGAGAATGCTTACCGACCCCGTAATCAGAACAATGATTATCAAAGGGGACGAGGTAGAGGTGGACGCGGATATGGCAGAGGCAGATTTCGTGGAACCTGTTTCAATTGCGGAGAAGAGGGGCATCGATCATATGAGTGTCCCAAACACCAAGAAACATCGAACAGAAGGCCTGAAGGTAATGCCAGAGCTGCGGTTGTTGAGGATGGTGTTGAGTCTGAGCACTCTGAAGAAGCAAAGCGTAGAGAAGTGATGATCACAAGGAGAACCTTGTTGAATGAAGAGAAGGAACCAGATCAGCGAAAAAGCCTGTCTCGCACGAGGTGCAAATGTTCAGGTAAAATCTGTAATATTATTATTGATAATGGTAGTACAGATAATTTGGTTTCTAAGGAAATGGTAGCTAAGTTAAAGCTAGAAAGAAGATAGCACCCGCATCCATACCGGATTGCGTGGTTGCAGAAGGATCATAGAGCATTGGTCAGTGAACAATGCTTGGTCAAGTTTCAAATTGGAAGATACCAGGATGAGGTCCTGTGTGATATTTTGTCGATGGATGCTTGCCATTTGTTGCTTGGAAGACCATGGCAATTTGATAGACGTGCAGCGCATGATGGACATGCAAATACCTATTCCCTGACAAAAGACGGAGTACGCCACAAACTGAAGCCATTGAAGGAGGTTGAGGAAAAGGTATGCAATAATGCTAGAATTTGTTTAGTAGATGGCATAAATTTTTTGGATGGTTTAAAGAGGGATTCAATGTGTTATGCATTAATTCCTATTGTAAAAAGAGAAGATACTACTGACATTCCAGCAGAAGTTGAACATCTATTAGCAGAATTTCTTGATATTATATCAGACAATGTGCCTGAGGGTTTGCCGCCAATGAGGAAGATTAGTCATCAGATTGACTTAATGCCAGGATCTAGCTTACCCAACAAGGCAGCCCATAGAATGTCTCCTGTAGAGAATGAAGAGTTGAACCGCCAGGTTCAGGAATTGTTGAGGAAGGGTTTGATTCGAGCAAGTTTGAGCCCTTGTGCAGTGCCAGCAGTACTTGCACCAAAGAAGAATGGCGAATGGCGAATGTGCACTGATTCTCGAGCCATTAATAAAATTACCATTAAATATCGCTTTCCATTACCCAGAATGGACGATATAATGGATTGCTTGAGTGGAGCTAAATACTTCACTAAGATTGATTTGAAGAGCGGATATCATCAGATACGTGTTAGAGAGGGTGATGAATGGAAGACAACCTTTAAAACCAGAGAGGGTTTGTATGAGTGGTTAGTTATGCCATTTGGATTGACTAATGCACCCGAGTACATTTATGAGGCTGATGAATGAGGTATTGCGTGACTTCCTGGAAAAGTTCATGATAGTTTATCTGGATGATATTCTGATTTTTAGTAAAACATTGGATGAACATTTGTTGCATGTTCGGACAGTTTTTGAAAAACTGCGTGAGGAGCAGTTATTGATAAATATACAAAAGTGCAGTTTTGTACAGAAAGAGTTGATATACCTAGGATTTGTCATCTCAGAGGAGGGTCTAAAAATGGATCCTGAGAAAGTGAAGGCTATCCTTGAATGGCCTGCCCCAAGGAATGTAACAGAGGTAAGATCATTTCACGGTCTTGCAAGTTTCTATAGAAAGTTTATTAGAGACTTTAGCAGTATTTGTGCACCCCTAACAGAAACTATGAGAGGGGATAAGAGAGAATTTAAGTGGACTACCAAGGCAGATACCAGCATGAACATATTGAAGAAGAAAGTGACAGAACAACCCATTCTGGCACTTCCAGATTTTAATAAAGTGTTTCAGGTTGACTGTGATGCCAGTGGCAGTGCCATTGGAGCTGTGTTGAGTCAAGAAGGTAAACCTGTTGCATACTTTAGTGAAAAATTGAATGATGCTAGAAAGAAATACTCTGTTTATGATCAAGAATTCTATGCTATAATTTTGGCTCTTAAGAAATGGAGACATTATTTGCTAACCAAAGAGTTTGTTTTATATCTTGACCATCAAGCTTTGCGGTATATAAATAGTCAAGGTAAACTTAACCAACGACATTTGAAGTGGGTTGAATTCCTATGCGAGTTATACCTTTGTACTAAAGCATAGAAGTGGCAAATCTAATAGAGTTGCGAGATGCCTTGAGTAGAAGGCATAATTTGTTGATAGAAATGAGAGTGCAGGTTGTTGGGTTTGATGAACTCAAGAGTTTATACCCAGCAGATCCAGATTTTGCAGAGGCATGGACAACATGTGTGTCTCCTACTACTGTGGATCGCACTAAGTGGTTGGATTTCATGATCCAAGATGGGATGTTGTTTCGGCAGAATCAGTTGTGCATTCCACGAAGTTCCATGAGGGAAAATTTGATCAAAGAGAAACATAGCGGAGGACTAGCAGGGCATTTTGGCCATGATAAGACCATTGCTCTTGTTAGTGAGAATTACCATTGGCCGCAGTTGCAGTCGGATGTGACCAGATTTGTGCAGGGTTGCAGGGTGTGCCAGATGGCAAAAGGGATCAGCTAGGATACAGGAATGTACCAGCCATTGCCTGTACCAAGGAGACCGTGGGAGGACATCAGCATGGATTTTGTTCTTGGTCTACCAAGAACACAACGTGGACATGACGCCATTTTTGTTGTTGTTGACAGGTTTTCAAAAATGGCCCATTTTATTCCATGTCAGAAGACAAGTGATGCGGTTCACATTGTCGGCTTGTTCTTCAAGGAGGTAGTACGCCTTCATGGTCTACCCCAAAGTATTGTCTCGGACAGAGATACCAAATTTGTGGGTTATTTCTGGAGAACCCTGTGGAAGAAGCTAAAAATAGACTTGAAATTCAGTTTTGCGTACCACCCGCAGACTGATGGACAGACCGAAGTAGTCAACAAAGTTTGGGTAATCTTCTACGATGTCTGGTAGGAGATAAACCCAAGGGATGGGATCTGATTTTACCACAGGCAGAGTTTGCTTACAACAATTCTGTCAATCGTAGTACTGGTAAATCACCATTCCAGATTGTGCATGGGTACAGCCCAGAAACGCTTCTGAGTTAAGACCAATGGATAAAGCAGACAAGTGCAGTGCTGAAGCTGAAGACTTTGCAGCACACATGAAGACTTTACATGAAGAGGTACAGCAGCATATCAGTCAAATGAATGCTACATACAAAGCCAAAGCAGATCAGAAGCGATGTTTCAAAGAATTCCAAGTAGGGGATGAAGTCATGGTTCACTTGCGTAAGGAACGTTTTCCTAGAAAAACTTACAATAAGTTGAAGATGAAGAAGTTTGGACCATGCCGGATCATAGGTAAACGAGATTCAGGCAATGCCTATGAAGTTGATCTACCAAGTGAGCTGAATATTTCACCTATCTTCAATATTTCAGACTTGGTTGAATATCATGCAGGAAGTTGTAGTGAACCACCCAGTCCGGATCTGTGGAACATTCCTGCATCCACTCCAGAAAAAGAAGAAATTGAAGACATACTCGACACTCGTGAAGGCAGAAGTACCCGAAACAGGCAATATTCGGAGTATTTGGTCAAGTGGAAGAACCGACCTGTCGAAGATGCCACATGGTTGTCCAAATCAGAGGTTGATCGTCTGGGTTTTCCTCTGACCGCCCAGAAGTGAGGATCACTTCTAAAAAAAATCTACCCCAGGTGTCTGATGCAGGAGCATCCAGGGCAGCACAACAATCTTGCATCATCAAAAAAAATACAAACAAAAGAAACAAGAAAAAAATTCTAAGTTTGAAAGAAAGTTCTAAGTGTTACAACTGGTCGCGATATCGCGACACAAAAGTCGTCGCGATATCACGACGTATTTAGAACCGTGGCGAGCGCAAAATAACTGGTCGCGATATCGCGACACAAAAGTCATCGCGATATCACGACGTATTTAGAACCGTGGCGAGCGCAAAATAACTGGTCGCGATATCGCGACATAAAAGTTGTCGCGATATCGCGACACCAACAGCAGAACGGCGGGCGCAAAATAAAGTGTCGCGATATCGCGACACTTTGGCAGCCAAAGCCAAAAGCCAAAGAAGTGTCGCGATATCGTGACACTTTGGCAAACAAAGCCAAAAGCCAAAGAAGTGTCGCGATATCGCGACACTTTGGCAAGCAAAGCCAAAAGCCGAAGAAGTGTCGCGATATCGCGACACTTTGGCAAGCAAAGCCAAAAGCCGAAGAAGTGTCGCGAAATCGCGACACTTTGGCAAACAAAGCCAAAAGTCGAAGAAGTGTCGCGATATCGCGACACTTTGGCGAAAGAGAGCCAAAAGCAGAAAAGTGTCGCGATATCGCGACACATTGGCGAGAGAGAGCCAAAAGCAGAAAAGTGTCGCGATATCGCGACACATTGGCGAGAGAGAGCCAAAAGCAAAAAAGTGTCGCGATATCGCGACACATTGGAGAAAGAGAGCCAAAGGCAGAAAAGTGTCGCGATATCGCGACACATTGGAGAAAGAGAGCCAAGGGCAGAAAAGTGTCGCGAAATCGTGACATGTCATGTTTTCGCGACCTGGCTAAGAAGGAGAAGACGGGTTTTTTGCGGACTATTGCAGAACGACAGTTGGCGATTCCAAAAGCCGTTAAGGCAGTTCCAAGTGGCAGTTCCAGAAGCCGTTAAGGCCGTTCCATGTGGCAGTTCCAGAAGCCGTTAAGACGGTTACGAACGGCGGTTGCAGCAAGAAGCCATGATTATAAAAGGGGATTTTTTCGAAGGATTCGGTGGAAAGACGTAGATTGAGACTGCATTGTATTTCCCTTCTGTACTTTGTAATATTTCCATGTTCTCTGAATAAAATTGAGTTTTATCTTGTTGTTAATTTTGGCTCCCCATCACTTTGTCTCCATGACATGTCATGAAATCGTGACATCTTCCTCTGTTTGGCTTTGTGTCCAAGACATGTCATGAAATCGTGACATCTTCCTCTCGCTTGGCTCTTGTCTTCATTACTTCCATGAAAACATGACGTGTCACGAAACTGTGACATCCTCCTCTCGCTTGGCTCTTCCGTCGCCTTTAGTCACAAAAATGCGACAAGTCACGAAATCATGACATGTCGTGAAATCATGACAATCTGCCTTCGTTTTGTTCCTTCACTGCTCCAAGTCACGAAAATGTGACAAGTCACAAAATCATGACATTCTGTACTTGGCACTGTCCTTTCTGCTTTCTCCCTGTGAAATCATGACAAGTCACAAAATCACGACAATTTTCTGTCTTCTCCTTTGTTGTCGCCTCTGTAGTGAAAATTTTACGTTTCACAAAATTGCGACATTCTGTACCATCTTGCTCCTTCCTCACTTTCCTGTCGTGAAAACGTGATAGGTCACGATATCGCGACATGTCACGAAATCATGACATTTTTCCTTGACACTCCCCTTTGCTGCTGAAATGTCATGAAATCATGACATTTTCCTTGGCGCTCCCCTTTGCTGCTGAAATGTCACGAAATCATGACATTTTTCTATCACTTTGCTTTCTTGCCACTGTCTGCCATGAAAATGCGACATGTCATGAAAATGCGACATGTCGCGATGTCGCAACAACTTTACCTTTACTGCTTCATTTGCTGCTTTCTAGAACAAAAATGTGACAGGTCATAAAAATACGACATGTTGCGATATCACGATATTTTCTATGCTTTGCTTTTTTCTGCATTAGACATCGCAAAACCGCAATAGGTCACGAAAATACGACATGTCGTGATATCGCGACATTTTTCACTTACTTTGCTTTAGCACAAAACTTGTAGAGATTTTTGTTTTTTACTTATTATCCCTTTCAAGGTGCTTGGAGGGACAGATAGAGGAGTTAGTATCTCTATAATTTTTGCATTATTTTGCATGAACAGCAACAAAAAAAAAATGTGGCAAAAATGCCAACATTCTTGGCGGCTCTCGGGGTATACAGTTCTGCTGTATGCACAAACCCCAGGCCTTTATTCATTGGGCAACATAGTCAAGAAGCTGGAGGATCAGAAGAAGTGAGTGCTGGTTGATGTTGGATGTTTCTGTGGGCTGCTACAACAAGCTCTTGTTGGCGCTCGACACTTAAAATAGGACTTTCAGCAAAAATTTGTGGAATAGCAGAACTTCCCTTATTCCTTTAACTACTGCATTTTGCCTAGCTCAGTTGAGTTGTGTAATCACCAGGTTTTGTGAAAGGGTCTCCATGGCAGCGGTGAGAAGCACCTGGGTTGCAAAAATGGGAATGAATGGGGTGATGACCGGAAGATGTGCAGGCCATGGAACGAGAATGGTGAATGATGGAATGGTGGAAGATATAGGAGTAGAAGTGGTAGATACAACTGAAGAGGGCACTACTGTGCTACCAACTGTTGGGATTCCATGAAAATAGATAATTAAATGGAAGTAGATGGGATGGAGAAAGTGGTGGGAACTATGGAGAAGTGCTCAAAAGACAAAGGATTGGAAGAAAGGGGAAGTGAAGAAATGGGAACATCATAGAGGGTAGTAGAAACAACAGTAGTGGCTTGATTATGGACAATGGAAGGAGTGGGAGAGGAAGGGAATGAAAATAAGGAAGTGGAAGAAAGAAGTAGATGGAAGCCACTACCTACTAGGAAGGAAAAGAAAAAGAAAGAGAAATAGACATACCTATGGGCTTATGTGCAAAAGGAGCTGAAGTTGGTGATTTTTTTTTTTTCGAGTATGACAAGGTAACACTAAGTTTTCACATCACGAAATGTAGGCTTTAAAATGAAAGTCGTTCACTAAGATAGGAAGTGAATTACTTTCCAAGTCCTCAAGATAAAATGAATTTGCTGCACTTGTACTGGAAATCCAGAATGGACCCTCCCACAGAGCATCAAATTTCTTGTGCATCCCTGGCTTGGCCTTCTTTTCATTCCACTTTAAGACTAAATCACCCACTTTGAATGTGCGGTCAGTAGAACCTTTGTGAAACCATTTTGAAACCGCCTGTGAATGCTTAGAAAAATCATCATAGGCCAAAGAACATTTCTCTTCCAACTGCAATAACTGAGCCAATCGTATATTCATAGGATCCATATTTTCTTCATCATCCAGGAATTCCTTCAATTGCTGCAAGGTAGATAGTTCTAAATGAATAGGCAATCTTACCTCTTTCCCGTATACCAGAGCGTATGGTGAAGTCTTGATAGACTTCTTGATCGAAATTCTATCTGCCCATAAGGCCTGATTCAACAAAAGGTGCCAAGATCTCTTATTATCCCTCAAGGATCTCTTTAAAATCCGTATCAAGTTCTTGTTTGTAGATTCTGCCAAGCCATTCCCTTGAGGGTAATAATTAGAGGATGTCTTCAAAAAAATACTGTACTTGTTTGCAAATTCTCCTAGCTTGGATCCAATGAATGGAGTTCCATTGTCTGTGATAATGGCATCAAGAATGCCAAAATGCGTGATCAGTCCTTCAATGAAAGTGATTACCACATCCTTGTTGAGCAAGGTGTAGCGACAATATTGTCATTGTTGTCAACACAATCAGATAGATTAGTTGATACAATGGATAGGATTTCAGAGGTTATTCAGAGTATGTACAATGATGTTAAATGCTTATGAGGATGTTTTTGATGTATGGGTGAAGTTGTTACAGGTTGTCCAAGAAGACCGAAGTGGCCCATATCCAAAAGAGAAGCGAAAAAGCAAAGAGGAAAAAGTGTCGTGATATCATGACATGTTGCATTTTCATAGCCAGAAGAGAAGAGAAAATGCAAGGAGAAAAAGTGTTCGATATCGCGACATGTTGCATTTTCACGGCCATAAGAGAAGAGAAAATGCAAAGAGAAAAAGTGTCGCGATATCGCGACATGTTGTATTTTTGTGGGCCAAAGCTAAGAGAAAGAGAAAGGAGAAAAAGTTTTGCGATATCACGACATGTATTTTTGCAGGCCAAAGCTAAGAGAAAGAGCAAGGAGAAAAAGTGTCACGATATCGCGACATGTTGTATTTTCGGGGGCCAAAGCTAAGAGAAAGAGCAAGGAGAAAAAGTGTCGTGATATCGTGACATGTTGTATTTTTGGGGGCCAAAGCAAAGACAAATAGCAAGGAGAAAAAGTGTCACGATATCGTGACATGTATTTTCGTGGTCCGATGCAAAGAGAAAGAGCAAGGAGAAAAAGTGTCGCGATATCGCGACATGTAGAATTTTTGCGGTCTGATGCAAAGAGAAATAGAGAGAAATAAAAAGTGTCACTATATCATGACATGTCGCATTTTCATGACTCAAAAAGGGAAGCCAGGCAAAGAAAGAAAAAGTGTCGTGCTATCGTGACATGTCGCATTTTCGTGACTCAAAAAGAGCAGGCAGGTAGAGAAAGAAAGTGTCGTGATATCGCAACATGTCGCATTTTCGTGACTCAAGAAGGGTAGGTAGTCAGAGTAACAAAAGTGTCATGATATCGTGACATGTCACATTTTCATGACTCAAGAAGGGTAGGCAGGCAGAGTAACAAAAGTGTCACGATATCACAACATGTCGCATTTTTGCGACTCAAGAAGGGTAGGCAGGCAGAGTAACAAAAGTGTCACGATATCATGACATGTCACATTTTCATGACTCAAGAAGGGTAGGTAGGCAGAGTAACAAAAGTGTCATGATATCATGACATGTTGCATTTTCATGACTCGAAAATGCCAGGCAGGCAGTGAAACAAAAGTGTCACGATATCGCGACATGTCGCATTTTTGCGATCGAAGACTAGGATGGTAAAACTGAAGACTGCATAATGACGTGGACCCATAAGGAATATTTAATGATTTTAAATCATTTAAGATGGTCATTACATGTGGAAAGAAATGGATGCATGCCCATGTGGAGAAAATGAATAGTTATGGAAAGAAACGGATGCATGCCCATGTGGAGAAAACGAACAGTCATGGAAGGAGAAAACAAACAGTCGTTAAAATAGAAAATGAATAGACATGCAAAGAGAAAAAGAACAGACATGCAAAGAGAAAATGAATAGTCATGCAAGGAGAAGATGAACAGTCATGACCAAGAAGACGAACAGTCATGGTAGGAGAATATGGTGTCAATTCTTTGCATGTAACGTGTTTGACGAAATGCCCACTCTATATATACAAAAGAAGTTACATAAAGAAGGTGTTACAATTGACAAGTGGTACATGAGAATATGAAAGAAAGAGTTACAACTAGAGTTACAAATAGAAAGTATGGTTATAAAATAAGTGTTGCTTGAAGAATTTTATGGGGGGAATTTATTCGGTGAAGTGCGCAAGAGGAGCACGAGAGGAGAGCGAGAGGCGAGCGAGAGGCAAGAGAGAAGGATGTGTGTTTTGTGAATTATGGGAGATGTTGGGTAAGCAATAGATTAGTCATGGTCTTGTAAAATTAAAGGCATTTTTATGTCAATCTTTTAGTTCAAAATTGAAGTCCAAGTTCGTGCTTCTTCCAGTTGGTGCTGGTAAATTAGGGGTTGGTGCTCCTTTCTGTTGGTGCAAATAAATAAGGGGTTGGTGCTCTTTTCTATTGGTGCAGATAAATTAGGGGTTGGTGCTCCTTCCAGTTGGTGTTGGTAAATCATGGGTTGGTGCTCCTTTATGTTGGTGTAGATAAATCAAGGGTTGGTGCTCCTTCCAGTTGGTGCTGGTAAATCAAGGGTTGGTGCTCCTTTCTGTTAGTGCAGATAAATTAGGGGTTGGTGCTCCTTTTTGTTAGTGTAGATAAATTAGGGGTTGGTGCTCCTTCCAATGGGTGCTGGTAAATTGATTGTAAAGTTGTTGCTTTGCAAAGGCTGGATTTGGATGGGAGTCCAAACAATCAATTTTTGAGGAGTAGCCAAATCGGTGAACCTCGGTACATTTTGTGTTGTGTGATGCTCTCTTGTTATATTTGCTTTATTTGTTTTTAAGTTCTCATTGTTTTTGCTTTAAGAGTTGAAGATTTAAGTTTTTAAAAGCTACACTAATTCACCCCCCCTCTCAGTGTCATTGTGGTAGGAACCTAGGGTTCCTAGCACAGAAAATGATAAATAAATAATAAATAACCTAAATCTAAAAGAATCACCATTTGATATTGTCGGGAAGTCCCTTCAATAAATTATATTATATTTTATATTCATGGATATATTAAATGATAGAATCACATAGTGTCTTATACCCCTTTAGGGTTATGAGTGAAGAGTCACCATGCTTCCTAACCCTAACCCTAATCTTATAATAATATAATAATTAATATAATTAATTGTTATATTATTTATTAATATAACCATAGGATAACATGTATTATTATTATTAATTAATATTAGGATAATATCCTAACATGCCATCCCTCTTTGAAGAGCTTTGTCCTCAAAGCTAGAAAATTTTGGAAATATGCTTCTACAAAGTTCGCCAATCTCAACATCAGAGGCTTCTTGTAGTTAAGTTTGTCTTTTAAAAAACTCAATTGTCACCTATAATACACATTAACATCGGCCACTTCTCGTCTATTCACAACTTCTTTTTGTCAACGACTACCTGCATGACGTCTATGCACAATTTAGATGGATCGTTGCATCATATTGTATGCATAGAAGCCCAATGCGAATGCATCTTATGGCTTCTTTGTTGGAGTAACTTCCCATAACTGTCCAATCCATGATATTCATAACATTTTCTTCCTCGTATAGTTTCTATGCCCTTTCTAATAGGATTTGAATTTCCTAGGGAATATTGATATAATCTCTTACTTGGAACTCCAAGGAGAAAGGCGGCCAGTGTCAAAATCACACCTCCTGCAACCCCCAATATTACGAGTAAATTCTTTGAGGACTTCCAATGTGGTCCTAGTAAAATGTGACAAGCGAGTAATGCTATAAAATGAGTATGACAAGTATTGAAATCCGTCTTTTTTAGAATAACAGTGCTCTATATTATTTAGTGCATAGGACAAACACAATGTGCAATCTTCTATGGAGATGGTCTTTCTTCTAAGTTGTGATCGTGATAGTTGGTGAATTTGATTGTGTGATTCTCCTCCATAGTCTATTTTATGAAATAAAAGGGCTCTATGAATTTTTTAAGTGTGGCCATCTACCAAGTGTCTGTTACCAACTTGAGTGCCATGTGCCTATGAATTTCTTCAATGTGGCTTGATGCTTGTAAGCTTACATGTCGATAAGTTGTACATATAATACCTGCAAACTACATACACTCTCAATGAAATGAAAATAGGCCCATCTATCAACAATAATCATTTCCATTAGTAGTCACTACTTAGTAGTCTTTATATCATCTTATTTTGAAGCTCATCTCGTATCCAAACAAAATGGAACAGTTTTCACTTTAGTTTTTTTTTTTTGAACGTAGAAAAAATATGATATAGATACCTAATTGTCCTTCTAAATTGTATACAAAAAGCTTCCAATTTAACCTTATAATAAGAGACAACAATTAGAAAAATTATCTTTTAACTTTACTAATTTTAACCACTAGTGATATAAGAGTCCATCTTAAATTTTATTGATGAACACCGGTAATAACTAATGTTCACCACAATGAAAAAGGGCAGCCTTTTCTGCACGTAGGCTATGATATATTATTTTTGAGATAATTTGTTGTCATTCTGATTAAAATTTAGTGTATCCCATCACTTATATGTTATCATTGAACTAATGCTCTATTGGCACCTCCATTAATATTTTCTTCTCAAACTCGTTCAAAATTTTCAATGATCATGAGATGCCACAAAAAGACATCCCTAGGATGAAATCCATGAATAGATAGAAAAAAATATTTTGAATAGACAAATCCCTCGTTCGTTCTCTATGTATGGCAGAGTATGCACGCAATAGATATTATCACCCATAACTTAATCGATGTGTTTTAGAACCGACTACTATGTTTGACGTTCGTTCGCAACATAGGAGTGTGAGAGCTTGTAAGGAAGAACTTTTTCATGGCACTTAGAATTTAAGGGAAGCCAAATGTATTTTTGTTTTTAATTTCTTATTTTACGTTTGAGCAGTCATCTAGCTTGGCGATGTGGTTGGTGTGGTATGCGGTTGGCCTACAATTTCCGGACCGAGTTCGTTGCTAGATTTCATCTTTGAAGTGGAGAGATCATTCATCAACACCTGGTCTCCTGGTTTGGATGGTCACGGTGGGCTTAGGATTTGAACATGGCTTCGATGATGTGATTCCCATAAAGCCTGTGGTTCCTCACATTTTTAAACACATATGTTTTGTTATATCTCAGGCTCGATTTCCCTTTCGAAGAAGAGTAAGCTTGAGTTACTGACGAAAATCTACCCAACAAAACTCTAAAATATGGCATTGAATTTGAGATGGACGCTCAAAAAGTTTTATATTCTATCCATTATCTGTGATTTGTTCCAAGTTTTTGTGAACCGAATTAAAGACATGAACCACTATTTTATACTATCCACATTTTTCAAAACCAAAAATGAATGATGAAAGGATTTATACTGAATGTCACTAATAATGAATGACAGTGCATGGCATTGGTCCTCACATGTAGATTCAAAAAAATTTGACAAGTCCTTCACTTTATCTGCCCAATTGATTGAATTACCACCAAGCCGAGAGACCATTTCAATCAAATAGAAAGGATGGTAATGGTACTTTATAATTTTTAAATACGAATTCAACTCCAGCCAGACAATTCCACAAAGAAGGATCATTGACACTGCATAGGAAATGGGAAATGGTAGAGGTGGCCATGGAGGCAAACGGGCAGGGCTGCATTCCTTAGATTTTGTTTCTTTTGCTTTTGTAATATGAAATTCACCTGCAACTAATTTGGAGCTATGAGAATACTCAAATTTAACCTCACTGGGAATGATGCCCTTCACGAGGATTGGACCTCCTCAATTTTTAGAAATAGTTTTAGTAGCACCAGGTGAAGGAGGGAAATAAGGAGCTTTAGTGGATGTTAGTGCAATGGAAATAAATTTATGATACTGAGCACCTTGAGCCTCTATTTTGTTTGCATAGGTGATACTAGGTTGGCTTCCACTTTGATATGCATTGTAATTTTTAGAAACTTTCGTTTCTTCCTCTGCATTAAAAAGAACATTGCAAACAACATTGGAGATATTGCAAACAATATTGGAGATATTTTTAGGGTTTGGATTTTTTTCGTTCTTGGGTATTACAATGGGTACCCTTTGGGATTCCCTGGTTATGGGCTCCTCCTCCACCTGGGATTCCATGGCTATGGGATCCTCCTCTACTTGAGATTCCATGGCTAGGGTCTCCTCTTGCATTTCCATTAAATATTGTATAATACGATCAGAACGTTCCATTTGCTTTTTTTGTTTTTGTTCAATCATTCTTCTAATTTCTGCAATATCATTTTTTATTTCCTTGACCAATGTGGTTGGATCTATAAGGCTCTGATACCAAATGGTAGGAACCTAGGGTTCCTACCACATAAAATGACAAATAAATAATAAATAACCTAAATCTAAAATAATCACCTTTTGATATTGTCGGGAAGTCCCTTCAATAAATTATATTATATTTTATATTCATGGATATATTAAATGATAGAATCACATAGTGTCTTATACCCCTTTAGGGTTATGAGTGAAGATTCACCATGCTTCCTAACCCTAAACCTAATATTATAATAATATAATAATTAATATAATTAATTATTATATTATTTATTAATATAACCATTGGATAACATGTATTATTATTATTAATTAATGTTAGGATAGTATCCTAACACATTGTGAGACTAACAATTGGTATCAGAGCCAGTTTCTCTTTTCAGGCTAAATCAGCTAGGGTTGGTACACAATGGGTAAGAAGAATAGATCCTCCTCCAATAAGGCATCTCAGTCAGTTTCAGTTCCTGTGGAAGAGAAAATTGAACTAGAAAAGATAGAAGAAGTGAATTCTAAAGTATGTGATGAAAATATTGAGCTTGAAGTAGATCTAGAAGGTGAGTTGATCGCTACACTTGAAGAGTTGAATAAAGAAAGGAAAAAAAATAGAAGACTGTCCAAGAAGTTGGAAGAATATGGGGATAAGATTAAAGATCTCTTCTTACAAATTCATAAAGCCAAGAAAATAGAAGAAGCCTTGAAGTCACACCTGGATGATAAAGTCAATGTATGTAGCAAATGTGAAGAGGAATCTAACAAAGTTTTTAGTGATCTAAAGCTGTAAGTAGAAGAGTCCAAAAGGATTGAAGAAACTCTCAGGTAACAGTTCAATGAGAAAGATTGTTTGCTGCAAACAAGAAGAGGATATTATTTTATTGAGGAAACAACTATAAGAGGCCAATACAAATCTCAAATTTAAGAAGAGCATAGAGTTGCTAGATAAAATGATAAGACAACAAAGAAGCCCCATGTGTAAGCTTGGTCTTGGATATGAAGCTGAACAACCTTCATCTTCTAAATCTGCAGAGAAGAAGAAGTCCACTCTGAAGGATCAAAGCAAGAAAAGTTTGAAGTTGAATCTTCAAAAGGAAGAAAATCTCAAAGGAGATCTACAGACAAAGCAACCACAACAAAAGAGGTTCTATCACTCTCACTTTATTCATAATAATGCTTTTAATGGCTATTGTTTTAGATGCAACCATTATGGTCACAAGGTAATTTATTGTGGATTGAATAATAAATCAAAGAGTTATGCTGGTAGAAATACATCTGTTGAACACCATGTGTAATATTTTAAATGTAATGGTCATGGGCACATAGCAAGGTTTTGTCCAAGAACTTTTGTATCTAATCTAAGGCAAGACAATAGATTTCATCAGATGCAAAGAATGCAACACAGACAAGGAAGAAATCATGTACATTAAAGAAAGGAAAATAATCATCCATCAAGGATGCACAAGAGACAACCACCTAGTAGAAATGTTTTTTCACCTTTGATGGATTATGCAGTAGAATGTTATAATTGTCATAATTTTGGGCATGTTGTAAGAAATTGTCGAAGTAGATTTGCATCAAATCAATTTCAGGGAAGAAAATTTTGACCAAATGGAATGAGACAAAATAGAAAATTTCTCGAAAAACATGCACAAGCTACTGAAAAATAAAAGTCAAAATTAGAGCCCAAAACTATAATCAAAACAGAGTGGAGAAAGAAAGAGGAAAGGAAATCGTGTCTCCTTGGACTGAAGGAGACTACTCCTCTATTGCACTAAGCAACTCCATGTAGCACATCCTCAGGGGGAGCAATCTTAAAGTTTATTTTAATGCTCCTATATTTTGTTTGATTATCTGAGGATGAAAGGCAATTAGGCAGGGGGAGTTGTCGTATAGTTGTCAAAGTGTGTTTTAGTTCATGTAGTTGTTTGTGGAGGTACCGTGAAGGGTGGTGATTAAATTGAGAGTTGTCACCATTGGTAGTATTGTTATATGTCAGTATTGTACTTTTGATGGTTCTTACTACCATTGCTCAAAGTTATGGATTATAATAGTTCTGATAATTTGGTTTAGTGAAAGAGATGCTAAAAAATTCACAATGGAGGATTGTAAGCTAGTCAGCACTCCCATGACGACAGGTTGCAAGTTGAGCAAGGATGTGTAGATGACAGAAAGAGTACCAGTGGAGGTGCATTCTATCTTGGAGACAAGTTGGTCACATGGAACAGTAAGAAACAAGAGTCAGTATCCTTATCCACAGCAGAGGTAGAACATATTGCAGTGACAGCGTGTTGTACACAGGAGAAAGTTGCAGAAGGTGAGGTTAAGTTGGATTTCGTTCCAACAATAGAGCAAGTAGCGAATATCTTCACAAAACCATTGCCCAAGGAAGTCTTTGAGTACATTCGTAATAAATTTGGAGTGGTCACGCTTCCCAAGAATTAACTAGCTATCGAGACCACATTCTTAGGGGGAGCATTTGTGTATTTTTTTATCTTTTTGCTCATGTTTGTGATTTTTGCTAAGTGTAATAATTTTTGCTTGAGAATGTTGTGCATGGACTCAGGGGGATTTTATAGCAGCCCTTTTGGTATTGTTGTCAAAGGGGGATAAGAGTTACAGGAAATTGCACGTGTGTTGCCAACAATTCCAAAGGGGGAGATTGTTGAGCAAGGTGCAATGATAGTATTCTCATTGTTGTCAACACAATCAGATAGATCGGTTGATATAGTGGATAGGAGTTCAAAGGTTATTCAGAGTATGTACAGTGATGTTAAATGCTTATGAGTATGTTTTTGATGTATAGGTGAAGTTGTTACAGGTTGTCCAAGAAGACCAAAGTGGCCCATATCCAAAAGAGAAGCAAAAAAGCAAAGAGGAAAAAGTGTCATGATATCGTGACATGTTGCATTTTCATAGCTAGAAGAGAAGAGAAAATGCAAGGAGAAAAGGTGTCATGATATCGTGACATTTTGCATTTTCACAGCCAGAAGAGAAGAGAAAATGCAAGGAGAAAAAGTGTCATGATATCGCGACATGTATTTTCGCGGGCCAAAGCTAAGAGAAAGAGCAAGGAGAAAAAGTGTCGCGATATCGTGACATGTTGTATTTTCACAGGCCAAAGCTAAGAGAAAGAGCAAGGAGAAAAGTGTTGTGATATCGCGACATGTTGTATTTTCGAGGGCCAAAGCTAAGAGAAAGAGCAAGGAGAAAAAGTGTCATGATATCGCGACATGTATTTTTGGGGGCCAAAGCAAAGAGAAAGAGCAAGAAGAAAAAGTGTCACGATATTGGACTGATCATTATGATCAAACAAGCTTTCTAAAGTAATGAGGCCTTTAGGAATGTGGTTATTCTATAGCTGAATTAGGCCTTCAGTTTCTTCATGCTCCAAGATCCTTCCCTTGATGGTGGCAGCTTCTTGAACCAAAAAGTTAACAATTTGGTCATCGCTATCGAAGACTTGCCAAAAGGTGTCCTTGTCTGGGACATAGGGCCTATACACCATTCTCACTATTTTTGGCCTTCTCACCACCTGCTCGATTGGTGAAAAATTTGCTCCCAAGGAAGCCAGCAGGTCAGCATGTCTATTTTGTTCTCATGGAATGAAATGCATGCTAAGAGCAAAGAACGATTCGAATAGGTTCCAGACCTTGTTGCAATAGTTCTTGAGACAGTGGTGCTTGGACACACACTTATTGGTCACTTGATTGACAATCATCTCAGAGTCACAAAATATTTGCAACTATCATGCTCCAAGTTTCTCAGCCTTCTTGAGGCCTAGGCATAAAGCCTCATATTCTGCTACATTATTTATGCAACTCTAGGTCAAATGATATGAATAGGATCATTGAATCCCAGAAGGTAATACTAGAAAAATCCCAGCTCCAACGCCATTTCTACATCGTGCTCCATCGAAATAGAGCTTCCAGAGCTGGTCTTGACCTTCATCATTCTTTTCTTTAGCATTTTCAAGCATAAAAATGGAGTAACACCCCAAGTCATTTTCCATCATGGTGTTGAAATTGGCCATGGAAAATTCATTTTCTAGGTAGAGCTCTTCCAAAGTTTCTTCCATTAAGTCAAGCTCACCAAATTCTTCAAACATCATGTGCACCGAATTTGCTAACCTGTCCATTTCATCTATTCTCTCCACATGAAATGTGGAAGGCTTCTCATTTAAAATTTTCACCTTTTAACCTTTATGGATCACCTCCAAATGAGTAAAATCCAAAGAAAGGTAACCCTCGAGTTTAGCCGTGAACTCTCGGGAGAGACACATACCAAAACATGGCTCTAGGTCCACCACTATGATATCTTGGATCACAGTAATCTGAGGCATGGTGTGCAAGGAGATAGGAACATCATTAATTATGCCCACTGTCTTTACTAAGGTACCATCTAGCTGCAAAACTTCCCTGCTAGTCCTTGTATATTCCATGCCTATGACATCACATACTGCCTTAGGCATGATAGTAGTAGCTACTCCTGAGTCAATGAGGCAATTATGCACCACATGTCCCTCCATTCTCAATGAAAGATAAAAATGAGGTGGTCTATTTTTTTCGATGACTGAAGAGGTTAGAGTTTGGGCCATAACTACTTGGGCTGGAGCCTTCCCCTTACTTTGTGTGGTCTTTAGAGATTCTTGTAAGAGATTCACCTATCCAGGCAGCTGCAAGGTGTCATACAAACTTACTTTGGTTGGTATCCTTTTGAGTTCTTCGACAATGTTGTACTCCATCGAAATTGGCTCTCCCTCCACTAGTAGATTCAAATCTGCTTCTATATTGCTGGGTGACCTCCACTCATTGTTGTTTAGTCAACGATGGATATTGCAATGTATCTCTAGCTTGTTCCTTTGTTTCCACTTGTGGCTTGGAGGTAGAAGCCTTATCTTGCAAACTCTCTTTTGCATGTCACATTTTTGTGACTCAAGAAGGGCAGGCAGGCAGAGTAACAAAAGTCTCGTGATATCGCGACATGTCGCATTTTCGCGACTCAAGAAGGGCAGGCAGGTAGAGTAACAAAAGTGTCACGATATCGTGACATGTCGCATTTTTGCGACTCAAGAAGAGTAGGCAGGAAGAGTAACAAAATTGTCATGATATCGTGACATTTACATTTTTATGACTTGAAAATGCCAGGAAGACAATGAAACAAGAGTGTCGTGATATCGTGACATGTCGCATTTTTGTGACTGAAGACCAGGATGGTAAAACTGAATACTGCATAGTGATGTGGACCCATAAGGAATCTTTAATGATTTTAAATAATTTAAGATGGTCATTACACATGGAAAGAAACGAACGCATGCCCATGTGGAGAAAACAAACAGTTATGGAAAGAAACGGACACCGGCCCATGTGGAGAAAATGAATAGTCGTGGAAGGAGAAAATGAACAGTCATTAAAATAGAAAACAAATAGACATGCAAAGAGAAAAAGAATAGACATGCAAAGAGAAAACAAACAATCATGCAAGGAGAAGACGAATAGTCATGACCGAGAAGATGAACAATCATGGTAGGAGAATATGGTGTCAATTCTTTGCATGTAACATGTTTGACGAAATGCCCACTCTATATATACAAAAGGAGTTACATAAAGAATGCATTACAATTGACAAGTGGCACATGAGAATATGAAATAAGGAGTTACAACTGGAGTTATAAAGAGAAAGGATGGTTATAAAAGGAGTGTTGCTCAGAGAATTTTATGGGGGGAATTTATTCGGTGAAGTGCACGAGAGGAGTGCGAGAGGAGAGCGAGAGGTGAGTGAGAGGCGAGCAAGAAGGATGTGTGTTTTGTGAATTGTGGGAGATGTTGGGTAAGCAATAGACCAGTCAGGGTCTTGTAAAAGTGAAGGCATTTTTATGTCAATCTTCTAGTTCAAAATCGAAGTCCAAGTTGGTGCTTGGCATCAGGGGTTGGTGCTCCTTCTAGTTGGTGCTAGTAAATCAAGGGTTGGTGCTCCTTTTTATTGGTGCAGATAAATCAGGGGTTGGTGCTCCTTCCAGTTAGTGCTGGTAAATCAGGGGTTGGTGCTCCTTTCTATTGGTGCAGATAAATCAGGGGTTGGTGCTCCTTTCTGTTAGTGTAGATAAATCAGGGGTTGGTGCTCCTTCTAGTTGGTGCTAGTAAATCAAGGGTTGGTACTCCTTTCTATTGGTGCAGATAAATCAGGGGTTGGTGCTCCTTCCAATTGGTGCTAGTAAATCAAGGGTTGGTGCTCATTTTTGTTAGTGCAGATAAATCAGGAGTTGGTGCTCCTTTTTGTTAGTGTAGATAAATTAGGGGTTGGTGCTCCTTCCAGTGGGTGCTGGTAAATTGATTGTAAAGTTGTTGCTTTGCAAAGGATGGATTTGGATGGGAGTCCAAACAGTCAATTTTTGAGGAGTAGCCAAATCGATGAACCTCGATACATCTTGTGTTGTGTGATGCTCTCTTGTTATATTTGCTTTATTTGTTTTTAAGTTCTCATTTTTTTGGCTTTAAGAGTTGAAGATTTAAGTTTTTAAAAGCTACACTTATTCACCCCCCCATATTAGTGTCATTGTGGTAGGAACCTAGGGTTCCTAGCACATAAAATGATAAATAAATAATAAATAACCTAAATCTAAAATAATCACCTTTTGATATTGTCGGGAAGTCCCTTCAATAAATTATATTATATTTTATATTCATGGATATATTAAATGATAGAATCACAAGTGGCGCATGAGAATATGAAATAAGGAGTTACAACTAGAGTTATAAAGAGAAAGGATGGTTATAAAAGGAGTGTTTCTCGAAGAATTTTATGGGGGGGATTTATTCGATGAAGTGCACGAGAGGAGCACGAGAGGAGAGCGAGAGGTGAGTGAGAAGGATGTGTTTTTTGTGAATTGTGGGAGATGTTGGGTAAGCAATAGACCAGTCAGGGTCTTGTAAAAGTGAAGGTATTTTTATGTCAATCTTCTAGTTCAAAATCGAAGTCCAAGTTGGTGCTCTGCATCAGGGGTTGGTGCTCCTTCCAGTTGGTGCTGGTAAATCAAGGGTTGGTGCTCCTTTTTGCTGGTGCAAATAAATCAGGGGTTGGTGCTCCTTTCTGTTGGTGCAAATAAATCAAGGGTTGGTGCTCCTTCCAGTTGGTGCTGGTAAATCAGGGGTTGGTGCTCCTTTATGTTGGTGCAGATAAATCAGGGGTTGGTGCTCCTTTTTGTTGGTGCAAATAAATCATGGGTTGGTGCTCCTTCTAGTTGGTGCTGGTAAATCAAGGTTTGGTGCTCCTTTCTATTGGTGCAGATAAATCAGGGGTTGGTGCTCCTTCCAGTTGGTGCTGGTAAATCAGGGGTTGGTGCTCCTTTCTATTAGTGTAGATAAATCAGGGGTTTGTGCTCCTTTTTGTTAGTGCAGATAAATTAAGGGTTGGTGCTCCTTTCTGTTAGTGCAGATAAATCAGGGGTTGGTGCTCCTTCCAGTGGGTGCTGGTAAATTGATTGTAAAGTTGTTGCTTTGCAAAGGCTATATTTGGATGGGAGTCCAAACAGTTAATTTTTGAGGAGTAGCCAAATCGATGAACCTCAATACATCTTGTGTTGTGTGATGCTCTCTTGTTATATTTGTTTTATTTTTTTTTAAGTTCTCATTGTTTCGGCTTTAAGAGTTGAATATTTAAGTTTTTAAAAGCTACACTAATTCACCCCCCCGTCTCAATGTCATTGTGAGACTAACAATCCTAATTTGCAGCCTTGGTTGGAATGGCATCAGATCATCCTATAAAATAATTAGTAGTCATCAATATGTACTTGTGTCTGACTGAAGAGTTTGGATCAATGATCCCAATAAAGTCCAATGCCCACTGCTGAAAAGGTGCTTCTACTTGAATTGTATGTAGGGGCAATGGTGCATTTCTGATCCATCCCGTATACCTTTGGCATTTGTCACAAGCTTGAGCAATCTTGAAAGTATCTATGAACAAAGTTGGCCAATAGTAACCAACATGAATAATATTTAAGGCAATAGGCCAACCAGCGTAATTTCCTCCTGACATGCCAGAATGAAACTCCTCCAAGAATATAGCTTTCTTGAGTTCCTTAACGCACCTTAGGAGAACTCCATCAATATTTTTGAAGAACAATCCCTCGGGAAACAATACATACCTAAGAGCTTGTAGGTGAAGCATTTAATTGTGGGGGACATCTATCCATTGAAAAATACTTAACAAGGTCATTTGTCCAATCTTGGCCTTGCACAAAGATGTTCACTAGATTCCTTTCTTCAGCAAGGTCATTCACTTGATGATCAACTATCTCAGAGGCCATAGTTTTTGCTAATTGCTGGAATAAGGCCTTACCCTGCACCAACTTGGTTGGATGGATCTCAACATCGAACTCTTGAATTTTAGTGACCCAACTGGCATGCTTATTGCCCATCTCACCCTGAATGATGAAGTTCCTTACATCGGGGTGGATGACATAGATGATCGTCTTGCTCTGAGGTACGAAGTGCTTGAACTTTTTGAGAGACTTCATGATAGCATAGACCTGCTTATTAATGTAATTGTATCTCTCCTCATGGGATAAGATAACCTAGCTAAGGAAAGCAATGGGTCTTTCATCCCCATCGTCTCCTTTCTGTGTAAGCACTACAACATAGCTTTCGTCCTCTCCAACTACATACAGAATGAAGTCCTTAGAATAATTTGGATTGATCAACACAGGGGCTTGTGCAATTCTATATTTAATCTCCTAAAATGCATCTTTCCTCTGAGTTGTCCACTTGAACTCCGCATCTTCCTTTAATAGCTCAGTCATGGGCTTGACTACTCGGGCAAAGTCAAAAATAATTTTTTTGACAAAATTGATTTTCTCGAAGAAAGATTGCAACTCTTTCGTAGGGAGTGATAGTTTCTTCAAAGCTTCAGCTCTCGATGGATCAATTGCCAAACCATTCTTTGATATGACATGTCCCAAGAGCTTACCTTCCTTTACTATGAAAATGGACTTCTTTGGGTTGATGGAAATGCCAAACTCCCGACATTTCTCAAATATCTACCTCAAATGAGAATAGTGTTCTTCTCGTTTGTGCAAAAATACAATCATATCATCGAGATAGATGACAATGATCTTATTTAAAAGCTCCCCAAATGTGATGTCCATGGCCCTTTGAAATGTAGCCCCAGAATTGGACAATCTGAAGGGCATGCACTGATAGGAAAAGGTACCCCACTTGGTTGTGAACGCAGTTTTGTGCTAATACTCATCCCTGACCCAAATTTGATTGTATCCAGAGAATCCATCTAGCAATGAAAAGCGTTGATCCCCAACAACAATGTGAAGGATCTGATAAATGCGAGGCAATGGGTAATGAACCTTCAAGGATGCTCGGTTCAAGTTTCAAAAATCCATATACAGCTGTATATCTTTATTTTTATTATGGATCAAAACCAAATTAGCAACCCAATTCGAGTGCTTAATCAAATATATAATCTTGGCCTGCAACATCTTCACAAGTTCGACCTTCATGAGGGCTTCAATATTTGGGTTCATCGGTCTCTGCTTTTTCCTGAAGGGTTTGACTCCTTCTTCCAGCTTGATAGTGTGCTGAATGATCACTTTATAATATCCCCTTAGATCCTCATAGCTCTAGGCCATAATGTTAGAAAAATCTTGACACAATTGTCTGATCTCTTGCAATTCAGTGGGAGTAGAATCAATCCCAATTTTGATGACCTTATCAGCCTCCAACTGAAGCTCCATGTACTCATTCTCGTTGACCTCAATCTGATGCTTCTTGGACTGATCATTCTGATCAAACAAGATTTCTAGAGTAATGAGGCCTTTAGGAATGTGGTTATTCTATAGCTGAATTAGGCCTTCAGTTTCTTCATGCTCCAAGATCCTTCCCTTGATGGTGGCAGCTTCTTGAACCAAAAAGTTAACAATTTGCTCATCGCTATCGAAGACTTTCCAAAAGGTGTCCTTGTTTGGGACATAGGGCCTATACACCATTCTCACTATTTTTGGCCTTCTCACCACCTACTCGATTGGTGAAAAATTTGCTCCCAAGGAAGCCAGCAGGTCAGCATGTCTATTTTGTTCTCATGGAATGAAATGCATGCTGAGAGCAAAGAATGATTCGAATAGGTCCCAGACCTTGTTGCAATAGTTCTTGAGACAGTGGTGCTTGGACACACACTTATTGGTCACTTGATTGACAATCATCTCAGAGTCACCAAATATTTGCAACTGTCATGCTCCAAGTTTCTCAGCCTTCTTGAGGTCTAGGCATAAAGCCTCATATTCTGCTACATTATTTATGCAACTCTAGGTCAAATGATATGAATAGGATCATTGAATCCCAGAAGGTAATACTAGAACAATCCCAGCTCCAACGCCATTTATACATCGTGCTCCATCGAAATAGAGCTTCCAGAGCTGGTCTTGACCTTCATCATTCTTTTCTTTAGCATTTTCAAGCATAAAAATGGAGTAACACCCCAAGTCAGTTTCCATCATGGTGTTGAAATTGGCCATGGAAAATTCATTTTCTAGGTAGAGCTCTTCCAAAGTTTCTTCCATTAAGTCAAGCTCACCAAATTCCTCAAACATCATGTGCACCGAATTTGCTAACCTGTCCATTTCATCTATTCTCTCCACATGAAATGTGGAAGTCTTCTCATTGAAAATTTTCACCTTTTAACCTTTATGGATCACCTCCAAATGAGTAAAATCCAAAGAAAGGTAACCCTCGAGTTTAGCCGTGAACTCTCGGGAGAGACACATACCAAAACATGGCTCTAGGTCCACCACTATGATATCTTGGATCACAGTAATCTGAGGCATGGTGTGCAAGGAGATAGGAACATCCTTAATTACACCCACTATCTTTACTAAGGTACCATCTAGCTGCAAAACTTCCCTGCTAGTCCTTGTATATTCCATGCCTATGACATCACATACTGCCTTAGGCATGATAGTAGTAGCTACTCCTGAGTCAATGAGGCAATTATGCACCACATGTCCCTCCATTCTCAATGAAATATAAAAATGAGGTGGTCTATTTTTTTCGATGACTAAAGATGTTAGAGTTTGGGCCATAACTACTTGGGCTGGAGCCTTCCCCTTACTTTGTGTGGTCTTTAGAGATTCCTGTAAGAGATTCACCTATCCAGGCAGCTGTAAGGTGTCATACAAACTTACTTTGGTTGGTATCCTTTTGAGTTCTTCGACGATGTTGTACTCCATCGAAATCGGCTCTCCCTCCACTAGTAGATTCAAATCTGCTTCTATATTGCTGGGTGACCTCCACTCATTGTTGTTTAGTCAATGATGGATATTGCAATGTCTCTCTAGCTTGTTCCTTTGTTTCCACTTGTGGCTTGGAGGTAGAAGCCTTATCTTGCAACCTCTCTTTTGCTTGTGGTGGAAACAAATCCTTCGACAAAATAGGTGGGTATTGTTACGAGGCTAGAGGATCATGAGTCTTTGCAGGTATTTGCTGCTTTGTTGCTTGTGTAGGAGGCACTTTCAATGGCTCCATATTAGTTGGATCTAACACCATTGGTTTCTTGCCACTGTGTGTCAATACTGCTATGTATTCCTCAGGAGACATCGTGTAATTATGATCCACTTCTTGAATCATGTTTATACGGGTCCCCATAAGAACTTGTAAATAATTTTGGTGGACCATGCAAGTGGACTCATCATGTGGGTCATTGCATGAATAACACCAGTAAGATGGCTCATGTGAAACTTCAGAGGGACCAGCCTCTTCACTTACCAGGATCGTTGAGTTCCTCTCAGGTACTTTCTCTATAATCTTGCTAGGAGCAACTTGCTCTCTAGTTACCACAAAAATAAATCTTCATGGCTGAAAGTTCCTTTCCACCTCTCTCTGCTCCATAGATGTCATATTGTTAGTGAGGGCTCTCGTGGTCGATTATATCTCTTATAAAATAACCAATTGAGGATCTAGGCTTGAGGACACAGGTGGTGCCGATAGAGGTAATGGAACTAGTGGAGAAGATAATGTAGGAGTTGGACCTGGAGAGGTTAACTGTGGAATGGGAATCATAGGTACCAAAGTTGTGGGGGGATTCCATGAATATGAAGGGTACATGGATGGAGCAGTGTAATATGTGGAGGCTACACCTGTAAGTTGGTATTGCGGAAGCTCAATAAAAATGGGCATAGTCATTTTCAGAGGCAATTTCCCAATGGCAATCAGATCGGCCTCGACCTTATGTGCTTGGGAATATAGTGTAGGAAATGTTTGAATGTTGGACATCCTAATTTTCATGCTAATATCTAAGTGGAAATCCCTAAGATAGTAAAATATCATTGTTGTAATCACAATGACACTGAGAGGGGGGGGTGAATCAGTGTGTTCTTTAAAATTTCTAAAACATATGATTTTCAAACCAGCAGCAGTTTAAAGCAGATAAAAGAGATACTAAATGCATCAAGAAAGCATCACACATAACACAACATTTTAACGAGGTTCACCAATGTGGCTACTCCTCAAAAAGACTACTTGGACTACCATCCAAATCCAGTCAATGCAAAGCTACAACTTTACATAATCCTTTACCAGCACCAACTGGAAGGAGCACCAACCCCTTAAATTTATCTGCTTCAACAGAATGGAGCACCAACTCCTATTTTACCAGCACCTACTGGAAAGAGGCACCAACCCCTTAATCCAAGCAACAACTTGGAAGACAATAATAAAAAAATACAGAATAAAACTTTCACCTCAATTTTCATGGTTTGCTATTTTTCTGCATTCTGATGCTTCTGCGCAAAATGAGTCGCACTATTACACCTCTTCTCTGTACTTCTTTGCACTCTCTGCTGCATTCAGATGATCAATCACTTCTATAAACTATGCACTGTCACATCGAACTTAGAACATGACTTCTGCACATCGCGCTCTTATCTTCGCACAAGTCACTCTACTCGCTCTTCGCACATTATCTCATCGCAACGCACACCTTACTGCAACTCCAAAGAACTATCACTTCGCTCTCATTCTGAATCGAAACGACTTGCTCTCTACTCAACATGAACTTCAATTTCACAAACACTATGCTCACATTTGCACTTTATCTTAACACCCCCACTTTCAAACTCTAAGAAGCCCTCCTTTTATAGAATAAATTTCAGGAACAAACCCTAGAAGAACATCAGCTGAGAAACCCTAGAATTTGTCAGCTGCCAAACCCTAAAATCCGTTGGCTGTAACCCTAAGAATGTCGGCTGCAAAACCCTAGAAATTGTCGGCTACCAAACCCTAAAATCCGTCGGCCCAGATTTAACTTTGTCGGCCTCAAACTCTTCTCCACCTTCGTCACCTTCCTGTAGCTTATTGCCGCGAAATAGTAACATGTCGGCCCTTTTAAATTTATTTAATATTTTAATTTAAATTTTAAATAAAATAAAATTTAAACTAATTTAAAATTAAATATCTTCATCACCGGGGCATCTTTTTCAACGAAACGAAGAGCCAACTTGGGTTTTAAGAAAAACCCATTTCAAATCTGTTATCCATGATTTTAAATAAAACTTTTTATTTTGACTGCCTATTTAAATATCTTCATCACCGGGGCATATTTTTCAATGAAACGAAGAGCCAAATTGGGTTTTAAGAAAAACCCATTTCAAATATGTTATCCATGATTTTAAATAAAACTTTTTATTTTGACTGCCTTGGTTTTCACAAAAAACCTTTTCGCTTCTTGACATCTCAGGTTCTGAAGACTTCTTCTTCTCATTCTGAATTATGTTTTCTATTTTTGTGCATCTATCATTTAAGGACTCATGATCTGACTAACTTTTGAACTTTATCCTCTGCATCTGAGTGACTTCTGAACTACCTATCCATTGCATCACTAGATCTAACTGACTGTATTAACAACAATGACAATCCTCCTGCAACACCTTGCTCAACACTGAACTCCGATCCATTGTACTTTGGCTGCACCTTGTTGTTCAATAAAATCTTGTCCATTGCATCAATAAATATGTCTAACTGTGTTGACAACAATGACAATACTGTTTGTTGCACTTTGCTCAACAATCTCCCCCTTTGGAATTGTTGGCAACACGTGCAATTTTCCTATAAATCTTCTCCCCCTTTGACAATAATACCAAAGGGCTGCTGCAGACTCCCCCTGAGTCTATGCACAATATTCTTAGACACAAATTATTACAATTAGAAAATATTCCAAGCATGAACAAGAAGAAAAACAAATACACAAATGCTCCCCCTGAGTCCAAGACCACTTCATTTCACTGATTGACAACATCATGATAAGCATAATAGGCATCAATAAAATCAACAATGTGAATAGCAGCAATAACCGATGAATGACACCATCATCGTCAACTTCACCAATATAACATGTTTAAGAACATGATTGAACCACTGTCTTCTGTGCAACTACCCTCTGTTGCTTTGCAAACTCAAACTTGTCCACTGTTAGTGAAGGCATACACTAATCTTATATAGCCATCTTTTTGTTCTGCAATGCCTACAACATCTGCATACAACTTCACCATGCATCTTGGATATATTCTCAACAAGCTTGAACCCAATGACAGCTGTTTGTCTCTCTCTGCAGTGAGAATCCAGCGGGCTACCTCAATCCACTTTCAAATCTATGCAAGTACCAAACACTGTACCACAGCACAACCAAAGTCTTTTCTCAACCAATTAGGGCTTTAGAAACAATGCTTATAGATATCATTCAACTCAAGATTAACCTTGAAGCATTCAACCAATCACTACATGAAAAGGAAACTAGTAGACATCCTTTTCCTTCCAAAGGTATTTGAACAAGACAACCACCAACATAAATCACCAAGGCAAAGAATAACTTGCTCAAATCAAACTCAATGGAGTAAGCCCAAATCATGAATCAAGAAAAGCATTAACTTGATCAAAACAACCACTATGAAAGCAACTCAACTATTCATCACCAGGATGGAAATCATCTGGCTGCTCATTAAAAACTTTTTCTTCAATCTTCCCATTCAACATGCTGATTTCACTTTTGTCAACAGAATTGACAAGTGACTCACATCTATACCAATTTTTTTGTCCAACACTGTAATTTTACTGCCAACTCTTACTTTCAACTATGCATGTCGGAAGAAGACATTTTTTCAAACACTTTATGGCCAACCGTAGTGCACCTTACTCAGCCTCGAGCTTCTTATCCTTGGACTAGCATTAAATCAATAGTTAAAACAAAATTGTCTGTGAATTAAATATATTCACCAAGGTGTCATGAAAGATCTGGCAATATTCACATCAAAGAGTAAAAACAAATACATGCTGCTCGAAACACAAATACACAGCTAGGGCAAGCATTCTTTCGTTGAGCAAATTATCTGGACTATTATGATTCGTAATTTTGAACAGTGGTATTAAGAATCATCAACAGTACAATAGTGACATATCTCAAAACTACCAATGGTGACAGCTCTCAAATTAAACACCACACTTCACGGAATTTCCAAAAACCACTATATAAACTGAAAAACACACTTTAACAACTATACAACATTAACCCGACTGCTTACCTTTCATCCTCAGATACCTAGACAAATACATAGGAGAATTAAAATAAAACTTTAATATTGCTCCTCCTGAGGATGTGCCACCTGGAGTTGCTTAGAGCAATGGTAGAGTAGCCTCCTTCAGTCCAAGGAGACACAATTTCCTTTCTTATGTCTTTCTCCAGACTTTCCTGAACTTGGGCTTGGGTTTTTCAACAAAATCCCTATTTTGCTCCTGTTCGTGAACTTGAACATTTTTCTTGTGGGGTTGTCTCTTGTGCATTCTTGATGGATGATTATTTTCTTTTCTTTTATGCACATGATATGTTCCTTGTTGGTGTTGTCCTCTTTGTGTCTGATGAAATCTAGGGTTTTGCCTTAGATTAGATATAGAAGTGCTTGGACAGAACCTTGCTATGTGCCCTTGACCGTTGCATTTAAAACATTGCACATGTTTTATTCTCTGTCTGTATTGCATTCTATGTGTATGATGAAATCTATGGTATTGCCTTAGATTGGATATCTAAGTGCTTGGACAGAACCTTACTATGTGCCCATGGCCATTACATTTAAAACATTGCACAGGGTGTTCAAAAAAAATAGAAGTATTTTTATCAGCATAACTCTTTGATCTATTGTTCAGTCCACAATAAATTGCCTTGTGACCAAAGTGGTTGCATTTAGAACAATAGCCATAAAAAGCATTATTATTAAAAGAGTGAGAGTGAGAGAACATTTTTTCTGTGGTTGCTTTGCTGTAGATCTTCTTTGATATTTTCTTCCTTTTGAGGATTCAGCTTCAAAATTTTCTTGTTTCAATCCTTCAACCGAGGACTTCTTCTTCTTTGCATATTTGGAGGATGAAGGTTGTTCAGCTTCATATCCAAGACCAAACTTAGTTGTGGAGCTTCTTTGTTGATTTATCATTGTATCTAGAAACTCTGTGCTCTTCTCAAATTTGAGATTTATATTGGCCTCTTTTAGTTGTTTCTTCAATGAAATAATCTCTTCTTCTTGTTGGCAGCATACAGTCTCTTTCTCATTGATCTGATACCTAAGGATATCTTCAATCCTTTTGTTCTATTCTACTTGTAGCTTTAGATCAAAAATAACCTTTTTATATTCCTCTTCACTTGTGCTGTATACATCATTCTTATTATCCAGGTGTGTCTTCAAGGCTTCTTCTGATTTCTTGGCCTTTTGAACTTGTAGGAAGAGATCTTCAATCTCATCCTCATATTATTCTAACTTCTTGGACAGTCTTTTGTTCTTTTTCTTTTCTATACTCCACTCTTCAAGAGCAGATATCAACTCTCCTTCAAAATCTACTTCAGCCTCAATATTTTCATCACAAACTTCAGGATTCACTTCTTCTACCATTTTTGGTTCAATTTTCTCAACCACAGGAACTGAAACTGGCTGGGATGCCTTTTTGGATGAGGATCTATTCTTCTTAGCCATTGTGTACTAATCCAAGATCAACCCTGACTGATTTAGCCAAAATTGGGAACCCGGCTCCGATACCAATTGTTGTAATCACAATGACACCGAGAGAGGGGGTGAATCAGTGTGTTCTTTAAAATTTCTAAAACATATGATTTTCAAACCAATAGCGAGTTTAAAGCAGATAAAAGAGATACTAAATGCATCAAGAAAGCATCACACATAACACAGCATTTTAACGAGGTTCACCAATGTGGCTACTCCTCAAAAAGACTACTTGGACTACCATCCAAATCCAGTCAATGCAAAGCTACAACTTTACATATCCTTTACCAGCACCAACTGGAAGGAGCACCAACCCCTTAAATTTATCTGCTTCAACAGAATGGAGCACCAACTCCTACCAAGCACCTCATCGGAAAGAGGCACCAACCCCTTAATCCAAGCAACAACTTGGAAGACAATAATAAAAAATTACAGAATAAAACTTTCACCTCAATTTTCACGGTCTGCTATTTTTTTGCATTCTGCTGCTTCTACGCAAAATGAGTTGCACTATTCCACCTCTTCTCTATACTTCTTTGCACTCTCTGCTGCATTTAGATGATCAATCACTTTTGTAAACTGCGCACTGTCACTTTAGACTTAGAACACAACTTCTGCACATCGTGCTCTTATCTTCGCACAAGTCACTCTACTCGCTCTTCGCACATTATCTAATTGCAATGCACACCTTACTGCAACTCCAAAGAACTATCACTTTGCTCTCATTCTGAATCGAAATGACTTGCTCTCTGCTCAACACGAACTTCACTTTCACAAACACTATGTTCGCATTTGCACTTTATCTTAACACCCCCACTTTCAAACTCTAAGAAGCCCTCCTTTTATAAAATAAATTTAAGGGAACAAACCCTAGAAGAACGTCAGCTGAGAAACCCTAGAATTTTTTAGCTGCCAAACCCTAAAATCTGTCAGCTGTAACCCTAAGAATGTCGGTTGCAAAACCCTAGAAATTGTCGGCTACCAAACCCTAAAATTCATCGGCCCAGATTTAACTTTGTCAGCCTCAAAATCTTCTCCACCTTTTTCACCTTCCTGTAGCTTATTGCCGCGAAATAGTAATATGTCGGCCCTTTTAATTTAATTTAATATTTTAATTTAAATTTTAAATAAAATAAAATTTAAACTAAATATTTAAAATTAAATATCTTCATCACCGAGGCATATTTTTCAACGAAACGAAGATCCAACTTGGGTTTTAAGAAAAACCCATTTCAAATCTGTTATCCATGATTTTAAATAAAACTTTTTATTTTGACTGCCTATTTAAATATCTTCATCACCGAGGCATCTTTTTCAATGAAACGAAGAGCCAACTTGGGTTTTAAGAAAAACCCATTTCAAATCTGTTATCCATGATTTTAAATAAAACTTTTTATTTTGACTGCCTTGGTTTTCACAAAAAACCTTTCCGCTTCTTGACATCTCAGGTTCTAAAGACTTCTTCTTCTCATTCTGAATTATGTTTTCTGTTTTTGTGCATCTATCATTTAAGGACTCATGATCTGACTAACTTTTGAACTTTATCCTCTGCATCTGAGTGACTTCTGAACTACCTGTCCATTGAATCATTAGATCTAACTGACTGTATTGACAATAATGACAATCCTCCTACAACACCTTGCTCAACACTGAACTCCTATCCATTGTACTTTGGCTACACCTTGCTGTTCAATAAACTCTTGTCCATTGCATCAATAAATCTATCTGACTGTGTTGACAACAATGACAATACTGTTTGCTACACTTTGCTCAACAACCACTTGGTCATTAGTAGGGCGGAGACCATCAGGAACTCTCTGCCAAGTTCGGGCAAACCTAATGTTGAAATCCACTATCTCCTCTTGAGGATGCCTATTGATATTAGTAAATTGATGCAACAAAGAAAATGGGTCCACTTGCTCATTGAACCCTTTGATTAGCATCTCTGCTAATTTATCCCATGAATTTATGGAGTTGGGAGACAAGGATCTATACTAGCATAATATCTTACCACGGAGTGACAGCACAAGCAATTTTATCATGACATCTTCGTCTATGATATTATGAATTGTAGCCAAGGATGCCACATCTAACACATGCTCATACATGGTCTTTCCAGTCCCATCATATGTAGGCAAAGCCTTTAATGCTACAGTAGGAACTAGATTTTGAAAAGGCAGGTCCAACGCTCCTTAATGGTTCCAAGTAGGAAATTGATGTGGAGGAGGTTGTTGACCAGCCATTTGTGCTGCTGAATTTGGATGTACTAGCAAGCTTGTAGCAGTACTGGGAGGAGTCGAAGATGGCACAAACTGACCCGCCACCTATGAAGAGATAGCAAATGACGGGTTCACAGGACTTACCAATCTTGAGTGCTCCCTCCAGTTTTGAACATCTATCTTGAAGAATTCAACTAGGTCCTTGTTGGCATTTTTGCCACATTGATTCTCATTGATGAATGCATTGATGTATTGTTGGGGATCTGATCTTTGATTGATGCAGCTTGGGCGAAAAAAGGAGAAAAATTGAGCAAAAAATGGTTAAGTCCGAAAACTGCAGCGACGCGCTGACATGTTGCGGAATCGCGGTCAACGCAATCAACGCAGCGGAGTTGGCGGAACCGTCGCGATATCGCGACGTGTTCCGAAATCGCGGGTCGGCGGGCGAAAAAAGCATTAAGTTGAAAACATGCAGCGATTCGCTGACATGTCAGCGAATCGCGACCCGGGGAGCGTCGAAGGCAAAAAGTGCAAACTTGCAGCGCGTCGCTGACATGTCAGCGAATCGCGACAAAAAATGGTGTTTGGTACGGCGACGGAAACATGTAGCGAAATCGCTACATGTTCCGATTTCGCGGGGCAGAGCGCAGGGAGGAGCAACGACGGAAACATGTAGCGAAATCGCTACATGTTCCGATTTCGCGGAGCAAGCTTGCGATGGCGAAGAGGAAGCCGGAGACGTAGTGAAATCGCTACATGTGCCATTTTCGTGGGTCAACGGTGGTCAAAGCATACGGCATTATAAGACGTCGCGATTTCGCGACCCGTCGCGATTTCGCGACCTGCGCAGTTTTCCCGCCAAGTGCAATATGAACGGCCGAAAGGGTTTTTTCGATTTTCGATGATTTAATGCTAACCCGAATTAAATATTTTGCGGATTTCCGATGCGGTTAAGGTCAAAGAGTGCCCAGGCCACCAAAATTAAAGGGTTTATTGGTTCGAAGTTGCGGTTCGTGGATTAATTCAACGGTTTTTCATGCACATATTCAAAGAATCGAATTTAATGAAGGGCCGCAAGCGTTTCATGGAATTTAATTTTTATTTCTTCGAGACTGCGATTAAGGGGATCATCTTCCTCGTTTCCTTCGCATGATTGTAGATCACGAGGAAGTTGGTTTTAATTATTTAATGCTGCAAAGAGGACGGACCTCTATAAAAACCAATGTAATTTTCATTTGCAAAGGTTGGAAAAACTTGCTGCTAGAAACTGGAATTGTATTTGCGGGAATACAAGGATCGACTTCTAATTTTTCAAGCGTCGCATGGATGAATTTGCTTTCTATTTTCTGCATTTCTAATAGCATTCGTACTCCTGCATTGCTATTACATTTAAATTCTGCATACTGGATTTAAATACTGCGGTCAGGGTACAATTCCTAGAATGTGGGTTTGGAGGGATTTGCGGCATGTGATTGTGCGAGGATGAAGCTGATTTCTTATGTTACTTGCTGTTGTTGCATTTTTAGTTTCCTGCTGTTGTTTTTATGATCCCATCACTTCGGCCTGTGGCCATATTTCCCATTTCTTTCTGCAACCTTTTTAATTTCTTTCCAGCAACCCTTATCTTCAAACAGAAATTTAGAATAGTAAAGGGAACCAGCCCACTCTGGAGATTGGTCTGGGAGCCATTTCTTGCTTCCAGCCTTTCAATGTTGGCCAGGTCTAGGGTGCAATTATAAAATCCTTTCCTGTGGCAGATTTTGGACCAACAGTTTTTGGCACGCCCGGTGGGACAGACTGTTTCTGTCTCCAAGAATTCATAATCGGTGGGATACGCATAATTTTCCAAAGTGATAACCCCACCGGTGCCAACAGTTTTGGCACGTTTTTAACACCCGGAGGTCTCAAGATTTGATGAGCTATCTTGGCCTCACAGCGGAGATTTGTAAGTTCATCTGGCGACTTTGCTGAGTTGAAGATCTGTTCGTGGACGCCTATTGTTTTAAAAAAAAAAAAAAAAATTCAAAGAATGTTCATCTGGCGACTCTGACTTAATGGCGATGGCCGTGATTCCGCAGACCATTGCCACAAAGGCGAGGGTTTTTTCTAGATGGGATGATCAAGGCCCTCTGAATCTGCAAGTTTGGCATGAAATTCCCGAAGGTGCCCTGAAGAACCTGGCAAAATATGATGGTACCGAAGGCATGGCTCTAACACATGTTGAAGATATTGCTATTCTATCCATGATCCATGTCATAGAACACGAAGATGTTATGATCCGACTTCTGGTTCAGTCTTTGGAAGGAAGAGCGTTGCAGTGGTACAGATTGCTCAAATGTCAAAGCATCAGCTCATGGGACGATCTAGCGGGAGCACTGATCAAAAGATTTGACGAAGATCCTTTCTACAGTTCTTTGGATCTCTACCAATTTTTCATGCACATCAAGAGAGCACCTCAAGAGAGCATCACGGACTTCAATGTCCGATTCTTGATAAGTTGGAAGAGAATTCCAGAGAAGATTCGTCCATCACCCACCCAGGCCCACCTCTTTTATGTTCGCGCTTTTAATTCTGACATAGGTCTCTTTTTGCTGCAGTCAGGTGAACAAAAGTTCCCACAAATCTTTGAGGAAGCAGTGCGAGCAGAACAGATGTTGCACTCATCAAGAAAGTTATCGTGGGGAGAAACTCCATTACCTTCTCCGATGGTTGCTACTCCTGTTTACCCTGCACATTCATGCCAGATCCCTGAGATGCAGTCATGTGGGGTTCAAGGGACAGATCTCGTCCAAAGTCAAGGATTGGGACATGCAAGCACTTTTCCAGCAATGAACAATATGGTTGCTTGCAGTTTTCAGCAAGAGATGGGCCAAGTAGAAGAACAAGTGCAAATTTCAGAGTCTGAGGAGATCCCAGAATCCGAGTTCTCACTTGAAGAGCCCCGTGATCACATCAAGGAGTTAGAGGAGCCCGTACTCAGCCCACAGCCAGTAAAGTCTGCAAAGTGGTGGTGTTGGTTCCAGCCACTACATCCAGTACCTGAAGAAGTCTTCCATATGGGTACTAGTAAGAAGGATAATCTGCCGAATTGCATCCTATCAGCACCATGGAGAACTTCAGGAAGGAGCCAGCCTAATTTCAAGGACCGACTTAAGTATGATCAGATCTGGTCGGGACATTGCAGATTTACCGGATAACATTCTGAGATTGGGTGTCTGGTGGCGACATGCCAATCATGTCGTGCATTATTGTATATAGTATTTTTAAAAAAAAAAAACAACAAAAAAAATAGAAGAAAAAAAAAAAAAAAAGTGGTATTGTTTTTATTTGTTCATCTCGGTTCTTGTTGCCTGCGAGCCGTAGATGCTTGTTTTTCCTTTGTTTTTCTCCCCCCAATAGTTTGGTGGCTTTCTAGCACTTTCTTCTTTTCCCTTCCCCGTTTCCTCTCTTTCCTTTCTTCATCTTCTTCCTTCTGTTTCTTCTGCATTAAAACAAAATAAGCCACAGCTGTTGTTTCTTTTCCCTTTTCTATTTTTTCCCGTTCCTTCTTACCCCTTTCCTCTAAGTTCAGTGTTTTATGCATTTATTTCGCAGTCTAGTTCATTTCATTTCACAGCTTTCCTAGTTCCATTCCCACTCCATAACTTCGTTCATTTTCCTTTCATCACTCCATTGCAGTCACCGCTTGCGCAATCGCAAGAGCTCACTCCATCATCGCATTCCGTTAGTTTTTTCATAATCAGTTATATGCAGGTTTTTTTCAGTTTCAATTTTTTAGCAGAACATGTATTGCAGCAGCCTGCCTTCTGTTCGGATATGACTCGTGCCCAATGGACTAAGGCCTGGATTCTTGCATACAGCGAGCTGTATACCCCGCGAGCCACCAAGAATGTTGGCATTTTTGCCACATTGATTCTCATTGATGAATGCATTGATGTATTGTTGGGGATCTGACCTTTGATTGATGCAGCTTGGGCAAAAAAAGGAGAAAAATTGAGCAAAAAATGGTTAAGTCTGAAAACTGCAGCGACGCGCTGACATGTTGCAGAATCGCGGTCAACGCAGTCAACGCAGGCAGGTTGGCGAAACCGTCGCGATATCGCGACGTGTTCCGAAATCGCGGGTCGGCGGGCGGAAAAAGCATTAAGTTGAAAACATGCAGCGATTCGCTGACATGTCAGCGAATCGCGACCCCGGGAGCGTCGAAGGCAAAAAGTGCAAACTTGCAGCGCGTCGCTGACATGTCAGCGAATCGCGACCAAAAATGGCGTTTGGTACGGCGACAGAAACATGTAGCGAAATCGCTACATGTTCCGATTTTGCGGGGCAGAGCGCAGGGAGGAGCAACGACGGAAACATGTAGCGAAATCGCTACATGTTCCGATTTCGCGGAGCAATCTTGCGATGGCGAAGAGGAAGCCGGAGACGTAGCGAAATCGCTACATGTGCCATTTTCGCGGGTCAACGGTGGTCAAAGCATACGACATTATAAGACGTCGCGATTTCGCGACCCGTCGCGATTTCGCGACCTGCGCAGTTTTCCCGCCAAGTGCAATATGAACGGCCGAAAGGGTTTTTTCGATTTTCGATGATTTAATGCTAACCCGAATTAAATATTTTACGGATTTCCGATGTGGTTAAGGTCAAAGAGTGCCCAGGCCACCAAAATTAAAGGGTTTATTGGTTCGAAGTTGCGGTTTGTGGATTAATTCAACGGTTTTTCATGCACATATTCAAAGAATCGAATTTAATGAAGGGCCGCAAGCGTTTCATGGAATTTAATTTTTATTTCTTCGAGACTGCGATTAAGGGGATCATCTTCCTCGTTTCCATCGCATGATTGTAGATCATGAGGAAGTTGGTTTTAATTATTTAATGCTGCAAAGAGGACGGACCTCTATAAAAACCAATGTAATTTTCATTTGCAAAGGTTGGAAAAACTTGTTGCTAGAAACTGGAATTGTATTTGCGGGAATACAAGGATCGACTTCTAATTTTTCAAGCGTCGCATGGATGAATTTGCTTTCTGTTTTCTGCATTTCTAATAGCATTCGTACTCTTGCATTGCTATTACATTTAAATTCTGCATACTGGATTTAAATACGCGGTCAGGGTACAATTCCTGGAATGTGGGTTTGGAGGGATTTGCGGCATGTGATTGTGCGAGGATGAAGCTGATTTCTTATGTTACTTGCTGTTGTTGCGTTTTTAGTTTCCTGCTGTTGTTTTTCTGATCCCATCACTTCGGCCTGTGGCCATATTTCCCATTTCTTTCTGCAACCTTTTTAATTTCTTTCCAGCAACCCTTATCTTCAAACAGAAATTTAGAATAGTAAAGGGAACCAGCCCACTCTGGAGATTGGTCTGGGAGCCATTTCTTGCTTCCAGCCTTTCAATGTTGGCCAGGTCTAGGGTGCAATTATAAAATCCTTTCCTGTGGCAGATTTTGGACCAACAGTCCTCTGATTCTTTGGCACTTGATCTCGTGATCATGAAGCAAAGATTTTCACCAGGTTCATGATTGGAGATTTCTAGGTACTATACAGTCACCCTCAGCAGATTCACCAGATGAACTTACAATCTTCGCTTTGAGGTCAAGACAGTTCATCAAAATCTTGATTCCTCTGGGTGTCAAAATATGGTACTAGTCTGTCCCACTGGGCGAGCCAAAAACTATTGGCATAGGTGGGTTTGTCAACTTGGAATAGTACTTGTCCCACCGATTATGGATATTATTGAGATAGAGATAGTCTATCCCACCGGGCATGCCAAAAACTATTGGCACAGGTGGGTTTGTCAACTTGGAATAGTACTTGTCCCATCGATTATGGATCTTATTGAGATAGAAACAGTCTGTCCCACCGGGCGTGCAAAAAAATTTTGGTCATAAATTTGCCTAGTCATATAAAATGTGCCCTAGACCTAGCCAACATTGAAATGCTAAGAGAAAGAGAAGTATCCGGGGCCAATCTGTAGAGAGGGCTGGCTCCCAAACTAATCTAAACTAATTTCAAGGTTTAGGGTTAGAAATAACAGAAAGAGATGGAAATATGGCTGAAGTCGACAGTTGATAGGGAGAACAACCTCAGATAGCAAATAACCTCAAACTAAATCCCGAAGATAAGCAACAACTGATTCTTAGAATGCACATACGAAAATTGGATCAAACATTGACCATAAGTTTGCCTTCAATTATACTTCAAATGTTCAAATGAAAACATAGCCAAATTCATAAAAATAGAATTCAACTTATATTTTAGCACTTGACTAAGCAGAAGTGAATTACACAGAAAGCATCACATGAACATCAATTTGGATCACCAACTCAAAAGACTCTAAGAATAGAGCAAAATGCATTTAGGATTTATGCTTCAATTTTTGCAAAAAGGTCCTCTCCTTTTCTTGAGATGTACATTAGTATTTATAGAGGTCTTCCCTCTCCCTTTCGCATCACAACATTTAAAACATAAAACATATTTTGAAGAGGAGATCCACAAAATATGCACTTGAAAAGAGAAACAATCCCCCTAAATCTGCCTCGGAGAAATCACATTCCCTATTTTTATGGATCAAGTTTGAAAATTGAACGGAAATAAGGGACCATATTTCTTCATTAAATGACTATTCTAGGGGCATGCTTGAAGTGTTAGGAGATCACGAACATGATATTTTAATATCGGAGGCATATTTAATTTTGGTGGCATCTAAAATTGCATGATTTAACATGTTCTCCCATCTTGCGCACATAGGTAAACAACAAAAAATTTAATCTTGGAGCCTCTTTGACCTCGATCTCAAAATCAGTTGGAGAGCTTTTAAAACATTACTTTGTTTGATCCTCATTTTCTCCTTACGATCTCCTATGCAATATGAAGAAAAATGTGAACATAACTTTATTGGGCCTTTGTTGTCGCTTCTATCGCAAAAATGCGACATGTCGCGAAATTGTGACATCTTCCTCTGTTTGGCTTTGTCTCCATGACATGTCACAAAATCGTGACATCTTACTCCATTTGTCTTTGTCTCCACGACATGTCACAAAATCACGACATATTCCTCCATTTGGCTTTGTCTCCACAACATGTCATGAAATCATGACATCTTCCTCCATTTGCCTTTGTGTCCATGACATGTTGCAAAATTGTGACATCTTCCTCCATTTGGCTTTGTCTCCATGACATGTCACGAAATCATGACATCTTCCTCCATTTGGCTTTGTCTCCATGACATGTCATGAAATTGTGACATCTTCCTCCGTTTGGCTTTGTCTCCATGACATGTCACAAAATCATGACATCTTCCTCCGTTTGGCTTTTTCTGCATGACATGTCATGAAATTGTGACATCTTCCTCTCACTTGGCTCTTTCCTTAATTACTTTCGTGAAAACATGATCTATCGTGAAATCGTGACATCCTTCTCTCGCTGGATTTTCTGTCGCCTTTGGTCGCGAAAACGTGACAAGTCATGAAATCACGACATGTCACAAAATCATGACAATCTGCCTTCGTTTTGTTACTTCACTGCTCCAAGTTGTGAAAATGTGACAAGTCACAAAATCGTGACATTCCATACTTGGTGTTGTCCTTTACGCTTTCTCCCTGTGAAATCACGACAAGTCACAAAATCATGACAATTTTCTATCTTCTCCTTCGTTGTCATCTCTGTAGCAAAAATTTGATGTGTCGCAAAATCGTGACATTCCGTACCATCTTGCTCCTTCCTCGCTTTCCTGCCATGAAAATGTGACAGGTCGCGATATCGCGACATGTCACAAAATCGTGACATTTTTCCTCGGTGCTCCCCTTTGCTGCTGAAATGTCAAGAAATCATGACATTTTCCTCGGTGCTCCCCTTTGCTGCTGAAATGTCATGAAATTATGACATTTTCGTATCACTTTGCTTTCTTGCCACTGTTTGCCACAAAAATGCGACATGTCACGATGTCGCGACAACTTTACCTTTACTGCTTCCTTTGCTGCTTTCTAGTGCGAAAATGTGATAGGTCACGAAAATGCGACATGTCGTGATATCATGATATTTTTTGTGCTTTGCTTTTTTCTACATCGGACGTTGCAAAATTGCAACAGGTCGCAAAAATGCGACATGTCACAATATCACGATATTTTTCACTTACTTTGCTTTAGCACAAAACTTGTAGAGATTTTTGTTTTTTACTTATTATCCCTTTCAAGGTGCTTGGAGGGACAAACAGAGGAGTGAGTATCTCTACAATTTGTGCATTATTTTGCATGAATAACAACAACAACAAAAATGTGGCAAAAATGCCAACAGTCCCCTTCAACATACTCCCCTAGGATCACAACTAACTTAGGATGCACCAAAGTTACAAAATTGAAAAATAGAATATTAGTGGGATAATATGGTCCCTTATCCTGATCACTTCACTCCAAGCCTTGATGATCTAAATATTTAGCATAAGTAATATGGTGATCATCATTAGAAAATAAAAAATGATGGTTTTTATTAGGGATGTAGCCTATGACACATCTTCCAGGCCAAAGCTCAACTTCCAAAGGCTCTTGAATGCCTTTCTATTGTGGCCCTAAATATTTACCTATATATCCCATACTAGATAGGATTTTATTGATAAGCGAGCAATCATTAGATAGGTAACAATAGGTAAAATAATGCCTGACAAGAATAGGATTTCTACCATGGATATTTTCTTCGAGGGATACTCCTAAAAATATAAAGGTACATGTACCAATGTGTATAATTTTACCTTTCTTATAGGATAAATCCATAGTCCTCAGTGAATGGGGTAGCTTGGCAAGATCCAGAAGATGCTCTTGAAGAAATGGATTGACTTGATCTTGTGATAAAACATTGATTAGTGGTTCCTCACTCGCCTTTATATTTTCAATTTTCTTGGTGATGTGAAATGAAGAAAATAATGGACATAAATTAAGATCAAATTGAGATTTCTTGACCATTTAACAATATTGGAATGGATGAGGGTTGCCCAAAATTATCACAAGTTGATGTTTGAATTCAAACTTCAAACATTGATGAAAAGTGGAAGGGACAACCCTCATCACATGAATCCAAGGGCATCAAAGAAGAAGATTAAATGATGTAAGGTAAGGTACAACATAAAATAATATATTTAAGATCTTAGATCCAACTCTAATGGGGAGGGATATAATTTCATAGGACTCTAGGGACTCATTGTTGAAAGCTTTTATTATGATATAGGATTTAGTTAATTCTTCCTCTTTTAATCCAAAATTTTGGTAAATTAGAAAAATGTTTCCTTGATAAATGCAATGATGTAGAGGTAAGAATCCCATCCCAAGTCTGAGGAAGGAATATCATCATCCAAAAATGTGATATGATGTATCCCAAGGGAACCTAAAACATCAGTTATAGCGCTAGAGGAAATATGTTGAGGAATAGATTGTTGTCTTAGAAGTTTCAACAAATCTTCCCTATGAATAGGAGAAGTTTGCAAAAGTTCTAAGAGGGAAATATTGGTTATGGTACTAGCTAACTACTATTGAATGTTGAAGGAGGCTTTGGATTGAGGTTTCAAAACTAACGATGGGATTTCTACTCTTGTGCTCATTTTTAGGTTTTCTTCCTAAATAAGGGTGGTTTTGAAGGCTGATTGGATGTAGAATTTGTCTCTTGCTAGGATCGTTGAGTTAGTTGAGCTTCAACTTGTTACCTTGTAGTTATTACTATCCTACCAACCATGTTATTATGAGGTGACACATTATTATATGACACTTTATTAGATGCCTATTACCCTTGATTTGGTAGGGGGTATTGGAAGATCCCCATGTCTTAACTAGTTATGGGTGCTTGTTGAGTAGGAGGTTGATTTTTTATTGAAGGGATTGAGTTGAGGACATTCTATAACAAGGTGACCTGCATTAATTAAGTCCTAAACCACATATTATAACCTCTTACATGATGTTTTCATGTGTTCCTCCACTTTATGATAATCATAATATTTATGAAGCTTATACCAATTAGCCATGGTATCAGGTTGCTTTATGGGAGGTAATTTGCTTCCAAAAGTTGCTTTAGAACCACCACCATAGATGTGTTGAGTCTTGTGAAATTAGTTGGTAGGGGTTTTTGAGGTTGGCTAAGCACCATATTTTGTAGGGTGCCAACAACACTATTAAAAATCCTACTATCTATTACCTCATCACCAACTACATGCTTGTTCTTATACTAAGCTTTTGTTTTCCTATATTCTTATTTCTTTGGCTTAATTTGACCTCTTCAAATAAGGGATTGCTTTACCCTTATTTATAGATATATTTCTTGTTCGAAAGAGGTAATAGTTTTTTATTCCAATTCATAAGATATTTGCTCTTGTAAATTTTTGATGAAGATTTCTAGCATGTCTCAAGGAGGCAAGGTATACCTTAGTCATCCAACTAAACTTCTCTAGCGAGATAAGAATTTTGAAATTTTGTCTTTACTTTGTTTCAACATATAAAAATATTTCATAGTCACATTTTTCTCAACATAAGCTCAAAATGTTTGAACAAACAACTTCGTTGTCTCCTCAAATTAATCAAAGAATCATGAGGTAGTTGATAATACCATTCCAATGTCATACCACCAAGGCTTAAAAGGAATAACTTTAACATGTCCTCATATATGATATCATGGCATATTGTCCTAAAAATATTTAAATATTCAATTGGATCCTCTTTTCCCTTATAAATAGGCAAAACGAACATTGGAAAATGCTTAGGGTAGGGCCTAAAAGCAACAACAGGGTCTAAGGGTTGAATGCACATTTCCTTATAATTTTAGGTGAAACTTGGAGGGTGTATCACATCCACTTTTGAAACCAATTGCTTCACCACATTTTTAAAGCTTTGTATATTAGGATTTTTGTTGTGCAATACCCCTATATTCCCTAGGGGAGGGGTATAGGTAGGTTCTTGAAAGGGAACAGTAGACACCAAAATCTAACCACTTGTCATCTATCCATAGTTTCTCGCCACCTTTACCCATTATTTATATATATTTATATATATATATATTTTTAATATATATTTAAATAATAATATTTAATATATTTTATTTGTATATATTTAATAAATATATATTTATATGAATTAATAGCAACCATCCATCATGTTTTAATCCCAACCATTCATCCGCCTTAATCCATGTCACATGCCCAAATTTAATCTCCACCCTCTATAACATTTTGATCTTGACCACACAAATTATGTCGTTGAAACCCTAATGTGCCCTAGGAGATATTATAGAGGAATCATTTTGACGACTCAACCCCTAAGTCATTTGCCCTAAGTTTCCTAAGTTCCAAGCTAACAATTTTGCCCTAAGTCTTGAGTTCTCTGATCCCATGTGCCTTAAGTCCTAAAGCATCCAAACCCCCTCACCATTATCCATATTACATCACTTGTCAACACTTTTGCATCCATCATCATTCACCTCACACAAACCTCTACATATTTTGTTTCACTCCCAAAATGTTCCTTTGAGTTCCTTGTGCACATCTGGGTGGCTCTTGTCACCATCGATCCTCTTTGGGTATCTTATACCATCACCGAGAACCTCTGGGCACTTCCTACCATCACCAAGCAATGATAGGAATTCACAACCCTAGTTTTGTAGTCTTACTACCCCTTGTGTGTCGCTAGGGTATCTACTCACCACTTTCTACAAAAACGACAAATATCAAAAGACCACAAGTCAATGTAAATAGTTTGTCTGTATTTATTTTATTTCTACATTACTGCTTTCAATATTATTATGCAACATCTAGGGTTAGTAATCATATTTTTAGAGGGTCTCATGCAGTGGAGCCCTCATAGGTATTATTGACTATTTGTATGTTGTTTATTATTTGCAGGTGCAGGGATCATATCATTGGTAGCTATTGAAGCTAGAGTGGTCCTACATAGGATATCAAAAAGCCCACTCACCTTTGTTGGGATTAGATCGAATGTGAAGACACCACCATTATTTGTTTACTAGGGTTTCAAAGAACCCTAGTGTATTGTAATCATTGTATCAAGTGTAATAATTTTTGTAACCCCAAATTTGAGGTACATTTTATTGTAATATTGAAGATCCATCAATATTGTAATAAAAGTCTATTTTATTGTGTAATTTTATGTGGTATTGCTTATTTAATTTTATAGTCCATTGTTTGGTGTTGTTCGATTTGCATTCACAAGTGGAAATCATGATGATACCCACTAAGGGTTTCTTATTTTAAATTACCTTGTTACTAATTTGTGGTTTTTTACTTCTATATTATAGTTTTTTCAAAATAAAATATCGCACGAATTTTGCAAAATTAGGGTTTATGGAAAATTGTAGAAGTTGAAAAAAGTATGCAGACACCTTGCAACACTCGTGGGACATTCAAGAAATGCCTATGTGCATTTCACAAGCATCCAGAGGTATTTCATAAAGAGGAGTAACAATACATAGGTGTATTTGTAATTCTACTATAAAACCCTAACCTCTTTGATTTACGTATTTTCATGTTTTTACAGATTTATGACTAAAAATAACATCATTAATAATCTATTAAAAGCAAGCATTTTAATATGCATTTATAAGAATTAGAATAGTTATTTGCATCAATTTTTGAATCCACATTTAATCATGACTTTCACATTTCCAATTAGAATTTCATGATTTTCTACTGTGCTGCAATTAAAACCCTGCATTTCTGTATTCATATGAATTGTTAATTGCATGAATTAGTTTGCATTCTAGGGTTAAGAATTTCTCCTTTTGCTGGTCTAAGTAGGAACATAATTATAATAATTAAAAGTACCCCCACATTTGGTTATTCAAGGAGAAATAGTAGATGAACCTTCCTTTGTTTAGAGAGCGGTCTTAAGCGGTGTACTCTACTTTTGGGAAAATCAATATTTCTTGTGTTGGCTTCTAATTTAGACTAGTGAAATCAGTCATTTCTAAAATTTTATGTACACCATAACAAATTATAAATATTAAAAGGAATCATACACTACACGTATCACTTTTAACAGTAATGTGTTGGATTTCATCACCAACCATTGCTTGAGATCTGGTGATGGTGGGTTTCATCTCCATCCATCAATATCTATCCCTAGAAACTTTAGGACACCCCTAAGCATACTTTCTAAATTTCATCACTAGTGAGAATATCATTACCCATCCAAATCTATAGTATTCATCCATTTTAATTTTGATTAGTACATTGAAACACATAAAACCAAAAAAAAAAATGAAACATTAACACAAGATAATCAAAGAACCAGGTAAAACATATTTTGTTGCATGAAATTAGGATTGGATTGCCTATTTGATTTTGTGAGTTTTTCATTCCGCATTTTATTTTCTAGAATATTTTATATTTGTTTCATTAGTTTATGGTATTAATAATAAAACAAGCTAAAATAATGAATCAAATATCCACCAATAAAACCACTTCATCATGACCTTCCACCACCACTTCCATGATCAATCCCCCTAGTGTGATATAGATAAGTCATTCAAATTTATCTGTAGGTCCCTCACACACTATGTCATCCACATCATTTCATATGGACATACCCCAAATAGAATTATCTTCACCAACCATTGACCACTATATCACCCATATAGACATGACACAAGTGGAAGCTCTTTTGAAATCCACTAATTATGTCTTAGAGTTAGTCCCAAACTCACCTAGACATGATCCTAATTTACAGTAGGAACCTATCTCCTCTAAACATTCAATATTTACCCAGGTGTATAATAACCCTCTTTTTGAGGTATCTGCTACACCTTCCCAACATTTTTCCATACCACAACTATCATGTGCTCAAAGCACATCCATCCCATCCTCATACACCTCAATGTATGGTAACCCCTTATATGAAGCATATGTCAATGTTGCTTCATAAGTATCCATGTCCATGTCATCTAGTGTCTCCCATTAGGTTGCAATTCCCATTGTTACTTGTCCCCCACTTACCTCATCAATCCCATCCAAATTCACTCCCTAAAACACTAATTTGGAAATACATGAGACATGAGAACATCTCAAAACATTGCTTAAGAAGTGATATAATATGCAACAACAAGTTTAGGTGTTTAACCCTAAGCCTCAACCTATTTCCACTTAGCCCATATTTATTAGCCAAAGTCCATCTTGGATATCACAATATTTTGTGGTATCCATTCCAACATCATCACCAACCCATACGTATTATATTCCCATTGGACAACCTATCCAAAGCCCTCATACATAATTGCCATATATTCATTCATAATAATTTCTTCATAAACCACATCATCATCAACATCAATCCACTCTACCAAGTCATCATCACCTTATTACTCATCAACATATTTCCACCTTGCCATCACAAAATCATCAAGTTATTTAGGGTTTCCACATTGCTAGGGAGGACCCTTGAATCTAGGCTATGCAACAATAAATTGATAGTTTGATGTAACATACTCTTGGTATGATAAACCATAAACCTACCCTACATCAACTGATCAATCAACACATTCATCCTTCGGTACCATAACCACCATATTCAGTAGATTTCACAATACCAAAGTTTGATAAATTTAAAGGGATGAAGAACCCTAAAGAGCACATGAGCTCATTTGTTCATTCCTACTTTAGAATTCAAAGCAATGATGCTCTAATGCTTAGAACATTCCCTCAAATATTAGGGGAAGATGTTGTAGAATGGTATAATCATTTTTCCAATCATAGTATTTATACTTTTGGGAAATTGGTGGACTAATTTCTTGAAAGCTTCTCCCTTAATATAAGAAATAAAGTCTCATTATCCAATATCTATGATCTAAAACAATTTGATGATGAGTCTGTCTATGAATTTGATAACCGATGGAGGGTTGTTATCACAAAATTTCCATTTTCTCTACCAATGGAAGATCTAACCTAATTATTTGCTAAGAGTTTCTTAAAACCCATATCTTGGCTATTACAATTACAACAACATAGATCATTTTATGAAGCTCTTCCCCAGGCCAGCACAATTGATGAGATAAAAATCTAAGGAGTTCTTAAGCCTAAGAAGAAAGAATGAAAAAATAAGGGCCAATATAGATGAAATTATTTTGGCCAATCAAAATCCAATCAAGCCAATATGGCCAACTCATCTAGTCAATTAAATCAAGTGGTCATGAGCCAACCCGTAATGTCTCAACAACCCATGCAAAATCAATCATGAAAAATTGAATATCATGTGGTTCCATAAACTACTCAATCAAGTCAAAACATAATTCCATATATGGAAAATCAACCACATTGACAATATATTTGATAACCCCATCAATATACCCTATTGGTTGAATCTTATGCCTCCATTTTTCATAGGTTATATGACATAAATAAACTTCCCTTGCCTGAGGTCATACCTGATAATCCTACTAAATGTAGCAAACACTACATGGAGCATTTATTTTATCCTTATCATAGATAGAATGGGCATGACATCAATAACTGCCATCAATTCAAATATAGATTGCAAGACCTTATTGAGTTAGGGGATATCAAGCTTGATAGTACTATAGCTCAACAAAATCAAAATATTAGGATTTTTCAAACACCACTTTCTCACCATGAGGAAGCACAACCAACAACAGGAGGGTCAAATACGAAGACTCCTCCTAACCCAAGGTCAAAACAATGCTCCAATCAACAAAATGCTCAACAATATTCTAGTCATCCGCCCATACCTCCATAGGCAAGTGTGTCTCAAATTGCAACATCATCTTCTTCCATCCAATTTTCTACCACTACCTCTCTGCCAATACATATTCCAACCCATACATATCAATCCATTCATCCTTATAATTTTCCATCTAGGCCAATTATCTCATTGAGTAGCCAGTTAACCACAAGCTTAAAAATAGCTTTAGCCAAGATATCCATATATGAGTTAATCCAACAATATCCTCCACATCATGAAGCATTAATTGATATTATGAAATCCATTGAACTTCAATATCAAGATACTAATGCATTTAATATTTTTTTGTGGAATATTCAAACATGTATGGAGTATTCCATCACTTTCTATGATTTTGAAATCAAACCAATATCATCGATATCAATGGAATCTCTGTTACACATCATGGATCAAATTTACAAGAAGCCTTTAAAAGAAGTTTTAATTGATATTGGTTCCTCCATAAACATCATATCTAAATATTCTCTTCAACATCTCACAGACCACATTACCAAATCCTCATTCACCCTAAAAGCATTTAACAATGTTCTATGTTCCACAATTGGCACTGTTGTTTTACCCATCGAAGTGGGGGTCAAAATATTGCATACTATGTTTCACATATTGGAAGGGTCCATGGCATATAATGTACTCCTTGGATGACCTTTGATGAATGAAATGAGATGTTTCCCCTCCATATTACATCAATGCTTGAAATACGTAGATGAAGGACAAGTACATTGCATACCAGTGGATATTGAACCATTTAAGTATTGTAATTTAATCTCAAATTCTTATGATTCCATGTTACCTTCCACTCACCTATTCCTCTCTTCATCAGCCACCTTATCATCCACCCCATCCATATCAGCATCTAAATCCCCCATTCCTAAGAAGCTTCGAATCACCAATTCTCATCAAGATTCCACTTCCATAACCCCATATTCATCACCTTTGACTACATGCACATGTGGTCAAACTCAATCGAAATCAACCACATCATAAACATAAACATATTCCACCACTCCTTCCATATAATTGCAAGTCCAAAAATCCTCCCAGTCAAATCCATCTTCATCCACATCAGCTAATGTCTCATAAGTCAAAATAACGAATTGTGAAATACCATCAGCCAACCATGATTCAATTACATCTACATCCAATCCATCCACATCATCCCAAGTCAAGTTCCACCTCACTAATACTGGTATTGGTGAATATGTGGTCCAAGACATCATAGTTACACTACTTAGCATTCAAAGTGCTAAGGACTACAGTCACCCACGAGACCCACCCTTATTTATAGGAGTGGTATATAACATGGGTTCAGTGCCTAATAGCATTAATTTTGTGTATGAGGGACTTGATTAATCATCCAATTTAGTTACCCTAGATGAGCCAAAATTACCAACACCAACCAATATATAACATATACCACATTTTCCATCTTGGTATCTCCATATTGTTAATTCGTAAGGACATGACCTAGGATGACATGAATAGGGAATGCATGAGATTATCAATGTTTCATATCGAGATACGCATGACCATTCATGTTTATGTTATCGTCCACTTTCATCCATATTTTCTCTTGGAAAATATTTTCAAAGCATAAATCTAAATTTAGGAGAAGATATCCATCTCATAGGTGACTCTGAATATGATATCCATGAAGAATTTGACTTGATATCGATAGTTTCTGATGAATCCGAGAAGGAATTAGACCCCATTATTCCACATACCGAACATGATGAGTTTTATATTAGAACGTTCCCCATACATCAACCCATATTTCACTTGATTCTTCCACAAGAGTGAGCTGACCCAACCAATGAACCACCACCTCCATTCCATTAATCCATCTCATAAGCCATTTTGTTTGTAATATATGTACATAAAAACAAATAAAAAAAAAACAACAAAACAAAACAAAAATATTTTTGCATATACATTGCATTTATTTTTTTTTCTTGTTGCTATCCAAGTTTAACAAAGTTCTAGAATTGATTCTAGACAAAAGGATCCACCTATCCATTTAACCATACCTTCACCATCCACTTTTCCTTGAAGTCAACATGAATCCCATTGACTTATTTTCCCCCTTCCTAATCCATACAATTTATCAAAGCCAATTCATATTGACATGAGCCTTATTGATATGGACCATATTTTCTCACCACCATCCTTTTCTAAGTTTGTTTTATTCGATAAATTATTAAGGGCTTCAGTCAACTCCATTCCTCCATTGCCCCCACCTTCACATTCACCTTCACATTTAGATCCTAAGGTTTTATAGGTAGACATAGATGAGGATAAGTCAGTAGAGTTTTATGATATCATAGATGATATTCATCTAATCCCAACTCCCCATAAACTTGAGGAAGGTTCTCACATGTCTATTGAAGATACTATCAATGTGAACCTTATTTTAGATGCAGACAATCCCAAAATTGTCAAACTTGGAAAAAGCTTATCCAAATATGAACAAGAGTAATTAATTGCCCTCCTCAAGAGGAAGAAGAAAATTTTTGCATGGTCCTATAAAGATATGTTTGGTCTTGACTCTAATTTGGTTGTCCACAATATCACCTTAAACTCTGATGCTAAGCTGGTCAAACAAAAACTTAGAAGGATGCATCCTACTATTGCCCTCTTGGTCAAAGAAGAGCTTCAAAAGCTTTTAGACATGAACTTCATAGTTCCTATCGATTATCCTGAGTGGCTCTCAAACATGGTACCCATTCGTAAGTCTAATGGGGTAATATGTGTTTGCACTAATTGTTGAGATCTTAACAAAGTGTATCCTAAGGATGAATTTACCCTTCCAAACATCGATAATCTTGTTGAAACCTATGCTAGCCACAAAATGCTTTCTCTCATGGATGGTTTTTCAAGATAAAACCAAATTTGATTAAATACTTATGACCAGCACAAAACAACATTCACTACATCTTGGGGACTTTTTATTACAAGGTGATGCCCTTTGGCCTTAAAAAATATAGGTGCCACTTATCAACGTGCCATGACATACATATTCAATGATTACATGCATAATATCATGGAAGATTACATGGATGATATCTTGGAAAAATATAAAACTTGACAAGATCACATTGGTGTATTGGAAAAAGTTTTTTTCTATAGGAATCAAATGATAATGTGATAACATCTGAAAGCATAAATAATAACATCAATTATGAAGACAAACAAGAAGAGAAAGAACCTGATAAAGAAGGTATACAATGCAAAGTGAGTTAAAATATGAATACTATATTGAAGACCAAAGTCTTCAATAACTAAATAATGTAATACAAAGGGTGTTTGAATATATTATATTATTTGGTATATGCTAATGTACTACCTTGGGTACATCTTTAGATTAGGATATTGTCTTATATTATAGTGTGAGTATTTACTTTATGCAATGTAATAAATGCATAAGTATGCAAAGTATTTTTCTAATGTAATTATGCATAATAGTCCATGTGCACATGAGTCCATAGGGTAGGATAGTGAAGAGTCTCAAGAAGAGTGAAGGTCAAGAATGCTCCATATGAAGAGTCACATTATATTATATATGTCAATGTGTATGTGTGAGATATATAAATTGTAGAATGAGAGTGTGTGGAAGCAAGGTTATGCATATCGTATTGGACTCGAAATTTACTTGTAAAAAAATAGCAAATCCTAATCAAAATCAAGGTGAATCAAGATGAATCCTAAAAAAATCAAACCAATCATCTTCACACCAAAATTTGGGGCATTTGAAGCCCTAAAAATAAGGTCATATTTGGGATAAATTTTGACCTATTAAATCATCTTATAACTTCATAAAAACACCACCATTATATCAATCTTGAAAATATCTTTCCAACAAGTACAAATATGCCTATGTTTGGATATATATTATGGTGAATTAATCCTAAGAAAAAATTGATCCTAAAAATTTTAGGCAAATGGGCCGACATTGAGGGTACTTATATTCACCAATTTCCACTTTTAGAAATTCTAATATTTGTCCAATTTGTGAATATTTACCACTATGCATAACCCTATGTGGAAGTATGGTGTATTTGAGATCTTCATTCAATAAGGATACAATTTTTGTGAGAATTTGTTAATGGTAATTCTGTGAGTTATTGTAGAAGTTATTTATGAGTTTTGTATGTTTAGAATTTTTCCATTATCTTATATTTCATATTGAACCTTTATTTTATATATTGTGGTCATTTTATCTTAAGTATATAGTTTCAAAAGCTATCACCTCTTTGTTGTAATTTTTGAAACCTGTTGAGAATTCTTCGACTTAGAACAACCACAACTCTCTTTCTTTGGGAGAAGGAAAGCATATTTCCATTAAATTAAGATAATATATTGGAATGTAAGAGGCCTAAATGATTGACAAAAGCAAAGACTTGTTGGCTCAATGAGGAAATAATTTTCTCCTTCAAATATTTTGTTGCAAAAAACCAAAATTGAAGTAGACAATATTGATAGGATTAAAAAATCCATTTGGAAGGAGGCCAAATTTTCTAAAATTCACTCCTTGGGAGCCTCTAGAGGTCTTATTTGTCTATGGTATCCCTCCTCCCTTGAAGGCTCTTTTATCTCTTCTTCTAATAGGATTTTGAATGTTTTGTTCTTGTATAAATACTCAAATAGAAGATGGATCCTCTCCAATGTTTATGCTCCAAAATCCATACTCGATAGGGAGAACTTGTGGAACATTCTCAACCAAATGAGAGAAAATATTAGCCAAGAATACTAGCTTCTATATGGTTAATTTAATACTCCTTCATATCATTCGAATAAAAATGGTGGTACCAACCTGTGGTCCAAATAAATGGAAGATTTTGCAAACTTTGTGAATTACAATGAGTTCTTAGATATTGATCTCAAAGGAAGAAAATACACATGGATAAATAGAAGATTTGGAAACCAAAAAATTTACTCAGGTTGGATAGGGTTTTAATGTCAAAGGAAGGGTCAAACATTCTTGGAAATACTCAGCTAAGTTCTCTTCTTAGGATAGGGTCTGACCACAATCCCCTGCTTCTAGAAGTGACTAGTGAATGAAAGTTAAAAAAACATTTTTGCTTCAAATATATGTGGATTAGAGATGAGGATCTTGAAATTAATATTTTTGACTGGTGGTCATAGAAATTTACAGGCTCTCTCTTGTCTCAAATAGCTAAAAAGGTAATATATGTAAAGTTTAACTTAAAAATTTAGAATCATTTGGCAGTATCTTCAAGCAAAAAAAGGAAATCCAAAAAAATTTAACTCATTGAGGAAGCCGTAGAATCTAAGTCCAACAATTCTAAATGGTTATCTCAGGAAAGAGATATTTTGGCTTATTATAACAATATCTTAGCGAAGGAAAATATTTTTTGTCAATAAATATCTCAAGCTATTTGGATGAAGGAAGGAGACAAATATACCAATTCTTTTTATGTCATGGCCTTTAGACACAAAAGAAATAATGAAATCAAAGATATCATTATAGAGGATGGTTCAAATTTTTTTGATCCAGATCTTATTATGGATGAAGCAAGTAATTTCTTTGAAAATATTCTTGGCTTCAAACATCAAGGAAATGATGCTACAAAAACTTAGCTTCTCAATATCATTCCTTCATTTTTATCTATGAATATAATGACATCCTCTTGGTCACTTTTGACCATCAAAAGATTAAGGATGTCATATTTTATCTAGATAAAGGAAAGGCTCCAGGTCCAAATGGCTACCCTACCATTTTCTTCCATAGGTATTGGCATATCATTGGGTAATATGTTGAAGGAGCTTTATGTGAGGCTTAGAGAACCTGTCATATGCCTATGGTTATATATTTTACTTTTATTACTCCCATACTAAGTTTGTAGGAGCAAATGAGCTTAAATATTTTAGGCTAATAATTTTGTGCAACACTATCTACAAAATCTTTTCAAAAATATTGACTAACTGAATCAGAAGAATTCTTCCAAATCCTACTAGCCTAAATTAGGGTGGCTTTGTTCTGAGGAGGAAAATTATAGATGGTATTATTACTATCCATGAATTGGTGCACTCAACATAGAAAAGTGTAAACCATTCATGTTCATCAAATTAGATATGAATAAGGCCTATGATAGGGTCTCCTAGACTTTTTAAGAGAAGGTAATAAGAAAATTTGGCTTTCATTCCAATTGGATAAATATACATAAACAATGCTTCTCCACACCTATGTTTTCCATTCTATTTAATGGCTCTCTTGTGGTTTTTTTTTAAAGGTATAGGGGATTAAGATAAGGGGACCCTATCTCCTCATATGTGTTTATTATTTTAATAGAGGATCCAAGTAGAGCTCTCTTTGGTGCTTTAAATTCACACAAGATAACAAGAACCAAACTATTTATTTGCTCATCTATACTTGCTTTTTAGAAATTTGTCGATGACACCTTATTATTGACCGAGGCATATATATTTCAAGCTCATGTTTTGAAACATATTCTTAACCTTTATGAATTGGTTAAGAGGTTGAAAATTAACCTTATAAAGAGCATTTTTTTTTCCAAATACGCCTATGAGAAGGTAAAGGACCATTGCAAGTATTCTAGATTGCCCAATTGCTTCCCTTTCCACTTCTTATCTAGGTATGTCCCTCTTTTTAGGTTGTGTTAAGGAAGATATATGGTATCCTATCCTTGAAATACTTTAAAAACCATTTCTTGATGGAAGGGAACCTTATTAAGCCAAGAGGGTAAGGCCATACTAGTCATGTCTTCTCTACAGAGCCTACCCATTTATTTTACGTTTGTATTTAAAATACCTTAAAAATTTACTTGGAAAATGGAAAAAATCCAAAAAACATCTTGTGGTATATATCTAAAAATAATAAATGATTCCATATTGTCTCATGGGACCAGGTTTTCTCAAGTAAAATAAGAGGTGGAATTTGTTTGAAATGGATAAACAATATGAACCTTGCTTTTCTAGCTAAGTAGGGTTGGCATCTTCTTTCCAATAGCACTACTTGGAATCAAATTATTCAAGCTAAATATCTAAACAAAGGGATGCATTTTTTTAAGAATAATAATCTACCCATAGGGTTAGCCTTCTAGAAGAGCCTTTTAACTACAAAATAGCTTGTGCAAAGAAGCTAGGTAATGGGTGCTCTATTAATTTTTGGAATGATAAATAGTTTGTAGAGACTCCCATTTTTTAGACTCTTGAGCTTGTACCTCTTAATATTTTGATTGAACATTTTATGGGAATGAAGGTTTTAGACTATATTGAGGTGTTCGGTGGAAGGAAAGGTTGGAAGGAAAGAGTTCTACCTAATGTGAAAAATAACCTAATGGACTCCTTGTAGAGGCTAAGGAATATTTTGAGATTGCAAGTTATCCCTAAATATGATGGTGAAGACTCCTTGACTTGGGATTCAAAAAGTAATGGATTTTTTATTGTCAAATATTCTTACAAAACCATTTCTCAAGACAAAGACTATTGGTTCCACTCCAAATAGGTTTGGCTCAAGTCCTTAATGCCTATGGTAATTTTTTTTGGCTATCCATTCAAAACAAAATTTTAACCATAGAAAATCTCCAAAAAGAGGTTTGACTTTTGTTAATAGATGTTATCTCTATGGTCAAAATGAAGAAAATTCCAACCATATATTTTTAGACTACTCTATAGCATATGAGATCAGGTGTTCGCTGATTCATATGTTAGGTATTTCTTTGGTGATTTTGTTTTTGCTAGTAGATTTGTTTGAACAATGAAAGACTCTTTTTGTTAGCAAAATATGTAAAAAGTATTAGGAATTCATTTTTCATCATTATTTATAGGTAATTTTGAAGGAAAGAAATATATGCGCTTTTAATAATTACTCAAAGGATACTATTTCTATCAGTAATAGAAATGTATGTTCATTAAAATAAAACATATCTTGTCTTTCCTTTTTGAAATACAAGGAATATCTATCGGAATTTGGGTTGGCTGAGAGATTCCTTGTGATGTGAATTCAGCTAAGAACAATATATCCATAGGTTAAACAGTGTAAATTCCACCCTTGGTAGGATGGGTCAAGTTTAATTTTGACAGAGCCTCCAAATGAAACTTGGGTCTAGCAGGTGTTGGAGGTGTTATTTGGAATGAAAAGGGGAGTTTATTTGGGATTTCATAAAAATTGTAGGCTACCAAACAAGTTATTTTATGGAAGCTAGAGATGCATTTCAGGGAGATCTTAGCTTATAGTCATGTAATGTCAAAATATGCATTATAGAGGGGGAATATTTGAGCATAATTAATATGCTGCAAGGCAAACAAGCAAAAAACTATATAGTTGACAACATGAGAAGGGAAACAATCAAAGTGCTAGGAAATTTGGATTTTTTTTATTTTATGCATACCTACCAGGAAGGAAATAAGGCTACTAACCTTTTAGCAAACCTAGGCTTGCAACAAAGTGGTTTGATGAGGTCCAAGGTGTAGACCAATTGGTTCATCCAAACCCCATAAGGGGGCGGAGGTCCAAGGTTCAAATCTCGGGCCTCGTCGGACTGAACGCTTGTCCATTTCCTGGTGTTTTCAGCGGCGTAAAAGGTTTAAAATGATTGTGGCATGGTGGTTATAGGGGTGGACTACGCGAAGATCTATGTGGCGGCTTCTAGGGCGGACAACGCAGAATATTGTGGTGGCCATAAAAGCTGGACAGCCTGCCGGATTCATGGTGGCTACCGATTCCACCATGTAAATTCGAAAAAAAAAAAAAAAAGTGTTTTGATGATTTGGAGATAATATTTTCCTCAAGTTTTAGCCACTCTTATTGATTATAAAGTACACTTTTAATGTTGCATTCTTTTTTAATCTCCTACTTGTGGATCAGGAGAATGGTAACTGCATAATGTTTCCCTCTTAGAAGTTTTTTATTTTAAATTTAAATTTTGAAAAGGTTTCTGGTGCTTCCTTTGACAAGATAAGAGGAAGTGGTCTGAGGCAAGATCTTAAAACTTTTTTGAGCCTTTATTATCGAAAGAGTGGGGTACTTTTCAACTCCAAATCCAGGGGCTAACAATGGCACATTGGTAGGATTACATACCGGTGGCATGAGTGCAGGATTGTGCAAATTCTAATTTTTTCTACAAGGAAACATGACCACCTTTTGTGGTAGATAATTACTGGCTTTGGTTTGCTAGCATTTTTGGGGCCTTGTCTTTCATGGTTCCTATTTTTCTTGTTTGTTGCTAGTTTCTTTGTTTTTGTTTTTTATATATTAATGTAAAAGGTTAGGGAAACATTTAAAAAACCTTTATTTTTCTATCTAATAAAAAAATTACAAAAATCCAAAACCCAATATTATACAAGTAAAATAGAATAATAATTTTATTGCTCAAAAAATAAAGTACAATGCAAGAAGTATCTAAGAAGAGATATGAGGCTATAACATTGAATCCCTTAGTCATGCTTTTTACATTTAGGTGTAAATCTATATTTAGAAAATAATTTGTGTTGGAAATCCATTGTATCAAATATGAAGGGTCACCCATATGAAAATGTGGTGAATCACCTTCCATGATTTACAAAGTGTATATTAAATAAAATTTATATACACATGATTTTTTCTATTTTTTTTATATCTTCTACTAATATGTCAATATAGCTAGAGATGCATTTTGGCTATGAAAACCTAAAAATAGAAATTTACTATTTTTAAAAAGTACTTTCTTTTGCATTTTTGATGGCCTCTAGAGTGCATTTTTCATAAACATGCTAGAAACTCTATGATAGAGTTACCTACATAAATTATTATTCTCTCTCTAATATTTTCAATTTTTCTTAAAATATATAAAAATGGAGTCTTGGGCACAAATTCATACCCCTAACAGTGTGGTTGAGATAAAAAATAGATTTTTGAGCATTTTTAGGATAAAACCATGCTACAAAAAGGTGATATGACTAGATCATTCCCCCCTTAAAAAGTAGTGGTCCTCATGGCATCAATTTTAGACATCAAATGCAAAAATTATTTATTTATCTAATTTTTTATGAACCATTTCCCTTGGTGACCAAGTTGTCCTACCTTGACCACTATGTACATATGAGTAAACTACCTTCTAGTCATCTTGGTCTATATGTCAACATTCTAATACTCCTCCACTAGTGCTAAGATATCTATATTGAGTTCTTCAATATCCAACTATTTTGCTACTATGAAAATATCCAATAGAGGTGAATGATAGGTCCTAAGATGTTCAAAATTGAAGATTGGATGCAAACCAATATAACATGCAAGATCCAATTCAAAGGTATTTTCTCTCACCTTTGGTGATTGTGTATGGTCCATAGCAAAAAGGTCTTGCAAGTATCTTTTTTTGAAGATATAACCATATGCAAACTCGAGTTGATGTGGTACTTGATTCTACTCATGACATCACTTGTATGTATGTGTTCTCTTTCCAAGAGCTCATGAACCTATTGTTGTATGTGCTAAATTTATTCCACAAATTGGACTACCTTATCTATTTCTTTTATTGATGATATGAGTACTCCATGTGTTGCACAAGGAGAACTAAATTAGTATGTTCCAACTATTGGAACTTGAAATAGACATGAAATAGATTATGTTTGATAGAGCTATACAAATCTAGATTATACCCATGCTAAATGTAGAGAAGGATTTCATACCATATGTGTGGATGCTTGGAATTGTACATGCAAATATGTATAATCAATAAATTCCCTTCTATCTAGACATAAATATAATGATGGAAGGCTATGGATATGGTCAACTTGATGTCCATCATGGTCCATAAGGTGGATCAAAAAATTCTCAAAAATCTACTATCCTTGAGAGAATCCATGGAGATATATTTTCAATGCTTGGATGACATTGGAAATGGCATATATAGTCTTTTATTCCTATTTATTTGTATATTAATAGTACAAGAGGTACATAATATGACATACCTCTTGAAATAATTCCTCATCTTGATCCAATAGAAGTACTTATGAGGTATTACCAATATTTTTTCTACCCTAAAGTAACCTACTACTTTACTAAAGTGTGTTTTCTAGATCATATTTGAGTGTTCACTAGTTGGCATACAAATATGTCCCATGTATTTTTATGGTTAGATAAGGGGTTTTGAAAGGGTCCCCGAACCTTTTACATCAAACCCTTAAGATTTTACAAGAAGAGCCCATAATTGGAACAAAAAGGATCCACACATAGAGACCAAGCCCTTTCCAAAAACTACCTTAGGCTAAAATACGAACATAGTTATGAGATTTAACAAAAAATAAAACAAGGACCATAATCTAGCACAAAATATCATATATTAATAAAGCAAAAATATAGAAACAATAATAAATGGCCAACCCAAGAGGATAATATTAACCTCACTTTTTAGCATCTACACTAGCATAAGGGGGAATGTAACTATTAGGACCCCATCCTAACATTATTTTTGTATGTCTCAATTGATTATGCAATGACCTACGTCCAACATGGGGATCCCATTATAATGTTATTTTGAAACACCTTTGTAATTGCATGTGGTAAGTAAGTTACCTAGACAAGTGGGGTCATTTCATGTAATTGTTATCAAGAATGTAATCGATGTTTGGTAGAAGGTTCTCGCTCAAGTGGCATTTTGCATGTAAGCCCACTATTGGGCTTAGGGTTAGGGTTGCATGAATATTTTATTTAAATGACATGGAGCCATATAAATGTATATTTTTGCAAGTTAATGAAATATTGAAGGAGGTTGCCCCATTTAAGAGGCCCACAATACTTAGTTATTTGTGATATTGTTTCAATTTTACAATTACTTTAAGCATAGTGTTATTCTATTATTTGATGATTTTTGTTTATTTAAAATATTTTGTGAGTGAGCTATTTTTAATAGTAGGTTACTAACAAGTGATATCAAAGCACTTTCTAAGGCCGATTTTTGTTGTAACTATGAAAATTATTAGCTATCCATTCTAGTTGTTAGGTATAATTTTCCTATGTTTTCATTGTTGTAACTATAAGTTTTATTGTAGCTAACAATTGGTTTATGGGTCTTAAAGAAAAGAGAAATAAATATGTAAGGAATTATGGGGTTCCTTTGAAATTACATTATGGTATAGGAATTTTATGGGGGTTCCTATGTAATTTATAATTGTTGCTTGAAAGGATAAAGAATTATTTTATTGATGGTTGTCTCGGATAATGGAAATGGACAATGGAAAAGAAGTATGGGCTTCTTTCATGCATGTTTTCTTAATATGTTTTGCATTTTGGAAAGACTCATTTAGAGATGCATTCATATTTGCACAAAGAGTTGTCCTAATCCCTACTACCTATCATTCTACCTTGGAGAGTGAGGGAGATACCGAATGAAGTGGAGTATAGTTTCATTCTTCTAGTAAACTCTTCTCAATATTATATGTAAGGTTCAACATATACATCTCTCTTGGTGAAAGAGGATTTAATGTGTAGAAGTTAAATTTGTAACTCGGGCAATTGTTAGAAATAGCCCTTATGGTTGAAATAGATCCTTGCAAGTTTTGAATATGTATTGAAATTCTCTCTTATGCTAATTATAAACAATCTATTACCATGGACTTATTGTTAATTAATTGATGTATTATGTGATTGTTCTTAGATCTGGAATCAATGAACTCTCTTTTGATAGTTACCATGCTTTACTTAAACATGATGGAAGAGGTTTTGTTTCTTTGTTGTAATTGGATTGTTTAGCATGATCTTTTAGCTATGCACAGAGAGAGATAGTGTTGGATACATAGATTACTTCTTATTGTTGTTCTTTTTTCAGTTTGGGGATCACTCTTGAACCTCATCTTGAACTCTCTTTCTTAACCTGATCCTGAGGTAGTTGCAAAGAGGTGACACCTAGGTCCTATGTGTCCATTAAAGATTTATCACATGGAGTGGTATGTGCTTGAAATTCCCATGACATATATAGGGTAGTAAAGCATCAGAGATAGTAGATCACCTCAAAGGTACAACTAATTGAATACAAATATAATACGTGCAAATGAACTAGCATTAACTGATGACATTCCTCCTTCTCTAAATATTGAGAAGGGAAAAACCCAATGCTATGGTCAAGAGGTCTTGCATTCACAAAGAATGTAAGAAATGTGGGGTGACCATTTGAAACATCCTTTATGTCATGGAGGTATACAAGGTAAACCCAGTAACTATGGAAGCATGGCCTCTCCTTTCCACTCAAGTGATGTCTACAACATTATGGACTCGAAATATGGTTATGCCTAGTATTTTATTAACCATGGATACTCCTGGTGAACCTTGTTTGTTTTATTTTAAAGAAAATAATTAAAAAAAAAATCTCTTTTGGATTGGTCAATTTGGGATTGTTACAATTGGTATTAGATCTCTAGATTATAGGACTAGAAGCTTCTATTGAGGGAAACTTAGGACTAGTATGACTTGATAGGTGAATTTAGGAAGAAAGGATCATCCTTTGGGGATGGCTCTTTATGCGGATTAAAGGTGATCATTAATGTTATCAGTGGATGATAATACTCTATCATTAGTTTACATGGATGATGTAACTAATTAGAAAGTTAGACTTACAATTTGGAAGAGAAATTGTAACCTACCTTAGATATTTGTGTGGCTAGGGAATATGGCACCAAAATTGGGAAGAGAAAGAGGATTTTATCAACCTCCAAGGGTAAGCTAGGTAGGATATCTTCAAGGCTAGAACCCTAAGGAAAATTTTGAGGAAATCAAATAGAGAGGTCGATATCCTCACTATTGTTGTCTCTCTATAGCAAGAGCAAATAGAGTAGTAGAGGGAACAAATGAACCAATAGAGGGAGAAAATGGAACAACAAAAATATTGGTTGGAAACTATAGTGAGTTAGAGTTCACAAAATAGAAATTTTGAGGTTAGATAGGAAGGAAATCCTCCTACAGAAGAGCAAAAATTTAGGTATCTTATAGATGTAGAACTTGATAAGGATTTAAAGAATATAAAAACCTACAAATTCATTGAAAAATATGGGGTTGTTTCAATCGAGGTTTGGATGAATGAGTTGGAGAACTTCTTCTCCATGAAAAACTACTCCTTAATTACCTAGACAGTGTAGGTCACCCTCCATTTATAGGATACAGGGTTGGAATGGTGGGACACTTTTAAATCCAAATAGAATTTTTAGGCAATAAATCTAATGTGAAAATGTTTTTTTTAATATTTTAAGAAAAGGTTCCTCATAGAACAAAACTGTGTGGATAAATTGAAATAATTCTCCACACTTCTCCAAGGAACAAATATGGTGGAGATTTACTACCAAAATTTTGTAAAATTGCTTATGTATGTATTGCTTTATGAGAAGGATGAGAATATGAAGGTGCATAAATTTATCTTAGGAGTATATCCTAATATAATATTGGTAGTTAACATGCATAAGCCTGAGACTCTGAAAAAGGCTTATGACATGGCTCGACAAGCTGAGTCCAACCTACAATTAATTAAGACCTACTTTAATTATGTATAATTATCAAAATACGATCAATAAGCCCTGAGAAAGAGGAAAAGTGTTGTTTTTATGAAGTGGGAACAAGATCAAAGCAAGAAAAGCAAAGGTAATTTAAAGTTTGAAAGGAAAAATGATGAAGAATAAGAGAATTTTAACAACTTCCAAAAGAGGAAAAATAATAGTACTCCTCAACCATAGTGGAAGCCATAACTTTTGCAAGCGGAGTGTATAGTGGAGAAAAAATAGGAAATACACCCAATTCTAAAAGGTGGTTGCTATGATTGTGGGGGACCACACTATGCAAAAAAAATTCCAAATTAGTTAGGATCAAGAAAAAGGGTAGAGGAACCCAACCACAATATCTATGTAGCAACCAAAAACTAAAATCTAGACATGCAAGCCACACTTATGCTCTTGAATGGTAAATTATTTGATGAGAAATTTAGAATTTTGATAGATAGTAGAGCTACTGATAGTTTCATTTCTTCTAGTATAGTAAAGGATATGCCAAAAAGATTGATATTTTTGGCACAAGGGTGGAAATTTGAGTATGGGTATGGATTTGCCTACCCAATGAATCAATATTTTTCCACAATTGAGATCACCCTATCTAGTGACTCTACCTTTTGGAACCTATATGTAGCACCACTACGTACCTTTCACATCATCTTGGTAATATATTGGTTAAAGGATCATGAAGCCCTAATTAATTTCCAAGATAGATGGTTAGACTATATAGATAAGGACAAGTAGAGACTAAGAATCTATAGTGATCAAGGGTATTTTCACCCTTAGATGATATTAGCAATGCAGCTAAAGAAAGCTATTAGAAAAGATGGTATGGTCTATGTAATTAAGTTGAACCACAAGACCAAGGATGATAGGTGATCGGCTGTAATAACTCACATTTAATTTATCAATCTGAGGGTAAATCAAGGTTAGATTTAAAGAGTAGAAATCAAGTATAGATTGTATCGTGGGTGTTGGAAATTTGAGGTATTTTATATTTTCATTGATGTCACATGCATCACATTGAGTTTTGATGGCCAAAGTATTTCATAAATAAGCATTTATGATATTTTGGAAAACATGGATATATACAAGGTTTTTGTGAAAATCAAGGCAGGTAAAATAAAAGGTTTTATTTAAAACTATGGATGGCAGATTTGGAATGGGTTTTTATTAAAACCTAGGTTGGCTTTTCATTTCATCGAGAAAGATGCCCCGATGATGGAGATATTTAATTTTAAATATTTAGTTTAAATTTTAATTATTTAAAATTAAAATTTAAAATTTAAAATTAAAATTAAATTCATCGCCAACATCATAAAAACCATGTGCCATAAAAAGGAAATTAATAATTAAAGGTTCCGACATATGTGAAATTAAAGGAAGGTTGCATATATATATACAAAGGGTTTCGATTCAAAAGTCTAAGCATCGAGTGAAGAGAACAAAAAGCGAAAGCCTTGAAATCCTTTGATGTGATAGCATGGTCCAACGGTGAGCTTGGGAAGCATGGAGTTTTTGGTTGCAACAGGGCATGCATTCAATTCCCATCGGGTTTGATTTTCATAGAGTGTGGAAGAAGAGCATTTGGCGAACGTTTTTGGCATGACCAAGGGCATCAAAATATAGGTAGCATTTTTGCTCTCTGTCCTATGTGAGCAGATAACTCACATGGTCTTTGGCACCGTGGTTGTGGTGTTGAGCGGGCAGTGACGAGAGTTTGATTCCCTCTAAGAGGCAAGTAAACATTTTGTTGAATATTTTTTTATTATTGCCTAATGTTGGAGGAATAAGGTAATGCTAAGGGAATAATGTTTGATTAATTTTTTTTTAATTGGAAGGAAAGATATAAGGGTTGAAATGCACTTTTATAAAAAGAGAAATTTTTGGTGTTTTCCTCTTTTAGAAGTATACCATATTATATATCATTGGAAATCTTATCTCGAGGGCTATTTTATTAACTTGATTAGATGGAGAAATAAGGTGCATGTAAAGAGATATTTTTGTTTCTATAAAGGGGTTCAAAGTGAAGGTTGTTTTGTTCTTTTTCAAAGTGTGTTGAGTGTGGCAGATTTCCAAAGGGGTTTTTTCATCTTCATAAAAGGTATGGGCACATTCTCCTATTGATTTATTATGGTGGTTGATTTATGAAATATCATTGGAGAGAAAAGGATTGATTGTGGTTTCATTTTCGGAAGTGGTTGGTTGAATGCTTCAAGGTTTTCTAGTTTGAGAGTTGTGTTTAAACCTTATTTTATAACCATAGTTGTTGAAGCCCATTGGTTATGCAAAGAACTTGAAAATAACATGAGTATCATTGTTATGTGAAGAATGTTTTATTAGTATTGTTGTTGAAGCCCATTGGTTATGCAAAGAACTTGAACTTGAGAAGAAAATGAGTATCATTGTTATGTGAAATTTGTGGTTGAGCATTTTTGGAAAAATTTGAGTTGGTTGATACATGCTTGGAATAGGGTTTGTAAGAAAGAGTTGTTCCTTGTGTTAGTTGGTTGAGAAGAGTTGTTTGAGCCTAGTCAAGTGATTGTGTGAAGTGGTTGTTCAAGTTCCATGAAAAAAACTATTATATATTTTGTATTTGAGTTGAGATTGAGATTTGAGGATAGAACATATTGAGTCTCTAACAATTATCTTTATTCTTCTATGAGATTGCCTTGAGTTGATAAAGATATGGATTTGAGTATAGAACATATTGAGTCTCTAACAATTCTCTTTATGCTTCTATGATATTGATTTGAGTGGATATCATTGTGGATCATAGTTGTCATCCTTTGAAGAGTGTATTACCATTCATTATTGAGTTCATATTTGAGCCTTGCCTTCATAATATTGTGGATGAGATTTGAGTACTACTTGAGTATGATTGATTGAGCCTTTGAGAAGGCTTTTGGGATAGATTTTTGGAAAACTTTATGGATAGTTTTTGGGATAGATTTGGACAAGTTCTATGTGAGCTTGTTGAGTAGATTTGGACAAGTTTTGTGTGAGCTTATTGAGCAAATTTGGATAAGTTATATGTGAGCTTGTTGAGAATATTTGGACAAGTTCTATGTGATCTTGTTGAGAATATTTGGACAATTTCTGTGTGAGCTTGTTGAGCAAATTTGGACAAGTTCTATGTGAGCTTGTTGAGCAGATTTGGACAAGTTATATGTGAGCTTGTTGAGCAGATTTAAAAAATTTATATGTGAGTTTGTTGAGTAGATTAGTGGAGTGCCTAGCTGAGCAGATTAGTGGATTGCCTACCTAAGCAGATTAGTGTTTTGCCTAGCTAAGTAGATCAGTGGATTGCCTACCTGAGCAGATTAGTGTGTTGCCTAGCTGAGCATATCAGTGGATTGCCTACTTGAGTAGATTAGTATGTTGCCTAGTTGAGAATATCAGTGGATTGCCTACCTGAGAAGATTAGTGAATTGCCTACCTGAGCAGATCAAAGTGTTGCCTAGATGAGCAGATCAGTGGATTGCCTACCTGAGCAGATTAGTGTATTGCCTAGCCTTGAGCATATCAAATTAATCATTGTATTGGATAAGGATCCTTATTTTTTTATGAAATATTATAAGGATATTATCTTGTGGAGTACCCCACATTAGAAGAACCACATTAAATATTGTTTCTAAATTGTGTGTGGTGACTTGTGCTCTTTCTTACTATTGCTATATGAGTTATTAATGCACATTGCTATATTTGGTTATTGCAATTAAGGACATTAATTGATATTGGTTTGGAAAGAAAGTAAAAAGTGGGTGCTATGTTGTTCACCCCCCCTTTTAGTATAAGCTTGTGTTCTTCAATTGGTATCAGAGTGGGTTCCTTCTGAAAGGCTAACAAATTGAGGGTAGATTCTAAAATAACACATATGGCTTCACAGAATGGATCATCTACAAATAAGGCACCATTATTTGATGATAATAATTATGCTTTTTAGAGCATGAGAATGAATAAATACTTAATATCATAGGGATATGAGGTATGGCAGATGGTTGAAAAAGAGTATAAGTTTGAATGTGATCGCTAGGCAAATAAGACTTAGGAAATTTGTTGAGATCAATGCAAGGGCAATAAATTGTATTTTGAGTGGGCTACATGAGATAGATTTTGCAAAGGTCATGGTATGTAATTTAGCTAATGAAATGTGGACCAAATTGTGAAATACTTATGAAGAATATTCTAAGCTAAAGTTATCAAAACTATAGATTCATATAAAAATATTTGAGGAATTTAAAATGGAAGATTTTGAAGATATTGCAAAGTTTTTACTTTGAGTTGATGAGATTACTAACACCATGAGAGGCCTAGGATTTGAGATGAAAGAATAAAAAGTTACTCAAAAGGTTTTGAGATCACTTCCCATGAAGTATGATGCAAAGGTTTCAGCAATAGAAGAAACAATGAATATCAACAAGCTAACAATGGAAGAACTACAAGGAACTCTCACAACTTATGAGATGAGGGTAAGTAAGCATCAAGTTACAATAAAAGATATTGCATTCAAGGCTTCAAATAAATATAAAGGGAAGGTTCCAGAGATATATAGAGATCCAGTTAATGATGAGGAAGATAACTTCATCAAAATGAATAAGGACTGAAGTAATTTCAGGGATATGAGGAAAGTCAAATGCTACAAGTATGGTGATCTTGGTCACTGTGCACACAAGTGTCATCATGAAGAAAATAGTGATGATGAAAAATAGGGTCACATAAAAAATAATATAGAAAGCATAAGCATGACAAAGATGACAAATACAAGAAAAATAGGTATGAGAAGAAGAAATTTTTTTGTAAGGTAAAGAAATCTTACTACATTGTAGAAGCAAGTGATAGCTCATATCACAGTGATAAAGACAAGTCAAATGATGAAAAGGAAGAACATCTATTCCTTGGAATAGAAGGTGAAATAGAACAGTGCTTTGTGTGTTGTCAAAGAGATCACAGATCAATTGCAATGGTTTTAGTGATAGTGAAGATGAGATGACACATCAAGGAAATAGGCATAGTCAAATAAATCATGAGAGTTTGTTTGCTATAGAAGATTATAATGATCTTAGTGATAGTGAAGATGAAGAAGGGTTTTTATATGGGATAAAAGAAGTAGAAGAAGAACATTTAATCCAAGCAAAAGAAGTTAAATAGGATAATAGTGTAAGAAAGACATATGTCTTAGTTGATCTAAAGGAATATTTCAATGAGATCTGTGAGCAACTACAAGATGTTAAGGAGAATCTAAAATAATTGAGATGTTCCATACATGAGAAGTTTGATCCATCACATGACTCAAAATGTCAAGATATATTCACTAATAAGGAAACATGTATTTCAAAGACAATAAATATGGATGCCAATTTGCTACTTGACACAAATAAAGAGAAAGAAGAAAAAGATTTCAAAGCACCAAAGGTCTCATATTTCAGGTTTGGGGAATCACACTCAAAAGGAAAGGAAGTTCTAAAATATGAAAGCAATGAAGCACCTAAGTATTTGAAGAACACAAGCTTATACTGAGAGGGGGGTGAATAGTATAAGACCTCTTTTTACTTTTTCCTTTATACTTCAAAATAGTAAAGAAATATACCCAAAGCAATATCAAAGCAATGCACAATATCATCCACAAAGTGACACCAATTTTAACGTGGTTCACCCGAATGGTCGAGCTACGTCCACAAAACTTTTCTCTAAAAGATATCTCAAAGTTCTTTGGGAATCCTTCCCAATTACAATGTTTATGAGCCTCGACCCAAAGGAGATACCTTCCCCCAATCAGAATTTATGAGCCTCTGTTCAAAGGAGATACCTTCCCCTCTACTATGGAAATGATCCCTCAGAAGATCAACTGCCTCTACCTCTTGCTAGCATGTGGAACTCCTTTCCACCAAAGACCTCCTATCCTCAATGCTTAGCCTAAGAGACCTCTACCTTCTATGATAACGTCCACAGTAGCTCAGCAACATGTACCAAACACAGTCAATCGATCTAGTACAAGTCTTCCTATGTCTGTCAGATCTGTCCAACACTTGAAAAAATCAATCCTCTGCACACAAGCCTTATCAAAGACTTGCCAAATCTGTCCTTAGGTTCTTCTCAAAGAACCAATGCACCTCTGTCCTCATACAGTAGCACTCTACGTTCATCTTTGTCCTTTGTGCTCTCTACGTCCTCTGCTTTCTTTACGCAATCACAGCTGCACTTGGTGGAACTTCAATCTTTGCACTCTCTACGCAATCACAACGGCACTTAGAACAATTCACCATGACTCTTCACTCACTCCACACACTTCGATCGAATTTTGTACTCTACTCTCAGTGATCGAACTTCTCACTCTACGCTCTATCTATGAACGTCACAACTAATAATTCCTCCAACTCTTCAAAATAGCCTACATTTTATAATAACACTTTCAAGATCAAAACCTTAAACTTAGTCGGCTATAACCCTGATATTTAGTCGGCTGCACAACCCTAAACTTTTTTTGGCTGCAAACCCTAATATTTTTTGACTCACATTTAACTTTGTCGGCTTCAACTACCTCTGTAACTCTTTTGTAGCTTTTGTTGTGAAACTACAACATGTCACGATATCACGACACCTTTGCAACCATACACTTTCTTTTGGATTTTGTCACGATATCGCAACACTTCAGCCTTTGTCGACTTCAACTAAGCTCTTGTCGCGATATCGCAACACTTCTGTCTTTGTCAGCATCAACTTTGCTTTTGTCATGATATCGTGACACTTCTCCCTTCATCGACCTCCTTTCTGCTTTTGTCGTGAAATCATGACACTTTTGCCTCTGCAGACTTCATCTTCACTTCTGTCATGATATCGTGACACTTCTATCTTCATAGCCTTCCTCTCTGCTTTTGTCACAAAATCGTGACACTTCTCCTATAGAAGACTTGCTTTCAGTTTCTGTTGCAAAATCATGACACTTCTGCTTCTGTCTGCTTTCTTTTCTGCCTGTCGTGAAATCACAACACTTTCTACATCCGTACGCATTCTTTGCAACCCGTCACAAAATCGTGATGCTTTCAGCTTCTATACACTTTCCTTGTAACCCGTCACGAAATCGTGATGCTATCAACTTTTCATATGTTTTCTTTGCAACCTGTCGCAAAATTGCAACATATCGCGATATCGCGACACTTTTCTAACTTACTTTCTCTCTCCTTAAGTCGCAAAAATGTGACATGTCGTGATATCACGACACTTTTCTAACTTTCTTTCTCTCTCCTACTTAAGTCACGAAAATGCGACATGTTGCTATATCACGACACTTTTCCTCCTTAGATCTTTCTGTTCTTCGGGTCGTGAAAACCCGACATGTCGCGATATCATGACACTTTTTCACTGCGAGATCTTTCTCTTGAACCTGTCACAAAATCATGACACTTTTTCTTTCGTACAATCCCTCTTGCAAATTGTCACGAAATCATGACACTTTTCTTTGCGAGCTCTTTCTCTCGAACCTGTCAGCTTGGGGTTTGCAAAAGACCTTTGAAAATGTTATGTCGTAACCTTCATCAAAATAAATTATTTGACATCAAATAAAATTATTTCAAAAAGCTTCTTGACATCAATGACAACTTATATACTTGAGCAAAGGCAATGTACCCAAAGTACCCAAAATTGTCAACAATCTCCCCCTTTGTCATTGATGGCAAACCTTTACTAAAAACACTTCTCAAGAGCCAAAACTGAAATCAACTTTGCTAACAACTTAGAATATTCCTTTGAAGTATTGCTCCCCCTGACTTGAAGCTTTCCTCTTCACTTTGAAGCTCTCACCCTTACTCATATCTCTCCCCCTTTGTCATCAATGGCAAAGGGTCACCATTGGGGCTCGGGACTAAGAATGAGCCTCTTAGCTTAGTCCCTCCCCCACCTCCTGATGAGGTGATTAATTCTAGGGTGGGAGTAAAACTCCCATTAGGCATTGATCATCATCAGTGTCTATAATTTCCTTTTCGGGCCTTCTCTTGAACTCTTTGTCCATATTCTTGTTCTTGTCACTATTCTTGTTCTTGTTCTCATCCCTGTTCTTGTCCATGCCTTGATCCTTGGACCTGATCATGCCACTTTTCCTGTTCCTGTATTCTGGAATTTCAGCTCTACACCTGTCTGATTATGTGACCTTCATTGTTGCACTTGAAACACTTGATGATGTTGTTTCTCTGAGGTAAACCTGATCTTTGAATCCACCTGTTCTGACCAAACCTGTTCATGTTATTTACCTTGCAATAGACTGCCTTGTGCCCAAACTGTTGACAAGAGTAGCAATACCCTTGAAAGAAATTAGCACTTTTGAAATTCTCGTTTACCATCTTCACTTGAGCCATGCAATGTGAAGCCATCTGACCAAAATTATGACAAGAAAAACATTTGCCTTGAAATTTTCCTTTATTTGACCTCTTGGGTCTTGAAAACTTCTTCTTCTCATTTTGAATTATGTTTTCTATTTTTGCGCATCTATCATTCAAGGACTCATGATCTAAAATACTTTCCTCATAAGAACTCTCTTCCTTTTGGAGTCTCTTACTAGACTCTCCAACTTGTTCCTTATGTGGCTTAACAAAAACAAGGCCTATTTTATCTGTTGTCTTTCTTTGACCTTTGATGAGTGACTTAACATTTTTGGAGCTATCTTGAAACATGTAAAGCTTATCCTTGTACTCTTTAGTTTCCTCTTTCAAAGAAGCCATTTTCTATTCTAAATCACTATACTCAAGAACCTTAGACTCTAACTCATCCTTGAGTTCTTGTGTCTTAGCTATAGAGAAATCAAGATTTTCTATAAGATCATCTCTCTCCATACAACATTCATCTAACTTATCCTTGAGTCTAGCATTATTCTTTCTTTCCTTTTTCAAAGCACTAAGGGCATTAATAAGTTCACTTTCAAGATCCTTTATTTATTTTCTTTCTGAATCATCAAACCCTTTTTCAGATTTCTTATCACTAGAGGTGCTACCTTTTTCAAAAACCATACAAGCATCTTCCTTATAATTTTCTGAAGCATCCTCATACATATTGGAAACCAAATTATTATTTGTACAATCATCCTCAAGGTGACCAAAATTTCCACATCTAAGAAATTTCATGATAATGAATCTATGTTTCGGTTCTTCCTCTTTTTTTGATATGAACATCTCATTTTCATTATCACTTGAAGAACTTTCACTATCACTACTAGAACACTTACTTGCTTTGTCTAGATATAAACTCTTCTTGTGCTTATGAGAATACCTCTTTCCTTGATTGTTGTGCTCATATTTGTTCTTTCTGTGATGCTTATGCTTTTCAGAAACCTTGCTCATAGAATCCTGTTTATCTTCATCACTTTCATTCTTGGGAACAGTACAGTCAGTAGCATAATGACCAAACTTTCCACAATTGAAACATCTTATATTTTTTACGCTTTCTAGAGAACTTGCCTTTCTTGCTATAAAATGCCTCTTCATCACTAGAAGACTCATCACTATCTTGAAGCTGCTTACCCTTGGATTTCTTGGTAGCCTTGAAAGCTGCCTCTTTCTTGACATCAACCTTCACTTGAGTTCCCAACTCAAATGCTACAAATATACTATGGAGCTCATCCTTTTTCAACTTATCCAAATCTTTAGCTTCCTCAATAGTAGAAATATTTTCACTAAATCTATTAGGAAGAGATCTTAAAATCTTATCACAAACATCATTTTCAGCAAGCTCAAGACCTAAGTCTTTCATGGAGTTAACAACATCATCCATATGAAGCATGTAGTCACTAATATTTTCATCATCATTCACCTAGAGTTGTTCAAACATACCTTTGAAGTGTCTCAACTTGGCCTTTCTGACATTTGTATCACCTGTATGAACCACCTTCAACTGTTTCCACATTTCACTAGTCTGTCTTGCAGTGAATCACTTTGGTGAGATCTGCTTTCTGTAAGCCTTTCAGGATTGCATTCATTGCTTTTGAATTGTTGTGATGTAGAAGCCTTTCTTCTTTAGTATTAGGACCATGTACAAGAATAGTGTACTCATCTTCAATCACTTCCCATACCTCATTACCAAGTGCCATTAGATGAACCTTCATCCTTGCACTCCAAAGACCAAAATCTGACCCATCAAGAATAGGTGTTGCATTGCTACTTGAATGATCCATTGTGTTCTTTACTAGCTTTTCTTTCAAGTCGTTAAACTTTTTGAAGGCACCTGCTCTGATACCAATTGAAGAACACAAGCTTATACTGAGAGGGGGGTGAACAGTATAAGACCTCTTTTTACTTTTTCCTTTATACTTCAAAATAGTAAAGCAATATACCTAAAGCAATATCAAAGCAATTCACAATATCATCCAAAAAGTGACACCAATTTTAACGTGGTTCACCCAGAATGGTTGGGCTACGTCCACAAAACTTTTTTCTAAAAGATATCTCAAAGTTCTTTGGGAATCCTTCCCAATTACAATGTTTATGAGCCTTGGCCCAAAGGAGATACCTTCCCCCAATCAAAATTTATGAGCCTCTGCTTAAAGGAGATACCTTCCCCTCTCGCTCCGGAAATGATCCCTAGAAGATCAACTGCCTCTACCTCTTGCCAGCACGTGGAACTCCTTTCCACCAAAGACCTCCTGTCCTCAATGCTTAGCCTAAGAGACCTCTACCTTCTATGATCACGTCCACAACAGCTCAGCAACATGTACCAAACATAGTCAGTCGGTCTAGTACAAGTCTTCCTCTGTCTATCAGATCTGTCCAACACTTGAAAAAATAAATCCTCTACACACAAGCCTTCTCAAAGACTTTCCAAATTTGTCCTCAGGTTCTTCTCAAAGAACTAGTGCACCTCTTTCCTCATACAACAGCACTCTATGTTCGTATTTGTCCTTTGTGCTCTCTACACCCTCTGCTCTCTTTACGCAATCATAGTGGCACTTAGAACAATTCACCATGACTCTTCGCTCACTCTGCACACTTCGATCGAATTTCACACTCTGCTCTCGGTGATCGAACTTCTCACTTTGTGCTCTATTTGTGAACATCGCAACTAACAATTCCTCCAACTCTTAAAAATAGTCTGCCTTTTATAATAACACTTTCAATATCAAAACCTTAATCTTAGTCGACTGTAACCCTGATATTTAATTGGCTGCACAACCCTAAAATTTGTTCGGCTATAAACCCTAATCTTCGTCGGCTCACATTTAACTTTGTCGGCTTCAACTGCCTCTATAACTCTTCTGTAGCTTTTGCCGTGAAACTACAACATGTCATGATATCGTGACACCTTTGCAACCGTACACTTTATTTTGGCTTTTGTCGCGATATCGCGACACTTCAGCCTTTGTCAACTTCAACTAAGCTCTTGTCACGATATCACGACACTTCTGTCTTTGTCAGCATCAACTTTGCTTTTGTCGTGATATCGCGACACTTCTCCCTTCGTTGACCTCCTTTCTGCTTTTGTCATGAAATCATGACACTTCTACCTCTATAGACTTCGTCTTCACTTCTGTTGCAATATCGTGACACTTTTTTCTTTATAGCCTTCCTCTTTGCTTTTGTCATGAAATCATGACACTTCTCCTATAGAAGACCTGCTTTCAGTTTCTGTCGTGAAATCATGACACCTTTGCTTCAGTCTGCTTTCTTTTTTGCCTGTCGTGAAATCATGACACTTTTTGCATCCGTACGTATTCTTTACAACCCATCATGAAATCATGAAGCTTTTAGCTTTCGTATGCTTTCCTTGTAACCCGTCGCGAAATCGTGACGCTATCAACTTTTCGTACGTTTTCTTTGCAACTTGTCACGAAATTGTGACATGTTGCGATATCGCGACACTTTTCTAACTTGCTTTCTCTCTCTTGCTTAAGTCACAAAAATGTGACATGTCGCGATATCGTGACACTTTTCTAACTTGCTTTCTCTCTCCTTCTTAAGTCGTGAAAATGCGACATGTCACGATATCGCGACACTTTTCCTCCTTAGCTCTTTTTTGTTCTTTGGGTCACAAAAACCTGACATGTCGTGATATCGTGACACTTTTTCACTGTGAGCTCTTTCTCTCGAACCTATCGCAAAATCGTGACACTTTTTCGTCCGTACAATCCCTCTTGCAAATTGTCACGAAATCACGACACTTTTCTTTGTGAGCTCTTTCTATCGAACTTGTCGGCTTGGGGTTTGCAAAAGACCTTTGAAACTGTTATGTCGTAACCTTCATCAAAATAAATTATTTGACATCAAATCAAATTCCTTCAAAAAGCTTCTTGACATCAATGACAACTTATATACTTGAGCAAAGGCAATGTACCCAAAGTACCCAAAATTGCCAACAATGATTATGAATAAAGTTCAAAAGTCCCTATGGCTCCAAATATTCAATTTGGATCTTGTTTTGAGATAGGTAAATCAAGTTCAAAAGGAAAATAAATTCTTGAAGAGGAAAGCAAGGAAGAAACTAAGGAAGAGGATTTAGATACTACAAAGAAGGTTCAAGGATGCAATGCACAAGTTGAAAATGATCATAAGGAAAATGGTCAAGGAATGTATGAGGAACTAAGGCATGAACAAAGGGCTTTTCAAGGACACTATTTTTCTTGTAATGTATTTGGACACAGGGCTATACACTGTAGGGTCCATGGATCAAAGAAGTTTGATTTTTCTAGAAGAAACTTCAATGGAAGAAGGTATGATTTTTAGGGACATTGCTTCTTATGCAACAGGATTGGTCATAGAGCTTCTTAGTGCAAAGAAAATGAGAAAAATGGTTTTGGTTTTAGAGCTACACAATTCAGAAGTCATGGTCATAATGGTCATGAAAACAGAGCTTCACAATACAGGGTTCAAGAAAGGAATGGATATGGAAATTATTTCAAGAAAGAATTCAGGATTTGGGCACCATCCAAAGGTTAAAATATCAAATGTTTTAATTGCAATAACTTTGGACATATTGCAAAATGGTTTAGGAATCAATTCCAAACAGGTTCAAGGCAATAAGGTCAAACAAGTTCAAGGCAAGAAGGTCAAACAGGTTCTAGACAAGAAGATCAAGTTATTCATCAAGAGAATGATATCAAGAAAATATGGAAGGAAGTTGATACAGGAAAGAAACAATGTAATATGGGAGTAAAAGTACTCCCACCCCAAAATTAATCACCTCAAGAGATAAGGTGGTGAGGGGGCTAAGCTTAAGAGTCATATATTTTAGCCCCATAGGTGTCCCTTTTGCCATTGATGTCAAAAGGGGAGAGATTTGAGTTAGGGGGAGTAGCCTCCAAAGAGAGATTTGAGTTAGGGGGAGCAACCTCCAAATAGAGCATTGAGTTAGGGGGAGCAACCTCCAAAGAGAGTATTGAGTCAGGGGGAGCAGCTCTAATTCTCAGAAATGGTTTTTGTAGTGACTGTGGTGATTTGCATTAGAGGTGTTGCCATCAATGGCAAAGGGGAATATTGTTGAAAATTTGATGTATTTTATGTTGTCATTGATCTCACATGGATCACATTGAGTTTTTATGGCAAAAGTATTTCATAAATAAGCATTTATGATATTTTGGAAAGCATGGATATATATAGTGTTTTTGTGAAAACCAAGGCAGGTAAAATAAAAGGTTTTATTTAAAACTATGGATGGTATATTTGAAATGGGTTTTTTTTAAAACCCAGGTTGGCTTTTCGTTTCGTTGAAAAAGGTGCCCCGGTGATGGAGATATTTAATTTTAAATATTTAGTTTAAATTTTAATTATTTAAAATTTTAATTTTAATTTTAATTATTTAAAATTTAAATTTAAATTTAAATTTTAAAATTAAAATTAAAGTCATCGCTGATGTCATAAAAACCATGTGCCATCAAAAGGAAATTAATAATTAAAGGTTTCGACATATGTGAAATTAAAGGAAGGTTGCATATATATATGCAAAGGCTTTCGATTCAAAAGTCTAAGCATCGAACGAAGAGAACAAAAAGTGGAAGCCCTGAAATCCTTCGATGTGATAGCATGGTCCAATGGTGAGCTTGGGAAGTGTGGAGTTTTTGGTTGCGACAGGGCATGCATTCGATTCCCATCAGGTTTGATTTTTCATAGAGTGTGGAAGAAGAGAATTTGGCACATGTTTTTGGCATGAGCAAGAGCAGCAAAATATAGGGAGCATTTTTGCTCTCTATCCTATGTGAACAGATAGCTCACATGGTCTTTGGCACCACGGTTGTGGTGTTGAGTGGGCAGTGACGAGAGTTCGATTCCCTCTAAGTGGCAAGTAAATGTTTTATTGAATATTTTTTTATTATTGCCTAATGTTGGAGGAATAAGGTGATGCTAAGGGAATATTGTTTGATTAAATTTTTATTTACTTGGAAGGCAAGATATAAGGGTTGAAATGCACTTTTAGAAAAAGTGAAATTTCTGGTATTTTCCTCTTTTAGAAGTATACCATATTATATATTGTTGGAAATCTTATTTCGAGGGATATTTGATTAACTTGATTAGATGGATAAATAAGGTGTATATAAAGAGATATTTTTGTTTTTGTAAGGGGGTTCAAAGTGAAGGTTGTTTTGTTCTTTTTCAAAGTGTGTTGAGTGTGGCAGATTTCCAAAGGAGTTTTTTCATCTTCATAAAAGGTATGGGCACATTATCCTATTGATTGATTATGGTGGTTGATTTATGAAATATCATTGGAGAGAAAAGGATTGATTGTGGTTTCCTTTTCAAAAGTGGTTGGTTGAATGCTTCAAGGTTTTCTAGTTTGAGAGTTGTGGTTAAACCTTGTTTTATAAGCATGGTTGTTGAAGCCCATTGGTTATACAAAGAACTTGAAAATAACATGAGTATCATTGTTATGTGAAGAATGTTTTATTAGCATTGTTGTTGAAGCCCATTGGTTATGCAAAGAACTTGAACTTGAGAAGAACATGAGTATAATTGTTATGTGAGATTTGTGGTTGAGCATTGTTGGAAATATTTGAGTTGGTTGATACATTCTTGGACCAGGGTTTGTAAGAAAGAGTTGTTCCTTATGGTAATTGGTTGAGAAGAGTTGTTTGAGCCTAGTCAAGTGATTGTGTGAAGTGGTTGTTGAAGTTCTATGAAACAAACTATTTTATATTCTAGATTTGAGTTGAGATTGAGATTTGAGGATAGAACATATTGAGTCTCTAACAATTCTCTTTATGCTTCTATGAGATTGCCTTGAGTTGAGAAAGATATTGGATTTGAGTATAGAAAATATTGAGTATATAACAATTCTTTTTATGATTCTATGAGATTGATTTGAGTTGAGATCATTGTGGATCATAGTTGTCATCCTTTGAAGAGTGTATTACCATTCATTTTTGAGTTCATATTTGAGCCTTACCTTCATAATATTTGTGGATGAGATTTGAGTACTACTTCAGTATGATTGATTGAGCCTTTGATAAGGCTTTTTGGATAGATTTTTGGATAACATTGTGGATAATTTTTAGGACATATTTTGACAAGTTCTGTGTGAGATTTTTGAGCAGATTTATACAAGTTATGTGTGAGCTTGTTGATCATATTTGGACAAGTTCTATGTGAGCTTTTTGAGCATATTTGGACAAGTTCTGTGTGAGCTTGTTGAGCAGATTTGGATAAGTTCTATGTGAGCTTGTTGAGCAAATTTGGACAAGTTTTGTGTGAGCTTGTTGAGCAGATTTGGACAAGTTTTGTGTGAGCTTGTTGAGCATATTTGGACAAGTTATGTGTGAGCTTGTTGAGCATATTTGGACAAGTTATGTGTGAGCTTGTTGAGCATATTTGGACAAGTTCTATGTGAGCTTGTTGAGCAAATTTGGATAAGTTCCTGTGTGAGCTTTTTGAGCAGATCAGTGGAGTGCCTAGCTGAGAAGATCAGTGGATTGCCTACCTAAGCATATAAGTGTGTTACCTAGCTAAACATATACGTATATTGCCTACCTAAGTAGATCAGTGTGTTACTTAACTGAGCAGATTAGTGGATTGCCTACCTAAGTAGATCAGTGTGTTGCCTAGCTGAGTAGATCAGTGGATTGCCTACATGAGCAGATCAGTGTATTACCTAGCTTTGATCAGATCCAAGTAATCATTATATTGGATAAGGATACTTATTTCTGTGTGAAATATTATAAGGAGATTATCTTGTGGAGTACCCCACATTGGGGGAGCCACATTAAATCTTGTGTCTTAATTGTGTGTGGTGACTTGTGCTCTTGCTTACTATTGTTATCTGAGTTATTAATGCACACTAATATATTTGGTTATTGCAATTAAGGACATTAATTGATATTGGTTTGGAAATAAAGTAAAAAGTGGGTGATATACTGTTCACCTCCCCTCTCAATATAATCTTGTGTTCTTAAGTTTGGATCAATGCTAAGCTTAGTTTATATTTTTTTCAGTTTTAGGTTTTTGCAAAAAGATAAATAAACAAAAATTAAATTGTGTAGGAATGAAAATAGAATGCAATTTATGATTTTTGCAGTAAATATGATAATTACTAATTAATGAATTGATCTATTTTTGAATTTATCTATTGTTGAGGATCCTCGTGTAGTTAGTTTTATTTATCTATTTTGATTTTTTATCTTATGAAAATGAAATTTACTTTATTTTATATTCTAAGGTTAATTAACTATTTCTATCCTATTGTAGGGGCAAGAGCTTAGGGATTGGCTGTAGGAGGGGGACCTACCTCCTAGAAGACAATGTAAGTATTTCTACCCTAGTTTACTTTATCTCAGTAGCTAAAATGCATATCTATTCCTAAATGTTATTTTATTTTATGAATGTAGGAATGTACACGTACAACTACATAAATGAAAATACAAATGACATAGTTACAATATGTGAAGAATGAAGTGCTACTTTTATTGCTGGAAATTCAAATGTATATGATGGCGTGATTCTTCAAAAATTATACAGAAATTAGCTCTTTCTCCATTATAACATTGGACAATAGACCTTTTCAAAGATCTCCTTATGTAATATATATTGTGACTTGTACAATTCTGAATAAACTATTCCACATAGTGTTTTATATAATTTTTTATGCACAATATCATGGTTAACCTTTCTTTAATTTAATTTTTTTTAATTATTATTTTTTATTATCTTCCATCATGTCATTGCTTAGATTGGTCCCATGGTAGTTTTTATTAAGTTATGGCATCCAGGTGTACCGATAGTTGGTATATTTAAAATTTTACGGTGTGTCTCCATCTGTGATCAACTTCAGAGGAGAGTTAAGGATAGGCGGTACGTGGCAATGTCCTGAACGTGCTTGCCATATGCTAAATTTTACATATATGTAGACAAGATTTTGGTGTATTTAGCAATGTAAGGGGTTTTCAAAGTTTATATTTTAATTTTGATATCCATATGCCACAGGTATTAAAAAAAGTATTATAATTATTTGTATAACTTTACCTCCCCAAACCTTTATGAATGCGATTTGAAATTTTATGTCACATTATTTTTATATTTAGAATTGACGTGTTATTTCATAGTCTCGGCTAACACGTTCTATCATGTTTTGCTTCATATTAAGGTCCAGTTTTAATATTAACACTTAGAAATATTTCATAATATATCTTACAGGTATCATATACGAATGGTGTTTACAGAATATTACTACAAAAGATTATTACAAAAGATTATTACAGAAGATTATTACATAAGATTGTTACAAAATATTACTACATAAGATTATTACAGAATATTACTACTAAAAATATTTATGAAAGACATCTACGGAAGACATATATAGAAGACATCTATAGAATATGTCTACAGAAGACCTCTACAAAATACCTCTATAGAAGACCTATACGAAAAAACTCTACGAAACTATAGTTGTTAAAGTTTAAGAAAATACTTTACCTGTTTCTTCCCCTCCAAACTGTATTGTGAACTTTGTATACCATTATTTACTTCCCCCCAAACTGTAATTGTGGCTATATATCCAAAACAAGATGAAGTGTGTTTTATTTATATTGGTGGATAATATAATAATAAGTTTTATTTATGGGGGTTTATTATAATTTTTGTGATTTTGATTTCTGAATTTCATTAAGGAGTATCCAAGTGAGAAAAAAATTAATGATTATAAAGCTTAATATCAGTCATCAATGTATGGAAAAATAGATATATATCAAAGACTTGGAGTATTTTCAATCATTTAGAAAAATAGAATATGATATTATGATGGCTTCTATTAAGAGATACAAGGTTTTGAGAGATAAAAGCCATATTTTTGTGGGAGAAATGGACCATGGTATTTACATAGGGATTTGCTTCTGTCTTTTTCCTGCTCATGATATTCTAGATTTACTTCTCAAATACTTCAAACATCCTAGTGATTTTTAAACAACTTCATTATTCATTTCACAAATAAAAATGGTGTTAAAGTTATCCTAATGTTTTCAAGCTTCTTCAAGGACCAAATGTGTGTACAATAAGTATTCATTTCTCATTATGAGTGAGGATTGAGTAACAATAAATATCTCTTATGCCAATAAGATAGCTTATCTGTGAGCATACATAGGTCTTGTCTAGACTTAGTGCTACTGCATAAGGATACTTTATTGCCAGACTGGTTTCATTTAACCTATTACTATAATGAGGATCATCCTATGGTTTTCGAGATACTAAGAATTCCAAGGATTCAATCTATTTTACCATTCTTTGAATTTTCTTGGGATACTTGCTTATTTTAAGGAGCAAGGTATTTTTATTGCTTTTGGGGGTTCTTGCCTATTTTATGAGAAGCAAGAAGATGATTTTTGGGATACTTACTCAATTAGATGAGGAGCAAGAGAGTTTTTTTTTTTTGGAGTAAGAACTTTGGGGAGTTGGATTCCCAACCACTCTATCAAATTCATAATGGGAATTTTATCCTATCCTTACTATTATTCTCCTTTTCTTACTTTTTAGGGATGAAGGGCGAGCTTGTCATTTTGCCAATTCATTAGTATTCTAGGCCATGTGCATAGATGGATAAGCAAGGGAAATGGTTAAATTATGGCAATAGTAACACATGATTTAATCTCTCCAAATCTCACAATATTTTCACATGTTCAAATGTGTGTAGTCTAAGAAAAAGTTTGATTAACTAGGAATAACTTACAACATCAAAATATTGCTTGACTTTCAATGAAAATTTCTCAAAACACTAGTGTAGTTTGAGTGATTGAAAAACACCTAGAATTTATCTAGAAAACAAAGTATTATGCAACATATAATAGTCATTTTCCTATAGGATTTTTAGAGAAATACCTTCTTGGGCTATGTTAGAAACATTGACACTAAAAAGTGATGAGATTGAGATAGAAATACTGCAAATATAGAAATTTCATGATAAACAAAAGAAGCAAAATCTTTTTTTTAGGTGAAGAGAGAGATTATTATTCAATAGTGGATGATTGCAGTTCAAAAATGCACTGCAATTCAGCTTTCTACTTAAGGTGGTGTATGAATTCTTCCTTATATAATGTCTTCTTATAAATTTTAAGCCTATGGCCATTTAATAGTAGTTTTATTATTTAATCATATATAGGCTTAATATTGACTATACCATTTCCAAATATCTCTTTGATTTCATAGGGTCCTAGCCATATGGTCCTCAATTTACCTTGAAAGTCTTGGTAACAAGAATCAAACAAGAAATCTCAATATCCTGATTCGAATGTGTATGGTACAATGTGTTTATCATACCATTTCTTTCATTTTTGTTGGGTTATTTCAATCCTATGTAATACCTATAGTATTTTTTCATCTAGAATGTTTAACTTTTCCAATCTAGCCTTCTATGCTTTGTACAAATTTATGTCAAGTTGTACCATTGTGCACAGAGTTTCTATCTCAAATTCGATGGACATGATAGCTTATTTTCCATACACCATTTCAAAAGGTGATAATACTATGGTGGTTTTCCAAGTTATGTTGTATGCCCATACAACTTCTTTCAATATCTCAGCCCAATAACCCCTATTAATAGTTATAGTTTTTGTAATGATCTTTTCAAGTTCTCTGTTCATAACTTCTACTTGTCCATTGGCTTGAGGGTGATATGGTGAGGTTTTATTATGTTTTATTTGATAGATTTCAACAAAATGTTCAATAAATTTGGAGAGAAATTGGGTTCCATAATTTGAAACTAAATCTCTAGGTGCTCTGAAGCGTTGCATAATTTTTTCATAAATAAAATCAGAAACTAGCTCAGCTTGATTGGTTGATGTTGCTATTTCAAATTCTTCTAACTTTTAAATTCTAGGCTACCTACTAAAGTCTCTTTGGATATTTTATTTTGAGTTGCTTATCTTTATGAATCTTCCCTTAGAGTCTCTAGGTATGCTCATGAATTTTCTAAGTTTTCTTGTTTTTGCAATACATCTAATCTTCCTTGAATAGTCTATGAATATCATTGATCAAATAAAGTTGTTTGGGTGTCATGAAGTGTTCTTCAAAATTAAAATGGGCTAACACCAATTGAATCAATTGAACGAGAAAAGCTTGAGTCGAAATGGGGTCATGATTTCCAAATTGTAACTCACAGCGTAAATCTTGACATAGTTTACCTAAAGCACACAACTCTAGGTATCCTTTGATATTTCTTGCTGTATTCTAGGGATACTTCTTTCTTTTCTAGGTCTTCAAGGAACTTATGAATGAGGAGGGAGTATTCAAAATATTGATTCCAAGGGTAAATTGTTGGATTTACTATTTCTCTTATGTACCAAATCCAATTATCACAATTCTTTTTAAGATCTAGGTAAGATGAATGGTAGTTTGTCCCTAGAGTTTTAGCTATGTCAATCCTTTTGATTTCCTTCAATTCATTTGATTTTTTTTTATAATGTCAATGTGTTCATATAGACACTCCAACTCCTTACTAGATTCTCTATTTCCTTGCTCAAAAATAAGGTTAACTTCTTGTTTTACCAATAGTTCGCTAAGGTCTATAAGTGTAGACTGATTCAAACTATTTTCCACCATCTAGCAACTTATTTTTAATTTTATTTTTTTCTCTCTCTAGTTTAGTTTTGTTTGGGTTTTGATTTTTATTTTCTATTTTAATCCCACTATTATCAAGTTCAGATACAAATCATAGCAATTGAATTTATAACTATCCTTAATACAATAGGAAACAATTGAAATAAAAAATTCATAATAATCCTAATATTTTTGTTAAAATTAGATGTGACTCACATTCCTACGAATCTTTAAATAAAAAATCTTAGCACATTTGGAGCAAAATGAAATAATGTTGGAAAAATAAAATTTACTGGAAATAAAAGATTAAACTATTACTGTTTGGTTGATTGTTCAGGGGGGTTTCACTATGGCTGTGTCACTCAGCCATACCTACTTCTTGCTTCTGACAGGGTCCTAAACTAATGTTTAGGTCTATTTTAGTATGTGTGTCTCACTCAGGCATACCTAATTCCTGCTTTTCTCATAGGGCCTAAGTCAAAATAAACAATAATAATCACCCAAAGCTAAAAAATTTGCAGGAAATAAAATTTATTGAAATAAAAGGTAAACTATTACTGCTTCTTTGATTATTAGGAGGGTTTCACTATGGTTGTGTCACTCAACCATACCTACTTCCTACTTCTTATAGGGTCCTAAGCCAATTTTAGGTCTATTTCAATGTGTATACCTACTTCCTATTTTTCTCGTAGGTCCTAAGTCAAACTAAACAATAATAATTACCCAAAGCAAGAAATTTGCAGGATATAAAATTTGCAAAAATTAAAATTTACAGGAAATAAAACTCTAATAAAGAAAGCAATAAAATTGATTCCTCAAGTGAAATGAACCTAACAACGTCAAATGAAGGGGCTTGTTGGGACCATATTGTGCCACTCAAACTCATATGCATGCCAAGGACTCATACGTACCTCTTTCCACATATAAGTAAGCCTCACCTTTATGCACTGCAAAATAACTTTTTTAATTAACCACTACGGTGCTACTCTCCTCGATAATGGTGCCAAAATTATCGGTTGTAGCTTACATTAATTTATCAATCTGAGGGTAAATCAAGGTTAGATTTAAAGAGTAGGAATCTAGTATAGATTGTACCATGGGGATCAATGCTAAACTTAGTTCATATTTATTTTAGTTTCAAGTGTTTGTAGAAAAATAAATAAACAAAAATTAAATTGTGCAAGAATGAAAACATAATGCAATTTATGATTTCTGTAGTAAATATGATAATTACTTATTAATGAATTGATCTATTAATAAATTTATCTATTATTGGATTTATTTATTATTGAGGATCCTCGTGCAGTTAGTTTTATTTATCTATTATAACTTTATATCTTATGAAAATGTTATTTACTTTATTTATATTCTAAGGTTAATTAACTATTTCTAACCTATTGTAGGAGAGAGAGCTTAGGGACTACCTGTAGGAGTGGGCCCTACCTCTTATAAGACAATGTAAGTTTTTCTCCCCTAGTTTAATTTATCTCAGTAACTAAAATGCATAACTATTCCTAACATTATTTTATTTTATGAATGCAAGAATTTACACTTACAACTACATAAATTAAATTAAACAGTAAATAACACAGTTACCATATGCGAAGAATGAAGTGCTACTTTTATTTTTGGAAATTCAAATGTACATATTGGCGTGATTATTCAAAAAATGTACAAACATTAGCTATTTATCCATTAGAACATTGGATATTAGACCTTTTCAAAGGTCTCCCTATGTAATATATATTGTGACTTGTAAAATTCTGAGTAAAATCTTCCACATATTTTGCCATGTGGAGTTGTGGAATTGTAATGCAAAAACTATGCACTAAAAAAATAATCTAAACTAATGAAATTCCTAGTTCTACTTAGACTCATTAAACATTCTAAGTGGTCTAAGTGGCATTATACTAATGAATATTTCACAAGATGTACAATATAATCACATGTCCTTGATTCGTGGAAAAGGCATAACAATATTGCATCTAAATCTAATCATCCTAACAATATTCCAATTATACAATATTTACAAAATAAAGTGATAACCAAATTATTAATTACAATATCCTCATGGTGAATATGAGACAAGTCAACTAATATAAGATGACAATAATCCTTTTATTGCCATGTGGGAGCACCATGTTGTTTCTAATGTGGCAGACGAAATTGGTCAACTCTATTTGGTAATTGCTGGTAATAATTCTTCTTCAGTTGGCAGGATTACATCTTTGCACCTGCCCAACTAAATAATGTTGGTGAATGTAACTGATTGCAATATTTTGAATTTGAGACGTTTTTCGCAGGACTGCCCAAACTTCCGAACTTGTTTCGGCCATATCTCACTCATCCAAACTCGGATTGAGCTGAAATTTTGAGGGTAGATGCCTGAAAAACCCTAGAATGTCTCCACCAATTTTCATATCATTTGGAGCAACATAGATCCTAGCGCATCCCTATGTGTGAATGATATATTTGGCAAGCGACTATGTGAGGGTTTCATCTGGGTTGAGTGCAAGCAGCTCCAGAGGTTGGTTTTTAGGGCCTTCGGGCCCTAGCGGCCAATATTTTTGTGGTTTATGCTCAATATTTTAGTAGGAAATGTTACGGGGATACAATATGGGTTAGAAATTTGTCTTTCAATAGATCATACTGTGAACTTGAGTGACAACGGCTTCCAATTTGCTGCACAAAAGAAAAGTGAAAACCATACCTTTCCACGACGTCTAGGGCAAGGATTAAAGAGACCACGAAATAAGTTTCAAGTAGTTGATCAAAAAATGGCTCATATCTCAAGTGAATCTAGTGCTAAGGTGCACCCACAAAATAATTCTACTATGAAAACCCCTGTCAAGGGTAAGAATTTCGAAGACTCAGTCCCAAAAATGAATTTTAGGGATGCCCTTCATGGTGGACAGCCTCAGCCCAATGCTAATATCAATATTAGGGCTTCTCATAAACCTCTAAGAATGCCTAAGATTGATCCCAGGAAAATGGAGTTAGGATGTCTTAAAGCAACTGATGGAACTCCTATTGTTAAGCTTGATATGGGTAACATTCAGACTGGCATTGAAGATTTGGAAAAAAGAGGACTAATTTGTCGGTTCGTGGGTTTTCATCCGAGTCTATCTGCTTTCAAATTTTGGGCTGCAAAAAGCTGGAAAACTAAAGGTGAGTTACAAATCTCTATTTATCCAAATGGTTATTTTCTTGTTTTATTTGCTAATAATGAAGATAGAGAGAAAAATTTTCAAGGGGGTCCTTGGTTTTTTGGAAAGGCAGGGCTTTTCATGAAGCCCTGGCATACTAAATTTAAAGCCGAAGAAGAGATGCCTTCTATAGCTCCCGTGTGGGTTAGACTCTTTGGCCTCCCTATTGAATTTTGGAATCCTACTATTTTTTCTTCAATTGGAAACTCTTTAGGAACTTTTATGATGATTGTGATTGTACTCAAAATTTTGAACATATTATTTATGCTCGAATTTGTGTTTTAATGGATTTTGACAAACCCCTACCTAAAAATATCACATTACAATTTGGGGAAGACACTTGGGAGCAAGTAGTGGACTATGAGAACATTCCTTTTCGTTGTAGAATTTGCCATGAATATGGTCATTTGGCCGGTGCTTGCCCAAATAAAATTCCTGATCAAAAGAAAGAAGATATAAACTCAGCAGGTTTCCAAATACCTAAGAAGAAGAACACTAAAAAAAACCAGTAATGAAGGATCAATCAAAGTCATTTGCTAATATGTTTGAAATCCTTTCCACAAATGATGTCCCAAGTGAGGAAGAGGAAATAATGGAAACTGAAATCTTAGAAACACAATTTAAATATGAAGGAAAGAACTCAGAGACAAACCAACAAATCAAAGGTTTTCAATAGAAAAAAAAGGAGAAAATTTACACAAGGAAAACAATATTTCAAATGTCAAAACTTCAAATAATGCAGGTCCCAATATAGACTCCATTGAACCATCTAGTAAAATTTTGGATGTGTATGAGCATTCTTCAAGGTTAGAAGCCATCTCAGATTCAATTGGAATAAGTCAAGAAAAAGGGAAAAAAAATTGAAGATGGATTCTAATCAAAAAGTAGGTCGCAAGACCAATCAATATCATATGGTAAAAGAAGGTGAAAAGCTTGTAGAGGAAGGTAAGATTAATGCCCTTCCCAAAATTTTTAGCCCTGGTATTAATGAAGATCATCACTTGGAATATTAGAGGACTCAAAGGGAGTCTTTCAAAACAAAATGAAATTAGAAGAATGATTCAGATAAATCATCCACATCTTGTTTTCCTTCAAGAAACAAAGATGTCAATGGAGGATATGGACTTAATTGCCAGTAAAATTTGGCCAGCTGGAAAAGTGGTTTCCCTCAGTTCCCAAGGGACTTCGGGTGGCATTGCTTGTCTTTGGGACCCAAAAGAGGTAGTTATTCACCATATGGTTGGCATTTGGGGTTTGTTGGCTATAGCTATTCAAAGTAGACATTCCAACCAGATTATGCTCTGCATTACTGTTTATGCCCCGACTTCTTTGGAGGAAAAAAGAAGACAGTGGAAGGATATTACTCATATTATCTCTCATTTTCCTAAATCTTGGATCTTGATCGGAGGAGATTTCAATACCATCCTCTCTCTGGATGAGAAAAGTGGGGGAAATAGAAATTTGGACAAAAGTACTGACCTCATGAGCGAATATATTGCAAACCTCCATCTTGTGGATATCCAACCAGATAATGGCCTTATGACTTGGTCTAATAGAAGGCAAGGCTTAGCTTGTATAATGGAGAGATTGGATAGGTTTTTGCTCTCTAAAAATTTCTTAATCCATGGTCACATTCCTAAAGTGAAGACTCTTAATAATGTTGGTTCGGATCATTGGCCGATCATGGTGGAAATGTGGAAAACCAATGTGAGTTTCTCTCCTTTTCATTTTCAATTAATGTGGCTTAGAGACATTTCCTTCAGACCTCGTGTGCAACAATGGTGGAAGGAAGGTAAACCTAGGCATGGGACTAAGATGTTCTATTTTTCCAAAAGACTGCAATACATTAAATCCAAAATCAAGACTTGGAACTGGAAAGAGTTTGGGGATGTTCATAAAAAAAACATGAAGTTATTGCTCATATTGAAAATTTGAATAAGAAAATCCGTTTAGATGGCCTCACGAGAGAAGAGAAGTGCAGATGAAATTAAACTCACAACTCAGTTAGAGGAATGGGAAAAAAGAGAAGAAATCTTATGGAAGCAAAAATCTAGAATTCAATGGCTCAAAGAAGGAGATCGAAACACAAATTTCTTCCACAAATCTCTTCTAGCTCGAAGATCTCACAACTTTATTTCTTCCTTAAAATCAGATTCTGGAGATGTTGTTTATACTTGGGATGGCATGAACTCTATTGTTGTTGATTACTTTTCCAATATTTTTGCTGCTACTCCTCTTGACTCAGCTTCACAACAAAATGTTCTTCAAGCAATCCCTTCTCTTATCACTTCTGAGGAGAACTCTATTTTTACTGCTCTTGTTACTATCAATGAGCTTCAACAAGTAGTTTTTAAAATGCAAAAAGGGAAAACCCCAAGTCCTGATGGTTTTCCTATTGAGTTCTACCAAGAGTTCTGGGATATCCTTCATGTTGATTTATTAGAGGTGGTGGAAGAAGCCAGGAAATCCAAAGAAATTTTGAAGGTTATCAATAAAACTTATATTACTCTTGTTCCAAAAGCTCAAGAGGTTGATCATATCTCAGCTTTTAGACCTATTGCTTTATGTAATGTTCTTCTCAAAATTATTACTAAAATCATGGCAGAAAGGTTGAAGCCTCTTTTGCATAAGATTATTTCCCCGAGCAAGGGGGATATGTGGAAGGACGTCAAATAGTAGATGAGATAGTTCTTGCTCAGGAAGCCATCCATTCCATGGATATGCAAAATTCTCCTTCTATGTTCATTCGGTTAGACTTATCCAAAGCTTATGACAGAGTGGATTGGCACTTCCTTATCAAAGTTTTGAGGCAATTTGGTTTCTCTAAGGATTGGATGGATTGGATTATGGGATGTATCTCTTCAGTTTCCTACTTAGTTCTTATCAATGGTGGGCCTTCTCAGTCTTTCCCAGCTTCCAGAGGTATTAGGCAAGGTGACCCGCTATCCCCTTATTTATTCATCATTCTTGTTGAATGCTTGGGTAGGACTATAACCAAAAAGAGGGAAAACAAAACCCTTGAGGGAGTTACCATTGCTCATGGAGCTAGACCTATCTCTCATCTTCAATTTGTGGATGACTCTACCCTTTTAGGTAAAGCTACGAGTTAAGGAAGCTTCTAATATTAAGCAAATCATTAGCTGTTTTTCTAAGGCTACTGGGCAGTTGATCAATGAAGACAAATCTAAAGTTATTTTCTTTCACTGCTTTGCTAGACAGGAATCCATGGTCTTGGATAAATTAAGATATAAGAAGACCTCTCTTCCAATCACTTATTTAGGTATTCCCATAAATATTCAAAGGCAAAAAAATAAAGATTGGAATTGGTTGTTGGACAAAGTCAAGAAGAAAATTGGAAAGTGGACCAACAAGTGGCTTTCTTCAGGGGTAGAATCACCTTGGTAAAATCAGTCCTTCAAGCTATTCCTATTTATGTTTCTTCCATTTTGAATATCCCAAAGTCTGTTCTTCGAGAATTGGATCAAATCAGTCATCGTTTCCTTTGGAGTGGTACTAAGGAGAAAATAAAATGGGCCTTGGTGAAATGGGATACTTTATGTCTTCCTAAGAGTGAAGGGGGGTTAGGATTCCGGTCTTCAATTAATAACAACAAAGCTTTAGCTACTAAATTATATTGGAGGATGTTGCATAACCCCAATGCTCTTTGGGCCAATAATCTCCGTGCTAAATATGCTGAGAACAAAAGTCCTAAAGACCTTGTTCGCTATCAACTTCCTACCAAAGGTTCTCCCATTTTAGCAGTTCTTAAGACTGGTGAGGATTTGATAAAGAAAAAATTATTTTGGATCATTCATAATGGTCAACATGCAAATTTTTGGACAGATTCTTGGGATGGTCACAAGCCTTTGATAACTCGGTTTCCCGATTGGAGGCCTTGGATGGAGGAGCTTCACCGAGCTAATTGGATAAAGGTGGCTAATTACTGTCGGTACCATACTGGTAATTCAAAGGTTGGTAGATATTGGATCCCTATTGAGGACTGGCCTATTCAAATCCTAGAAAGGCAAAGACAAGATATCCAAGGCATCCTTCATATGAGATCCCTCTCTTGGTCCCATGAAAAAGATTGTTTTGGATGGAACAACACTACTAAGGGTGAGTATTCAGTTGCTCAAGGTTATTTGACCTTATGCCATAATAATCCCAACCATTCTTCTGACATATTTTCTCAATTGTGGGCTCAAAATCTCTGGCCTAAGGTGAGGTTCTTTAATTGGATTTTATTGCATCGTAGGGTGCTTACTAGTGAGCAACTTATGAAGCGTGGTTTTCATGGCCCTTTTAGATGTGAAATGTGTGAAGAGAATGTAGAAAATATCAACCATATTTTTATTGAGTGTACTTTAGCCTCTGAGCTATGGAGGAGAATGGCCACTTTACTTGGCTTACAGTGGTCCAATTTTTTTACTTTTGAACAACTTTGGAGGGATTGGCCTAATCAAGAGGGTGTTGATCATTTTATTAGGCAGTTAGTTTGGATGGGTTCTACCATTCTTCTTTGGAATATTTGGAATGAAAGGAAAAGCCAAATTTTTAATCAAGATAGGAAGGATATTCACTATATTTGGCAAAAGACCATAGCCAACTTAGTTGAATCAGTCCATCAACTCCTTAATCACCCCCAAAACTCCCACCAAATATGGGATCAAGTGATGCAAAGATTGAAGATTAAACCTTCTAAGGGCAACCAACTTAAAGGGAATGTGAGTATTAGTAAGATGGATAGGACTAGAAATTGGCAACCTCCTCCTAAGGATTTTGGAAAAGTCAATACTGATGGAGCCTCTAGAGGGAACCCTGGAAAAGCCAGTGTGGGAGGAATTGGTAGACTTTCAGATGGCTCCCTGGTTTTTACTTTTGTTGAGAATTTGGGTATTCTTTCCAATAACCTTGTTGAGGGGTATGGTATCCTTAGAGGCCTTCAGGAGGCTACTAAGGTTGGATGGGAAAAGGTGTTAGTTGAGTCTGACTCTCAACTTATGATTAATCTCTTGAAGACTCCTTCTAAGAATCATAAGGTGGATTGGAGAATAAAAAGAATTATTGAGAAGATTCAGTTAATCCGGATGGGATTTTTGAAAGTTGATTACAATCATGTGGTCAGAGATCAAAACAAGAGTGTTGATGCTTTAGCTAATTGGGCTTTGGACAAAGGTGATCTTACTTGTTATGGCCACCCTCCTATATGGTGGGCTTCTCAAATTAGGGAAGCTCTTCTTTCTATCATTTCTTTGGATGGCTCCAGTTCTGAAGGTACCTAGTTTCTTCTTGTTTTTTTTTTTTTCTCTTTGGTTCATTCAGTTTTTTTTAGTTCCCTAGCTCATTCTATTCTTTATTTTGTTTCCTCTATTGATTCTTGCCTTAATAGTCTTCTGGTCTAGATAGGTCATTGTTTTGTTCATTTTTTTTTCTTTTGTCTTCTTTGTTTTTTTGTTTAGTTTTTTAAGGTGGGTGGGTTCTTTTGTTTTGTTTTGTTTTTGTGTTCTTTGTGTTGTTTTTTGTTGTTCTTGTGTTTTTGTTGTTTTTTTTTTTTAATGTTTTTTGTTATTGTTCTTGTGTTTTTTTCGTTCTTGTTCTTGGGTTTCTCTTTGTTTGTGTTATTTCATTTTTTTATGTGTGAGTGTTTTCTATGTTTTTTGTTTTTGTTTATTGTCTGTTGTTGGTTGTTTTTATTTTTATTTTATTTTATTTATTTATTTTATTTTTTAGGTTTTGGTTGTGTTTATTTTTCATGTTTTTTTTGGGTTATGTCTTTGTAGTGTTCTATTGTTTTTGTCTTGTTTGTGTTTTGTTATGTGGTTCTTGTGTTTTTCTATGTGGTTTGTGTTGTGGTTTCTTTTATCTTATTGTGCGTGTTTGGTTGTGCTTTTGGTTTTGACACACTCAAGGAGCATGTTTTTTATTTTATTTTATTATTTTTGTTGTTATTTACTTATTTTTAATTTGGTTTTGTGTGTTTGTTTGCTCCTTGAGTATGTCAAAGGTGGTAGGCCAAGTCCGAGTCCTGGGTGTTTTTGGCGGAATGGATACCCCTACCTCCTTGGGTCTTACCCGAAAGTGGCATCCCTTTTGGGATGTTTTCCACAAATAAAAAAAAAAAGAATTCTTCTTCAGTAATAGTTTTTAGTAACTATATTCTATAACATACTTCGATAACTATCTTCCGTAACATACTTCAGCTACTGTTAGACATTTTGAGTCCATAAATTTGTCATTGATGTCAAGGCATGAGGTTGTCATTGATGTCAAAAGGTTAAAAGGAGCAATGCAAAAGGTTGATGGCAAAAGAGCTTCATAATATTTATTTTTGATATTATAGGAAGCATAAATAAAAGGTTTTATTAAAAACCATGGATTGGCAAAATAAAAGGTTTTATTAAAAACCATGGATTGGCAAAATAAAAGGTTTTATTAAAAACCATGGATTGGAAAAATAAAAGGTTTTCATAAAAACCCAAGGAGACTTTTTATTCCAAGTTAAAAATTCCAAGGAAGGTTTAAATATTTAATTTATAAATATTTAAATTCAAAATTGAATTTAAATTTTAGGTCCGAGATGTAGACCAATTGGTTCATCAAAACCCCATAAGGGAGGCGGAGGTCCAAGGTTCAAATCTCGTGCCTCACCGGACTGAACTCTTGTTCCTTTCTTGGTGCTTTCAGCAGCGTAAAAGGTTTAAAATTATTGTGGCATGGTGGTTATAGGGGTGGACTGCACACAGATCTGTGTGGCATATTCTGGGGTGGACAACGTAGAATACTGTGGCGGCCATAAAAGTTGGATAGCCTACTCGGATTCGTGGTGGCTATCGATTCCACCATGTAAATTCAAAAAAAAAATTGAATTTAAATTTTATAAATAAATATTTATTTATTTGAAATGGTATAACCCTAAGGTTACCCCGTCGACGTACAATACGGAAATCACCCCACTGATGTGTTGGAAGAAATAACAAAGCAATGCACTTAGCAATATAAATATTACCTCGCTAAAGCCAAAAGAGATACACTTGCATTCAAATAGAAAACATGTTGCATTTCATAGAGGAGAAATATAAAAATTTGTGCGTTGCATTTATCTCAAAGTTTGAGGTGTTGAAGAAGACAAGGCACTTGGATTCTAGCACCATTCGTTGGCTAACATAGGTGGCAAGTGCTTAGTGTTTGCAGAGGGGAGAATACAGGTTCGAAACCTAGTGGCAATAGTTTTTGGAAGCCCCTTTTCATTTTGCTTTTGATGCCAGTAGAAGGAATAAGGAGTGCACGGGGAGTTTAGCTCCCACATGAGCGCTTAGCTCACATGGTAGCCAAGGCTACGACTAAGGCGCTTGAGGAGGTAGTGTCATGGGTTCAAAATCCACTAAGGACAAAGATACAATTTTTTATTTAAGTTTTTGTTTGCCCTAAGATTGTTGTGAGTAAATTGGTAGGTATTGGATAACTACCTATGTCTAAATGTGATTTTTGGGCATGGTAAAAAGTTGTTTTTGATAAAATAAAAACTAGGGTAATTAATTTTTACCTTAGAAGAATAACTTGCATAATTTTATAAATTATTTTTATTTGAAAAGTGCAATTTAAGAAAGGAGTTATAAGTAGAAATTGTGTTATATTTTACAAGAGGGTTTTTGATGAAAATTATGATGTTGAAATTTATTAATTGAGATGGAGCAATAAGGTGTATTTGGGATTTAATTTATCTTTGTGTTTGAGATAAATTGTGAAAAGTGTTAGGGTGATAATTATTGTCATCTAACCCTTTTTACTTGGCAAAGAAAGTTGTGAGAATTGATACTAGGCTTTTGAAGATCATTCTACATCAAGAAAAATGTATGGGCATATTATTCCATGATTGAGTTGATTGGTTGGTTTTCTAGAAAACAACTTTGGAGTGAAAAGGACTTAACTAGGTTTCCTTATTGGGTGTGTTGAGTTAATGCTTCAAGGTTTTCTGGAATAAAGAGTTGTTGATAAAACCTTGTTTGATAAGAATTGGTGTTGAAGCCATTGGTTAAGTGAGGAACTTGAACTAGGGTTTGCAAAAGATCATGAGTATCATTGTTATTTGAAGATTTTTTATAAGAATTATTGTTGAAGTGAGTTGTTGAGTGAAGAACTTGAACTAGAGTTTGGAAAGAACATGAGTATCATTATTATGTGATATTGGTTGATAAGAATTGTTGGAAACATTTTGAGTGAGGGTTCATATGCTTGGACTAGGGTTTGTGAGCAAGGATTACTTCATTGAGTGATTGGTTGAGTAGATTTGGTTGAGCCTAGTCAACTAAATGTGTGAAGTGATATCTCAAGTTCTATGAAACAAAGTATTCTATATTCTAAATTAATTTGATAAAGAGGTTGAGTATTTATGAGTGTAAAATATATTGAGTCTCTAACAATTCTATTTATATTTCTATGATATTGAACAAGTTCTAGTGAGGACTTTTTGAGCAGATTTAAGGCAAGTCTATGAGAATACTTGTGGATAGATTTGTGTGAGCTTTTGTGGAAGCTTAGAATACATATTTTAGGATAGATATTTTAGGAAAGAGATTGAGGATAGATCATAGGATAGATTTTGGTGCATATTTGAGGACAGGTTTGTGCCAGAATAGAGACAAAGACAGAGCATATTTGTGCTAGATCGAAGGATTGTGTTTAGTGTAGATTTGAGACAGAGCTTTGAAGGTGACAGAGTATAAATGAAGGCAGTATCTAGTGAATAGATATCCATTAGACAAGGTAGTGAGGATAGGTGTCTTCAATGGATAGAGATCCATTAGCCAATGCAGTGGGGGCAACAGTTCTTCTAGAAGATCACCAATCAGAGCTTAGGAGAAAGGAGTTCTCCTATGGATAGAGATCCACAAAATTGATTAGAGGATTGGTGTCTCCTTTTGATGTAGGTCCATAAATATTGTAATAGGGAAAGGATTCCCAAGAGAATTTATTTGAGAAAATATTAGTGAAATATTTTCTCCGTGGAGTAGCCCACATTGGGTGAACCACATTAAATTGGTGTCTCTATTGTGTGTGATGATTTATGCATTACTTTAGTTATTGCTATTGATATTGCCATTTATTATATTAGATAATACTATTTGGGAAAGAAAATTAAAAAGTGATCTTATAATGTTCATCCCCATATCAGTATAATATTGTGTTCTTAAATTGGTATTAGAGTGGGTTCCTTCAAAAGAGTTTAACAACTTGAAGGAAAAGCTTTCAAGAATACAATGAATTCTAAGAACGTGTCCTCATAAAATCCAACACCAATCTTTGATGGAAGTGATTATATGTATTGGAGTATGAGAATGAAGATTCACTTAATGGCACTTGACAATGAAATTTGAAAAGCAGTTGAAAATGGATACATATTCCTAGTTGATCCACCTATAGATAAGGAAAGTAAGCTTCTACAACATTACAATTTAAAAGAAATGAATGCAATTTTGAAAGGTTTGCATAGAATAGAGTTCATAAAAGTTATGCATTGTAAATATGCAAAATGAATTTGGGATAAGTTGTAAAGCATTAATGAAGGAGATAAAGGCAAGGACGGACAAGGTAGACAAGGAAAAAATTTCTTTCAAAGATCAAAGAGGAGCTACTATGCATACAATGCAAGTAAGTACTCAAGTGATAGTGATAATAGTTTTTCAGGTAATTATAAATATGAAGTCCTATTTATGATTGAATAAAAAGAAGTTAAGAAAATGTCACCAATAATTCTCAAGTGCTTTAGATGTGGTAATTTTGGACATCTTGAAGATAGTTGTACAAGGAATGGTTTCAGTTTTAGTTATGATGAATATGATGATACACTAGAAGGATCAAAAGAGAATATTCTAATGGTACTAGAAGAATAAGAATATGATCCTATAGAAGACAAGTCAAAAAATAATGAAGATGTTATCAAAGGCAAACAAATAGAGGAAGAATAAAAAAAATAAGGATATGATATTAAGTCAGAACTTATTTATGCTCTTGACATAGTAAAAGGGGTAATAAAGAAAAAATCTAAACTAGAATTTTAGTTTCAAGAATGTGAGGAAGAGAGAAGAATACTTATATAGGATCTAGACAATTTAAAGGCTAAGAAAAATAAGTTCAAGGATAAGCTAGAAGAAAAGACCTTAGAATGTGAAAAGTTAAAACAAGAAGTAGCTCTACTAAGGGAAAATTTAGAAAAGTCAAAGATTAAGCTACACAAGTTTGAAAAGATTTCAAATATTGTGGATAAAATGATCAAGGTACAAATAATATCAATAAACAAAATAGGTCTTGGTTTTGAACAAGCTCAAAATAAACAGGAAAAAAAATTCAACCTCAAGTTTTAAAGAAGAATAAACTTTAGAAGAAGAAGACAGTGTGAGAGAAATTTAGACTTCTGAGGATGAGTTGGACAATAGAAAATTCCACAAGGAAAGGAACAATACACAAATGAGAAACAAATGGAACAACAATCAGAATAGGTTAAGAGATACTAAGAGACCAATGATGTCAAGACAAGGAAACTTCAGTGGAATATGTTTCTCATGTCACATATTTGGTCAAATGGCTTCACAGTGTAGGACACATGAAATACAGGAATATGGAAATAGATAAATTTTCAATGGGTATTTCTACTCATGTAATTAGTTTGGTCACAAGACAATGAATTGCAGAGTTCATGACAAAAAGGGATATGGCTTCACCAAGAGAAATTCTAAGACATTTGGACCTCCAAGGAATAATAACATTAAGTGTTATAAGTACAACAATGATGGACGCACAACAAAGTGATGTAGAGCAGATATTTCAAAATCAAGCATGAACAGGAATAGGAACAAGAATAGAAATATGAACATGGACAAGAACAAAAACATGAACAGTCAAAGAAATCAAAATGACCAGATGAAAAGGAAAGAAGATAAAGGTAAATACCAGTGCTTGTTGGGAGTAGAAATACTCCCACCCTAGAATTAACCACCTCAAGAGGAGGTGGGGACGGGCTAAGCTAAGAGACTCATTCTTAGCTTTGAGACCCAAAGGTGACCCTTTGCCATTGATGTCAAATGGGGAGAGATTTGGTTTAAAAAGAGAGCAATTTCCCAAGGGGGGCAGAATAAAAGGTCAAGGAAATGGTAAAAAATTATTGGGTTGGCATCAATGACAAAGGGGAAGATTGTTGGACATTTTGAGTCCATAAATTTGTCATTGATGTCAAGGCATGAGGTTTCCATTGATTCCAAAAGGTTAAATGGAGCAATGCAAAAGGTTGATGGCAAAAGAGCTTCATAATATTCATTTTTGATATTATAGGAAGCATAAATAAAAGGTTTTATTAAAAATCATGGATTGGAAAAATAAAAGGTTTTCATAAAAATTCGAGACTTTTTATTCCAATTTTAAAAGTCCAAGGAAGGTCTAAAATATTTAATTTATAAATATTTAAATTCAAAATTGAATTTAAAATTTATAAATAAATATTTATTTAGTTGAAATGGAATAACCCTAAGGTTACCTCACCGACGTACAAGATGAAAATCACCTCATCGACATGTTGGAAGAAATAAAAAATCAAGGCACTTAGAAATATAAATATTGCCTCGCTAAAGCCAAAAGAGATACACTTGCATTCGAATTGAAAATGTGTTGCAATTCGAGGAGGAGAAACATAAAAATTCATGCACTACATTTATCCTGAATTTTGAGATGTTGAATAAGACAATGTGCTTGGATTCTAGCACCATTCGGTGGCTAGCATAGGTGGAAAGTGCTTAGTGTTTACAGAGGGAATGTTATGAGTTCGAAACCCATTGGCAACAGTTTTGGGAAACCCCTTTTCATTTTGGTTTCAATGCCAGTGGAAGGAATAAGGAGAATGTGGGGAGTTTAGCTGCCACATGAGCACTTAGGTCATGTGGCAGCCAAGGCCACGACTAAGGCGCTTGAGGAGGTAGTGTCATGGGTTCAAAACCCACTAAGGGCAAAGGTACAAATTTTTATTTAAATTTTTGTTTGCCCTAAGGTTGTTGTGAGTAAATTGGGAGGTATAAGGTGATAATTAAATTGGATAATTACTTGTGTGTAAATGTGATTTTTGGGCATGGTAAAAAGTTATTTTTGATAAAGTAAAAACTAGGGTAATTAATTTTTACCTTAGAAGAATAAATTGCATTGTTTTATAAATTATTTTTATTTGACAAGTGTAATTTAAAAGAGGATTTATAAGTAGAAATTGTGTTATATTTTACAAGAGGGTTTTTGATGAAAATTATGATGTTGAAATTTATTAATTGAGATGGAGCAATAAGGTGTATTTGGGATTTAATTTATCTTTGTGTTTGAGGTAAATTGTGAAAAGTGTTAGGGTGATAATTCTTGTCATCTAACCCTTTGTACTTGGCAAAGAAAGTTGTGAGAATTGATACTAGGCTTTTGAAGATCATTCTACATCAATAAAAAGGTATGGGCATATTATTCCATGATTGAGTTGATTGGTTGGTTTTATGGAAAACAAATTTGGATTGAAAAGGACTTAACTAGGTTTCCTTATTGAGTGTGTTGAGTTAATGATTCAAGGTTTTCTAGAATAAAGAGTTGTTGATAAAACCTTGTTTGATAAGCATTGTTGTTGAAGCCATTGGTTAAGTGAGGAACTTGAACTAGGGTTTGCAAAATATCATGAGTATCATTGTTATGTGAATATTATTTTATAAGCATTGTTGTTGAAGTGAGTTGGTGAGTAAATAACTTGAACTAGAGTTTGGAAAGAACATGAGTATCATTGTTATGTGATATTGGTTGATAAGTATTGTTGAATTTTTTTTGAATGAGTGTTCATATGCTTGGACTAGGATTTTTGAGCAAGGATTACTTCATTGAATGATTGGTTGAGTAGATTTGGTTGAGCCTAGTCAAGTGAATGTGTGAAGTGATAGCTCAAGTTCTATGAAACAAATTGTTCTATATTCTGAATTGATTTGAGAAAGACGTTGAGTTTTGATGAGTGTAAAACATACTAAGTCTCTAACAATTCCCTTTATATTTCTATGAGATTGAACAAGTTCTAGTGAGGACTTGTTGATTAGATTTAAGGCAAGTCTTTGAGAAGACTTGTGGACAAATTTGTGTGAGATTTTGTGGAAACTTACAATATAGATTTGAGGATAGATATTTGAGTATTGAGATTGAGGACATATCATAGGATAGAGTTTGGTGCTGATTTGAATACAGGTTTGTGCCAAACTAGAGTTAGAGAAAAAGCAAATTTGTGCTAGACCGAAGGACTATGTTTAGTGTAAATTTAAGATAAATATTTGAAGGTGATAGAGTATAGAGGACAATAGCCTCCATTGGATAGAGATCCATTAGCCAAGGAAGTGAGAATATGTGTCTTCATTGGATAGAGATCAATTAGCCAAAGTAGTGGGGGAAACATTTCTTCTAGAAGATCACCAGTCAGATATTATGATAAAGGAGATCTCCTGTGGATAGAGATCCTTGAACTTTATTAGGATATTGGTGTCTCCTTTGTATAGATGTCCATAAAAATTGTAATAGGGAAAAGATTCCCAAACGAATTTATTTGAGAAAATATTAGTGAAATATTTTCTATGTGGAGTAGCCCACATTGGGTGAACCACGTTAAATTGGTGTCTCTATTGTGTGTGATGATTTGTGCATTGCTTTGGTTATTGCTATTGATATTGCCATTGATTATATTGGAAAATACTATTTGGGAAAGAAAAGTAAAAAGTGATCTTATATTGTTCCCCCCCTCTCAATATAAGCTTGTGTTCTTCAGCTACCACCTTTTGTAATAGTAATCTGCCACTATTTTGTCACCGCACTTAAGGATTCCTTAATACTTAGTCCTTATGTCCACACTCTTGTATCCACGGTATATCCTGAAGCTTGCACTACTACACTTGTGCATCTGTGGAACATCCTTCAAGACTTTCTTGCATAATTACCCATAACTCAAATATATTTTACATGAAATGCATACATTTGTCAGATTTAATTGCATTCATATTTTTACTGATAGTTCACATAAATAAACAAAAAAAACTAACTTAAAATATATTATAATCACAAATTAAATATAAAAATAAAATAGGTCTGATGTGTAGACCAATTGGTTCCCCCAAACCCCATAAGGGGGCGGATGTCCAAGGTTCAAATCTTGGGCCTCATCAGATCGAACACTTGTCCCCTTCCTGGTGCTTTCAATGACGTAAAAGGTTTAAAATGATCGTGGCATGGTGGTTATAGGGGCGGAATGTGTGAATATTTGTGTGGCGACTTCTAGGATAGACAACGCAGAATACTGTGGCAGCCATAAAAATCCGGATAGCCTACCCAAATTTTTGGCGGCTACCAATTCCACCATGTTTAAATAATATATATATATATATATATATATATAATTTACTATGAAAATATGTACCAAATAATCACTCATCAATAGGAAGGAGAAATTATTTAAGGAGCACTCAATTGTGTATGAGTTTAGGGATGTATTTCCTAAAGACCTTCCTAGGCTACCACCTAAGCATGAATTTGATTATAAAATTATTGTTGGTTTTGGAACCTATTCATAAAAATAATTCTAAGATGAATCCTATTAATATGTATGAGTTAAAAGTGTAACTTCAAGGATTGCTAGAAAAAGGGTTGATTTAACCCAGTGAGTCACCATACCTTTTTTTTTTCAAAAAGAAGGATGGTTCACTAATATTGTGCATAGACTACAAAATTTCGAATAAAGAAATTGTCAATAATAGGTACCATTTACCTAGGATTGAATATATGTTTAATCAACATAAGCGTGCCATCATATTTTCAAATATTAATTTTAAATTAGGATACCATCAATAAAGGAACCGAGAGAAGGATACTCAAAATATTGCTTTTAAGACCAAGTATGTGTATTATGAATTCATAGTATTATCTTTTGGGCTAATAAATGTACTATCAACATTCATGAATCTGGTGAACATTCTGTTTAGGGAGCATTTGGATCAGTTTGTGTTAATATATTTGGATGAAATATTGATATATTCCTAAAATGAGGAGCATAATAGACATTTGATAATTATGCTCACGTTGTTGAGAAGGAACCAAATCTATAGAAATTTGTGGAAGTGTGGCTTTTATGTTTTAGAGGTGTAGTATCTAGGGCATATCATATCTATAGAGGGTATAGTTATTGATCCAAAGAATATAGATGTAATTTTTACTTATTTATCACCTACTAATGTGCCTGAAGTGCAAATATTCATAGGATTGACTAGGTATTATAGATTTTTTATAAAGTATTATTGTAAATTAGCCTACTCCATAACTAACTTCTAGATAAAATGAAAGGAATATAAATGGATAGATAAGTGTGAAGCCACTTTTGAGTTGCTTAATAAAAATCTTACTACTGCACCTATTCTTAAGATTCTAGATCCTCAAGGGAACTTTTCAGTTTGTAATAACACTTCTTTGGAAGGTTTGAGAGGGGTTCTATCCTAGGATGATTTAGTCATAGCATATGAATTAAGGAAAATATAGAAGTATGAAGTGAACTATTGTTATCCATTATTATGATCTAGAAACCATTGTACACACTCTTAATATTTGGTGTCATTACCTACTAGGGAAGACTTTTGAGTTGAGATTCGATCATCTGAGTTAAGGTACATATTTGATCAACCAATATTGAATGCTAGGTAAAGAAGATGGATTAAATTCCTAGAAGAATACAAATTTGGTATAGAGTATATCAAAGGTAAGGAAAATAAGGCAATTGGTGCCTTAAGTAGAAGAATACATATAACTACTTTGATCCATAGTCATCTGGACTTATTGGACCAAGTCAATAAAATGTAAATCTTAGGATTAGTATTATAGTGAAATTTGGGCCAAATTGGGAAGAAATACTAGAGAAAATATATGAACTTTTATGTTTTAAGGATAGTTGTAGTTATACGTAAGATTGATTATTTGAGGTGACTGGTAATGTAAAAGGTGCATAGATATCCTTATTCCACTTACCCTAGAGGGGAAAATATAAGGGATAACATGAAAAATACTTTCTATTAGTCAAGGAAGAAGAAGGATATCACTGATTTTGTTGTTCAGTGCCTAGAATGCTATAAAGTGAAAGCTAAGCATATAAATCTAGTAGGACAATTATATCCACTTGATATACCAATGTAGAAATGACAGGTCATATCTATGGACTTTATTGTGGGATTACCTAAGACTAGTTACCATCATGATGCAATTCTTATGGTGGTTGATAATTTGACTAAGGTTGCACACTTTATACCTAGGAAAACAAGGATGATGCTCTAGTAGTGGCAAATAGGTTTGCCAAAGATATTTTTAGGTTACATGGATTTCTTGAGGTAATCATTTTAGACAAAGACTCCAAATTTACATTTGCATTTTGGTAGGGTCTACACCATGCAATTGGAATGAAGCTAAATATGAGTTCTGCATATCATCTAGGAATAGATTGTCAAATAGAGAGGATAAACCAAGTCTTGAAATATATGCTTCACATGTACTGCATGGACTAGAATTCTTGATGGAAATACAATTTGCATTTGGTAGAGTTTGCTTATAACAACAATTACCATGCTTCCTTGAATATGGCTCTGTTTGAAGCCCTATATGGTCAAATATATAAAAAAAACTCTATCATGGGATAATTCAGAGGATCGGGTTGTCATCAAACTATATGAAGTCAAGTTGATGAAGGAGTAGCTTTAGATGATAAGATATAGGCGTAGGGAAGCTTTCAATCATCAGAAGAGCTACGCTAATCTAAAAATATCACCAAGATAATTCTTTGTGGGAGACAAAGTATTATTAAGAGTTAAAAAAATTAAGAGCACCATCATGTTTACTAATTTGGATTATCATTTATTAGACCTTTTAAAACCCTTTAGAGTATCAATTTGGTAGTCTTTAGACTCATATTACCACCCAACCTATCAAATATTCATGATTCTTTCAATGTATCCCTACATAAAAAGTACATTGTTGATCCTAATCATGTGAGGGATGTTTCAAAGTCGTATATGAAAAATCCAATAGTCATTAAAGTGAGACCAATGAATATTCTAGAGTTTCATTCCAAAGTGATAAGGAAATGAAGTCTAAAATAGTGCAGAGTCTAGTGGGACCAATATTTTGAGAAGAGTACCACTTGGAAAAAGTGGATGAAATGAAAAGATATTTTCCTTATTTGTTTGAATAAAGTTGAAATGTAATGCTTTTGCAAGAAAACATAGAGGATTGTGTTTAGTCCAAGGGGGGTAGTATGTCATGATCCACCTTGGAAGGACCTTTATAAGATGGACTATGTATTGATAAATGATGATTAATGCTTAGATTTGATGCAATTGGATGGATATATGCATTCATTGTTTTGATTATTTTATTATATGAGGATATGGTATTTTTGATTATATGCATGGTTGTAGGATCAAGTACTCTCATAGGTGGTCAAGAAGCTAGCCACAAATAATGAGAAACCATATTTAATGGAAATAATTATGATGACTTGTTCATCAATGGATCATGGTAACATGTATGGATACCCTTCATGTAGGTGCATTACATTTTTCTTGTGCTCATGTTCATACCATTGGACTAGGAAGTTGCTTGCAATGAGTCTCCTTAAAGTAGGTTAGTGATAGCTTAGTCTATATTTAAAAAAATGTTCATCCACTTAAGGATAAAATAATGGTGTGGAACATTGAGGGAGTGCATTGTTTTTCTTATGGCATGATAGGATTGGATTGACTCTTTCCTTGTATTCTTGAAGCATTAGTTACCTTTTGGATGTTAATATTTGAATTAATCTAAGGTTTTTTTTGAGTAATCCTTAACCATTAATTAAGGTTCTGTTTTAATGTTTAATTGCTTTAGGTTTGTAACTAATGGCATGGCTAGATTATATTTAATTAAGTTTTAATGTTTTCTTGTTTTGGGAAGTGGCGCATATTAATTATGTATCCTTGCTATGTTAGAGTGGCTTAGGGAATGAGTATTGGAATGATTACTTGGGAAGCATTTTCTTGAATGTTACATTATGAGTATTCTATTTGTGATAGCACTCAATGGATCCTTGCTCAAAATGTGTGGTTAGTTTTAAGTTTTGGGGATGATTTTAGAGGATGCTCTGAAGTGAGACTGAAGGAATAACAAGTGGACTGCTTAGGTGATATAAGAGGAGATCAAAGTGAGCACTTCAGTAGATATACAAGAAATTTTTTTAGGTATTTTGTTGTTACTTTACCTTTTGAAGCTTTAACTTGAATATTGTTTGATTTGGTCTAGATGTGGGTATTTCCTATTTTTTTCTCTTGATGCTTCATATGAAGTGTTGAGATGTTGCACTCATTTGTAATATTTATTTTCCTTTAGACTATTCTTTCTTTGTTGTGTTTGGGTAGTCCTTGTGCTAAGGTTTGGATGTGTGGCGTTGGACATATTATTGGCAAGTTCTTCTTGGTGGTGTATCATTATATTTCCATATTAGTTATTTAATACCTAATTGGTTGCTTAGATCCGAGAGAAGGTACCTTGGTTGAATACTTCCAAGCAACGTGTTGTGCTCACCTTACATCAATATATCATCACATGTAAGGTGTGTATGTAGGATAGTCGACATTGTTTGCCTCCTCCTATGTGTTACATGATGTATTCTCTGCTAGAGGTGTTGGCTTTGTTTTAGATCTCAAGCTAATATTGAATCCTCTATTTCAATGCTTGATTTTGTTACTAAAGTTTGGCCTTGTGTTTTGATATTGTTATAGCATGTATGCTAGCATTCTTTTGTGCCCTATTCACTTTGGTTTCCATGCAATGTTCTTATTTTATTCATGCTATTGCTTGGATATTTTAGGGCTTTGTGTTGTTTACTTAACCTTGCATCTTGAGTGTTTAGTAAAGGCTTGGCCACTTGTGAGTTGGATTTTTGACTATCACATGCTTTATGTTTGCTTTGGTTTAACCTATGTTATGCTTTGGTTGTATTAAGGTAGAAGGAATGGATTATTCTTGTTGTCTTTAAGCCTAGTTTGGTTGAACATAATTAGCTTGCATATAAGAGGTTTTACTTTATAAGCAAAACATTAATGGATTAGTTTTGCAAGTAATATTGTTTTATGTAAGAAAAGTAGAGGATTTCTTTTAAACAATTTGATTAAAGTTTTATTGTGTTGCTTTTCTTTGGGAGAAAGTAAATTAAGGAATTTTTTATTGTATATAACTATTGGTTTTTGGGTCTTAAAGAAAAGAGAAATCAATATGTAAGGAATTATGGGATTTTTTTGAAATTACATTATAGTACAAGAATTTTATGAGGGTTCCTATGTAATTTCTAATTGTTACTTGAAAGGATAAAGTATTATTTTATTTATGGTTGTCTTAGATAATGGAAATGGATAATGGGAAAGAAGTATGGGCTTCTTTCATGCATGTTTGCTTAATATGTTTTGCATTTTGGAAAGACTCATTTAGATATGCATTCATATTTGCACAAAGAGTTGTCCTGATCCCTACTACCTATCATTCTACCTTGGAGAGTGAGGGAGATACCAAAGGAAGTGGAGGATAGATTCATCCTTCTAGTAAAATCTTCTCAAGATCTTGTGGAAGGGTCAAGATATAAATCCCTCTTGGTGAAAGATGATTTAATGTATAGAAGTTAAATTTGTAACTCAAGCAATTGTTAGAAATAATCCTTATGGTTGAAATAGATCCTTGCAATTTTTGAATATGTATTGAAATGTTCTCTTATGCTAATTATAAACAATATATTACCATGGACTTATTGTTAATCAATTGATGTATTATGTGATTGTTCTTAGATCTAAAATCAATGAACTCTCTTTTGATAGTTACCATGCTTTACTTAAATATGATGGAAGAGGTTTTGTTCCTTTGTTGTAATTGGATTTTTTAGCATGTTATTTTAGCTATGTAGAGAGAGAGAGAGATTTGGATGCATATATTAATTCTTCTTGTCGTTCTCTTTTGGGTTTGGGGCTCTCTCTTGAACCTCATATTGAACTCTCTATCTTAACCCAAGCCTAAGGTAGTTGTGGGGAGGCAAAACCTAGGTCCTATATGTCCATGGAAGATCTATCATGCAAAGTGATAGGTGCTTTAAATATCCATCATGGAGATAGGATGGTAAAGCACCAGAGATAGTAGTTCATCACAAAGGTACAACTAACTGAATACAAAGGCAATATACACAAAGAAACTATCATAGACTGATGTATGTTTGATAGGAAAAATGATTCTCCCCTTCTCTAAATATTAAGAAGGCATAACCCCAACGCTATGGTCAAGAGGTATTGCATTCATGGAGAATGCAAGAAACGTTGGGTGACTATTTGGAGCACCCTTTATGTCATAGAGGTATACAAGGTAAACCCCAATAACTATAGGAGTTTGACCTCTCCTATGCACTCAAGTGACAATTGCAGAATTATGGACATATATACAAGGTAAACCCTAGTAACTATGAGAGTTTGACCTCTCCTATTCACTCGAGTGACATATGCAACATTATGGATTCGAAATGTGGTTATGCCTAGTGTTTTATTAACTATGGATACACGTAATGAATCTTGTTTGGGTTCTTTTAATGAAAATAATGAAAGAAAAATGTTATCTTTTGGGTTGGTCGATTTGGGGTTGTTATAGTTCTCTACCCTCTATTTGAAAAAGATAAAGCTCATTATCGCTCTCTATTTTAAAAGGGCATACTACATATGATGTGATCACGAAAGGCAGTAATAAGCCCCTTTTAAAACAGAGGGGAGAGGTCTCTTTACCCATAGAAAATCAATATGATCATTTTTTTCTTGAATTTTGATGAGGTTGCTACTTTATTTTGATAAATCAACAAAATTACCAATTTCTTGATGAAATAACCAAAATGCATTTGAAATCATCATGAAATGTTTAAACTCATTACAAAAGTAGCTATTTTGTTGATACCAAACTTAAAATACCTAAAATACTAGATTCAATAATTTTTTAGGTAGTCTTGTTGTTGAAATATATCATTATTTGGTACTTGCTAATGTATCATCATGGGTACATATTTATATTAGGATGTTATCTTAGATTAGGATTTAAGTATTTGCTTAAATCAATGTAATAAATGCACAAGTATCATTAGAATGCGCAATGATGTAAATATGCATGTAGTCCACATGTACATGAGTCCTACAAATATAATAGTGAGGTGTCAGAGGAATATGGAGACCAAGAGTCATGTATCACAATAAATAGGCCTTCCTAGAGTTGAATAAGAGGAGGATTTTGGAGTGCATATGTTATAGTAGTAGTAGATACAATGTAGAGTATTTTTGCAAATATGGAGTGTTAGAGACCTCCGTATTGGTTTTTTTTCTTTGTCTTTTAATTATGCTTTCATCTAGGATAGTCAATCATTAGATAACCTTTTTGAACAAGGGATATAATTACTTCTCTAGTCCAATTTTTTTTCTCCTATTCTTTGAATAACCTTCTTGTCTGTTCTTCATGCTTATATCCATTGTTAGCAAAGACTTTAGAAATAATATTTTGAAATAAACATTGTAATATGTATGTTAAAACCTTTTCAAATTTCCAATAATATTCTTCCTTGTAATAACAAAAAATAGATGAATGTGATTATTTTCCACAATATTTACAAGGATGTAAATTCCAACAATTAGATTTTCCATGTCCTCCTCTATTACAATAAGTGCATTTCAAATTTTATTTTGTTGATAAACTTAATTTCATCTATTTTCTTGATCATTTGATATAACCATTTGTGTATAGTTGAAGCAATTATACCTTTGCTTCTTTCATAAATTTGTAAGAAATTCTCTTGTCCTACATGTTTTTCTATACTTTGAGAATGATCCTTGAGTTTATTCTCAACATTATAATTGTCATCAAATTCTTCTACCATATTGTTGGAAGATGTCTTTATAGTATCTACTCTTGTCAAACTATCAATCTGTGATTCCTCAAGAGTCCTTTTAAGCCATATTGGTTCTTCTCTTCTACTCACATTTTTCATATTGTTATTATCTTTTGAATCAAGTATATCTCTAAGCCATGTTGATTCCTTGAATCCTCTATACTTAATAAGTTCTTCCATTCTTATTCTAAAGTAATATTCCTTGTAACTTGCTAGTCTTAAAGGTGAAAGACAACTTTGATGAAATTTTCAAATCTCTAAACCTTTGAGGTTGACTACCTTATGTCTCCCTAGTTTTGAATATATTGTCTTTCTAGATAAAATATTTTCAACTTCTAAATATTGAGTTGAAATTTGAGTATATGAGAAAATACTATTTTTAATTCTTCAAGTTTTGTAGTATACCTTGAACTTCCTAATGTTTGGATAATGATAAAACAATAGTTTTGACAAGGGTTTCAATTTCTTTTATCTCCCAAATTTCAATAATATAATTTCTTCAATTCTAAATTTCCCAATCCTATGTTGAAGTTGAATTCCTTATAACTCCAAATTCAGCAATTTAGAGATTTTATAAAAGATATTTGCAAGTTTTGTATTCCTAATTTGATGTAGGAAACCTTATTTCTCCTAAATTATCAAATTGCAAATATTTCAAACTGTTTTGTAAACCCAAATAATCATTAAATTAATTCCTTCAATTCTTCAAATCAATTTTTAAATATTCATAACAATTTTCAAATAGCAATTATCCAACTTCTAAGGTTTCAAATATTACTTCAATATCCTATCTCTCCAATAATAAAGCAAGTAAAATAACTTCACTTTAACCTTATAATATAATAATTTCACCCAACCTTATAATTCCTATCTTGGGCATATAATCAATTTTAAAATAAAGTAAATTACCTCCAATATTGAGATGCAAATTATCTTGGTAAAAAATGTTTGACCTTCCCTTGAATGGCACTACTTCTCTATTGCACGTATGGAGCTATTACTCCTTTCTAGCATACAATGGCTTGCTTCAAAAATCAACTCTCTCATCTATGACTAGTCAATTATCCTCCTAAGATTTTCAATATGCTGAAATTAAATTCAAATGTCTTCTCTATGTTGTAATCCAATGCATCACTTCAATCTCACAAATTTGACAAGTCTATGCTTACTCTTGTAGATATGTTTGTGGTTCTTCAAGACCTCCAACCATGAACTTCTAAAGCTCTCTACACACTCCACTTGTACACTCATCCAATGGGCTTCCACATTGCTTATATTGATATTCTCTCCTTGCTACTCTTCACATCTCAAAACATGTACTCAATCTATTTTTCTCTCCTCAATAAATGCAAGTATATTAATAGATGCTTTGAATGTTTTAACTCACCTAGGGAATTTGGTGTTCTGACATCAAACTGCCAAGTGTCAAGAAATATCTACTCCCTTTCAAACAAATGCTTACTCCTTCATACCTCTTCATTGGGTAACGCTCAAAAATGAATGGTTTTTGAAATATTTCCAAGCATTATAGTTTCTTGGGGATTTCAACAACCATGTGGTATCTTCCTTTTACTCTCTCCAATGTCTACTTGTGCAAATATCTCTTGGAACCCTAATTTAATTTCTTAAACATTCAAATTTCTTTCAGATCCACCCTTTGACATCCAGCTAATGCTACATGTTTGTCTTACATGGCTTATCTTCCTTGATGGAGTTTTTTATGGCGGTGGTGCTTTTCTCTTCCACCCTAGGTCAATGACACAATTTTGGTGGTTCTTCCTTGGTGAAAATTCCACCTCTTTAGCAAATTATTTTATGGTTTCCATAACAACTCCTCCCCTACATTCAATAAGTTTTGTAGCTTGCTCACGGTGGCTTCTTCACTATGGTGATTTTTCTTCATCGAATTTTTGCAACCCTTTTTTGCCTTTCTTGGTGTTGTTAAAAACCTTGGATCTACTGACTTTAAGCACTTATTCCTACACTTATTAGGATTATAAAAATAGCATATAATGCTACTTTTTATCAATCCTTTCCAAGTAAACTTTATCTTCAAATGTTGTTGTTATATGTTTAGGCTTACTAATTATAATGCAACCTTCTTCCTTAGCTTGAAGACTCTTCTCTTAAACTACTACTTTATGATTTTAATAGTTCTAATTTTGTGCTCTTAAATACTTATAAAAAATTATTTTAATGCTTGAAGGATAAAAATTTTGTAGCACCAATATTGCATACCATTTTGGCATCCTTTGTAGCTAATTTCCCTAGTGATTTAATTCACCCTTTTTCTATCTCAAATTTATAAATTTTGCAGCTCTAGTTGCTACCCAAAAATAAGCTTTAATATTTTTTAATTTACTGCTTATTTCTCCTTCAAATGTGTTGTCCAAGGCTTTGCAATTTGTAGTTTTAATTGCTGTCAAAAATATTTTTGCTTTTTTGTCCAAAGCTCTCCCAAAACATCTCCAAAATTTCTCTAAAATGCAGCCTTATTTTGTTATCAATTCCTCCTTTAAATTTTTATTCAAGGGCTCTTCAAAATCTACCCAAATATTCTTCAATTTGTAACACTATGTCACATTCAACTTGCTTTCCTATGACTACTCAACTTCTACTACAAAAATTATTAATCTTCTTCTCTGAAAATCAGCATTTAAATATTTGTGGATATCTTTAAACTTGTCAGAATTGTGGCCTCTCCAATTCTTCTTTCTCCTTAAATATTCTTGTTGAATATTGACTTCAAATATGATCTCTTTTGTTGTGCTCTTCCTCAAGAATATGAATGTGTTGAGGTCTTCAAAAATCTTCTCAAAATTTAGTAAAATTCTTGCCAAATCCTTCTTCCATTTGGGCTTGTTGTTGAATGGTGATAATTGTCCCAAATTCTTATTTTTATAAGCTTCTCCTACCTGCAATATTTTGACACAAACTTTTTTAAATCTCCTCCAATGACCAGTTATTTAACTTTGCAATGAGGCTTTCTCTAGCCTTCTTCTTCTTCAAATTTCCTTAAGATATCTTCCTTGGATCTTGTAATTTAGTAGCTTCTAAAATTATTCTTCTCAAAAACTTCAATGAGACCTTTCCTTTTATCTCTTCAACTTCCAAATATGAAAATTCTACAATGAGATCTCTTTCTTGTATCTCTAGATTCTATTGCTTCTCAAATATTTAATAGGACCTTTTTATTGGTCCTCCTCTATATTTAATCTTCTATTGGAACCTCTTTCTTGGGTCTCCTCAATCTTCATTTGCAGTATTCAATATTTTGTCTTCAATCTTCAATGAGACCTCTTTCTTGGACCTCCTTAATCTACAATGTCCACTCGTTTGATGCAACTCAAAACTAATTCTTGTATGAGAAAAGTACATAGAATTTTAGGAAACCAAAGGTGAAATTCTTCTCTATCTATTGTAGGAAGCTTCTCAACTTTTGAAAACTAATTTTTTGCAACAAAAAACTTAGATAGTATGAACAAAATTCATTCAAATTTCTAGAATTCTAAAATCAATAAACTTAAAAAAAACTTTTATTTACCAAAAAAAAAAAATTGAAAATTCTAAGTTTCACCGATAAAAATTTGAGATTTAAATCATCAAAAAAACCTCAAAAATATCAATCATAGAACTATAGCATTCATCTAATCATAAATAATAATAAAATATTGAGTGCTAGTGAGAGTAAAAAAGGAACCTATCAATGAATGTTTCTCTTAGAGCATAACTTCTAATATCAGTGAGATCCTAATGATCCAAGTCCACCTAGGATTTGGAAAATTGTTCTTGCGCTGGGGAGGATTAGACATTTTTCATAGGACTGCCCAAACTGCCGAACTCATTTCGGCCATATCTCACTCATCCGAACTCGGATTGAGCTAAAATTTTGAGGGTAGATGCCTGAAAAACCCTAGAACGTCTCCACAAATTTTCATATCATTTGGAGCAACATAGATCCTAGCACATCCCTATGTGTGAACGATATATTTGGCAAGCGGCTATGCGAGGGTTTCATCTGGGTTGAGTGCAAGCAGCTCCAGAGGTTGGTTTTTAGGGCCTTCGGGCCCTAGCGGCCAATATTTTTGTGGTTTATGCTCAATATTTTAGTAGGAAATGTTGCAGGGGATACAAGATGGGTTAGAAATTTGTCTTTCAACAGATCATACTGTGAACTTGAGTGACAACGGCTTCCAATTTGCTGCACAAAAGAAAAGTGAAAACCATACCTTTCCACGACGTCTAGGGCAAGGATTAAAGAGACCACAAAATAAGTTTCAAGTAGTTGATCAAAAAATGGCTCATATCTCAAGTGAATCTGGTGCTAAGGTGCACCCACAAAATAATTCTACTATGAAAACCCCTATCAAGGGTAAGAATTTCGAAGACTCAGTCCCAAAAATGAATTTTAGGGATGCCCTTCGTGGTGGACAGCCTCAGCCCAATGCTAATATCAATATTAGGGCTTCTCATAAACCTCTAAGAATGCCTAAGATTGATCCCAGGAAAATGGAGTCAGGATGTCTTAAAGCAGCTGATGGAACTCCTATTGTTAAGCTTGATATGGGTAACATTCAGTTCGGCATTGAAGATTTGGAAAAAAGAGGACTAATTTGTCGGCTCATGGGTTTTCATCCGAGTCTATCTCGCTTTCAAAGTCCTGGGCTGCAAAAAGTCTGGAAAACTAAAGGTGAGTTACAAATCTCTATTTATCCAAATGGTTATTTTCTTGTTTTATTTGCTAATAATGAAGATAGAGAGAAAAATTTTCAAGGGGGTCCTTGGTTTTTTGGAAGGGCATGGCTTTTCATGAAGCCCTGGCATACTAAATTTAAAGTCGAAGAAGAGATGCCTTCTATAGCTCCCGTGTGGGTTAGACTCTTTGGCCTCCCTATTGAATTTTGGAATCCTACTATTTTTTCTTCAATTGGAAACTCTTTAGGAACTTTTATGATGACTCGCTGATTGTACTCAAAATTTTGAACATATTATTTATGCTCGAATTTGTGTTTTAATGGATTTTGACAAACCCCTACCTAAAAATATCACATTACAATTTGGGGAAGACACTTGGGAGCAAGTAGTGGACTATGAGAACATTCCTTTTCGTTGTAGAATTTGCCATGAATATGGTCATTTGGCCAGTTCTTGCCCAAATAAAATTCCTGATCAAAAGAAAGAAGATATAAACTCAGCAGGTTTCCAAATACCTAAGAAGAAGAACACTAAAAAAAACCAGTAATGAAGGATCAATCAAAGTCATTTGCTAATATGTTTGAAATCCTTTCCACAAATGATGTCCCAAGTGAGGAAGAGGAAATAATGGAAACTAAAATCTTAGAAACACAATTTAAATATGAAGGAAAGAACTCGGAGACAAACCAACAAATCAAAGGTTTTCAACAGAAAAAAAAGGAGAAAATTTACACAAGAAAAACAATATTTCAAATGTCAAAACTTCAAATAATGCAGGTCCCAATATAGACTCCATTGAACCATCTAGTAAAATTTTGGTTGTGTATGAGCATTCTTCAAGGTTAGAAGCCATCTCAGATTCAATTGGAATAAGTCAAGAAATAGGGAAAAAAATTGAAGATGGATTCTAATCAAAAAGTAGGTCGCAAGACCAATCAATATCATATGGTAAAAGAAGGTGAAAAGCTTGTAGAGGAAGGTAAGATTAATGCCCTTCCCAACATTTTTAGCCCTCGGTATTAATGAAGATCATCACTTGGAATATTAGAGGACTCAAAGGGAGTCTTTCAAAACAAAATGAAATTAGAAGAATGATTCAGATAAATCATCCACATCTTGTTTTCCTTCAAGAAACAAAGATGTCAATGGAGGATATGGACTTAATTGCCAATAAAATTTGGCCAACTGAAAAAGTGGTTTCCCTCAGTTCCCAAGGGACTTCGGGTGGCATTGCTTGTCTTTGGGACCCAAAAGAGGTAGTTATTCACCATATGGTTGGTAGTTGGGGTTTGTTGGCTATAGCTATTCAAAGTAGACATTCCAACCAGATTATGCTCTGCATTACTATTTATGCCCCAACTTCTTTGGAGGAAAAAAGAAGACAGTGGAAGGATATTACTCATATTATCTCTCATTTTCCTAAAGTCTTGGATCTTGATCGAAGGAGATTTCAATACCATCCTCTCTCTGGATGAGAAAAGGGGGGGAAATAGAAATTTGGACAAAAGTACCGACCTCATGAGCGAATATATTGCAAACCTCCATCTTGTGGATATCCAACCGGATAATGGCCTTATGACTTGGTCTAACAGAAGGCAAGGCTTAGCTTGTATAATGGAGAGATTGGATAGGTTTTTGCTCTCTAAAAATTTCTTAATCCATGGTCACATTCCTAAAGTGAAGACTCTTAATAATGCTGGTTCGGATCATTGGCCACTCATGGTGGAAATGTGGAAAACCAATGTGAGTTTCTCTCCTTTTCGTTTTCAATTAATGTGGCTTAGAGACATTTCCTTCACACCTCGTGTGCAACAATGGTGGAAGGAAGGTAAACCTAGGCATGGGACTAAGATGTTCTATTTTGCCAAAATACTGTAATACATTAAATCCAAAATCAAGACTTGGAATCGGAAAGAGTTTGGGGATGTTCATAAAAAAAACATGAAGTTATTGCTCATCTTGAAAATTTGAATAAGAAAATCCATTTAGATGGCCTCACAGAGAAGAGAAGTGCAGATGAAATTAAACTCACAACTCAGCTTAGAGGAATGGGAAAAAAGAGAAGAAATATTATGGAAGCAAAAATCTAGAATTCAATGGCTCAAAGAAGGAGATCGAAACACAAATTTCTTCCACAAATATCTTCTAGCTCGAAGATCTCACAACTTTATTTCTTCCTTAAAATCAGATTCTGGAGATGTTGTTTATACTTGGGATGGCATGAACTCTATTGTTGTTGATTACTTTTCCAATATTTTTGTCGCTACTCCTCTTGACTCAGCTTCACAACAAAATGTTCTTCAAGCAATCCCTTCTCTTATCACTTCTGAGGAGAACTCTATTTTGACTGCTCCTCGTTACTATCAATGAGCTTCAACAAGTAGTTTTTAAAATGCAAAAAGGGAAAACCCCGAGTCCCGATGGTTTTCCTATTGAGTTCTACCAAGAGTTCTGGGATATCCTTCATGTTGATTTATTAGAGGTGGTGGAAGAAGCCAGGAAATCCAAAGAAATTTTGAAGGTTATCAATAAAACTTATATTACTCTTGTTCCAAAAGCTCAAGAGGTTGATCATATCTCAGCTTTTAGACCTATTGCTTTATGTAATGTTCTTCTCAAAATTATTACTAAAATCATGGCAGAAAGGTTGAAGCCTCTTTTGCATAAGATTATTTCCCAGAGCAAGGGGGATATGTGGAAGGACGTCAAATAGTAGATGAGATAGTTCTTTCTCAGGAAGCCATCCATTCCATGGATATGCAAAATTCTCCTTCTATGTTCATCCGGTTAGACTTATCCAAAGCTTATGACAGAGTGGATTGGCACTTCCTTATCAAAGTTTTGAGGCAATTTGGTTTCTCTAAGGATTGGATGGATTGGATTATGGGATGTATCTCTTCAGTTTCCTACTTAGTTCTTATCAATGGCAGGCCTTCTCAGTCTTTCCCAAGCTTCCAGAGGTATTAGGCAAGGTGACCCGCTATCCCCTTATTTATTCATCATTCTTGCTGAATGCTTGGGTAGGACTATAACCAAAAAGAGGGAAAAAAAACCCTTGAGGGAGTTACCATTGCTCATGGAGCTAGACCTATCTCTCATCTTCAATTTTCTTTTTCTTTCGCAATTTTAAATTTTTTTATTTTACCCCCCCCCCCCCCCCCCCCCTTTTTTGTTTCCCTTTGAGAATTGGTTGTTGGACAAAGTCAAGAAGAAAGTTGGAAAGTGGACCAACAAGTGGCTTTCTTCTGGGGGTAGAATCACCTTGGTAAAATCAGTCCTTCAAGCTATTCCTATTTATGTTTCTTCCGTTTTGAATATCCCAAAGGCTGTTCTTCGAGAATTGGATCAAATCAGTCATCGTTTCCTTTGGAGTGGTACTAAGGAGAAAATAAAATGGGCCTTGGTGAAATGGGATACTTTATGTCTTCCTAAGAGTGAAGGGGGGTTAGGATTCTGGTCTTCAATTAATAACAACAAAGCTTTAGCTACTAAATTATATTGGAGGATGTTGCATAACCCCAATGCTCTTTGGGCCAATAATCTCCGTGCTAAATATGCTGAGAACAAAAGTCCTGAAGACCTTGTTCGCTATCAACTTCCTACCAAAGGTTCTCCCATTTTAGCAGCTCTTAAGACTCGGTGAGGATTTGATAAAGAAAAAATTATTTTGGATCATTCATAATGGTCAACATGCAAATTTTTGGATAGATTCTTGGGATGGTCACAAGCCTTTGATAACTCAGTTTCCCGATTGGAGGCCTTGGATGGAGGAGCTTCACCGAGCTAATTGGATAAAGGTGGCTAATTACTGTCGATACCATACTGGTAATTCAAAGGTTGGTAGATATTGGATCCCTATTGAGGACCGGCCTATTCAAATCCCAGAAAGGCAAAGACAAGATATCCAAGGCATCCTTCATATGAGATCCCTCTCTTGGTCCCATGAAAAATATTGTTTTGGATGGAACAACACTACTAAGGGTGAGTATTCAGTTGCTCAAGGTTATTTGACCTTATGCCATAATAATCCCAACCATTCTTCTGACATATTTTCTCAATTGTGGGCTCAAAAGCTCTGGCCTAAGGTGAGGTTCTTTAATTGGATTTTATTGCATCGTAGGGTGCTTACCGGTGAGCAACTTATGAAGCGTGGTTTTCATGGCCCTTTTAGATGTGAAATGTGTGAAGAGAATGTAGAAAATATCAACCATATTTTTATTGAGTGTACTTTAGCCTCTGAGCTATGGAGGAGAATGGCAACTTTACTTGGCTTAAAGTGGTCCAATTTTTTCACTTTTGAACAGCTTTGGAGGGATTGGCCTAATCAAGAGGGTGTTGATCATTTTATTAGGCACTTAGTTTGGATGGGTTCTACCATTCTTCTTTGGAATATTTGGAATGAAAGGAACAACCAAATTTTTAATCAAGATAGGAAGGATATTCACTATATTTGGCAAAAGACCATAGCCAACTTAGTTGAATCAGTCCATCAACTCCTTAATCACCCCCAAAACTCCCACCAAATATGGGATCAAGTGATGCAAAGATTGAAGATTAAACCTTCTAAGGGCAACCAACTTAAAGGGAATGTGAGTATTAGTAAGATGGATAGGACTAGAAATTGGCAACCTCCTCCTAAGGATTTTGGAAAAGTCAATACTGATGGAGCCTCTAGAGGGAACCCTAGAAAAGCCAATGTGGGAGGAATTGGTAGACTTTCATATGGCTCCCTGGTTTTTACTTTTGCTGAGAATTTGGGTATTCTTTCCAATAACCTTGCTGAGGGGTATGGTATCCTTAGAGGCCTTCAGGAGGCTACTAAGGTTGGATGGGAAAAGGTGTTAGTTGAGTCTCGACTCTCAACTTATGATTAATCTCTTGAAGACTCCTTCTAAGAATCATAAGGTGGATTGGAGAATAAAAAGAATTATTGAGAAGATTCACTTAATCCAGATGGGATTTTTGAAAGTTGATTACAATCATGTGGTCAGAGATCAAAACAAGAGTGTTGATGCTTTAGCTAATTGGGCTTTGGACAAAGGTGATCTTACTTGTTATGGCCACCCTCCTATATGGTGGGCTTCTCAAATTAGGGAAGCTCTTCTTTCTATCATTTCTTTGGATGGCTCCAGCTTTTAAGGTACCTAGTTTCTTCTTGTTTTTTTTTTTTGTTTCTCTTTGGTTCATTCAGTTTTTTTAGTTCCCTAGCTCATTCTATTCTTTATTTTGTTTCCTCCGTTGATTCTTGCATTAATAGTCTTCTGGTCTAGATAGGTCATTGTTTTGTTCATTTTTTTTTCTTTTGTCTTCTTTGTTTTTTTGTTTAGTTTTTTAAGGTGGGTGGGTTCTTTTGTTTTGTTTTGTTTTTGTGTTCTTTGTGTTGTTTTTTGTTGTTCTTGTGTTTTTGTTGTTTTGTTTTTTTTTTATGTTTTTTGTTATTGTTCTTGTGTTTTTTTCGTTCTTGTTCTTGGGTTTCTCTTTGTTTGTGTTATTTCATTTTTTTATGTGTGAGTGTTTTCTATGTTTTTTGTTTTTGTTTATTGTCTGTTGTTGGTTGTTTTTTATTTTTATTTTATTTATTTTATTTTTTAGGTTTTGGTTGTGTTTATTTTTCATGTTTTTTTGGGTTATGTCTTTGTAGTGTTCTGTTGTTTTTGTCTTGTTTGTGTTTTGTTATGTGGTTCTTGTGTTTTTCTATGTGGTTTGTGTTGTGGTTTCTTTTATCTTATTGTGCGTGTTTGGTTGTGCTTTTGGTTTTGACACACTCAAGGAGCATGTTTTTTATTTTATTTTATTATTTTTGTTGTTATTTACTTTTTTTAATTTGGTTTTGTGTGTTTGTTTGCTCCTTGAGTATGTCAAAGGTGGTAGGCCAGGTCCGAGTCCTGGGCGTTTTTGGTGGAATGGATACCCCCGCCTCCTTGGGTCTTACCCGAAAGTGGCATCCCTTTTGGGATGTTTTCCACAAAAAAAAAAAAAAAAAAAATCCACCTAGAATTTTATTAAAAAAACCTTCTTTTGAAATTGTGAATGTTCAAAATGAAATTCTTCTTAGATTGCTCCAATTATAATTGCCCTTGAGACAAGTTGAAAGAAAAAACCTATAGAAGCAATCTAGTAAGAGATTCACACCTGATTGATAACATATTAGATTTCACAATAGTTTCTAGAAATTAATGGAATCAAACATTACCAAGTATTCCTTGAAAATAAATACATAGAATGAAAATTAAGAGCATAGAATATATTGGGGATGTTTGTGGATACCAAATAATATCACAAAATAGAAATGCAATCACACTCTAGCTAATAAGAAAAATGGTTGTTATGAATGGGTATTTATACCTAATTATATGTTACTTTTAAGTCAAGGTTGTGAGACCAATCATGAAAAATAAAATTTAATAAAAATTTACAAATGCACTTTTCCAAGGTTTACATAGGCCTGAAGGATAAATATGATCAATATAAGTATAAAAGTTGGTCATGGCCTCAAGATAAGCTTAACCACCACATATTATAACACTTGAGGATTAACAAATTTAGTCCACCCATATCCCATATTGGGAGGAAAGAACTCTCCACCATATACAATGTAAGTGTTAGCACTCTTTTTTAGAACACAAGATCACCATTATCTAAATATCAAAGATCTTCATATCTATGCCTAGTAAAGTTTCATGGTCTATGTAGATTCACACAGTGATAACATTCAAGTGATCTAGATGGATCATTGGAATTAGATACCCATTGGAACTACATAAAAAATGATGTGGTCATTGGTCATGGTTATGGTTGTGATTGTTGTTATTAGAACTAATGAGTAGAGGAAGACCTTTTCCCAAGGGAAAAAGATGATGATGCTGAGTAGGATACTATCTGGATTAACATTATGGATATGAATGACTAAGGGTTAGTGGATAAAGAGGACATTTATATAGAGGATTGACAAGGATACTTGGAGTGAGTCTTGTTTTCTAAAATCCCATTATTATTTGTGAAAAATATTAATTGTTTATTGGTAAAGAGAATTCCTAATGATGAGGATTCACTTCAACAAGTTTCTCAATTTTTTTTATTTCTTAATTTCATCTATTTCTTGACAAATTTATATAATTATTAATTTCAAATAGTTTTAATTAATTTTGAAATACACAAAAATGAAAATAAAAATGGATTGAGATCTTGGAAAAATTAAATTTAGAAGTTTATTTATTTTTTTTTGTATTTACATGGTGGAATCGGTAGCCACCACGAATCCGGGTAGGCTGTCTAGCTTTTATGGCCGCCACAGTATTATGCATTGTCCTTCCCGGAAGCCGCCACACAGATCTTCGTGCAGTCCACCCCTATAACCACCATGCCATAATCATTTTAAACCTTTTACGCTGCTAAAAGCACCAGGAAAGGGACAAGCATTCAGTTCAACGAGGCCCGAGATTTGAACCTTGGACCTCCACCCCCCTTATGGGGTTTGGATGAACCAATTGGTCTACACCTCGGACCTTAAATTTAGAAGTTCATTGCTTAAGCAAATTTACTTAAAAAAAATTAAATTTAGAAGTTTATTCCTTACAAACTAACTTCTAGGTTTTATGTAATATTGATGAAATTGCCTGGTATTTTGAAAATTTTCAAAAATTAGTTCAAATCCTAAGCTAAAATTTTTAAAATCATTCCAAACTCTAAGCGAAAAATTGTAAATTTTAATGTTGCAAATTAATTAGTAACATTTTATGTAAATATCAACATAAACCTTATGATTTTGAGTTGAATTTGTAGAATCATACAACTTAGACTAAAATATATTTAAAATTTTTATAATTAGTTCAAAACTAATCTATTTTACTTGAATTTTTATGAAATTATATATTTTACCTAAAAACTAAATGTATTTTTCTATGGGTTTAATAATTTTTTCCTTTTTCCTTTTCTTTTTTAATTGCAATATTGAAAGCTTACCTTGTTATTTCAAAGAGTGTATACATATTTGACTTGTTATTCCATTATTTTCTTGTGGTTCTTATTCTAGCCATATTTTGATTTGACATTTTTAGCCATAGTTTTTCTTTATAAAAAAAATTTAAGGCCTGTCAAGTAATATTTGGTGTCTTTTTTCTTTGACTTCTTTTAGGGTCAAAGAATAAAAGAATTAGAGAATAAATATGAAGGGGAATTTTTATTTTTATTTATTTGTGACTCATTCATATGTTTGTATTTTTAAATGTATTTTAACCCGTGGTCTACTTCAATATTATATTAGTGTTATGTAGCATTGACTTGGTGCCTTATTTTCTCACTCTAGCGTTAATGTAGCATTGGCTTAATATTGTCAAGGACATAAATATAGAACAAATAATGAGAATGTGGGGGATGGGGAGGGGGGAGAATAGGGTCAATTTAGTTATTGAATTAACGAACATAAAATATAATATTAGTTAATATTTTTAAATACTCTACTAACACAATAGTCAATATTAGTCAATTTTAGGACATAGGCATTTAACATATATTAACTAATATAGTGAGTTAATCTTAGGAAATAACTAGCTAGGTAATATAAACTAATTATAAAATGTTGTGTTTAGTATTAGTTAATTATAAAGTTAGAAAATGTTGATATTAGGTAATAGTGTAAAGCAAATATTTTAATATTAATAAATACCAAAGTTATTAGTTTATATATAAGGATATAAAGGATTATAGGTTATAAAAATGTAAATTCTAGGATGGGGTTATGTGATATAATTATAGGACCTAAGACAAAGTTATTTATAAGTTACAAACAAGGTTTTATGGGTGCACTTAAGTGTTGAAAATATGTTATCCAACCTTATTGGTCTATGATGTAATCATATGTAAGTTTATAGGAAATCATTGTACAATTTGTTTAGTATTATTTGTTGATAGATCCATGGTTTAAACTTGTCATGATTAACTAGTACTAATCCTTTATGCCTAATGTGTTATGTGAAAGGGTTAACTAACTTACAATTAATTATTGAGGCTTTGGTTTTTTTACCCCTTAACTACCCAATCCATAATATTTATGTAATCCTATTTTCATCATTTTCTTATATCTCTAATCGAATCCTTTGTCTTGTGTGCATCATCACTCTTATTTTTGCTTTCTAATCTTGTACTTTGTGATGTGAGTTGATGTGCTACTTTTACTGATAAAGTATTGTAAAATCCAATATTATATGGGGATATTATATATTTTTTTAAAGCGAAAAACCCCTTGCGGGGCTGCCTTGGTCTGAGAGACCACGAATAGGAGGTTCTACACCATCGAAGTTACCCGGGAGTCGCACCTGACCCTACCCGCACCAACATTATAATTGGATTTTGGATACCCAATTCAGCTTTTTGGTAGGGTGGAGATTTGAACCTGAGACCTCCCTTGGAGGATTGCCCTCTCCTCTCCAACCTAATAAGCCTCTAGAATACCTAATGTGTACCTCCAAACTTAGGGTACACAAGTGAAAGGTTGTAATGTACATGGGTTGTGATAGTATGGGTATATTAAGGTTCATGTTAAAAGTATATATCCAGTGATGAAATATGCTCATTTTACATTGATTCCGTTGGTGCATTACCTAATGTATCATGAATATATAACATATGTGGTATATGGTTGCTGGTACCCACATTCATGCAATAGGTCAGGGGTCTTGCCCTGGGCCTCATCCCTCACTAGAAATATTGGGGGCCCCCGCCTTTAAAAATCCATTCGGAACTTTTTAATAAGATGCGTTTTCGGTTTCATGCCAGGCTCTTAACATAATGGGGCTCCGCTTTTAAGAGCTCCCTTTTAAAATAGAGAGGCTTTTGTTCTCCCGGAATAGAGTTCGACCGGGCTCAAAGATTCCTAGTATGGGTATAAATACTAGTAGTGATCCAAAAAACATGTGTTTGTAATCCTAAATGAGAACAAAACTTATAAATTTAGGGTGGATGGTTGGATTCAGGATTAACCTGAAATGTTATGTATATTATAACATTAGGGTGATATAAAATTAAGTGAATGTTATAAATATTATGATATATGCATGTGTAGTTTCATATGATTCATACCTTATACAAGCATTGAATATGTGAGTGAAGATTCTTCATTTAGTTTTGTGTTTTAAATATGTGGATGTACGAATATATGAACAATTTGGCATGGTCATGGATGTTTAAGAAATATTTTTAAATGTAAAAAAATATTAATATCTTTATATTTTATATTTCTTTCACCACCTCAAATATTTACCTCGTATGTGTAACACACTTTGATCCTATTACCTATGATATTGTAAGATACAACAAGTTAGAAAAATGACTATCCTTATGCTGTCTCCTTTACTAATATTTTTTAAATTGCTTAGTGCTCAAAATTTAATCAAATTCACAAAAGTATAAGACTTATTATAACGACATCTAGAATAATATAATGTTGAAATTAACTACATAAATACTATGTATTATTAACATTGTTTGTTAGTCTATACTAAGGTATGATTTATGATCCTATGTACAGACACATATTAGTAAATAGAAATATCTACTTAACCATATATCATATGTATGGTGACTTAATCCATTGATTATGGAAAGATATAAGAGAATGTTTGATCTAACAAGTAGGTGAAGAAGAAGGATGACTTGCTTGTAAGTTTTAGGAGGGCCAAAATTTTTATGATTATAGTAGATAGTCATTCATCAATATAAAGATAAAGCATTTCAAAATATTAAGTGATAATTATAATATCATCTTCAAAGAAAAATAAATCACTACTTTTAAATGATCAGTAAAATTAGATCCCATGGGGTTTAAAGTAATGGTAATAGAAGATTTTAACACTATAAATTATAGTTTCGATCCATTATGTGAAGCTAGTATAGCCCATGGGGTTTGAAATAATTAGTTTAGAGTGGTAATTTTCACATAATAAACCAAGGTCTCAATCCTATGTGTTAATTTTGGAGTGAATAATTTCACAGAATATACCAAGGTTTCAATCTCATAGGCGAACCTTAATATTTTAGAACCCAATAAATTTGGGCCAAATGGTGGAAAATAAGTTTCAAATAATAAACCAAGATTCCAATCCCATGAGTGAACATTAAAATTAATTAAATATAATTAGCTAAAAAGGTTAAAAATATAGGATCATATGGATTCAAATCTTGCGAAGTGATATAATACCACTAATAAAGAACACAAGCTTATACTGAGAGGGGGGGTGAACAGTGTAAGACTAATTTTTATTTTTTCTTTCCAAATCAATATTATGTAATGTATATATAGTAATATCAACAGTAGTAATCAAAGCAATGCATAAACCACCACACACAATAGAGACACCAATTTTACGTGGTTCACCCAATGTGGGCTATTCCACGGAGAAAATATTTCACTAAATTTTCTCAATCAATATCTTGGGAATCCTTTCCATATTACAATGTTTATGGATCTCTATCCAAAGGATACACCAATACCCTAATCAAGTTCATGGATATCTATCCATAGGAGAACTCCTTTATCCTTAGTTCTGACTGGTGATGTTCTAGGACTGCTGCCCCCACTGCTTTGGCTAAATGGTTCTCTATCCACTAAAGACACCTATCCTCACTGCCCTGGCTAATGGATCTATATCCACTGGAGACTATTGTACTCTATACTCTATCACCTTCAAAGCTCTATCTCAAATATGCACTAAACACAGTCCTTCAATATAGCACAAATATGCTCAATCTCTGTCTCTGGTCTGACACAAACCTGTCCTCAAATATGCACTAAAATCTATCCTCGAATCTATACTAAACATAATCCTTCGGTCTAGCACAAATTTTTCCTCAATATCTATCCTCTGATCTGCACTAAACATGGTCCTTCAATCTTTTGGACATTTTGAGTCCCTAAGTCAAAGTTGTCATTGATGTCACCGGATGAAGTCATCATTAATTTAAAGGATTTCGACAGGAAATAAAATCGTCAAAGTTATCACTGATATCCAGGAAGAAGCTTCAATAGTGTAGAAGTTAAAGGTAAAAGGGCTCCATAGTATTTTAATATTATATGGGAGAATAAGTTAAAAGGTTTTTTATAAAAACCAATGGAGGCCTATTGCAAAGTTAAAAGGAGGTCTAATATTTATTTTATAAATTATTTAAATTCAAAAGGAAATTAATTTTTATAAATAAATATCATTAATATCAAGTTGTGCAACTAGAGAAGGCCCTAATAAAACCAAAGGTTTTATTAAATTAATTTATAATATTTAAATTTAAATAAATTTAAATCATTTATAAATTAATTCAAGCGCCGAAGTCGAATAAAGTTGGAAGAGCACCGACGTGTTTGCATGAAAGTGGAAATGATATATATACCATGCCTTAAAGGCATTCAAAATTATCCTTGCTTCGAAACATGATTGCATGCGAACTATGAAAGAGGAAGCTGATGAGAAAACAATGATTTTGTATTTCCTTGTGGCAGCGATTGGGAATAATTTGAAAGCGATAGAAATTTTAGAGTCAACTGGGCAGCATGGCCTAGTGGCAAGGAGGCATTGGCTACAATTTTGAGGCGTCGAGTGGCCTATGTTTGAAACATGATGGCAGTGTTTGCATTGTGTTGAAGCACCAAGGGAAGGCGCATGTTTTTATCTTTGGCAAAGAAATGAAGTTTCATAGAGCACGTTCTGCTATCCACTTCCCAAATGAGCGCTTAGCTCGAGCGGCAATTGGAGCCACAGCTAAGGCGTTGGTCGTGGGATGCGTTGACAGTTCAAATCCCTCCAAAGGCAAGGTAATTAAATTTTTATTATTTTTAATATTACCTAAAGTTTGGAGTTAAAATGGTTGCTAGTTGGAAATAGTTGAAAGGGTTGCTAGTTGGAAATTTGTGTTTGTTGGAAATTATTTTTGGAGTTATAAGGAGTTTGATTTTATTTTTAATAAAGTCTTAAATTTTTATATTTTCATATTGGAGGAGTAAGACTTTAAGAGTGTTGATTTTATTTTTAAATGGATTTTTTCCAAAAATATTATTATGAAGGTGTTGGATATTATTTTAAAGTTGGAGTGATAAGGTGTATTTTGTTTGATATCTTTTTGTATTGTGATTCATTGAGAAAATTATTATATTCTAACCCTTTTTGAGATTGGCAAAGAAGTGATTATGAGTGTGGCAGATTTGTGTGGTTTACTCCTTGTCAAGAAAAAGGTATGGGAAAATTCTTCCATAGTTGAGTTGATTGAATGGTTTTCTGAAAATAAGTTTGGAGTGAAAAGGACTTGATTAGGGTTTCCTTTTCAAGAGTGTTTGCATTAATGCTTCAAGGTTTTCTAGAATAAAGAGTTGTTGTTAAAACCTTGTTTGATAAGAATTGTTTTTAAAGCCATTAGTTGTGTGAATAATTTGAGTTAGAGTTTTGAAAATAACATGAGTATCATTGTTATGTGAAGATTGTTTTATGAGAATTGTTGTTGAAGTAAGTTGTTGTGCAAAGAACTTGAACTAGGGTTTGAAAATAACATGAGTATCATTGTTATGTGAGATTTGTTGTTGAGCATTTTGAGTTGGTGGTTATATGCTTGGACTAGGGTTTGTGAGAAAGGGGTGTTTCATTGAGTGATTGGTTGAGTAGAGTTGGTTGATCCTAGTCAAGTGGTTGTATGAAGTGATTGTTCAAGTTCCATAAAACAAACTATCCTATATTCTTATTTGAGTTGAGAAAGTGTTTGAGAATTGAGTTGAAACATATTGGGTCTCTAAAAATTCACTTTATGTTTCTATGAGATTGGTTAAGTTTTGTGTGAGATTATTGAGCATATTTGGATAATTTCTGAGTGGACTTGTTGAGCATATTTGAGAAAGTTCTAAGTGGAATTGTTGAGCAGATTTGTTTTAGACCGAAGGATTGAGTTTAGTGCATATTTGAGACGAAGCTTTGGATGTGACATAGTAGAGAGGAAAATAATATCTAGTAGATAGATATCCATGAACCAGGGTAGTGAGGATAGGTATTTCGAGTGGGGACAAGAGTCTTTAGTGGAGAGATATCCACAAGCCAGTGTAGTGGAGGCAGTAGTCTTCTAGAGGATCACTAGCTAGAGCATAAGATAAGGAGTTATCCTATGGATAGAGATCCATGAACTTGATTTAGGGGATCATCATCTCCTTTGGATAGAGGTCCATAAATATTGTAATAGGAAAGGATTCCCAAGAGGTTGATTGAGAAAATTTTAGTAAAATATTTTCTCTGTGGAGTAGCCCACATTGGGTGAACCACGTAAATTATGGTGTCTCTATTGTGTATGGTGTTTTATGTATTACTTTGATTTTTGTTGTTGATATTTCTATCTATACATTGCATAATATTGATTGGGAAAGAAAAATAAAAAATGATCTTATACTATCTACCCCCCCTCTTAGTATAAGCTTATGTTCTTCAATTTGTATTAGAGTCGATTACTTTAGAAGAGTTTAAGAACTTGAAGGAAAAGCTAACAAGAACACAATGGATCCTAAGAAGGTGTTCTCAAATAATTTAGCACCAGTAGTTGATCGAAGTGACTATATGTATTGGAGTATGATGATGAATATCTACTTGATGGCTCTTGGAAATGAAATTTGGGAATCAATGGAATTTGGATATGATCCCTTAATCAATCCTCCTACAGATAAGGAAGGTAAGCTTTTATAGCACAATAATTCAAAAGCAATGAATGCACTTGTGACAGGTTTGCATATAACAGAGTCTATGAAAGTTATGCATTGTAAAACTGCAAAAGATATGTGAGATAAATTGCAAAATATATATGAAGGAGATAAAAGTGTCAAAAAAGCAAATATGCAAAATATCAAATGACAACTTGAAGCATTAAGAATGAATGAAGAGGAAAATATTAGTGCTTATATAATGTAAATTTATGAGGATGTTAATGATATGCAATGTCTTGGAATGAATATTGATGAATCAAATGTTTGTGATAAAGTCGTAAGAACTCTTCAAAAAATATTAAGTGAACAGGTTTCTACTATAGAAGTATCAATGGATGGTGATACTTTGACAATAGATAAATTGCTTGGTATGCTGAAAAATTTTGAGATAAGAACAAAATATCATATTCCCCAAAAGGAAGCAACATTCAAAGCTATCAATAAGACAAATGGTAAGAAGTGAGAATCAAACAATGAGTCATCTAGTGATGAGGAAGCTAATTATAGTAGAAGAGATAAAGATTCTAGAATATACATAGATCTAAGATCTGTTAAGTGTTTCAATTGTGGAAAGTATGGAAATTTTGCAACATATTGTCAAGAACCTAAGAACAACAATGGTGAATATCACAGGTACAGGGATTCAAAAATATACATGTATCAAAAGAAAAGCAAGGATGAACAAAATAGACAAGGAAATAAGTTCTTATAAAGGTAAAATAAGAGCTACTATGCGAAGAAGGCAAGTAAGTACTCAAGTGATAGTGATGCTAGTTTTTCAAATAATGATAGAGATGAAGTCTTGTTTATGATTGAAGAAAAAGGTTAAGTTTTCGGTAAAAATAATTTGGGTTGCCATCAATGACAAAGGGGGAGATTTTTGGACATTTTGAGTCCCTAATTCAAAGTTGTCATTGATGTCATCGGATGAAGTCATCATTAATGTCAAGGAATTCGGCAAGAAATAAAATCGTCAAAGTTGTCACTGATATCCAGGAAGAAGCTTCAACAGTGTAGAAGTTAAAGGTAAAAGGGCTCCATAATATTTTAATATTATATGGGAGCATAAGTTAAAAGGTTTTTTTTATAAAAACCAAAGGAGGCCTATTGCAAAGTTAAAAGGAGGTTCAACATTTATTTTATAAAATGTTTAAATTCAAAAGGAATTTAAATTTTATAAATAAATATCATTAATACCAAGTTGTGCAATTAGAGAAGGCCCTAATAAAACCAAAGGTTTTATTAAATTAATTTATAATATTTGAATTTAAATAAATTTAAATAATTTATAAATTAATTCAAGCTTCGACGTTGAATAAATTTGGAGGAGCACCGATGTGTTTGCATAAATGTGGAAAGGCTATATATACCATGCCTTAAAGGCATTCAAAATTATCCTTGCTTCAAAACGTGATTGCATGCGAACTGTGAAAGAGGAAGCTCGTGAGAAAACAATGATTTTGTATTTCCTTGTGGAAGTGATTGGGAATAATTTGAAAGCAAAAAAATTTTTGGAGCTAGTTGGGAAGCCTATTGGCAAGGAGGCATTGGCTAAAAGGTTGAGGCATCGAGTGGTCTACATTTGAAATGTGACGACAATGTTTGCATTGTGTTGAAGCACCAAGGGAAGGCACACATTTTTATATTTGGTAGAGAAATGAAGGTTCATACAGTACGTTGTGCTCTCCACTTCCCAAACGAGCACTTATCTTGAGCGGCGATTGGAGTCATGGCTAAGGCGTTGGTCTTGGGCTGCGTTGAGGGTTCGAATCCCTTGAAAGACAAGGTAATTAAATTTTTATTATTTTTAATATTACCTAAAGTTTGGAGTTAAAAGGGTTGCTAGTTGAAAATAGTTGAAAGTGTTTCTAGTTGGAAATTATTTTTGGAGTTATAAGAAGTTTGATTTTATTTTTAATAAAGTCTTAAATTGTTATATTTGCATATTGGAGGAGTAAGACTTTAAGAGTGTTGATTTTATTTTTAAAAGTATTTTTGCCAAAAATATTATTATGAAGGTGTTGGATATTATTTTAAAGTTGGAGTGATAAGGTGTATTTTGTTTGATATATTTTTGTATTGTGACTCATTGAGAAAATTATTATCTTCTAACCCTTTTTAAGATTGGCAAAGAAGTAATTGTGAGTGTGGCAGATTTGTGTGGTTTACTCCTTGTAAAGCAAAAGGTATGGGTAAATTATTCCATTGTTGAGATTGAAACGGGTAGAAAATGACATTTGATAATTTAATACATAAACATAAATGATGCATTAAATAGAGAAATTGTATTCCATTGATATTAATGAGCATGTGTTACAAGAGGGTCTTGATGCCCTTTATCCATCTCTATTCCTAACAAGGTTACAATCAATCTGATGCCTTCTTCTATCGTCCCTCAGTGTAGGTGGGCTTCTTTGTATGTGTGCCACCATAGGGTTGTTGTTTGTATGATGTTCCTCTTCCTTAGATCTACCAGATAACCTATGAAAGACCTGCAAAAGGGGATTAGTGTGATGGGGGGCTTGCCTTAGTCAGGCCCCATGTTTAGAAAGATGAATTGACTATAAAATCATGACATAAACTAAAATAAAATGTGCAGAAGGTAATAATACGACAAAAGAGAGCTTACCTCCCAAATTTAGGGTGATTTGGGGCCTATAGACCCAATTAGCGACCTGGGTTGCGAATTTAGGCCAGATTCATGACCCAAGTAGGAAATTGAGTTGTGATGCTCCTTTTGTAAAATATCTTTGGTAGATCAGTCCTAAGGTAGCTGGGGTGCCTATGTATGTTGTTAGAATCCAACTTTGTGCATCGGGAACTAATTGTTTAATATTGGCTTTCCATTTTTGTAGAGTAACTGTACTTTGTTGAATATGTGAGAGAGACTTAATTAGGGGTTTGGGACCCATTATTTATAGGCAAATGCAAGGTGCAAGGGGGGGGTTAGATAGACTAAACCTAGGTTTGATTCTGACTAGGGTTAGGTTAAGAAATGCTATGTGGCAACATCTCATTCTAAGTAGGAAATATCCTATCCTCACACATGTGTGAGGAAGGATTAGTGCTAATCCTAATTAGGCCTTAAGCATGTTTAGGGGAGGATTAAAATAAAACCCTAGGAAACCCTAAATTGGCACATGTGGGAGGATTTGATTAACACTAATTATGAATTAAGAGTTAATTAATCCAATTTTTCCCTAAAAAGGAGCTTAAGTGAAGTCAACATTAAATTAGAATTTGATAATTGACTTTTAATTGATTTTGCCAATTAATACCCCGTGGGGGTGTCAATTGAGTGTAAATGGGCTATGCATCACCTCGGGTTGCCGTCTGAAGGTATCTTGATGCATAAGATGTGGTTTTGAGGGCTTATTAGGGTTTTGGACCTGAAAGCCATTTGTGGAAGTCTACACGTTACTATGGTGAACTTATGGAAGTCTACACATGTCTATGCATGTCTACATGTATCTACGCATGTCTACGCATGACTACAATAGTCTACAATAGCCTAGGGATGTCTAGAATCACCTATAGATATGTAAAAATAGCAATGTGTGACTTTTGGGTGTCTATATTTGCCCCTTTTTGTACTATATTGTGTGGAACATAGTTTAATACAAAAATATGAAGGGTTTGTGTAGAAGGAAAAGGGATAGAATGGGAATGGGATCCAATCAAAGGTATGTAGCCGCTCGAAGCATGACCATACAACATTGATCGATAGCCAAGAAGAGAAGGGAAAATAATGGGATCCAATCAAAGGTATGTAGCCGCTCGAAGCGTGACCATACAACATTGACCGATAGCCAAGAAGGAGAAAAGAAGAAGGAAAGGAAAAGAGGAAAGAAATAAAAACAATGCTGGTAAAAGGAAATGGATGATTATGGATGCAATGATGTGATTTTGCTGAGTCCGTATGACATTTACGATGCCATACTAGTTGCTTGAGAATGACAACTTTTGACTGCTTTGCTTTTGCGACCAGATCAGCATGGTCCAAAAGTATGATTAGGACAAAAGCCTAACTAAATATTTGTTGTTGATTGATTGATGAGAACATGGTGACAAGTGTCAAACCATTTGAGTTAGTTAACATTTGAATTATTCAAACATGTCATTCATTGTGCTCCATGAATGCCAGAGTGAAGTTTTCCAAATGTTGCATTGAATTAGTCACTCATGTCATTCATTGTGCTCCATGAATGTCAAGATGACCTTTCCATTGTCACGCATAACTCTCTTGATGTAACCCATGTCTGATTGTGATTGAGATTATTTTGTATGATAATCTTCAGCAAAAAATTTGTAGACAAATGCGCTAACTGTGCTTTTGGATTTTTGATGTTGTGATTGCATGCAAAGCTGACTTTGGATATGAATACCCCCTCAAACGAGGAATCAACAATGAGGTGAATGGAATGTGATGAGTTGATGATGCAACGATTGATAAGATACCAATGCATGATGATTATGATGACAAAAAACAAATTAGAAGAGTGTTTTGGGAAGTTCCTAGGGTTTTAGAAGAAATTTGCATGATTTCCTAGGGTTTTGGGGGCAACTTGGTTGATTTTGGAAGGTCTGAGCTGAGTTCGCCACCCTGGGGTGATTTTGACCTAAATCGCCACCCGGGGGTGAATTAGGGTTTTGAATTGTTTGACACATGTGTAGTGTTTTGGTAGTTTGGGGAACCAAATGATGTCAAAATTGGACAAATATTATACTGTTGGAAAGCTCTTTCTAATCCCGATACAATGGTGAAAGTTTTAGGAAATGTGGAGATGATTTGATAGGTGAAAATTTAGACCAAAGATGACCCTACTTTTAGAAGTGGTGAATGCACAATCTCAAGCCTTGTGAAGGGTGTGCATGGAAGAAAAATATTTGTGAGGACAAAGAGGTGAAAAATTGTTGTGCTATGCTAGGCAATGCTAGGCTATGTATGCTAGGCTATGCTAGGCTATGCTATGCTATGCTATTTTTGCTAAGGTTTTGGGACAAACCTATCCAAAGTTTTACTGAGGTTTTTGGAGAAACCTATCCAAAGTTTTGTTGAGGTTTTTGGGGAAACCTATCCAAATTTTTACTGAGGTTTTTGGGGAAACCTATCCAAAATTTTATTGAGGTTTTTGGGGAAACCTAGTGTGTTAAGACTCTAAAAAGAATGTTTGTGATAAAATGTAAGGAAAAGGGTGAAACCTTTTGGACCTAGTGATTGATTTGATTTGATGAAGGTGAGGTAAAGGATGCGACCTTTTGAACCTGGTGGTTTGTTTTGATTTGATGAGGGCAAGGTGAAGTTGCCCCAGTTTTGAATGATGGATGATACATATACATACCTTTTGGTTTTAGTTGTTACATATGCGTGTGTGATTTTGATGGTTTGGAATGTGTTGTGTTTATATTTGCGTAGGTAGCACAATATAATCTGTAGGTATGTATGATAAATAGATGCATATGTATGAATGGTTTAGATCTATTATCATGCTTTCATGTGAATGAATTTGTAGCCTAGTATGCATGATTATGTTTCGAATGCAGTGTGATGTGATATCGAATGTGATGTTGTAATAAATGCACATAGAGTAAATGCAATGCTGTAATTTGATTTTGGGATTCATGTGAAATGAATGCAAGAATGTGATTTGCTATTTTAAATGCATGTAGGATGAATGCATGACCGTAATGTATACTAAGTGTATATGACATAGATGCATGGGTGCATGTATGAACTTATTGAAATGCACCAAGGAAGCACTTGTATTGTGGCATTTACCTATATAGATGTGATCCATTCCATGATTTCAGGGATGGTGGATAATGTAAGGCATGTGTAATGGCTTTGACTAACATAGTTATGACAATCAAATCTCAAACCCTTAGCTATACAAGTTTTGTGGCAACTTATAACATAATCAGGCTGGTTCAAAGTCTGTCTTGGACCTATGTGTGTGAATGTGTAAGGTTCGTTTATCCATTTTGAGGGAGGTAGGATTAACCCGTTGTAGATGCTACCGGACTAGCTAGCTCATCCATCCACAATAGTGATCTATACAAAAGTGAGATGCTAATGTGAGAGATGTGTTGTCACCCGTAAGACTATTCCACTAGTAGGCAGGCTCTTGGAGCCTATTGCTAGCGATGGAAATCATCCCATGGTGTTATGTTGAACCTAAGGACCAAAGGCGATAAGCATAACATGGGTGATATCAAGAGGTGTTTCCTTTTGTTTTCTGCCCCTGTTCTAATGTTGACCTACTGATAGTGGTGGTGCTCTTTTTGTCTCTCTCTTTTTTTTTTCTTTTGTGGTGCTCTTTTTGTATGGGCGATGCAGTTTGTTTTCTACCCAATCATTTATTTTTGCTTATGCTTGATCCCTTTGTTTATCCCTAGGTCGTATGTTGACCATGCAGGCGATAGGACGAGTAGGGGATACCGTTCACTAGATGGTGATATCTACTCAAGATGTCCTCTTTCCTAGGCTCAAAATTGTTAATGTGTAACCTATTGTGAGCGATCCATGAGAGAAGTTGAACCAGCCTAAAAGACCATAAGAAGAATGTACAAGACTCAGTAGCTATGGGTGACACTTGATTGCCGAAACTACAGAGTAGTCAAAATTAAACACGACACCTATGTATACCCTGATCCTGAAATGGGGGAATGGACATCCAGGTGGTGATGCTAACAAGTGTATGTATTATTCCTACTGAGGCACATTTTGAGGAAGAATGTACAAACATGAATTAAAATTTTAACTATAAAGCATGTGAATATGTGCAATGGACGTAAATGTAAATGATGCAAGTGGAGGAATGCGATATTTACAAGAGGAAAGTTATGTTGTGTAGGAGGAGAATCTTAGAAGAACCTATTTACAGATGAGTAAAGTGTGCAATGATGACAAAAAGCGTGATGCTATGATCCTGGTTGCCCCAGCGTGTGGGGTGTGTGTGTGTAGTGGGTGTACAAGCTGGGAGCTACAAAAATGTGTGTAATAGTCATCGAACGAGGGAAGATGTAAGAGTAGAATGTACAGATGGAAGAAGTGAGAAGAAATAGACTTTGGTAACCAAAAATAAGGGGGGATTACCAAAGTCCAAAATATGATAGAAGAGGAGAGTGAATTAACATAGGTATGTGATTGCTCAAAGGGGGGCCATGTAGCTACATGAGGAAATTAGAAGAAATATGGATGAGGAAGTGGAAGAAGGATATAAGAAGGCCTACTGGTGGGAAAAACTATGCGAGTCAGGCCGTGTATGAGAAGGTGATGTGATGGTGTGGTTACCATGTAGCATGTTGTTTACCAGGTTTTTGAATCTTCTGCACTCTTCAATATCATGGCCTGGTCGATGGTGGTAGATGCAGTATTCACTCGCATGATAGTTATGTGGTTTAGGGCATGAGATATCGATAGGTCGAGTCTTTGGTAGAGTCAAGTGGCCTTGGTGCATTAGGTGGTAAAATATTTTTGATAATGGGGCTAGTGGGAATGTCATGGGGTGAATATGGGGCTCTGTTGGAGGTGATGAAGGTCGGTCTACCTATGGGTGCATGGGTCGAGGGTCCAATGTAGGTTGGGCATGTGATCGAAGGGTGGATCTGTGTGAAGGTGAAGGTGTACGGGTCATGGAAGACTGGCATGGGTGAACATGGTAGCGGTAGTGGCTCATTTGTAGCTCTAGAGCTTCGATGCGGGAGAAGAGATGTTGTATATCATGGTGTGGTGGTATTGGTGTTGGTGAGGGTGGTGATGGAAGTCGGGATGTGTGTGGTATGGCTTGGTAGGCATGGGAGGATGGAGAAGGCCTCGAGGATGAAGGGGAGGAATGAAAAGGCTTGGGCGATTGGAAAGGTAAGCCTCATAGGGGAGATGGTGGTGCCTGGAGTATGGGTGGCATGGGGGATGGTCCCAAATGATGGTATGCATAGGATAGAGGCCTGCCTATGGAGGCGGCCTGAGCAGCTTGTGTAGTGTGAGCTTGCAAAGCTTGGGAATAGGTGGACTCACCATTAGGAAGTGGAGCGGGTAGGAATGTAGGGTGAGGTTGATGAGGTGTGTACTCCCTATTAGGTGGGTGGTAGGATCCTATGGGATGATGGGGGTGATTTGTGGGTGAGTAATGATGTCTGAGATCATCAGACGGATGGGAGGGTGATCCCTGTGCTTGGGGTTGGGTGGATTCCTCTTTGTCATCAAAAGAGGATAGGGAGATCTGGCTGTCTCTAGAGCGTGGTGAATAAGATGAACCTTGCTGGTGAGGGGAATGGTGTCGAGGTGATGTGTGATGACCTGAATGGGATGAATGCGAGGAGCGCCTGGTGTGGAGGGCAACTGGTGGTCGGGCTAGATCGACCGGTGTAATGGGTTTTTGTTGTGGTTGCAGATGGTCCTGCATGGTGATAGGTGAGGCCGATGTAGAGCTCTCCTGCTGATGATGTGAGTCCTACAAAAGGAAAAACAAATACCCCAAGCATAAAAATGGTAGAAAGGTAAAACGTACATGTATAAAGAAATAATAAAGCAGAAATAACAAATTCACACGGTAATGTGCTTGGTGATTTACTTCTAACACTATGTGATATTCGTGATGGTGAATGTGATTGTGCATCATGCATTAAATGCATGAAGGTGCAAGATGTTGATGGGTTCAGGATCGTTAAAGCCTTCAAGATCAGCTAGATGATATGCTCCTAAACCGTATTTGTGTATAACCATGAATGGGCCTAACCAGTTTGGAGCGAATTTATCGTGCTACTGGTGAGGCTGACTTGTGATTTGTTGGTTCTCTTTGAGAACCAAGTCACCGATCTTAAATTTGCACTGATGTACCTTACTATTGTAGGCACGATGAAGGTGATCTTGATATACTCGTGTGTGCTCGATTGCATGGATGCGACGCTCATCGAGGAGTGTTAGTTGATCTAGACGAGCTTGGCGAGCCGTGTCATCATCAATGAAATCCTTCATAGATATCCGTAATGAAGGTATCTCAAGCTCAAGGGGCATGATAGCTTCTACCCCGTAGACAAGTGAAAAAGGTGTTGCCCTAGTAGGAGTATGGATGCTCGTACGATATGCCCACAAGGCTAGGGGTATTTGATTATGCCAGTCCCAGTGAGATTCTGCTACAGTTTTACGAAGAATAGAACAGATGGTTTTGTTCGTGGCTTCTACCTGGCCATTTCCTTGAGGGTAACATGGGGTTGAAAAGCTATGGTGTATGTGAAATTTGTTACATAGAGCTCGGACAGTCTTGTTTTTTTTAAATATTTCCCATTATCTAAAATAATTTGGGAGGGAATTCCAAAGCGGCATATGATATGCTCCATGATGAATGCTGCAATTTTAGCTCCTGTAGTTTGGACCAGTGGGATGGCTTCGACCCACTTGGTAAAATATTTTGTCGCTGTGATGATGAATTTGTGACTGCTAGAGGAAGCAGGTGTAATTTTTCCAATCAGATCCAGGCCCCATTGGGAGAAGGGCCACATGGACTGGATTGGTTGAAGTGCTTGGGATGGTAAATGTGTTAAGTTGGCATGTTGTTGGCATTTGATGCAATGTTTGACATACTCGCAATAGTCTTGCTCCATTTTAGGCCAGTAGTAGCCCATACAGAGAATGCGTTTGGTAATCACCATGCCACTAAAATGGCCACCACAAGTGCCATCATGGGTTTCTTGTACAACCCATTGTGATTCTTGTGGTTCTAGGCAACATAAGAGTATACCGTCATAGCTACGATGGTAAAGGATGTCCCCCAACAAGGTATAGCGGATCGCTCTTTGTTTAAAGGTTTGACGTTGAGCATGGGGTAGATCACATGGTAGGAAACCTAGTTTGATGTAGTCCTTGATCTATGAGAACCATGGGTCATGAGGTTCAGTGTTTACCACATATACACCACCATCATCTGTGGGGGGTGTGGGTGATATAGCAGATTGTGTAAGCATGTGAATGGTTATAGATGTCGTGTCGGACGTTGGATTTTGTGGGATAAGGGACCCTAAGGAGGCCATGGTGTCTGCAAAATGGTTTGATGAGCATGGCGTGGCTTCGAGACAATACCATTCAAATTGGGATAGGAGTTGTTGGGCGATTTTCTTGTATTGTTGGAGAACTAGGCAATTGCATAGCTAAAGTTCCTGCACTTGATTGACTATCAAAAGTGAATCACCTATGATGTGGAGGCATTTGATGTGCATAGAGTGTGCTTGTTTTAGTCCTAGGATTAAGGCTTCGTACTCTACATTGTTATTGGTACAAGGAAAATCTAGTTTGAATGAAAATGGGAGTGGTTCTCCTTCAGGTGTAAAGAAGACAATGCCTGCACCCCCAGCGTGGAGACACCTGGACCCATCAAAGAACATGGTGAGGTCAGCCATGAATTCTGGTTCGACGTATTCCTCATCTTCGGTTATGTGGAAGATAGAGTCATCGAGGAGTTGGATGAGTAGGGGTTGATTGTTAGTTATAGGGGCTTCAACCAGTTGGTCAACGATGACTTGTCCTTTGATAGACTTTTGAGATATGAATTCTAGGTCGAACTCGGTTAGGAGCATGATCCATTTGGCTGTGTGTGAATTATGATAACTTGCATGAGATGATTGAATGGTTTTCTAAAAATAATTTTGGAGTGAAAATAACTTGATTAGGGTTTCCTTTTCAAGAGTGTTTGATTTAATAATTCACGTTTTTTTGGAATAAAGAGTTGTTAAAACCTTGTTTGATAAGTATTGTTGTTGAAGCCATTGGTTCTGTGAAGAATTTGATTTAGAGTTTTGAAAATAACATGAGTATCATTGTTATGTGAATATTTTTTTATGAGAATTTTTGTTGAAGTATGTTGTTGTGCAAAGAACTTGAACTAGGGTTTGAAAAGAACATGAGTATCATTATTATATGATATTTTTTGTTGAGCATTATGAGTTGGTGGTTATATTATTGGACTAGGGTTTGTGAGAAAAGGGGTGTTTCATTGAGTGATTGGTTGAGTAGAGGTGGTTGAGCCTAGTCAAGTGGTTGTATGAAGTGATTGTTCAAGTTCCATAAAACAGACTATCCTATATTCTGATTTGAGTTGAGAAAGTGCTTGAGCATTGAGTTGAAACATATTGGGTCTCTAACAATTCATTTTATGTTTCTATGAGATTGGTTAAGTTCTTTGTGAGATTATTGAGCAGATTTGGACAAGTTCTAGGTGGACTTGTTGAGCAGATTTGAGCAAGTTCTAAGTGGACTTGTTGAGTATATTTGAGCAAGTTATGAGTGGACTTATTGAGCATATTTGAGAAATTTTTGAGTGGACTTGTTGAGTAGATTTGTACTAGACTGAAGGATTGAGTTTAGTGCAAATTTTAGACAAATATTTGGAGGTGAGAGAGAAGAGAGGACAGTAGTCTCTAGTGGATAGAAATCCATCAGCCATGGCAGTGAGGATAGGTCTTCTGAGTGGGTATAAGAGTCCTCAATGGAGAGAGATACATAAGCTAGTGCAGTGGAGGTAGTAGTCTTCAAGAGGATTACCAGCCAGAGCATAGGAGGAGTTCTCCTATGGATAGAGATCCATGAAATTGATTTAGGGGATCAACATCTCCTTTGGAAAGAAGTCCATAAATATTGTAATAGGGAAGGATTTCCAAGAGATTGATTGAGAAAATTTTAGTAAAATATTTTCTTCGTGGTGTAGCCCACATTGGGTGAACCACGTAAATTGTGGTGTCTCTATTCTGTATGGTGTTTTGTGTATTGCTTTGATTATTGTTGTTTGCTATCTATACATTGCATAATATTGATTACGAAAGAAAAATAAAAAGTGGTCTTATACTATTCACCCCCACATATTAGTATAAGCTTGTGTTCTTCAATTGGTATCTGATTCATTTCCTTAAAAAGAGTTTAACAACTTGAAGGAAAAGCTAACAAGAACACAATGGATCCTAACGAGGTGTCCTCAAAAAATTCAGCACCAGTATTTTATGGAAGTGACTATATGTATTGGAGTATGATGATGAAGATCTACCTGATGGCTCTTGGAAATGAAATTTGGGAATCAGTGGAATTTGGATACGATCCCTTAATAAATCCTCCTACAGATAAGGAAGGTAAAGTTTTACAACACTATAATTCAAAAGCAATGAATGCACTTGTGAGAGGTTTGCATAGAATAGAGTCTATGAAAGTTATGCATTGTAAAATTGCAAAATAGATGTGGGATAAATTGCAAAATATATATGAAGGAGATAAAAGTGTCAAGAAAGCAAAGATATGAAATCTCAAAGGACAACTTGAAGCATTAAGAATTAACTAAGAGGAAAATATTAGTGCTTATATAATTCAAATTGATGAGGTTGTTAATGATATGCAAGGTCTTGGAATGAAGATTGATGAATCAGATGTTTGTGATAATGTCTTAAGAACTTTTCAAAAAATATTCAGTGAATAGGTTTTTGCTATAGAAGTATCAATGGTTGGTGATACTTTTAAAAGAGATAAATTTATTGGTACAATCACAATTTTTGAGATAAGAACAAAAGATCCTATTTCCCAGAAGGAAGTAGCATTCAAAGCTATCAATAAGAAAAAGGGTAAGAAGTCAGAATCAAACAATGAGCCATCCAGTGATGAGGAAGCTAATTACAGTAGAAGAAATAAATATTCCAAAATATCCAGAGATCTAAGACCTGTTAAGTGTTTCAATTGTGGAAAGTATGGATATTTTGCAACAGATTGTAAAGAACCTAAGAACAACAATGGTGAAGAAAAATAGGATCACATGTATAGGGATTTAGAAAGATATAGGCATCAGAAGAAAAGCAATGATGGACAAAATATACAAGGAAATAAGTTCTTATAAAGGCAAAAGAGGAGCTACTATGTGGATAAGGCAAGTAAGTACTCAAGTGATAGTGATGCTAGTTTTTTTAGACAATGATAGAGATGAAGTCTTGGTTATGATTGAAGAAAAAGGTCAATTTTTTAGTAAAAATAATTTGGGTTGCCATCAATGACAAAGGGGGAGATTGTTGGACATTTTGATTCCCCTAAGTCAAACTTGTCATTGATGTCACCGAAAGAAGTCATCATTAATGTCAAGGAATTCGGTAAGAAATAAAATCGTCAAAGTTATCACTGATATCTAGGAAGAAGCTTCAACAGTGCAAAAGTTAAAGGTAAAAGGGCTCCATAATATTTTAATATTATATGGGAACATAAGTTAAAAGGATTTTTATAAAAACTAAAGGAGGCCTATTGCAAAGTTTTTTTTGAAAAAAAATGAAAAAAACTTGTATTAACACAAAAGACAGTTACAAGAGGGAGAAAGGGCATCCCAACCAAGCGCAAAGAGACCAGAAGTACAAAGGGCGCAAAAACGTGACATGTCGCGAAAACACGACATGTCATGAAATCGCGACACCAAACCAAACAACCGCCGTGCCACAACAACCAGTCGCGATAGCGCGACATGTCGTGAAATCGTGACATGTCGCGATATCGCGACAAAAAGCGCCGGAGCCACAACACATGAAAAACATCGCGAAATCACGACAGCACAGCACCAAATCACCCAAACGCCAAAAGCGTCGCGAAATCGCGACGAGAAAGCCTGAAGGCACCTGCTCCCCGAAAATGTCGCGAAATCGCGACGAGGACCCCTTTAATCAGCAACTTTGAGAAAGTGTCGCGACATCGCGACGGCTTTTCCTTGGAGCCCCACTTGGCCGGAAGTGTAGCGAAATCGCGACAAGAAATCCAATGGGCGCCCCATCCGCCAAAGTGTCGCGAAATCGCGACATGTTCACCCCCAAGGTGCCCATTACCAAAACTAGTCGCGAAATCGTGACGTTTTTCCTGCAAGCAGTTTTTCTCCAGAACTGTAGCGAAATCGCTACAGGTTTGCCCCTTTGCTTCCTTTCCATAAACATGTCACGAAATCACGACAGGTTATCCATTGGGAGGCTTTTCACAAAAAAGGTCGCGATATCGTGACGGTTTTTCCACTTAACTAAATTTTGCTCAAAACATCTCAAAATCGCAACAAGTATGCCCCTTTGTGTCCTTTCCTCAAAAAAGGCACGAAATCGCGACGAATTTTCCTTAGAGTAGATTTTCACAAAAATTGTCGCGATATCGCGACGGTTTTTCCCTTTCATGCAATTTTTCTCAAAGCGTCGCGATATCGCGACACTTTCCCTCCAGCAGCAAAACCAACCAAAAAGGTCACTACATCGCGACACCTTCTCATCAAAGACCGTGACGGCACAAAAAGTCACGAAATCGCTACAATTTTCCTCCCAAAGCCGTAGCAACAAAAAGGGTAGCGAAATCGCTACAGTTATCCAGGATAGGTCGCGACAGAGCAACATGTCGCGACAGAGCAACATGTCATGAAATCGTGACAGATTACCAAATAGGGTCGCGACGGTGCAATATGTCACGATATCATGACATAAACTAACCTTAGTCATTTTTGAGCTCATGGATGCAGGGATCATTCCAGACCACTCCGAATCTCTTCATCTATCATAGGCATATCACTGTGCAGCTCGAACACCTACCTCTTTCTCAGCACCCATCTTCGCAAGGAAGTCAGCTACCGTGTTCAGATTTCTACTCACATACATAGGGATGACATCATCTAACTCCCTCCATAACTCCTTGATTTGGGATATCAACATCCGCAGTCTCCAGGATTTTAAAGAGAAATTCTGCAAGCAATCTAGAGCGTCAATCAGGACTTGAGAATCAGATTCAAGAATTATCCTCCGGTAACCCTGTTTAACAACCCAGATAGACGCTGACTTAATGGCCAAGGCTTCGGCTTCATTGTTCGTGGCTCGCCCAATCCCCGCAATTCCCAAGAAAGAACCGCACTCGAGTGATCCCGACAAACAACACCAATTCCTGCGTTGCCCAGGTTACCTTTTACAAACTCCATCGCATTGATCTTGATCCAGCCTACAGGGGGAGGTTTCCAGCATGATCTGCCTTGCCTCTCATGACCCTCAACCCCCTCTTCAGGATGCCCAAGAGTAGCCTGATTCTCTTCATTGACAAAAGTAGCAACAGTTTCTGTGACTTTGCTCCAGATGACCTGCCAAATGTCGTCAATCGAGGAGAAAGTGTTTCTAAATATTCGGGCGTTTCTCTCCAAACAAACTTGCCACCAAATGAAGAGAAAGCCTAACTGCCAGCCAGTTCAGAGAGCTATGGAATTGAACCTACCCCATTTCCATTTTTCCCAAATATTGGTATGATTGAGAACACCATTAGCTTGGAGTTTAAATTGAGAGAACCAGCGTTCCCAAATCTGATGAGTAAAAGGACACTCAAAAAACAAATGGTCTACAGTTTCCTCATGTTGGATGCATAAAGAACATTAAGAGGGGCCATTGAAACCCCTTCATCTGAGATTGTCAAAGGTGAGAAGACCATTATGCATAAGTTGCCAAGCGAAGAAATTCACTTTCGGCCAACCCTTTGAATGCCAAATCCTTCTCCAATGCTGAACCGAAAAAGAGTGTGGGGGAGGCTCAGGGAGGATCTCTTCATATCCAGCCTTAACTGAGTAGACCCCAAGGCTTCCATAGCCCCAGGCTAATTCATCTTCCTCATCCTTCCTCGTGAGGAACCTTTCTGAATATATTTTTTGCAGGATAGGCGCCAACTCCGGAGAGACAGTAATTGGCCACTCCTCCCATCGCTTAAAATTTTTAAATGTATACCCCTCAAATGACTGGTAAGAAGATAATTATCAATAAGGATCCAACCCTGGGCTTCTAAGGTGGTCATGATAGGTTGTAGCTCAGGGAACATAACAATAATGGGCGGATGTTGGTCCCAAGAGTCAGTCCAGAAACGAGCCTTGTCTCCTTTCCCCACTTTCCAGAATAATTGATCTTTGATAATCTGGGACCCAAGATTGAGAGTCTACCACACTAAGGAACTAGAACCTTCCAAGGGAAAGCGACCCACCTCATTGGGATGAACATGCCCCAAATATTTACTAGAAAGAATTCTGCTGAAGAGGGAGGATGGCTGAGAAATCCACCTCCAATACAGTTTTCCAACCAAAGCTTTGTTATTAAGCATAGAACTTCTCAAGCCCAGCCCTCCTTTATCCTTAGGCTGGGTAACTTTGTCCCACCCAACCAAGGCCCATTTTTTCTTCCCTTTTGCGCCTTCCCATAAAAATCTTCTAGCCATTTTGTCCAGCTCTTTCCAGATGGTATGAGGGGCATCCAGTATTGAGAATTTATAGATCGACAAAGCCTGAATAACCGATTTTAGGAAGGTTAATCTACCCCCGTAGCGTAGCCATTTATGGGCCCAATGATTCATTCTGTCTTTGATGCCTGCTAACAGGTTCTTCCAAATGTCAATATTTAACTTTTTGAAATGAAGGGGAATGCCCAGGTAAACAATTGGAAGAGAAGTCCTTGTGAAGCCCAGGATCTCAATAACGCGCTCCTGAAGCCGTTGGTCAAGATTGAAAAAGACCACTTTGGACTTCCTTACATTTAGAACCTGATTTGAAGCCCTTAGGTAGAAATTCAAAGTATCTCTGATTCCTCTAGCTTCCCGAAGAGTGGCCGCACCAACCAGACCCGTATCATCCAAAAATTGCAAGTGAGTCAGATTTTCCTCCCCAACCTTGATACCAGAAAGCAGACCTTGTTGCCTTCTCCTCAAAAATAGTCTGCCCAAACCTTCAGCCAAGAGAAGGAAGAGATAGGGAGAACAAGGGTCTCCCTGGCAGAGACCACGGGAGGCACCGAAAGGAAGCGAGGGAAGGCCCTTAATGAGAACAAAAAAATAGGGAGAAGAAACACAACTCATAACCCAATCAATCCATTACTGAGAAAAGCCAAAGGCAGCCAACATTTTCGACAAGAAGCACCACTCCACCCGGTCATAAGCCTTGGACATATCCAGTTTAATGAACATTCCTTTGTTGCCCGAAGTTTGCATTGAATGGATGGCCTCCTGGGCCAAAACCACCCCATCCAAGATTTGTCTTCCCTCAACAAAGCCCCCCTGTTCAGGAGAAATGATGCTATGAAGAAGGGGTTTAAGCCTCTCAGCAATTATCTTAGTGATGATTTTGTAAATCACATTGCATAAAGCAATGGGTCTGAAATCAGAGATATGAGTCCTCGCTTCCCCTTTTGGAATTAAAGCAATGAAGGTGTGATTGATTGCCCTGAGCATTCTTCGATTGGATCTGGATTCCTCAGTAACAGCCAAAACATCCTCCTCCAAGGTGTCCCAAAAAGCCTAAAAAAATTCAATAGGAAAGCCATCTGGACCAGGAGATTTTCCAGTACTCATACCAAAGACCACATTTCTCGCTTCATCCCTTTCAATGGGTCTAAGCAGTGGTCTCGATTGTCCTCTTCAGAGATAATAGGAGGAATAACATTAAGAACTTCGTTCTGAGTCTCAATATCTTGCTGCATACTTTCCTTAAAAAGTTTAGAAAAGTAATCGATAGCATGGGAGTGCATGCCAGGAATAGTATCGAAGACATTTCCATGTTCATCTTTGAGAACTTCCATATTGTTCATCTGTCTCCTAGCACAAGCCGACCGATGAAAAAATTTGGTATTTCTGTCCCCCTCTAATAACCAAGTATTTCTAGCCCTCTGTTTCCAGTATAACTCCTCTTGGTTGTCAATGTCCTCAACCGCTTTGCGCAGTTCATCATCTTCAGATTTGAGTTGCTCAATAATTGATCCTTCCCTAAAAAGTTTCCGAACCTCCTCCCATCTAGCCACCAAGGGGGCCCTTTGGGACTGGAAATCCGACTTGTTTCCTTTCCTCCACCGTTTCAATTGAATTTTGACAAATTGAAGTCGTTTATGAAATTTGAACATTGCTGTCCCAAAAGGTGGACGGCCTTCTGTCCACCATTGAGAAATTTTCTGTTGAAGGTCCTCATTTTGTAACCAAAAATTCTCAAATTTAAAAGGCCTATGGTGCTGTCCTCTCGAAGTCCCTCCCTCAAGCAAAATGGGAAAATGATCCGAAATAGGGCCCTCCAAAATCTGGAACTTAAAAGTCCATTTAACAAAAGCCTCCTCCGAGACCAAAAAGTGATCTAACTTGACCTTCCTGCTATGTGGCTCCTTTCTCTTGTTTGTCCAAGTGAAAAAAACACTAGGGCCTTGAACGCCCACTAGATTAAAGGCCTGAACTTGGGCAATCAGAAGCCAATCCCCTGGATCCAAAATAGGGGAGCCACCTTCCTGGTCCCGAACAAATAATTTTGCATTAAACTCCCCTACAATAATCCAGTCATAACACTCCCTGTATGCTCTCATGTTGTGAACAACATCCCATTGGAGCCTCTGGCCATCAAGATCTTGGGCCCCATAAAAGTTGGTTATAAGGACCAGCTCAGAATTGAAGTTATTTCCAAGAGAGAAGTAAGTACACCCCTACAAGCTACATGTTCTAAAGCAGTCCAGACCAGAGGGTTCCAAAGGGTAACAATTCCACCTGAAGCTCCTTGGGCAGCCACGTCCATATACCCAGCTCCCCGCCAGATTTTAGTAGCAGTTTTACTCAATATCTAAAGACATTTTGGTCTCCTGAAGAAGCAAAAAGTCTATTTTACGGTTTTCTAAGAGTCTTTGAACAGCAGATTGATGGGTTCTACTATTTAAACCCCTAATATTCCAAGATTGAATAATCATTGAAAACCTTGAGAGCAGTAAGAATCAATGGTCCTCACCAATCCTCCATTGATTAGCTTATCTCCTTGCGCTGTTAGTAATTCCTTATTGGATTTTCTTCCCGCTCCTTGAGAGTTATTGTTTCTTGATCTCTTTTCCACCTGGGAAATCCCTAAAGCAGACCTTTCTCTATTTTTATCTGCATTTCCCATGGTAACATCTTTTATAGCCGATCGTGCTGGGGAGTGTATAACCAATGCCCCTGGATTCTCTGACTGCAGGTTCTCAGCTGGCACAGTCACCTGTTCTACTACAGGAGTGAAGGAAGGAGAAACAAGAGGTGGAGTGTTGACATTCTCACCATTCCCAACCACTCCCTCCATAGATTGGTCCTCCTGATCCACTAATGACTTAAAAATTTCATACCGATTGTTTGGCTTGAGTCTGCACTCGCTCCTTGTCATTTTTCTTTTTGTTTCTCTTTCGTTTCACCTGTTCAAAGCCATCCCGCCGAGCATCGAGCCTGGAGAATTGCTAGAGGGTTCATTGACCAGACTGGACTTACCCTCTCTAGGGTGGTTTGACATTCCACTCGGAGCCTCCGTTTTTGTGCTCACTACATTTGGGCAGAACCTTGCCAAATGTCCATGCTTATGGCATACTCGGCACCTAAAAGGTAGGGCATCATAGTCTAACTACTGGATCCAGGGTACTCCTGGAAGCTCAAGTTCCACCTCAGCTGGTAGAGGCTGACTAATGTCCATCTCTACACATATTCTAGCAAAGACAGCAGTATTGCCCTCTATGGTATCTTTGGAGACTCCCAAAAATCTGCCTAGGGAATTACCTATTAGTTCCAACACCTACTCACCCCAAAACTCCATCGGGAGAGCGTACAACCGGATCCAGACCGGGACAGCCGTGGGTTCGATGCGGGGGTCGAAAACCACTCTCTAGGGTTGGACAAATAACCCTGCTGGTCCGTGGTTTCTCTTTTCTGATTCAAATGCTCTATTTCTATATACTAAAGAAGAGAAACTTATGATGAAATACCCATTGCTTATAGGCCATAAAGAGTACTCACCATGTGGCTCCCAGTTCTGACGAACCTAGGTATGCAGAAAATTCAGTGTGGGCTAGATGCCCATGAATTTGCAGATCAAGTCATGATTAGCTCGATAGACGATTATATCTTCGACCAGCATTGGTTCTATTACAATCTTAGGCCTGGAAGTAGATTGCGGGAGGCATCCATTAACGCGGTGAGCATTTGGGCCATTGGCAACAGTCTTGAGTATCGATTGAAAAGCATTCCGCTGAGCTCCGTCCGTGGAAGGCGAGGGATTATCTTTCAACTTCTCGGCATATGAGGTCTTTCTCCCAGCAGGAGAAATAGGAGGAGACCCCATCGGGCCCTCCCGGGACCACTAAAGAACCTTCAGGCGAAAGCAGAAACAACCCCCCAAAGCCCTAGGCAAGATCTTCGGGCCAGAGTCCCTCGAGCAACACCAGACGCCGTCACAAAAAATTTCCCGCCAAAACACCAAATCGCCAGAGCCGAAAAAAACCAGTCCCCATAATTTTTCAGGCCTATTGCAAAGTTAAAAGGATGTCTAATATTTATTTTATAAAATATTTAAATTCAAAAGGAATCTAAATTTTATAAATAATTATCATTAATACCAAGTTGTGCAATTAGAGAAGGCCCTAATAAAACCAAAGCTTTTATTAAATTAATTTATATAAATTTAAATCATTTATAAATTAATTCGAGCACCGACGTCGAATAGAGTTGGAGGAGCACCGATGTGTTTGCATAAATGTGGAAAAGGCTATATATACCATGCCTTAAATGCATTCAAAATTATCCTTGCTTCGAAATGTGATTGCATGGAAAATATGAAAGAGGAAGCTCGTGAGAAAACAATGATTTTGTATTTCCTAATGGCAGCGATTGGGAATAATTTGAAAGTGATAGAAATTTTAGAGCCAGCTAGGTAGCATGGCCTAGTGGCAAGGAGGCATTGGCTAAAATGTTGAGGTGTCGAGTGGCCTGCATTAAAAACGTGGCGGTAGTGTTTGCATTGTGTTGAAGCACCAATGGAAGGTGCATATTTTTATCTTTGGTGGGGAAAGGAAGTTTCATAGAGCATGTCGTACTCTCCACTTACCAAATGAGCACTTAGCTTGAGCGGCAATTGGAATCGTAGCTAAGGCGTTGGTCATAGGCTGCGTTGAGGGTTCGAATCCCTCCAAAGGCAAGGTAATTTAATTTTTATTATTTTTAATATTGCCCAAAGTTTTGAGTTAAAAGGGTTTCTAGTTGGAAATAGTTGAAAGGGTTGCTAGTTGGAAATTGTTTTTGGATTTATAAGGAGTTTGATTTTATTTTTAGTAAAGTCTTAAATTATTATATTTGCATATTGGAGGAGTAATACTTTCAGAGTGTTGATTATATTTTTAAAAGTATTTTTGCTAAAAATATTATTATGAAGGTGTTGGATATTATTTTAAAGTTAGAGTGATAAGGTGTATTTTGTTTGATATATTTTTGTATTGTGATTCATTGAGAAAATTATTATCTTCTAACCCTTGTTGAGATTGGCAAAGAAGTAATTGTGAGTGTGGCAAATTTGTGTGGTTTAATCCTTGTTAAGCAAAAGGTATGGGAAAATTCTTCCATAGTTGAGTTGATTGAATGGTTTTCTAAAAATAAGTTTGGAGTGAAAAGGACTTGATTAGGGTTTCCTTTTCAAGAGTGTTTGAGTTAATGCTTCAAGTTTTTTTGGAATAAAGAGTTGTTGTTAAAACCTTGTTTGATAAGCATTTTTGTTGAAGCCATTGGTTGTGTGAATAATTTGAGTTAGAGTTTTGAAAATAACATGAGTATCATTGTTATGTGAAGATTTTTTTATGAGCATTGTTGTTGAAGTAAGTTGTTGTGCAAAGAACTTGAACTAGGGTTTTAAAAGAACATGAGTATTATTGTTATGTGAGATTTGTTGTTGAGCATTTTTATTTGGTGGTTATATGCTTGGACTAGGGTTTGTGAGAAAGGGGTGTTTCATTGAGTGATTGGTTGAGTAGAGTTGGTTGAGCCTAGTCAAGTGGTTGTTTGAAGTGATTGTTCAAGTTCCATAAAATAAAATATCCTATATTATGATTTGAGTTGAGAAAGTGCTTGAGCATTGAGTTGAAACATATTGGGTCTCTAACAATTCGGTTTATGTTTCTATGATATTGGTTAAGTTTTGTGTGAGCTTATTGAGCATATTTGGACAAGTTTTGAGTGGACTTGTTGAGCATATTTAAGAATTTTTTGAGTGGACTTGTTGATCAGATTTGAGAAATTTTTGAGTGGACTTGTTGAGCATATTTGAAAAAGTTATGAGTGGACTTGTTGAGCATATTTGTGCTATACCAAAGGACTAAGTTTAGTGCATATTTGAGAAAAAGCTTTGGAGGTGACAGAGAAGAGAGGACAGTAGTATCCAATGGATAGAGATCCATCAACCAAGGTAGTGAGGACATGTCTTCTGAGTGGGGACAAGAGTCTTCAGTGGAGAGATATCCACAAGCCAATGCAATGGAGGCAGTAGTCTTCTAGAGGATCACCAACTAGAGTAGAGGAGTTGTCCTGTGTATAGAGATCCATGAAATTTATTTAGGGGATCAACATCTCTTCTAGACAGAGGTCCATAAACATTTTAATAGGGAAGGATTCCCAAGATATTGGTTGAGAAAATTTTAGTAAAATATTTTCTCTGTGGAGTAGTCCACATTGGGTGAACCATGTAATTTGTGGTGTCTCTATTGTGTATGGTTTTTTGTGCATTGCTTTGATTACTTTTATTGATATTTCTATCTATACATTGCATAATATTGATTGGAAAAGAAAATTAAAAAGTGGTATTATACTGTTCACCCCCCCTATCAGCATAAGCTTGTGTTCTTCAGAGTCTAGCATAAATATATCCTCAATATTTGTCCTCAAACCTTGCACAAAGCTTGACTCAATCATAAATTAAATCTTCTAGATCTACCTCAAACCTTAAATCAAGGTTTGAACAAATCAATCAAATATGCTCCCAAATATTATCTAAGACTTATCTCAAATCTGCCTTGTAAGCTTCCACAAAATCTCACACTAATATGTCCTTAAGTCCTCTCTAGAACTTGTCCAATTATGCTCAACAAGTCCTCACTAGAACTTGTCCAAATCTGATCTCAATATGTATTGTAAGATTCCACAAAAGCTTACACAAATCAGTCCACAAGTCTTCACAAAGACTTGCCTCAAATCTACTCAACAAGTCCACACTAGAACTTGTCCAATTTCATAGAAACATAAAGAGAATTGTTAGAGACTCAATATGCTTCACATTCATCATAATACTCAATAACTTTCAATCACTATTTTAGAAACATACAGAGAATTTTTAGAGACTCAATATGCTTCACATTCACCTCAATGCTCAATCACTTTCAATCACTCTTTTAGAAACATACAGAGAATTGTTAGAGACTCAATATGCTTCACACTCACAAACTCTCAATCACTTTCAATCTCTCTTTTATCACAGAAACATATAGAGAATTGTTAGAGACTCAATATGTTTCACACTCATCAACATTCAACCTCTTTCTCAAATTAATTCATAATATAGAACAATTTGTTTCATAGAACTTGAACTATCACTTCACACATCCACTTGACTAGGCTCAACCAACTCTACTCAACCAATCACTCAATGAAATAATCCTTGCTCACAAACCCTAGTCCAAGCATATGAACACTCACTCAAATATTTCCAAAAATGCTTATCAACCAATCTCACATAACAATGATACTCATGTTCTTTTCAAACCCTAGTTCAAGTTCTTCACTCAATCAATCACTTCAACAACAATTCTTATAAAAAAATCTTCACAATAGCTCAACAACTCAATAAGGAAACCTAATCAAGTCCTTTTCACTCCAAATTTGTTTTATAGAAAACCAACCAATCAACTCAATCAAGGAAGAATATGCCCATACCTTTTTGCTTGATGAGAAGTAGACCATACAAATCTGCCACAATCATAAATACTTCTTTGCCAAGTACAAAGAGTTAGATGATAAGAATTATCACTCTAACACTTTTCACAATTTACCTTAATCACAAAGATAAATTAAATCTCAAATACACCTTATTGCTCCATTCTTAAAATAATATCTAACACCACAATATTTAATTAATCACTTCTTCAAAACCCTAACTCATCACAAGATCATCTCAACCATTCAGATTTAACATAACTCACTTCATAAAATTATCTTCAAAGAATAAACCAATCTCTACTTATGACTCCCTACTTTAATATTGCATTTATTAAATAACTCACTTGTAAAACAATGCAATAAAATAATTTTCCCTTTTTCTAAGATAAAAATATTTTTACCCTCAAATCTATCTCAGCAAAATAACCTTTCAAAAACTTAATAATATTTCCCTTATGAATTTTGGCTAATCCTCCAAAATAAAACTATCACCTTATTTCTCCTAACTTTAACTTTAGCCCATGCAAAAATTAAATCATAAACCAAAATGTTACCACTTTAGCATGCATAGGAGTCGAACTTGGAACTTCTCTCCAATGAGTGCCTTGGTTGTGGCTTCCATGTCGTGTGAGCCACGTGCTCCTCTTGGAGCCACCAAGTGCCTACCGTGCTTTGACCTCCTTAGCACCCACGAGCCAAAAGGCTCCTTCACCCTCACTTTTTGGAAACCATGCATTGCACGAACTGTCGCTACAAAATATGTGCATGAGTCTTAGGTGTTAACATTAGCAAATGAGGATGGATGCTTTGGCCTTTGGAAAGGCTATGGTTTAAATACCATACGCCTTCCAATAATCTCCTACATTGGTGGAGGGAGTACGCCATCTTCACATGCAAAAATGTCAGCGCCAAACTTAGACTTTGGCCTTATAATTATTAAATATAATAATTTAAATTCTTTTAGAATTTAAATATTATAATTTAATAATTAAATAAACTTTGGGCCTTTTAAACCAAACTAAAAGCCTCCTTGGTTTTTAGAAAAACCTTATAACTTGCCCACCATTGGTTTTAAAGAAAAACCTTTTAAAATCATGCTCCACATAATATTTAAAAATAAACATTATGGAGCTCATCTATCATCAATCTCTTGCATTGCTCCTTTTGACCTTTTGACATCAATGGTAGCTCATTCCTTGACATCAATGACAACTTCATTCCTTGAAATCAATGACAACTTCATGGACTCAAAATGTCCAATAATCTCCCCCTTTGTCATTGATGGCAACCCAAATTATTTTTACCAAACACTTGACCTTTTTCTTTTTCTGCTCCCCCTAGGACATTGCTCCCCCTGTCTCAATGCTCTCTCCTTAAACCAAATATCTCCCCCTTTGAAATAAATGGCAAAGGGTCACCTTTGGGGCTCGAGGCTAAGAATGAGTCTCTTAGCTTAGCCCCTCCCCCACCTCCTCTTGAGGTGGTTAATTCTGGGGTGGGAGTATTTCTACTCCTAGAAAGCACTCGTCTTTACCTTTGTCCTCTTTTCTTCTTATCTGATCCTTCTGATTCCTTTGATTGTTCCTCTCCATGTCCATGTTCATGTTCCTGTACATGTCCATACCCATATTTCTATTCTTGTTCTTGTTCTTTTTCCTATTCATGTTCATATCCATATTCCTATTCTTGTTCCTACTCTTATTCATGTTCAGGTCCATATTCCTATTTTTGTTCTTGTTCCTATTCCTGTTCATGTTCATGCTTGGTTCTGGAATGTCTGCTCTACACCACTTTGTTGTATGTCCATCATTATTGCACTTATAACACTTAATGTTATTAATCCTTGGAGGTGCAAATATCTTGGGATTTCTCCTAGTGAAGCCATCTCTGTTCCTATCATGTACCTTGCAATTCATTGCCTTGTGACCAAACTGATTATATGAGTAGCAATACCCATGGAAAAGTTATCTATTCCTGAAATTCCCATATTCCTGTCTTTCATGTGTCCTGCATTCTGAAGCCTTGTACCCAAATCTGTGACATGAGAAACATCTTCCATTGAATTTTCCTTGTCTTGACCCCATTGGTCTCTTAGTCTCTCTTAACCTATTCTGATTGTTGTTCCATCTGTTTCTTCTTTGTACATTGTTCCTTTCCTTGTTGAATTTTCTGTTGTCTGACTCATCCTCAGAAGTCTCACTTTCTCTTACACTATCTTCTTCTGAAGTTTCTTCTTCTTCAAAACTTGAGGTTGACTCTTCTTCTTGTTTCTTTTGAGTCTGTTCAAAACCAAGACCTGTTTTGTTTGTTGAACTTCTTTGTACCTTGATCATATTATCCAAATTATTTGAACTCTTTCCAAACTTGTGTAGCTTATCCTTGGATTTTTCTAAATCTTCCCTTAGTAGAGCTACTTCTTGTTCTAACCTTTCACATTCTAAGACCTTTGCTTCTAACTTATCCTTGAACTTCTTTGTCTTAGCCATTGACTTGTTTAGATCCTCTATAAGCTTTCCTCTCTCTTCATCACATTCTTGAAACTGAAACTCAAGTTGAGAGTTTTGCTTTCTTACCTTATTTAAAGTTTTAAGAGCATAGATAAGCTCTCCCTCAAGATCAACTCCTTTTTCTGATTCTTCCTCTATTTTTTTGCCTTTGTCAACATCTTCATTTTCTTTTAACTTATCTTCTATAGGATCACCTTCTTCTTATTCTAGTGCCATTAGAATATTCTCTTTTGGTCCTTCAAGTGCATCCTCATATTCATCATCACTGAAACTAAAACCATTCCTTGTACAACTATCTTCAAGATGTCCAAAATTACCACATCTAAAACACTTGAGAATTATTGGTGACCTTTTCTTAACCTTTTCTTTTTCTTCAATCAAAAATAGGACTTCATCTCTATCATTACTTGAAGAACTAGCATCACTATCACTAGAGTACTTACTTGCCTTGTATGCATAGTAGCTCCTCTTTTGTCTTTGAAAGAACTTATTTCCTTGTTTGCTTTGTCCATCCTTACCTTTATTTTGGTACCTGTATTTTTTTGATTCCCTATTTTTCTTCATCATTGTTATTTTTAGCTTCTTGACAATCAGTTGCATAGTGACCATACTTTCCACAATTGAAACATCTAACATATTTTTCATCTTTGAATCTTCTTGAATCCTTGTTCCTTATACCATAATTAGCTTCTTCATCACTGGATGACTCATTACTTGATTTTGACTTCTTACCCTTTGTCTTCTTAATTGCTTTGAAGGCTGCTTCCTTCCGGATATTAGGTTCCTCTTTTGTTCTCAACTCAAATGTTGTAAGAATACCAAGTAACATATCTCTTGTCAAAGAATCACCATCCTTTGCTTCTTCTATAGCTGAAATATTTTCACTAAACCTTGTTGGGAGAGACCTTAAGATCTTATCACAAACATCTGATTCTTCAACATTAAGTCCAAGTCCTTGCATAGCATTAACAACCTCATCTACCCGAAGTAGATAAGAACTAATGTTTTTCTCATTATTCATTCTTAATTCTTCAAATTGTCCTTTGAGATTTTGTATCTTTGCCTTTTTGACACTTTTATCTCCTTCATATATGCTTTGCAACTTATCCCAAATTCCTTTTGCATCTTTACAATGCATAACTTTTATTGATTTTGTTCTATGCAAACCTCTCAAAAGTGCATTCATTGCTTTTGAATTGTAATGCTGTAGAAGCTTACCTTCCTTATCTATAGGTGGATCAGCTAGTGGTATGTATCCATTTTCAACTGCTTCCCAAATTTCATTGCCAAGTGCCATCAGGTGAACCTTCATTCTCATACTCCAATATATATAATCACTTCCATAAAAAATTGGTGTTGAATTATCTAAGGACACATTCTTGGAATCCATTGTGTTCTTGAAAGATTTTCCTTCAAGTTGTTAAACTCTTTCGAAGGAACCCGATCTGATACCAATTGAAGAACACAAGCTTATACTAAGAGGGGGGTGAATAGTATAAGACCACTTTTTACTTTTCTTTCCCAATAAATATTATGCAATGTATAGATAGTAATATCAATAGCAGTAATCAAAGCAATGCACAATAGAGCACACACAATAGAGACACCAATTTTATGTGGTTCACCCAATGTGGGCTACTCCATAGAGAAAATATTTCACTAAAATTTTCTCAATCAATCTCTTGAGAATACTTTCCCTATTAAAATATTTATGGACCTCTGTCCAAATGAGACACCAATCCCCTAATCAAGTTCATGGATATCTATCCACAGGAGAACTCCTTTCTCCTTAGCTCTTACTGGTAATCTTCTAGAAGAACTATTGCCCCCACTGCTCTGGCTAAATGGATCTCTATCCACTAAAGACACCTGTCCTCATTGCCATGGCTAATGGATCTCTATCCACTAGAGACTGTCATCCTCTATACTCTATCACCTTCAAATATCTATCTCAAATCTGCACTAAACATAATCCTTCAATCTAGCACAAATCTGCTCAATCTCTGTCTATGGTCTAGCACAAATCTATCCTCAAATCTACACCAAACTTTATCCTCAAATATGTACTAAACATAGTCCTTCGATCTAGCATAAATTTTTCCTCAATATCTATCCTCTGATCTACACTAAACATAGTCCTTCGGTCTAGCACAAATCTATCCTCAATATTTATGCTCAAGCCTTACACAAAGCTTGACTCAATCTTAAATCAACTCTACTAGATCTGCCCCAAACCTTAACTCAAGGTTTGAACAAATCAATAAAATATGCTTACAAGTATTGTCTAAGACTTGTCTCAAATCTATCTTGTAAGCTTCCATAAAATCTCATACTAATCTATCCACAAATCCTCTCTAGAACTTGTACAAATTTGGTCAACAAGTCCTCACTAGAACTTGCCCAAATATGCTCTCAATATGTATTGTAAGCTTCCACTAAAGCTTACACAAATCATTTGATAAGTCTTCACAAAGACTTACCTCAAATATGCTCAACAAGTCCACACTAGAACTTGTTCAATTTCTTAAAAACATAAAGAGAATTGTTAGAGACTCAATATGCTTCACATTCACCACAATGCTCAATCACTTTCAATCACTCTTTTAGAAACATACAGAGAATTGTTAGAGACTCAATATGTTTCACATTCACCTCAATGCTCAATCACTTTCAATCATTTTCAATCTCTTTTATCATAGAAACATATAAAGAATTGTTAGAGACTCAATATGTTTCACACTCATCAACACTCAACCTCTTTCTCAAATTAATTTAGAATATAGAACAATTTGTTTCATAGAACTTGAACTATCACTTCACATATCCACTTGACTAGGCTCAACCAACTCTACTCAACCAATCACTTAATGAAATAATCCTTGCTCACAAACACTAGTCCAAGCATATGAATACTCACTCAAAATGTTTCCAACAATACTTATCAACCAATCTCACATAACAATGATACTCATGTTATTTGCAAACCCTAGTTCAAGTTCATCACTCAATCAATCACTTCAACAACAATGCTTATAAAATAATCTTCACAATAGCTCAACAACTCAATAAGGAAACCTAATCAAGTCCTTTTCACTCCAAAGTTGTTTTCCAGAAAACCAACCAATCAACTCAATCAAGGAAGAATGTGCCCATACCCTTTTTCTTGATGAGAAGTAGACCATATAAATCTTCCACAATCATAAACACTTCTTTGCCAAGTACAAAGAGTTAGATGACAAGAATTATCACTCTAACACTTTTCACAATTTACCTTAATCACAAAGATAAATTAAATCTCAAATACACCTTATTGCTCCATTCTTAAAATAATATCCAACACCACAATATTTAATTAATCACTTCTTCAAAACCCTAACTCATCACAAGATCATCTCAACCATTCAGATTTAACATAACTCACTTCAAAAAATTATCTTCAAAGAATAAACCAATCTCTACTTATGACTCCCTACTTTAATATTGCATTTATTAAATAACTCACTTGTAAAACAATGCAATAAAATAATTTTCCCTTTTTCTAAGATAAAAATATTTTTACCCTCAAATCTATCTCAGCAAAATAACCTTTCAAAAACTTAATAATATTTCCCTTATGAATTTTGGTTAATCCTCCAAAATAAAACTATCACCTTATTTCTCCTAACTTAAACTTTAGCCCATGCAAAAATTAAATCATAAACCAAAACATTACCATTTTAGCATATGCAAGAGTCAAATTTGGCACTTCTCTCCAATGAGCACCTTGGCCATATTATCATCAAATAGTGCCATATTTATGTAAATAATGATTTTTGATGCTACAATGACATTAAGGAATTGACACCATTTTAGTGAAAAATAAATTAAAAGAGCGGATTAGTGAAAATATCCCAATATAAACACTAATGTAGCAATACTAATATGTAGTAATAACATAAGGATATCAAGTTGTTGAGGACTACTCTTTTATGGAAATACATCATCAATCATTCTAATAATTATCTAACCTATTATAACATTACTTGGTAGGTGATTGTTCACTACATTCCAATTACATAGTTGAATGGGAGAATAAATTTATTATAAAATAGATCATTGTACAATTCATGTTAAGCAAATGGATTTTAAATTTTTGGATAAAAACAAATACATTGTGAAGCTATATTATTAATAGTACATTTGCTTATAATATCAAGTGCATGACTAGCTATGATATATGGATAGGAGAGAGTCCTTTAATTTTACACTCTAGATTATTTGGTTTATTTTAATGGAAATATATTCCTATTAAATAGAAGAAGCTTTATCCCAAGAGTTAAATATGTATTTTTATTGGGTATAATGAGGATTTGAAGGCATATTGGCTCTATGATCTAACTACTTGTAATGTGATCACTCAAAAATATGTTATTTTTGAAGAGTTTCTCACTCATAACCCTTCTAGATGTCTATTGGATATTCTTGTTTTTTATTCTCCATATCATAAGATTTGTGTTATATTCAATCTTCTAATTATATGGATACTTCTTTGGGTGAGGTAAGTCATTTTTCCTAATAATTTTAATAGTGTGGTATTTCTTCATTTTTTAATGCTCTAGATCACATTTGTTTATTATTTGGATTTAGTATATGAGTTTCTACTTATGGGTACTCATATAATTGAGATAGATCCTATGCATAAGTGCAATATATATGTGCTTGTGTTTAAGTAATAACATCACTAGAACCACCCTGCATCTCATTCTATTATTAAATGTAGATGGGGATACCACTATTATGATTAGATAAAGGGGTGTCTCAAGTTGGATATAATTGCATGTTTATAGAGTATGATTAACTTATGAATATATATAGTTGGACATTGGTACCAATTCCTAAAAGGGAAGAATATTGCTAGATAAAAATGGATCCACAAAATTTAGTTTGATGTTGATGAACAAATTGAGAAACACAAATATTACCTAGCTATAAAATATTTTTATTAGAAGTAAGAATTATACTACATTGATACTTTTATCCCTATTGCTCACATGAAATTAATTCAGATTATTTATTTTATTTTTACTTCATATCATTTATAAGTTAATTAAAATAATTTTAAGAGGATATTTATATTTGATAGTCATTAGGTTTTTTTCAATATAGTATCACATTGTTGATTTGCAAATGAGAATTATTTGTTTGGGATTATGTAATGATATAAATATTGTAAAGATAATGCATATATTATTTCACCTATGGCTTCCACATTTTTTATACTAAGCATGATACTTAATTATGTTTAAATTAAGCATTGTTAAGATTATATTATATTAATAAAAATTGTATTACAAAGTAGAATGAGGTATACATGAAACAAGGGATAAAGAAAAGCCTCCTCCAATCCCTCTTAACTCAAAAATTACCCACAAAAATATTCTATAGTTCTGTTGAAAACATCACCTGAGGCCACCATAATGCAGTTATTCATACACATCAACATTAATTGAGTTGAATTCCAATTTTCCTCACTCATATAAATTCCATAGACCATCCATATTTCTTCATACTATTTTGATATCATTCTTGGCATCTTGAATATGTCTGACATAACTATTTTTTTGTGGGATGGAGGCTTATTTTCTCTTAATATAGACACACTCAATAAAATACCTATGGCTATGTATATTCTATTATTAAAAACCATCCATATTTTTCACTCTAAGTCTATTGGTAGTAATATCATATAGTAGAACAAGAGTAGCCTGAGGATGAAGACACAAGAGCCTACACCAATCAACCAAGAAACTTGGTTATCCAGCTCGATACTAGGATAAATTATTATTATTTTTATTCTAGGCCATTGCTACTTGGCCTAACTATTATAGATTCATTAGAATCACTATATTATCTTCCTATTCTACTATCTGTATGTACCATCTCTTGCATCCCTTGGATTCTTTTTCACTAGCTTATCTAATTTTCCATCTAAGAGTCCACATATTTCCCTTCCTCTAGTTATTTTTCCTATTTTTCTAAATATTACATGCCCCTATTTACCTCTCACTTGATAAGTGTAGTAAAAACCTCTTTAAAAACCTTTCAAATATTTTTAACTACTTCCACGTTACTTCTCTCCCCAATTCCCAACACCTAGAAGGGTCTTATCAGATCCAAGATTCCAACCCATACATGAGAGTCTATATCTATCCATAGCTTATGTAAATATAGATTTGTAGCTATAATTTATGCTCACAATATTGTATTTCCCTCTACTTCATTATTTTTTGGTTCCTCCATACCTTTTGCTCTCTAGTACTCTTGTTCTCCTTTCTAATTCCTTATAATAATGCCAAAACTAGATTTTTCAAGGTTTTTGGTAGAAGCCCCATTTGTTTTAGCCTTCACCCACTCTCTAGGAGGTGGTCTCCACTTTATTTTATTCTATGAGATCTCACTTGCACATCCAAACCTTAGTTTTTTTTATTTACAATTATTCGAAAGCTCCTTAGGATAGTCACTTCCTCCATTTCTATGTTTGTTTCCTCTTGTAATGTAATATATAGTGTTTACATTACCTTACTAATAATCCTTTCCCATACTTTCTCCATTGTTTTGTGCTCTTATCTAAATATGAGTGCATTTTTTTTCTAGCCATAACTACCACCATATGAAGCTAGGACCCAACTTCCATGTAATTTTCATTTTTTTAGTCTTAAAACTACACTATTTCTATTTCTCATAAAAGCTTTCCCAACTCCCAAAGATTTCCCAATGCTATCTCATCTATCCCAACCAAATGATCCTTATGTATTTGGGAAAAGAACACCAAAAAAAGAGGTGATTCAAGGTCTCCTCTACCTTCCCACACATAACACATTTGGAAGGCTCGTAGAAGCCTCTTTTTCTCAAATTATCAAATATCAAGCACTTTTCATGGTTAATCAATCATGAGAAATAATTAATTTTTAGCCATCATTACTTTTGCCAAACAAATATCCATGGAAGTGGTGATGCAGTAATATCGTATCCACAGACTACCTTGTATACCTCCTTTAACTTATATATTCCCAACTTGTTTCCTCCACATCCAAGTATATCCCTATTAGAACCATCCTGAAGTGGGTGTCTTTAGAGATATTTGCATGATATTTTGGTTAGTTCCTCTATCCCCCTCACTAGACATTATCGAGGATATTTCCATTGTAGTAATTCTGGCACATATTGATTCTATGATTTCATATAGTAAAAGTATTTCCACCACCCTACCTTCTGGAGCTTCGCTTTCTAACTATCCATATCTGGGAATGTATGAATAATTGGTTGGGATTGATTCCATAAATCCTCCCAAAATAGAGCATCATTTTCATCCCATAATTGCTAATATAGGTATGGGTTTAGTAACTCCTAGCCTACTTCCATTGTTCTCCATATTGTAGATCCATCTCCTTCCACTTTGAGTCTTGGGATATTTTTCTTACCCACTTCTAGGTAATATTTGGCTTGTAATAGTCTACTCCATAATCCCCCAGTAGTTGTAATCCATATCCAGTATAGCTTCCTTGCTAGTGCCTTGTTGTTTTGGGATGCTGATCTTATCCCCAATCCTCCTTATTTTTTGGGTTATCATTTATTCTCCCATCCAACTAGTGCTATTTTTTGTTCTCCCCTTGCACTTGACCACATAAAATTTCTTGTGTGTTTGTCAATATATTTTAGAATCCCCTTTGAAACATAAAGTATAGAAAATTTATAAACTAGGAGGACTTGTAGCACCACTTTAACAGTTATAAGCCTTCCTCCCAAACTTAGCTATTTGTATGTCTAGATGCTCAACTTAGCTTGCATTCTGGCAATAAACCCTTTCCACTCCTTGATTTTTGTTTTCTTTGAAGATAAAGGTACTACTAGATATTGTATAGGTAAATGATTTTTCATGAAGTTCAACAATTGTATAATTGTATCTCTCATCCTCTTCGTTGTATTGGAAAAAACTATTTAAGAAATTTTTTATTGAAATTTTGCCTAGTAGATTAAGTATACCCATATAAAGATTATTTTATGTTTCTTGCTACTAGGATATTGGATTGACTAATAAGAGTAATATCATCCATAAACTGGAGGTGATTTACCTCAATTTGAGAACTTACTTTTAGACCCTCAACCTCCCCTCTTGTCTCCCTTTTGTTAATAGTTTCCCTAGACCTTCTACATAAAGGATAAAAAGGTAAGGGGAAAGAGGGTTCCCTTGCCTCATCCCTCATCCTACTGTGAACATGGAAGAGGGATTTCCATTTACCAGAATTGAGAATTATGTGATTTGTGTACATGCTTTTACCCAATCTCACCACCCCTCTACAAAGTCCATTTTTCTAAAATCCTTTGCATAAATGTCTAGTCTACTCTATCATAATCTTTAGAAAGATCTAATTTAATAAACATACTTGGGTCCTTTTACTTGGATATTGTGTGTATCACCTCATGGGGCAATACTATTCCATCTAGAATTTGTTTTCCTTCAAAAAAACCTCCTTGCTCACTTGAAATCAGATTTGGTAAAAAATGTTTTAACCTCTCCTCCATAAGCTTTGTTAATATCTTGTATACTACATAACATAGTGAAATAGGCCTATACTTATTAATTATATCACTAGGTGTACCCTTAGGAATTAAAGTAATAAAAGTATGATTCAAGGCTTTTGATATTTTCTTACTCTATCTAATTTCCTCCAATACCTCCACACTAGTGATGATTAAATTATTATTATTATTATTATTTCTATTATTATTTATGTCAATTATCTAATTATCATTGGAGTATCAACTTATAATTTAGGACATGAATCTATAACTTCAAGATACTTATAGGATGACAAAGTTAGGTTTGATTTATTTATAGAAACTACTATGAAATCCTATATATACCTCCAAGAGTATATGAGTCAAAGTAGACCATCTATAGATACATGGTTGTTAGGTCTTCTCCTTAAGTTCCATGCCTCCTTAAGGTACTCGTAAGATGTTTAAGGAAACTATAGTATTCTTAGTGTATCATATATATCCATAGATCTTTGATAGAGAGTAACATGCTTTTCTTACTTTATGATTTTATAATACTTATAGCATTTTATTTATGCGATAAATTTATGCCATGGTTTATATTCAATGATGTGATTGATACATGGATGACTGTCATGATTATGATATTACATCATCCTATAAGGGATGCATATTGAACATCCAATCCATTCTATATATAATGTTATAAATAATTTGTCATTCTCATTCCACCCATAATCATCTAGTAGACACTCCTATGGATTATCAACTCGATCATGCACATGGTTAGGTTGTTCATGATCAACTTGATGATGCACATGGTTAGGGTTCTTATGATGAGATTTTGCATGAGGTGGATTATGATGATAATTTATTAGACAATTTTCATGCCATTAAGGTCAACAATTATCCTACACAACTTTATGGATATAAGATGTGCGAGGATGGCATGACCATGGTGGACCCTAACATTTCATCCCATGAGGTAGCTATAGGTGATGATATTGGTGTACCATCCTCAAACCTAAATATATAGGTAGAAAATAATAGTAGTATGATTAGAAGTATTCCATGACTTTGATAAATTAAACTTTGACTTGTAATTCAAGCCTAGAATGAGAGTTTATAATCTTAAACTTAAACTCAAGTTTAAAATATTTTATATGATATTTTTAATATGATTTAAAAATTTAATAATCATGGATTTTATGTTCTTTATAATTGTATTTAATCTTCTACATGTATATTTTTATAATTATATTTTATGCATCTTATAATTATATTTAGAAAATTAATAATTTTACAATTAGACTTTATTAAACACTTCACACTATTTGTAGACATAGAAAATTTCCACTTAACATTTCCAAGCATTTACACAAAGGGGACTCAATGGAACCCCTACTTCCCCTCTAGAGAGTCTCTTTCCAAGGAATATTTCAAATATAGGAGTATCTTCTACATGAATAGGCTCTACTCAATGCAGTTTTTCAAGGTGTCAATGTTGATGTTATGCTTGTGTAGCAATGTTTTTATAAGTTTTATTCAACAAACACCTAAGGTTTGGATCACTAATCTGACTCTTTTTTTAGCCTTAAAATGTTATTTAAACTAAATATGAATATCACTAATAATGCATGCTAAGGCTTATATCACACAAATGCAAGAAAATAAGAGCTAACTTAAATGCTTTTCTATTTTTATGGGAAGCTAACTAAGGAGGTATTTTCTTTTCAAGGTAAACGAGTGAATGCAAAAAAATAAGCTAACTTATGATGCAATATATATGTTTTTTTTTTTTTATTTCCCTAAGTACTTGAAAATGAGAAGAAACCTAAATTTGAGCTAAGATTCCTTGATTTTGACCAATATAGATGTGTTTTGTAAAAGAGATTAAAACTAGATTAGGGTTCCTTGATTTGCCAAATGAAATGTGATTTTTAGACCCAAAATAGTGACAAATAGGAATTAGAGTGCAAAAAATGCTAAAAAATAAATTTTAGAGAGGTTCCAAGTGATTGCATTACCTCTATTAATATCTATACAAAAATACCACTAAGCACAAAAATACCACTGGCATTTTTGTTCCTATAATAACAAACCAAAAAAAAATATTTTTTTCTTTGGGGGTTTGTTTGAGTGCTAGGAAAGGTGAGTTTTTGTCTTATCAGCCAATAATACCCCCTACTTATAAAAATAAATTAAGTATGATTACCTCCTTTGGATGGAAATGAAGCTATAAAAAAATGCCAATTCAGGTACAACAATGTTAGTGGTGTTTTTGTACTTAGTATCATTTTTGTTCTATGGATTCCAAAGAGTAAAAAATACCAATTACTATAGGGAGTGGGGATTTTTATAATGAAATGATAGGATTGGATTGCTAAAGGGATATACTAAGTCTGTAGCTCACAAATTTAGGGATTTAGTCTATGAAATATTTGGAATTTATGATCAAATTAAGCACATATGCAAGGGGAGTGGACAGTCCCCAAAATGACTAAAATTTTGATAAATTGGAGATGCAAGGGAGTGCAAAATGCAAGTAAGGATGTTAGGAATGATGTATAACAAATTAATTTAACTTTAACCAAAAAAATATTAGTGATAAATGATGCAAATCCAATGCAAACATTGAAAATGTAAAATGCTATCATAAACTTAAAATTTACAACACCAAAGAAGAAAGGGTAGGGGAGTGTAATAGAAATGTTATAATGCTATAAGTGGTGAGCTAACAAGGTAATTATGGTCTTGTATCTACAATACAATAGCTTGGAGATTTAAAAATCAAGTAAATGTGACTGAAAATATGAAATAACATGCAATATGTGAGAAAATAGAGTGCAAATGAGATTTATAATCAAATTGATGCCTGCAAATGAGAGCAATGTGAAATTAAATGTGCATGGAGAGGAAATAAAGTGTTAGTATGATGGAAACGAGAATAAATATAATTTTAAATAAATATAACAAGTTTTATGAATACGATGGAGCAAATAGATGATATAAAACCTTGCAATGAAGAAGGTTAATGCTAAAAATATGGGCAACAAGCTGAATAAGCTTGAAGAGACCTTCAAAAGGGATGTTAGATGCTTAGAATAAGGATGAGATGATTGAATAGGACCTGCAATGACAATTTTAAATGCTAAAAACCAAGATATACCTTGCACAAAGATATTAGAAGTATAAAATAGAAGAAAAGTGCAAGTAAATGGAGATTCAAATTAACAAGGCCAATATTAAGAGAACCAAATGCAAAAATGGAAGTAAAGGAATGAATAAAGAAGAAATTATAGGAGTCCTATCACCTAGCAACAACCCATTATTACCTCCAAGAAGACCTACTTGCCTCCAAAGCCCTATTTGCCTTGCTTGATTTACCTCCAAGAAAATGCTTGCAAAAGTGCTCAAAGAAGAATTCTAATGAAAGAGAGAGCTAGAACAATATGGGAAAAGTGTAATTATATTGGAATTTCTTATGGAATGCTTATCCCAAGGGTTGTTTAAATAGAATTTGGAGGGGATATTAGGAGGGAGAATTAGTTAAGGAAAATAAAAATTTGTAGTTTTGGTTCATTGTTGAAGTATGCAGGATCAAAGGATGTAGTGGGATGAAGGAATTCACATACCCCTATATCATGCTGAAATATTTCGACCATTTTAGAACAATGCCACTCTGAAAAAAAATCCCAATGTTGTTTATGTTTCCAAATTTGTATTTTTAACCAATGATTAGTTTGACTTGCCAAGATATGAATTTTGCAGGTTTTACAAAAATGCCAATTGAGGTATAAAAATGCTAGTAGTATTTTTGTTTAGGGTGGCATTTTTGTCTAAGGTTGAAAATGATGTCCAAATTGCTAATTTAGGGTCGATTGAGTGTTTGATGATGTTGGATGACTTGTTTGATATCTTTTACTTTGTTGGTGTGTCAAAATTGTGTGTCTACATTTTACCTCAATCTTGATGTGATGTCTGTGAAATTGCATCAAAATTAAGTAGTAAGACTCAATTTTGATAGTGTGATGCTTTTTTGTTGTGTTATAATGTTATTTTGAAGAAATAATTGTAATTGTGTTTGTTTTTATTGTTTTATGTCATAACTGCATGTATACCTTGTTTTTAATGATGTATGCCTTTTTGATGTTTGAAGAGGTTGCCCCATGTGAAAAGGATTTATCTCATGGATTTCCCCTTGATAATTATCCCCAAATTGATTATTCAATGGGAATTCCTAAAGAGAATGGTTGGGGTGTGTGATGATGCAGCTAGAGAGGTTGGGAAGGTTAGGTAAAAAGGAGAAAGTGGGTGAAAACAACTTTCATTTTCACCATACCACTATGATAATTTTGGAGAGAGGAATAAAAATGAGCTTGTATATGATGGAAGATAATTAGAGATGGGTGCATCATATGGACATCATTCAAGGGATGACATGAGTACCAGAGTGAGAACGAAAGGTATGCACTCGCTCCTAATCAATTTTTTTTTTAATTTTGGTCATTTTTTTGAATTTTTTTGGTGTCACTAGAATTTTTTCACTAGTGGTGAATTTGTCATTGGTGTTTTTGTCACCAGTGGTGAATATATCATGAGGTAAAATTTTCATGGGGGATATTATTTAATAGTGTTTTGAATGTGGTTTTGACAGGGAATGAATATTTTGGTGAGTTGATAGTGTCATGCAAAGAGTATGGATAACATTTTTGTTGGTGAGATTTGTATGGAGGAGGTGGGAGTATTATCTATGACAAGGTTGCACTATGTGGCACATATGCCTAAATTAGACTTTAATCGGCTATTGTTGATAACATTGGCAGAGAGGTGGTATCCATCAACCAATACTTTCACATTTTTAATGGGAGATATGATTGTGAACTTAGAGTATGAATGGCATATCCTTCACATACCTATCCAAGGGAAGCCCATTCATCTTGGGGAGGATAGTGCAGTTGGGAAAAGAGAATTCTCAAAGATGAGTAACTTTTGAGGGATGAAGTTGAGGTTGAGGATCAATAATGCCTATATAGTGGGGCATATTGATTTGTTGATAGTGTTGTTCACTTCTATTTTGTTAGCAATTTTTATGGGTGATACTAGCATGCGGTTCATACATTGGGGAACTATTATTATAAGGTTGAAGGATGATTAGACCATATATGCTTAGGACCCAACAATATTGATGAGACTCTATCATGTGTTATATCGAGTGGTATATCATAAGGGTAAGAGCTTGGTTTTTTATATCCTTATTCAGATATAGACTAAGGATCTTATGATGATCAAACGATTAGTGGTGCTAGTGAGATAGTTTAGGCATGAGAAGCTTGTTATGTATAGATGAACAAATGTTGTTAACCCTTCCCATGGTTCACTAGAGTAGGCATTGTTTATTATTGATGTGATGATGTCAACACATGTTATTTGGTAGTTATGGAGGGATTGGTACATGTGGGTTGATGATCAAAAGGAGTTGACAAGGATTAGAAGGATTTGATGGTTGGATGATGGGAGCCAAGCTTATGAGATCTATACATATGATCGAGTATTATGCTTGTACAAGGGATATAGGTCATAGGTGAGGTGTGGGTGTGATAGATCACTCAAGAGAAGTTGTGGGAGAATACTGACTTGTTCACTTTCATAGAGGCTAATGTATATGATACCATAGTGCTCACTCCTTCAAGGTTTTATGTCATATCAATAGCAAGGTTTACTACCTGGTATGATAGGTTTAGGCCTACTCAAGTTTTTCTTGTTCCACCACTAAAGGATCGAGCATAGAATTTTTATGATGTGAATAATATTTTGAGGGGATTTAAACGATAACTAGTTAGAGATTGGAGGAAAAAAGTGGCATCTAGTAGGTAGCAAGTGGTGTTCCATTGGACGTACCCCCACTAGCTATTATTCCTCTTCTAGAAATGATGTTCAATGGGATAAGGTCTAGTACTACATGTGAGGAAAGGTCTAACATGATGGCAACTGAGAGTAGAGAGGTAAAGTTAGAGTCCCTATAGCAAACCGTAGAGGATATGAGGAGACAGTTGGTAACATTTGAGGTCATGCAAGTATATGAGATGTCAAGGGTTAGAGAGGAGATAGCCCATGTAAGGACTATATACAGGGAGAATATTGCCTATCTTTGGTTGGAGTTGGATTAGGTTAGTGAGGAATGATCTATGGACTAGACAATCATTACTAGACTATGATCAAAGTTGAAGCAGATGAGCAAGGGGAGGGAGTCAGATAGGGAGACTATGACTGGCCTCTAGTTTATTGTGTAGAAGTTGAATCATGAGAGATATGAGGCTCTTGTTTGAATTGGATAGGGTATAGGTGGGGAGATGGTGGCCATGACAATAGGGTATAATGTGTAGAGCTTCATATAGATAGGGAGAGATGTAGGACTACCTACTACTGATAGTTGTACCATATGAAGGTTCTTGCAAAGCGATGAGCACCTTCACCTTCATGGACCTAATCGAGGTCAAACTTGATGAGTGAGTATTTACAATGATCAATTGGTTTTGTCCACCTCCTCCTCCATTAGGATCTAGGGTAGGATATGTAGGATCTAGTTTCTAAGCATCTTGGAGTGAGTGTACCAATTTTGGCAAGTGGTACATCCTCTTTATATATGGGTTAAGTGGATCCATTTTGTTATTGTGATACACCCTTCTTGGTGGTATGTATGTTTTCAAGGTATTAGTATATAGTAATGACATTATGTTTGTGTTTGAAATATTGGTGGTTGTGATGATTATTGATTATATTTTTATGTTGCTTTGTTGATGCAATGATTTTTTTTATGTGATGCATTAGTAAATTGATAGTTGGTATTAGAAATTGGTGGATTTATTAGAGATGACCTTATGAGTCTAATGATAATTAAACTCTAATATGGGAGTAGTTATTCTATTGAGTGATGACCTAAGATTTAGATGGTAGATAAACACTTAGGTGTACGTTGTGAGTGGTGGTCTCTAGACCTAATAAAGGTTAAGTGCTCACATGTGACTTGGAAGTGAAGGGTTATCCTTTAAGCCTAGATAACACTTGCTTTTTTCCATAGATGGAAATATAATATCATAATGCTTAAATGATGGCCTATGTTACCGCATAAAATACAAGCACTTAAGACATGATGAGGTACCTATAATATGTACAAGATGTATGTATTTGTTAGTTGTTAGCAGTTAGTAGTTAGTAATGCATGCTTTGAGAGGCATACCCAAAGGATTTTATGCAAACTTTGAGAGGTGTACACAAAGAATTTTATGCACACTTGTGAGGCATACCCAAAGGATTTTAAGAATATTTTAAAAGGTGTACTCAAAGGATTTTATGTATGCTTATGAGACATACCCAAAATATTTTATGCACACTTTGATAGTCATACCCAAAGTATTTTATGCACACTTTGAGAGGCATAACCGAAGGAATTTATGCATGCTTTGAGAGGTGTACCCAAAGGATTTTGTAATTTTTTTTGAGAAGTTATTGTATGCTTTTGAGAGAATGAGTAATTGTAATTTTATATTTTGAATTCATATGTGTTTCCTAAGTAGGAATTTTGAAATATATGTAGTGGTAGATATGTCTTGCTTTTTGTAGATTGCAGATTCTGAATGGAGATATTTTGATTTTATCATGATTTTGAAAGAAGTTTGTTAATGAGATGTTTTTGGTTGACAAGTGTCTTAATATCATAAATTTATTGACATATGATAAAGGGTAACAAAAGTATATAAGTTTGTTACCTAACACATGCAAATAATTTACATGTATGTGAGGAGTTGGACTTAATACTCGTTGCCACCTCTGATGTGTAAATAAATTTAGATTTGATTGAATATGTATTTCCAAAGGTGTCGAAAAAGGTTATTTTGAAATCAAATATCCCCAATTGTCGTGTTCACAATATAATTGTGAACATGTGGTTTAGATGGATATGATAAACAATATTTTCTTTGAAGGCACCATGGTTGTAGATGGAAGATTTTCTAGATGTTTGCTTCTTAAATATTTGAATGCATAATATGGGTTTTTGGACTATAGGTCCATTACTTGATGTAAATGCAAGTATTTATAGATACATGAGGAATGGAGCTCATACAGAGGAGCACATTTTATGTATTAAAATATTTAAGGATCTTTGTAACAACAGATCATGTAGATTGCAGGTAACACTTTCATATGTACAATCCAATAAAAGAAGAAACCCCTCTCCTTTGTTTGGCATATGTAGAAATAATTATATATGTGCAAGACATGGGAAAAATGTATCACCTTTTCTTAGAGTTCCATATGATAGCATGGCCCTTAGTCTAAAAGATGTCTTGTAAATGTGAAGATAGTATCTCTACTAGCTTGTAAGCCTTTAAACACAAGGATTTTATAATCCACCTCTTGGCACAACCATAAATGATTATGGATAAAGTGTTGATCATCAAGTCCAAATGTTTCCTAGGGGCTTACAAATCAGTAATAATATTTTCAATGATTGTGGTTTAAAGGAAAAGCTGATTTTAGAATTGAAATTTTCAAAAATATAATCAAATGGATTCATTGCCCCTAGTTTCATTGCCTAGCATGTATGCAATTTTTTTGTATATGTGTGAGGTATTGAAACAAGTAACTTTTATCCCACTTGGGTGTATGTTGGATAAGTTGTTGATATAATGGATTATGAGAATAAGTTTTTGAGAATATTTTCATGATAATGATTTGTTGCGCTAGTCGAGATGAAATAATTTATTTATTCATTAAATGGTATGAATGGATAGATAATATCTACTCATCCTAAATAGGTACTTTTATGAGAGTATGATTTAATTGATTGTCTATTGTTTGTAGTGAATCCAAGCAACTAAGAAGACACCATCGATTCAATGTCTAGTGAGGCTTACAAATTGTAGGCCCACAAGGAATTGGATCAACAGAGTTTCTTAGTTTGAGTGGTTCATTTAAACAACATTTTGTGAGATTTTTTATTAATTTTTGATAGGATGTTAATGTGATAAACAAGGTGGTTAGGAAGACCTCATAGATTTTGTTCTTGGTAAATATTATTAATAATTGTAGCCTTACAAGGCATTGGATCTAGAAAGTATCATAGTATACAGAATAAATGGGAGAGGTCAGGTCATCAATACCACATACGGTTGCATCATACATAACTTAACCCAAGAGAGGGAGAAGAAGAGAGAAAAAATGATAGATAGGAAAGAGAAAGTAAAAGAATAGAAATATTTTTTATTTTTTTTATATGTCCCAAGGTTGGGATAAAATATATGGAATAGGATGGGTCATCAAGGCCATGGATGATCAGGTCATACATCACTTAACCCAAGATATGGATAAGAAAAGAAGAAATATAATAGATAGGATAGAAAACATAGAAGAATAAAAATATTTTTTATTGTTGTTGAATATCCCAAGATTGGGATAAAAGAAATGGGAGAGGTTTGATAATTAGGGTCATGGATGATTGTGCCATACATACTTAACCCAATAGAGGGAGAATAAGAGAACAAATATATTAAATAAGAGAGAGGAATGTAGAAGAATATAGGAGAAGAGGTTTTGGACTTGGAGGATCACTCAACATGAGGTTTTCCTATGTGGGTGCAATACAAATGAGTTTTATAAATGGGAAGGATTAGTGTTTGTATCATCTCAAATCCTCTTGAATCTATGGTATGATAAAGAAAACCAAGAAGTCATACAAGGGGTGTACTGTGTTTTTTTGATGTTATATTTATGTATATAGTCAAGCAATATGAAAAAGAAAGCAATGCAATATTTTATACATAGTATATTTTGAGATGTATGATGTTAAAAGGTTATTTATATTCTTTTTCATATAATGTGGCTAGGTAGTAGGATCCAAAACCAAATTTTGTGATGATGATAAAAGGTACCAACCAATTAGGTTCAAACTTCCCTTTAAGGTTGTTGTTGGCATTGGTATCCTTTGGTTTTCTTTGAGGATTAAGTCCCCAATTTCAAAGGATCTTGGGCATACTTTCTTGTGATAGGTATGACAAAGTCTGTTATGATATGTTTGTAGATGTTCTAAAGTGTTAATGTGCTTTTCTTATAATAACTCTAGTTGTTGTAAGAAACCTAGGCAGTACTCATATCCTATTGAAGAATCTTACAATAATACTCTTAGATAGGGTATCTCTAGTTTGAAAGGGAAAATATATTTTGATCCATAGACTAGAGAATAGGGTGTTGCCATTGTTGGAGTATGTACACTAGTATGATATGCCCATAAGGAAAGATAAATTTTTAAGTATCAATATCAACCATTTTTTTTCTAACCTTTTGAGGATATTGATCAGGGTCTTATTGGAAGACTCTACTTGTTCGTTTCATTGTAGGTAGTATGGTGTTGACCATTTTTGTTGGATTTTGTACTTAGCACATAGCTTGGTGATTTTATTATTTTTGAAAGGGTTGTCATTGTCTATGATTAATATAGAAGGAATTCCATAGTGACTAATGATTTGGTTAAGGATGAATTTGGATACTTGGATTCTTGTTGTAGTGGATAGGGGTATTGCTTTGACCCATTCAGTGAGGTATTATGTGGTTGTGATGATGAATTTATGACTATCGAATGACTAAGGGTTGATTTTACCTATAATGTCTAATCCCCAAGAGGAAAATGGCCAAGGTGATGTGATTGGTTGTAATTCTTGAGAAGGAGCATGGACAATATTATCATATCATTGGCATTTGTCACATCTCCTAACATAGTCATGTGCATTTTTTTCATAGATGGCCAATAGTAACCCATTATAAGGAGTTGTCTTGCTACAGTTAGCCCATTGAAATGCCCTACACATTATCCATCATGGGATTCTTTAATTATTGTTTAATATTATTTTATATTTATGCATCTAAGGAGTATGCCTTCAAAGGAGCATCAATATAGGATATCTCCAATGATGATATATTTACAAAATTTTAGTCTAAACTATCAATTTGTTGTGAGTTGAATCCTTCAAGAAAGGTTCCTTGTTTGAGGAATTTTAATATATCTCGATACCAAGGTTTTTTATGGCAAATTGACTCAATTGTACAAATGCTCAGGGGTTGTAAGCATAATTTTCATGTTGTCAGCTTATTTATTGATCTTATGACAATAGAGGCCTCCTCATATTCTAGTTCTAAAGGAATGAGGGTGGTTGTGGTAGACATAGCATTAGCATGATGGTTTCTTGATCATGAGATAAATTCCATAGTAATTTGGTTGAAATGAGTCCTTAGTTTATCTATGATGTCTTTGTAAGTTTTTAGCTTATTATATTTAGTTTGATAAACATCACTCACTTGGTTGATTACCAACTGTGAATAACCATATATTGTTAGGTTTTTTTGTTTGAGCTTTAATGTAGCCCTAAGACCTAAGGTCATTGCTTCATATTTTGTTCTATTATTTGTGCATGAAAACCAAAGTTTAAAAGATAATAGTATGAGTTGTTTTTGTGGGGTGACTAGGACAATATCTACCTCAGAAACTTTAACACATATATCTCCATCAAAGTACATGATCTAAGTTTTGGGATCTTGAGATTCTATTAAGAGAATCATTTCATTGAGGAAGGATATGTTTATAGGATGATTTGATTCTAGAGGGGCTACGACTTGTGGATTGGCTATGAATTACCATTTTAGTGATTTTTGATTGACAAATTCTAGATCAATTTCACTAAGGGCTATAACCAATTTAGCAGTCCTAACTAATAGGTAAGGTTTTATCATAAGGTGATGTAGATGGTCTACCTTTGCTAGGACATAAATTTTTGGCTAAGCATGTAATGTTTCAATTTTAGAGATAAAAAACTATGGCTAGGCACAAATTTTCTAATGGTTTGTAACAAGTTTTGTAATTTACCAAAGTTCTACTTATATAGTATATAGCCCTTGATTTTGTTTGTCATATTGAGCTAGTAATGCCCCAAGGGCATGCTCGATAGCAGCTATGTATAGTAGTAATGATTTATTTGGATTTGGAGATATTAGGATGGATGGTTTGGCATCCATCATGCCACTCAAACTTTATTCTTTTCTTGAACAATTTGGAAAAGGGTTGGCATTTGTTTTCTAATTGTGATATGAACCTTCGAATGGCTTGTAGTTTGCCTTTAAGGCTACATAATTATGTCAATATTTTAGATGGTGGTATGTTATTTATTGCCATGATTTTGGAAGTATTGACCTCGATTCCATGATGAGATATGATAAACCCCAATAGTTTTCCTAATGTAACCCTAAAAATGCACTTTTGGAATTTTATCCTAACTTTGTATTCTCATGATCTTTTGAAAATACATCTAAGGTCTTTAACATTATTTTTTCTTTTCTTCGAGTGACCCAAGATATCATCTACATAGTCTTCCATGGTTTTTTGTATAAGATCATGAAATATATGTCATGGTTCTCTGATATGTTGTTCTTGTGTTCTTAAGTCCAAAAGGATTAACTTGGTAGCAAAAGGTCCCCCAAGGATTTGTGAAGGCTATTTTAGATTGGTCTTTGGGTGCAATATTTATTTGCTTAAACCCTAAGAATCCCTCCATTAGAGATAACATTTCGGATACTATAGTGAAATATACTATCATATCTATGTTTGGTAAAGGAAAGTTGTCTTTTGGAAAAGCGTTGTTTATGTCTCTAAGTCAATGTAAATTTGAATGGACCCTTATTTCTTAGTTATGGTAAATATATTGGATATCCAATCTAAATATTCAATGGATTTTATGAATCCAACATGTAAAAGTTTTTGTAGCTCATATTTTACAAAAAAAGCAACTTTAGGATGTATATTTCTTAATTTTTTTTAACAAGTTTGGCTTCTAGTTGTACTACCAAATGGTGGACTACCAATGAGGGGTCCAATCCTGGCATGTCATCATATTGTTAGTTTTTTATGAATGAGCCTTGGGAGATAACAATCACAAGATGCAGAATAATATGAAAGAAAGTAAATCTGCTAGATGACTGAAGTATGTTGTAAATAGAAATCATATAAAATATTACAATGTAGATATGGAGGAAATGAGCACTTCACGAATAAAGCTATTGATCTACATTGTATCCATCACAAATGAATGGTGAGGCACATAGAATTGTATTATCCACTAAGCTACACTATCTGACTATGTCCCCTGACTGTATATCTATCTGTCTAAGAGGTCATCCTTATATATGTAAAATAGGATACTTGGCCAACACTCTATCTAGTTGTGCAAGGGATAACTTGCACATTGCCACTTTGCACATTTATTACATTGCATGAAGTAACTATATAACTTGCATATAAATTAATCTAAGTATGTATCTTGGAGGATACATTTACATAACACAAATGATGGAATAGACTTTGTTTCCAACACCCCCCTATATTACATTATTTGGGTATTGAAGACTGTAGTATTCAATATGGATATTCTTCATTATCTTTTGCTTGATCTTCATGGTATTCCTTTGCATTATTTGTATTCAGGTTCAACAGGTAATTTGTGTCTTCATATGATGTAGAGTAAGTTGTAGTTGGAGCTTCTTATTTCATTGGATGATCTTTGGCATGTTCAGATTCATCTTCTATACAACCACATTTATAGTTCTCCTTGTGATTACCTTCAATTGATTCTAATTATTGATGAATGAGTAGGTCATGATGTAATTGTCCTCTCATATTTTTGTTTTTTATCCTTCTGCACTTGCATTTTTATGTACTTGTTCTTCATTTTATTCAACCTGTTCTTTTGTTGCTTCAGTTTTCATGTCTTGATTTATTTTAGTATGTCTCTTCTTCCTTTTTTTCTTCTCTTACTATGATTCTTATTTGATGTAGGTGAAATATTTGCTTTATAATAAGTTAGTCTATCATCACAAAAACATTTTTATTTATCATCAACCTATTTCTTATGTTGAGTAAGTAAAAACACAAGTAATGATAGATAAATCATCAAACATTCTTTTAGTGAAAAATATAACCAATATTTGAGATTTCCACCATGTTGTGAAGAGAATTTCATGAAGATAGTTAATCAATGCCATAAAGCTACCTTATTTGGATTTCTCAAGAAATAAGGAGAATTTCATCTTGTCATGAGAAGATAGATACTTGTATCCATCTAGAGTATCTATTAAGTTTTGAGAGTAGAATTCTACTTCATGGAGTAGTTCTTCATTATTGAAATTTTTTCTCAAAATTTCATCCATAATGTTTCTTGAAATTGAAATTTGATAGAACCTTGATAGTCTTATCCTAGTGATAAGAGTATGAACACCTAATTTTAGGTTTTTGAAGAAAGCTTATATCTTCCCAACTTGTTTATATTACACAAATATTATTGTTATCAAGTTTTGTATAATACCTTGTGTCTCTCTAATGTTTTGAAGTATGATATAGTGCTTTTGTAAAAATATAGTTCATTTTTAGTTGATTTTGTATACATTTTGTAAGAATAAAAATCAACTTCTTAACATATTATTACTCACAATTGAACTAAGCACTTTTAAATTTTTGAAAAGGTTTTGATGTTGGAATTATTTTGTCCCTTTTTAAAGGTTTGAGATAAGTAAAAATATATTTTTCCAACCTTAATGGTAACATATTTTATATCCGTTGGATTATTTCTAATTTATAAGAAAATAAATTTGATGGAGTAAACCTTGTGGCTTCCAAGTTTGGAAAATTAGAAAAATGATCATATTTGCAAAATAATTTAATATAAGTTGAATTTATTATTTATCCTAAGTTAAATTGCAAATATTAAATTAGTAAGATAATTTACCCCTTTTGCTTTCAAAATATAAGTTTTAACCTTAGTTTATAACCCTTATATCTCCAACTATGAAAGCAATAATAAATGGGATTAAACCTTACCTTTTTAGATGTAAAATCTCCTCACTATTCGACACTTTCTGTGGCTGAGTATAACAACAATGTAAGTGGTACCTTTGGTGCTTGAATCAATAGAGATTCCTTGGATTAGTTGGTATTTAATTCTGGTACATAAGCGCTAAAATTTTGACCTTCAAAATACAAGAGCCTTTAATGCTCCTTCTTCCTTCCTTCCATGCTACACTTTAGACATTTTTTTTGTGCTCCACTCCTTCTTTGATTCTGCTTCACTCTCTCTTTGGACGTCTTTGACTATGCTTTACTCACACATATTGAACTTGGAGTCTGAATAACTTTTAAAGACAATTTATCATGGACTTTGTGACAAGTTTCATGTTTGTTACAAGTGAGTGCTCCCTTATTTTTGTAACGCTACAAGTTCTTTGTTCAAAACTCTTGAAGCAATATGAAAATGTATGGGCACTCATGTGAAGCTGGTGGAGAATACCAAGTGTCACCACTTCACTGTAAATCCTATGTGGGAGTTTCTTAAATTTTGAGAGAGAAATAATGTCTATAATGCCAAGTGGTATTTTTGCATGGATTCTAATCCTGTAACATCTTCAAATATGGAGATTATAACTCCTCAAACCCTTTCATAACCATTCCTTCACTTTGATATGTTGCTTAGGTAGCAAGCAAGCTATTCTTCTATAGGTGGATTGATGATGCACTATGGATATTAAAAAATTATTTGGATCTTCCTTTTGTGGATGGTCTTATCCAAGTTAGAGACCATGAATGTAACACCTTTTCTTATTCCTTTTATGCCTCCAATAATGTTGAATCCTTTGTATATTTTTGAAGTCTTTTAGAAATAGATGTGCACTCACTTGTATATGTAAATGTAGCTCTAGAATTATCTAATTTGTGCTTTGATTTTGTAGGTACGTACATCCAAGATGAACCCTTGAGTGGCTCTTTCTAGCTTGGGAAGAAGAGTGCTAATGTTCGGCCTTCCTTGGCTAATTTTCCCTATGGTTAATGTGCCATTTTGTGGAACTTTTAAATATGTTGTTTAGTTATCAAAACTAGATTAGAGTAGTGCAATATAATGTATTATAATGTTGTATAATAAGGCTTATTTTAATATAACTTCTTTTGCACTCTATTTCCAGATCTGAAATTCTGATTTTGTGGCAGATTTTTCCTGAAATACAAGGGTTTTGAGGTTATATTTTAAGAGTAGATTCACCTTTCCATTTTTCTTGGACACTTTGATAACAAATCCAAGATTCAATAACAATAGATAGAAGCTTTTCAATTGATGCAATTTTCTACACTTTCTTTCCTTGCATTCAACTTTGTAATGCTTTTTGATTTGAGACTCACCAAGTATCAATCTTTGAAGCTTCTATTTCTACTTTTGGTTAGTTAAGTTCTTATCCAAATTTTGGAGTATTCTAACCTTTTTGGTGGCTTATTTTGGCCACTACAAGTTGCAGATTTTTGTGCTTCAATAGTGTCTTTAGATACTTGATACAAATCATTTTGTGCCCTTAAAGAAACACAAAACTAATTTATTTTTGATATTAGTATAATATTACAAGTCCTTCACTTTTAGTGCAATAATATTACACCTTATCACTCCAATCAACTCTCAAAGACATGCACTAATAATTTACTGCAACTAATCAAGAATAACCTTGAATGAATCTTTAAGAGTTATTCTACAATTTCACTACAATCAATGTTGTAGAACTTAGTCTTTTTTTTTCCAAAGTAGATGATAGGTAGTTTATAGAAGCTAATATTAAATCAAATAAAATCCTAATAAATTTGCAAATAAATCCTTAAAAAAATTGTTTCCTTTTGCACTTTAGAATATTGTAATCTAATTTTCTTCTTGCAACTTTAATCCAAATTCAGGTGCTTTAATAAATCTAATAAGTAAATAAACATTCTTGCACCAAAAGTTGCTTACCTTTTAATGTAGCTCTTCTCACACCTTTGAAGAGGATGTAGACCTTGGTTTCTAAAAAATCCAAGTTGCTACTTCAAGTAGGATGTCCTAAATAGCTTCTTCTTAAGATGGTATCAAACTTTCTTTCACAAGCCTAGGATTTTGTGGCTTGTTCTCCTCTTGTGTTCTCCTCCTTTTGCTATAGATTTGGAGAATTATGTCTCTAAAATGGTTCTTTCTTGATATGAGAGGTAATATTCAAATATCCAAGATTTGGTGAGCTTCTTCTATATTCAAGTCTTCTTGTCAAATTTTGACTTCAAGCAGGATCTTCTTCTAGGATTTGGCACTCCTTGCCAAATTTTCCTTCACATATTTTGCACTCCTTGCAAAATTCTCCTCTTGGTCTTGTTGTTAGATGGTGATAATTATCCCAAGTCCTTCACTATTATGGACTTCACCTTGATAGTGGATTTATCCAATGATTTCTCCAAATAACTCTCTTGATCTTCAGCAAGGCTCTTCTAGCCTTTTATGGATTCTCAAAGAGAACTTCAAAAGGTCTTTTATCTGGAATTTTTTAATGCTCTTCCTTGAGACATTATCTTTAAACTTCTTCTCATGGAAGTTTTGGTAGTGAGATATTCTATTTGATATTATGATTCTACTTCTCCTGACCTCGAGCAAGACTCTCCTAGTCCTTCTTCTTCTTCCAAGACTGGAAGTTATTCAATGAGATCTTCTCCTGATCTCTTCATTTTGCTTTAGGGCTGAATTGATTCTAAAGAAGATACTCTTCTTAAATTTCTTGTAGGAAGTTTACCAAGTCACTAAATATTCTATTCCTACAAAAAATATGTTAGTACTAAAATATTTAGGTTGCTTTTGAATATGATATTCTTTTTTAGTACCAAGGCTTCTATGGCATTTTTAGTATCAAGGCTACTATGACCTTTTCAATATCAAGGCTTCTATGACCTTTTCGGTATCAAGTCTTCTATGGCCTTTCCAGTATCAAGACTTTGGTGGCTTCTTATTCAAGGCTTCTAATGGCCTTTTTGTATCAAGGATATTATGACCTATTATTCAACTATAGAATTTTGCAATCCAGCAATGAAGATCTTTAGTTTCCTATCTTCACCATGATCCTTCACTTGAAGTCTTCTTCTACAGTATTCTCCTCTTGCACAATGAACTAACCTTTACACTATGAGGGCACGTTGACCTTTGGGAAATGAAGTTGGAGTATCCTAGCTTTCTATCGTAGGCGGTATCCCAATCCTTTGAGAATTATTTTTTTGCAATAAAAGAAACTTTAGGCACTAGTTATTAAATTCTAGATAACCTGGATGATCTTCACTAGATGATTTATCAATCTAGTGGATTGAATATTGAGTCCTAGTCTTCACGAGTTTTCCTAAAAACTCTTGTGGAAAATACTCTAGACAGTAATGATCTCAGTATTTTCTAAAACTAAGATTTATTTCAGTATTAACTTTGTGACTCTACTTAAATCTACCACCTAGATTCTTTTGGGATATTTTTATAGTGACTGGTCCAGTGGTGCATCAGTTTGAAAAAAACTTGGGCTAAATGATAATGGTGGTTTCCATATAGACCTACATAGACTAGATCTATTGTGGCTCTGATACCACTGTTAGATTTTGATGAATGAGCCTTAGAAGATAACAATCACAAGATGTAGAATAATATGAAGAAAGTAAATCTGCTAGATAACTAAAGTATGCTATAAATAAAAATCATATAGAATATTACAATGTAGCTATGGATGAAATGAGCACTCCAATAATAAAGCTATTGATATATATTGTATATATTGTATCCATCACAAATGAATGGTGAGGCACATAGAAATGTACTATCTGCTAAAATACACTATCTGACTATGTACCCCAACTCTATATCTATCTATCTGAGAGGCCATCCCTATATAGGTAAAATAGGATACTTGGCCAACTCTCTATCTAGTTGTGCAAGGGATAACTTGCACATGTACAACTTGTACATTGACACTTGTGCATTTATTACATTGCATGAAGTAACTAGATAACTTGCACCAAAAACAATCTAAATATGTATCTTGGAGGATACACTCACATAACCCAAATGATGGAATAGAATCTATCTCCAACACATATGTCCAAGCAAAAATATCATGGTATTTTTATAGTAAATCTATGTATGTTGTTTGTTCCTCCTAGGTTAGGAATTTTCCTAATTTTAGAAGATGAGGGTTTTTCTATTTACCAATATTAATGTTTATTATTTCTTCAATCAAGGCTTGGGACTCATCCTAAAAATTAAAATGAGTGGCTAACACTCCTAACTCCTAAATATATTTCAGATCTAAAGGCACTTGTTCTAATTTGGGAGTGTTAGAATATAATGTGCACTATGCCTTCTATCTTGACACTTGTCAGTTTCTCTTGATAAGTGTCATGTTTTTCATATAGGCTTATGCCTATATATTGTAATCATTTTCATGTATAATATATCTCATATTTTGTTATTCCTAACATTTGGTATCAAAACCCAGGAGATCTCCCGCCCTTATGAGTTTTAGGGGGCATTTCCCTCATGGAAATCTCCCCCCTCATTTTTTTCCTCTTTTTTTAGCCCTCCATTTTTTTTGGAATACTGAGGGAGTATGTTCTCCATCTATGAGATGGATCAAAAACCAGAAATTTTAGGGAAGAATGGTTGGTTTGGTAGATTTATGGTTTAATGTTCTTTTTTGAGTTTGTTTTTTTGTATGTGAAGCCATAACAGAAGAGGTTGCACCTTATGTTCACATCCAGTAGTGGGTTGTGTTTTGTACATTTATGTTGTTACATTTTTTTGAAAATATGAAGGTGTTGGAGTGGCCATTAGTGTTTGAGGAGGCAGCTCGGTGGTGGAGCCGTATTGTAGAGATGTCACTTGCAGGTGTAAGAGTGGAAAGAGATCATGGTAACGGTGCCTTGGACTGCACTGGAAGTAGAACAAAAATCCATCACAATTGCGGTTCATGATGGAGGACCATAGATCCATAGATCCAATGTTCGTATTTTCACATATAGGCACTCAAAGAAATGTCGAGGATATGTACATTTGTTTGCAGGAGCGCAACGTGTGCACAAATGTCATATTAGTCAGATTTGTATACCTCCAAGAAATAGACTCAAAGAGAAGGTATTTTTGAATATCGAATGTAGATGGATGTTATGGATCATGTTAGCTAGCTTGTTTCACTTACTATAAAATAGATATGGCTTGTATTTTCATATTTTACCCTATGTTATTTTTCTTTGAAGAGACCATGATGGAGCCATCCGCTGGATGTTTACATTTTTTTTCTCCTATACAATTTGTTCAAATCATTTCTGGAGCACATGTGGTGACTGTGATTTTTTTCTATAGTAGACGACGATCCCACGCCAAGTCCTATCATTGTAGTTTGCACACGTGGAGGAATTGTTTGTTTATTTTAAAGTGGCTATTAATAAGCATTGCTATGAACTGTTGGTTTTTTTGTAGATTGATGGTAACAGTTTTTGGCTAAAATCAAGTCCAAAGTAGTATATGCTCTGCAAATCATCGTGGAGTTGGGGAACGATGGAGAATACACAGATGAGCTAGTGGTACATGCAACTAATCATGGAGGATTGATGGGTGATTTGTTGGCTCACTACACATTTCAAATGAAGATGTGCATATTTCTAGAGGAGGCCCACAAAAATAATGTATGAAGGTGAAAATAATGTCGTCATGCATGATAAGATGCTATGTTGGCATATGCAGCCACCTGTGATGAGTTGGGGTCCATTTCTTATGCATTTTTTCTTATGTCATACATCACCATGATTTCTTTGGAAACCTCTTCTCTACCTGTCATATCGACACTACAGTTTAGTGCCAGGTTATGTGGTTGGTTCTATCTACATCTGCAATAAAAGTCAGAGTGGGCTCTCCTAGTTATGATCTGGACCACAAAAGGCAACAATATAGGGTGTGGAGAATTATTTTATATCCTAAATCATAGCCACATGAGAATGGGATAATATTTTTTTGTTGGCACGATGAGGATGTCAATGTTGTTGTGAAGCTACTTCTAAAATTATGGAGGAAGGTGAAAACTATTTTTGATTTACCATTTGTGTTCTTTGTGTTAATACCACTTGTTTCAGGAAGCCACATATACTGAGCTAGCCAAAGTGGGTCACCTGTATGCTTAGTGCCCAAAAGTTTAATGTTCTACATAGCTCCCACCGTCGATTTTACGTTGGCCAAAATATCGGTAACTGGCACTACTTTTTTTGTTTTGCAATGGATGAAGAAGTGGAATATGGGAGGTCCATGATGAATGTATAGACATTGTCAAATTAAGAATCTATTTTTATATCGCCTTATAGCGATACCGCATTCAATGATGTTTTTTGTCAAGAGAGACTGTTATTTTTCTAGAGAATGAAATAGACGCTCCACAAATCATTGTGGAGTTGGAGAATGACAAAAAATACACAGACGAGCTCTGCGTTAACTACTATGATCATATTTTTTCCCTTAAATATTCTTATCCATGTATGAGTTCCATAAAAAGTTGTTATTGTTGCTCTATGGTTGTTGTTTGTGGTTGTGGACAATGGGCACCAACTTCAATTTCAGTGGAGATATCCACCATCCTGAGCTCCATAATTCTTTTCCTGGGAGACACTAAAATAGTCCACCTTGCTGCTAGGTTATCTGTTTCTAGTGGCCATATATAGCCCAACGTGATAGGTAATATTATTAGGTAGTTTCGTTGTACCTAAACCTATTACACGGATCCATGAAGGAGGTAAATATGAGCACCATGATGGATGTACAATATGAAGTTGAAATAATACCAGTTTGATGAGGATGCCAGCACAATGGCATGCGCTTCACCTGTTGATGCTCATCGATAATGAAGGTCGACGCTATAATTTTTTAATCCTGAGGAGGAATTCAAGCCCTGCTCCCATTCCCAAGTTTGATGACATGGGTGAGGCCTTTGATGGTTGTGCATCCATGTTCGACATTTCTCAATGTCTTTGAAATTATTTAGCAATCAATGGGGTTTAATATGTCTAGTATTTTTGAAGGGGCATATTTCTTAGGGGAAAATGTTTTTTTATTCCCTCTATCATTTCAAATTAAAAAGCATGTGAAAAGTGGAGGCAACCACTTTATTTATTTTTTTAAATTGTATAGGGGCATTTTTATATCAAGAGGGGGAATTTACTTTATTTGCAAGAAGGAATGTTTTTTAATGTATTTTCCACATGGAGAAGTGGAAGGCCTAAATGGCCCATGTGATTCATCTATGGGGGAAATTGAAAAATTATTTTTATTCTGCTTGAGAGCGATGTCGCTATTTGAGCAATGTTCTTCTATTTTTTGCCTAGGGAGTCATGTGGATTTTTCTCATAAAAAAAGGCCCCATTGGAACCCAAACATAGGGGTATTTATAGTCATCGAAAAGGTTTTTCCGAGATGGACACATTGGTGGTGTCAAATTGTAATTTTGAGGCTATTTCATTTGTCCTTTTAGCTTTAAATTTTTGTACCTTGGATTACACTCTTAGTTGTACCCAACACTCCTAAGGCAAATTGTATGTGATCCTTATACCTAGTCACCTTCTATATCATATCTGGCAATTACAATGGATGGTTACCCATGCTTTTAGGTGGGATTAGGAAATAATAATAAAGACACCTACTCTAGGGAATACATACATAGACAGCCTAGAATTTATCTGAGGATTTTTTTGGATCAACTTTTGAAGACTATAGATGAAGACACTTCAAATATTATATTCTCTTCTTTCTTGTCCTCCACATTTGGATTCTATGGCTTATTTTATTGTATTGAATGAATTTTTTGCAGAGACCGACACTCTCATATGGCTCGTATTTATTTTGTATTAAGGTGTATTTTTGGCAGAGAACGACACCTTCTAGATTGAGTTCACCATGAGAGGGGATGATATTCATGGTGAATCTAGTCAATGACCTACAAGAGGCAACATACCTAGAGGATGACCTAAAAAGGCAACATACCCAAAAGTGGTTGACCCTGAGGCACACAAGATGACCCTAAGGCACTTAGATGGTTGACCTAGAGGCAACATATCCAAGGAAGTGGTTGACCCTATGGCAATAGACTAAGATGTATACACTTTTGATCTAGCATTATTCACAGTTGGAGAGCCAAGCACAAAGAGAACGAGCCTAGACCAAATCATATAATAAATAAGGATGATAGGTATTTTTTTAGAGAAGTCAACATTAAGGGGGAATGTTACCTAATATTGACTTGTTTTTTTATATAGTTAGGATAGGGCACATTAAAGGGGGAATATGAGAATATTCGAATGTGCACTATGCCTTGTATAACACTTATCATATACTTTTAACACTTGTCATGTCCTTCATATAGCCTTATGCCTATATATTGTTATCTTGTTCATGTATAATATCTCATATGTTCGAATCCTAACATTTGGTATAAAATGTTACCTAATGTTGACTTGTTTTTTCTTTTTTGTTAGGATAGTGCACATTAAGGGGGAATGTTAGAATATAATGTGCACTATGCCTTCTATCTTGACACTTGTCAGTTTCTCTTGACAAGTATCATGTTTTTCATATAGGCTTATGCCTATATATTGTAATCATTTTCATGTATAATATATCTCATATTTTTTTATTCCTAATGGGGATTTTGGGCAAAATTCAAGTTAAATATTTGTTTAAGGGATTCCTAAATATGATTTTGATTAGAAGTTTCTTCCATGTCATCATATTTTGTATTTTATATCCATTTTAGATATAGGATTGTTAACATGGTAATGCTATCGAAGCGTATAGTTTTTGTTAGAGTTAGAATATATTACATCATTTGGGTCATGTAAATGTACCACCTATGGTACATAGTTAGTATAGAGATTAATTTAGTGTGAAGTTAGCTACTTACTTAAAGTAATGTAATAAATGCACAAGTGTCAATGTGCATGTTGTAATGTGCAAGGTGTCCACTTGTATAACTAGGTAGAGTGTTGGCCAAGGAATCTATTTTCCTATATAAATGGTCTCATAGTGATAGATCATAAGATGCAGCATATAGATATCAAGAGCATTGTAGTAGAGAGTAGATTGTGGTAGATCTCCTATATGGAGCACAATATAGTTATTTACCTTATATTAATGGAGTGACCATATCCTCCATACTACATTGTATTTTCACCACTTTCTATTTATAGTATATTTTAGTCATATTGCAGACTCACTTTATTTCATCTTATTAGGACTTGTGTTAGATCTCTCCCTCTATATATATCCTCAAAATATAATAGTGGTATCATAGCCATGTTGAATCAAGATAGGAATAGGAGGGCCTACATCCATCATCATCCAGTAGGTCAATAGGAATAGGGAGAGAATCACAAGTGAGGACTAAAATAAAATATCAATTATAGAAATTTTGAGATTACATCTAGCTAGATTATTTCCATAGAGTTGTAGAAAAAACATTTAAATACTAGGACTCAACATTCATACCACTAGTTTGACAAATCAACTAGTGAATATTATTATCTCCAAATTTATAAGTTCTTTTGTTCTAGTTTCTAACAACTTGTTGTAGAAAAAAGGAGATTCAAGAAAAGGTTGGGAAGCTTCCTACAAGATATTTAGGAATAATATCTTATTAGAATCATTCCAGCACCTATAACAACAAGGATAATACTAAATATTTCAAAGACCTCGAGAAAGGTCCCATTACAAGAGTTGCAATCTTGCAAAGTACAAAAGTGAAGAAAAAGGCCACAATAGCCTTATAGTAGACTCAAGGAAGAAGAGACTCTAGAATATGAGTCAAGGAGGAGATAGGAGATTGGTGATATCCATTCAAGATCAATACATGCAAAGTGCATAATAAGAATAGGCCAGAGAATCCTAGAAGAAGAATAGGCTAGAGAAGCCTAGAAGAAGAATAGGCCAGAGAAGCCTAGAAGAAGAAAATGCCAGAGAAGCCTTGATCTAGAAAAGGCCATAAAAGCCTTAATTTTGAAGAAAATTTTAGAGAATAATTCCTGATTCAGAAGAAAAAAATTTCACTCAGAAGAAAACTCTAAAGAAGAGTTTCTAAAAAAAATCTAGAAAATAATTCATGATTTATAATATAAAGTTCTTCATTTAGAAGAAGAATCTAGAGAAGAGTCCAAGAAATAGGATATTGGTGATCTCCATCAAATCCTACAAATTATAAAAGAAAAATAAAAGACCAATGAAGTCCTATTCTAGAATATAGAAGCAGTATAATTAGATATTTGATAGGAATATCTCATCACAAACACTTACATAAGTAGAAGGTTGAAGAAAAGGTCTCAATTGGAAGACCAGAGAAGCTACCAGATAGAATACCTTGGAGAGGTCTCAAGCAAAAAATATAAGGCTTTTCTTACTATAGAGCTCATAGAAGCATCATTAAAAGAGTTCCTAGGAGAACTCGTTGGAGAAATCCACTACCAAGGAGAAGCTATTGATAGTGAAGGACTTGGGATAATTATCACCATCCAACAACAAGCCCAAGAGAAGAATAATTTGGTAAGGAGTGCCAAATATGAGAAGAAGAATTTGGCAAGGAGTGCTAAATCCAGAAGAAGAATCTAGTGAAGACCTCAAGACATTCAAAATCTTGAGAAGAATAAGATCCTATTTGAAGTCAGAATTTGACAAGAAGGTTGAAGGAAGATTTAGATAGAAGAAGCCTACCAAATCCAAGAGATTTGGAGATTACCTATCATAGCAAGAAGGCACAATTTCATAGAAAGGATTTCTCTGAATCTATAGCAGAAGGTAGAATATCATTGGAAGGATCAAGCCACAAAACCTAAGGCTCAAGATAGAAAGTTCAAGACCTCAGTTTGGTGAAGCAGGAAGCTATTCTAGATATCCAACAAGAAGCTACTAATTCATCCACTACAAGGCAATAACTTGGTGAAACAAAATACAAGATCTAAATCTACTACAAAATCCATTAAAGGTAAGAAACTAGGGTGCAATCAGTTGAACTTAAATTAGGGTTCATTATCAAATTCTATTAAGCACCATATTTGGATTAAATTTGCAAGAAGAAGGGTTCATATTATAGTCTTCCAGAAAGTGCAAAAAGGAGAATTCATTTTAAGATATATTTGCACATTAATAGGAGTTGGATATTTTTGAAAGAAATAAAATTATCATCTACCTATTATCTATCTAGAAAGCAAGAAAACTACATCCTACAATATTGATTGTAGTGAAAATTATAGAAAATTATTGAGTGCATTAGAATTTATTCAGAGATTTTATTATCATTAAAAGTGCATTATTAATCCATTAAGCACTATACTAGTTGATCTTTAACTAGTTACTCTCCAAAAATTAGTTTGTGTTACTAAAGGCACAAAAGAATATGTAACACTATATGGCCAAAGGAAGCCACCAATACAAGAAAAATGGTGGAGAAGGAAGCCACCATTAATATCCTTGAAGGAAGCCTCAAATCAAGACTTGGTGAGTCTCAAGATTCAAGGAGAATATAAGGATTTCATTTAAGTGTAGAGTGCAAAAATCCTTACTTCAAAAAAAACATCTCATTAGCTTGGATTAACTATCATTAAAAATATAAGGAAGTAGATTAAAAAAGACAAGAAGAATTTCATAAAAGGTCCTTCGTTTTGGTGCAAATCTAACTATTACAAAGCACCTCTTTTATTCCTTTGAAAGGATAAAAGTTATCTCATTTAAATGAAGCAATGCGGATCTCATATTTTATAGTTTGAAAGGTAGAGCTCAAGCAAGAGTAAGGCACCAATAAAGAGCTCACACATCTAAGAATCAAGATGTTTAAAAACACCATTTCTCCATGTCCAATCCAGCCCTAGAAGCGAGCATGTCACCTGAAACATTAGAGCTATTAAGAAGCCATCCGAGTCTATGTAAATAAAAGGGTAACATATAGAGGGAGATCATATACATAAAAGAGATGCTATCAAATCCAAGCAAAAGTACTAGCAATCAACTATTATAAAATACATACAAATAACACATTATAGGTGTAGATATACAAAGGAATAAGTGTTATACCCAAGGTTTCTACTTGGAGAGAACAACTACCATTGAAGAGCACAAGATGTTGCCATAGGACCTCCATTGAGAGTGCCATAGAACTGAGAAGGAATACAACTAGTGCCATCTATACTACTCATCAAGACAACATGTGAACAGAGAAGAGGGATTGCTTGCATTTCATGAAACATAGCAAGACAATGCAAATTTCAAAGATAGAGTTAAATATAGGGTATCAACGTCCATCATTGGAGCATTAGAAGAAGGCTTACATGCATAAATCATGAGTGCCACTTGGCATAAGATCTCTAAGCATTCAAAATTCGTAAATATTCCAATTCTCACCCAATAGGAGTTACAAGTATTTGGGAGGTTACCACCAAAATCATCATTGCATACGTTGGAATACCAATGCCTACAGAGTAACGCTCAAGTAACACTTATCCAAAATTCACAAGGAAGAATTCCTATTTAAGGCATCCATAATAAAGAAGGATCAACACAAGAGGTCAAAGAGAAGACCAACACTGAATGGTGTGAATCATATTCAAAGGAAGAAGGCTAATTCAAGATTGTGCACCACTCGGAGGAGAACAATAGTTTTAAAGAAGATATCATAAGATCAATGTAGACACCACTTCATTCAAACAACAATCCAACATCCAATTCATGGAAGGAATACATCATAAAACTTCCATACCATAGTGCAATTCGTAGAATATTAGATCAAGAATTCATTAAGGAATATCAGCACTGGTTATAGAGAAAGGAAGTGCTATATTAGAGAGATTTCAGCATCGGTCAAAGAGGGCATTGATTTCCATTATAAAGAATTCAAATTTGCCACCTCAAAACATCAAGATAAAAGAATACGAAGGTAAATCATATACCATTTATTGCTTGCTATAGACTAAGGATATATTAGAGTTATAAGGGGACATTATATTGACTATTGCATTTCATTCACTTAGCATTAGTAATATTTAGCAAGCATGCTCCAAAATATTTATATTTGCAAATAATAAAGTAGGACGAATAAGTATTTCAACTTGGATATAAAAAATCATATTATTGCAAATATTATATTGTTTTCTAATATTCCATATTAGGAAGTTATAAGGAACATTACATCAAAGTAGGTAATTGGAATTTGGAAACATTAAATATTAAATATCAAAAGCTATAAAAGAGGTCTATTAAGGAAAACCAAGAGTTGGAAATAAATTTGTATACTTGTCCCAAACCATATTAAAGGGACAAAATAAATCCAACCAATAGAACCTCATAAAAATAGAAAGTTCTTAAGTTCAATAGGAGTAATAAGGTGTAATAGAAGTTGATTTTTGCTACTCACAAAACATTACAAAATCAACTCAAAATTGAACTACTATTCTCAAAACGCACTTCATCCATTATATATCATATCCAAATCCACTAGGGAATCATAAGGTATTCTACAAAACTTGATAATAATAGCACTTAGTAAAAATTATCAAGTACTTAATCCATTTGGTAATCATAATACGTTCTACTAATTCACATATCTTAACTAGGGAGATATAAGGAAGCCTACAAAACCTAAGCTCTAAAATATTTCATCAAATCAAGCTCATAACTAGGGAGTTATAAGGTAGACCACTTAAGAAAATTGATATAAGCTCTATCAAAGCACTTTATACTCCATTCCAAGAAGCTATAAAGATGTCCACCTCAAGTAATACAACAAATAATGACATGAAAAACACTATTAGAAAAGAAAGAACAAGTTTCATAAAAAGTGGAATCAAGAATTCACTTATAAAATCTGAAGGAAACATACTTTGAAAAGGATACATAATGAAGCTTTGAAAGACAAGTTTGAAATAATGGAGCTCTATCTACATGCTCAACTAACTGAAGAATGACAATGGAAATAATGACATTCAAATTCCTTTAGAATATGGAAGTATACTATACATGGCACTACTTACATTCAAATGCTATAAGGATGAAAATGTAGAACAAAAGGGATTGATAGAATTACTTAAGCTGAAAACATAAATGGATGAATCATCATTAGCAAAGATATTTCAATCCTCATGCAGTCTTAGTACTTCAAGTTCTACTAATTCAAAATCTTATCATGATTATGTTCAGAAATTTCTATACATGACACAAAGAATGATGAGAAGAACAAAAGCAAAGAGAAAATATCATTGCAAGAATCAGGTGATAGCACATCCACCTATGAAAGTACTGAATCCAATAAAGAAGAAGAAGAAGAACCAATTCAAGAAGGCATACAATGCAATGTGAATTAAATATGATACAAAATATCACATCAAACTAAATAACATATCAATAAGAAGATCCATATTGAAGATTGAAATATTCAATACCCAAATAAAGTAATATAGGGGGGTGTTAGAGTTAGAATATATTACATCATTTAGGTCATGTAAATGTACCACCTATGGTATATAGTTAGACTAGAGATTACTTTAGTGGGAATTTAGCTACTTACTTCAAGCAACGTAATAAATGCACAAGTGTCAATGTGCATGTGGTAATGTGCAAGGTGTCCACTTCTACAACTAGGTAGAGTGTTGGCCAAGGAATCTATTTTCCTATATAAAGGGCCTCATAGTGATAGATCATAAGACACAACATATAGATATAAAGAGAATTTTAGTAGAGATTATATTGTGGTAGAGCTCATGTATGGAGCACAATGTAGTTCTTTAGCTTATATTAATAGAGTGACCATATCCTTCATACTGCATTTTATTTTCACCACTTTCTATTTATAATATATTTCAATCATATTGTAGACTCACTTTCATTTATCTTATTAGGACATGTGTTAGATCTGTCCCTCTGCATATATCCTCAAAATATAACTATTTTATGAGGTATTTTATTGAGAAGTTACCATAGTTATTCTTCATATTCATTTTCCCATTAAGTTCCATGTAGAGATTTGGGATAGTTATCTTCATTGCCTTCCTATGGTAGGGGTGAAGGTTCATTTTTACTTGGGATAAATTTGACTCTACATCGACCTGGACAAGGTTTGGCTTCCAAAGGTTCTTTGATCATTGATGCCTTGTTCATAATGGCCTAGACCTTTACCTTGATATCCCATATTGGTTAACATATATTTAGCTATGAAAAATGTGGGTGACATGTAGCATGAGGTATATGTTCGTTTTCTTGGCATGAAGTTGCATCCTTGGATTTTTCATCAAAGGTGGTTCCTCCATAGATAAAAGTACAAGTTCCTATTTGGAATTTTAACCCTTTCCTATTAGGTAAGCCTATGTCATGAGGGGATAGAAATATGCTAACCAATTCTGCAAAAGGGTTGGGATTTTGATAGATCAAGTTGATATGATCTCTGAAAGAAGATTAAGGATCATCTCCTAGATTTATAAGGTATTCCTCCAATATTTTTTTTCCTTTATTTATCCTTGGATAATTAGATAGTAATGTTTGTTTTATTAATGGAAAAGGTTGAATTCATTTTGAATATCTAAGAAATTACATAAGACAAAAGGTTTAGGATCTCCAAGGACATGGATAATTCTCCCTTGATATTCATATTTCATGGTGTGTATCCAAGGTTGTCCAAGGAGCATGTTGTATATTACATCACATGATATAACATAAAAGAGGGTATTGAAGATGTGTGGCCCTATATTTAGAGGTAAAATAATGGTGTATGTTATTTATCTTTCTTTGTTATCGAATGCTCTAATAATAAGGTCTAGTTTTTGTAAGTTTTTTATGCCTAGGTCAAAATTTTGTAAATATTTGACATTACAAACATTTAGGGCTGATCTATTATCCACTAAGACTATCTTGAGATGTTTATCCCCTATTTTAACTATGATATAAAGGGATTAATATCCTAATAATGTTTCTAGTGGTGTATCTATTTTTTGGAATTCTAATATGGTGCTATTTACGCTAGTATACGCAACTATATTGGTGATATCATTAGGGGATATATCTTGGGAAAATTATTGTTCACTTAAGATTTTAAGCAATATCTCCCTATGAGTGGGTGATGTATTGAGTAATTCAAGAAGGGAGATTTTTATAGATACTTTTCTAACTATTGATGTCAAAAGAGTGTAAGGTGTTTTGAGAAAGTGTGAGAACCAAAGGTGATTTATTAGGAACATTTAACTTAGTATTTATTTGAAATAAATAAAGGTGGTTGATCCAAGGATTGGTTTTTTGCTTGTTTTCTAGTCACTAAGCAAGATGAACTTGATAAGTGCATCGTACCAACGAAGTTGATAAAAAAAATTTCTCATGGTGGAAAAGGATTTTGAAATATCCCTAAATTTTTGTTAGGGTAATATTGTTGGTTGAATACTATCTTACCTAATATCTTGAATAACGTTCTTTAGGGAAATGTATTTGTTGGTTATGTATCCTTATATACAATGATATTAACAATAGTCATCATGTTTGTACCAATTTGGTAGCTCTTTGGTAGTATCCCAAGGTCTAATGGATGGGATTTATGCCATTTTTGAATCAAGGGGTATTTTTAACATGACAAATGACTCTATATAGTGTGGGTATATTGTCTTTTAGGTTTATCTTGTCTTTGCACTACTAGTTTTCGAGGAATATTTTGAGTTGCATTTATATTACTATTCTAATGGGAATCTACTACACCATATCCTATGACATGTTTGTTCTTGTATTGTCATTTTATACATGATTTTTCTTCCTCTTTATTGTTTTTGTTGAGTTTTCCTCACTTTATGAGGATTGCTTCCACTCTTTTGTCCATATCTATAACTTTCTCGAAAGAGGTTGGGTTTGATATTTCTAAGGGGTATGATAGTTCATGAATATTTATTATGAAAATATTCAAGAGTTATTTAGGAGGAGGAATGTATTGAAGTATTCCCCTGATACCTCTCCATTTGGCTAAGAAATCCAAGAAATGCTTGGTCTTGGATTATTTGAGTTGACATTGATCACCTATGGTGACCTTATCTTCTTTATAGACTAAGAATTGTTTAGAAAAGGCTTCCATAAGCTCTTTGAACTTCTTTATGGAGTGACGATGTATTTTGGAAATACCATTCCAAGGCTAAATCACTAAGGGTTTTAGAAAATAATCTAAGGATAAGTTTTTTTTCAAGGTTAATATCACTATATGTTATTTGAAATAACCTTAGGTGGTTACAAGGATCTTGCTTTCCATTGTACATTTGAAACTTAGGAGTTTCAAATTTATTTATGAAGTGGTGGATTATTATTGTAGGATCTAATGGTTCATTATAGAATTATTTAAAAGAATATTTTAGCTTAGATGATCCTTGGAGAGAGGCAATTTGGTATTCAAGCTCTTCAAACTTAGAGTCTCTCTTTTCAAGGTCTAAAATCTTAGTATTGATATATTGAAGATCATTAGGTGGAGGATTAGGTGGAGTAGGTAGAGTAAAAAATGGTTGTGTAAGAGGTTGAGATATAAAATGTAAGTTCATGAAAGATGACATGGCTTGGTTGGATGTCATGGTTGGAGGGGTTTGATTAATCCCTAGATCATGAGTTAGAAATGGGTTTATGGAATTAGTATTTAGAATTAGCATTGTGATTTTAGGGGAAGATGATGAGAAGGGTATGCCCATTATGTGTACCCCTATAGATATGATTGATGGGATTGTAGAATTAGTGGGTTGTTCCATAGCCACATTGAGACTAACAAAGTAATTTTGATTTTCATTGGTTTACGTCATAGTGGGATGACCATTAGATTGTTCAATGTTTTCATGAAATATAGACAATTATTTTTTATCTTATTCTTTTTGCTTATCCCTAAGGACATATAAAAATATTTTTATTTCTTTTGATGTAATCCCTAATATGATCTATAGAATTGAAGGTAACATTCTCAATAACTTGTTCTTCATGTGTTGTTAAGTCCTTATAATATGAGAATGCTAAACACTTTCTTAGGGTATTATATAGGTGTTGAGCTATGGTTTAAAGGTTTTTGAAAAGGAGATATAAAATTGTATTAGATATTTGTTTCTAGAATATTTATAGCAAAGAATAGAATATGTTTTGAAATACTTATGTCACCTTGAAAAGCAACCCTCCTTATGACTCTCGCTAGCCCACCATAATATACTAGCTAAGAGAGATTGCTCTCTAAGTTCATAAGTTGGTTTATTCAAGGGGTCGGTATCCTTCCCCAATTAGGACTCACAATTGGTTGTATTCTTGTTGTATTTATTTAATATGTTGTAAGCTATGCAAATATAATTATGTGATCTTTCTTAGGTTTAACAAAATTTTATTTTATTTAAGGCAAAAGTAGTTTTCATGTTAGGTTCACCAAGATGTAGACACAAAAATGTCCACCTAACCACACCAAGCGTATACGTGGAGGGGACTTCCCCGCTTAAGAGTCTCTTTCCAAGGGAGACCCAAAATATATGAATATCTTCTACATCAATAGGTTATGTTCAATGTAGTCTCTTAAGGTGTCAATGTTGATGATATGCTTGTGTAGGGGTATTTTTATAAGTTTTATTCAACAAACACATAAGGTTAGTTAAACTAAAGATAAAGATCACTAATAATGCATGCTAAGGCTTTTATCACACAAATAAAAGAAAACAAGAGCTATCTTAAATGTTTTTTTTGTTTTGATGGTAAGCTAACTAAGGAGGTATTTTATTTCCAAGGTAAACAAGGAGTGAATGCAAGAAGATAAGATAACCTAAGATGCAACCTATATGCTTTTTGATTTCTTGCCTAAGTACTTGAAAATAAGAAGAAACCTAAATTTGAGCTAAGATTCCTTGATTTTGACCAATAGAGATGTTTTTTGTAAAATATATTAAATCTAGATTAGGGTTCCTTGATTTACCAAATTAATTGTGATTTTTAAACCCAAAATAGTGATAGAAAAGAAGTAGAATGCAGAAAATGCTAAAAAATAATGTTTATAGATGTTCCAAGTGACCAAGTTACCTCTATCAATGTCTATACAAAAATACCACTAGCATTTTTGTTCCTGCAAGAACAAACAAAAAAATAGATTTTATGCTTTGGGGAGTCTATCTGAGTACTAGGAAAGGTGAATTTCTATCTTATCAGCTAATCAAACCCCTTTTTTGTGAAAAATTTGATTATGCTTACCTTTTTGGGATGGAAATGAAGCTATAAAAAAGCATAAATTTAGGTATAAAAATTCTAGTGGAATTTTTGTACTTAGTGGTATTTTTGTTCTATGGATTCTAGAGAGTCAAAAATATTAGTTACTATAGGAAGTGGCGATTTTGTTTTGAAAAGGGATTGATATGATTGCAAGGGTGATTCTTGAGTGATTTTTAGGGATTTTTGTAATGAAATGGTAGGATTGGATTGCTAGAGGGATCTACTAAGTCCTTGGTGTATACATTTGGGTATTTAGACTATAAAATCTCAAGAATTTATGATCAAAATTAAGCACATATTCAAGGGGAGTGGCAAATCCCTAAATTAACTGAAATACTAATAAATTGGAGATGAAAGGGAGTTAAAAATTCAAGTAAGGATGTTATGAATGATGTATAACAACTTAATTTAACTTTAACCAAAGAAAATTAGTGAGAAATGATGAAAAACCAATGCAAATGTTGAAAATGTAAAATGTTGTCATAAACTTAAAATCTACAACAACAAAGAAGAAAGGGCAAGGGAGTGCAATAGGAATGATATAATGCTATAAGTGGTGAGATAAAAAGGCAATTATGGCCTTGTATCTACAACACAATATCTTGGATATTGAAAGAGCAAGTAAATGTGATTGAAAATGTGAAATAACATGCAATATGTGAGAAAAGAGAGTGCAAATGAGATTTATAATAAAATTGATGCCTACAAATGAGATAAATGTAAAATTAAATGTGCATGGAGAGGAAATAAAGTGTTAGTATTATGGAAATGAGAAGTAATATGATTGTAAATGAAGAGGACAACAAGTTTTATGAAGAAAATGGAGCAAATAGATGATATAAAACCCTACAATAAAGAAGGTTAATGCTAAAAATATGGGAAGCAAGCTCAATAAGCTTGAAGAGACCTACAAAATGAATTTTAAATTATTAAATGAGGATGATATGCTTGAATAGGACCTCCAATGATAATTTTAAATGTTAAAACCCAAGATATGCCTTGCATAAAGAGATTAAAAGCATAAAATAGAAGAAAAGTGCAAGTAAATGGAGATTCAAATTAACAAGGCCAATATTAAGAGAACCAAATGCAAAATGGAAGTAAAGGAATGAATAAAGGAGAAATTATAGGAGTTCTATCACCTAGAAACAACCCCTTATTTCTTGTATGAATTAGAGCAATTTAGTAGCATTTGTGTTGATGATGAATGAAATAAATACAATGGGGAAGTAGTTGAGAAACTACTAACCACCCCAACTAAATGGGAGAGCACTCATGCACTATTTTTGCCCCCTTTACAATAATGTAACATATATTTATCAATAATTTCTAGCATCCCCTCTTATTACATTATTTGCAAATACATAGAACATTGCAAAACAATTCAACTTTGACACGTACAAGTACCTTGGTGAAAATATCTACAACTTGCTCATCATTGGGAATGTAATGGAGCTATATGTGGTGCTTTGGAACTTCATAATGAATGAAATGGCATTGAGTGTTGATGTGTTTTGTACGATCATGAAAATTTAGATTTTTGACAAGATTCAAAACACCTTGATTGTCACAAAACAAATGAAGTGGAATATTCTTTAGAAGATCCATGTTTGTAAGAATGTGACTTAACCATATTATCTCGGAGACTGCTCCACTTTTTGCATGATATTATGCCTTTGTAGAAGATAAAGAAAACACTTGTTGCTTCTTACTATACCAAGAAACAAGTCCAAATCCAATATGGAAAATGTATCTAGAAGTCGACTTACGATCATCAATGGATTCAGGATAGTCTGAGTCTATGTGTAGCACCCTAAAATTGGCGCAGTAAAACCTTAATAATTACACTTACTCTAGTAAATAATTCAAATTCAAATTTTAACCTCCAAAACCGCTCCCAAACCGTCGCTTAATCCGTTTCCTCCTTTCCCGTGCCATTTTTAGAGTTTGTTTTGACCGTTTGACGATATCGTCGCCGATCAGACGATATCGCCTCAGATCGGACGATTTCGTCTGGGCTAGGACGTCCAGACGATCTTGTCCCAAAACTAATTTTTCACAATTAGTCTCTGTTCCAACGACGTCTCTAATCCGGGCGAAGCGTGTCTGCGCCGTTAGAGACCCTCCCCGTTGGAGATCTCCCAAATAGGGATGATCTCCAACCTCCTAACCTCCCTCCTAAGCCTATTTAATCCTAGGCCCTCCCCTTAGCATCCCCCTGGCTGAAATTCCCCGTAACTCAAATTCTACACACACTAGACATCCTAAATTACTATTTGCATTTGTTCTATCCAAATTTTGTTGCAGGTACCTTAGTATTTTTCAGCGGAGCAAGCTTACATCGTCGCGAGACGATCCTGTTCAGATCGGAGGCGATCTTGTCGAATCAGAGATGATTTCGACTGCAGTCCACATTGGGGGCAATCAGTGCCCGGAGTTTGCATTTCTTCATCCTTTTTTCTACTGTATTATTCTGCATTTAGTTAATTTTATGATTATTTCTTATTATTTTGCATCTTGGAGTTCACCCATCTAGATCAAATGCATAATTAAGTCATAATTGTCATTAAATCAGTATAATGCATTCATGTTTCTATTTATAATTATCAGTTTAATATTGTTATTGTCATTTTACATCATTACCCTCTGTTATCATAGTTGCATTCTCTGTATTTTGCATCTATTTTTCTGTTTGCAGGTCTCTGACGAATTCGTCTGACGAATTCATCAGATCTCAGACGATCTTGTCTGATAGGAGACGATCCTGTCAAATCAGAGGCGATCCTGACTGCTTCAAAAATTAGAATCTTCATCAGACATCCGGATCAGGTATGGCTCTACAATTTAGCCTTTTCTCTCTATTTTTTGTCTAATTTTGTTCTTCTGTATTCATTTAAATCTGCATCTTCATATAGAATAGCTTAGACGCATTTTGGCCAAACCTAGGACTTGGATGATTAAAGCTAAAACTGAACACATCAAACACATTCCCAACCTAGGCGTGGAAATCGCCATTCAAACGTTTCCTGGTGAACCCACCATCCATCGAAAAATCACCATAATACACCTCCCCCGAGAGGCGGGACCTTCGCAAGGCCTCTCAGTCCGAGGTACCGCGCCATCCTTTTCCCATCCTCCTTCCGGGCACGGATCCTATAGCCTGAAGGTAGGGATGCGAAAAATTTGGAGCGATACATTTTGGTGAACCCGACGTGAATAACTAAAAACCTTTTGAAAACAAAAATATAAAAAAATATATATATATATATAATAACAAAATCATCATTTCAAGTTTGTATGTTTTAGATTCAATTCTAAATAGTAGATATTAAATATTACTTTTAGAAGTACTAAAGAAACCATGAGTTTTTACTCAAATCAATATGAGCCCATCAGTAATGTTGGAAGAATTCAGCCAAATACATTTGTTGATTATGACCAACCTCATCCCTATTCAACATCACCTCCATCACACTTTTCTCATTTTTCATCCTTACCCCAACAGGACAATCCCTTTGCCAATCCTCTTCATAACGATATTATCTATTCTCCCATATATCCATATTATGTCTATCGATCCACATACAATCCTCCTCCACCCTTTCAATATTCTTCTTTCAATACAACACATCCATTTCAACAAGAAAATACTTATTCTTCCAATTCTACCATGCACTCACCTCATACTTCGCAATCTTCCTATCATCATTCTACCCATAATAAAGAAAGTAGAGGTGAGAAACCATTAGGTCCTTTTATGATGAAATTCCTAAGGCATGTATCAAAAACCTCTCGAAAACCTTCATCACGTAAATTTACTAAGCTCAATCAACCAATGGATATAATTCTCAAGTATTTACTTGACACAAATAAGATTGAACTCCCTTCCATAAGACAACTTGATACCACAGCAGATTGGTTTAAACTCTGAGCTACATTGTGAATATCATAGAGTAGATGGACATATGACACAAAATTGTAAAGATTTAAGATGTGCAATTCAAGATTTGATTGATGAGGGTCTTTTTAATATAAAGGAATTACAATCTACAACTGATTATAAATCTCCATTAAACAATCAAACTCCTACACAACAAATACCAATAATCAATCAAGACATGGGGATCTCCCAAGAACCCCTATTCAATTATCAACAACAAGAAACCAATCAAATATTGCATGTTAATGTGTCCCATCATGATGATATTACTAATATTGTAACAAAAACTACAAATGAGCAACCTCAAGTTCAATCAACTCAATCTGATATTCAAGATATGGATTCCTCATTTGACCAACCTTCAAAACTATCTTTGGCTCTAGAGAATGATCCAAAATGGAATGTAAGCATAGAAAGCTCATCTTTAGAATCAAAATCTCAATCTGAAATCCACTTTGATAGCCAACAACAAGTGATTAATCCTCAAGCAAAGATATCCCTTTTAGAAGTATTACAAAGTTCTCATAAGGAAATTTTGTTCAAGATACCTAGCCAACAATTTGTTCCTCATCATATTTTCTCTAAGAACATAATTAATGGTGTAAACCCTCTTGAGGTTAACCATATTTCATTCTATGATGAGGAGATTCCTTCCTCTACTCCACAAGAAGACTACTATCTTTACATTACAAGATCTAGTAAAGAAACACTTGTTAAAACTATCATGGTAGATAATGGCTCCTCTCTTAATTTATGCACTTATCAATTATTCCAAAAACTCAAATTAAAGGAAGAAGATCTTAATGAATCAAATGTTATTATAAAATCTTTTAACAATGAAATTCAAGAAGCTCAAGGTACTATAATTCTTCCCCTTAATATTGGATCCAAGATCCTGGATACTTTGTTTTATGTAGCATATTGCCCTTCACCTTACAACCTACTTCTCAGAAGTCCTTGGATTCATACGATGAGGGTTGTCCCTTCCACTCTTCACCAATGTTTGAAGTTTGAACTTGCAAATAAAATTGTTACCATACATGGTGACCCAACACCATTTGAAGAATATTTAACGGTTGAAACATCAAGTTCTATACATTCTCTATTATCACAATTATCTTCTATCCATCACTTTTCTTCATCCATATATGATCATCCTTGTTTACCAAATAACATCCATGCATATCTTTCACATATGCTCCCTCCATCTTATCAAGACTT